>JARLTB010000103.1:10647500-11955000 GCA_030141615.1 Unio pictorum
ATTGTGCTATTTATCTGGAAAACATTTGTGCTCATTGAATTTCATAAGACCAGAACTGATTTCATTACGTGACATCGTCTTCCATCTCGGATACTTCACAAAGATTCGAACTGGGAATTATTTAGGACATTTTATTACCAGGACTTTTGTAATTTCACTAGTGGATTATACTTTGAATTCTTTTTGGATTAATTTTGGAATTGATTCTTAAAACCGTAAGTTTTTTTTTTCTTCTGGAAAATATATGTACTCAATAAATTGTTTATTAAGTTTTTACAAGCTTGTTATTTTCACTCTTTCTATGTTACTGTTTATTCGAGCCTAAGCACGTAACAGCATAGAATTTAACTCGGCGGCTAATACAGAAATTAAATTATCATCCTACTCTGCGTTTGTAACGTTAATAAAAATGAGATCACTGTTTACCATAAATGCGTCATGTAGACTTGCCAAAGAGGTCCAACATATGTTGTATAATTTTTCAAAGACGTATTTGGAGCGTCATGATAAATTAACGGGGTTAGGGATCGTCATGGAGCGAAAACGACGAAAACTTGGTGGAAAATATAATAAAACGCCAGACAAGTAGCTGTTATGATCTTGTATAACAAAACTTATATTCGATGACATTAACTGAGTCATCATTCGAAGACATTGGGGCATCCCATGATGACTTCAGTGGTATTGAAACGTCCAGCAAAGATAGCGAACATATCGTAATTATAGGAATGCCTTCAGCATTATTGAACAAAAGGCAGCCACATTCACTGATCTTGATAAAAACATCAGCAAGGACGCAAAATCAATACAATTTATTAATATATTTTTAAGCATAAGAGAACGCAAAGAATGCAGAATGCCTATAGGTGGTGAGACAGGAATTGGATCTTTATTTGCATAAACGTAACAAGACTGTTGATGTAGTTGGTGTAAAAATTGTAACAGATATTCGATACTTTCGCTGATCATAGCGAAGCGTTCCGTCGGCGCTAAGAGCTCACGTCTTTGATTTGGATTGGTAAGATAAGCTGGTTTCGTTAGCAGAAACGAATGTAATAGTATAGATGACCATCTTCGGTGGAGAAAGATATATCGTGATTTATTGGCGTGCTATCCTCTGGACTATGAAGCAACTTACCAGTAGCCAAAGCATATATCACAAGAACCAATAAAACAAATCGCAATTGTTCATGACGTAGAATTACCATGCCCGCTCATTTATCCAAAGAAAATTGCATTAATCGTTCAATATGAAACTCGTGGTTTTGGTATGTTTCTCTTATGATTTCGAACCACGAGGATACTGGTGCAATCAATGATGAAATCGACAAAGGGCGTGCATCCATCCATGGAAAGTTTGATATATACAAGCGAGGGTTTAAGATGGACTTTGGACAAATGCATGGAAGTTCGTTTTAAGATTTCCTGTACAGTCTTTCCCCCGGATCAATTATTTTCTAGTACCAAACTGTTGTCCACCACGGACAGTAATATAGATGAAAAGAAATGACAATCGGAATTCAAATAGGAAATGTTATCCACGGTGCATTCTGCGATCGTTTAAATAGACCATCATTAAAAATACAAACAGTACCTTGGTGAACTCTAGTTTAGTAACAGAACTTTCTGTATATATTATGACATCATTAGATTTTGAACGACTTAAACCTGACATTGCTAATGTTGAGTGACATGGAAAGCGTGGACGGCTCTGATGTCTTAACTGTTTGGTATCAGTTTTGTGGGTAAAATAGTTTTCAGGAATTATTTTCCAGCACAGCAAGCCCCATCTAAGAAAGATTGCGTGCCGACGATGAATGCGTGTATTTAGCACAAAAGCTGCTTTGATGGTCATTAACTCTACTTTGTGAGCGTCAGTTAGTACGATCGTGACATAACCTGGTAAGAATATTTTGCAATTTACTTCGGTGCTACGGAAGATGCAAGGCCCATATATCATTTACGTGGACTTTGAATGCCTTGTGATTACCGTGAATGCTTCGCTTTCCAACGACCAAGAAACCTAAGCGGTCAGTCAAATACGATGCAAGTTGCCGAAGACTTTCCAAGCAGGTTTGTTACACTGTTATCATATGTGATGGACAATAAAGCAGCCAATGCTATAACACAAGAAGGACTAGTTTGAGGTACTTTCTAAACTGCTCGAAGTTACAGAGATTGGGGTCCAATAACAGATTATGTTGACCTTAGATATAACCATGACCGGTGATTTATTATTTGATCTGCCAAGGAAGTGTTAGCTCTACCGGCGAAAATGTTCACGATCGCTAACATATCGAGATGGACACAGCGCACTATATCTACAACTGAGAATGTATTCCAGTAAACGAAAATTCCGGATGTGTTTCATAACCTGGACGGTTATCATGGTCCTTTTATCACGCAAGGAATTCTACAGGCATCGAACGTAAAAAAAAAGCGCCGTTCTCAGCAACATGAAATAAAAATATATGACGGCAGCGACGATGGATATTTCTTCGATGTCGACTTAGGACTCCCAGACAAGCTTCACAACACACATAGCAATTATCCATTAGTTCCAGAAGGATTGTTTGTTCTCCGCAGGTCGTTATCACTGTACCAGTGTGCACTCGAGGTTGGTTCCGGGTGCAAGTTAACAGAATGTTCCAAGCTGGTTTAAAATATGTACCCAAAGTTGAACTACGTTGTCCACATACGAAATGCTCGGTTAGATCTGCAGACGGGAATGTCTGTGATTTTACCAATCATTCGTATGTTGCAATTGAACCAACGCTCATGGATAGCCATGAAATTTAGAAGAGTAGAGATATGCGAACTGACGCAACGAACGAATTTAAAAAGGACACCTTCAAGCTGAAAAACAATGTCGTCTTTTCCAAAAACCATAGAAAATGGAGAAGAGAAAAAACTACTTCGCGTCTACCTTGTCAGGTACATTGAACAACGAAAGTTTTACAGGTTCGACGGAAGACTAGTTGCCACACACTACAAGAGATCCAAACTGAAATTAATAAAATCCATGCAAGTTGGAGCGAACGTTGTTGAAAGCGTCAAAGCTGATTACATACAACGTTTTATTCAACTCGGTCCAGCCACGATACGGCGATAACATTTAGATGCTGTACATGGAAACGGACTCATTTTGTCAATAAACATTACCAACAACGATTTATTGTATTTGCGGATATGAGCCAACATTGTTCGCGTGAGAATTTCACACCAACGAATACATGAAGAATCATCCATTGTTTACCTGCATGAACAGGAAAGTCGTGGGGAATTCTCAAAAGAATTGTGCGGGCTGCCCTGTCTAGGATGTTTAATAGTTACGGAGAAGAAAAAAAATTGCAGATCATACGCAGTACATCGTATCAACTTGCGCAAATTAATATATTGGACCCCAAACCCACTAATATACTCAAAAAGTTTTAAAAGCGTCGCTATTCAAATTCCAAGCCTGAATTTTAACTTGGATTGTTGACATATCGATGACAACAATACGGATAATCAATGTCGCTTTCATATACATTTCTCTGGGTTATTGTAGAGATGTCCATAAGGTCTTTTTCAGAGCCAAACACACAATCGTGTTAAGCCGAAAGGAATCGAGCCCCCCTCCCCACCAAAAAAAAAAAAAAAAAAAAACGGGAAAAAAAAGCCAGTGTGGCTACTGATGCACACATTGAGAACTATCGTCCCGTTCTGGACAATACTGGTGCTGGTAATTGCAACCTAGGCACACTGATAGCAACATAGGTACACTGATCGCAATCTAGGCACACTGATAGCAAACCTAGGCACACTGATCTCAACCTAGGCACACTGATAGCAAACCTATGCACACTGATCGCAACCTAGGCACACTGATATCAAACCTAGGCACACTGATCGCAACCTAGGCACACTGATAGCAAACCTAGGCACACTGATCTCAACCTAGGCACACTGATAGCAAACCTAGACACACTGATCGCAACATAGGCATACTGATAGCAAACCTAGACACACTGATCGCAACATAGGCACACTGATCGCAACCTAAGGCATACACACAGAGCACAATGATTTAAAGGGAAAATCAATAAATGGTTTTCACTCATCCTTGTTTGATGGATATTACCTTTATCAACACTGCAAATGTAAACAAAGTTTGGAAAACCAAGGATATTTGTGCAAATATTTCAGTTCAAACGTTTGATAATCTGGCGTGTCCACAGAGTGTTGCTGCTGTAAATAGTATTAATGATATGAAAGGATCTGAGATTCTCCGAATGGTTCTTTGCACCATGTCGCTGGTTTGTGTTCTTTGCGATGCGATAGTATTATCATGCATATAAATTTTTTTTGCTGAAGTACACTATTTTTAAAGATCAACAATTGAATGACGCTGTAAACAAACCGAACTGATAAAGTTACGGACAGTCTTTAATGGCGACCGAAAACGAAATTGATGACACAGCACTTTGAAGTGATTAATATAATAGAAATATCATATAAGCTGTGGAGATTATTTAAAAATAAATGTTTCCTATCTTCATTATGTAATAAATATAACGCAAGATGGAGTTTCCATTAAGAAATTGTAAATATGTACTATCTGTCTACCGGAGTTTTGAATTAAGAAATACTATTGGTATGTCGGTCAAATAGCTCACACAGACATAGTGTTTTGTGTATTTCACTCAGATCACAGACCTTTGATAAAAAGTTCTAGTATCTTTTTAGATATTTTAATAAAAATGTTTCTGTTCGTTGTTGCGTTTTAACCCCTACAGAATTGGATTGTAAAAAAAATACTTTTGCATTTGTGCATTATATAACTTTCTGTGTTGTCGTACGTGAGTGCAAAACTATAGTTCTGTTACTTGCGATAAGAATACTACTTTCTATGATTTGTATGATCATAAGAATGCTTTGTATAAGCGTTCTTTCTTCTCATGGAGAGAAGAATACGATATCAAAAACAAGTTTCATCCATTGAAAATTGTACCTATTTTAGTTGCTACTTTCTTGTGCTCATATTGATTGCATCATTTTCTCACTCTGAAGCCATAACTGATATATATTAGTCATTCCTGATGTTTGGGTCAATAAATCGGTTGATTTTAGTGTTTACAGCAAAGCAGCGCTTTGAAGATTATATGGTTCGAATGCAAAAACAAAATTCCTCAAAGGACACACGTCAGAAGGGGTCTGGCTATTCTGATGGTGAAAATCGAACCCAAGAAAAGTTGTTGCTGTTGTTGTTGTAGTGTTTAATGCCTTTTTTCAGTACACGATATGCTATACATGGTGCCCAGTATTCATGGTGGAGGGAGAAGCCGTGACCCATCTCCCTCCCTCCCCCCGAAAGAACCACCGACCCACACTACTGGCAAGCTTTCTCACATACCCACATTGGCCGAATCTGAGACTAACCCACGCAGACAGAGGTGAGATGGCTTCGGAACAAGTATGCATGGTGAACTAAAATCACATTTACTCGGCTATATGAAATCATTCTCCATCAAAGACTGATATTTTTTAAAACTTTCCTGTTTGAGAGTGATCATCCTCAATGGGTGTTGCTTCACAGTTACGAAATTTACGATTTTACAGACTCTATCAGCAGCCTGAAAAGTCCGTTCCTTTACGTGTTTATCATGCCTTAATTTAATGTTTGACTAAGCAGAGCGCAGATTGGTTCTTGCTTTCTTGAACTCGTCAAGTAATAAGAGTTATAAAAAAAAACTGCTTGTTTTCTTTTGCAAATTCGACAAGAGTTTAACCAGCTTCTTTTTTGTAGTTCCTGAATATTTGCCTATAAGTCTAATGAACTAACTCCTACTTTGTAAGATCCAATGTCCAGCTCCAATTCTTTAAATTGCTATATCCCTTCTTCCTCTTCTCTTTCTGTCTGTGCAATTTTCTGTTTTTTTTTTTTTGTATTTGCTTTTGTTTATCTTTCCTCTTTCTCCAATTTAATTTGTTTTTCTTCTTTCTCTAACTGTATTTTGTACAGGCATCATCTCTAAATACCGACCTTGATGCTTTCATGTTAAACATGAGAATTAGTGATATCACGTCCATACAATATATTGTATTCATTGCAATGTGTCTTTCTGTCATTGTTAGTGTTCTGTGTAATAACAAAACAATTTGTTGTGTTAGCTGCGCATATGTGCAGGTAATTTTCAATTTTAAGTAGCGCGTAAGTCTCAGTACGAGTGTAGGCTAGAACAAACGTTATTCTGTGCTGGTAGTGCACGGGTAATGTTGATCGGAGTTACTTTAATGCCGTCTTATCCTTATATGAATGGGTTGGTTCAAAATGTATATTGTACTTATAATCGTTATATGTATACTAACATAATAACAGAACATTTAATGTAACAGCTAACTGCTGTGGAAGCCAGTTTTAAATATACTGCATTTATTTTATATCATGTATATGTTTCAGATTCAGGGGCCTCAGGTGGTCTAAAGCGATCGCCTTTACTAATAACTGCCATCTTACCTCTGTCCGCGTGGGTTCGAATCTCAGGCTCGGCAAATGTGGGTATGTGAGAAAACTTGCCAGTACCTTCTCGTGGGTTTGTAGTTCTCACCGGGGTTTCCCGGAAATCTTCCTCCGTCAGTTATACGGACCGCCATATATCACCTTTCTTGCGCTGGAAAATGACGTTAAACCCAAAAGAACAACAACATGGTAGTATTCATAACAGTTGTTCTTTTTAAACCATATCTGCAAGCATTTATCAGATGTGTAATATTACGCTTAGTTTTGGCTAGGAACAAGGATATTGAATATTGATATAGCATTGACCATTTCCTTATACGTTAATTTCCAATGTACGACAGGGTAGTCGCCTATGAATCTCCTCCATCCCCCAGTCAGATGAAATAAGTTTTAAAATGTTTTAATATGACATTTCTTGGTTTTGTGTTTTATGACACACCAACACAGGAAGGCTATATCGATCCAAGGTAATTTGAATAAAGTGTCTTGCTCAGGGAGATGCGATGGTAGCGTCCAAGGCTGATCATCGTAAACATGTTTTGGTGATCTTAATGAAGCTTAGTTCTAAGTACAAGCATATTTCCTCTAGCCATAACCAAGGTTACCAACACATGAACAATAACTTACAGGTGAATTAATTTTCTTGTCACAACGCCAAAACTCCCCCAGTTCACGAATGACATTCTATTCACCGTGCCGCTGGAGGACAGCAGCTCCCCTTGATAGTATCAAGCATATTCCTTGACCTTTTTTAATCAGAACTTTTTTTGTGATTCTGAAGACCTAACCGGTAGGTTTAACGGTTCGTGACCTTGAGATTTTAATATACAGCTTGTACTGTTCGAGAAACGTGGATTCTCGAAGGACTCTGTACAGAGACGGTAGAATTTTACCATAAGCAAGCTAGTACAGAACAGCTAACCCTATATTTAGAAACCCAGAGTACAAAATGACAAGAAAAAGACACAAAAACACATTCATTTTTCAAAGACTTACGTAATTAAGTCACCTTTATTACTTCCGGTTCAGTAGCAACGAATATAGCCCGAGTCTGTTTTAGAGCAGCTGTTCGTGTCCTTTTGGTGGTGATACAAGAGTTAGATTTGGTCATTATTAGCATTGATTTAAAGATAATTGTTTATTTTTTAGAATTAGAGCATTAGACTGTGGTTTTGTGTGTGTAGTTTCGTCGCGTAATGAAGCTTTTGATGAGCCAGTAGTGAAATATGTGACCCAGTGCAAGTTGCTTTGTTCAGTACTGAGAAATAAATATAGAGAATATATAGAAAAAGTTAACAATGATCCGATTCTTGTCAGTAGTATATCTTTAAAAGTTTAAATTGGTATCAGATTTTATTAATAAGGACAGACACGTGAACATTTTATATACTCTGTATACCCACTTGAAAAAAGAACAATGAAATTTAAATTAAAGGTTTCCTTTAATTTTTTAAAAATTAATTTGCGTTTAAAATTTAAATTTTACGAAAATTCGCATCTATAGTGTTTGTTGGGAATACTATTAATTCGTAACAGCATTATGTATGCCCACACCATATTCAAACTGCACTTATGAATATTTGTCAAATTCTGTCAGAGGAAATATTTTTGAATGTCAGAATGAGGCCGTCATTAAAAGTACACGAACACATCTTTAAAGTGCGCCTTGAGGTAATCACAAACAATTTATTATGGGTCCAAGCTGTTAATTTATGCTTGTATGATGCAATGACTGGGTATACGTATTGGCTTGTAAAGTTTTCAGTAATTGTCTACAAACATAGTTATAAGGTACTTAATGAGATGACAGAGATGAAAATTTTAAAGCAGAACCGACTATATGTGTCTACTAAATTATTTAAAACTGAGAGAGAAATGAAAGTTTAAAAAAAAAAGTCAAAAGAAATATAGGTCAAAGGGATAAAAGATACTTTTCCCTGGTGAAAATGACCAAGTGGAGTTAGCAGTTTTTGTTTAAAGTTGCACATCTGGAGTATGACCAAGTTGTTTTACTCTATTACACCCAACACTTATACACCAAAATAAAGGGAATTAAAGGTTCTTTTAAACAACACCTAAGATATACAATGTGTTTTTTTAAATAACTAGTATAAACAGCGAGGAAACCAGGAGAAATTCCTTTCTTTAAAATTTTAACCCTTTATGCAAAATACAAAACTGTAGAGTGCTATCGTCATGCAATATTAATTACAATTAATAATTGTTAACTCATTCTAAAGTTGACATCATATATATTCAAACAGATTATTGGAATTAAAATTTGTACATATACCACATGAGTAAATATCTATATATTTTATTGTTTGGGTCAAAAGTTTAGAGTGATTACATTATATACAATTTAATTGTACCTACAGTTTAACTGTAAGGCACACATCTGGCTATGTACACTTAAAATATCCCCAAATATTAATTTTATCATAAAAATGATTATGTACGGCAATATATTTTAATTATCACTTTTACAGAGTGCGGTATTATAACATCGGCTGATATCACATTCCACTGAATGAATCAACTACATAATTGTTAACAGACACGCTTAAACAGTCCATTAATTATGTCAACAATTTTTAGGCAATTTTTTACCCCCACTCCCCCCTTGTAAAAAATATCAAACTGTAAGTGACACCCTCCCCAATAAAATTATGTCAAAATGTTTTAACCCCCCCCCCCCCAAACTAACAATTTTTTTACACGGCTGGCTTTTATGCTAAAAATAGAATTATGGAAATTAAAAGGTCTACAAATAAATTTTAATACATTATTTTTACTTGTTTAAAAGATTTCAAATTGACTATAACACTAGATTTATGAAAAAATCGAGACTTTATATTCTAGCTTCAATCATCTTCCCATTTTCCTATTTTCTTTTTTTATTTATAATAATAATAATAATAATAATAATAATAATAATAATAATAATAATAATGAGGAATTTGTATAACGCCTAATCTTTAGAAGCTCTAAGCGCTTTACACCATCAATAATGATATGACTACACTACAGAACAACAAATGACAAAAACAATGAAATTGGAAAACATAAAAACATGCTGAAAACATATAAGATAGAAAACATGATTAGGTCGCTAAGTTTGTCCCTGCAGTCGAAACAGGTGAGTCTTAAGAGCACTCTTAAAAGGGACCACTGTGTCTTTGTGTCTAGTTTCAATGGGCAATTCGTTCCACATCGAATTTATTAAATTTATTGTAAAAAAAATTAACATTGTTAACGTCAATCCATCTTGAACACCCCCCTCCCCGTGTCAACAATTGTCAAAGTTCTTCAACCCCCCCACCCCATTTTGTTGGCATAATTAATGGACGACCCCAAAGATGCATTCCACTGAATGAATTGACTAAATAATTGTTAAAGGACACTCTTAAAGATACATTACACTTAAAGATACATTACACAGAATGAATTAACTAAATAATTGTTAACAGAGACTCTTAAAGATACATTAAACTGAATGAATTAACTAAATAATTGTTAACAGACATTCCCAAAGATACATTACACTTAAACATACATTACACAGAATAAATTAACTAAATAATTGTTAACAGACACTCTTAAAGATACATTCCACTGAATGAATCAACTTTTTTTTTAACCGTCACGCTTAAAGATATTTAAAAAAATGTTCAAATGAATAATTTTAATTATGTTTGTACATTTGATCTTAATAAGTACATGGTACATGCCCCATATATACAAATTTACTCTTTTGTGTACTAGTTTTGAGTTTCACGTTTCACGTTTATTTGATGATATTGGATCTAATGGTAAATACATTTTGGCTGTATTCACTTGCAATATCCAAACCTTATTTCCATTGTTACCGAATTTTTTGGCATGCAAATGGCTAAACATACTTTTAGAAATCTCAGACTTTTTGGATGAATTATCATTCCAATACATGTCTTAGTCCCACTATGGCCGTGCTTGCGCCCTTAATGTCATTTTTAGATTTTAATATCTAGCACATACTTCATTTACCTACAGCTTACTGTTTTCTAGAATTAAGTGAAATGTATTATATCTTATCAAGTCTAGCCTGATGTCTAGAATAAGGTGGAAGAGTTGGATTAGTTAGGAAGCTTTCAATAGTCAGGTGGTGATAGCAAGGTAGGCCATAAGCAATGTACCTGCCACAAGTGACCAGTATTAGTTCATTTTATCACACTGATATATAGCAATTCAAAGCCATGTCTTAGGTCTTCTTGAGAGAGATCAGCACCATTGTTTAGTAGGGTAAAGACTCCCTGGAATTGTATTTTTCTCTTTCATTTTCTCTTTTGGTGGTTCTCGACATTGAAACGCAATGAGTTTTTGTTAAAAATACATGGAACTGGTCTCATCAAAATTGTAAAATTTGTGTGCGCTATTATTTATACAAACAACTGGCTACCTTGCACAATACATGTGGAACATAATGCTTGTTATTTCTCTTTAGCGTGTTTACCTATCTGCATTTGAATATGCATTCTGCTGCAAAAATGAGCAATTTTGTTTCACTATCCATGGAGAAAGGTTATCACTTGTACAGAACCAAACTACCATCTGTTTTAAATACCTTCATAAGTCAACTTTAGTGTCTAAATTTTGTAATCTTGAATTTTTAAACTTTTATGAAAACCCCACGACAATAACAACAGCAACAACATTACTTCCGGTTCAGTACCCACGAGTATAGTACCAGTCTATTTTCAGGTCATTTTCCCCTCTTTCCTTTTGGTGGTGATACAAGAGTTAGATTTAGGCAATCACATTTTGGATGTGAAGGTAATTGGATATTCTTGAGAAATTGAGCATTACGACGCCGTTTTATGTGTATTTATCGGCGACAGTGCACATTGAGTAGTGAGGCATTGATAACGATCCGGTCTGTGACCTAAATGCACGGTACTTTATCTATAGTCCAGTCTATAAGAAAATGCTGTTTACTTGACAAGAAATTCATCGTTAGTTCATCACTGAAGGCACGTAAGAGTAGTATATGATTTATTATCATTTGGAAAAAATGGCAAGTTCGGTAATGATACCAAATTTAAAGAACAAATATAGACCTGGGCCTATTCTATCATCGTTATTTATACTTATGATTCCTATGTCAGGTGCATCGCCATGGCAGTAGAAATAGCTATTAAATATAATAGTTGTTACAAATCAGTTTGGTATTAAGATCGCGGCAAAGAATCCTTATCTACCTAGTCACATTGGTATTACGGTAATGAAGGCCCTGATAAAGCAGCCAAAGCCGCTATGATGTCAACCGTTACCAAACGGAAGATTCCGTATTCTAACCTCCATCAGCTGTTATATAAATTGGAATGTTATTTATCCTTGATACAATGTGTAGAATCCAATCACCACAAACAAGAATCGAAAGATTCAACTCTTTATTCGAGAATGGTTTCGTTCATACAGAGCACTTCGCAGAAAAGGTGGTATACTGGCGATCTGTCATAAATACAATGACAGAAGGTTGTTATTGTGGCGATCTCTTGTATACAACTTATTTCAGATAAGATGGTATTGTGGAGATCTGACGGGCAACAAATAATGAAATATTAAAGGGCGAACCTCAACCACAATGCATAATTTGCCAATGTGAACTGACAGGGAAACATAATCGTGACCGGTTGATCAGATCCTGAAACCCCCACCCCTCCAAGAATATTTAGAAATTCTGCTAGATGGGTCTAGCGTATCGATTTCCACCACGTGGTACCAAGGTTATCTTTGCTTTTAAGTTTTCACATGCACTCGTTTAAGAAGGTTTATGACGACGTACCATCGGAGAAAGCCTGTAATTATCTGGAGGTAATGCTCTTAATATGACATATTTTGACACCCAATTTGATCGATTTTAAATATGTATACTTCGTGTCCATTTGATATATCATTTATACAATCTAATTTTATGCTTGTTATCTTTAATATTTGTTGTACTACATATATACGTTTTCTCAGAAAGGGTTTTCTCCCAAAATTTGGTGTTTTAGAGAGGGTGGGATGGATTCTTTGTCTTTTAAATTTTTTGGAACATTACCGTCTTATAAACTTTTTTTTATATGCAAATAGGCCGGTGATAAAAGTTGCCCTTAGGATTGTATTTACTTGTTAAACCCTCTAAACGCATATTATGGTTATTACTCCTTGAGGATAAATTTGCAAAAGATTTATGATGACGTGATATGCATATGAATCTCTGTCTCTACATGATAACAAAGTACTATGTCTCCGCTTTCATAGAGACAACTTGACAAAACGATTCATGCCTAAATGTTGCACATTCAAAATTCTAAAATTATATTCGAGTTCTTCGCCGTATACTAGTGAACCATGCAAACAGTTGTCAATATGTCAATATACTTAGAAACAGGACATGCAAATGTTGTCCACCTTCGTCGTTGGATTTTTCGATGTAATTGTAGAATATCATATACTTCGAGTCATTACATTTTGTTTTCTGATATAAAAATGATGAAACAGAATTTCTCACATTACTTGCTATCTCTTCACAATTATAAAAACAGAGAGAGAGAGAGAGAGAGAGAGAGAGAAAAGTATATATATATATATATATATATATATATATATATATATATATATATATATATATATGAGAGAGAGAGAGAGAGAGAGAGAGAGAGAGAGAGGGGGGGGGGAGTGGTCTTCACATGACAGCCAAAACAACCGCAAAGAACAACATGAATGAAATATCTATATTTGGTGCTCAGGTATTGATATTATTTTAATAGCATAAACAACCACTTGCAAAATTCGTAAATGAAAAAACTTGTTTCTTTCTGTCCAATTCTTTTTGACAGGATATATTAAGATATTTCAAGATGAAAATAACGAAATAAAGTTTTTCTTTCTCAAAAGTGAAATTTACCTTACCTTTTATAGTGTTCGCCCACCCCTCACTCAGCAGTTTGTACCGTCGACCGATTTAAAAACATATTCGTTTGCGCCTTCTGCCGGGTCCCTTCTCCTCCTTGCCTCTCCCGGACATTCGTACATTGGCCGAGATGTGGAATAATATCCACCGGCCACAAATTCAGGTGTCACGATGTGACGTCATAGTCTCCTACCAATCGCGACTAACGTTACATTCTGCTTTGGTCGATGGCACAGAATGAATAAATTATTTTTGGAACACGAGAGCGCGTTGGGTCCATTCCCACTCTTGAATGCTCTCACTTGGACCTTTAGGGACTTAATGGACCCACGGCCTGAGGCTAAATTAGCAGTGCGCTTGTGAGCACAAAATCGCCTGGGGGACGAGACAATGATTCGTTCTCCCAGGAACAATTATCAGTCCGCTGTGCGGACAAAACCAATGGCACATCCACAATGTGCGAACGCTTCTATAATTTAAGAATTCAATTAATTCTATGTTGGTGTAATTTTAAAAATCCCCCCCCCCGCCCCCTTCACTGAAAATGGATATCTCCAGGATCTGGGAATGGGACAATACGCATGTTTAGCTTGAAACCCAAATATGGAAGCAATGTAAGGTGACCCCCAACGACAGTCAGGTTAAAAATTGTTAAATATATGAAGGAAATAACACGTTTTGTGCATTTTTATATCCTTGATGTCTTTTGTATTTAAAATCGTACGTGGGATACAAACTGATTGAGGTTTAAGGTGAATACTACACTAACATATGAATGTCATCGTCCTTTGTCAACATAAAGGAAGGATCCTCAATTAACTCAAAGTAAATAAAGATCTGGAGTCAAAGAAAAGTAACATTTCTAAGAGGTTTTGTCCTACGCAAAGTCAAATAAACATTTTCAAGCCTGTGCATCTGTGCAATCTAAGCATTTACGAAAGGTTTTTGTGGTCTCTATTTTTACCGTTTGAAATATTTCATCATCTTCAAGAACAGAAAATTCGTGTATTCATAATTTTGTGCTGATAAAAAGATTTTGAAACCGCATTATAAAAGGTGGCTTGTTACGCAAATGTCTCACATCAAAAGTCAAAAGGTCATATCAATTTCATATATGAAAACTGAAAACTTTCATTATCAATAAGTTCTTTTGCTATCCAAAATTCATGTTTGGCTAAAAACGTTTAGTTTGACCAGGCCACAGCTTCACTAAACATCTTAGATTCTCTTCTAAAGTATGAAATTTTGAAATATAGTTATGCTTTCTTAGCTTGGAACAAGAAATTACACACTAGACAATTAGTATTGGTGACGGATTAAAACAGGATTAGAACAAAATCACAACATAATGAAGTCTCATTAATAATGCTATTTTCTAACTTTTAAGTAAAATGTAAGGATTCCTAAAATGTGAAAAATTTCCACTTGTGTTTTATATATAAAAAGTCGCTCAGCTGTACGATTTAAAAAATTTAAGCTTACTATTCCTACTTTCTATGATATCTACATGTGAAAACAGTCGCAATATTGTCAGAAATATAATGTAAAATCTACATAATATGCAACAAAATAAAAATTTCCAGGAAACTTAAAAAGTGTGCTTGTAAAAACACAACTTTCCTCTTCATAAAGTATATGTCAAAACATTAGGATTTGCATAAGTAATCATCGTGAAACACCCAGATTTTAAAAGTGAGGACAAGATCTTTTGAGTAGTATATGGGAACGATATAGCCTCAACGGAAAATACATTACAGAATCCCAAACCCACGATATAGGCTCAAAACGTTTCAGATCACCCTGGGACAATATAGCTTCAATGGCAAAAGGTTGGGTTCTGTATAGGGACAATATGAATGGAACAGGTGAGATGACGTCATGGTACTGGAGATTGGTAAAAATGTAGCAAGTGGCTGACCAGAATACGCGCTATTCTAGGGAGAGACAAATACAGGACAGATATAGATATATACATATATAACACATACAACAGATATATATAGATTGATGAACATCAATCTATCAATTAATGAACATCAATATATCAGACAAACATCTATACAACCGACTAAACATTTTTTTTGGCAAGAAAGCAAATCTTTTCGAGGCCTTGGAGTGGCCCTGAAAAGGGTCTTATTTTCTTTCCTACATTCCTCTTTGTTATGTTTCTTGTCCTCTTTCTCCCAATCCTCTTTTTCTGTTCTCATTCTCTTCTTCTTTTTCTATTTTTTCATTACAGGCTCTTCATCCTCCTTTTCCTGTTTCAATAACTCTCGTAGTCTTTAATTCGTCTTTCTCATTGTTTTATTTCCATCTTCACTCGGGCTATAAGAATAGTGATTATAATTTAGTTTAACCAGCATCTCATCCACCATACCCAAATCGTCTAATGCTTCTTGCAACGACTTCATTTTGTCGATGTAAATACTTGCCATATTCTTTGATTATTCACTGTTGAATAGCGCGAACGACCAATGCTTGACTTTATATTGTCAAGCACGGACGCGAAGGAAAACATCCTTTACAATAACTTCACATATTATCTACTATCCACACAGAAGAGAAGATGGCAAACTATTATATAATACACAAACACCAAAAAGGAGGAAAAAACAAACTAACCACAAATATACTCTCAACACAAAAGGGAGGTAAAAATAAACTGCAAATATACTAACAACATAGAAGGGAGGGAAAACACACCACAAATACAGGGAAGAGGAAAAAGCAAACCCATTGTATAATATCAACACAGGGGAATTATCACACCAAAAAAACAATACATAATATTTACGCAGGGTAGAGGATAAAACAAGCCCATTATCTACTATCCACACGCGGGAATGAACAAATAACAAACCCAAATATACTATCCACACACGAGAAGAAAAAAACGCAAACTCATTATCTACTATCCAAACAAACGTACGAGCACACATAAAAACACAGACTCTACTATGCACACAGGGGAACCACTCCGGTGGCCTAGTGGTTAGAGCGCCCGCATTGGAAGCAGGAGGTCGTGATTTCGATCCCCGGCCGAGTCAGACCAAAGACGTACAAAAATGTTACTAACAGCTGCCTCGCTTGATGCTCAGCATTAAGAGGTTAGTGTTAGGACTGGTCAGCCTGGTGTCAGGATAATGTGACTGGGTGGGACATCATACTACATCTCTGCGGCATGATGCCCCGGTGCTAGACATCCCTATAAAATGCCTCACTGCAGATATCTTTGCGATATGACTGAAAAATTGTTAAAGCTACGTTAAAAATCCTAATCAAACAAACAAACAAAAATTCCTCACAGGGGAAGAGTTTAAAAAAGCATACTATCCACACAAACGTACGCGAACGCATACAAATAAACGTGCACACACAAACAATCACACACACACACTCACACACACATCAGGGAAGGAGTGAGGGTTTATAATCACACAAGTCCACATTCAAACAAATTGGAAACATCTTTTCTAGAGATTTAGGTATCCCTGAGAAGAGCTGTTATTTGAAACTCCAAATAATCTTACTAATGCTGGCATCTCCCAGGCCTAGCACCACAAACACATCTCCTACTCCAATCCTGCTCCCAGTTGATGCCTGTGGTTGGGAGCCCAGATGGGGCTTGCGTGGCTTCGTTTTCCCACTCTTCAATTTCAGTGATAGTGAAGACTTCATTCTGTCTTATTCTATGCCAGACGCGTAGATGCTGTGGCCTCCTTATTTCTTCTTCCCAGTTTTCCGTCTAGGGGAGCACAGCTTTTTGGCTTGGTTGTAGTGGTTGTTGTTGCTGTGGCTGTAGTGTTGGTACTGACTGTGGAAGCGTCTATGCCTCAGGCTTGACCGCACATATCATAGCATGAGGTGAGACAGGATTCGTTCTTTATTCTCTTTATTCATTTTCCTCGCCTCCTCCTCTTCTATTCTCAAATTTTCTGCCGTTTCCTCCATAGCCAGTACGTCCAGGAGGTAACTGGCATAATCCAAGTGCATTTGGAGTTCCAAGTGTTTCGCTATTCCGCTACTCATTTTCACGAAGTTCATGAGTCAAAGTTTGGTAGCCAAACTGAAGAGCACTTCCCTTTAAATGTGTGAAGTACGGGTGTGAAGGAAAACGTCCCTCTGGTACAAAAACTTACAAGACTCGTATCATCATCAAAGAAAACATGGAGCGTGCGGAACTAAAATAAACACACGTTTTTACCTTCAATCACTAATTACAAATAAAATCAGTCAATTTGACAGCTACGGAAACGAAGTGCTTATAGACATACTTCTTTTTTGACATTATACAAAGAACTGACGTGTTTATAGACACACGTCTATATTTAAACTTACAAACACAAACACAAATAGTCAATTTTTGGGAATTGAATTAGTATATCTTTTCTAGAGTATTGGGCTAGCCCTGAAAAGGGCTGTTTTTTTGTGGATTGCTTCCCCGTCAGGCGGCAGGCTTTCCGACAGGATAGGGTCTGCTTCTTCAGAAAGAAAAGCATAACTCTTTCCTGTCTGCACGACAGTCCACACATCCTCTGTCTGGCTCCTGCTGTTTCTGCTATTGCTCTCTCTCTCTCTCTCTCTCTCTCTCTCTCTCTCTCTCTCTCTCTCTCTTTCTTTCTGAAGTCTGTACTTTTCCGTCTATTCGTCTTTTTTTCTATCTGACGAGCACTTCTATCAAGTCTTCGGTCACTTTCGTCATTCTGACATTCTCTATCTGTTCTGGTTTCGGTATTAGGCTGTGCCTGACACGATGTAAATTCAAGAGAGCTTCGTTTAGCTTGGATAGTCTTGAACACATCTCCATAGAAGGATGAGTTAACAATGGATAGTCAGACTAGAGACTGCTTCACTTTATATGGTGCAAGCGCGTACGCTATAGAAAAGATCTCTACGATTTTTTGTTGGGTCGGAACGCTATGATAGCTGAGTTTAGGGTGAGGGATAGACATAAGTCAAAGAGCTTGTATACTGAACAGTTGAAAACAAACGTGAGACACATTTCTTCATAACACAACATTTTTTTTTATTCAAACAGCTAATAACCAACAGTTACCCATAAAACGTTTCTATAAGAGTAAGATAAAAATACGTCGCTAAATGTCCACACATCGTGGAATCTGTCCCATGCAATTTTACATTATTGAATCGTGTCGTCTGGGCATTTCTTCCCATAAAGTCTTCCAAAGGTTGCTCTCCATACGAATCAACACTCTTGAGGAAACTAGACGGCTACCCAGTACATTCCTAGGATATAACCGTATTCTGTGTCCGTGTTAATGACATAAGCTTGATGGTCTTGAGGTGTATGATGTAGAAGTTCATCTTTAATAAACATTACAGGATTCCAAGAAGAGGTATACGAACTGTGGATCAAAAGGGAATACAGTTCCCAGGTATCCATTTTTGTGTTTTTGTTTTGTTCTTGTTTCTGTTCACAGGTAATGATAAATCATCAATTCAATCCTGACTTTTCACTTAAAAATCTCTGACAAGTAACTGTTTCTTCGCTTCGTCTCCGCACTTTGAGCCAAGAGATATTCCATGTGATGGATCTCTAAAGCAATCAATGGAGCATATATATCACTGATGCAACTCGGCTTCTTCCGAGATGAGACTCCAAGCTTCGTCCAGATACTCGTCCAATTTTTTCTTCTTGGCTCATTATCAGACATTCATCTTGTTGAATTTGACTGGGATGGTCGTTTTGATATCCATAGCAATCTTTCTTGATTAATTCCGTACTTTTTTCTGCCAGGTGTTAGGCAAAAATATGAAATCAATGTTCTTCTTGTTCTGGCCATCTGGATTTCATAACCACGTCTTCCTTGTCGTTGCCTTGGAGTTATGCTTCCACGGTATTCTCCCATCTCATTTGCATAGATTATACATCATTCAACGAGGAATAAGTGTCTTCCATAATTTCTAATAATCTAGAATGACTTCTCTCAAACCGATGACTTCTATAATATTATCGAATTCGGCACACATGATGACGTTCACGGTCTCGGTGGGAGCTTATGAAAACTTCTGCACCACACAGTTGACCGGATTTTGTAGGATGGAAATATCCATCGTAGCTGCTTTGGTCTGGAGTGAAATCTAAGGCCCAGAAAGTGTATCATACTGCATAATCCTCGTACATAATTCCATGGCTGGTGTTGGTCCCTAGTTGTGCCGTGACTTCGTACAGAGACAAGTACAGTTTCAAGTAATTTTTAGTAGGTTTGGAGGGTCGGGTCACAAGGTGGTGCCATCGCGACTGACATCGATCTTGGACACTTTGTAGTGATCCAACTGGAAAGGATTGTGATCGTCGGCTCCTTTGAGGGCTACATTTCTAACGATATTAATGATTAAACATTTGGGTAACTATCCTTGAAAGAGATGATCTTCGATATTGGATCAGAGTTCAGCAACAGTGGTGAACGTTTTCACTTCAACGAATTGTATCAGATAATTGGCTGTCGTTCTGTTCAAAGTGTGACAGATGTCGTTTCCTGCTTTAGGTAACATGTCCCCATGACGCATGTAGAGCCTGACGTCATGGATAATGGTTTTGTATTCGTTGGCATAGGCCATCAAATGGAAAGCGGCACTGCTACGATTCAGTCTCAAGTGGATATCCACCCCGTTCAGCAAATCCGTTTCTTGTTACCACATGCCCTAATGCAAACAATCCAACAGTTAAAATCTACGTCCTTGCAGGATTTTCTTTCGACGGTTGTTAAAGCCCACATTTTGAGGATTGTCATTGTCTGTCAGGGCTAGGTCATTTAGCGTCTCTTCGCCGCTGTGTCAGGTTTTCATACTACACAAGCATCCAGATGAGTGTTCTTGACTTCTTTTCTGTGTGTGAAGACTCTTCCAGATACGCTTGGTAAGGGTAAGTATCCATGCAACTGCCGACCAGTTTGTTATTCAAATACAACTACATTTCACCGAATTGTTGTTGTCCTTTTTGATCACTTTGAGTTTCAAATACAAGTAACTGCTATTCATTGCTGTGACGGATTCAGCTCCCATCGCGTTTAAAATGACAGGACAACCCGAAGATCTACTTAATCATTGGGTTGTCCTTTCATTTCAAACACAATGGGAGCTGAATCCGTCAAAGAGGAGATGGGATGAAATTCGACCCATTGGGATTCTTGAATCGTCATCCTAGAGGCTGGCATGGCAAACAGATGCCGTTCCGACTTGGAACAGGCGCAAGACACTCGGTACATTACATTCGTTCGTTCTTCTTTTCTTGGTCTTTATAGCTTTATGCGTGTGAAGGTCTCAAGTGGGGTATTTTCGTCGTCTCTTTTTGCCTTTCGTTGTCATAAATGATTGATAATTTGTTTATCTTGATCATCGTCATCCTTATCTCAACATTCCCAACCAAAATGTCAAACAATTCAGGACAAAATTGGAAGGACATTGAGGACTTTTTATAGTCTGAACGATTTCCACCTAAGCCACTTCCTAATGGGCTTCGTGATCCAGTAAAAAGTTAATTTGGCCCTGAAACAGCAGAGTTTTGTGTAGACGTTTGATTTTAGGATCACAACTCTTGGGCATACATGAGCAGTACCCAGATTAAAACGCAATGCCTTTAACAGAATGAGTCTCTCGTGGATATTTAAAGGGACCACTTTCAAGTTTAAGTTGGTGGCAGGGGCGTTATTTCAATTTTTTCAAGGCGGTGTGTGTGTGTGTATGTGTGTGTGTGTGTGTGTGTGTGTGTGTGTGTGTGTGTGTGCAAACCTTGATGTCGGGCTTGGTAATTTTCGGACATAGGCTACATCAATTTTACAGCACATACGAATTCCTCCCACCCAGCCCAAAAAGAATGACATCCCTGTGTGGTGGCAAGTACGGTTGGTAAGGAGCCCACAAGGAATCGGATGGTAAACTAAATCTCAGAAGGCAAATCACTAAGATACACACTAAACGTCGACCCCAATTCAATGGAGTCCACATAGTTCTCGTAATATGTGTTGGTAATCCTCCACAGTTTGAATACTCTCAATGATGTTTCCTTCCACAGAATATGATGCATCACAAATGATCATATTGAAGCCTGTTTCATACCTCATTTTGTCGGAGGCTATAAGTGTACTTTCTGCACAGAGATGATTGTACTACAGTGGCGAAACTAAATTGTTTAGTCACTAACTTGCACAGTACACACCGTTTAGATGTTTACTCCTGAACAAAGTTTACATTGTGTAAAATATGTTGGTAACTCTCTAACCCTTCCTCTTATATTCGTTACAGTAAGTCTACCTTGTGGTACATGCAATCAGTAACCAACCGGGTAGTTGATCAATGTCTGACCACTAGAACACTTTAATCAGGCAACAGTAGTTTAAACATCGGTGACGTAATGGATGCAATTGCTCTTTGCACTGAACTCGTATTGTGACCGCCTTCGGTAAATGTGTTATTTCAACTCCACAGGCAAACTACGAATGTTCTCTTGCAAAGTACACATACAGTGTTCTCCAACAATCAGGAATCACTGGGTCGTGGCCAATGACTTCGTTTATATTTGCGACTGCAGTGGTGTCCTCCCATAATCATTCTTCGTTTACTTTGGTAAAGAGCATCTTTTAAAAATGGAGCAATGATGCTGAGTTTGCTTTTCACATTTATTTTAACCAGTTCTCGGTAAATGCGTTCTCTCAACTGCTAAGGCAAATTAAGAATGTTCTCTTGTAAAGTATCCATCTAGAGATTTCTGAGATCGTCCCACTAAAGGTAGATAGTGACAATGTGGAGACCATCGAGCATGTTTCAGGAAAGCAAAATTTTTCGTCTCTCACTCGTGAAGTGACACACAGCAACTGAAGCACATGACTTTATCTTCTTTTTCTAAGCAGATAAATCCGGCTCTGGCTAATTTTCGGGGGCGGGAGTGGGTAGGTACTGTCTAATACTTTGGCCACTAACCTTTGAAAGTTTGGAATCGACATTCATAGTCGAAGTATTCCGGAAAACGCACAGGGAATAAATATTCGTTTTTCAAAGGTTCATTTCGATGAGGGTACGGTGAAATCCACAAGAGTTTGATCAGGGTTGGATGACATCCGTAGGGTGGTATCTTAATTGTTTCACGTGGAGGATAGCATTGACAACGAAAACCCAGTTACGTTATAAGGTGTTCTGTAACGAGTGGCGTATCTTTCGCATCCGTTAGGTTTGACACGCACATCATCACTTTCCATGGTAGGTATGGTAGTGATGGTAGTAGCAGTCATAGCAAAGTTCCCATGATGTGGTACTGAATCGCTGAGGTGACAGCGATCGGCATCCTTGCAATCCGAAGGAACAGCTTCGTACTTCACTTGAAAATCCCCGAACTTGAATGATGTCTGTTTAAAAGTTTTTATCTTTCTCACTTGGTATATGTAGTTCCAATACAATCAAATCGGTCTTGGACGTTTTCGCTTTTTATATGCTGACCAATATCTACGTTTCCAAACGGCAAGGCAAAGTGGTTGGGAAGTCGCACTCGCTTCTGGTACGTGATTTGATACACTTTTTCCAAGGACGGACTGACGGTTTGGTGTTTGGGTAAACGTACAATCTTGTGCGGTTCAAAAGGTGCCCACTTTAAAGTTTTCATCCTGTCCAGAATGCAAAGCTTCTTTCAGCACGCCAAAGTTCACCTGACGACTGGTGAGATAAATGAGATTCAATCCTTTCGCTTTATACTCGGTGTGCATTTCTCCTTGTTTGTCCAGGTATTTGTAGCCGTAGAGTTAGGACCGTTATTAGCAAAACGTATAATCGTATGGTCAGTGTGCTAGTCCGTCCAGGCTTCTAAACGGTCTCCTTCGATATTAGAGTAAAAATGACCCAGTAGATCGATATAGATGCAATTTTCCGTGTCGAAGTAAAGGACACGATCTCCAATCAGTTCTAAAACTTCGTACAATTTTAAGCGATTTTGTTGGTAACAGGTAGGGCTTAAAAACACAGTGCGCTGACAAGCTGGGCAATGCACCCGTTCTTGTCCTTCGTCGGTTAAAATTCCAGACATCCTGAGCATTTCGATCCACAATACTTGTGTCGCTCTCGAGTGTTATGACCATAGTCAAATTTCTCGCAGTAATAACCGTATCTGAGGAATCCGGCGATACTGGTAATCGCATCAAAATGTTCGTGATAATAGACGTGAATGTATTTTCCGTCTTTGAACAATTTGCTAGAAACAACAGAGGTCTGCGCACTTCTTGAGGATGCACTTTCACCATGTAGCATGGAGCAAAGACATCTTGAAATGTTTGCATTTCAGGAATGCCACAGGGTGTGGCTTTGGATAGCCCCGCTTGCTATAAGAAGATGTCTGCTTCTCTTCGTTGTTTGGCTCGATCCGATTGTCGAATAGTTTTCCAGGCTCTTTTCCAGTATGCCGTGTTGTTCTTGTCGACATACATTCGTCCCACCACGATGGCCCTGGTTAATCACATCTGGTCCTGAGGATTGTTAATTTTGACGAAGCTGCGCTTTATGCTATTAAGGTCGTCCACCAAAAACACTTTTCTGCGTTGTCCGGACCCATGTGGAAGAGAAATGATGGTCATGAACAGTGTCGCTTTTCCATCGGCGATGTGAAACTTGTCCTTGGATTTTGCAAGTGTTGAATTTTGTCGATGTCTGTGGATGGTGTCGATTCTGCAGGTTATTAAACTCGATCCAAACGGGAGACTTCAAACTGTCGTGATGAATAGAAAGTCTCAAGCAATCGTCTTCTTTGGCGTAACATTGCTATTCCAGTGTGGTGAACATATGATTCACCTCGGTGATGAACCACTCTGCTTTCTCCAACGCTAAATTTTCCAGAGAACCGCTTTTCCGTATCTCGAATGTGGTAGTACTTTTCAGGGTTTACTGGTGGTGGCGGACTTTGGAGGTGTGTAGACTCTCTGGTCATGAATTCTAGCTCACTCATGTCATCTTCAAATTCACTGGCATGTTTTTGAGCCAAGACGTCAACTACTGTGCGAGGCAATAAATCACGTTTCTGCCTCTTATTTTCTTCTCTTTTCTTCACAGAATGATGTGATCGTTTGCTCGTGACTGCAAAAATGCATATGACTATTATAAACACATGGGTCCCTATATCAATGTCAGACCAGTGTTTTCCCTTCAGTATTTATTTCCTCTCAAACCGACCAGAACGATGATAAATCCTACATAGATCGAACTTCTGATCAGAGCTTTGCGTGGTGTCATACGAAAGTTTTCTTTAGACAAGTTGACGGACTACTCTCCCTCCTTTTGAGATAAAAATCAAGATACATGCTATATCTGTAGGAAGAAGAGCCATTAGGCTAAGAAAATGTCCAGATCATCGAAAAAGCAAGACAGGTATCAGAAGAGATTTGTGTCAGAAGAGACAAAAGTCAAGATACCTGTTATTATTGTCACGAGAAATGAAATTGGTCTTCATACTGCCCTACGAAACAACAGGAGCAGGAAGCAGAGAAAGGTTCCGAAAAGGAAGAAGAAGATGCATCAAACCAAAACGACGAACCCAGACACGTTCAAAAAGAGAAAAATGAGAAGAAAAGACGAGACGAAACGGAGGAAGAAGAGGAGGAAAAACCTGTGAAAATGAAAAATTAAAACAACAGAGTGAACAAAGACACAGAAGAACTATATGAACAGTTACCGAAGAAGCTCGTAATTCCATACAATTCCATGCCAACATAAGTTCAGCGAAATCGCACATCCCAAATGAAGAAATGAATTTCGTCGAAAATCCGTTAGCACAGATTGGATTAGCGTTATCAAGAAGACGGAGAAAGAACAAGTAGAAGACAGTTCAAAAGATTCAATGGAGCTCGACGCTTCCAACCTATATGGAAAATGCTTTAAAGAAGTTGATGTGAGAGGACGAAGGGGGTCTCAAAACCGTTATACATAGGCTGCGATAATAATTATCTAGTTGATACCATAATTTCCAACTGATGCTTTCAGCAAATTTAAATCACAATGTTAATTTACTTTAATAATGTCGAATGGATATACATTCAGTATAATGAATACATTTATCGTCACTGAAAATTAAATTCCAGAGTGAATGCGTAAATATATACTCATCCTTTCGATATTTAATTAATTGAGTGACTGCAGTGCATGGTATCTAGATAAACTAAATCGTTTCGTATGTCATTAATATTTATTAGAGAAGTGTTAATTTCGAGTTACTGTAAAACCTCAATGTGATTGATTTAATCAACATGTGTTTGCTGTGCATTGTAGACACTGCAGATAAATTGAGCAGGGTATCATGCTTCGTGAATTTAGCTTTGTTTATATTCCTTGTTATCTTTTTATGTTATCACATTACACAAAGGGCGTTTTAAACCATTGTTTAACATAATTATTTAAGCCAGCGTAGCAGAGACTTCGGAGTAATTCCCATTAATTAGAATCCCAAACCATTTGTCTGTTTCAACTCATTGTAAATTTAGTGTGTGTGTACTGACAGACATATGTGAGATAGCTTGCAAGTAGCTTCTCGTGGGTCGGTGGTTCTTTTCGGGGGTTTTCCCTGGGTTCTTCCTCCATCATTAATACTGGCCGCCATGTATAGCCTATCGTGTGCTGAAAAATGGCGTTAAACACCACCACCACAACAACATTGACATATATAAAGGGTCCTACTTGGAATTTTACCCTGATCAGATCTATATACTTCACCTAAAGTGATATGTAAGAATGTATTGATTTTCAATATATATATCTAACGACTATCAACAGACACTGTCAATCCTACTGATATGATATTTCAGTTCTCATGTCTGTAGATGAGGAAACGGGATGAGGAAACAAAATTAGACAAATGTTCCATACAGACCTAGGATTGTGACCCAGTAGTTTGGAACTTGACCATGGCTTATAACATCGAAATTAAGATCTCCATCCTAAAACTATATATGCATTTAAGGGGAGCAAACTACCTACCTACACACACCAACACACACATATATACGGACAGACAATGAAGCGAGACATACACATTTACAGTATAGAAGGATTTGTCCTGGATTAGGTATCTGTATGTATTGGAAGCCTTGTGATATTTGGCATTTACAATACAGCCTTACAATGGTTCAGGTCCTACTTAGTCAACAGGTCACAAATTGTATCTGCAAATGGAATACACTCCAGCCCAGTTGATATATGTTGTGGTGTTCCACATGGGTCTGTTCTTGAACCTGTTCTCTTCATTCTATACACGCAGCCGTTCTCAAGTGTCATATATCATCACCCATTGTCTCCCCAATTGTACGCTGATGACACCCAAATATAAAAGTCTAGCCACCCAACTGAAGTTGATACTACCATCCAAGGAGTAGAGAGGTGCATTTCGTATGTGAATTCATGGATGACATGTAACAAGCTGCAGATAAATGATGATAAAACTGAAGCCTTTCTGACCACAACACAAAGACTTTCTCATTCACATCCCTTACAAAAAATATCAGTAACACCGACATTAAATTCACAGTCAGCACGAAACCAAGTGGTATTCTAGACAGTACTCTCACATTGCACCAACATGTTATGAACATATGCAAAGATGCATATCTTGAACTGAGACGCATCGGTTGCATTCGTAAATATCTTTCAGTTGATGCTACTAAAACACTTGTGTTCATTAGTAATTTTAGTAATTTCAAGACTGAACTATTGTAAATCAGGTCTGTCTAGTTCGTCTCAATATCTACTCCATTAACTTCAAAAAGTTCAAAACACAGCTGCTCGGATCATCTTTAGTGTACCACGATCAGAGCACACCTCCACACTGCTCTGTACCCTACACTTGCTATCCATTCGATCCAGAATCAAACACAAAAGTTGTTCTCTGTGCTACGTTTGACTGACGGACAGTCCAATATACCTATCCAGCCTCACCGATGTGTAAGCACCAGCAAGATAATTACGCTCTTCTTCTGACAATCGTATACTCATTATTCCTACTCTGAAAACGAAGTCATATGGACAACGTTCTTTTGTATATCAGGGCCCAGCAACGTGGAATGAAATGCTCCTTGTAATTAGACACAAAAACACAGTGATCTCTTTCAAAAGTGCTCTTAAAACTAACATTTATCGACTGCAAGAACAAACGTAAAGACCTAAAAAATGTTTCCTACCTTAAATATTTTCAGCATTGTTTTTGATTTCCAATTTCTTGGGGGGGGGGGTCTTATCATTATAGATGTTGTAAAGCGCTTATGGCTTCTAAAATGTAGGCGCTATGCATAGTTATTATTATTATTATTATTATTATTATTATTATTATTATTATTATTATTACAGTGTCATATCATTTACCTAATACAAGTTCTTTTTTCTTCTCTCTATTTCACCTTAGAGAGATGAAACTGTATATGTTACTATCCATGACAATCTGACAGGGTTTTAAATACCGCTTTCATGGTTCTAGCGTATATGTTAACGCATTCATTTTTGTTTTCGTCTGTATCACTGAAGCTGGGTATGATATTGTACAGAATGCATGTATATTGATACAGGTGGTGTGTTCCATATAATCCTCTATGTCATTTTCAAGGTAAAGATGAAGCGAGTTCGTGGCGTCCTATTGAATTATGATGAGACTATTGCTGCATTTCATTTTACAAATTATCATTTTAAAACATTGATATTCCATTTAAGCAATTTCTTGAATAGCGATGAATATATTGTGAAGAAACACTTTAATGCGATGCTATATGCCATGCAAATAACCCAGCAGCAGTAATTTGAACACTATATGTGGTCATCGATAGCCATGCTATTATTGATTTACCACTTGATCCATGAGAAAAAGTGATTTTTGTTCTGCGGCGAGTCCTTAATGGCATCCACAGCGAACATTTTGTTAATCTTACTTGACCCGCATCAACTGCGTTGGGTCGCCAGATATCGCCATTATCGGTGGCTTTCATACAAGTACCACGGTGTGTTTAGCGCCAAACATTTCTACAGAATCCAAAGATGTGCGATAGTAACATTGCACATCAACGCTGCATTTAATATTATGTATTTATTTTCTTTATAATCAGTTGTATCCTTTGCAAACATCATTGATGAACCAGCTGATCTAGAGTAATCATCGGAATATATTGCCCGACCAAGCATCGTCGTAGAAACAAACCTTTTTTGAGACCCGATTTAATATTTTTTCCCGTCAATCATGTATGTGGCACTATTAAAAAAAGCGATAACACCATTCTTAACAAACCCAACTCGATCACCATTTCTGTATGCTGTATCATCTGCATTAAAAAGTATACCTTCGATCTCAATAAATACCTTCGATCTCAATAAATACCTCAGCGGGCAAGAAATATATACTTTTACCCTGAACTTGCAACTTAATTCTTCCACGTGCGTTAGGTACTCGTGCATCATAAGAATAATATTGATTATCACGCACAGACTCATATTTGAGATCTGGCGCTCCAATGTCAAATGTTGTATCAGAAATACGTTTAAATATTTTACAATAATTGTTATCGTCAATCAAGAAGACCGATTCCTGCTATCTGACTAGCAGTTATATTTTTCTTATGTGATAGCGGTACACTAGCCAATTCTGTTAATTTTTTGTTGCAGCTTGATTTATTATTTTGCTGGGCAATTTTACTGGTTGATGTTTTCGTCGTAGTAATTGAACTAATATATCATTGATTGATGAGAACGCTTTAGCGGCAATATTACCAACAGTACCAATACCTTTATTACGAATAATGTCAATAGCTTTTATTCCTAATTGTTTTGCAACATATGTATAACCTATCTCATGCTAAAAAATGGCGTTAAATTCTACTACAACAACAAAGTGCTCATCCATAATAGTCTTGGACTGGAATATTAATTTGAAATTATAGGGATTTGAGTAAAGAATTTTTTTGGATTATATGATTGTGATACATCAAAAGACTTGGTAAATCGCCACACTGCAGGCCACTGCCGCAATATCATATTCGAGACTACAGGCACATCAATATATTTAGAATTGAATTCAGTAGAAATATTTTGACATTTGTATTATGATAAATCTTTTTGGACTATTTGGGATTTAATTCTCATTACTGTAAGTTCTTTTTAAATTTTCACTGTCTGTTCAAAGAAATAAACTACTTGTTCAAGTTTACAAAACTGATTGGTTTCGCCCTTTTCTGTTAGTTCAAGATCGTCGAGTCGTAACATCAGTAGCTATACATTTAGTAAACGTCTACAGAAAAACAGGAACATTTAGGTTCATTAACACTCCTTTAATGACCCTATATTAATTGCATCTCAACTGATTTTCAAATTATAATGACGACACCAAACTAGTCAGCCAACCTAAGAAAACTCCAATGATAATTATTTTATGAAATAAATATGGTAACAGATAAATAATTGTGTTACAAACTAAAATATTTCTAGTATATTTTATCAATGCACGAAGAAAACTGTTGTCACATGCATTGTGAATATGACATCAGATTATCGACGTGTGTTGGGAATGAATGAGGAACAAAAACATAAATGATATTATGCATTAGAAACAGGTAATGTTCTCCAAAAAATATTCATGGTCCACAATGTATATTGTTTCTACAAGACTGTGTACACTGGTGACCTGTGCAGATCTGTACGTAAAAATCAGTTTTTGTATTCAGCTGTTTACGTCATGGATTAATTCACATATCATGAATTTGGGAAGTAACATTAAATAACACCTATCCTTAAGATAGTGGAACAAAGAATTTATTACTTTATTTGTTCAAGACTAAATCAATTCCAAATGTCACTGCTCTATACGGTCATAAATGTCGCATTATTTTAAAAATAAGGTTGAATGTTTTGTTTTAATTGATTGTCTGACATCATGAAAACATCAACACTATCAATCAAGACGACCTCACTCAATGAACCCACAAAAAAGTCATAAATATAAAATCATTTATCTATGCGCTTTCCAATCGTGTTTTGTTTCCAATTTCAAAGTACAACTGAATGTTTTAGGTAAATTTGTTACATTATATGAAAGGCATAATGAACTATCTAGACAAGCTCACTCCCGGACCTCACTCCCTTATTAATAAGGTTCAAAACAGTTGCATGCACTAACTGGGGGCATGTTTTGTTTTTAATTTCCAAATAAGAATAAATGTTTAAATACGAACTGTATTTGAAAGGTTATCAATATCATGTTAAGACAATCACGGAATCAGTATTCCATTCAGTGCGTTGCATTTGAATATTAAGCGGACGCGATCATGGTCACGTCGAGTAGTAGCCTGGGAAAATAGTCTGTCATTCTAAAAAGTATGATAGTAAGTCAAACTTTGAGTAGGCATACACAGTCGAGTGCTTAAATTAAACATCAGTATCAAATTTATTTCGCCACGCGAAGTATATCTTGAAATATCAGCTCTGATTCTTAAATAGTTTGCGCAAGAAGGGAGATAAGCGTTTTTACTTGCTGTCGTCTGTAACCAATGCATAACTGGAATGTAAAGTTTGCTTTTAAGTTTCACTGACGTAAAAATGTTGGAGGAGCACAATTTTACTTCTGAAGGAAAGGCTGTCTGTAAATTTCTTGCGTTAATTTCAGCACATATTGTACAAATAAAATGAGTGTCTGAGCCAGATTTTCCTCTCCATTTTCTTGTTATTAAAATGTTTGCCACCTTAGATTTAGTGCGCAATGACTGACTTCAACATCTTGCCCAATACCAGTTTATTTCAATACTGATTTCATTTTGCATGCATACAATCGTATGGAGAGAGAGAGAGAGAGAGAGAGAGAGAGAGAGAGAGAGAGAGAGAGAGAGAGAGAGATAGATAGACAGATAGATAGATAGTATTGTTCCCTGCTTGGTATGCTCCCTGAGTTGTACTCCGCTTGTACTATATATATCAAGACTAAATCATTTCCAAATGATTTTTCACTTCCATGGATAAGGATTTTATCTTTGTTTATAATAACGGATAATGGAGAAGGGGCCATGTTTAAATTTATGTTCGACCCCTTGGTGCCATTCCCATGCTGAATTCGCCTTGTACCCCTTGGTGCCATTCCCATGCTGAATTTGCCTTGTACCCAGTATGATATTCCCATATTAAATTCCCCTTGTACATAGAGACATTTCTGTGTTACATTCCTCATGTATCCAGAGTGACATTCCCATGTTAAATTCCCCTTGTACCGGGAGTGACATTTCTATGTTAAAAACCCTTTGTACCGAATGTAACATTCATATGTTAAATTCCCTTTCTGTCCAGAGTGACATTCCTTTGTTCAATTTTCCTTTTACCCAGAGCGACATTGCTATGTTAAATGCCTCTTCTACCCAGAATAATATTCCTATGTTAAATTCCCCTTGTATCCAGAGTGACATTCCCATGTTAAATTTCAATTGTACCCAGAGTTACATTCCTATATTAAATGCCGCTTGAACCCAGAATGACATTCCTGTGTTAAATTCCCTTTGAACCCAGATTAACATTCCCATGTTAAATTCACCTTTTACCCAGAGTCACATTTCTTTGTCAAATTTCCCTTGTATTTGAAGTGACATTCCTGTTAAATTCCCCTTGTACCCAAATTGACAACCCATGCTAAATACACAATCGTAAATCAAGGGAAGCAGAAATGTAGAATAAACCCTAAAAGGACTTCTACTAATAATAGCAGTTAGATAAACCGGAGTTCTTATTAGGCGAGAAAATGGTTTGGGATGTGTTTGCGGGCGGGAATTTAGGTGTATTTCGTGGTTTAAAATGAATTACACACCAAAATCAGTCAGTCAGTTTTTTTTTTGCGCTAGGAGGAAAATGTCTTGACTCAAGGGTTAGGCCTAAAACTCGCGAATATTGTCTAATGGACGGAGTGTTGCGGGTACGGGAGAGACACGTAGCCATGGGTGTAAGGAGACGTTTGTGCCGAATGTAAAAGAAAGTAAAAAAGTCCAAAACTTCCATGTCTTTATTTCAGATATAAATTTTCTTTGATATGATTTTAAAACTAAAGGTTTTAATTGATGTGGTATAAATGATATACTAAGTCATGTACACTAAAAACTAATCGCTATTAGGGTATGAATAATATTTGTTCCGATGTTGTGTTGGTTGGCAAGAGTGTTAAGCTTTGAAATGAAGTTTGTTTGATCTATTTGTATAACTACGATGTGAATTCACTTAACCGACGAGTTAGGTGTATCAATATTTCGCATAACTGTGTGCCATACAGTAATTAACTATCAGTCGTACGAGTGCACGTGTCCAACATTTATTTCGAGAGTGTGATTAATAGTTCACACGGAAGAGGTTTAATTATCATTAGGAACATAATATGAAGTATGTTGAGACGAACACGGCATTGTTGTATTGAATGCAAGGTTATGACATGAAACAAATTTGCAGTATAAATAGTTTTGTAGTGTGATACTAGTCATTACGAGCGTACCGGAAGTGAACTTTTATTCAATTCCGGATGTGATGAACTATAGGCTGCATTTATTTGTCTTTTTAATCCGAATTAGTTTCTGAGACGGAATATAAAAGGGTAACGACCAGTATATTAGAGTGGACGACTGCGAAGGGTCACTAAAGGTGGCACGAATAGGCCAGAGGGAACCGATGTGTTCTAATGTTGGACTGTTGACTGTTGACAGTCGACTGGAGAGTGACCAGTTAACAAATTATGAAGGCATGTCGGAAATTTCAAGTTCGAAACAATTTCTCTAATATGTGATGTAATGTTCTATACCTGTGTAAAATGGAACAGCGAATTACATTTAAAACTTTTGAGTTAGTTTTCTGATAAGTGAGCATCCTTCGGTTAGTTGTATACACTTTTACACTGGTGTATTCTGTATGCAAGGGGCTTGTTCTATTAGACAATTTTGTGTATTCTGTATGCAAGGGACTTGTTATATTATACAGATTGATGTATACAACGGGCTTGTTCTAGTATGCAGATTGCTGTTATCTGTATACGTGTATCTCCTTCAGTTACTTTTATTTTGGTGTATCTAAATTGATCTCTTCTGTATACGAGGGGCTCGTTTTGTTCTATTATATAAATAGCTGTATTCTGTATACAAGAGGGCGTTATACAAATGTCTATTCTATAGAGAAAATTGTAATTTAAGAATTTGAATTAATCATTGGTATTTCGAAATACTCTTATTAGCAAATAAAATTGGTTCTTCTACACTGGTCAATTAGGAAATAGGTATGCTGCCTGTTTAGAAAATCCACGAGATTCAATCACATGAACTAGTGTCCTTGTTGGATCACGTGATATTTATCTGAAATATAGCACATCTCAACAGTGGAACTTTATAGAAAAGATGCTCGCATTTTACAAAAGTCTTGTCTTACAGCACAAAAGGCCATTCATATGATATTGGCATCAAAATGTTATTAACTAAATGACCCTTAAAAAACTTTGGAAAACATTACACACAATACAGACATACATAACACTACAAATTAGACTTCACACATTTAGGGAATATAAAGGTCAAGACGTGACGGTCTTGAAATAGTCGTCTACACAAGATAGATGTAGGCACAACTACAGAATGAAGCTGGTTCGCATAAAATAGACACTTTTACTCACATAAGGGAACAATGCATTCCTACATAAGATTGAATTATGTCAGCTCACACATGGAACACATGTGTGCCTACACATGACTGAATCATGTCTGCCAACACAAGATGCACATCTGCACCGACAGAGAGAACAAATACAGGCCAATACATGATGTTTCCACTAACTGCACATTGGAGGAAAGTTTTCTGTAACTGAATTACGTATCTTACTTGTTTGTCCAGTTCGTATTGATGATGTGGTACGACAGCGAGACTGTACAGGTCTACACAAGTATAACAAGATGAACCTGGTTGGGGTCAGATGACAATTAAAACACTATGAATGATAAAAAAATATGTTTATTTATATGGGATTTGAAGGTATATAAACCCTATACCAAACGAGTGCGCAAAAAATCCAAATATTGGATAGTAACAATGATGCGCACTGAGTTAAATAACACAGATAATACAGTTCCTAACTGGAACGAACTGCAATTGAAACGAAAAATGAACTTATATGTAAGAAAACTTAAACGCAAAAAAGAAACTGATTCATAACTATTCGAACAAAGTTGATTTAACAAAAAAAATTATTTTAAAAAAAAAGATTGTACATCTGTAAAGTTTTCACATAAATTGTTATAAATGAAATGTTTTCACACAAATAGTGATAAATGACAAGTTTTCATTTATATAGTGATAAATGATTGTAAAACATCGGACATGTATCTTGCGGCGTCCAATTCACAACCACAAGGTATTTCAGTCAAAATGCTCTGCCGGATGGTCAAAGGCCACCACGAATGGTCCGCCCCTCCCGGTCTGCCTAAGGATTAGTAAAACCTCCTGTTCCAAGCAGACCCGTTGGTCCTGAAAACTTGGTTCCTCACCACGAGATAACAATTATCTGCTTCTTCCAGACTAACGTCATCACCGACGGCTGCACACTGGGCCTATACCAATCCAATTAGCACACGGCTAAAACGACACCAGTCCTTCAGTAATTTGCAAACACAAAGATACAGCATTGCTCTATCATTGTCTATCTCAACGTCACTTCTTCACTCCTTTAAATCCTTCACACCTTTTACATCTCTAGGGATATCGCGTTGTCAACAGGATCGCTTACTGACAATTCTTTTTGTAATGTAATGCTTGATTCTACTTTTGAGTTTCACGTCATCATTGGCGCCTTAGTCTCGGGAGACCATGCGGATAGCTCCCTTGGGGTGTCGTCTGTCTCCGGGTTGTTGGCATCGTCTGTTGTGGCTGTGGAGACCTATGCGCGAGTGACAGTCCCTCTTGCAGTTTGTGCAGATATGCTGGGAAGCCCGAGTTGCTGTGGCTGCTGTCACGTGGCCCTTTCTGACACGTTTCTCTGCTGCCAACTGACCTCTCCTCGTATCAGCAACTGAGATACCTTTACTTACTGTCAGTCTCCAGGTGCCTCGGTCCTCGGCCAGCACTTCCCAGCCATCAGGTGCGATGTCACATGCCTTCAGGTCCCTCTTGCATGCATCCTTGAAACGGAGTGAGGGGCGGCCAACTCTTCTTGTGCCAGTGGCCAGCTGTCCATATGGGATGTCCTTTGGCAGCCTCCCATCCTCCATGCGTCGGACGTGTCCCAGCCATCGAAGGCGACGTTTGCTCAGAAAGGAGAACATGCTGTGGGTGTTTGCACGCTGCAGGATTTCGCTGTTTGGGACACGGTCCTGCCAGCTGATTTTCAAGATGCGTTTAAGGCACCGTATATGGAAGGAGTTGAGCCGACGCTCTTGCCTCATGTAGGTATTCCAGGTCTCACTTCCATAGAGAAGGGTGCTGAGAATGCAGGCTTGGTAAACTTTGACTTTGGTTTGCACTGTCAGCGCGTTGTTTTCCCACACCCTCTTGGTCAGTCGAGGCATGATGGTGTTTGCCTTTCCAAGCCTTCTGTCCAGCTTCTTATCGAGCGAGAGAGTGTTGCTGATGGTTGACCCCAGGTAGGTAAAGTTGTTAATTGCTTCCAAGGTGACACCGTTGATTTTGATTCTAGGGGCAATGGTGGTATCTTGCACGCTGACCTTTGTTTTTTCCAGGCTGATGGTGAGTCCAAACTGCATGCAGGCATCAGCAAAACGATCTCCCAGTCTCTGAAGAGCTTCCTCAGTGTGTGTCACAAGAGCCGCGTCATCTGCAAAAAGCATCTCCCTGATGAGCACAGCCCTCACTTTCGTCTTTGACCGCAGTTGTGCCAGGTTGAACAGCCTCCCATCGGACCTGGTGTGTGTGTGTATATATATATATATATATATATATATATATATATATATATATATATATATATATATATATATATATATATATATATATATATATATGCCATCAGTGGACGAGTCAAAGGCGTAGGACAGAAGCAAGGAAAAGAAGATCCCGAATAGGGTTGGTGCCAGAACGCAGCCCTGCTTCACACCGCTGTTAACTGGGAAGGAGGTTGAGGAAGATCCATCATACAGGACTGTTCCCTTCATATCTGCATGGAAAGAGATTATCATGCTGCGGAGTTTTGAAGGGCAACCGATCTTACTGAGAACTTCAAAAAGGCCCTTTCTGCTGACTAAGTCAAAGGCCTTGGTGAGGTCGATGAACATCATGTAGAGTGGTTGACCTTACTCTCTGCTCTTCTCATGGAGTTGTCGTAAAGAGAAGATCATGTGTGTTGTCGACCTGCCTGCTCTGAAGCCGCACTGGGATTCTGGGTACACACGGTCTGCCAGCAACTGCAGCCTGTTTAGTATGATGCGGGAATACACTTTACCAACGATGCTCAGAAGCGAGATCCCTCTGTAATTATTGCAGTCACTGTGTTCGCCCTTGTTTTTATAAAGGGTCACAATCGTGGCATCAGGCATGTCTTGGGGGACTGCTCCTTCCTCCCAGCAGAGGCAAAGTAGTTCGTGCAATGGTTGGAGCAGTGTTGGTTTCCCACATTTGATAGCTTCGGGCGGGATGCTGTCACTACCTGGTGCTTTGTCATTTGGGAGGGAGCCAATTGCTTTGCTGAGCTCTTCTAAGGTTGGCACTTCGTCGAGCTCCTCCATGATGGGAAGATTCTTTATGCTGCTGAGGGCTGCTTCAGTGACTACCGTTTCACGGGAGTATAGCTCTGAGTAGTGCTCCACCCATCTGGCCATCTGTTGCCCACGGTCTGTGATCTTCTATCCCATCATGGATTTCAGGGGAGCGACCCCTTTCACTGTAGAGCCTAGAGCCTTCTTGATGCCACTGTACATACCTTTTATGTTTCCGGTCTCGGCACTGCGCTGGATTCCTTCACACAGTTGTTGCCAGTACTCTTTCGCGCACTGTCTAGCGATGCGTTGGGTGTTGCTTCGAGCACGTTTAAGAGTAGCATGCGTCCGTTCATTGGGGCATTTTTTTGTACGCTATAAAGGCTTTTCGTTTCTCCTCGATTAGTGGTTCCATTCTTGTTAGGTGTGCGTTGAACCAGTCCTGACTGTGTCGTTCCTTTTTGCCAAACGTGGACATGGCTGTTTTGTAGATGGTACCCTTCATGGCGTTCCACTTGGCTGTGGCGTCGTGCTCTGGCAGGTTCTGGAGAGCCTTGTCCAGGGCGGACACATACTCCTGTACCTTGGAAGGAACCGACGACATCTGTGCGGTGTTTATGCGTGGGTGTCTTTTTGGTTTTGAACGGTGTAGTGTCTTTGGCTGTAGTCTCACCCTGCTGCTCACGAGCGCATGGTCGGAGTCGCAGTCTGCACTGTGGTAGGTTCTGGTGGATAGGACGCTGTTAAGGGCAAAGTGCCTGGTGATGACCAAGTCAAGTTGGTGCCAGTGATGGGACCTGGGGTGTTTGCATGACACTTTGTGTTGTGGCTTACTCTTGAAAAAAGCGTTTGTTATGCACATGCCATGGTAGGTGCACAGCTCCAGCAGTCTCTGACCGTTTTCTTTGGTCTTTCCAGTACCATGATATCCGAGGCAGGTAGGCCATGATTCGTGATCCTCACCTACTCTGGCATTGAAGCCGCCGAGGAGAAAAAGTGATTCGTGTTTGGGGCATATTTTAATCCGTTCATCCAGCTGCCCATAGAACTGATCTTTGGCGTCTTCTGAAGACGAGAGGGTGGGGGCGTAGACACTAATGATGTTGACAGGACCTGCATTAGTGGTGAGGCGGATGGACAAGATACGCTCAGTGCCCCCTGTTCAACCAAGCCCAGAAGATTGTTTTTGATGGCGAAGCCCACTCCGTGCTGACGGGACTCCTCAGGTTCGCGACCCTTCCAGAAGAAAGTGTAGTTTTCCTCTCTGAGGGAGCCATTAGAGGCCAGTATAGTTTCCTGGATTGCAGCTATGCTGATATTTAGCTTGATGAGTTCTCTATCGATGATGGCCGTTTTCCTGGTGTCATCCACTTCTCTGAGGTCATCGGACATGCCTGTACACATAGTGCGCACATTCCAGCTTGCAAATCGAAGAGCTGGAGTCTTCTTTATTCGTTTCTTTTTATTTTTGTCTGGTGTGGAATTTTCGTCTGCTTGTCATGTTAAGCAACACACTGAACTCCAGACACCCACTGGAGCAGGCAGACGATGGCGGGTCAACACCTTATTGACCGGGGGCTGCCCGGCTTGAGGCGGGCGGTAGTTGGTCAGTGGGACACGATGATCCCTCCCACCGTCAAAGCTGACCCGTGGCGCCCCTTCCCTACGCCAATCGGTTTAGACTTATAACCCGTAAACTGTCAGCTTTCGTGTTGTTTCCTCACTTAGTAGCGAGACTGGAGTGACCTCTCCAGGGCGCAAGCCTGGGCGTGGAATATGGAGATCCTGGGTTGCCCAGGCTTCAGGATCCCCCTCTCGTCCTTGCTGGTTGGGTCCAAAGGAATGCTGAGCATGACATTTGGCACCAGTTTGGTTGCAGGGGCTGCCGGAAGGAAGTCGTAGTCGACATCCAGCCGCTTTGGAGGCTCCACCCCGGATTTTTTGTCTGGGTTTACTCCCGTAGCCTTTCCTTCTCCCGAAGTTATCCACAAGGCAGTGGAACCATTGGTTTCACGTACACATGCTATATCGCAATGCACGGCCTGAGCGTTTAAGATATACATTTTTCCCGTCGTAAGCTCTTCGCTCGTACAGCATGGAGTAAAACAATATATATATATATATATATATATATATATATATATATATATATATATATATATATATATATATATATATATATATATATATATATATATATATATATAGTGGAACCTCGTTAATCCGGACACATTCGTTCCCAGTGAATATGTCCGGATTAACGAGTTTTCCGGATAATTGAATCATGCACATTTTTTATTATAAATAAATATATGCTAGCTTTAAATGTAATGTACTGTATAGTCAATAATGGCGGCGTGATGGGCCGACATGAATACGGCATCATCGACTGTTGATATTTGGCGAGGCAAGCGCGGGTTAGATCTGTTGAGTGGGCATGTACAGACAACCATTTGTCCTTGTTTTTTATGATGTCCGCAACTGTTGACTTGCCAATGTCTAAGGAATAGTAAGCTATAATATGCTGGCGTATATCTTGAATTGTAGCTTTTGGGGTGATCTTCGTGTTGGCAAATCTTTTTTTATGATGACCGGTATCTCTACTCGTCTACGCTTGCTTGATGGTGTCGCCATAATATATGTAGAAAGTACAACGAAAACAAACTGTTATCTCGCAATTAAATGCATTATGGTAAACTAATAAGATGCCGTCATTTTTATAAGTCGTATTTTATAGCTGTTACAGTTGCAAATGATTGACGTCCCCATTTTATTCGGAAACGAAGTCCTATACTGTTCACAGCTTAAATCGGTCAACTGTATTTGCACAGGGATCAATAAACTGATTGTTACATACAATTGGTAAACAACAAAGAGGCTTAATGACACTTTTAATTTATTTATCATATGACTGACTGTATTTTCTTATACGATTTTTCGAATTGTCGTTTTTTGGACAGATTATTTCAGGATTATCGAGACAATTTTTAATGTAATTTTACACTTTGGTCCCCGATTTTGATTTTCAGATCCGGAACGCGGATTTCTTGATTAACGGAGCAAATTAACGTTTAGGAATTCCGTTCCCCTTGAATTATGTCCGGATAGCGAGGTTTCCGGATTAACGAGGCTCCACTGTATGCATATATATATATATATATATATATATATATATATATATATATATATATATATATATATATATATATGCATTGATTCGGACACTGTCCCTGCAGACTCATGACATGAGATCCCAAATGATGCCGTCACATGTTCATGAACCATATCGACACTAGATCACATCCTTACAAATGAAATTACTGTAGCCCTATGACACGTTCTCCAATAACAAGCCCATCATATAAGCACAACATATAGCAACAACGTAGAAGGCGAAACCAACCCTAGTAATCGATATGACTTCCCCACAAAACCCCAGCTCCAACAACATGCGCTATCTCGGCGTTATGAACCTTATCCGCACTAGATATAGTTGCGATATTTATGACAAGAAACCCTTTTGTGCATATCTGGCGTGGTCGGAAGAGTTCCGTACCAAAAAATGTCAATATGCAAGGGGAGTCTGGTTTTAGTTGTGCACAAATCACATCATTCGCTGACCAGTGCACTGAAACTTTGCTGTAGGAAGAAATAGCTTGTTCACTTAATGGAAAATAAATAAAACCGAGCCAATCCGAATCCGATTGTCGAATGTACTAACGGATAAACTGCAAAAGCGTCGTTAGCAACTAAAAAACCACGAACTGACCATTTTGGAATTGTATACTAACCGGTCACGCGACTTGTGCGTTATCTAGTTAGGCCCCTTAGGGAGCGAAAGGTTCAATGAAAAGAATATTAATCATATTTATTTCATATAAGTAAAGTGATGTATATATTACGTATATAAGTTCCATAGCCAAATTATAACAGAACACATTAGGCAGAGCTTTCTGCTAAATAAGGATGAGAAAGGTTTCTTATTGTAAAAGCTGTTATAACTTAATGTACACATGTAACCATCTATTGCGTATGTATGACTTTAATTTCACAGTCAACTATGTTCTTTAATGCATTGTCGTCTTGATTGTAACTAGGATAACAAAAGTGTGTGTGTGTGTGTGTGTGTGTGTGTGTGTGTGTGTGTGTGTGTGTGTCCACTCTAGGCCCCATTTCGTTTTTATTGCGTATTTGCCTTTATTAGATATAACGTAGGAATACGTGAACAAACATTCATAAGAATAGGTACTATGTTTTTGTATTCAGAAGGATTATTCTGCGAATCACCCGACATATGAAAATCGGCATATTTACACCCGTTTTAATTTATCTTAATGAGGGTAAAATAGGTGTGCACATGAGAGTGAAAGAGTTGGGGTGGGTTGGTTACAATAACACATTATAACACTCTAACATGTTTCACATAGATAAAGAGTCCTTCTAAAGAAGGGTGAACAAGATTTCAGGTTATAAGAGATATTAACATTCAATGTGTTGCTTCGTAAGTCTATTGGAATTTTGCACTCTAATGCATTTTCACAGGTAACGACTTTCTGAGGTTTTCATCCTTGATCTAATCTCATTTGAAAAAAAATTATCTAATTTAAGTAATCAGTTGTATTTCTCAATTTCACAGTCATTGACTTTCTAAAAAAAAAAATCTTCTTTGATTTTATCCTGGTTGAATTTTATATATCAAAGTTAAAAATTAATATTTTCGGAATATGAAGAATTAATTGGGGTCATGTATAAATTTGCTGACGGTGAATATTGCGCACATCATAAATATAATATTGATGCATGAGATTACTTATGTACGCCATCAGTTGCTTATGTATGCAACCACGAGGCCGTCACTTTGATATATTGTTGACATCAATTAACAATAAATATATTACCTGGGGAAGAAGATCTAAACATAATACGGTCATCTTTTATTTATGTGAAAGATTGATAATCCGTCCCGGATTTAAAACTGTACAAAATTTACTGAGTGCACTAGGTCCCTAAATAGGAATTGTACATGATATGCCTTGCAATGTTTATTTTTTATTTTTCATTTTGCAGGAAAAGTGAATTTTCGGTGTCTGACATGTCACACGTCTACAGTGTAAGTTTTCTTTTGATAATTGTATTTGTTCTAAGTTTCTAATTGATACTTTAGACTGTAAGTATGCTCCTATTGTCCATGATATCTCGCTTTCAGATGTCAGGAATGACAGGATGCTTTCAGATGCCAGGAATGATAGGATGCTTTCAGATGTCAGGAATGATAGGATGCTTTCAGATGTCAGGAATGATAGGATGCTTTCAGATGCCAGGATTGATAGGATGCTTTCAGATGCCAGGAATGATAGGATGCTTTCAGATGTCAGGAATGATAGGATGCTTTCAGATGTCAGGAATGATATGATGTTTTCATCTTTTACGGAATAGTGTGATACATTTTTATACACATCTGAAATATCACCAAAGACATTTTGTTAGATGAGCCTGTTTATGCACTTGAGGTATGTAAGCATGGAACCATCAAGCTCCCACCTTGCTGTATGAAGTAGCTATCAACAATTGATGCATTACCTAAGAAAGGGATCAGCATAATGCGAACATCGTTTGATTCTGAGGAAGATCTGGGATCAGATTAAACAACGAACAACTATTAAATGTGTTTGCAGTAAGCATTCAAATCTGAACTCTTTATGCACGACCTCATGCGGTGTGTCTTCAATTTTATTTTATAAGTTAACACGAATTCCAACTATCCATAATGAAGCATTGTCATCAGTCTCCAAGATTTAAGTCAAAAGGGAGCCAACTTAGTTTGCATTGATAGCTCAGACTAAATGTGTAATATTATCCTCAATCAATGTCCAGTCAAAATGTTGTTTGTTAATAGTGTACCTCCAAAGTTTGTATTCATAGTTCAGATTAACTTTGTGTACATGCTATCATTTTGAGTGATGCCCTAATGTCCACTGTCTCCGTGTATTTGCTATAATTGTGTGTACAACGTTGTATTGATAATTCAGACTTGGTGTTTGAAAATGTCTCCATGTTTTAGCTAACATTGTGCGTCCAAAGTGTTTAGTGATACTGGGTTCATAGTTTGTTCTTTCTGTATAAACAAGTCCTCGCTGGCAGTTCTATCCATAGTCTCTCTTTTGTCAACAGTTTTGTGCATCTTTAGTCTGCATTGATATTTAATTCTATTTGTGTCAAGATTTCCCATGTCAATCAATGTGTATTATGGTCCACGGTCTTCATGATTTCAGAAAATTATTACCGTCTTTCGTTTAAATACACTTTAATTAATGTACGACACGTACTGAAAATTATTACCGTCTTTATTTTTAAGTGTAGTACATGCCATAACTGTAAAGGGGACGATAAATTCTTAGATCAGATTTAACAAACAAACTTTGTATATAATAACTTTTATGAAACAAATATTATCATTCAAATAAAGAAAACTCAGTAATTAAGTAATGTATGATGGTATCATATATTATGGCATAGGTTGGCGATGTCTACAAATTGTTCTTGATAGTATAAACTTAGATAAGCTTGCAATATAAGTATACATGTTTTGAAACTTACAAACTTAATCACCTGTTTCTACCTTACTGAACTGTATTGAATCACTAGATTGCCACATTGATGTATATATCACTAGATTGCCACATTGATGTATATAAGTAACAAATTACCGGTAACAATTAACGAGCACTGTATTGCTTAGCCTTAGGGAAGGGATAATCATAACGTGATTGTCCTTTGATTCATAAAACGGTTAAAGATCTATCGGGGAAGAAAAAAAGAATTTACAAATACGTATTACTGCACTAAATCTCCCAGCCTGAACAGTTTACGTACTGTCTAATAATGTTTCTCTTTATGTACATTCTATGAGATAATGGGGCTCCCGTTCTAAATGACGTGGTCTATAGTTTCTATTTTTGTTGTCAAGAAGTATGCGTGTCCATAGTTTGAATGGATTGTATAGACTGGCTATTTATGTAAACGAGTGCGTCCTCACTAGCATTGCAAAATAATCATACTCCTAAGTATTAATAGTACAATACCCTCATCGATAAGTCACCATGTGCTATCAAGTTATTGACTAAAACTATTTCGTTTCATTAAAAAATTAGCCATAACAAATGTTCTCGGTTCGGGGTAACATACCCGAGTTCTCAAGTACAGTTAGGTCATGTGTACTGTGTGATGAAAGTGTAGATAATTCAGTTGTATTTATTTAGAGAATATACACGTCTCTCGATGTATTCAATTTCCTACACAATTGTGAATGCACACGCTGTGCCTGTTTACGGCCATGTCTTACACATTTGGTGTACGTAGATGATCAAAATGTTCGAGAGAAGCAAATAGCCCTTCTTTTCAGTGTATAAAGGGTCATATTCAATGCATATGAAGCTATCGAAATAGAGTTTCTCTTTGAAGAAAAAAATATTGCGGACACGTGTATGATCAGGAAACATCAACGAACGCTTGTATTGAAAATAGGAGACAAACCGAAGTAAGGAAAATATACAAAAATACAACTTACTTTATATACCGGTATGCAAAGCGATGGCTAGAATCACCAAGACAAGCGGTAACCGTCAGATCAATTTATCCTTTAAGTCAATTAATTCATTGACTGCACACCTTTGATTATTCCGGAGAGACCGTAACGGAGATAATAACTGGAATGACTGTAAAAAAAAAAAACAAATGTTTTTATTTTATATTCTGATATTTTCCAATCTATATTGAAAAGTAAACATTAAAAATGAATGCAAAATGTATATTTATAGCGTAAAGCACGCACATGTTGTCAAACTATCAGTTAGAAAACTCAATTTTTGTCGACATGAGCTTTTTTCTGAGTAGAGCCTTTCTTGGGCAAAGAAAACCCCAATGTTTTGTTCATGTGATCAAATACGATGGTCAGGCATTGGGAGGAATAAATTGAGGATAAAATAACTAATTTAAAAAAGATCGTACAACAGATATATTTGCTTATAAATATTTCCATTTATTATAAAGACTATAAGAAAATATAACGAGTACAAAAATCAAGCACAAAGACATAATTTAAATTCCGTTCCGGGGATTAGCTTGGTTCCGATGATTCTAATCACCCGTGACTACTATCTCATATTATTGGCCTATCTTGCTTTACTAATCTGCCAAAACCGGCCAAAAGAAAGACGCAAGCACATTCGCTCATTAAAATACGTACTGTAAATACCCGTAAGAAAACAAATGGAAAGAAAAAAAACGTACAATTTTCATGCATTTTACGACTAGTCTATTACCCGTAACGACGGTGGCGGCACAAAATATTTTGTAATCTCAAAATTCATGTTAAACTTAAAGTACATATATTTCTTTGAGGAAGCAGGTATAATGAATGAATGAATATACTTAAATAACAAAATGAAAACTTATCCCAGACACCAGTGCACGGAAATGACTATGCTATCATATTATAACCGGCTTCCCGTAATCGTCTGAACTGCGTGAAAAATATTATTATCAGTATATTGGTCTACTCTTTGACAGTCACTTGTGCTTGTATCTAAACCGTAGTAACACTTGTATTTGGACATTTGTTTGCAGGAGATACGACATCTAAATGTACAACCGCATTAACACTTTTATCTTGGCATTTGTTTGCAAGCGATGCACCAACTGCATGCAGTGTCGTATTAACCCATGGCAGGGCTTCGAGCTTCTTTGGGCCCCTCGACATTCACCCGCGAATGGCAAGGCCCCTAGGTTTCGAGCTTCTTTGGGTCCCTCGACATCCACCCGGGAATTTTGCGCTCCTTTAATACAAACTTACCAAAAATGAGTTTAAAAGGTGGAATTTAGCAGCAGTCTGATTGTTGTGGCATGGAGTAAGCATATTTTTAATGTGGAATTTTCGATTTGGCATGGCTAAAGGTTGCATGGACCCCTGCTCTTGGTAGGCTCTTAGGCTTCAGCCTAGTCAGCCTTATGGATAATACGGCCCTGACTACATGTATAAAACGTGTCAGATATTGTGCATATGAGAGTGAAGCCTGGGTTTATCTCGTAATCCTTACATTCATTTTAAAGCCAATATATATTTATTTTGTAAGGAAGATATAAACTTACGTGGTAAGAAAAGAACAAAACTTACTTCTAGAATACACTGGCGTACGGAGTCTCTGCCTCTAATTATATCCTGCTACTTAAACTGACTTCAACCAGTCGAATATCATGCAAGCACAATTCACTCTAAGACAGCATTTCAAAATCGATCAATCGAGGCTGTCGTATCATAGGTATGTGAGCGGGCCTAAAATAATCTTAGTTATTATGTGTGATTAACTCACCTGTACTTTCTGTGCCTTAAGTAGTCTCAGAGCCACGCAATCAAATAATTGATCTCCAAACATATTTTATACACACCTATTTAATTAATATCCAAACATCCTATACATTTTATTAAAATATATGAAATTAACTTTATTTACATTAAGTTCTCTTTTCTTTTTAATAGCTAATTATTAATAAGAATGTGCAATCAATGTCGCCGTTTTCTTTGTACGGACCAGAACATTGTATAATCAATGTCGCCGTTGTCTTTCTGCCAACCTGAATATTTGATAGCTGCATTTTGGATATGTAAAAGAAGTAATAATTGTTACTTCGTGCAGCAAGCTTGTGCTTAGGATTTATCTATGAAAAATAATGTTCTAAAAATAAAAAACAAACTGCACACATTGTGCCTTTTGCTGCCGCCATATGGCAAAGCAAAGTTTTATTTCTTTTCTTTTCTTCATTTTTATTTAAAGTAATTGACAAATTAAACAAAGAATAATGAAGACCAAATACCTGATTTGAAGATAGAATTGAATGTTTTGCACGATTTTCAGCTGGGATTTATATAACACGCGAGATGCTCAAGATTTTCAATCCGAAACTACATACAACGTGGAATACGATTTTCAGTTTGAAACCTCGTACAACGAGGAATTGTCAAGATTTTCAGTCCGGAAATATATATCACATTGAATACTCACGATTTTCAGTCCGAAACTACTTACCACGTGGAGTACTCACGATTTTCAGTCCGAAATTACATGCAACGAGGAAAAGTCAAGATTTTCAGTCCGGAAATATATATCACAAGGAATACTTACGATATTCAGTCCGGAATTACTTGGAAAATTGGATACTCATGACGTTCAATATTGAGATATGTGCGATATAGAATTCTCAGAAAATAACTGAAAATTGCAAATATAATTAAATATTTGGCACAATACACTCAACTCTCCTTTTCGTCAGTCTGAAAATGTATTTTATCTATAAAGATCTTCATTATAACACCCGTCATCCTTTTGAAAAGACTGCAGTCACCAGTTTCATATTGTTTCATCTAAACAAACGTAGTTCAGAATATCGTTCTCGATGGAGACGAATTACATCAGTGTTTTTTTTTTAAGATAACGGAAAAACTGAAAAGGTTCCGATTGATATTCATTTTACCAATCGGATAGAGTGAATAGGCATCAACACATTTTTACATTGAAGAATATTTTATTGTGTTTGCATATTTAAATGTATAAAACGCGTTAAACAACAGTTAGATATAATTTACGTGCTGATAAGATAATTATAAAACCATTAGTGGCTCAAAACTTTCCTGCTGAAATTGTTGCTACTTTTGATTGTAGTTCTTGCTATTGTCCTGTATTGCACGTGTTCACGTTAGCTATGATAGCAAATATTATACCGCTCCGGTGGTCTAGTGGTTAGAGCGTCCGCCGCGGAAGCGGGAGGTCGTCGGTTCGATCCCCGGCTGAGTCATACCAAAGACTTACAAAAATAGTACTAACAGCTGCCTCGCTTGACGCTCAGCATTAAGAGGTTAGTGTTAGGACTGGTCGGCCTGGTGTCAGGATAATGGGACTGGGTGAGACATCATGCTACATGTCTGCGGCATGATGTCTCAGTGCTAGACATCACTATAAACTGCCTCACTGCAGACATCGTAGCGATATGACTGAAAAATTGTTAAAGCTACGTTAAAAATCCTAATCAAACAGACAAACAAGCAAATATTATTGATATATACACCCCATACAGAAAGCTATTTCATGTTTGAAACATATTATTAAAAAACATATTACATAAACATGATATTTGAAATCGATGATCGATGTGATTTTTCATAAAAAAAGTTTCTGATTATTTACATGACGACATATGCATGGCCTGAGAACTGTACATAATGCCAAGGGAACTGAATTTCAAGGGAACTGAATTTCAAGGGAAATGAATTTCATGTAAACAAAATGTATAATATTTTTCATTGCATTTCTAATACACGTAATAAGTTAGGCGTTCATGCAGCGCACTAGATATACATATTGGCGTGCTCTTGTCAATAAAAACGCGTATTGTTGAACATATTGTCATTCTTAATTGTTCGTGGCCGACCCAAAAAATAAATTTATGTGTTTATGTGTTGGTTGGATTTATTTGAAGATGATTTCGTGTTTGATTGCACATTTATTATTTTGTTTTACAATTTATCTGAAGACGGAGTTTTATTTACACACATACTGATAGCTTTATTTTACAATCAGTTAGTCAATTTTCCATCGTAATCCATATTCGTTGCCAATAGCCAGCCGTATCGTACTGAAAATTGTGATAGTCAAATGCTGTTTTGGGTGTCACGCACCATGATATGTCTGACTGCGAATTTAAGTACATTCATACGTTTGAGTGCTTAATAATATACAATCAATATAGCTGCACGTAAAGATACGGGGGGAATTCGGAAAGTTATGAATAATTCATTTCAACGTTGATGCTTCTTTGAACTTGTCAATAAATTTAACTCCAACTGATAGACACAATTGTACACATGCAGCACATCGGACACCTTCAGATATATGTCAGAATGAGGACAATTCTGCTACTGTGCAAAAAGCGTATTGTAAACTCAGTGCGCTGTTAGGATACTCTACAAACGATAGCAAGGCCGACTTGGATAAAGAATTAGTATGCTAGTCCCTGTCATTCCAACAATTATGAGGTGGTTTTATCATTTTAAGATGGTCGCGAATCAATGGAAGATGTACCACATTCTGGTTAAAACACGGATTTACTTGTATGAACCCAACTGGAGAGAAAATAACAAAGTTTGGATCAGAGAAGATTAGACTAAAGTCAAATTGTTCGATGTAGTCTGACTGTTGACGGTTTTACACGCATACGTTTTCGATACATTAGGCCCAGTCGGCCATGTAGCTGTGTCTGACCCTGCTAGTGTCATTAGACATTTCTTTTCTCCAAATTAATGCACACAGTTATAGAAAACTTCCGAACCATATGTCCTCTCACTGGTACTAGAAATATCCTGAATCGCTCGGCCATACCCGTCAGATTGTCAAGTAGTTATATAAATGTACATACATTATAAAGTGGTTGATGATTTGTCTATGGCGGGATGCACAATATATTTTACAAAAGCAAATGCCGAGGGTATTCTTTGTGTCTTTGTATTTTTCCGCCGCCATATTGTTCCTTATAAACAAAAATAGTTTAGAATATAGTTCTCAATGGTGATGTATTACACTACCTGACAGAAATGGCTTCGCTAACCCCTCCATGCAGTGCGCAGTGCTGATTTAGCGCTGAGTGTTTGTTTGATGGCTGAATCTCAATATAACAACAAAAATCGCTCTAGGGTAGACAGTTTTGAAAGCCGCTATCAGTTAGATGTACAGTTTTTCACTGTATAAACAGCCTACCAAAATGTGAATACAAAATGAGCTTTACTAACTTTATATTGGGACGTAGAGCGTGTGTAAAGAGAAATAAAGAGTACCTTAAGAGAATGCATTGACGTAATGTAAAGTGGATAAAGAGACGTAAAGATTTCCTTCAGAGAATGCACTGACGTACTGTAGAGTGTGTAAAGAGATATGAAGAATTCATCCAGAAAATGCATAGATGTACTGTAAAGTGTGTAAGGAGACATAAAGAGTTCTTTCAGAGAATGCACAGACGTATTGTAAAGTGTGTAAAGAGACATGAAGAATTTCTTCAGAGAATGTTCTGACGTACTGTTTATGACAAGAACAGTCCTGTACAGAACACACATATTCATTACTTTTAAATATCCTCGCACATCACATTTTTTATCAGTGATTTTTTTAATGTATATGAAATGCTATTTATTTTTGCCACATCGGCTAAACGTTGACAGTTAGCTTAATGAATACATATAATACAAGTTGTACTCTCTGTACTTAGTGTAGTAGCACTGCATATGTGTAGTAGCACAGTACTTTGTGTAGCAGCACTGTCACCGAATTGTATAAACCTTTTTTATTATATTAAATTCGTGTATTAGAGTTTCGTTTTTGGCGTACAACGATACCCGAGGGTGAATAATGTATATTGTGTCGTACTTCAAAATAGTGAGTTTTCATCACATGACGAACGTGTGAAGTGCTTCTGATGAGACGAACTGAATGCCTTCAATGCACAGACAATATTTGTGTATAAATACCTCACCAAATGTAAACCTCTTTACATTACGGAACGTCTTGTCAGTAGATGGTCTACTATAAGGACTCACACATCTTTAGCTGTAGAGCTGCCCAGTGCCTGGAAATGTCCAGTGTCCGGTGTTGCCCAGTGTCTGGAATGTCCAATGTAGAGAGTGACCGTTGTCTGGAAATGTCCAGAATGTCCAATGTTGTCCGGTGCTGTCTAGTATCTGGGATGTCCAATATCAGGAGTTTCCCAGCTGTAGAACTGTCTAGTGTCTGGAATGTCCAGTGTCCAGAGTGTGAGGTGTTGTTCGGTGATGTCCAGTATCTGAAGCGTCCAGCATCTGGAGTGTCCGGTGTTGTCAGGTGGTGTTCAGAGGGATCAGAGGGACCCGAGCGTTCCAAGTATCGAATTAATCGAGGTCTACGTGGTGCAAGCTTTAAAGCCAACCACAGGAATTGTAGCAGCTGTAAAGCTGAACGTTAGCAGCCGTGGAGCTGAAACAAAGTATTCTGACAACGGAGTGTATCTCCTTGCATGTAATATTGTAGTCGTGGGCTAATTTTGGGGTTCGTAAAACCCATTGTATCTTTCGGGACTGTACAGATAAGTTATATATATGTCCTTTTTCATTTGCACAACTTCACTATGAATGAATTCATTTTATTACATGAGTAAAATTGTACATTGTATATTGTTTCACACTATTGATATGATTTCTTTTATTATAACATTAATGAAGAAAGATATATTATGAATATTGTGTTCGTCGTGTATTAACAAGTTAAATGATGCACCTTTTAAAATGCTTTTTTGAGAAAAATATTATTCTATTTAGTACGAAAGGAAATATCGTTTACTTTCATGATATTTATGCCAAGTATATCATAATCTTTACAAATACTAAGTCATTATATGAATTGTAAAATCTTAATGAACAAAAGAAAACAGAACACTGAACACGCATCCCGTATGCAATTTCCATCAGTGTAGGCGCTAGTACGGTATCGCAGACACTGGAGATCACTGACTTAGACCTTTCGTTAAGAAATACTGTCTTTGAATTAACCGCTAACTTGACTGTAACGCAATGGCAAAATCACGGACAGGTAGTTTCTTTGTTTCATAATCGCTCAAAAGTCGTAATATTATATAACACGTATTGACATTACCCATAGTAATTTGACTTATGAATTCTATCAGAAGACTATGTTTAAGCATGAGGCAGAAATTGTTAGCATATAAAATGAATACATCTAATAAATAACTACAAACTTTAATCAATGAGCATTGCTTGTATGCAATTAAGACTAACCGCGTGCTTTGTTCAAGAATCGCACCGTTGTATGAAGTCTAATATCTCCTTTCGTGTCCCTAAACTTCCCACACGCGCTTCTAAAATAATTTAATGAGAAAAGTACTTTTAACTAAGTCTCTAAATTCTGGTTGCCTCAGAAATTTAGACTGAATAATTTTGCCGGTTGGGGGTGTTCTTAAAAGTCTGAAATCCGTCTTGGAACACACACACACACACACATGCACACACTCGTTTAGCTTGGCCAATCAGTGTTTATTTCTATTCCGACAATAAATTAAATCGCTCCCATCGCTGTTAGAGTAATCCTTTCTAGTACGCCTTTATTAATAACTATTCTGGTAAATATCATTTTATGACACGTGTCAAATGTTTTACTGACATTTTCTGATTTGTCTTATATTATGACTCTAGGGTCTTAATTTAGTACTAGAAATGAATGAGAAACAACAAGCTTTGTAAAATTCAAATAATAACTTATTTCTCTAGAATTCAAAATGAAAATATATATCAGGAACTTATATTGCGAATGAAGTTATGAATACTCTTAGAAATACATGCACAAGTCCTGATAATTGATGTTCTAAATAAACTTAAGTGGAAATCCAAATTAAATCCAAAGGTGAAGGTGTTGATATAACTATGGTTGTTGTTATTGTAGGGTTTAACGCTAGCACACGATAGGCTATACATGGCGGCCAGTATTATTGGTGGAGGAAGAACCCGGGAAAACCCCCGGAAAAGAACCACCGACCCACGAGAAGCTACTGGCAAGCTTTCTCACATAACTACATTACCCTAATCGTAGACTCGAACCCATGCAGACAGAGGTGAGATGGCAGTGATCCGTAATGTAAAGCGCTTTAGACAACTCGGCCACTCGGGGCCCCTGTAACTGTGGTGGCCCATATATTGCTGGTCTGTCAGCAGTCATTTGTTGGATCACAATAATAGAATCCACGACTTACTTCCTTTTCTGAAATTTAAATATAAATTTACGCCTCTATTTTCAAGAACGTTCTTTTTTAAGAGCACTTGGTGTTTCCACCCAAAAAATCACTTGAATAAAATGTTTGAAGAAAAAAATACATTCCAGTCCAAATGAATTAATGGACAAGACATTTTAAAAACGGATTCAACCAATACGGTAAAGGACGAATGATTACAACGTAGGCTATTTTGCAAATTCCATATTTTCTATAGTCACTGTGATCTCTGCCTTTTTACAGTTTGACGCGAAATTATAAAGCTCTTTTCCTGATATTAAGTGCTAACATTAAGAAACATTAATTAATGTGCATGGTTATAGGAAGAAAGTTATATTACTAAAAAAAACATTATTTTTTCAACTACAATGATCTTGACATTTCGAATTTCAATCATACACTCAACATATTTCTTCATTTCCAGTTTGCAATTTACTCAAAATCATAGCAGATATCTGATTTGAGTTCAATTCATTTTGCAGTCAGTGTCCTAAATTATTAAAGGGTTGGCCTCTAAATCAACATGCTTTCTCTTATACCCAGGCGGAATCCATTGAAAACGTTTGAGGTCTGTGATCCAGAATTAAATGGTATTATCTAGTGTTTTATTTATATCACATATATTTTTTAAATTAGTCTTTATTTAGGTCAATTGGTTAATGACATTTCTTAATTGTTTAATTCTGTAACTAACCTGTACATTAAGAAGAATATATGAATGTACTATTTCCATCTATAAATCAAAGTCAAATTATCAATTTCTTGTCAACATTACATTTCGGTCTAAATAGGACGTGAATGTTGAATGGAAATTAGAGTAACATCACGTGATCAAGGGATTTCATTTGTACTGTATTTACGTCATGAATGCCCTAACTGGTGATTGATTAAATTATAACAAATGTAAATTGTTGACTGATAATGTACTTCGTAATATAAAATAATTTAAATGACTGTCAGGTCTTTCTAGTAATGTTGGTTTGTTTATTTTGTGAGCATTAATGACTATTATAAAGGAAATATAACTCAGCAGTCTTATTCCACAGTTACATTTCATTTTTGTAAGAGTTTAGATCTAGATTTAGTTATTTATTTTCGATGAAGTTGCAGAGCTGAAATATTTATAATAAACAGGCAAAGCCCCTACTCAATTACTTTGATAATTATTAATTTCTTTGAATTACCGTCAAACATTCAAGGACATTTGTGACATTCAACATTCAGTGGATTTTTCTTCAACAAGTTTCACGCAAAGGGGCTTAAACTAAAATTACTAGATCATCTTAAACACAAACATTCAAGTTATCTCGAATGTAATTTAACTAAAATACAAAATCAACAAAGTGAAGGCATTAGAAATAACTTTCTTCGTATGAATTCATATTATGTAATCCTAATAAATCCTAATAATCCCAATTATCAATTTCTCACTAATCCGGAATCTGTTCTATGGTGTTCCGAACGAATTTCTAAAGCATTTAAGTGTTACCGTGCGAACATGAATTTAACACAATTATGTACTGAAGCGTTTTAGTTAAATATAAGCTCGTGAATATTGAATATATTAATGTCCTTGACAAATTCACATACATTAACCGATTAAAAAAAGTTAAATATTAAAGTTCTTGAATTTAATCACATTATCCCAAAGTACAGACTATTTAAATAATTTAGTATTCACACGACTATGTCCAGTGAACATTTTTTTTTGTAAATTATGATTTTCCTCTCAATGGCTCTTATGACCACTAGCATTACTGAAGAATGAAATAAATGATGTCAAAATAAACAATCTCTGATTCACAATCATTTCTAGAAAAATCTGAATCATATTATTCCCTTTCACAACAACTTGGTCGTCAGCATATACAAACAGTCCTATTCTCACCTTCCGATTTCAATGGACAAATTAAATGATATGCGCGCGTGTTAGTTTTCTATAGGACAATAGCATATTGAATCACAAGCTTTGTTCACGTGACACACACTATCATGTTGCAAGGAACGATAACCAGATTGCAACATGTATGTGCTAGATCCTGGTGCTAATAACTCGGTGTCAATGTTAGCTTGCGAACAATAAGGTGTCAAGCCAGTGTTTATACCATAGGAACTCATGACTGGCGCCTTTTGTTTTTTGGCAGATCTGGATTCACAGGTACGTGAGATACATTTCGTGTGTTCTGATCAAAGGAACATCAAGTGGGTGTCGTAAAACTACACTTGACATACTGCTGGGGAGGGCGCAATATCTGCTAATTATGTAAATTATGGGTTAATCGACATTCGCTCGGAGTTGAGCAAGGCGTGGCACCAATGGAATCGCAAGCTTTAATCTAGTATCTTGAGAACTAAACGTCAGTAGTCGCTAGACCATCTTGCGGAAATTATAAGGGAAGATAAGCTATTCCGATGTCACTCGAAATTGGCGAGAAACTTTCTTTTTCTGGGAATTACAATGGAGCTTCAGACAAGTCAGTGACTTTTTTGCTCGGTTGTAATCTATTACGGCAAAGTAATTGAACTTTAATTATGTGCAGTATGTATATTTCATTACTAGACTCGTTAGTACGTAAAATTACCATTTGTAGGGTTTGATTCCTTTGTATTTGTAGTGTTTGATCTACATGCATATTTTGAGATAAGATCAATGCTTATGTAATGAATTAATATTGTAATTCGCTATTTGGTCAATTCGTAGTAACGTCTTGCATTTATTTTAGATTTGCAAATGTTGAATTGAATTATAACTTTGTACATTAGTTGAAGTGTGCAATATTAGTTGATAGGGATATTTGACTATTTGTGTGTACCTTGTAGGAGTATCATGGGTAAGGATATATCAGAGCATGGATATATGGATATCTGTGTACACTTTGTAGACGTGTAATGTACAGAAATGTGTCTGATTATTTGATATTGTTCTGTAAAATAAAATTGAGAATCTATCGATGTGATGAAATCTATTGATATATGTATGATAAGCTGTTGATACCGGATACACCATATCAGAGATTATGGGTATTTCAATGTGAACGAATGCGTGACCAAAGAAGGTAATGGCTTATCGGATGATAGATTGTTTTTTAGTGTGATTCTAGATAGCTAGATGAAAATGCTAATGTCCTTGTGTGTTCGAACAAGAAGCGTTTAGGGATCAGAGAAGCTGTAGGAGACAGAGCAAAATACCCTAGTGCAGTGGGTCCCGAGTCTGTGGGAGACAAGAAAAGGAAAGAACGGAGGCAGGCGTTAGACGGACTAAAGGGGAAATGGAGTACTAGTCAAGAGAAAGCATAATACAGATGAGTAGGAGCACAGGACAGGAGGAAAATCTATCACACTAAGTCAGATGATAAAATAGGCCGTTACTTGGTCGAGTGAAAGTCGAGTGATATGGCTTTAAATATTGAATTTCATTTGAAAATGACCTTTATTGAATGGTAATAACTTGTTGTTTATTTGAATATCACCTTGTGTATTCAGTAATTTAACTGTCGGCATAGCTGACTGGGGGCTCGGAGCATTGCATATCTCTATTACTACTCCAATTGCTGAAAAAAATACGAGTCAGAGTGAGTCTTCTGTAATAATTAAAAATAATACTGGGAGCACACCACCCCTACCTAGTTAACATGAACCTCTACACACATTCATACTCGCGTGTTAATCACGACCTGTTTAGTTGATTTCACCTGCGATCGGCCTTGTCATGAATGGAACTCTTACAACGAAATATTCGTATATTTTTTATTAATAGTGCCAAAATCTTTGAAAGAAGGTTTAAATATAACACCAAAGTATCAAACGACTTAAGATACAAATTATATTTTAATTTCAAAAGATGACACATAATTTAGTAACACAAGTAAAATCTTTCGAATATTAAAACAGTTATTCGTCTGTGGTGCTAGCACATAAGCACATTACAACTTCCATTCGGAATACCTTTGGAGAGTTTTCAGATTACTGTTAAATTAATAATTCATTGGGAAAATTTAGGAATTCATAATGTACTGTAAGTTATATTTAATTCTTTCACCATTTTGGACTTTATATTTTAAGGAAATAAATGTATAGTTTTGATTATAAAATGCTTGTTGGGTTCTTGTTGTTTTTTTTTCTTATTATGTAGTTTAAGGCCCTAGGAAGTCATTTGCAGAATCCATTTATATTTTTTTCTGTCATAGTTACATTGACCTTTGATCTTTTGACCGCAGACATCAGAGGCTTTATTTTCTTACCCCAAATGCATATCATCGAAATGTTGTCTTCAGTACATGTGAAGCTAATGTTTTTATGAGAAAACTATTTGTTTTAACAATCACAGTGAATATTACTTTTCTTCTTTTACTCGTAGTGAGCAACTGATACACTTTAATGTCACCACTTCACAAAAAGAAAGAAATTTCGATGTATAGTTAATATAAATTGACAATTGTTATTAATGCAGCTTTGACTTGAGGCATGAACTTTGATTTCCAATCTTATTTACAAACGAAACAATCCGACTTAAAAATCTGCACAATTCTTCGCATCTGTACATGCTCCGGAAGAAAGTGCTTTTAAAAATAAATAGCATGTACACAGTGTGGTTGACGATCTCATTGGCATTTTATCTGTACGTGATTCAGGCTATTTAATTGTATGTTTATATGGCCACGGGTAGAGGACTATGGAAAACATTACTTAGTATAAACGAATGCTTATTATTTTAATGGACTGATTGCCGTAATATTAATACAAATTCGGTAGTACTAGCAAGTCTTTTGTTATATATTGTCACGGGAATCAATGCTTGGGTTATACAAATCAAGATTTTGTACGAGGGAATAAATATGGCTTTAGCGAAGTCCTGTTTCAGGTCTAATAAATGTACTGTATACATGGCTGGAGTAGATACCGAATACAACTAAAAGTGCTGATAATGAAAGTTAAATCAGTGTATGATTTTATGTTTCCCAATGGAGCACTCCCCCTTCCACCCTTATAACAAAAGGAATAAACAATTTAAATTAAATCATACGATTTGCGCATGCGTGATGAATGAATATATACCTGCTGAGGATATGCTGGATAATTTATATGTAAAAAAATGTGCAATTTACAAAAAAAGACCCACAAAAATACATGTGGCTCAATAATACCCACCTACCATGGCAAAAAACAGGAGTGTTCCAAAACTCATTACGTAGACTACAACAATAATATTTTGAGGTGAGATAAGAGAAATCTTGCAGCCGCAGGTGATGTGTAATAAACAACAGTAATCCACAATACCCTGCCACTTAGAGATTAAGACAGTGTTACACATGAATAAATACTTTCTAATCTTTTTTGCTTGATACACATTCTCCTGTTCTTGATTGGTTTTGATTTGTTGTACGTGGAAGTTGGGGCGCTGAGTAAAAGGATACTTAAAAGGATATCCACACAGACTTAATAAAGGCTCGCGCCTGGGTTCAAGGTGAATACTATTTTTGGTCTGGAATTTACCATGTCATTTATCCAGACCAGGCATGAAAATACAAAAAAAAAAAAAAAAGATTTGGGTGAATTAAAGTGGGTCAATTCAAGTTTAGCAACATAACTTCATGTACATGTTCCTGACATCAGTAGGTTTAAGCGTCTTAAACCTGATATTGTTGTTAAGGTGATTATTTGCAAGAAAGGCCTTCAGGTGATTCGACAATCCATCACTAAAGCATATCATCCACGCGCTAGTGGACTAAACGTACTGATCTGTTGTTCTTAAAGAACATGGATAGCCTGGTTGGCTCTGATGTTCCAGTTCCCAGCCCCCCCCCCCCCTCCCCGTGTCGATAACATATTTTTTCACAAATGGCGTAGCCAGCACAGCAAGCACCGATGAAGACAGTTCCTGTGCCAACGTTTCATTCATGTATTTAGCACCCAACAGCTGTCTGATGACGATGAATTGTACAGTCTGCGAGTCAGTGAGAACCCGCATAGTACAATTATGCCTGAACCTGGTAAGAACATTTTGAAATTTACCTTAGTGCAACGGAAGAAGAAAGTGTCAGTTAAGAAGACTTGAAATGGCAGAATGTTTCGCTTTCCAAATAACAAGAAACGCTCACGGTTCAATCAGATAAAACGTAAGTTGCTTAAGAAGTTCGAAGTGGCTTTTGCTAATTTGTTGTTAGATATGACGGAACAAATAAAATGCTAATGCTATATCACGGCATCGACTGGGTTGATGTGAATGTTTGAAATTTCAAGAGGTTACAGCGATATGGATCCAACAGATCTTCCCGCCAGCTGATATGACCATGACCTGTGATGACATTTTCCACGGTGACTCTTGATTCTACGAAGGATCTTGCAGATTCACTGATGAAAATATTCATGTTCACTGCTACATCACTAGCTACATCACTGGGGCGTACAGGGGAGTGAACACAGTCCTTTGTATCTACAGCTGTAGCTTTATCTCAGTAAAACCAAATTTCCGATTGTTTCATAACGGTTAGGATGGTAACTTACTCTCACAAAGATTGTAACGCATCGAACGCAATGATAAACGCTCTTCCCAACAACGTGATAAAAAAAAAACTTTCAGATAGACCAGTTGCATGTCATTAGCCCGACACAGTTTCTTGATTCCAACCTGGACAAATTCATCAAAAAACTTGCTAAATGAGGCGATGATTGGTTTACGATTACTTGTGATACGGCGGTTCATGGTAGAATCGTAAGCTAAAAAGTTGATTACGCGCAAACGAATCTACCCTGATGAGTATATGAGCGACTGGGAAGAGTTTTCTAAGACTCCGTTGCCAAAGATATAGGCATTCAAATAGTCGTTGTCGTTGTACTGCGAATGGATTTCTGCCAACAACTACGCTTAGCGAGTAACATTTGTTTGATGTTGGGTTGTCGATCTCTCGGTGTCTTCCACGATCTGTAGTTTCGCACGGATTTGTTGCTGATCGCGGATGTATTTGAAACGTTTTGGGATCCCACCACAAATGTACAACCACAATCCTTCGCATTGATATTTATTGTCAGGAATGGTCTGGGATGCGCTGCTGTCGAGAAAGTATGATTGAGTTTGAACTGTTCACTAATTTCTATCAAAAGTTGCAGATCAAAAGTGGCTACCGTCTTCAAACGTTTCTGATGAGTAACCGTTTCCCTCGCGCAAAAAGCCCAAGTGATTATGACCACGCAATCAGAGCTACATCCTGTATCTTTATCCAAAAACGTTGGTACAACCGATGTATGCGAGTTTACCGGGATCAAATCCGTGGATGTAAACATTCACAAACATCTACTCAAGTACGACATGAAATACACAGATAAGATTCACAACACATACTGATTAACATCTAGTCCCGGAAATATTGTTAATTCTCTGAAAGTGGTTATGACTATATCAGTGTTCCCCCGGTAGCAAATCGAGACGCAAGTCCACAGACTGTACCAGGCTGGCTCCTTGGTGCACGAATCTCAACTATCTTGTCTACGTATGACTTGTACAGTTGTATCTGTGGATGGAAATGCGCGTGTCAAGACCCATTCGAGTGTCACGATTGAAGCAACGCTTATGGAGGACTCATCACATTCAGATAAATACGGATCTGTAAACTCCAGCAACGAACTAATTTGAGAAGGACATACTGAAGCTGATGAGCAATGTCGTATTTGGGATAACCATATGAACTGGAGACCTCGTAAGACATATTGAACAACGGAAACTTGACAGATTGATTTCCGACCCGAGATTCACGTCATGCAATATATTAAATGGTGAACAAGTTGCCTAACACAGGAAGAAATCCAAACTGAAGTTAAACGTACGTTTACGCGTCCGTGTTAGATCTGTCAAAGCTTTTTGTGTAAGAGTTCTACTACGACTCGATCATTCCGCGATAGGTGACAACATTAATATGTTTTAAACGAATACGGACTCGTTGTTAAAGCACATTACCACCAACGATGTCTGCGTGGATATCAGCGCAACATGACTTGCGTGTGAGTTTGACACCAACCCGAACCCGAACAATCATCCACTGTTTACCAATACCAACGAGAAAGTCGTGGGGCATATAATAGGAATGAAATTTTTTGAAGACAGGGTGTCACGTTGTAAGGATTAACCAGATTTCAACATATATATGTTAGACCCTGAGACTAATAACTTCGCGCTGTAAGTACGTATGAAGTTCAATTCGGCGAAAAATGAGGTGTCAAATTAGTTAATTGACATGGCCATAAAACTAGTGACGCGCGCTTTATTGTTTCTAAACCTAGCTACGTAACATTGTCATAGCATTGTTCACATGTAAGTGGTGTGATTCTGTGTTCCGATCAAATGAACATCCAGTGGGGGTCGTAAATCCACCCTTGACAGACTGTTGGGAGGCGGCAGTGTCTGATAATTATATGAATCAACATCCACTCGGAATTGAGCAAGGCTAAAATATTACTGCAAAGTAAGTGTACTTTAATTATTGCAGTAGGTATACTTTAGTACGTAGAATAACCATTTGTAGGGTTTGATTGAATCGTAGTGTTTGATATACATGCATATTTTGAGATACGTGCAATGTTTACGTAAAGAATAATATTGTAATTCGCTATTGGGTTAACTCGTAGTAATCTCGTGCATTTATTAATTTGATAGTATAAATTTGCAAATGTTGAATTGATTTCAAAACTTTGTATAATGGTTTCAGTGTGCACAATTAGTTAATATGGATATACCTATTTGTGTATACTTTGTAGGAGTATCGTGTGTAAGGATATATCAGCGCATGGATATGTGAATATCTGTGTACACTTTGTATAAGTGCAGTGTACAGAAATGCGTCTGATTATGTGATATTGTTCTGATAATAAGATTGGATATATATTTTTGGCAACCGTCAATGGCTTATCTGATGATATTATTGTTTAGTGTGAGTTAGATAGCTAGGGGAATATGCTATGCTAATGTCCTTGTGTGTTCATACAGGAAACGTTTAGGGACCAGAGGAACTGCAATAGACAGAAGGAAATACCCTAGTGCAGATTACCTCATATATCGGCTGCCAAGGCATGTTCTAGGGTAGAGAACTGAGCTCATTTTGAATATTTCATGAATAAAGTTAGGAAGGTATTCATTTCCAAAAACATTCTGTATTGTTGATAATTTTACTTTCTCGCCTATTTTAAGTGTAGCTCTTCCATATGGATATGTTGTCACGTAACCGAATACGCGTTTTACTACTTTTGATTTGTTTTCTTATTTACGGAAAATAACCCTTTAATATAGGACAGTAGATGCCTACATTCTTGCCTTCAAGTTAAAGAGATCTATTTATATCACCTCCTTAATAAATCTTGTTTTAAATGCAATGTATTTTTCTATCGTTGATTATTTTAAAGCATCACTAGTTATGGTCGCTGCGCCAGTAATTATTTAATTAAATTAAGTTCATGTTCAGTGTCAAGTGCCAAATTTTTCGTCAGTGACATCCAGTAATTAATTCGTAGGCTATCCGACAATCAACTGTCTTGGGGTAGAGTTTGGAACGGAAAGAATGTTAGTTTAACTCGGTCAGACTGTTACAATAATTAGAGTGAAAACGGACTGAGTGTTTGACACGTTAAAATTATGTGATTACTCACGCAGAGCTTTCAAAAATGATTGAGACAAATGATAAGGTGATATTTCGATCCTAAGTGGCATTTTTGGCATCTTGATAGACGGTTTTCATAAGGTCAGTAAGAATAGCATTTATTCCGATTGGGCGAATGTATGGGGAGGGGGGGTGTCAGACCCCAGAATCGGGGAAATATATCCTTCGTATCAAACGAGGTTAGTCAGTCTAGGAAGACCTCTGCAAGAGACGGTCAGAATAATTGATTCCAACACAGGAGAAGACTCCGTACGTCTTTGAAAGACAGACGTTCGTAAATTAATTGTGGTTCCGGGAAACTGAATGTGGAACGATTGTAAGACGCCAAAAACACAAGGTATTTAACTCAAATTCACCTTTATCATGATGTAAGGTATATTCTGTTTATCTTTGTCATAGATGCATAATGTATCGATACTACGATACAAATAGTTCAGTATTACATTGATTTAATAACGTACTTTGATATGTTTCTTTGTTACAGATGCATGATGTGTTCATATTTTGTATGAATAGTCGGTTTTACAGTGATTTAATAATGTATTTTGAATTCTGAATTAGCATTTTTTCCCTTATATACTTAGGTAGGTAAATGGGTGGTGTAGAAAACCCGCCGTGTACATTTATGATTGGAAAGTGTTACATTAATTTGAATTTATCATATTAGTAAATATGGATTGTGTGTTATGTTATATTGCCTCACTTTACGTAATGATTTACGGGAATATATGACTTTCCCGAATTCTGATGTCGATAATTAGCAGTATAGCTCTATTGATCTGAAAACTTGTATAGAATTTGTTAGCCGTATAAATGATAACACTGATAGTAAGATCTGATTGTTCGAACATGAAGACGGACGAACAATCGCAACTCTGAAAGTAACGAGATACTTAGGGCGTTTTACCCTTTTCTTTTACAAGGAAAATAGTTTACTTTGGCAAGAGTAAGAATCAGCGAGAAGTCAAAGGAAAATAGTTTTTTTTTGGCAAGAGTGAGAATCAGCGAGAAGTCAAAGGAAAAGAATAAAAAAGAAGTAAGAAGTCAGAGTGTGGAATTCCCGTTCAATCAAAGAGCAAGTTGGAGTCGGACGCACGCAGGGAAAAGAAAGAAAAACCAGTCGATGAAAAAGGTCATTTTGAATCACCCAACAGTCCAATGTTAAATGAACATTCGATTCCATGATGAAATTTACTCTCAGTATTAACGGCTAACTTCATTTATTTTCATTAGTGTTTGGATTCTTATGAATGTATCCATTATTTTAAAGCTTCAGTATTTGTATTTTTCTGAACTAAGTGTATTCAGAAAGAGAGAAATTGTAATTCACAGTGTCATCCTTTTCTTAATTGTATTTTTAATTAAATTCATATTTTATCTTTTTGTCTTGTTCAAAGTACCATCTCAGATTAATATATTCACTGACCGGGCAGATTACGCCGTAGCGATCATCTTCTAGATAACGACAATTAGTGGGAGGCGGTCTTCAAGTGTTGTTTTTCCAAGTTGCGCAATACCTCTGACCAGGCCTTGTGCAATATTGTACTAATAACACTTTGATAACCCGCCAGCACCACGTTACATTCAGGTACCCGTACACGAGTGAGTTAGTGCCAATAGAGTGCTGCGCTAGTGCAAGAGTAATTTTTATTTTGTTGATTTTAGTATTGTCACATCCCTGCAAGAGTGGTTCAGAAATTAAAACGCGCTTATAATCGTGTAATGTACACTGACACAGAATAGCAAAACATTTCATGTAATATGTAAATGCTGTGGAATCGTTTTTGTATATAATGTATTTATTTTCATATTGATAAAGTATTGAGATTCATAACAGTTGGTCCTCTGAAAGAATATTTCCGAACTCCTATCAGACGTGTAATATTTACTAATACCCTCATTGGCATACGTTTAGCTACGTACCAGGATTTCGACGATTTCCAGATGAGTTAATCGTCCTAACTTGAACAGAGTAGTCGCCAATGCCGCACCCACACACTCCACCCCTCCTTAGTCAGTACAATTTAAATCAGTCCAAATGTTTGAATGTAAGATTTCTTTGAATGTTATTTTACGGCACATCAACACCCCCTAACCACCATGCCGCAGAGGTCACAGCAGACAGCTTCCATTCAATTTTTTCAATTAATGGTGAACCAAGTTTCTGGTAACAGCGCCATTTCGCACCCAGATGACAAGTCAAGCATCGCAGTCACCCTACCACTGAACCGCCGCAGCTATCCTTAAAGTATAAAGTATATTCCATCCATTTGTTTTTAAAATCAGAACCTTTGTGATTCTGAAGAGCTGGCTGGTAGGTTCAACGGGTCAAAACTTTGAGATTGTGATATACAGCTGGTACTGTCTGAGAGAGGGGTAGGTTCTCGAAGACAGCACTGAGTCAGTAGATTTCTCTAATAAGCAAGCTATTATAGAGAAAATAGTAACATATTTAGCAGTCCAGAGTGAAAATTTAGGAGTAAAAATGGTGCTAACAGATTTTAGGATCGTTACGAATCTATGCTCTTATAACAAGTAACAGAAAAGTGTGAAAAGACCAACCTTGGTAAAATTCAACAAATAATTTATTTCCCTAGAATACAAAGTTAAAAGAGGGGGAGGGGGGAGAAATTACAGTATTACAACTTAAATCTTAAAAAAGTCCAAGAATTACAGACATTATTCATAGTAATTTACTATTCAGTAGAAGTCCAGAATATATTCAAAAACGGAAGGCGATGCGTATATGATAGCTAATAGAGTGTTTATGTGTCAACAGTCTTTAGTTGAATCATAGTAATATAATTCCAGGTTCTAATTCGCGAAAATTCCAGTAACAATTTTATCAGAGCACTTTTGTTATTACAGACAAAATTATCACTTGAATTCAATAATTTGAAGAAATAAAAACTCCAGCCCAAAACTGAAATACTGGACAAAATTAATAATACAACTTAAAAGTGTTAGGTCTTAAAGCACAACTGAGAAAAAAATCATCAGTTACCAGATTATACAGTTCTATACTTGACCTCATGTCTATACTTGACCCCAATCTTTAGCATTTTCTATATTAATAAAGCATTACCTAATCGAAACTAACCTGATCTTAATGTTTACAAAATAAAAACATAATATATATATATATTATAAAAAATAAAATACAATAACGAAATTCCATAACCTAGACCTATACATAAGTCAAAGAGAATAATTTAGATATGTATTAGATGCTTACACAGAATACACTTTAAAAGTCAATTCGGGTCAAGCAGACTTATATTCTTGGGCCTAATTTTACAATATTCAAGAGCTCTGGGTTTTTTTAGCAAAGGATTTTCAGGTCATCTTTATTGAGAATTAGATCTGGGTATATTATGATTATGTTAATATGGGTATGGTATTTTGGGTATGGAACTATGGGAATGCTATTATGGTATACAATTATAAGTATGTTATGAATGGTATGTTATTATGGTATACAATTATAAGTTTGTTATGAATGGTATGTTATTATGGGTATTTTAATAATGGTTATTTTATTATGAGAATTTAAGACAGATGGCCCCCACCAGTTTAAAACAATAAAAGGTGTTTGCATGTGTTTTGTATCCATATTAGTTGCGTATGTGGATATTTTTATTATAAAAAGAATTTTGACCAAACAAACTTTTTATACAATTTTAATTTGTATGGGTATTTATTTTATAATGTTATCTAAAGGGTTGTTTATCCGATCTCGGTTTATTTCCCAATCGAGATCCCAACCCTTTTTGTCGAAAGTGACATTTGCTGAGGGTCGCCTAAGACCTGTGTACGCTATGAGGATATTTGTTAGATTGTTTGTGTGTTATAGATTTGTATGATAAGACAGCAAAGACATCAAATTTCCACGTTTTCACCTGGTATTTTTAGTTTATTTTAAAGGAGGTGTTTTTTTATTGTGTATGTGTGTGTGTTACTATAACAATATTATTGTTCTAGATTGTAGAATTTATTTTAAAATGTTTGAATTTCGATTTTATAGTTTTGAATTCAAATGAGAATCGGAGCCTTTATATAGAAATAAAAAAAATACTAATGTTCGTGTGGGTGCGCTTATTATGTGACGATTCTCATTTTCCATCAGTTTAAATACACATATGCCCAATATGAACCCGCGTTTCTTTATTTCTAATTATTATGCTTCTCTTATTATAATCAACGGTTTATTTTTTTAACAGATTTTTTCTTCTTCTGTAATTCATGATTATCTAAAGCGACTTAGTACTATGGTAGATGCCTTAGAAAAACCATATCTGGCGAAGAGTGTACTATTTATCTAAAAGATTCAAAATGACTATCAAAGAGAAAAGGTAAACATACATATCAATTTTATTTCTTTACGTATTATTTTATATCCTGTACTTAATCCCATGTTGTGTTCCCATTTGCTTGTTTCGGCTGTCCATTTCCTGCATGCTAATTTATCTGAGACTCTTTCGCGGGCCTGGTCACTTCGCCTGGTGCCTTGTAATTTAGCCCTGATATGTCTGTGCCTTGTACTTCGTTAACATGTAGGGCCCTGTAAATCTCTACGATTTCAGAAAAGTAGGGGGGGTAGGAGGAAATAAAAGGAATTTATAAAGAGGCATCTTTTAAATATTAGCTTATTCACTAATGTGGTTATCTATTTATATTTTATTATTTATTTATTGGCTGTAAACCAAAGCCCTCACTACATCTCCCCCACCTCTGGTATGATTGGTTGCAATGCTAAATATATTTGTTATTATTAACAATCAGACACAGTGGGTCTAATCCTCTCACTGGCTGGAACACACCACGATTGGGTTGTAAACTATATGCCCCTAATCATCTTCTCTATTATTAAGTTTAATTTTTTATTTTAATAACTTTGCCACAAAACTATGTTTTTGTCATGTAATTGGCTATTCATAAAAGTGTGTTATTATTAAAGTTCACATCTATCTACGTTATATTATTCATATGGTACTTTCTATAAAATTAAAATTAACCTATTATTTTTTTTGTTTTGTTTATCGCATTGAGCTATTGTATGCATTTTAGTAAAATTTGCAACTTTGCATAAAGGACACTTTGGCATTACTCTAATCATATGGCGTCTAATTGCATCTTCACCTGTAAGCCAGACGTTTAAAAATTGCAGACAAAGTAGGGAGGTGGGGGGGGGGGGGCTCCTGCCTTTTTTATGATGTTTTGCTAATTTTTTATTTATTGCTATTGTGCTGAATTTGTAATATATTTGTATATAATAAATTGTTGACTTCATTTTTTTCTCTTCAATTATATACAATTACCATCTTCTAGAAAATAGTTTTGTTTCCTCCTCTCTTTTCTGCCTTCTTTGGTCTTTCCTCTTGTTTCTGTCTCGTTCTCTCATTTTGTCCATTGTTTCTTAGGCTATTGTTGCTGTTGATGTGTTGGCTTCCATCTGCTCTTTTTGTGTTTCTTCCATATATTTCCATCCATGCTTAGTAGTTTCCTGTCGTATTTGTAGTTTCTCTATTATATGTGGGATTGTCTGATCTTCGTGTCTTCTAGTTTTTTTATATTGATTTTGGTTTTGTACTTGTGTGTGTTTATTGTTTTGTGACTGCTGCTGTTGATGCTCTTGTTGTAGCCTCTCTTGTATAAGGTTTTGGTGCTGCAGTGTTTTTCTCCTTGGTGTTGGGTTTGGTCCTTTCTCCTGGTTCCTTTCCTGTTGTTGTATTTCATCATTTTTCATTCTTCTGTGTGTTTCTGTTTATGTTGGTTCTGTTGTCTTCTCATAATTTTTTCTGACTTGTGTAATCTGGTTTGTTGTTCATCCCGATGTCTTATTTGTTGTTCTTCTTCTACTTCTCTTTGCGTCCTTGGTATTTCTTGTGTCTCTTGATTTGTCGAGCATTCTGATGTTGTGTCTTGTGTTTCCACATCTGCTGCATGTACGAATATATATGGAGCCTTTGTACTATGTATGTGCTAGAAATCCAAATATGTTAAAGGTCTTCTTTATTTCTAATATCCTTGTACCACTGTAGATTGTTGTAGTTGTGATAGTCGCTGATCTATACAATATTACTTTTATTCTTAATTTCTCTTTGATACTTTGAACTATCGCCTCTGAGAATTTTTGGAGGATGTTGTCTCCCATGTTGATCTTTTCAGACCATTTGGGGAAGATTCCTGCCCTTATATTAACTGTTTGTTATGAGTTTTTGTGTTCCATTTTATTTCAAGTTCGTGGAAAAAAAGTATTATTGTATTATTATTTTTTTAAAATTATTTTTATTTTCAATTTTTATTTTGTTTATAGATTATATAAATTCATCGTCCTGAAGAAAAAATTCCTGTCTCAAGTTGTAGTCTTCTTCCTCTTGTTTTTCCATTTTCCTTCTTCTTTTCTTTTTCCTACTCATCCTGTCCTTCTCTCAGTTCTGATGTTGTCATTTCTCTTGGTAATGGTGTTCCCGTAGGTTTCGTTTCCTGGTTTTTGCTTGTCTGTTATTTTCTGCTGTTTCAACGCAGCTTAACTTGAATTAAACTCTGTTCTTTTTTCTGAGGTTGTTTCCGGTGTGTGTCTGTTCCATTCGCTTTTTCTGGTTGCTCTTCCTGTTCGGTTATTCATTGTGGTGCCTGATGTTGATTATTTATTCGAGTCATTTGAGTAATACTTGTCCGTATTGGGGGGATTGGTTTATTTTTCTTATGTGTCTGTTAATATTTTTCTATTCTCAAATGGTCCTGTTGTTGTTGTTGTTTTTGTTGTAGTCTCCCTCTTTGTTCCTCGTTGGTTTGGAAACATTTGAAGGGGGTGTGACCTGTCTCATTGTACCTGTTACATTTCCTGTCGTAAATACAACCTTTATACCAGGTTTTAGCAAGGAAACCATGCATAAAATACGACCTTTGATTGTTTTGAGGTGTACTTTCTCAGTTTCATGTGTTCTCATTCCATTTATAGATTTCAATTGTCTGGATGGTCGCCATTCTTGATGTAATCATGTTTACTGCAAATTTGTCTTCGAAGTGTTTATCTCTAGCGGAATGTCGGATATGCTTAACTTTCCTGTTCTCTTTTTGACCTTGGGTTGTATGGGAGCTAGTTGTTCCACAATTATAATCCCTTTGGATACTGCCATTTCACCATATGGTAGTATGGGTTTTTTTCCATTTAGGTCTGATAATATAGCCTTTGTACCCCATAGGGTGTATAGATTAGAGTTTTTTTTTTAAAAAAAAAATATATACTCTGGATCCGAAATTTTGATATCTACCATCACCTCTGCTGTACATGGGAAATCTTCCCCTGATATCCTAGTCATACATTGGAAACTATGTTCATTACGTGTATGCACATTGTAAATAGCTCCCGTCTTCGTGTTCAACACGTTTGACACATTGTGCTCGGCTCAAAGATTTAATCCAGGAAGTATTAACGAAAAGTTTGTGTTTCCAGTGCATAACTACATCTCAACTGATATTTATATTATGATGACGTCACACAATGAGTCGGCCCATCTAACACAAAAACAATGAGCCATTGTATGAAATAACCAGCGTCATAGATGAATAAGTTTATTACAGATAAAAACTTTTCTAGTATCGTTGAATAATGCATGAAGACAACTCGATACCTGCATTGAAATTATGATATCCGATTATCAATGTACATTGCGAATTGAATGAGAAATAAAATTGTACTATCAAGCGAGCATAAGCATTGTTTTGTTCGCAAACTTGTTTATGGTATGCAATATATCTTATTTCTGCGAGACTGTGTACATTGGTGACCATATTGATCTGTAAAAATCAGTCTTTGTGTTCAGTTCTCTACGTTATTCACATAGCATGCGTTTTAGAAGTAACATTTAATTACACCTACCCTAAAAAATAAATAAAAATAATTTACCTTATTCGTCCAAGACGAAATCACTTCCATATGTCACTGCTCTATACGGTTAAAAATGTGAAATCGGTTGAAAAATAAAGTTGAATGTTTTGTGTTAAATGATTGTCTGACATCATGAAAACATAAAACGATCAATCAAGGCGACATCACTCCATGAAGTCACTGTTCTAGAAAGTCATAAATATAAAATCATTTATCTGCACGAAATCCAATCGTGTTTTGTTTTCATATTCAAAGTATTTCTGAGTGGTTTGTGTAAATTCGTTGCATAATATAAAGACTACAATTAACTCACTAGACGAGCTCAACTTCCTGACCTGACTCCCCCTAAGGTTCAAAGCAGTTAAACGTAGACATTCTGGCCGTGTTTTTCCCTTCCAAATAAGGCCAAATGTTTGAAATAGAAGGGTATTTGAGAAGTAATGCATATATTTACTATATATTTCTTGCAACTTGTCAAAACATTTAACACCAATCGATACATAAAGTTCTTTAAACTGACCCGCGATATATATGCAACATGCCGGACAGCGTGAGAGGTAACATAGTTGAGAGACAGTGACGTAAAACTGTTGGAGGAGCGCGATTCTGCTTCTGACCAAAGTAAACTTATATGAATAAAACCTGGATAAAGTGTGCAGATATAATTCTCATATCTTAAAATTTTGAGGGGATGATATCAAAGCCAACTTGGATAAAGTTTGCAGATGTTATTCTCTGTCATATCCTAAATTTATGCTGGTGATTTCATCGCTGTAAAGATGTTCACGAATTTATGGATGATAACCCAAGATCTGGACTAAAGTTGTATGCAATTGGCGAGAGCAATGAGGCAGATGTGAAGGAGTCAAATGATACAGATGTTTTCTTAAATATGCTGAAGAATCATGATAAGCTCAGAAAGGTTTTTGCTAAAGAGGTCCTACATTTGTACAATAACTAGTCGCCAAATATGAAAAGTCTACAAAAAATGGTATTGAGCAGGTGGGGGACGGCGGGGTACTTATTTTGATACCCTATATACCCTGTCTCTCTTTCAATCTTTGGTATGTCACAAAGTATATCCAAAGTCTCTCTCTCTCTCTCTCTCTCTCTCTCTCTCTCTCTCTCTCTCTCTCTCTCTCTCTCTCTCTCTCTCTCTCTCTCTCTCTCACACACACACACACACACACACACACACACACACACACACACACACACTGTGCATTGACAATTCTTAAATTAGTAATTCCTTCTCATAGCAAGAAAAGAGAAGAAGGTTATAATAAGACATCGAAACTTGTTCATAACAGTTCTACTTCGCATTCATACATACCAAAAATTCTGATTCCGTTTTACACTGATGTAATCGCAACATTCTCGTCGACATTTGCTATATCCCCATCAGTCTTTGGTTCGACGAAAAAACAACAATAACAACTTTCCACCAGTCTTTGGCGTGGGATAACAACAACAAGAACAAAGACAACAAAAATGATATCCAAAGTTTAATGTAAAAGCAAACAAACTTTGTAATGTGGCGCTGCCGGTTATCAAAGTGTTATTAGTACAATATTGCACAAGGCCTGGTCAGAGGTATTGCGCAACTTGGAAAACAACACTTGAAGACCGCCTCCCACTAATTATCGTTATCTAGAAGATGATCTCTACGGTGTAATCTGCCCGGTCAATGGATATAGTAATCTGAGATGGTACCTTGAACAAGACAACACACGAGCCCCCGTAAAGATAAAATATGAATTTAATTAAAAATACAATTAAGAAAAGAATGACACTGTGAATTACAATTTCTTTCTTTCTGAATACACTTAGTTCAGAAATACATAAACTGAAGCTTTAAAATAATGGATACATTCATAAAAATCCCAAACACTAATAAAAATAAATGAAGTTAGCCGTTAATACTGAGAGTAAATTTCATCATGGAATCGAATGTTCATTTAACATTGGACTGTTGGGTGATTCAAAATGACCTTGTTCGACGACTGGTTCTCTTTTTTTCTCTTCTGCGTTCATCTTGACTTGCTTGCCCTTTTGTTGTAAGCGGGATTACACAACTCTGTCTTCCAACTTGTTTTCCGTCTCTGAATTCCGACTTCCTCGCTACTACTTCAAACAAACTATTTTTCCTTTGAAAAGAAAAGGGTAAAACGCCCAAAGTATCTCGTTACTTTAAGAGTTGAGATAGTAATTCCGTCTTCAGGTTCGAAAAATCAGATCTTACTATGAGGGTTATCATTTATACGGCTAACAATACTATACAAGTCTTCAGATCAATAGAGCTATACTCCTAATTATCGACATCAGAATTCGGGAAAGTCATATATTCCCGTAAATCATTACGTAAAGTGAGGCAATACATCATAACACACAATCCATATTTACTAATATGATAAACTCAAATTAATGTAACACTTTCAAATCATAAATGTACACGGCGGGGTTTTCTACACCACCCATTTACCTACCTAAGTATATAAGGTAAAAAATGCTAATTCAGAATTAAAAATACATTATTAAATCACTGTAAAATCGACTATCCATACAAAAATATGAACACATCATGCATCTGTAACAAAGAAACATATCAAAGTACGTTATTAAATCAATGTAATACTGAACTATTTGTATCATAGTATCGATACATTATGCATCTATGACAAAGAAAAACATCATATACATTACATCGTGATAAAGGTGAATTTGAGTTAAATACCTTGTGTTTTTGACGTGCTCTGCCGTTTGATTTCCGGCGGACTTTCCAGAGCTTATTATTACGAAGGCACTGCTGTAAAATTACCCCCGGAGTCTTCTCCTATGTTGGAACTAATAAATGCTGACCGTCTCTTGCAGAGGTCTTCCTAGACTAATTCAAAACTCATTGACTCAGAGAATATATTCCCCAATTCTAGGTTTCGACCCAACCCTCTTTCCTATACATTTGACTAATCGGCATAAATGCTATCCTTGCGGACCCTTTGAAAACCGTCTATCAAGATGCCAAAAATGCCACTTAGGATCGAAATATCACCTTATCATTTGTCTCAATCATTTTTGATAGCTCTGCGTGAGTAATCACATAAATTTAAGCGTGTCAAACACTCAGTCCGTTTTCACTCTAAATATTGTAACAGTCTGACCGAGGTAAACAAACATTCTTTCCGTTCCAAACTCTACTCCAAGACAGTTGATTGTCGCTAGCCTACGAATTAATTACTGGATTTCACTGACGAAAACTTTGGCACTTGACAAACTTCATGTTCATTAGAAGTACACACACATAGTTTGCCCTTTTCAAAACTTTAACAGAATAATGTTTTATTTATTTAACAAAACGTTTAGTGGTGTGCACTATTTGCTTTTGAGAAAAGCTGCTACAATGTAACATGGTCAACTTTCCTACCGTTATATTAACATAATACAATATACAATTATACCTTGGAATTTGTATTGTGTAGGCAAAAGACAGGGCCTCAGAGAGAGAGAGAGAGAGAGAGAGAGAGAGAGAGAGAGAGAGAGAGAGAGAGAGAGAGAGAGAGAGAGAGAGCAACATAGTCCAAAAACGTGTGAGGGCAAGGTACTATCGTAGTAAGTCAAAGTTTACAGTGCCTGGATAGCTAGTGTGTTCTAAGTAACTTAAGTTAAGAAATTTTATGTACATCTAAAAAGTTGTATATATAGGTAATTAGGGATAATTTTGTCCTCTAAGGAAACGGTTTTCTTGGAGAGAGAGAGAGAGAGAGAGAGAGAGAGAGAGAGAGAGAGAGAGAGAGAGAGAGAGAGAGAGAGAGAGATGCAGCTGGTTTGTTTGGAGTTTTAACGTAGCTTGAACACATTTTCAGTCATATCGCTCCGATGTCTGCAGTGTGGCAATTTATACTAATGTCTAAAACCGCTCCGGTGGCCTACTGGTTAGTGCGTCCGGCTCGGATGCGAGAGGTTGTGGGTTCGAACCCTAGCCGAGTTATACCAAAGAATCGGCATTAAGAGATCAGTGTTAGGACTGGTCGACCTGGTATCAGGATAATGTGACTGGGTGGGTGGGCCATGCTACATGTCTGCGGCATGATGCCCTATTGCTAGACATGACTATAAATTGCCACACTCCGGACATCGTAGCGATAAATTAAATATTGTGCTAAATCGCTGTCCTCATAAAAATTTTAAAGTTCCTTCTTAATTGTATATACATCCTAATACTTGTAAAAACAATATCAGAACAATGTGTCCTTTTAAAACTTTTCTCCAAAATTGAATCAATATTTTTATGCTTGTACAAAGTATTAGGATAATGTGATGTTACAAAATATGATACGGATTTTAATATAGCTATTTTTTAAGTGAAATTCAATCATATTAAGGTACCAGCTGTTACCAGCATAATGCGCCTTATAAAGATTTCTTTAGAATGATATACAAAATCAAATTCATATACAAATCATTACGGGAACAAGGTGTTCACTTAAAGTTCCATTTTAAATGAGAAAAAAAAAACAACCAGCTGATGCCTTTTTACTAGTGTGTGGTCTTACATGTGATAAAATTGATCGAAATTATCAGAAGCTGCTAAAATATTTATATTATAGTTGATACTTGAAACATTGACAAAACAAATAAACCATTTCTGAATGTTTTTCTTTCAGTTTATCCTTACACATTTCGGTATACATAAATAGAAAACACAACCTTTGATCCTTCCGCAAGAATATTTAATTAACCACACGGCTTGTTTATTGTATCTACAAAAACTTCTGTACATCAATAAGATACTCGTCAATTGAAAGCTACTCATCGATTTTTAATATTCTTCTTCTCTGTCATGTCCTTTATTTTGCTTACACGTTGTCGAAGGATTCAATAAACTCGGCAGGAAGCCCCTTCATAGATCCTAAACTTAACATTTACAGGTAGTACTCATTGGGCTTGAACTGATCACATTACACGTGTCCATGAAAATTAAATTAGAAGAAGGCAATGAACATTTAGATAAATTTTGATGAAACTATCAGACTTATACGGATTAATGGACCGGTTGATTGATTGATTGATGGATGGATGGATGGATGGATGGATGGATGGATGTGTAGTAGGGACTTTTAGATCATTTAACTGTTTTCAAGTTTCCTTCCAAAACAATACAAGCAGAATCTTTACAGTACACTCGCCCCATGACCTTAAGGACATTAATCATTTTTGGTTTATGTCTAGTGAGAACAGGCAATTGTGTTTTTGCAAATTAATTAAATGAGTATTTACAGAACTTAAAATTAGTTTTAGATTTTGAAAATGATTATGATATTTGAGAAAAGATATTAGATTATGTTTCTCTAATTAGCAAGAATATCTCAGATATAGAATTTAAAGAAATAGATATTTCATAATTGAACTCTGACAATCTTTGTCAACCTTTACACTTAAACCCCATTTATTTAACATTTGTATTTTGAGGAAGAGGCTGAAAGTGAGTGTGAATCTGATCAGATATATTATAATCATTTATAGGTTTTTAAATCAACTTCTAGACAACTCATTAGTGAGATATCAAATGTTTAGTTTAATGTAGGAAACGCAGATCTATGTACCAGAAACAATTCAAGCCAGTTACAGAAATATGATATCAGTTGTCTCCAGTGAAGTCCGCTCTAGGCTTATATATTTACCAGATCATTTCGAAACACCGTTCAATGTTCAACTTCATAGAAAATTTCCTGACCAACCGCAAAATTATAACTAGAGTAGGGGCTACTTACTCTGAAGAATACTCCCTTGAAAATGGAACTCCAGAAGGGAGTGTTCTCAGCCCCACCCTCTTTAACCTTATGATAAATGACCTTGACTCCAATCTGGCAACACCTAAAATTGAATTATCACAATTTGCTGATGATAGTGGACTTTGGAGAGCAGGCAACCCCTTCAACCAGCAACACATGGCTGAAATACAAACCAGCTTAAACAACATAGGAAAATGGGCTGATAAATGGGGATTTAAGCTGTCGCACCAAAAAACGGTAGCTGTTCTGTTTACCCCTTGCAAAAAAATCAAAACCTACCCCAAACTTACCATTCAAAATAAAGTTATAACATTTGTAAAAGTAGCCAAATTTCTGGGTATGTACTTTGATGAACACTTAACATGGGCTTGTTATATAGATGGCCTAGTTAAAAGATGCAATCAGGACCTAAATCTATTAAGAAGCCTCAAAGGCACTAAGTGGGGTGCTAATCAAGAAACTATTCTAATATTATATAGGGCACCAATAAGATCCAAACTAGAATATGGCTGCCAATTATATACCACGGCATCCACACGTCATTTAAACAAATTAATTAAAATTCAGAGAAAAGCCCTACTTATTGGTACTGGCGCACTGCCATCGACCTCTACAGAAGAGCTGCAGGTCTTAAATGGGGAACCGCCATTACATCTCAGAAGGCAGGAACTCATTTTAAGATATGCAACCCGACTGTCGACCCATGACAAAATGCACCCCACTCTATTGGCCATCAATAAATGTAACATTCCCTTTAGGAAAACCTTGAAAAATAATACATCAATGGGAAAAATAGTACATGAATTAAACAACAAACTTCCAGTAGATATATTCCAAGTAGAAGCTAACATAATATATGATAAAGAACCTTGGAGTAATGTACCAACAAAAGTAAATATCTCCCTTACAGATAACGGAAACAAAGAAAATCAACAGCAACATTTAAAAATATTGGCATTGGAAATCATAAATAATCAATATCAAAACTACACAAAAATTTACACGGATGGCTCAAAAATTACAAATCCTTTTAAAACAGCTGCAGCCTGGGTCATACCAGAACATAACATACAAATGGGCAGGCGTCTTCCTGACCACTGTTCCATTTATACAGCGGAATTTTGGGCCATCCTTGAATCATTAAAATGGGTAGAAGAAAACAAACCAAATAAGACACTGATTATTAGTGACTCGCTCAGCGTCCTTACTTCTATGCAAAACAACAACACCAAATCTAGAGAAAATTTCCTAAAACAAATTAATCAGATATTAAAAATAATAAATTCTCAAAATCTAGTAGTTGAGTTTATGTGGATTCCATCTCACATAGACATAAAAGGAAATGACTTAGCAGATCAACTGGCTAAAAACAAACTCACCGAACCAAACTATATGCCACTCAAATATAGTCAAACTGAAATATATAATTTAATCTACTCAATGATTAATCAAAAGTGGCAGACTGATTGGGACAAAAGCAAACAAGGGAGAATTTTACATAACATCATTAAGGAAGTCAATAGAAAAATCATACCACCTAGGTGCAATAGTTATGAACAGTCTAAAATAAATAGAATAATCTTGGGAAAAACAAAACTGGCTAACAGCTTTGGTAAATATATAGGACCTTTTCCACACAGCATTAATTGCTTCAGTTGTAACATACCTGAAGACTTACATCACATATTTAATAACTGTAAAAACAACCAGAAGGAAATGAACATATTTAGATCTAAACAACTAAACATCTCTGCACCAAGTACATACCCGGGAGTAATTCAATTAAATAACACCAACCCCCAAAAAACAATTCAACACATAATAGAATTACTTAGAACATCAGGGCTCCTTGAAAAAATATAGTGCAAATAATACTATATAATAAATAACACCCGTAAGGAATGCCCCCTGTTGGTCACATGGGTTCATTGGCCAATCAGGGGACAGGACCTGCCACCGCGTAAATACGTTAAGCGGAATTTGTATAATAACAAAAAATAAAATAAACAATATCCATAAGGAATGCGAATGCATAGGACCTGAAGGGTTCCGTTACTTGTAAAAGAGCCCACCTACACTACGCTGGGTATAACGCCCCGGATGGTACCTGTGCTAAACAAACCTAATAGGATACTTTAAAGATATTGAAATTTATAGACTATACAGATAAACATTGAAATTTGCATTATAACAAAGTAAAGAACAAAACAGAAACAATAAACAAGTGTCTAGGAAACCACCTCTCTTCCGTCTATTCTTACAACTCTTCCTATATACAGCCTCACTGACAGCATTATACAACTAAACTAGGAATGTATTTACAGTTTAAAAAAAACCAACAAACCGGGATATTGACATGGTCTAAACGTGACCATCTAAAACGTCTCCTGCTTTATGGCCTCAAATAGATTTTATGAGGTAGTCTCAAAGTCCAAAGACTATCAGGCCCAGCGACACAATGTCGCAACATAAAAATATTTACTCTAAGTAAGATCACTAAATTATTACCATATAAGGTAGTCAATGCCCAGACTATCAGGCCCCGCGACACAAAGCTGCACTAATAATCTAAGCTATAAGAACTAAGGCCTATAACATGATTTAGGTGGTCAATACCTGACCATCTAGCAAGACAGCACACGCTGCAATAAATTTTTACACAATAACCTTAATTACTTTAAAATTTCTACCTTGGATAACTACCAACGCGAGAATAGGCTGTCATATGAGGTTGTATACTCTACTTTAATAACAGCACAAAGTATTCCAAATTGTTAAGGTTGAACACGGAATGGATACGACGGAAGGAGGCAACATCAAGATGAAGGAACAACAAAACCAAGGCACCCAAGAAGGACACGGGGACTCACCGGACGGAATGAGGGAACTTCGGTTACACCCTGTAACACTCCATCAAAAAGCCCTTTTAAGGGCTATTTATACTTACAGAGTTTCCTTTTGGCTCAGAAACTTTATTCGACAATCTCTTTCTTCAAAAATCAGACTTGATCAATTTTGGCTCTCCACCATCAAAATTAACAACCCATTTAACCTGACATTGACCATCCTACACATGTCACTTGATATACCTAGTTTACAAAATTTATAGGGAACACACCAAATGTACACTCTGTACTAGACAAAAATTGGAATGTTAGGATGTTATGAAAAAATATAACTTGAAAGATTGACTCAATTGCACAGGTGGCTTACATAATATCGGTATAGGATGTCCACTAGCAACAACTGGACTCGATTTGATAAGGCTAGGGCGTGCAAGACGAACGACATCAAAGTGCCAGTTCACAGATCCTTTTCCTCCTCCTCCGCTGACTTACTCCAACACCAGCAAATGACTAGAAGTGGAAACCATTTTTCACTAGTCATCATTTGGTGCCATTGCACCTCTAGCTCTGCATCCTCCGATTGGTTGATAGGGTTGAGTGCGTGGCTGTTCTATTCCCACTCACCTAGGTCTTTCATTCATGTCGATAGCTCCTTATAGGGGTGCGGCATGACGACCAAATTAAATAGCATACTATGTATGCATAAACGCCCGTGGGGATGTGGCACCATTCCTTCCTCACGGGAAAATCTAAATCACTACCATATTAATTGGTATTGTAAAATAGTGAACAAATGACCCTTTGTGGCCGGTTTCACTTAAAACCATAATTCATTCATTCAGAAACACCGTTCAAAATTCAAAACCTTCCATACCCTAACAGTAACTACCTATCATATGTCACATAGACATCCTTAGTTTCAAAATTTCAGTTGGAGATTTGTCCTCGCAAGAAGGACACTATCTCCGGTTAGGGACTCATTAAATGTACACTATGTACTAGAAACATTGGTATGTTAGGAGTTAAGAAATTCCTCAACTCATTGAGTTTGATGCAATTGCACAGGTGGCTTACACAACAGTGGTTGCATTTCGTCCACTAGTAAAACTGGACCCAATTCGAAGTACATGTAAGTAAGTACGGCGTTCCAAGGCGTTTCAGGGCGTATACGACATCCACCTACGACATCGACTGGCCGACCTCCGGGACTTTTTCCTTCTTTGCCTCGTCCAGAGCCCATCAACATAGCGATCCAAGAAGACTTCCTTCTCTCGCTATTACTTGGTGCCATTGCACCTCCGCTTCAAACTCACCGATTGGTTGATAAGGGTGTGTGTGTGTTGGGTCTATTCCCACCCACCCCAGGGCCTACATTCATGTCAATAGTCACTATTTAGTGATTTGACATGACGCCCAAATTAATTAAGTGCACTTGTTTGCACAAATGCCTGTGGGCCCGGGAAAAATAAATGGTCAATGATATATTGATCTAATATTAGTGAACATATGACCCTTAGTGGCCGGATTCACTATAATTCAAACTCATCATCATCATGGCTAGAGAGAGAGTTTGAATTTGAATTAAAGAAAATGGTAACCTAACTGTTTGTTTGTTGGCTCTACCAGCTAATTCCCCAATGTAGCTGCCACCCACCCCATCCAGCTACAACAGATGGATGGATGGATTGATTGATTGATGGATTGATTGATGGATTTTCTGGTGGGTTTCAATGTACGTCAGTATATCGAAGGCTATGGCGTATTAAGGCAACTGGACTTAAGTTTCATGTACAGAGACATACCGAGTGACCTACAAGGACTGGCCTGGGCAGGGCTCGAACTCTATTCGCGATTACCTTATGCTAACATATGAACCATCGCTGTTTTGTCACAGAATGGAAGGCAAACAATTAAAATATTTATTAAAAGGAAATCAAGAAAGAAATTGAAAAATATTGACGTCGAAGGTACTATTTTGACGATATATTAGCTTATCATTAAAATATAGCCAGAGGCATGAAACAATAATTATCTTTTAAATTTACAGTAGAATGCTATATGGTGCATTAACACGTTGCGCATATATTAATGAGAGAGAAGCTCATTTGATAGATCGTTCAAGAGTCGCGGGTTTAATAACCGTCCATGCCCGACTGGGCTGGCTGCTTAAGAGTGTCCTTGGAAAAGACGCGTATTTCTCATTTCCTCGCCACGATATTGTCCAAAAAATGCAGCTAAAAATTGACTAACTAAACCAACAATAAAGGAAGAAACATTTACCATCATATTTTTAGGTCGTCTCTGACAAATTTATGTCATGGTAATATATCATGGGTATAGTTATGTATATTTAATTTGCATTATTTATTGGCTTTTCTTAATGAGTATATATTATCTACATTTATATTATGTTCTTAACCTTACCCAAAATCGGGTTGACTATCTGACCAGGGACATTTATTTTGTAAAAAAAAAAAAACAGAACACATCGCAAAAATTGTCCCTATGATTGTGAATTCAATATTCCCGTAATCATGTTTACCTAAATTCGAGTTGAAAGACACAGTCTTGATAATTACCTCATAATGTTTTAGAATGGAAAATTAAATGAAGTTACAGAGTATTTTTAGAAAATGATCATTGTGACCTAGGTCAGGTAGAGAGTAATATAAGCTTGTTTATCTAAAAATTACACATTTTACCTTGATTTAGAACCAGTTTTATTGATGCTGTGTGGTTTTTATGTGGGTGGAATTATTTATTCAGATTATTATTCATTGGAAATAACAAGTGCTCATCAATAATAATCTTAGACTGGAACATTAATTTTAAACTATAGGGAATTGAGATGAAAACGTTTTTGGACTATGTTGTTGTGATACATCAAAATACATCATACACCAGGCCTACAGTACTATGTTCAAGACCACAGACACATCGACAGATTATTCATTGGAATTTATTTGGAATACCACTGTATTCAATTGGAATTTATTTGGAATACCACTGTATTTCAATTGGAATTTATTTGGAATACCACTGTATTTCAATTGGAATTTAATGCATTTAGATGTGTGATTGAGCTTTTATGATATATGGAATTTAGTTGATAGCAGAGTAAGTTTTTTTTACATTTTTACTTTGTATTCTGGGGAAATAAATTATTTGTTGAATTTTACTAAACTTGATGGTTTTCGCTCTTTTCTATTACTTAGTTTAAGACCATAGGGTCGTAATATTCTAACTTTTCAGTTTTAATATAAGATGGGTATTGTATCCTACTTTACAATGGTAATGCATCATGGGTATTGTATCCTACTTTACAATGGTAATGCATCATAGGTATTGTATCCTACTTTACAATGGTAATGCATCATGGGTATTGTATCCTACTTTACAATGGTAATACATCATGGGTATTGTATCCTACTTTACAATGGTAATGCATCATGGATATTGTATCCTACTTTACAATGGTAATGCATCATGGGTATTGTATCCTACTTTACAATGGTAATACATCATGGGTATTGTATCCTACTTTACAATGGTAATACATCATGGATATTGTATCCTACTTTACAATGGTTACGCATCATGAGTATTGTATCCTACTTTACAATGGTAATGCATCATGGGTATTGTATCCTACTTTACAATGGTAATGCATCATGGGTATTGTATCCTACTTTACAATGGTAATGCATCATGGGTATTGTATCCTAATTTACAATGGTAATGCATCATGGGTATTGTATCCTACTTTACAATGGTAGTACATCATTGGTATTGTATCCTACTTTACAATGGTAATACATCATGGATATTGTATCCTACTTTACAATGGTTATGCATCATGAGTATTGTATCCTACTTGACAATTGTATTGCATCATGGGTATTGTATTGTACTTGAAAGGACTAATATATCATGAACATTTTACCGTACTTTACAATGGTAATACATCATGGGTACTTTACAATGGCAGTATAAATCATGGATATTGTATCCTACCTGGAAATAGGTAATATGTCATTACGTGCTTAAATTATTTCATTCATAATGTTCCGTGAATGAGATGTAATATAGATCAGGTAAACATATGTGTGCATGAGTTCTGGTGAAAGATCATGCTGACCTAATATCCTGATTGGGAGGTGTAAACCACATTATCCTTCTTCTTTATTTTATATCTGAAAAAAACATTTCGAAATGCCCAGATGATTCCTTCAAAGCCTTGTCTTGCTTTCTCAGTATAAGAGAATTAATACTTAAATGCAAGCATATTTAGTAGGACTATCAGTCCTGGAAGAGTTATATTAAAAGAATGGAATAATTTTATAATTTAATCATTCGTTGCAACTGTAATGCTCTAACATTAATTTAAGGATATCAGGAAATTACATCTGAACGGAAGTACTGTGAAGTCATTTAAAGACATTTCGGCATTATAACATAGTGATTTATTATATGTGGACACATCAGTACATTACTGACTATCATTTAGAATAGCGTTGGAACTCATTCAAATTAGTAAAAACTTTTGAATTTGGTGGAATATTTGGGACTTAAGGATTTAATTCACCATTCTGTAAGTTAATTTAATTCTTTCACTTTTTATTTTAGGGAAATAAACTAATATTTTCAATTTTACAGAGATTTTATGAAACATGGAGTCGTAAAAACCTACATTTAGAAAACGATTACGTCGTTGTAAACAAGTAAATGTGAATGATAAGTTTGCATGCGCAGCACGTCACCTTTATACTTGTTATTAATATTCACTGCAAAAGAAGTACACATACATGATCGGTTTTCATTCGCGACACACTACGTTTTATACTTTCTTTGAATATATTCAAAGCTAACGAAGTATATATCACCGATATATTTTCATGGCAACAACGTGTTATCCTTTCGAGTGCAAAAGCGAAAAACTGATTAACCATCTATAATATAATTGTCATATTTTAAATTTCATTTCAATATTTGAACGGATGTTATTAAAGTAAATATATATTTCGAAACTAAAGATATATATATATATATATATATATATATATATATATATATATATATATATATATATATATATATATATATATATATATATATATATATATATATATATATATATATATATATATATATATATATATATATATATATATATATATATAAACCGAGCTTTATTTATCTTTAAATCCACTAGTTATTATTTTGCTTTATTGCTAATTGTGAAATATATTACATATAGCTAAATAATATAGGATAGTGTTGCACGACCTGTCGGAGTGACGTATCCATCCGACTAAGCGAGTTAATATTTTCCCCATACAAATGCAGTAACCTTTGTATTATAAGTATTTTCTTATTCTACCGAATGCGTTATGAAAACATATACAAAATATAAACTAAAAAAAACAAAGTAATTTAATTTATGCAATTTTCCAAAAATAAATACACAAGCGCAGATTCAATAGTACTCAACAACAATGTTAATGCGCACATAACTCCGCCCAGCGCAATTTGAACTTGGTCTAGCGCTCGACATCACATTAAAATAGAACTGCAGTTTAAATTTACTTAAATTTTAAAATTAGAGTCATATTTTGAATGAACTTTCATTGCAGCAACTTTTTCTCAATTGGTAAGTAATGAATGGATTTGGGTGGGGTGGGGGTGGGGTGGGGTGGGGTGAGGGTGTCGATTTGAGCAGCGAGGGACTATTATTTAGCTCAGCTGCATGCGTGTTTCTGTTCTGATATTACATGTCTGAAATCAAAATGTGGGAAAATATGAACTCTTTCAGTTGTAATTATCTAACAGATGCTATTGAATATTACGTTCATTTCATTTTGAGTGTACTAAGGAGGATGTTATTGCAGTTGGAAATGTAGTCTAAATTACAATACAATTTCGAAATGCGTAATCAGGCGTTAGAACCCATGACATAGCTCATGTAATTCGGATTTGCAGAACTAAAGAAGTACATTTTGATAAAATTCAAGATGTAAAAGAAATTTAATTATATTTTTTGCCATTCTTTTTGCCAGCTAAAGAAGACATATGTATGCCTTGCATGCTCCCTTAGATATCTTATGACCTGTATGATGTCTATCGCTAACCTAAATCCGAAACATTGTTGGAGGGGGGGGGGGGCAGATTGCAAAACAGTTGGTGTGTGACAATTTATTCAGCCGGCTAAAATAAGAGTTCTTTGGCGTCATCGCTTACTGGCTCTGAGGCCCTTACGTTTCTACGAAAATATTCAGTTGCATGTTTGTCCACACGAATTTAGTACTTTCCGTTTTGAAAATTAAGAAAATTTCTCCTAAAAAACTTTTTCAATGATCAGAATGGTATTTCCATTACTGCATCTTTCACGTTTATTGTGGAAATTGTGAATATCACGATCCTTCGTTTGCTGGTTTGAAAGTTTCAATTGTGAGTCGCTAAAAAAGTCCACATTGTTCACTTTATCATATCTATTTTTAAGTCAGCAAACAAATATAATAAACTGAAACATAAAATCTACTGCTAATATTAGGCACACGTCGTAAACGTGCGTGCAATATGAATGTTTTCAGTATCGTAGAATACTGCACAATTATTACAATAAAAAAGTAAACGGAGAAAAACAAAGTATATTATAATTTTTAAAAAATAGTTTGTATTATAACTTTCAATATGATTGGTCAGGCCGCTTTTATTGTCTTTGATTTATACCTGCGTGAACCAATCGCAATAGCATTGGCGTTGACTTTAACATATTGGTAATGACATTGGATGAAAATAGTAACCATTAATAACTGCCCTCAAGACCATGGTTGCTATTAGACCATGATAAACTAACTGACGTCACAAAGATTCGAAGATGTGTTATCATTAAAAGCAACATAAGTAATAGTTTTAGATAATAATAAACTTATTGATTTCTTTTTTAATAGAACGTTACAAACACAACATTACAAATTAAAATTACACGTTTTTCATTGATTATTGCATAGTTATCTAATGTTAAATTCAACGCATATCTGTCATAATGAGAATGTTTTCTATTCATTTATAGTCCGATATTCGTCCTTCAAAATCTGGTAAACTTCACTACGATTATCTTTGGGTCTTATTAATAAATAAAATACATTAAACTTATTCAACCAAACCTCATTTGAATCGCATCAGAAGAGATGAGTATGTCCCCACAGATGTGCTAAATCAAACCGAGCTCAAGTGGCGTATGTATAAATGTCACTGCCAACAGAGGGCATAGGGTTTGCTAGTGAACGATCTAAAACGGCAAGCTAACATAATAGGCCGGTCACAATCAAACCATGAGTAGTTGTATGGGTCGCTCTGCGGAAAATGTTAGTTTACATAGGTTGATATCACAGCACTAAACAAGAGGCAAAAAATGGCAACAATGTTACATATGGATGATCTCAATGGGTCAGTAAATTAGTGACAATGTTCGAGCTGACATCCATACGCGCTACTCTAGGTAAGTACGGGGAAACTTCGTGTTAAATGTGTACAGCCTCAAAAAAGTTTATAGGGACAAAAGGGTTCAATGTAACAATCACAATATTGACACACAAACAAACAAGAAATTACTAATCCAAAACAAAGATTAAAATATTTTGGGGTAATAGTCAAAAGGCATATCGTTTCAAGGCAAATGAAAGGATTTGAAACGGACTGTTTATTGTTGTTAATCAAAGGTATTTAACAAAAAGAGTTAAAACTGGTCTTCTCTTTCTCCAATTCCTTCTTACAGTAGGACCGTACATTAAAACTCTTCAGATAATCTTGAGTCTCCACATATATCCTTCGCTTCCAGAAAGCCATACATGTCATTTTCGTGCTAGCCCATAAATATGCTACATACATTGGGCAGTCTGAGTTGAACAGTATTTCCAAAATTAGGGTAGGGTAGACGACTCAACGTTTGGCCATATCTTGTTATGAGAGCAGGTAAAGCCACGGGACAAGCCACGGGTATTTGTAGTCTAAAGTCTAAGGTTGCACCGAAACGGTTTGTCATCTTTCACCAATACAAAATCAAGTTACAAACTTCAATCAGTGCGCAGAGTGTCTCTTCCAATCAGAATATAGCGACTTGTGACGTCACATGCAGGGTATAGACGCTTTAGCATCCGTGCTCAGTGAATCGATAGGACATATTTTGATAATGATGGAACCTACAAAGTTGATGAAGTGGGATGCACCTGCTAAGGATGCGATGAGTGATGGCATGACAGTTTCTAAAAAAATCAAGAGACACTACTGACGTTTTCTTTCTGGCATATTCTCTCTTTATAATGAAATTTAACATCACATCAGCGACGGTCCCATTTTCTATTCTTCTTTGACTCTCTTCACTAGCAAATTTTCTTCCTCAACATCACAGTTATTCGTTGTTTGTTTTTTTTTTTTTTTTTTTTTTTTTTTTTTGGGTTGTCTTTTTGTACGGGTATGGTTTATTCTTTATTCGTCTTTTTAACCACTTTTTCGATTCTCTTTAAACGTTTGACACTCTAAAGGCTAATGATCTTTCTACTGACAATGATAACAGTTGTGTTGATTTCTTGGTCTCTTTTTGGACGAAGTAGGCAGTCTAGATACCAATGCCCATTTCTCTTGTAGATGTAGCAAATATCGTCACTTGTATCTCTGAGTAAACTTTCGTATGACTCCCCTCAAAGATCTCTCCAGAAGCTCGACCCTTGTTGGTTCTTAATCTTTCATCTCGACTATTCGAGAACTGAATGAATACTCTGACTTTAAGGCACTAACCATATATATATATATATATATATATATATATATATATATATATATATATATATATATATATATATATATATATATATATATATATATATATATATATATATATGGTCTTCGTCGTAAAGAACTAATAAAATGAATTTTTGCAATTTAGATGAAACGATCGCACGATTTTAAGGAGAGAGAATAAGAACGTAAGAGGCCACCACGTTACATATCGGCTCGCAAATGAGTGATATTGTTGGCTCAAATCCATGCCAGGGATTTTAGAGACAACATGAGTGAGCCTGAATCAACGTCTTCCGCGTCTGATTCTAGACGAAGTAAGTGTACCTCCATCGAAAGTCCACCAGTAACATCTGAAACGTGTTACCACATTCGAGAAATGAAAGTACGCTCCTCTAGAAAATTTAGAACCACAGCGTACAATTACACGGTGAGGATTAACGAGTGCAAATCCCAAGTCCGAACTGCCGCTCGAGTAAGAGGAAGGTGTCATCAATGATTTGTAGGATTCCTTGTGCGCCACACTGACACTACGATGCCAAGCCAAAGAAGACAGTCGTTTGAGACTCGCCATTTATCAAGACGCTGTGAAGAAGTCACCCTTCTGGGTCAAGTTTAGCAGCCCAGCAAAACTGACACCTTCCAAAGTCATCGATAAGATTCAACACTTTCAGGAATCAAAAGACTAATTTCACATTACAATGGCAAAGCTACACTTTACATGATCCACGTGTCTCCTTCAAAAAGTTGAAGAAAGTGTCATTGGTTGACGACCTTCGCAGTGTCGTTCAAATTAACAACGATCAACACCAAATGTGTTTACCCCAATCCATCGGCGTGGAATGAACGTGTGCTTATGAGAACGACACGACAGTAAGGAAATAGCCTGGGAGAGCATTCGTAAATAGGACCGAGCCATACAGCGAAGAGGAGTAGAATTCCTGCTACAGCAAGCTGGTCTATCCAAAAAGAAATATAAAATCTCTATCAATAAGGATGAATGTTATAGGAATACAGGCCCAAGACGTATTTGATCTTTTGAACTCGATAATGTCAACACTTTCCAGGTATGCGGGTCAAAATGTATCCGCTTGATGAATGAAAAAAACCATGGAGGGTTGTCTTTTTGGTCCTCAGACTGATATGCAGACACAGTTTGGCAAGCTGAGACTAACAAATTAATTTTGAAACACTATATGTCCGTCATGTAGCTAAATCACTGTTGATCTGATTGGATGCATGTAAAACAAAATCATTTGTAACGTTAATTTGTTTAGCAAGAGGTCTTCCACCCAGCTTTAAATAAATATGATACATTCAAGTAAAATACACCAATAAAACAGTCTTTACATATCTAGTATTTGTCTTTAGGAAACATCTACTTTTCAAGATCAGACAAATGAAAGTAGCAATTGGGACAATGTGATCTGGATCTAATTTATATTCTGTAGCAGATTAGGGTTTTTTAATTATTAGATCTCTACAGTAGAACACAAACTAATTTCAGCCACTAGCTAATTGTGATCATAAAGTGGTTTTAGCTAATGCAATAGCTTTGTCAAAAATATTTTATTTTATCACATCATTTTCTAATGTATTCTTGAGGTGCTCGTTTTTATCTCTCCATTTTCCTGTTACTCTTTGTTACATTCTTGAATTTCGTTTCGTTACTTTTGTTTCTTTGCTATTTTTGTATTCACTGTGCTTTATGCCAAGTTTTGCAGAAACCATGAGTCATATAACACTGAGGGGGCCCCGAGTGGCCGAGTGGTCTAAGGCGCTTTCCGATACGGAATACTGCCATCTCACCTCCGTCTGCGTCGGTTCGAGTCTAAGATTCGGCTAATGTAGTTATGTGAGAAAGCTTGGCAGTAGCGTCTAATGGGTCGGTGGTTCTTTCCGGAGGGTTTCCCAGATTCTTTCTCCACCTATAATACTGGCCGCCATGTATAGCCTATTGTGTGCTGAAAAATGGCGTTAAACCCTACAAGAATAGCAACATTTAACACTGCGTAAGATTTTTAAATCGATGTTCACGTACGTGTTGACAGATAATAATATTAATCGTAATCATAAAGATAAAATGGCGAAAATTACGTAGTTTTTCAGTGACCGGCGAGATATGGAAGTTTCGAGAATATTTATGTCGCTTTCCATTTGTTGTGCGAGGTCACGTGAATATGCTTAGTTAATCAAAATCAATAGTGTATGCTTTCATATGGTGTCTATTGCCAAGTACAGTTGCATATACGGTGGCTTTAAGGACAAACTCAAGCATTCAGTTTCATTCCGATTCCTGGAGTCATTTACACTTTTTGTATTCCAGATGCAGGCGTATTTTCTTTTGTACTTAGATTATTTTAGAGAGGGAAGCCTTTATATTGGATTGTTCAATAGGGATTGAAAATGCGCACTATTTAGACAATACTATTATTCGAAATAAGTCTGGAGAATGCCATCTTGACAACGTTACAGTTCTTGGAGGACGAGTACATTTCCGGTATTGAAATTATATAGAACTTTTCATTCGTTTAGGACTTTCAAAGACTTTAGTAAGGACAAATGTAACTCCACCCCCTCTTAGAAAGATGGGTAGTTAATTGCATTTTAGCTACTTTATCTAAGGAATGACCTCCCTCGATGTTATGACACGATGTGAGTGAAAAGATAAAATATCAACAGAGATCTGGGCACGATTATTGGGAAGACAAAATGCTATGCGAGCTCCCTTAGACAAGAAAAATAACAAATTTAGTCAAACAAATTAATAATGGAAATTTCAATTCAACATAAGTTATAGGAACATGATTTGATAGTGTCTAATTTGGATTTACTTCATCATCATAACGAATAATGAAAAGAGCGCACGACTGTCCACGACTTATTGTAACACCTTCCTCTCGACCGTATTCCAACGTTTCCTATTTTCTCAAATCTTTCTATTCCGAACGCCTCATCTTTCTCGGACTTCTTCCTAGTCCTTTACTTTAAACTCGTCACTTGCCCTTTCTCGGACTTCATTCGTCACCTCTTTTTTCCGGACTTTCTTCTTCGGACACTCTCTCTCTCTCTCTCTCTCTCTCTCTCTCTCTCTCTCTCTCTCTCCCCAAGAAAACCGTTTCCTTAGAGGACAAAATTATCCCTAATTACCTATATGTACCACTTTTTAGATGTACATAAAATTCCTTAACTTAAGTTACTTAGAACACACTAGCTATCCAGACACTGTAAACTTTGACTTACTACGATAGTACCTTGCCCTCACTTCACAGCGACAGGTCATGCATTACCAATTAAGTGGTCTATCAAAAATTACGGTATGCTACAACATGTTAAATTACTATTGCAATGTAAGTATAGTTAACTCACGAGAATCAGTATTGTCCTACCAGAAATTATTTCATATTTAACTCTAGTTTCAACACATTCCATCATATTGAATAAAATAACGTGCATAAAAACTCTACCATCAACATATTTCCATGAAATTGAATAAAGGATAAATAACATGTAACCTAGTCATATCAAACACTTTTGCATCAAACAAGCAATAAAACAAATAGAATACTACGTGAAATTAAAACTGCGTACCTTAATGCTGCTATCGTTAGAAAGTGTTCCTCTCAGCAACAAACTCTGTCTTTCTCACAAGACAGACACCTGGTTCCTTTCTCGTTTAACGAGGAAAGCACTATTCAATATTTCTAGGCTTCCTCGGAGCCAACCTTCTCTTCTATCAGGACCTTTCCAACTAAAGAATTTCGACCAAGGTTGTCACTTTAAATTCACATTACTTCCAAGGAATACACATTATTTTCACTTTCGCCAATCATAAGCGGTGCTTCTAAACCAATTCCTTTGACAATCACATCTTTCGTCAGTCAGAATCTCTGAATTACGTTATAATAGCTTTCCCTTCGAAGAATGACTATTTGACATAGACTAGAAGTTCAGCAGTCTCTTTCTCAAATCCGTGTTAAGATATCCCGTCAATTTCATTGAGTGTGAAAGATGGCCCTTTTGACGTTTTAACACTGAAAAAGGAAAGCTGAAGAAGGAAGGACAAAGTGAACCTTCACAAAGACCTCTACGGTTTAAATGTGATACAGTCTAATGTTTTTTGCAGTCACGTTAAGGTTCAATGCTCATTCAACATTCGACACTTCACAACAAATTTGGATTCTCTTCGTTATACTGTAAGTTCCTCTCACATCTGTCATTTATCACTTTAATAATTAAATTGTTTGTTGAATTTTACAAGAAGTGTTGGTTTTTCTGTTACTTAAGTTTGTGACCTTTGAGTTATAAGAAAAGGCAATATATTTTTGGAAAGACCAATCAACCAAAGCATATCAGCTCAATATAAACATATAAGTACCTTACCGCGACCAAGCTTGTACGAAATATAACCCAGTACAAACATGTTTTATATCATCCAAAAGTAATACCAAAGACTAACAGCTGCCTCGCTTGGCGCTGAGCATTAAGAGATTAGTGTTAGGACTGGTCGGCCTGGTGTCAGGATAATGTGACTGGGTGGGACATCATGCTACATGTCTGCGGTATAATGCCTCAGTGTTAGCACTATAAACTGGCACACTGCAGACATTGTAACTATATGACTGAAAAATTTGTTAATGCTACGTGAACATTCCAAATCACACACACGCACACACATACATACACACACATCTACAGGTGTAAAAGCAATCAATGTGATAGATCGACAGACAGACAAACAAACACATGGAGAGAATAGAAGGAACCTAAATAAGAATGGACAGACCGATAACCTACTAGGTGTACTTAACGTAGAATAGCATACAGAGTTCTATTGAAATGTATTAACAGCCTATCACCTACATTTCAAATAGAAATATATAGAGCACATACAAATTTATATATCAAAGGTGTACACCATCAAGTATGTGTACCATTTCATATGGGACACATTTCGTTTAGCTCATTGAAACAAGTCACCAATCTCTCATCATGGAATACAAATATCTCTCCTCCTCCTCCTCCTCTCTCTCTCTCTCTCTCTATATATATATATATATATATATATATATATATATATATATATATATATATATATATACACACAAATTGATAACGCATAAATACAAAACAGTTTCTCAACTTTTCGAGTTAAACAAGTTCTTTGTTATGAGAAGGAACATTTATTTACACAAGACAAACACAAACACAAAAGTCAGGATAAATCATTCACTCCTACATGTTTAATGACCTCAAAATATGCAAATAAAGGATAAAATATGAAAAGAAGCTGATAGACGGTCTAAAAGCGTGTAAAGTTACAAATCTAATTCAAAGGAGAGGTTATCGGGATTAACAAGCACCGAGCCAAAGTGGTTGACCTAAATTCAAGCTGGGAATAAAAGAAAGGACATCGTGCGTAGCGAAAATTCAATGTCATAAGCAAAATCTAGAACATTCACAATATGTATGGGGAGGGGAGAAGAAGGGGATAATGGTGAAATACTAATGAAGACTTGTTAATACTTTCAAACCTATTTAGCTATTTTACTTTGGGCGAGTCTTTACATACAAGTGAGTTTTTTTGTGAACTCAGAAAGTATGTTTGTTGACAAAATCAATAGTTAGTATAAATATTATAAATTCGATAGTTATAAAACGTAATTAATGGGCAGCATTTTTTTCCCCATTTGTTAAAGTCGTAAGGAAATATATTGAAAGAGAAAAGGCAATGTTCATCGTATAATTTCTAAAATGTACTCTTTTATCCATAAAGAACACATTTATGGAAAAAAGGAAGTAATTGCAGTCGTTGTCATGGTAACACTTCAGATAACAAAAGATAGGTGTATTGCCCAGTAAACGTCAGGTTGTGAACGGTATGATATGATCTTTTCATACTGGTGATATCCTTTAATAACCTTTGAACTCAATCTCTATAACACATGAAAAGCACGAAACTGTCATGTGCAAATTTAATGTGTGCGCTTGTGTTTTGTTTTCTTATAGTTACATGATAAATATCCGACTACCTATTGCTTTTTATTATTTTTTAAAACTTTGTGCCGCGATTATGGAAGACTAGTTCAGCTGGAAATCAAATTGAACACTACCCAAGAAAGAGGAATGGTAAAGTTCTAGGACTGGACGAGAAAGAGGAATGGTAAAGTTTTAGGATTGGACATGAAAGAGGAATGGTAAAGTTCTAGGATTGGACGAGAAAGAGGAATAGTAAAGTTCTAGGACTGGACGAGAAAGAGGAATGGCAAAGTTCTAGGACTGGACGAGAAAGAGGAATGGCACAATTCTATGATTGGACGAGAAAGAGGATAGGTAAAGTTCTAAGATTATAGACACAGAAAAATAAAGGATCTGAAAGAGAAATTCCAAATTGGTGAAGAGAGTCACAAGAAATGGTCTCGATAATTGGGACATGGCTTTCTGTCCGACAAAGGCAGCAACGGTCAGTTATTGTCAAATAACGGGGTTTGGACCATACATGGAAATTATCTAGAAACGGAAGAGTTTAAAGCACTAGGGTGTTAACCTATATACCTTTTGTGAAACCAGTTTAAATTCTCGCATCTATATGGATTGTTCAAAGCGCGACGATTTTAAGGGTCTTTTCAGAAAAGATAAGAAACGGTCACGGATGGGGAGTCATATTAAACGTTTCTGTTAAGCTAATTTGCAAGAGTCGGAACGATCTGAACTTGTGCTGTCATGACATTGGAATAATGCGGATTGAGGTTACTTAACATTCTCATAAATTATCATTAGGGGTATGGTACAGACGGAACTACTCTCCAACAAGTTTATGAGAAAGGATTGATGCTTCAGTTGATATCGCCAGTGACAATTATAAACATATTATTACAGGAGACTATAGTACTTGCACCTTTTACTTGAGCAAATTTAGGTAATTTAATCACAATATATATAGTCTACGAAATGTAATAACAAATCCTACTCGGGGTACTTCTATTACGAAAACCTTGTTTTATCCTATCTCTGTAAGTAGTGGTACAAGTATAATTCACACAGACATCATTTTAAAAAATCGTGTTCCTAATAAGGCAATTGGCCTTAACGTGCACCTCCAAGTGGCCTAAATGCGCAGTGTTTGGATTTAGAACAAAGCTAATTTTAACCAAATGAACAACGGATAAGGGGAACAAACTAGGCAGATCATGCGATATTGATGCAGTAACTGATATATTCACAACCATATCATTAGAATTCTCAATTTCGTGCATTCAAAGTGAAACTAAAAATCCGTCATCCGATAACCCTTCATTTTAGTGTAAATGAAGAAAATGATAAGCAAAATGGATTGAGCACGAGAATTTCCAATCAGTCGTGATAGGCCAATCGACTGGAACAAATTCAAACAAATCAAGACTAAAATAAACAGTTTGGAAAAGCATGCTAAAGTAGTAATGGATGATAATGATGCACATCTTTTAGAATCTAAAACATTTTAGAAAGTTAGAAAATTCCATGAGATAAATCTTTCAAAGTCTATTCTACCACTTATAGATACAAGAAATAATGCTACAGTTTGTATCTTTGTTGAACAAGAAAAGACTCAACCTATTAAATGATTATTTTACACCGATTTCAACTATTGATGATAGCAATGTTCCTCTTAAAACTTTTCACAAAAGATGATCTAATACTCTAAACTAAATTACTATTAATGAAAAAGAATTTAAGGATATTATTAATTCCATCTGTCGAAAACGCCTCTGGGCCTAATCATGTAAGTATAGAATACTTAAATGCATTAGTGAAACAATAGCAGCACCAGCAGCAATGAATTTTAATCTAAGAAACCATACTCCAGATAAATGGAAACTTCCACACAATACTTCCCATTCCTGAAAGTTATCCATAGGAGATTGTCAATTATAGACCAATCTCATTACTTAGCTGTGTCGCAAAAATGCTTGAATGATGCATTTTTAAATCTTTTAATTATTTTCATGCAAGCCATCTTTCTTCCCTCAAGGATCAATCCGGATTTCATTCCACTGTTTTTCAAGTTATTGAAATATATCGAACTAATTTGCAGTTCAATAGAACAATCTCAGAATGTTTGTAGCTTGTGATTAAAACCTTGAGATCAGGCACATACGCTAATTTAAATTGAAGGAATACAGTGATTTAGGTTATCTGATAAAATGGTTTGAAAGTTCTTTAAGTAATATATTACAAGCAGTGGTTCTGCATGATACTTATTCACAAAAAATGATTCAAAATGATGGTGTGCTGCAAGGATCAATGCTCAGACCACTCTTGTTTTTAATTTATGTAAACTATCTTGCCAATGGTATGAGCTCTTTATTCTATTTATAGATGACTCATCTTTGCATTATTCATCCCCTTATTGTGTTGAAAAAGAGCATATCAGGAACAATGATTTAATAAAACTGCATAACAGGTCCAAGAAATAGCTCTTACAGTTTAATCCAGAAAAAATAGGGTTTTTGTTCTTCATGAACAAAAATGTAACAAATAGTCTAGACCTTGTTTTACCTAATATAGATTCTAATTGTAACTGAGGATTAATACTTTAATCAAATACTTAGGACTTGTCACATTAATAGCATTTTAAGAATAGCATTATCATGAATAACTAATCTATGAAAACTGAAACACAAACAAGTATGCAGATGTTATTAAAGCTGCATTTTAGGCCTTTCGTGGAATATGCTGATTTAAACAGATGCTCATTGATTGATTCAGAAGAAGAAAAAAAAATACAGCTTGAAGTGGTGTGACTTCCAAAATACACTATTAGGCAATCTTTCAACTTCAAAACAGGATGGGAAAGTATGCAATCAAACAGAGACATTGTTTTGTTGTTTGTTTTTTTTTAATGGTTTAATGTCATTTTCAGCACAATATAGGCTTTAAATGGCAGCCAGTATTAATGGTGGAAGAAGAACCCGGAAAACACTGACCCACGAGAAGCTACTGGCGAGCTTTCTCACATACCCACATTGGCCAAATCCGAGACTCCAACCCATGCAGACAGAGGTGAGATGGCAGTGATCCATAACGGACAGCACTTTAGACCACTCGGCAACTCGGGGACCCTCAAAAAGAGACATAAAATTGCTCTAAACAACATTAAAGCAACATTTAGCCAAACACCAGACTACATCCTCAAATAACTCCCTCCCTGTTGTCTGAACAAATTATGACCTTTGACATTCAAACAATATGGCTATGTGCAATTTCAGGCTAAATTCTACCAAACCATCTTTATACCATCAACTGTATATTTACCAATGTAGTATGGCTTTAAAAAAGTGCTTATGTCCAAATTTCAAATTTCATTACTCAAACACTGAATATTATTCACACTAGATTACAAGATAATGTAAATTCATTACAGGCTGATCGTTACCAGGTTCGACTTGCTGACACTGTTTTTGTTCTTGTTGAGGGATCAAAACCACCATACAGATTTTCATGCACAGTACCAGAAAAAGGAGACAATGAAATGAGTTGATACATTTACTTTCAATGACAAATGCAGCTGTTAGCTTAGAATCACTGATTTTGGGTTAAGGGTGATGCAATGAAAAATATAGAAAGCTTCTCTATATATGTACCGTATTTTCCGACTTATAGGTCGATGCAGAGTATAAGTCGAATTGATTAATCCATATATAAGTCGATGCAATTTCAATGACAAAATCCATATATAAGTCGATTCGGAGTATAAGACAAAGACCGAACTTTCAAGTAAAAAAGTCTCAACTTATACGCCGGAAAATACGGTAGTATATATAGTATATATATTAGCTTCTCATGGGTCAGTGGTTCTTTCCAGGGTTTTCCTGAGTTTCTCCTCCATCATTTATACTGACCACCACATATAGCCTATCTTGTGATGAAATATGGCATTAAACCCTACAACAGCAACAACAAAATTATCTTTCTCACTTATCAATTTTTTTCCATAATATTGTCATGTTGAATATGTTCTATTGTGTCATGTGGGGAGAGGGCTAATTTAAGTTGGTATAACTTGTGCCTAATTCTATTGTATCTTAGTGTGACAATAAAATGTTTACAACAAACATCATTGTTAAATAATTGGTTTTTAGAAAAATGACAAGAGTTGACAAAGTTGAAAAGCAGACTCAAACCATTGTGCTCTTGCTTAATGACTCGTGGAAAAATTATGTGGAAAATGGGAACCAGTCTAAAAATGGTTGAAAAAAAGAATACATGGGTTTTACTGGTCAGGATTGATTGGTAATGAAATTTCACCAGTCTTCTGAGTTTATCTTAATTGTAACTGAAAAAATAGAGACATTGTTTTAAAAATGGAATTTAAGTCCTTTAACAGACAGATTGAAACACTCACTATTGAAATTTAACTGACTTGTGCCCATCTCAAATTTAAAATATTTGTGTTCTGGGAAAATTTTAGGTAATTTGTCATTTCAATCTGCTTTCCTGTAATATTTACATGTACATGATCAACAAGGACCATGTCTGATGTTGTCCACCAGGACGGAGGTGACAATTGTGCTACTGGTACTTTGCATAAAATCAGAGCAAGAGACAGCGTTGCTGTCACCACCTGGAAGATTAGAACTCTGGCGCAAACTGGAAGACTCCAAGAGTTCACACATGAGATGGAACACTACACATGGCACATTATGGGACTCTGTGAAGTAAGATGGAAAACCCTAGGAGAACACAAAACTGAAGATGGGCATATATTATACAATAGTGGAGAGTTGGAAAAGGCCATAAATGGAGTAGGCTTCCTTAAAAACAAAGCCATCAAAGGATCTGTGCTTGAATGTCGCCACATTTCTAGCAGAATCATCTCCATTCGTCTGAAAGCATCTCCCTTTAACATCACAATTATCCAAGTCTATGCTCCAGCTACTGATCATGATGATAAAGAAATAGAGGAGTTTACAACAAACTCCAGGGTATAATAAACATGGTAAGAAAACAAGACATCCTCATGATGATCCAAGGAGACTGGAATGCCAAAGTTGGCAAAGATGCTGAAAAAGACTGGGATGATCATTGAAGACCTTCGTGCAATGAATAAGTTTACCAATGAAAGAGGGAGATGGCTGCTCGAGTTCGCTAGCTACAACAACTTGGTACTCGCGAACAGCCTGGGCCAACATAAAGCTTCACAATGCTGGACATAGCACACACTAAATGGAACCCATCATAACCAGATCGACTACATACTGGTTCAAAACCGTTACTGATCTGGCATCAATGGAGCAAAAACCAAGAACATTCCCAGGTGTTGATGTTAAGAGTGAGCACGACCTCGTCATTATGAACTTCCAAGGGAGACTGAAGAAAATAAACAAGCCAAAGAAAATCAGGCTCAAATTCAAACTTGAAAACTGAAGGACCCTAACATCTCCAAGTCATTCCAAGCCATAATTGGAGGAAAATTTGCTTCACTCCTTGTGATGGATGTTCATGTTAAAGTGATGACTGACACTTTCAACACAGTCATGACAACAGCTGCCAAGGACATCACTGGCCTCCATCACCAAAAGAACAAAACATGGGTTACAGAAGAGATTCTGAATCTGTGTAATGCCCGAAGAGACCACACCAGACACACAACAAGGGCAGTGGAGTACCGAGAAATAAATAAGAATATCAGAAAAAAACTCGAAGAAAGCAAAAAAGATTGGATTGGACAAAAGTGCACAGAAGCAGAGAGCAGTCTGATAAAGAATAACAGCAAAAAGGCATTCGAAATTGTGAAAGACCTCAACAGACAGAAGCAACCAAGAGTCAGTACCATTCAAGATGAAAATGGAAAATGCCTCATAGAATCAAGTGACATTGCAGAAAGATGGACTGAATTTTGTAAAGAATTCTACAACCATCCATAAAACAGGAGACCCAGAGGTACTTGAAGTTCCAAACTCCACAAATGATGATGATTTCCTCATTCTCAAAGAAAAGGTGGAGTCAGCAATAAGAGCACTGAAGAATGTGAAGCGAGCAGGAGTAGACTACATCCCAGCTGAACTTATCAAGAATGGTGGAGAATCAGTGATATAGTTACTAACAAAAATCTGCAACAAGATCTGGCAGACAGGCGAATAGCCAACACAGTGGACTCAGTCAGTGATTACAACAGTCCCCCAAAAAGGCAATCTCCAGCTGTGCCAAACTTACAGAACTATCAGTTTGATCAGCCAGGCTAGTAAGGTGATGCTGAAGATCATCTTGAACATACTGAAACCACAAGCAGAAGAAATAATTGCTGAAGAACAGGCAGTGTTCCGATGTGGAAGAAGCACAACAGAACAAATATTTAATCTGAGGTTTCTGTGTGAAAAGTACTCACAACATCAACAAGACATCTATCATGTGTTCATAGATTTCAAAAAGGCTTTTGACAGAGTGTGGCATGAGTCATTGTGGGCCACATTTAAGAACATGAGGGCATAACATCACCTACCTCCGCTTTGACGACATTGATGGGCTGGCAGGCAGTGAAGATGAGCTTGCCATTGTCGCAGAATTGAAACAGAGTGGATTTTGGATTAAATGAATAACTCAAACACAATGTGTGAAAGATGAAAATGTATTAACTTAATTAGTAAAGAAAAATGTATGAAGTATAAATACAATGGTTCTCACATGCTCGCAACATACAATTGATGCAATCACTCTATACTAACATTCATACAATGAAAAACTACCAATAATATTATATCTATCTGATATACAGATTCAAGAAACCTCAGTTTCAAATAATAGTACACACTAAGATATTCACATAATTTCACATATAGACTAGAATTGAGATTTAAACAAACTCAAGTTTTCAACTACGTTTCAAATGTTCTGCACTGTAAGCGAGATTCACAAATCTCCTGGAATACTAGCAAGATTCAAAATAATCTCATGTAAACAAAAATTTACCAATTGAAACAACAATTGGAACAAACATGTGCTTCTTGACCCTTGTACAGTTGCATGATTCATACACCGATAAACCGCACAGTTTCCCCACATCCCTTGGGTTGGCCCACACTTGTATCAGCCATGCGCACTCATCATGGATCCACCACATGTACAGTCAGTCATACGTATACACACGTACAGACAGCATACATCACCCTTTTATTAGCTACATTTACAGTCACGGCTCCACTACATGTACAGAATACCAATTATATGGTTGTCTTTTTAGGCCAACTACAGTAAAACCTGTCTTGAAAGACCACTGCTATGTGAGATCACCTTTCTTGAGACCACATTCACAGTGCACAAATTTATTGATTATATAGAATTGTGATCTGTTATGAGAGACCACTGGTGTTGAGAGACCATAATGTTTTGGCAAAAGAGGTGGTTTTTCAAGGCAGGTTCTACTGTATTATCAATGAAATGGTTGCCATTTTAGCCTGGAAATCTACAAAAAGTAGAATTAGCTTTGAAATAGAAACATATATATATATTCTTGTAGGCCTTACAGCTTTTTTTAACCGAGATATTTTTTGATAATTCAAGCAAATTCACTTTGTGAAACATGATAATGTAACTGAACCCTTACTTTGATTTTGTAGTATAATCATTAGTGTGTGACGGGACATCACTTGGGGTTTATCGGGTAATTATCAATTTAGCAATAAGTCACATCAGTGGGTATTTATTGAATATAATTTAAAGGTTTTACAAACATATAACCCACCCAATACTACAGGAATTAATGAAGCATTATAAAATTTACATATATATGAAATAATATATGGCATGTGAACTTGATCACTTGATTTTATTTACTAATTTTATATAGAGACTTAAATATTATCACAAATGTACGTAAGCCATTATTAAAACCATTAACCAGTTAAATGCTTTTTTTAACCTTCTTAAATGGTGTAAATCATTCATGTCCAGATTGATTGTAATAATTAAATGTGCCACAAGGTATGGTTGAAAATGACTGCATTCATCAAAATTCTTGTGGCATACTTAACCTATTTTACAATTATACTGTAAATGTATACTGTATACTGTAAATGTATACTGTAAATGTATACTGTAAATGTATTCTGTAAATGTATACTGTAAATGTATACTGTATACTGTAAATGTATACTGTAAATGTATAATGTAAATGTATTCTGTAAATGTATACTGTAAATGTATACTGTAAATGTATACTGTATACTGTAAATGTATACTGTATACTGTAAATGTATACTGTAAATGTATAATGTAAATGTATTCTGTAAATGTATACTGTAAATATATACTGTAAATGTATACTGTATACTGTAAATGTATACTGTAAATGTATACTGTAAATGTATTCTGTAAATGTATACTGTAAATGTATACTGTAAATGTATACTGTATACTGTAAATGTATACTGTATACTGTAAATGTATACTGTAAATGTATACTGTAAATGTATACTGTAAATATATACTGTAAATATATACTGTAAATGTATACTGTAAATGTATAATGTAAATGTATAATGTATACTGTAAATGTATACTGTATACTGTAAATGTATACTGTAAATGTATACTGTAAATGTATACTGTAAATATATACTGTAAATATATACTGTAAATGTATACTGTAAATGTATAATGTAAATGTATAATGTATACTGTAAATGTATACTGTAAATGTATACTGTAAATGTATACTGTAAATGTATTCTGTAAATGTATAATGTAAATGCATAATGTATACTGTAAATGTATACTGTATACTGTAAATGTATACTGTAAATGTATAATGTAAATGTATACTGTAAATGTATACTGTATACTGTAAATGTATAATGTAAATGTATACTGTATACTGTAAATGTATAATGTAAATGTATACTGTAAATGTATACTGTATACTGTAAATGTATACTGTAAATGTATACTGTATACTGTAAATGTATAATGTAAATGTATACTGTAAATGTATACTGTATACTGTAAATGTATACTGTAAATGTATAATGTAAATGTATAATGTAAATATATAATGTTAATCACAGCTTTTGTGAGCATAACAATTTTATCAGTTTAGTAAGGAATCACATTTCAGCTGACAATGTATGCCCATTATATTTTTGTTAACATAGAAATTAGAACTATATACACTCAAGGATGATGACTAGAGAACTTTCAACCTGACAAAGCACTCAACACTGATTTAGCAGGAGGTCACTGTTACTGCTGTTTTATTTTAAGAACATGACAAATATAAACAGTAAGATATAATGTGTATGCCCCATTGGTAATTTGAAGAAATGTTGTGTTAATATGTAAAATGAATGCCATGAAAGGCACATTATATGCAAAGAGTGACATGAATTACACATTATATGCAAAATGAGTGACATGAATTACACATTATATGCAACAAGAGTGACATGAATGACACATTATATGCAACAAGAGTGACATGAATTACACACTATATGCAACAAGAGTGACATGAATTACACATATGCAACAAGAGTGACATGAATTATACATTATATGCAGCAAGAATGACATGAATTACACATTATATGCAACAAAAGTGACATGAATGACATTATATGCAAAAAGAGTGACATGAATGGCACATTCTGTGCAACAAGAGTGACATGAATAACATTATATGCAACAGGAGTGACAAGAATAACACATATTTAACAAGAGTGACACAGATGACACATTATACACAACAAGAGTGCCATCAATGACACATTATATGCAACAAAAGTGACATGAATGACACATTATATGCAACAAGAGTGACATGAATTACACATTATATGCAACAAGAGTGACATGAATTACATATTATATGCAACAAGAGTGACATGAATGGCACATTATATGCAGCAAGAATCACATGAATTACACGTTATATGAAACAAAAGTGACATGAATGACATTATATGCAAAAAGAGTGACATGAATGGCACATTCTGTGCAACAAAAGTTACAAGAATGACATTATATGCAACAAGAGTGACACGAATGGCATATTATTTGCAACAAGAGTAACATGAATCTCACATATGCAACAAGAGTGACAAGAATGGCACATTATATGCAACAAAAGTGACATGAATAACACCTTATATGCAAAAAGAGTGCCATGAATGACATTATATTAAACAAGAGTGACACGAATGACATTATATTTAACAAAAGTGCCATGAATGGCATATTCTGTGCAACAAGACTGCCAAAAGTAGTGCATTATTATGCTTCTCTCTTGTTTAATAGTTCTCTATACAGGTACTTGTAGAACATGGTTTACTCATTATTGACCCAATGGTGCCAGTGACCATGAAATTTGGTCAAGATATCTTTTGAATTAAAATTAATCTGTAGGAACCATTACTTATGTTAAATGCAAGTTATCAACAAAGTTTGTTCAAGGAACTTTGTAGGAAAAAAAAAACAAATTTGCAAAACCTAATTAGATAAACATGATGACTTTGAACTTTGACCTTAAAATTAACAATCATCTTTGACATATATTAAGTGCAAGTCCTCTAGAGACTTTGGATAAGGTATGGAATTTTGTACTAAAGTTATTATGCAGAAATCAATCACTGTGACCTTGACATTTGTCATTTTGAAACCCAAATTGAAAGGTTGGTTTCTTCTCCAAGAGCAAGGCATATACAAAGTTTGTTAACTTGATGGTGGAGAACTCAAGTTTCTATGCAGAGGCTAAATTGGTTAAGGATGGATGGAAAGGCAAACATCATAACATATGACTTATGACCAACATAACAATTCTCCACCAAATTTATACCGCTCCGGTGGAATAGTTAGGTTAGAGCATTCGCCGTGGAAGTGAGAGATCGTGGGTTCCATCCTTGGCCAAGTCATACCAAAGACTTATAAAAATGGTACTAACAGCTTCCTCACTTGGCGCTCAGCATTAAGAGGTTAGTGTTAGGACTGGTCGGCCTGGTGTCAGGATAATGTGACTGGGTGGGACATCATGATAAATGTCTGCGGCATGCATGATGCCTCAATGCTAGACATCATTATATAGTGCATCACTGCAGACATTGTAGCAACATGACTAAAAAATTCTTAAAGCTATGTTAAAAATCCTAATCACACTAATTCTAATCCACCAGATTTTAATATTGATGAAAGTATTGACAGGTTACAACCTGAACTTCACAACTACATGTTTTGAGACTTCATTTAGAATTAAATGTGAATCTATAGCACTCTCAGTTTTTGGTGAAGATTAACAAGCTTGTTCTAGTGGCAGCTGATTAACTATTTCTAACCTATTTGTAATTATAATGATTTAATAATAATAATAATAATAATAATAATAATAATAATAATAATGAGGACTTTGTACAGCACTTAATCTTTTGATGCTCTAAGTGCTGTACACCATCTATAATGATATGACTACACTACAGAAAAACAAATGACAAAAACAATGAAATTGGAAAACATAAAAACATAAAAACATGCTGTAAACATATAAGATACAAAACATTATTAGGTCTCTAAGTTTGTCCCTGCAGTTGAAACAGGTGAGTTTTAAGAGCACTCTTAAAAGGGACCACTGTGTATTTGTGTCTAATTTCAATGGGCAATTTGTTCCACGTTGCCGGACCCTGGTATGCAAAAGAACGTTGTCCATTTGACTTCATTTTCACAGTGGGAACAATGAGTATATGATTATCAGAAGAAGAGCGTAAGTATCTAGCTGGTGTATACATGGGTGAGGCTGGATAGGTATGTTGGACTGGAGTCTGTCAGTTAAACATAGCACAGAGAACAAATTTTGTGCTTGATTCTGTATCGAATTGATAGCCAGTGTAGGCTACAGAGCAGTAGTGAGGTGTGCTCTGATCGAGGTACTCTAAAGATGATCCATGCAGCCTTGTTTTGAACTTTTTGAAGTTTCTGGAGTAAATATTGTGATGAACCAGACAGAAATGAGTTACAATAGTCCAGTCTTGAAAGTACTAATGAACACACAAGTGTTTTAGTGGCATCATTTAATCTCTGTACATATATCAGTTAGAATTAATTAAAGTAAATAATTTTGAATGTGCTATGTTAAATCACATGGTGTAGAGACCAAAAATTGCACATAATAATAATAGCAATATTTTAATGTTAAATTTCATTGTTTTAAAACATTATCAAATCAGAATTGATACTCAGCCAAATAGAGTACCTTGCATGATTGCATCTTTTTCTAGAAAGAGACATTTTTTAATATGACCATTCACTTTCTGGCATCATGACAGTAATTCATTGATAGGATTACAGCTTTACATTTTATCATTTGTTTACATACCTGTAATAATAATGTATATTGGTTAGACATAATTTGCTTGATTGCTTTCTTTGTATTTTCTTAAAAGTGGGTAATATTAGAAAACAAATTTGGCCTTACAGTGTCTCAAATTACATATTGCACCGACTCCTATGTTTCTTACCTTCATATTTGTATTATAAGCTAAATGTTGTATCATATAATGTTAGACTTTATATGAATTGTATATTTTCCTTAAGGTATTTGCCAAATGATTTATGAAAACAGAAAGCGGAACTTTCTAGACAGTTGAGAACAATAAGTTCTTTTCTGTCTTTTTTTGGATACAAGTTGTGTGAGGAAAAAAAGGTGGAAAATAACTTGTTGGTCAAGACAAAGGGATGTCCACCATTTTTACATGGACAGTTTGACTGTTTCAAACTGATATAATAAGAAAATTAATGCAAATACAGCAGCTGAAATCTTTTAAAAAAAATATGTAAATATTTAGCATTTGCTTTACAATAACTCTGTTCTAAAAACACACATTGCTCTTTACTAGGGGTAAACAGATAATTTATATTTTTCTATATCAGTATCCATGTTATTGCAAGCAGTGAAGAACTGATACAAACAATACTTACCCTAAACAAATTGAATCTTCAACAGTCGTGAATAATTTTTTGTTTCTTGCCTGTTTAGTCTTCAAGTTGAGAATTGATCTACGATAGATTTCGCAGGCATATGCACTCATTTCTGTCCGATTAAAAAAGAAACAGTGACAACACCTACATGCTGTTAGAAATTAACAAATAAGTCTGCGTACTCACCTCCAATTCTTGCTAATTATTTCATTATATTGCAGCCTTGTTCTCTGATTTAAATACATTGTTGATTATTTATTCACATTCATGTTAAACTTCTCAGTTGTTTTGTATCCTGTCTAATTAGATTGAATTTTTGACTCCATTCTTCAGAGTGTCATTCATTTATGCATATTACATTCAGTTCTGATTGGCAATTATTGTTTAAGTACAAGGTAAAACAATATCCACCAATCAGAACTAACTATAGCTTATTTGCTGCATGACATATCAGAAATAATGCATCAGAAAACTTGATCCAGCTAAATACAATGCAACAGATAGGCCTCCCACAAAAATGGCTGTTAAATGACCTGTAATGTGTTTAAGTTGTACATGGGAAGAAGATTGGAATGTCAGCCATTTACAGTGATATATGTAATCAGGGTTTGGCATAGTATGTAATAATTTTCTTATTCACGTAAAGTGTTAACAATGGATCCTTTTCGTTAAACTGGTCCTATTGAGTAAACAACTCATTGTCTGCAAAAAGGTATCAGCATGATTTTATTAACATTTTCAATCAGTATTTATATTTCATAAATGAAAATAGTGTACTAACTCATTTTCATAGCATTTAGTGTTTTCTTTTAATATTAAGTGTTACCAATGGGTCCTTTTCATTCAACAGGTCCTTGTCATCAAAGAACTTATCATCTGTGAAAATGACCCAATACATTTTTGTTAACAGTTTCATTCAATAATTCTATTTCAGGGATTAAATTAATTTTTTTATTAATTGGATCAGTATTGCATACAGACTTATTTATTTTACTTCAATATTACAGTAACTTTCAATATTACAGTAACCCTCAATATTACAGTAACCCTCAATATTACAATAACCCTCAATATTACAGTAACCTTCAATATTATAGTAAATTCAAAAATAATCTATAAGGAAACTTTGGGTTCTGTTGTTTGCAGATTTTCTGGTAGCACTATAAATTATTTAGCTTATACTGCAAATAAGATATGTCAGTCAACCAAATAATCTATGATTGGTTATGGGGATATACATTTCCCGCAAAGTAAATTGACATTCAAGCTAAAGTTAAAGTTGTCCTGTTCATTTTTCTGATGTATTTAACCTGTTTTATAGTCTTATTTGTCATATATTTATTTCTTTTAATTTTTTCAGAGAGTAAAATGGTGACTGTTTTCAGTGTAACAACTATGTATTGAGGTATTAAATAATTTGTCTGCTATCATGTTTTTATTATAATTATTATTATTATTATTATTATTATTATTATTATTATTATTATTATTATTATTTTATTATGTTGTTTTTATTATTTTGTTTGATGGATTCATACATTTGTTTTGCTTTCCTTCCAGTAGATTCTTGTCATCTCATTTTAAAAAATTTATTTCCTATTAGGTTAAACAAGAGATTCGAAGAAATCATGTGATATCAATTCAGGCATGTCAGTAGTCAATCACTGCTCTTTGATCTTTAAAAGCTGATGATTCTAAATTTGTATTTAAATTATTACAGGAACTTAAGATATGTAACTAAATTTTCCTTTGTTTTATATCAATACAAATTGTTATGCACTGGTAAACTGTGGGTCATTGGCTACTGTGTCATATCTGAAATCATGTTATAACAAAGAGTGTTATAACAAAGAGTGTTATAACAAAGGAGAGCTATAGCTGACTATACCAGTATTGTGTAATGTTGGTAGATATACTGCAGCAATTAGCACACTTAATAAAAGTACCAGTGTACATATGTTCATGTAAAAAAAGGCTGGGGGTGGGTCCGGGGCATTCAAACAAACTACCCACACTGAGAAGATAGCTGCAGTACTGCCAGATATATTCTAAATACTGACAGTTATTTTTCTTGCTTGATAGAATAAATCTTGATTAAATTTTTATTGTTCAGATACTGTAGTATAGCTGTAACATAATAGTCAAAGGGTTACTGTTAAATATATAACTAACAAATGTGAAAATAGGTATGTTGCTAATTGATGATATACGGATGAAATAGGTGCAGTTTTACAGTGGGTGGGGGTAATAGCCAAAGTCTGTAAATTATATTTGAAATTAATTTCCTATAATATCATATATACAGTAATATTGAGTTTTGTGGAAAGGGTTTTTACTTGCTTAGGTATAGATTTGCCTAAATTGTGGAGCAGTTGGAATGATTTGTCTTTATTGATAACTTGTCTTAATTTCTAAACTTTTTAAATTTTACTTATACTATTAAGTTTCTTAACACTGTTCTTTTTTTAGTTTGATAATTTCAGTACCAGTCCAGTTTAAAGAATTAATTCACATTGAAGTATCACATTATAACCAAAATCAAGCCTCAAGTTTAAGAATTTTTTTTTAATGCTATGTAAAATTAGTTATTACTCAAATTAATTTCATTTGTGAAAAAGAAATATTGATTGAAACTGTTAGTAAAGTCATCCTTAGTTTTTGTAAAAAGGATCAATATTGTGAAAAGGAACCTTTTCTTAAAATTTTATATTAAAAAAGGTACTGGTACATATATTAAATGCTATATGAAATGAATTACTACACAAAATAATTTAATTTGCGAAATATAAATATTTATTGAAACTATTATCAAAATCATCCTCTTTCCTTTTTGCAGATGGTGTATTTTATTAGACTGCTCTGGTGGCATAAGTGGTTAAAACATCTGCCTCAGATGCAAGAGGTCACGGGTTTGAACCCTGGCCAAGTCATACCAAAGAGATTTTAAAATAATACTAACAGCTGCCTCACTTGGCACTCAAAATTAAGAGGTTAGTGTTACGGCTGGTCAGCCTGGTATCAGGATAATGTGATAGGATTTGACATGATGATACATGTCTGCAGCATGATGCCCCAATACTACAAATCACTGTAAACTGCCACACTGCAGACATCATTGAGGTATGACTAAAAAATTGTTAAAGCTATGACAAAAATCCAAATCACACATACCCACGTAATTTCCCAAAAAGGAGTCCTTTTCCCACTTTATACCCAAAATGTAATCAATGACTGATGGTACAGATGGGATTAAAATAAATTAGCACAGAATTGGCAAGAGAGCAGATTCTAATCTGCATGAGTCATTGTCACCTTATTAATTTCTAAGAAGTGAGTGGTCAGTGTCATTAATTTCCTTCATCATTTCCTCTTAATCGTCTCCTCTTCCTTTCAGACTTAAACTCAGATCCCTTTATTACTTATAACACCTCATTAAATACTTTCCATTTGACATTAAACTGTACAGGTTACAATAATAAGTTAATCAGTTAACTGCATGTTGTGATAACATGTTGGCCTTCTTATGCTGACTCAACCTCACAGGTATAACATTTCCAGTCCCCACAGGTATAACATTTCCAGTCCTCACAGGTATAACATTTCCTGTCCCCACAGGTATAACATTTCCAGTCCTCACAGGTATAACATTTCCAGTCCCCACAGGTATAACATTTCCAGTCCACACAGGTATAACATTTCCAGTCCACACAGGTATAACATTTCCAGTCCCCACAGGTATAACATTTCCAGTCCACACAGGTATAACATTTCCAGTCCACACAGGTATAACATTTCTAGTCCACACAGGTATAACATTTCCAGTCCCCACAGGTATAACATTTCCAGTCCACACAGGTATAACATTTTTAGTCCACACAGGTATAACATTTCCAGTCCACACAGGTATAACATTTCCAGTCCCCATATACTGGTTCCCACTGGTTCTCAAATGTGAGGATAGAAAATGTAGCACTTCATTTTTTTTAAACTCAGTTATCAAGTCTATTAGTTTTCAAAAGCAGAATATTTCAACTTAAAGTGGTATATGCAGTAATAAGACAGTCTTTAAAGTTATATTGTGTCCTACCACTGGTAGAATCACATGAATTGTAATACAGATATGTGTCACTGTTGCACCTTATGCTCATGCGCCAGCAAACTAACCAATGAAAAACATTTTCTTTAGCACAACTAGCCATTTGTCTAATTGCTTGAAAATCGATGTATTAGGATGTATTCAGAAATAGTCCTCAAAATGTGTTTCCTACTCGTATTTCATGTAAAAACAGCCTCCATGGATTAATGTGTTAACTAACATTTAGGCCCATGTGCAGAAGCTCTTCATATGACCTAGCTTCCAGACCCAGGGAAATGGAGTAGTACCCACCTACTTTATGTCACTGAGGATTTTGATGACTCTTTGAACCACAATGGCCTCTTAAAAACCCTTGTTTTGCTGGTGGTCTATAATAATTCATCTGAGTTTCTTAATACACTTAGAAACAAATAGGAGCTAGTTCCATATCAGTGTTTTGTATACATGTAATTAATTGCCTTATGAACAGAAAATGTATTACATGTATAAAAAACACAGAGATGGAACTGCTGACAGAGTAGATAGAATCCTGGCTCTTTTGGAGGCAATGAGAGCCAAAATTTCATTGCTGACTTGTCTAGATCTATCCTATTTGAGAACCTTTAACTTTAAGCTTAACCTGGTTCCCATATAAAGACTACAGTTGTGCTCCTCTAGTTTGTCAAACTGGAAACAATATTGGAACCTTGTGACAGCTCAAACTCCTCATAGATAGTATTTCCATCACTACTGGAGTTTGTTGCAAAATTGGGATCAGCTTCTGAGAAAGAAATCTACCTTACATATAAACAATTTAGAAATGAGGAGTGCAGTATTTTTACGTTAAGAAGTTTGATGTGTGATGGTCTCTGATAGCAACATGTTGGTTGTAGCTTACCTCAGGTGACATAAGGCACACATGCCCATTCCCATAATGAGGCTTGGAATCTCCTTTACTAGATATCATTCAGAGGGATTACCCTTTGAGTACTTCATATTCCTATTAGAAAGAATATGTTAATGGACAGTCTGTCTAGGAGGTACAAGTTGGTCCTCATGGAATGGTACCAGTATACCATGGTATACCAGTAATACCATGTACCATCTAGTGCAAATCTTACCTTTAGTAGATGAAGAAGCAAACTTTAAGGCATGTCTATAAGAGATGGCTGTTCACAGTTCATTAACAATTATGAGTGAGATTCTTTTCTGTGCCAGCCAAGGTTTTCAGCAAAAACCAGCTTTCTTCACTTGCAATAGTCCATATTGTTTAACCTATAGTCTCAGCCATATATGTGTTGGGGATGATCAAGATTGACTCTTATACCCAGTTTGTAATTTAGTTTGGCTGCTTCTAGAACAAGAAGGATGAGTAAGAAGCATCTCTTTCATGCTGTAAAGGCATAGACTATATATTGACCTAATGATCAAGACATCTTACCAGTGTCTTACTGAGGGACCTTTTCTTCATGAAGATTAAGGCTCATGTCTCTCAAGCCGGTGCTTTGTCATAAGCCTATCAAACTCATTTGTCTCTGGAACTTGTTATGAAAGCCCCACATTTATGTGGTCACACACTGCCTTCTCATCCTTCTATGGTATGTACCTTCATTCTTTTGTGCACCAGAGCAAAAGCAGCACTTGAAGGGGCTAGCACTCTACTGGTTGAAAAGAAATTTCAGGAATGAATGATACCAGATACAATTTGGTGAAAACCCTGTTGCTATGACCATCTGTTCTGGAGTTGTGTTAAAATATTCCATGATGGTAGCAGCCATTTTTAATATACAATCAGCCACAATATACATATAAGATTTTCAAGATGGCCACAATGTTGGACATAGTGAATGTCTGGGCTAATACAACTTATTAATGCAAGGTTAGCAAAAATGTAATTAACATTACAAAAGCACTCCACCAAATATGTATGTAAATTAAATGAAAATGTCTGTGAAAATATTTTCAATAGTATAATAAAAGTTTCAAATTTTTAAAAATGAAAATCTATACATAGTGAAGGCACAAGTGACTCATATATGTACGTTCTAGGAAATGAAGACAGACATGAAAGAACAACTTCATATGGTTCATGTATTGAGAACAACCATTAAAAGAATGAATTTCATAAAAGATGATGTAATTAAAATATATTTATTATGTCAGATATAATTATTAAATATATGTTGGTAACAGTATTATGTTTTTGATGATTGACAATATACAAAATGATAAACCAAAATATCATTTTGTATATTGTCATGCATTAAAAACATAATATTGTTACCAAAATATCTTTAATAATTATGTCTGACACAATAAACAGGTTTTTAACAAACCGCCCAAAACATTTTTTAAAAATCAGGGGCCCCCAAGTGGCCAAGTGGTCTGAAATGCTTACTGTTATCGATCATTGCCATCTAACCTGTCTGCGTAGGTTTGAGTCTCAGATTCAGCCATTGTAAGCTTGCCAGTAGCTTCTCGTGAGTTCCAGTTCTTTCCAGGGTTTTCCCCGAGTTCTTCCTCCAGCATTAATACTGGCCACCATGTATGGTCTATCGTGTGCTGAAAAATGGCGTTAAATCTTACAACAACAACAGCAAAAAACCAAAATGACAATGCACAACCCTTTAGTGACAGCTTTTCTGTTATCACAGTGTAATTTCCAGTAAATGTTAATTTTCAAGAAATATTTCATATAAAAATGCTTTTGTCAGACTTTCACTTCTTCAAGAACACAGGACTTTGTACTGTCATGAATTTATTATCTTCATATACCCCAAGAATAGTATTATCAACAGAAACTACTATAAAATCTACAGCACATAGCCCAGGCTGAGCTTTCAAAACGAACTTGATAATATAACATTTATCATTTGTAAATGAGGTAAAATTTTAAAATATGAAGAAAATAATAAAACTGTATGACTACAAACCGTTAAATATAGTTCAAAGTCACTAAGTTTTCAATATTGGCTATGACATCAAGTCATGTGACTATAAGTAAAAGAGTTATGCTGAAAACAAACCAACCACAAAATATTCCAATTAATGCACCTATTCATTTCACATCACTACTGACATTATGTATTTGCCAAATCTAGTGCCACATTCAAAATGGTCACAGGAAAGAGATTTGTGATATTAAACATGGAGTTATAAGCTGGCAAACATAGAAGTTGATCAAGAAATAATATATACATAAGAACCCTTCAGTTGATGACCAGCTGCAAGAAATACAAGTGTGTAAAATGTACACTTACATGTGCATTTGAAACTGTTTACAAATATTTGCAACTTGTAATGAGTAGGTGTTATCAGCCCCTGATTTATCAGCTTAGTCCAACATCATGAACATGAACAAAATCATCATGAAACATAGACGACGAATTTGGATGTAGCATTTATTTAGTTATAACATTATTTAAAAAGTCAGTCTATTGTGAATCCTCAAAAATACTCATTACTATATTTTGACAATTTATTATGCATAATGCAGTAATTAAATCATATCTCTTGCCAGACTTTTGATTACTGTCAATTAAATGAGTAACCATATCGATTTAAGAGATAATAAAGATATACTGTTTGTATCTGAGACAACATTTATGATGAAAACAGTTAATGTTATTTATTTATATTAACCATCACACATATTGTTAATTAATTCATTATGATGACAAAAGGAATTGCAATTGACGGATAAACAATACTACATAATTATTTTCCTTTACTCAAAGGGAAATAGAAGTAGTATGCAAAAGATAAATTTTGACAGAGAGAGTTATCTCTCTTTAGTAATATATTCAAACCGATTTTGTTTCTAACATTTTTTCGAAAAAGCGGATTCGCACACATTTTCTGCTACACTTTGTACCGGAGGCATGCATATATCAAAATGTTTGCCGGCTTCATTCATTGATTTAAATATTTCTTTCTTCGCCAGTCTCAATATTTCTGATTTGATTGGTTTCCTTCTAACTGTTTTACATTTACCGGTAAGACCCAGTCCTGTATTAACACTTTGGGTGATAGCCTGAAGATTATTTAAAGTTATTTTAGAATATGAGTCAATATGGGCAAGTACAAGACCGTCTTTTATTATCCAATGAAAAGTCTCGAAAAGACGCTGACAATAGTACTTTTTTCCCAACACCAAACATTAAATAACCTTTAATAATGACAAAACCAACTGGCCATTCAACCAACAGTTTCTGATTACGCCATCACGAGATGCTTCATAATCCGTTATTATAGGATGCTTTACAACTTCTTAGCATGATTTATGAGAGTATCATTTGTTTGAATCATTATTTGTCTAAAGTGTTAATTTAAAAATCTAGACAAATAATCTTCTACCCTTTTTATCGCCTTGTCATTGTCTATATTTCTTTTATCATAATATTTTTAAAGTTATCTATATCTTTTGCCGCCACATTGCAAACACAACTGTGTGTTTCCTCTAACTCCAACACCACATCGTAAACATGCTTTAGGTTCGCAGAATTAATTTACACAGTATTTATTACATAATGTCGAAGAAACCACCTGCACTGATTCTTTATTTGAGTCATTGTATATACAATATTTTTTATTTAAATATTTATTTGAGGTATAATATCGATAATTGAAAACAATTCAGAGTAAAACTTATTGTACTGGCAGAAACAGATAATTGGATTATTCGTGACAAAATTTGATCCTGTTCTTCATAATGAAAATATTGTCATACTGAGAAAAAAATTCCAAACCAGGAATGTTGACTGGTATTGAGAAACCGTGGAAACGGTCTAACGGAGAAAAGACGTAAAATAATAAAAGAGTGGAGAGAAATATTGAAAGGTACCTGGGTGTCTATATAAAATAAAATGAGGAAAAAATCTAAAAGTACCAATATCATTTAAAACAATAACAGGAGAGATTTTGTAGAGTCAAATATATATCAAAAGGAGCTTTGATTGAAAATATTGATCACAATGCACATGCTTGGACTAATGGAGTAACAATATTTCCACGAGATCGAAGTATAGGATTTAAGCTTAAAGAAAGACGCTGTATTCACGAACTAAATAAAAACGATCATGTGTCAGTATGGCTATTTCAGAGTTATGAAATCGACAATGAACAAATTAGACCAGAGTAGTATTTGTATAAAAGAAAAAGTAAGATTTATAAATTCCTAAGACCTAACGGCGAAATATATCGTAAAGAATCTTTTCATGAAGAAATGACAAATCTTGATCAGAAATTTTCAATAGAGAATATTGAGCAATTACTACAAAAATTGTTTTACAGATGCGTCTGTTGCAGCTAACTTTGCAAGAGAGAAACATTCGTGGAAGCCAACACTATCGGAACTTATCGAAGACGTACAATTAAGTTGCTGTGAATACGGACACGGTGGATTGTGGAATACTAAGTATAATTATACCAAAGTTATTTATGTGGATATGGTCGGTGTTATCCGGGAGGCTTTCTTAACTACGGTAAATTGTCTGGATATTTTAAAAAAATTGGGACACCCCACACACGAAATGACTAGAGTAACAATAAATAGACCATTACCCGATTTTGTTCTAACCGGATTCGTTCGTATTGTATCATTCGAGTTTGCTAAGAGGCTCCATCCAATTTTCTATATTTGGTTTCGTAGGCAGTTTTCAGAAAAATGCTGCGCACCAATAGTTTTATTGCGATATATAATTGATTGTAACCGGTTTAAGCAGGACGGAACCGGTTTGATCTGGTTTGAACCGGTTTGTTCTGGTTAAAATCGGTCAAAACCATTTCAAAAACGGAAATTGTCAATACAATCTACTTTGAATAAACCAGCTGCAACCGGTTTTGAAATAGGGTAAATTGGTCAGAACCAGTGTGAGCAATATGGAATAGGTTTGATACGGATTGAACCGGTCTAAACCAGTCCAAAACATATTTTATCCACAAAAAAATCTACTTTCGAATAAACCGGTTTGAACAAGTTTTGAACCAGGATAAACTGGAATGAAACTGTTTTAACAGGATGGAACCAGATTTATCCGGAGTGAACCTTTTCGAAATGGATTAAACCGGGCAAAACCTGTTCAAAACAGATTTTATTTATAAAATCTACATTAAATAAACCGGTTTCAAACCAGGAAGAAAAAAAAAACAAGATAAAACCGGTTTGAACACGCTGGATCCGGCTTGATCCGGTTAAGACAGGATTGTTCCGGTAAAAATCGGCCAAAACCTGTCAAAAATGGAATTTTCCAATAAAATCTACTTTGTAAAAAAACTGTTTGGAACCGGATTTGAACAAAGACAAACAGGTTATAACTGGTTTGAGCAGGATGGAACCGGTTTGATCTGGATTTAATCATTCAAAATATGACCAAAACAGATTTTATTTTGATCCCGGAATAACTGGTTAGAATCGGTTTGAGCAAGATGGGACCGGTTTGAAACGGTTTTGTTCGGTTTGAACCAGTTTGTTCCGTCTCAGGATGATCTCAGAATACCTGTCAGAACTGATACCTCGCAGGATTACGTGTCAGGATACAAGGCAAAAGATAACACGTCTTAGGAACTATTTTCTCCCTTTTAAATAAATACAAATAGAAAACCCCTAAATTTCCTGGTTTTTTATGATACCGGGGATTTTGCATTATATCCTGCTCGTTATCAGATCTTTCTATAGGTGCTAAACAGATGCTAATGCTATCAATCGACTCCTCGTGTCCTATAATGACATTAGTTAGTCAAATGGCTAATCCGTCACGCATTAACATCACACACACGACACGAGGTCTAGTGGTTCTGAGTCAGCCTCAAGTTACACATCGAATAAATGAGATATAATACATCAGTTACTACGTCATTTCACGCTCACTCTTTAATCATACTTAAAATCTTCTTAATTCGGTGAAGTCACACGGATTCTCGTAATCATATTAAATAATGAGTTGCATTCAATTCTTAGAACTTAATTTTGATGCAAACACAACAAATTAAAATAATTCGTCAAACTTACCTAAATATTAGTGTACGACTTCCTATGCATAAACTCAACACCGTTATACTTCATAATGCAAATTATTATACGAATGTATTAGAAGACATTCATGCAAATACCAAACAATTCTGTTTTGAAAAGGTTTTGACCGGTCAAAACCGCTTTAAACTGTTTCCATCTGGATCAAACCGATTATATCTTGCTCAAACGGGTTCATACTAGTTTATCCTGGTTCAAAACCGGTTTATTCAAAATAGAATTTATTGAAAAATTACGTTTTTGGTGGGTTTTGACCGACTTTAACCGAAACAAACTGGTTTAAACTGGATCAGTCCGATTCCATCCTGCTTGAACCGGTTCTAACCAGCTTCTCCTGGTTCAAAATCTATTTGAACCGGTTCATTGAGAGTAGATTTCATCAATAACATCTGTTTTGGACAGGTTTTGACCTGTCAAAACCGATTTAAATCGGTTCAATCCGGATCACACCGGTTCCATCATGCTCAAACTGATACTAACCAGTTTATCCTGGTTCAAATCCGGCTTGAACCGGTTCATTCAAAGTAGATTTCATGGATACAATCTGTTCTGGAAATGTCTTGAGCAGTCAAACCCGGTTTAAACCGGTTCCATCTTGCTCAAACCGGTTCATACTAGCTTATCCTGGTTGAAAACCGGTTTATTCCAAGTAGATTTTAATTGAAAAATTCCGTTTTTGACAGGTTTTGACCGATTTTAACCAAAACAAATCCGTTCAGACTGGATCAAATCAGTGCTCTCTTGCCCAAACCGGTTCTAACCAGTTTATCCTGGTTCAAAACCGGTTTGAACCGGTTTATTCAAGATATATTGTATGGATAAAATGTTTTGGACAGGTTTTGACCGGACTAATCCAATTTAATCCAGACCAAACCCGTTCCATCCTGTTCAAATCGGTTCTAAATAGTTTATACTGGTTGAAAACCGATTTTTACCGGTTTATTCAAATGGATGCTGTGGAGAAAACTGTTTTGAATTTTGTCCAATTTTAACAGAAACAAACCGGTTCAAACAGAATCAAACCGGTTACATCCTGCTCAAACCGGTTCTAACCAGTTCATCCTGGTCAAAACCGGTTTTAACTGGTTTATTCAAAGTAGATTTTATGGAAAAATCTGTTTTGGATAGGTTTTCACCGGTCTAAACCGGTTCAATCCGGATCAAACCGATTCCATCTTGCTCAAACCATTTCATACCAGTTTATCCTGGTTGAAAACCGGTTTTCATTGGTTTAATCAAAGTTGATTTTATTTAAAATTTATTCATAGTAGATGTTATGGGTAAAAAATTCTGTTCAAACCCATTCTATCTGCACAAACCGTTTCTAACCAGTTTATCCTGGTTCAAATCCGGTTTTAACCGGTTTTTTTTTCAGAGTATATTTTTTATTGAAAAATTCCGTTTTTAATTGGTTTTAACCGATTATAACCGGAACAAACCGGCACAAACCGGATCCATCCTGCTCAAACCGGTTCTAACCATTTTGTCTTGGTTGAAAACCGTTCAAACCGGTTAATTTAAAGTATATTTTATGGTTAAAATGTTTTGTACATAATTTGACCAGTTAAAACTGGTTGACACCGGATGAGTTCAGATCAAACTGGTTCCATCCTGGGTCAAAACCGGTTTGTACCGTTTATGCAAGGACTCGGCGTTGTTTTGAGTCCAATATTCCGCGTTCAGTATTTTTGCGGATAGGTTCGAAAACGTACTTCTAAAGTCTCGGTTTCAAGTTGCTGGTAAAGTATAGTGAAAATGTTGGGTGAAGTTCGTTGACGAATGTTTCCAGATGTTCTGATCGGCTTTCAAAATCGATTTTAGTATTTGCGTCCGTGATGCCACCGGTACCAAATATTTTGGCCATCATTATATCACATTCTTCTCGTCATCACTTCCAAATTCCATTTTGTCCGACACTCGTACTTCCACGGATTCAATATCTCTGTGTAGCTCTGTAGCATTATGTTCCAGAAAACTCTTGTAAGTTATTTAAGAAGCGTCTTTGTGTAGAAGGGCAGGGCCAATAAAAATCGGATGTTCGTTTGTACTGTTTTGGACAACTCTTTGATCTTTGTATACCAACGTGGTTACGTAAACGTTTCCAAAATTAAATAGTCTGTCTATACCTACTGGTTGTTTATTACCATCCATCAAGAAGTGTTGTAGGTCAGTAATTTGGTCTGGTGTATAGCAGAAATGATGGATGGTACCTGATCTTTGTTGAGTATTATTGGTTGCACAAACGGATGTTCATTTATCATTCCAAGGACCGCTAAAATATTGTCGGACTTCATCTTTTCAGTGTACTAGAAGGTGTTTATTATTCTTGTGTCACGAGCGCCAGCCAATGAATCGTCTTTCTTCAATTCCACAGTAAGTTTGGTCTTTAGCATGTCAACCTTGATTAATGGAACGAACATATAGAAGGTACATTCAGCTAGATCTGTAGCAATATGCTCCAGACAGCGCTTGTAAGTTATGTAGGAAGCGTGTGTGTGCAGAAGGACAGAATCAATACATATCGGATGTTCTTTTGTACTGTTTCCGACAACTATTTGATACGTTATATCGTTTTACTCATCAATAACTGTTTGATACGTTATACTTTCCTTTTACTCGTCAATAACTCTTTATGCAATTTGTTTTGTAAATATAATGCGAGGAAAATACGTTTTGCTAGAGAACTCAGTAATTAATAAATATGCATTATTGTTTGATTGTGTTGATTATGAAAAATTTAGCTACATATTTTAATTTTGAAAATTTGAAAGTTATTTTGGTAAAAATAAATGTAAATGCGATAGCTCATATCTTGCTTCTGATTTAAGCGAGTACCTTGATATACTGAATAAAGGTAAAACGAAAGTGAAAAGTCGACTTTTTGTATGATCTTACTATGCTTGCTAAAGTAAACCAGGTATGTGTGTTTCATTGTTTGTTTTCGTCTTTTAATCAGTCTTTAATTTTGGACGAATCAGCCCATAATTTGCGCTGACTAAGCATGGTCACAATCAGCCATTACTCGAATCAGCTTGATATACAGCGCGGCAAAACTGAGAAGGGGAGACAATTTTTTAGTTGTCTTTAAAACTTTAAAAATGAATGCCGCTTTTGAAACGACCAGTAAAGGTACTAATACAGAAAAAATATCCTTTATAAATTGGATTCAGGCTATATATATGTATATGTATATATATATATATATATATATATATATATATATATATATATATATATATATATATATATATATATATATATATATACATATATATATACATATATATATACATATATATATATATATATATATATATATATATATATATATATATATATATATATATATATGTGTGTGTGTGTGTGTGTGTGTGTGTGTGTGTGTGTGTGTGTGTGTGTGTGTGTGTGTGTGTTATGACATCTGCATCACCTATGACATCTTTAGATAAAGAGACAAACGCCCATTTCGTCAATGTAATGGCATCATCTTTACCTAACATGTGTCATAGTTTTGGCATGTCCTCTCGATTGGCTTTTGAGACAGGGTAATTCATATATTGACCTAAATAATGTAACATGTAGAAGACGGTGGCCTAGTGGTTAGAGCGTCCGCCCCGGAAGCGGGAGGTCGTCGGTTCGATCCCCGGCCGAGTCATACCAAAGACTTACAAAAATGGTACTAACAGCTGCCTCTCTTGACGCTCAGCATAAAGAGGTTAGTGTTAGGACTGGTCGGCCTGGTGTCAGGATAATGTGACTGGGTGAGACATCATGCTACATGTCTGCGGCATGATGTCTCAGTGCTAGACATCACTATAAACTGCCTCACTGCAGACATCGTAGCGATATGACTGAAAAATTGTTAAAGCTACGTTAAAAATCCTAATCAAACAAACAAACAAACAAACATGTAGAAGATCACTAATTGTATTTATTTCAGTAAATACGTCTTAGTAAAAGGAATACATTTTATTTTTCCTTATACAGCATAAGAAGAACAACAACTTGGCGGAGAGTTGATAGATAAATTACATCTGATACATCAAACAAGTCAATGATGTAAAATCAAAGGAATTAAAGAGCAAATAGGCACATAAAATCAAGGGAAATCACTCCCGTGGAAGGTGATACACTCTTTTGGTCATGTATTCTAAACGTCTGTCAATAATTTTGACGTATGACTTGAAAGGAAAATTTGAATATAAACAGTTTATAACAAAATGAGAGAAGTATGGTGCATTGCCATTTAATGAGGAAATTGTGTCTAAAATATAAACTTAAAGAAATTTGAGGCATAAGAGTTAAGTTTCATTAATAGTTGTGGTGTAAGCCCACCTGCGTCTGACGTTTTATCAATAAAGTACAGCTAAATATCTAACAACATGGACTCACCTGATCGATAATATAAGTGTTCATTTATATTACTGATAAGGGGATTTCAGGTCAGAATCATGTGGTGAGACGCACTGGTGCAGAATGTATCCCAGGCATGTCGATAGAGTCTAGGACGGTCTCACTAAACACCGGAAGACTCTCCAAGAACACCTTAAACTTTACATAATACCCACTTTAAATTTCAAAAACAGCACAAAAAGATCAAAAACAATCAAGCAGAAACTGTGAATATTTAGCGATATTTTGTGTAATAGGAAAATTAGTAAGGTCAGTAGTTGCCAAGGGAAATAACTCCCATTTGATGAAGAGTGTTCTGGTACAGTAACGGGAATATTTATCAACATTTATAAATAATTAGCAATACCACAAATAAGTCGTTGAATAAGTTAAACAAAATAGCAAATGTATATAAAATTATTTTTTTTATCTCAATAACAATTTAAATATTCCTCCATTTCTTTATTATGACAATTATTAACATAGAGCATAAACAATTCAAATAAATGAAAGTATGCTGCATAGCCATTTAATGAGGAAATTGTGTTTTAAAAAATATATTTAAAAAATTTAAATAGATTTGATGACAAGAGTTCGTTTCCGTAAATTATCGGAAATAGGGCCATCAACCAATACTATAAATCATTGATAGTAACAATGTCCGTATGTGTGTTATCTTTTCTTTTCTTCCTCTACTTGGTACTTTTTTGCGAGATTTGGTGCGAATATACAGAATAATGGGGTGTTCTTGTGTTATCTTGGGGTGTCCTGGGGGTGTTTTAGGGTGTTTAGAGAGACCAGAGTCTAGGATGATGTAGATCGTTTTGCTGTTTAGCTTCTAAGTTGGACATACATCACAATTAATTTTACTATATGTTCTCTTCATGTATTACTCAGTACTGACCGTTCAACTGTGTGACAATCAATACAAATCATATGTTAATCTAAATTACCTCCAAAGATTACTTCACGGTGAAGTTCTTATCAAGGGCTCGCCGGCATTTTTTTTTAAGAGGCTGCACTGTAAACAGAACAGCATGTAAAAAAAAAAAACCCACAGATTTCACTTCCGGATCACCAACAATGTCTTTATTACTCAGTCTGCACTGTCGCCTAAATATAAAGAGACAACCCCTCTTTGAGCTCATTTTCTCAAGAATAATCAATTACCTTTAAATCCCTACCAAAAATGCATCAATATAACCACAGGAGTCTGACGTTTTATCAATAAAGTACGCGAAATGTCTGACAAAATGAAATACCCTTAACAATAATATATATATATATATATATATATATATATATATATATATATATATATATATATATATATATATATATATATATATATATATATATATATATATATATATATATATATAAACATATATATATATTATTGTTAAAACGTCAGACTCCTGTGATATAACCACAGGAGTCTTGACTTTTTATCAATAAAGTACGGCAAAATCTCTGAACACTTCATTTATATAACCGACAAGGTGATTTCATGTTTTCGGCAAAACTCTGAAAACATGAAAACACCTTATCGGTTATATAAATGAAGTGTTCGGAGATTTTGCCGTACTTTATTGATAAAACGTCAGACTCATGTGATATAACTATTCTATCACCACCAAAGTGAGAGAAGAAAAAAAAATGTTCTGAAAATAGACTAGAACTGCAAATAATAATTGTTATACGATTCCAGTCGGTGTATAAATATAGTGAAAAAACAATGTTTTCTTGGTGTTTTTTTATATATAAAGATACACTCTACTAAATATTAATTTACTTTTGTTGACGAAACATGCGTAACACTTGTTTCTTCCAGCCATTTGCATTCGGAGTACCTTGTGACATTTCTACGAATTATTTTTGCCTATCGGAAAAGCCCGAACATATTCCGATTGAATAATGTGGTGAATTTGGAATATATCGGTATTATTCCAATAGCTGCCTGGGACTGAAGTTTGGACCATCGGTGAGAAGACAATCAGTGTCCCGTGTTGGTTTTTATTTATTAAAAGCATAGATAAAGTGGCAGTCATAATTTTGACAAGGAGTATGATTTTAAGGGTCGATTTTTGTCTGCAGTAGGTGTCATGCATACTCTTAACATAAGATGATGCGCGGTGAAATGACGCATGTGACTACTTCACGATATAGATTTCATTTCTTTCGCCTTTCGGTCCGAAATTCGGGGTTTCATCAATACATTTAAATATTGCAATAAATGCAAGAATAATTTTAGTGATTTTAGAAAAGTAACATTTAGGATGCGAGTATAATATTACATGAACAGGTTTCTACTGTATTTCCTATTCATAAAATCAACGAATCTATACACATAATTCGATACAGATTAGCTGTGCTTAAACAAAAAATATTTATTGAAATGATGTGACTGTTTGCCCTATTCATTGCACACTCCAAAAACTTGACACAACCGTTTGTTGGCTATTACAACCACAATTGACATTTTATAGTTGTCAACATAAGTTGCCTTTGTGAAATGTGCACATGAAATTGCACGGCCATACTGCATTCAACCTTGTTGGAAAAACTGAGCAATAACTGATACAGTTCATACTTACTTTGATAAAAGACTCGCGGTACTAATTCAGTTCTGATAGTAAACCTATGCAAAACCATGATATTAAAAATTAAATAACTTAAATATTTTGAGTGTTCATGGTCAAACCTATATTTATCAGTATAAATGAAACCTGGAAGGCAGCTTCTGTGGAGAGGAAATTATATGAGCCACTGCATTTTCTGTGCCTGCAAGTTTTTGAAACATGTTTTCAATTCCACATAAACAAGTCAAGTGCTAAGTTTAGTAATTAGTGTTTCAAACTCAAGACTGTTAAAGGACTGAAATTTCATCAATAAAACAATGTCTCTATTTTTTTTTTCATTTACAGCCTGGATAAGCTCTCAAAAGAGTCTTTTTCCTAACACATAACTTACATTATTAACCAATCCTGGTCAGACAAACCCATATATACTCTATTTTATGATCACCCATTTCCAGACTGGTTCCCAGTTTTCCATATCATTAGTATTGTATGTCCTAAAGCAGGGATCTATCATACTATTGGATTAGAGAAAGAGGCAGAGAGTGTTGTTGCACTAACTTTCAGGTACACATTGGGTGAACTGGGGTATCTCAGTCGGAAGAGCTCTGGAATCATAATCCAAGGATTGTGGGTTCAATACGTTCCAAGGCCAGCCTGGGACAGCTTCCTTAGTATGTTCATGAAAGGCACTTTTAGGTACCATTTCCTTTGGGATGCTATATTCAATAATGTTTTAAATGTACTATCATAATTTGAAACAATTTCAGCATTTTGAATGAAAGAAACAAAAAAAACGTTACACTAAATATATGAAAATGTTTGGAATATTAGTCTGATGTGTTGTGGCTAATTTGAACTGCAAACATTAATAATGAAAATTGCACAGATGTTTTGAATCATCCCTACAAAATTATAAAATCATGTCTGATTTCAGAAGGATGTCTGTAGAACAAACAAGCTCAATTCATCATAATCACATTCATACTTTTTCATCTCAGAGCATGCATTTTGCTTAAAATTTTGTTTTCTACTGTTCCATGATCTCCTTACCGTTTGAACAATGGATGCATAGACGCAGAAATGAAACATGTTATCATTAATAAAGATACATTCTGATCAAGTATGCTGCTTATTTACATTTTGTTAGAGTCAGGTTAATGATGTTATAATCTCTAATTATAACATAATAATAAAACAGCTCAAAATTTCTTTATGCTGTTGTTGTTGTAGGGTTTAACACCGTTTTTCAGCACAAGATAGGGTATACAAGGCAGCCAGTATAAATGGTGGAGGAAGAACCTGGGAAAACCCCGGAAAGAACCACAGACCCACAAGAAGCTACTGACAAGCTTTCTCACATACCCACATTAGTTGAACCCAAGACTTGAACCCACGTAGACAGAGGTGAGATGGCAATGATCCGTAATGGTGAGCATTTTAAATGACCTATGACCAGCCACATTTACCGCACACTGGCAAGAAGCCAATGTGACAAATTAACAATTAATCTTAGTCCAATGTGAATGTATGTAAACACCAGCAATTGTTTGGCAAATAAACAATGTCCTCTGTTTCAGCAGTGTTTAAATTGATGTTGCTGTACATATAAGTCATGAGTTTGGATTGGACAATACTGTCTAATCATTAATAAGCAATAATAATAATAATTTAGTATAAGTGATTTTAACTAAAGCACTATGGTATCAGTAGCTACATTTTAAATGAGCGAAGGAATCCTTTTTATTTATTTAAAAATTTTCATTTTTCATGTAATGGGCTTGTCATGGAAATGACACCAGTGCTAATAAAATGAAGGAAAAAAAAATAGACAAAATAGTGAGAGCACAAGAGAAGACCCCAAAGAGAACTTGAATTTGAAATGTATACTTAATACCGACTTTTTTCAACTAGAAAGATGCTGATAATAATGATGGCAGAACTTTGAATGTGAGAACTTGGAGACCTGGTTGGTAGAGGTTGTTCTCATGATTGATAAAAATGGAATCAGATGGTAAATAAAAAGTGTAAGACTACTGTAAAAAAAAAAACACATGCAACTTTCAGAATTTAAACCTCTTGAATTTAACTTGGATTTAATTATTGTTGAGTCTCGTCAGGCTACACAAAAAGACAGACAATCCTACATGCTGTTGAAAAAACTCTCCAAATTAGTTTGAAAAATGATGATGCCAAATTGGTGTGAAAAATGATGACTCTAAATTAGTGTGAAAAATGATGACTCCAAATTAGTGTGAAAAATGATGACTCCAAATTAGTGTGAAAAATAATGATTCCATATTAGTATGAAAAATGATGACTCCATATTAGTGTGAAAACTGATGATTCAAAATTAGTGTGAAAAATGATGATTCCAAATTAAATTGAAAAATGATGACTCCAAATTAGTGTGGAAAATGATGACTCCAAATTAGATAAAAAAATGATGACTCCAAATTAGTGTGAAAAATAATGATTCCATATTAGTGTGAAAAATGGTGACTCCAAATTAGTGTGAAAAATGATTGCAAAGTAGAACTGTCTAATAAAGCAGCAAAAAGATTAGAATAATAGAGAAACATACTGTATGTGAAGAATCTGATTACTAGAATTTCATATATACAAGTCAAAGATTGAAGAAAACTTAAAGAAATTGGCTCATTTAAAAAACTAGTGTGAAAATGGTAGTCTGAGTGGTTTTCATTTCAATCATTTTGAAAATGATGGACTCAGGAATTTATGCCAGGGACTTTCTTTGAAAAATTTGTACATTTTGATCTTAAAGTTTTTCTTCTGTTTTGATTTTTTCTCTCTCCTGTTCTCAGTCAGGTTTCTTATGAATCAAAAAATCCCTTTAATATATTATATATTTATTTATTATATTATGCTCTAGATTGCATCTACAATTATCATCTTCATAGTCTAAGACTGAAATTGTGTCATGGGTGAAACAGTACGGTTGGTGGGGACTGTTCAATATAACTTGCAGTATCCTTAAAGCTGACCATAATTTGGAAAATGCATACAAGATGAATGTTTATTTGAACCATACTTCCTTATCATTATCCAGTAGGACATAGTTGGGTGTCAGGGAGTCTCAGCAAAACTGTAGGAAACAGAATGTTAATGGGGTTGACATATCAGTCAAATTTACCTCTAGAATAACTATCCACCATGGAAGATTTCTTTTGTTTGATTAGGATTTTAACGTAGCTTTACAAAATTTTCAGTCATCACTATGATGTCTGTAGTGATGTCTAGGACTGAGACATCATGCTGCAGACATGTAGCATGATGCCCCACCCAGTCACATTATCCTGACACCAGGCTGACCAGTCCTAACACTAACCTCTTAATGCTGAGCATCAAGCGAGGCAGCTGCTAGTACCATTTTTGTAAGTCTTTGGTATGACTTGGCTGGGGATCGAACGCACGACCTCCCACTTCCGCGGCGGATGCTCTAACCACTAGACCACCGGAGCGGTACCATGGAAGATGCTAGCCATCATTTACCAAAACAATGTAGAGTACGACTGACTGATGTCATCAGCTGTGCATTGACATTGTTTTATTTAAGTGTGAGTTGAGTGTTGTAAATGTAGAAATGGCTGCAACACTCACTGGTCTTGAGGTTTATTAACTACATACCATTAATGGGAAACATAAGGAATACACCTTAAACAGAACAGAATCAATACCTGATATACAGTACTGCAACCAAGACAAAATATACAATACTACAATTGATAAAATACTTAAAATACAGTAATATAACCAAGACAAAATATACAATACCATACTACAAATGAGGCAGATACAATACACAAACCCACATGCCATTGTTTCAGTTTATCAGCTCAGTAACATGTAAATGATATCTTACCAGACACAAAGTCTTGAATTATAATGATGTACAAGAGTAGAGTATAGTTTTGTTTGTCTGAAGACTAGAAGAGAAGTCCCAAGGACTTTCGTTACTTAGCATTGGATTGATGTTGGCGCCCCCTTTATGTGCTTTATGCACTTTGATCACTCATTTGCAACAAAAATGCACATGGGTTACATTAGAGACAGTAGGTGACAGAAACTGCCCCCCCCCCCCTTCTCATCATTTTTATGTCTGCTTTTAAAAAGTTTGTTCTTAAACATACATGTGTATTTGTTAAGGATCATTAGGTCTAACGTGCATTTCGAATGTTTACCTCAAATTTTAAGAAAATCACTATATTGATTCTAAATGAAGAAACAGCTGGTCAAGTATACTTATAAATTTATCATTGCCTTTTTCATTTCAGACTGGTTGCTCACAAGTTGATAACGTAGCAGTTTAGGTTGTTGATATGTGGTGATCCATTCACTTCATGATGTCCCGTTATGATGAAGACTTGTTTGAGAATCCTTTCTTTGTGGCTCTCCAGCGAGAAAATGCAAAATTGTTTGAGAAAGCCACAACAAATAGATGGATAGTAAGTCAAAATAGTTACTTTATTAAATCTACTTCATTAAATCCTTTGTTAGCAAAGTTGGTAAAGCCCAATCATTATTGTATTGTCCATGTTGTCCATTTGGTTGTCTGTCAATCAATCTGTCTGTTTGTGCAAGATAACTTGACCACTAACTATTGGATTTTGACTAAATTTGGTGTGCACCTTTATATCTATGAGTCCCCAGCAGAGTTACATTTTCAACGTTCTCTGTCTTCTTTTACTTGAGTTATTCCCCCTGATTGCTTAAACTCCTGACTTTGATTTTTGTAGGAGAACTTTATTAAGGTACATTGGATTTAAACCAAACTTGGTTTTTGACTTTATCATTGATGACACTTGGAATGAGTTAGATTTCCACTGACACACCTATACAGGTGCCATGCCTCCTTATTACCTTACATCTGGACTTTGCTTTCATAAGCATTACTTTAGCAAAGTGTGTTGGATTTCAATCCAAATGTGATATACAGTTTAAATTGATTGGATTATGGAATAGCCCACTTGATCTGGTGGACAATGGACAGAATGGGCAAGAAATGAAGTGCTCACTATGAGTAGTGGATGTCCACTTAATTGATTGGATATCCCCAAAGTCTTTTGAAAGTCTTTCACAGATTTATTGCAGCCGTGATGTGTTTTTTTTGTGTAAACCCCCTCCCACTGATTATGTTGTATTCAGTCCAGAGGTCAACCCATGCAGTTAATCCAACCTTGGGAGTTGTCAGTTTCATACCTTAACCTGTACATAATACACAGTTATAACATTTCTGGGCATATGTATCAGTGAAGAAGAATGCATGTAACACAGAGTGTACATTGGAAAAATTGTCAATATATATATATATATATATATATATATATATATATATATATATATATATACATACATACATACATACATACATACATACATACATACATATTTGCCAGCATGTACAAAAGTGTAAATTTACAAATCTGGTATGCAATAAGCTATAATTTTGATGTTTTCTTTAAATAAATGATATTACATAATAAGCGAATTGTACAGTGGTTATTATGTTTTTTTTTATTTCCATACTGTTTCCAATACCCACTTTTACAAAATTGCTAGTAATACAAATTAATTTTTTTAAGAATTGCAAATAAACACCATACTTATTATTCTTATTATATTGTACATGTATGAACAAGACCACTGAAACATTAAGACATGTATATAATGATTCTTTCCAAAAGTTTATTTGATAAGAATGATGTGGTACCATTGTATCTTAAAATAAAGATAGATACACCAGCTGTGCCATGAAAAGGTTGTTATGTGCCTTTACCCTTAAACTTTGAAATCAACACTGTTCATGACAGAGAGAGTGGCATTTGTTCAGATGTGTGGAATTGGATCACTGTATTGATTTGTATTCTGTCACTGGCTAATCATGTAATAAATAAAGGGATATAGATTAAAACAAAGTTATTTTCTGTACTCGCCTTTTTGATAAATCTGCGTTCAATACCAGACACTATCCTCGGAGCGACATTCAGCTGCAGCTTCCTGCCTTGAGTCTTCTATAGTTAATCAGGATAATTCTCACATGTACAAGCTACTGTTAAGCGTTGTCCTTCAATGTTTTAAAATTGACTTGAAAAGTTCACAAAACCAGACACCTTAAAATTAAAAAATATTAGTTTTTGAAAGAAAATTTTTTTGACTGGGAAACTCGTTCTATGTTTTCATGTTAATGTGTGTGCTGCAGTTAACCTTTCAATGCAGCACATATAAATCTGTAACACCATCACAAAGTTATGACATGTTTACAAAAACTGATAATTATGTTGATGAGACCTTGAATGATTTTCAACATTTTAGGTCATCATTTAGAGGAGTTATGTTTCATTTTCCTCCTTTCATTGGTTTCCTAACACGTTTACAAGTTTAAGACCTGACATGGAAACTGATTTAAGCAGGTCTGTCTGTTTGTGGTGCAACAATTGCTGATGGCTCAAGTTTAATGGTGTGTTACTGGAACTTGTCTCTAAGTAAATTGCAGACTGGTGCTCTAGTTCAAATTTGAGTTACTGGAACTCATCTCTAAGTAAATTACAGACTGGTACTCTAATTCAAATTTGAGTTACTGGAACTCGTCTCTAAGTAAATTACAAACTGGTGCTCTAGTTCGAATTTGAGTTACTGGAACTCATCTCTAAGTAAATTATAGACTTGTACCTGACATTGCATTTGCAGAATGAGTCTAAAGTTTTGGTCACTCTATAATTTGGCCTTTATAACACTTAATAAACATTTTGAACTGCTTGATAAGTAATAACAACTAACTTTTTTAACATATTTGCAGATGAAATATATATTATAACAAGTTTGAGAACTCAGCAAACAATAATCAACCCCCCAAGAGGTCATTGGTTCTTCCTTTTGTTTGGCAGATCCCATCCAAATGAATCAGGAAACAATATATTACAGCTAGTAGAGAGACTTCGTTTACTGATATAAAAATAGTGACATTGTGTAGATTTTCATCTAATTGGTTAAGAGTAGAAACTATTATTCAATTATGAATATTGTTTTAAACAGTTGTTAATCACTGGAAAGCTGGATCATGATGGAGGTGATACAAATTTTACAGTTTACTATACTTAGAGTTTTTTACAAACAGTATTTTAGTTCATGTTATATTTGGTTAAAATGGTACTTTTTCAGTGTTTGGAGTGCAGCTGAAATGATATCAAGTTTTTCTATTTGAAAATTTTCATTGAATGTATTCAGATTGAAGTTTAATTCTTGTGCCTTTAATCTTTGTCTTTTTTTTATATAGAAGTTTTTGATTCCTCCCCTGCAATAAATTGTAGGTTATTTGATTAATTGAGTGTGGGGGTAGGTGGTTGTCATTCAGACTGATAAATAATTGTGGCTGTTATTTTCCCTGTTTATCTTCAATTCATCGAGACCAAAATTTCAGGACTGACAAGGGACTGCAGGTAAATGAAGAGCAATAAATCGCAATTACTCATTCTGTCAAATGTTCTCTATATAATACATGTTTGGTCAGTGATATTTTTTTAATGAAATTAAATGCAGATGGGTTGATATTTTCACAGAGGTTTTGTGACCATGATATGACCCCTGTTCCATACAATTTTCTTTCTCAATTTTATATAACAACAATTATTTCAAGAGCACTTTAATAATAAGGTAGAGAAATGGCAATTTAGATTAATGAATAATAAAATAGGTGTTGTGATCAGAATGGCTATTTAGAATTTTGACATGATTACCTTGGATTCATAAATATGTTTTTTTTCTTTCAGATTTGTATTCCCAAATACTTTGTAGTCAGTAAAGTAGATTCTCTGACCAATGAAGTATTTGAGGACCAAATATTATTGCCAAAGGAGGGAAGTGATGAAGAATTTCTTACAGTGTCAGGATATGTAAGTATTAAAATTATAAAATGAAAATTTGCTGCTTGAAGATAAAAATAAAATGTATTCAGATAGACCTTCTTTTAAAGCTGACTTGGCTTTAAGAAGAAAAGATATTTTCCATCAATTTTGTTACCAAACTACACACACCAAATGCCTGTTTCTGCAGTTAGATAATAAATCAACAGATCATAGTCTTCATGATGTACAAATCCAGTTGAGAAAAGCTCAAATGCAGCTCAGGCAAACTCAAGATTGGAAGTCATTTATCGACAGAAAAGTTAAAACAAATTATGATTTGATCAGTCAATTTAGAGATTTTGTTTCACATTGGTTGTTGTGTAAAATAAACAGACTGGTTCTATATGGATTATTTTATTGAAAAGAGGTAATATCCAGTATGTAATACTTTATGCTCTGCAATCTCTCTACAGTACATATACAGTGGAACCCCACTATAACGTTATAATTGGGGTCCAAAAAATTAGACCGCGTTAATAGTGGGCTCGCATTAATGCAGGGTTTTACAGTTTTTTAATTCTTTTTCAGAAAACACCACATTGGCATATATATTGGTATTCATGTCTAATCGAGATATTTTCGGGGACAAATTTTAAATGGAATGCAGTAATAAGACTTGTTCGAATAATGGACGGATAATATATTTATAGGTTATTACTTTGTGTTAATAGTTTTACAAATTTTTATTGTTTTTTTGTTGTAGAAAAATCCACGTTGATCAATAATACCACGACTGACGTTATATCATTAGGGTATCAACATCATTTACTATCGTGCCTTCGTGGCATGCAGTTCATCCATAATGCATGTAATTCCACTGAAAAATTGCACAGATTTAAAATATTCAATAATTTTGTCCAAGATCATTATGTCTGAATTCAGTATCCAATGTATAGATTGAACAGAGTATTAACACCATTTACTTATCGTCTGATATAGTACTGTCGTGTCATGCAGCTAATCCATAATACCTGTAATTCAATTGCATAAATTGCAAACGTATTTAAATATTGACATATACAAAAAGTAGGAAATTAATGAGTTCATAAGCAAACACCATACACATAAAATCCAAGAATTAAATGCAGTGAGTCTGTAATAGTCACAAGCCACTGATATAAAGTTTTATAAGCTGTATGCATGTACAGTTTCATACCCTTTCAATTTCCAGTTAATAAAGCCAACATTATTTACTGGTCAAATGAGTCCATCTAATAATAACACTGCCAAACCCAGAAAACAAATTGGTGGCTTTCGTTTTTTGATGTATATTAAATTGTGAAAATCTTGTATCAGCCACCACATTGTCTAGTGTTGTTCCGATTATCGATTATAATCGATCATCAGTTGGTTGAGCAGATAATTGATTGTGAACTCCATAATTGATTGTGTGTAAAGGGAGACTACTTTTTAGGTGTATGCAAAGCACAAAGATTAGTAAAACTCGCAGCCACTAAAGTTGATCTGAAATTTATTAATTCCCTTCACAACTACAAATATGAAACCTTATGATTCATAATTAAGAACATATAGTCATTATTACATGGTCAAGTTGTTAAATTGTTGAGTTCATACATTTAAACACATTTGGTTGATTTGTTTCAGTCAATTGCAACATCTTTTGTAGCATTTATAAACAATGACAAAATAGAAAAGCATGTCCTTCTATATTTTAAATTATAGACACATCACATGTGAACGAAAGAATTTCGGGTGATTGTAGCTGTATTTCAGTTACATATGACTGATCAGCCATAAAAAGTTGCGTTAATTTAAAAAATTGTAGAACAAACGTAACACATAATGTAATATTATTGTCAGGTTAAAGTATACATGTCATTAAAAGAGATTACTCCTGTACATTTATAAACATATTGAACTCTTGATCAAAGATAACTGTTTAACAAAAATTAAAATTTGCAATTAGTAACCGATTATAATCGATGATCAGTTGGTTAAGGGGAACTGATTATCAATTATGAATTTCTGACCGATTCCCATCACTAGCATTGTCTACTGCATGGTTGTGTATGCAGTTAAAGAAGAAACGCATGTTGGCTATTGTTTTAGCAATAACTGTATACAAAAAATGTTACTAACAGCTAGGATGTCAAAAACCATGGAAAACTTCACCTGGGTACCCATTGCGCCATTTAATGGGTAACTGAGTACATGTTAGAACATGAAAGACATGTACAACCCTAGACCAACAAATTGTTCTATGCCTTTTTTTTATATTTTGACTGGCGGCAGAGACCAACCGTGTAATGCACTACTTGGTCTGAAGCATCAGCACAGTGGTAGCTGTGAATGATTGGACCACACGCTATTAATTAATAAATAAATTTATTTAGACTAACCTTTGTACCCAGATGCATACATGCCATCCATCATGCTTTTGGTGTAATCATTACCATTTTTTTCTCACTAAATTACATGTTACATGTAAATGTATATGGATTACGCTTTTTCGGTATATCCACCTTGCAACATTCTCGGTTTTTATTAACATTCCATTAATCCTACAGACCATATTTTAGAAAAGACTGCTTTATGTAACTACAATATAAGAGTATGCTTGTCTGTGGAATTGCATGCACTTTCCTAATAGTGTCGTGTTCTATTTATAGCAAACCTTGTTCTACTTTTGGCCACGATTTCTAATTATAGCATCTGTATGGCTTAGTGAGGAGAGAACAGACTGGTTTTCTAATTTTAATTGTTATGCGCAGATTCTTTGTTTTAATTCATTATTTAGTGTGGAACCAGTCTAAAGGCATTTGGCGCTAAAAAGTATATTTTATATTAGTCGATGTGTATATGAGAGCAAAAATATCTCCTTTAAAAAAAATGCCCCAAATGGATTAGAAAAAGTAAAGCTGTACTGATGTCACTTTTTGCAGATTATGCCGATACCACGTATAGCCGACTATTAAAATTGCCGATGCTGATTATGTGACCGATTATTTCATTATCACAATATATACTTGCGTATAACTTAACCTGAATAATTTAGGAAAAAATAAAGGCCTGGAAGAAGGGGCGAGTGGAGTTGGCTTATCCGCTGACCGATGTCTAAACTTTACCGTTTTAGGTCCTTTTTTAGTACATGAAGACAGAATCAGTGTGAAATACACTTGTATATTAACAAATTGCATTTTGGTTACCTTTGTGTAATAAAATCTACAATAAAATATTGCATCGATCACAAACAGTACGATATTCAATGTCAGCATTAGCACATGGTTGGATAATTGTTTTTTACATGCTTCATGTACATGTACTTAAATTGGTCTTGATTTTGGTCAGTCTCTTCCCATCTTATTGAGGCTACCAAGGGGATGGTGCTATTCACAGGGAAATGAAAAGTTGTCAACAGTACATGTACATGTATTCTCCACAAATACTTTTGTATCGGATGCTATGACGAACATAACCGCTCCTGTGGCCTAGTGGTTAGAGCGTTCGCCACGGAAGCGGGAGGTCGTGGGTTCGATCCCCGGCCGAGTCATACCAAAGACTTACAAAAATGGTACTAACAGCTGCCTCGCTTGACGCTCGGCATTAAGAGGTTAGTGTTAGGACTGGTCGGCCTGGTGTCAGGATAATGTGACTGGGTGGGACATCATGCTACATGTCTGCGGCATGATGCCTCAGTGCTAGACATCACTATAAACTACCTCACAGCAGACATCGTAGCGATATGACTGAAAAATTGTTAAAACTACATTAAAAATCCTAATCAAACAAACAAACAAACTATAACGAACATTAAAGCGATTGAACCAACCACTTGTTGCAGCAAAGTTCTCCACATAAAGATTTCGCCAATGCTTCATTGAACCATTTTGTGGCTTCCTCCATGTCTTCAAATGTAGCAGTCTTTTGCTTCTTACTTTGGGCAGCACAATTACCTTCAGTGTAGTCTTTCTTTATAGACTCTGCAGCTTTCATCCTTCCTGGGTGTTATTTTTAAGTGAAAAAATTTCACAGACCTCTTTGCGAGATGTTCAGCCCTCAACTTCCTTAACAACCAGATATTTAGTTTCCAGAGACTGTACATTTAGTTTGTGTTTTACACTGCTGTTGGTAGCCATTGTAAATGTAAATAAAGTTAAAAATGAAACTTTCACAGCAAAATAAACTTGTTTTAATCACCGATCACTTTCAGAGGTTTCAGAAATGTGTAATCATGCATATTTCGACACATTTTTTATATCTGGGATTCAGACAATAACGTATTCAGGAGTCCTCTGAACGCATTAATTTGCTGGACAGCAAATTTAAGGGCTTGCTAGTCCTGCTTCAACCACATGTTGAGTGGGGAAATGTGTGTATCAATTGATCATTTTAGCTGTGCTAATATTTACAATCAGAAAATTCAGTGGCTGAAAGACCCACAGATGTACACGTCATTATAAGAGTACATCTGAAGAACATGACCCACAAGATAGGCGGCAGGATGAAAGACTTGACTAGCTGCAGAGCGGTGAGAAAATGTACTGATATCTACAATTACTGATTTCAGGGGTAGTATGACCCATGGATGTACTTGTGTATAAGAAGAGTGCATCAAATGAATAACTTTTGCCTTCATTATTGTTTTCATTTCCAAGTGTAGCAATCTAAGTAGTGCTTGTCAAAATCAAGACATGTTGAGAGTTAGACAAAATGCTGTTTGCAAATTTTGACAAGAAAGGTTAAACGGCTAATTGGCAAATATTGTAATGAAATTCAACAGTGTTAGAAGTTGCTAGAACTAACATTTCACCTTGTACACCATGTATGATGCCTAACTTAGTGCTTGGAATAAGACCTTATCTTGACCTGACAATTCACTCTCACTCTAATGGACAAACAAGGGCTACATGTCAGTGCTGTAAAGAAGTTTGAAAATTAAACTCGATGGCAACCGCTGTTTCTACTCATCTGGAAATGTAGCCATTTCAGGTATGCCCAATTTGCTTCTGGTAGGGGACTGCAACGTTTACTGGTGGTACTCTTGAACTCATAGTTTTAAAATCCTAGCTGTACATTCTTTGGAAAATGCAAGAATTGATCAGATTTCACTTCTTTTAAGTTCCCACGAGAGGCCAGCTTTATAGGCCCAAACAAAAATCTAGGGTGGTTGTTTTTTTTATCCAACCGCGACATTAAAGCCTGGCAGCAAGATCAACTAATTGTTGAACAAAGTATGGGTTGGAACTTGCAGCTTGTTGACATAAATGATTAGAAAACAAAGGATTTGTTCAAGCTGGGACCAAGTGCTTCTGTCGACATATACGTTTATCTTTTATCTCAACGTCGACATAAGCATGACAATTTGGTAGTAATAGTAGACCAAGCGACTGGGACTTTGCTTTTTTTGTCGACATAGGTGGCTTGTCGATAAAGTGATGTCAATATAAACGGGTAGAACTGTATTTAATTCTGATTTAAAATTCAAGCCATGTCAATGTGAATGTTATGATTGAATTTATATTTTTGAAATTTGCTATTTTTTAAATTAGTTTAAATCGATTATTTCTGCTGATACCGATTATACCGATTGTTCTAATAATCGACCCGATTATGAGTATGGACGATTAATCGGTACAGCTTTAAGAAAAAGGCAACAAAAAATACCGATCCACTAAATATAAAGACATGAGTGCAGCCTCATGTGACATCTATTTCAGGCCGTGTGGAAAGAATTTTTATATTTGGCACTAAAAATCTTAAGATGGATTCTAGTCGATGTGTGTGTAAAACTAAAAGTCCTACATATGAAAATTTGAAACAGTAAAGGATGTTAAAAGATGAGAGGGGCAAATAAATCATTGTTTGTTGAAATTTTAGCATGTTATCAGTGGATTATGCTTTTTCTGCCTGGATTCCGCTTTTTGATCACTTTGATTACGTGTTTTCCTTGCCTGGGGTTGCCATGCATGCAGATGGTAAGTATAATCCCTTTTCTAATGATCCACTGCATTAAATCCTTTAGAACACTCACTTTTTTTGTTTAAATTCTGTCAGAACAGAACACCTGTGTATTCATCGGCTGTTGACCTCAGATTTGACCTCAGATTTGAATTATCTAATATCCATCAAACAGGGCTACAGTGACCGTGTTGTCACATGGTGTAACTGGTATGTACCATTGATACCACGTTACCATACAGTCGCTGAAGTGATATGTTAACACGAGTAGTCTATATATTAGTGTTGTTTTGAACTGTGAAACTGTTCGCATAGCCCAGCGTGCAGCAGCCATTTAGTAGTGGGCCACTGATGCATAACAGGTGGTCCTAGTACTAAATATAGACTGGAGCTGCAACTCAGACAAGCATACTGCTGATGATATATGATATTTTGATAGTGTTGTCGACAAAACGATTTTTGTGAACGGGTTCTCATCATTAATTTTCAATGCCCGGGTTTTTCACTACAGTCGGGTACCCGAATACCCAGGTACCCGTTGACAGCCCTACTAACAGCTGCTTCAGTTGGCATTCATCATTATTAGGTTAGTGAGACATCATGCTACATGTCTACAGCATAATGCCCCAATGCTGCTAGACATCACGATAAACTGGCATACTTCAGACATTGAAGTGATATGACTGAAAAATTGGTAAAGCTATGTTTTTAATCCAAATCACACCTTCTTTTAGAGTTGCACCCCTTGAGCAACACATGGTTGCGCATACTGTAGTGTAGTTTTAAACATAATGCTGTTACATGTTGCTGTCACAAAAATAAAAATCTCATGTCTTGAATCTCTGGAATATAATTCTCCAATATTTAAAACTTGTCATTTTAGACAAAATTTCTAAATTTTGTATTCCACAAAAATCAGATGATAGAAAGATATAGTAAATTGTCTGCCCATGTGTCTGTGTATAAATCCACATTAGTCTATTCACCTTGTAACATGCAAACTGGTGTGTTCACTTTATAACATGAACACTGATGTCTGTGCCATGTTCATCTTGTATTTAACACTGTTATGTTCACCTTGTGATCAAAATATGTATGTTTACCTTGTTACATAAACACGATAATGTGCACTTTGTAACCTGAACACATTCTGTTCACCTTGTAATATGAATTATGGTATGTTCAGATTTAAAATGAACACTTGTATGTTGACCTTATATCCTGAGCATTTGTATATTCATCTTGCAACCTGAACACTCAGGTCTTGCAAGGATTTTAAAACTAGGAGTCCATAACTCTTATTATGGTAAAAATAGGAGTCCCTCCAGCAGAAGTTACAGTCCCCACCAGAAGCATGTTGGACATACTTAAAGTGGCTCATGTCCAGATTAGAAGAACCAGTGGTTGCCATGGAGTATAATTTTCCACATTCTTTACATCACTGACCTATAGCTCGTTTCTCCATCAGAGTGTGACTAAATTTTTTTTCAATCAAAGAAAAGGTCTTATTCCAAACACTAAGCCAGGCATCATGTACTTTCTTACACTTTGGCTGCTGTTACATCTAAAGTATCAGTTCTTGAAACTTTAGCACCCTTCAGAATCTTATTGCAGTTTTCCATTTAACCCCAAAATACTTATCCAAATTTTCAAATGGCATGTTGTCTGAATCTTGATATGTCTTGATTTTGAGGTCACATGCAATACCAAAGATAGTGGCTACACTTGGAAACAAACACAATAATGAAAGCTAAAGTTGTTCATTTGATGTACTCTTATAATGACCACATGTACAACTCAGTCTTTCTGCCTCTGAATTCAGTCATTGTAAATAACAGAACATATTTCTGCTTAGCAGTCTTTGAACTTGCCACCCAGCTATTGCATCATGTTCTTTTAATGTTCTCTTATAATGACAACATGCACATCTGGGGGACTTTCAGGCACTGAATTCTGTCATTGTAAATATCAGCACAGCTAATTTGATCACTTGATCAGCACATTTTCCCACTCAACAGGTGGCTGAAGCAAGAATGGCAAGTCTTTGAATTTTCTGCCTTGCTATTGTGTGCATATGCAGGATATTGCATACAAGTATTTTTCTGCATCCTAGATAATAATTTGCATCAAAATACATGTGATTAAATGTTTCTGAGACCTACCTCTAACACTGTTATGTTCACCTTGTAACCTGAATTATTGTATGTTCAACTTGTAATGTGAACATCTGTATGTTCGTCTTATAACCTGAACACTTTTGACCTGAACATAAGAATGTTAACATTTAACCTGAACACCTGTATGTCCTCCTGTTAACCTAGAAGCCAGTATGTTCACCTTATAACCTTAATACTGCTTGTACTGGTATGTTCACCATATGACATGAATGTAGGTATGTTCATCTTGTAATCTGAACAATACTATACTTACCTTTTAGCCCAAACATGTCTATTGACCTAGTAACCTGAACACTGTCCACATTATTGAGGGTGTGTGATCATATTTAGCATGATGTTTAACAAGAATGAGTAGATATAAAACTTTCAAATCCTCAGTGTAATACCACAGTAGGTGTGTGGAATGTGTGATGTTGGGTAATAAAGTGTAACGGTAATGCCAGTTGCATCTGCTTTCTTATCTAGTTTGAGTAATATAGTTGCACATGTGCTTAAAATGTCACTCGGATTTATATTTTCTTTCACTTAGGAAGCTGTTGTAAAGAATGGAAATGTGAATATAAATATAGCAAGCACTGAGAGCAAGGTATAGTATTTTTATTACATTTATTTGAACATGTGCTATGAGCTGGCACTTGAACATGTTTCATAAGCTGGTACTTGAACATGTGACATAAGCTTTAACTTGAAAATATGCCATATGCTAGTAATTAACAAATGCCTGAAGTTGGAACTTGAACAGTGCCATAAGCTTGTACTTGAACATGTGCTATAAGTTTGTACTTCAATATGTACCATAAGCTTGAACTTCAACATGTGTCATAAACTGTACTTCAACATGTGCCATAAACTTGTACTTGAACATGTGCCATAAGCTTGTACTTGAACATGTGCCATAAGCTTGTACTTGAACATGTGCCATAATCTGGTGCTTGAACATGGGTCACTGGTATTTGAACATAGGCTGTAAGCTGGTACTTGTACATGGGCTGTAAGCTGGTACTTGTACATGGGCTGTAAATTTGTAGTTGAACATGGGCTGTAAACTTGTACTTGAGCATGAACCATAAGCTTGTACCTGAGTAAGTCTCATTAATGTATGTAAAATCTGAGGTACAGTCAACTCATGTTACATTGACCATGTTCGTTTCCCGCCATTTTGTCATCATAATAAATCTTTGTAAAGGTCATGCCTTTAATTTAGAAAACTTATTATTGTCACACCCATACATGTAAAAATGATTAGAATGAGCCAGAAATATAAATTGCTATTTACTGTTGAATATTATATATTATTATTTTTGTTTAAATTTGCATTTTTTTTAATAAATGTACTTCTCAAGGTTTTAGAAAGATCTTATTTAAATAGCATCCTCTGACTTAGTCCAGATGAAACTAAAATCCCAGGGGGACGTGTTATTTTATTTGTATTTGTTATTTTTTTCTTTATAGTTATAGGTTATGCATCATTGTATTTTGGACTTGGTCTTCTCTAAAATCAAGTTCACCTGACTAGGGACATTGATGTTGTTTTTATTTTGTATGAAATAATACATAATTATTATTTCACTAGGAGTGTTTGTTAAATATCATTATCAGTTAATGTAAACATGTTTATTTTGGTCTGGAATTCCCCTATGAAGATCCTGTTGTACCTGATGTTTCCCATATTCTTTGTTATAATTTTATTAATATATTTGTTGTTTACAACTTAGAATTTTCTAGAAATGAACTTTGTACCTACATCCTCCCTCGGCTTTTGTGTCTTAGTTCTTTATATAATCTAGTTTACTTTAAATATTATTCAATCTTGGAATAACATCAGATGTAGGATCATTTGTTGTTGCAGTTTTTGATTGGGTGTAAATATTTGTTCAAATTATTATTCTTTGGAATTTCAAAGTGCTCAATACTGTTAGACAGAAACAATAATTTGGAATTGTAGTGAATTCAGACAAGGACACCATGAATTTTATTATTGTGATTAATTGGAAGACTGTTTGCACATCATCACACTTCAGGCCACCTGTACACTGGTACATTTAAGACTACAGGCATTTCAACACCTTCAGCGATTGATCTTACTTTTGAACACATCTTTAATTTAGTTAGAATTTTGTTCATTAGGACTGTGATGGAACTTTTTGGACTAGATGCAGTTTATTATGCAATAAAGTTCTCTTTAAATTTTCCCTTTGTTTTCTAAGAAAATATACTATTTGTTACCAAACTTGTTGGTTTTTGCTTTTTATTTTACTTAGTTAAAGACCAAAAAGTCATAATAATGAGGCAATGTGCGTTTTTGATGCTGGAAGATAGTTTTTACAGTTGGAAATTAATTGTTATCATGATAAAATTTAATATTAAGCACATGCTTTTTCTGTTATAACTCAAATATTTTATTGTAATGACTTTGACTATATTAGTAAATCTTTAGATAAGAATTGTAGAAAATTTGGGCTTAAACCAGTTCAGATTCTCCTAAGCATATATTAAGAGGTCATGAATAACACATCACTATTTATTTTTCTGTTTGTCAAGCCAGTCTTTACTGAAGCTTTACTGAAATTTATTGACTCTTATGTAATGTCTCATAGACAGATAGTAATTGATTCTTTCTAAACATTTATGGATGTTGTATCACTTCATGTAGAGATAATGATTTTGAATTTGTATTCTTGATATGCAGGTTCCTTGAACAGTGTCCTATATTTCATCAGAAAGTTTATTTTTGTACTCTCATTGTAGGTGCCAATTTTGTTTGAAGAGACTTTCTATAACATCAAGGATGAGAATTACAGGGTATTGTGTGTGGACAACTTCTTCAGGGCTACAGTTGCTGGTATGGCAGGATGCAAAATTAAAAACATGAATAGAAGCTTAAATATTTTGGTGTTTCCTCAGTCAATACCATTTCAAACTATGTATCATAGGGATCATTCCCAGATTGCAAAGTTCAAATGTTTACCAAAATATGACAGAACCTGAAGTTTTTTTTTCTTCAGAGTACCTTCCAATGTTTACTTACGTGCCCAAGGAAATAATGTCGACATAGGCAGATGTCGAGATAAGTGTTTGGCTGGGGGTCTGATAAAAGATACAAGTCAAATTCATCAGTAAGGGGTGACCTGTCATCAATGAGTAGCATTTACACTTTCTATGGATAAGGTGGAATTTGCAATGCAGGTTTCAGTGAAACAGTTTGCTGTGGCTCAAATTTAGCAGTCTTCTGCTTCTTCCTTTGGGGTGTGCAGTTACCTTCAACGTAGTCTTTCTTTATAAACTCTGAAGCTTTCATACTTCCTGACAGGGTGTTATGTTCAAGCGAAATTTCTTCACTGACATCCTTAACAGCCAGATATTTAATTTCTAGAGACTGTAAATTTAATCTGTGTTTAACACGGCTGTTGGTAGCCATCATAAATATAAATAAAGTTAAAAATGAAACTTTCACAACACAATAAATTTGTTTTAATCACCTATCACTGTGTTAAATGCAAGAATCGATCAGATTTCATTGCTTTTATTTAAGTCTTCGCAAGAAGCCAACTGTATAAGACCAAACTAAAGTAAGTTTCTTATGTTTTTTTAATATAAATATTCATCTGGCAGCAAGTTCAACTAATTGTTGAACAAAGTATGAATCATAACTGGCAGCTGGTCGACATTAATGATTAGGCAGGAAAATGAAAGCTTGGCGGCAAGATCAATTAATTGTTGAACAAAGTAAGGGTTGAAACTGGCGGCTTGTCGACATCAGGGCCTTCTGTCGACATGTATGTTTTTTTTATTATCTTCAGGTTGACATAAGCATGATAATTTTGGAAGTAATGGTAGACCAAGGAAATGGGACTTGGCTTTTTTTTGTCGAAATAGGCGGCTTGTCAATATAAGTGTAGGACTGTATCTAAAAAATGTTTAAAAAAAGCTTACTATTTGTATTCACTTATAAATTGATTCCAACTACAAACATGATAGACCCTGATTTGCCATTGCATGATATGCTTGCAGATCAGGGACTATATTGTATGTTCTGCTGATTACTCTTAACAGACAGCATAGAGCCAGATCTATCAGCACATTGTGTTTAATCAGATCCAGGTCTGTCCAGTCTGCAGTTGGATTGATACTCTAGCTGACATTTTATTTCTTGTTGACTTGTTTGTTTGTCTTGTGTTTGTGTTTGTAACTATTTTATACTCTACTACAAATATCAAAGACTTAAATATACCATGTGATTCACAGTTGGACAATCCATTGTGAAATGAGCCAGTACATGAGGCACCTGTTTGACTTTTGCAGCAGTGGATGACATGTTAGACACGAGTTGTGTACTTTGTTCCTGCAGCATTGACATGCTCCAGTTATCTCCCTTTTTTCATTAGTTTTCAGATTTCGGCAATCAAACTGTTTCATTTTTAGCAGTGTCTCTGCTTTCATTTGTATGCATTTTGCTATAGATGGTGATGCAGACTGTTACATCAACTGATTTCTTGAGTTTCTTAAGTATGTTTATTGTTTTACAGGAGAAATCTCATCAGTGGGAGAAGCAGGGGTAAATATGGACAAACCTCCAACCACATATCAGGAGTGTATGAAGTTACTGTGGGGACATCCAGGTATGAATACTTTATATTTTAGTAGGAGTTTAACTCTTGTCATGTTGTTTTTGTTTGTGCTTTCTGTAGATGGATTTATGTTATGCTAGATTGTTTGATAATTTTGAAAATTTTTCACTAAAACATTTCAAACATTGATGGAAGTTTCTTGAGAAAATTCCAATAAGTGATATAGTTTACGTGAATATGACCTTCATTACAGTGTAAAAGTTTTGAGGAAAACAACAGGCATGTGAACATAGTTACTGTGATGAAAATCTTTGTACGACTTTATTGGATTGTTATTCTGCTGTAATCACATGATTGGAAAATCACAATATCTGGCTATTATGGAAAGTTTCAGATGAATACAGTTCTTGAAATATTGAGGGATATAAATTTGCACATGTTGCAAAGGAAATTCATGCTAGAAGATATAATGAAATGTTTTAAATATATAGGAAATTTTTGAATTGCTGCCTGCCTTTCCAACAGTTATGATAGAATATTTTGCAAATTTGAAAGGACCCCTAATACTAGTACTAGGTAAGTGCTATGCATAGCAAAACTACGACAGTACCAAACAGCTTTTTGAAGCATTGAGCTCTGATGATCCATCACCTCAAAGACATTTAATGATATAATATGTACAGATACTTGAATAATTCTGAGGAGATTTTTAAAACATTTGTTGGTGCATACTTATATTTAGGGCAGTGCTTCAATGAGCTAGCAGAGCCCTTTAGCAATTGTTTGTCAGTGAGTACATTTGCCCAACAGGGGCCCTGAGTGGCCGAGTGATCTAAAGCGCTGTCCATTACGGATCACTGCCATCTCACCTCTGTCTGCATGGGTTCGAGTCTTAGATTCATCTAATGTAGTTATGTGAGAAAGCTTGCCAGTAGCTTCTCGTGGGTCGGTGGTTCTTTCCGGGGGTTTTCCCTGGTTCTTCCTCCACCAATAATACTGGCAGCCATGTATAGCCTATTGTGTACTGAAAAATGGTGCTAAACCCTAAAAGACACAACCAAAAAAAACATCTGCCCATCTGTCTTTCCATGAACAATCTGGTTTAACTTTATGGGGAAAGATTGGTTTTAAACAAATGTGGCATGCAGTCATGCAGTCTTCTAATTCTTTAGAATTGATAACTCGAACGAATTTGATTTTCAGCCATATATGTCATCACTTAGTGGAGATATGGCCACACATTGAAGTTCTTTTTTACTTTTATTTCCATAGCATAATTTAATTTATAGGGTTGTTGGATTTCAGTCCGTTTTAATATGAAGCTTTGTATTGATCACAGATAGAAAAAGTAAGGTTGTCAGTATTCCTTGAGATCATTAATTGTATGCCCTCTTATTGAGCATTCTTCTGACTTTGATTTTCACTTCATAAGTTTACCAAGGTTTCTTGCATTTCACTTAAATTTGGCATGTGATTAACATTGATTTTCAGCAAATTTCATTTCCAACTTTCCACTACTATTAATACAGGAGTTATGACCCCTGATTTTCAGCATACATGCTCTGGTTTGTGCAGCACAAATTTACCAAAGTTAATTGGATTCCAAACAGATTTGGCATGCACATTTATAGTATGAGTTCTCTTTCTTGTGCACTCTTATTATTTTTAACAGTCACAGACCCTTTCATGAGCACTATATTAATTTTTTGGGACAGTTACAGACCCTTTCTTGTGCACTATGTTAATATTTTTAACAGTTACAGACCCTTTCTTGTGCACTATGTTATTATTTTTAACAGTTACAGACCCTTTCTTGTGCACTATGTTATTATTTTTAACAGTTACAGACCCTTTCTTGTGCACTATGTTATTATTTTTAACAGTTACAGACCCTTTCTTGTGCACTATGCTATTATTTTTAACAGTTACATACCCTTTCTTGTGCACTATGTTATTATTTTTAACAGTTACAGACCCTTTCTTGTGCACTATGTTATTATTTTTTTTAACAGTTACAGACCCTTTCTTGTGCATTATGTTATTTTTTTTTAACAGTTACAGACCCTTTCTTATGCACTATGTTATTATTTTTAACAGTTACAGACACTTTCTTGTGCACTATGTTATTATTTTTAACAGTTACAGACCCTTTCTTGTGCACTATGTTATTATTTTTTTTAACAGTTACAGACCCTTTCTTGTGCATTATGTTATTATTTTTAACAGTTACAGACCCTTTCTTGTGCACTATGTTATTATTTTTGACAGTTACAGACCCTTTCTTGTGCACTATGTTATTATTTTTAACAGTTACAGACCCTTTCTTGTGCACTATGCTATTATTTTTAACAGTTACATACCCTTTCTTGTGCACTATGTAATTATTTTTAACAGTTACATACCCTTTCTTGTGCACTATGTTATTATTTTTAACAGTTACAGACCCTTTCTTGTGCACTATGTTATTATCTTTTTTAACAGTTACATACCCTTTCTTGTGCACTATGTAATTATTTTTAACAGTTACATACCCTTTCTTGTGCACTATGTTATTATTTTTAACAGTTACAGACCCTTTCTTGTGCACTATGTTATTATTTTTTTTAACAGTTACAGACCCTTTCTTGTGCATTATGTTATTTTTTTTTAACAGTTACAGACCCTTTCTTATGCACTATGTTATTATTTTTTTTAACAGTTACAGACCCTTTCTTGTGCATTATGTTATTTTTTTTTAACAGTTACAGACCCTTTCTTATGCACTATGTTATTATTTTTAACAGTTTTCTTGTGCACTATGTTACTATTTTTGACAGTTACAGACACTTTCTTATGCATTATATTATAATTTTTAACAGTTACAGACCCTTTCTTATGCACTATATTATTTTTTTTAACAGTTACAGACCCTTTCTTGTGCACTATGTTATTACTTTTGACAGTTACAGACACTTTCTTGTGCACTATATAATTATTTTTAACAGTCACAGATTGTGAAGTCTTCTCACTTGGGTTGCATTCATATACTTTTAATAAGTAATTTTGTATTTCAACTAAACATAATTTTACCATGGTTTGATGGTCTAATACAATCTGGCAAATGGTTTCAAATTGATGCCAGTTCAGTGTTTAAGTGAATTATTGAATGCTCATTGTTTCCTAACTTTGGTTTCCAAATATAAGTACTGTCACTTCAATTTAAGGCTGAACCAATTAAATTCTATTGATCATTGGTCTTATCTTCTATGATGTACCTGTCGCCAATAGCTTTTGTTTACAATGATTAAATTGTATTGATCATTGATCTTATGATGTACCTGTTGCCAATAGCTTTTGTTTACAATGATTAAATTGAATTGATCATTGATCTTATGATGTACCTGTTGCCAATAGCTTTTGTTTACAATGATTAAATTGTATTGATCATTGATCTTATGATGTACCTGTTGCCAATAGCTTTTGTTTACAATGATTAAATTGTATTGATCATTGATCTTATGATGTACATGTTGCCAATAGCTTTTGTTTACAATGATTAAATTGTATTGATCATTGATCTTATGATGTACCTGTTGCCTATAGCTTTTGTTTACAATGATTAAATTGTATTGATCATTGATCTTATTATGTACCTGTTGCCAATAGCTTTTGTTTACAATGATTAAATTGTATTGATCATTGATCTTATGATGTACATGCTGCCTATAGCTTTTGTTTACAATGATTAAATTGTATTGATCATTGATCTTATGATGTACCTGTTGCCAATAGCTTTTGTTCACAATGATTAAATTGTATTGATCATTGATCTTATGATGTACCTGTTGCCAATAGCTTTTGTTTACAATGATTAAATTGTATTGATCATTGATCTTATGATGTACATGTTGCCAATAGCTTTTGTTTACAATGATTAAATTGTATTGATCATTGGCATTTATGATGTATCTGTTGCCAGTAGCTTTTGTTTACAATGATTAAATTGTATTGATCATTGGCATTTATGATGTACCGTTGCCGATAGCTTTTGTTTACAATGATTAAATTGTATTGATCATTGTTGTTATGATGTGCCTGTTGCTAATAGCTTATATTTATAATGATTTCTGAAAAGGTCAAAATATTTTGTTCCATATCTGATAGTATGTTAATAATAGTTGAAACAATGTTTCATCATGCAATAGATCAGTTTTGAAATATAGAATAAAATGGAGTAACTATATTTGGATGTATACATATTCAAGAAAGTAGATAGATAAGACACCTTGTTCTTAATTTCAGGTGGCAATAAAACTAAAGAAAATCTAGACAGAGCATTGTCTTCCTTTAATAAATCCTACCAGAGTTTGGAGGGAGAGAATCTCAGTAACTTGCAGGTACTGAATACAGACATGTAATATTTATTTTTGCATATAATTTAAAAGATTTATCCTGATCATCTTTTCATGTTTTAGCCACCATTGTAATGGGATGTTTTTCATATCTATTCAGATTCAAGTATGCTATTTTTATTTGAAGATTTTGGACATTTTGGGAGCTGCATTAGATTATTTTAAAAGTTATAGGTTCAGTATTCCTTCAGGTCTGCCTGGGTTGGCTTATTTTGTAGGGCCACATGTTTATTATTCTTTTTATGTCTGCCTGGGTTTGCTTATTTTGTAGGGTCAATAATTCAGTATTTGTTCAGGTCATACTGAGTTGGTTTATTTTGTATGGTCATATTTCTTGAGGTCAGTCTGGATTTTAATTTGGCTCATTTTGTATGGTCATTGATTCAATATTCCTTTAGGTTAGCCTGGGTTGGCAGTTAGTTACCAGTTCCTTTGCATGATGTAGCCAAAAATGTGTTAAATTCTCAGTTAAAAACCAACTATCAACATTTGCTTTGCAAAAGGCCTAAGTAAAGTGGTTTAATGAATAATGGAGTTTTAGCAGTTTTGATTTTTATATTTGATCTTTTAATATTTGCTTTGAAAGAAATTGTGAGTTTAATAAAATATGTTCCATTTATATTCCTACATGCTGGCAGATTTTTGGCATGCAGGCTGTTTTTTTTTTTAACTTGCTTGCTGATTACATGTGTATAATATCAGCTTAAAGTATATGAACCAATATGATCATTTGCAGGAGTTAAATTTTACCTTAATAAAAGTTTGTGTTCTGTTTCAGATGAAGGCATGTTTCTATCACCTAATTAGAACTATGAAAACAAAATGTTAAGCTTGGTAGAAGCCACCTTATTTGCAGAATAAGAAAGTGATTCAATAAAAACTTGAAGTGATAGACAGCTGAATATTTGAGCTCAAGCTAATTTAGATGGTGATTGTTAGAGATTTTGTAAAGAGTTTGGATTATGTAAATATTTTAAATAAGGTTATGTGAAAGCTAAAGTCAAATATTTTTATTTAAAACCTTAAACTGTATACAGGCTTGTTCCCATTTGTCATAAATCATTATTTACACAGTTGTTCGTGAAACTTGAAACAAATAATCAACTTGTGCACTTGGAACAAACAAATTCCAATTTATTTTGAGATTATAGGATGACAGTCTTGATTTGGTTGTAAATGTGTAGAAGTGCTCTTGTAAAAAAATCAGTCCAAGTCCTTTTGACTATTTTATTATTTCTGTGTATTTCAAGATGTTGAATTTTATTATTTATGTGTATTTCAGGATGTTGTGTTTTATTTTTTCTGTGTACTTCAGGATTCTGTTTGCTTCAGGATGCTGTATATTATTATTTCTGTGCATTTCAGGATGCTGTATATTATTATTTCTGTTTGCTTCAGGATGCTGTATATGCACAGATGACAAGGTTGATGCAAATGGTGCTCAAGGATCCAGCTCAGGTTTATGTCTTCTACCACTTTTCTACCCCGTCATATAGCATCACCTATGTCCATTCATAAGCACATCTTTCCACATGTCAGCCTCTGTGTACATATATCCATCATTCCATCTGCATGGTTGACATATGTACCAGACAAATCCTGTAGCAAGTAAGCTGATACATCAGATTCACTTTATGGGTCTGGCAAAAGTGATATGTCCACAGCATAACAATTTGGGACAGTACTGTGACACATACAGGAACACTGAAACTGCCTCTTCCATGCCTCCTGGTATGTTCTACAAACAACATGGATGTAGAGCTTGACCAGGATAACCCACAACATTGAGTGTGAGGATAAGACTGAAGATCTAATGTACTTGGATCTGAAAATGGAGAAAACTAGTTCATTTTTAAGGCTGCAATGCAAGAAATTTATCAGACATTGCCAGCTTTACTCCCCCTCCAGCTATTCAAGTTTCTGACTGCACCATCAAGTATTGCTTGAAACACATACATTTTTGTCTGGTAAATGTAAGGAAAGAGGAAGTCACCCCGCAAGTTTTATCATCATGACTGAGTGGGTTATATGCTCACAAGTCGAAAAAGACTAGGGTACTCTCATGTAAATTTCAGCTGAAAAAATTTGATCTCTATAAGCCATGCTATCTATTGAAATGTTTCAATTCTAGACAAATGTTAAAGCTACTTTAAAAATCTAAATGACACACACAGTTCTAGACATTGTAGAAACTGTTGTCTGGCATGCACAGTCAGCCTTCTGGAGTTTTATTGCCTGATTTAGCTTTGTAAAGACAAAATTTGAATCAGGTGGATCTAATGGCTGATGCCCAGATGCCACCAGACCCAGTTGATATAAGCATAGCTTCCTCACTGGCATTTTTTTGCAATTTTCTGGATTGCTCATAAAAAGTTTACAAGGGGAGTTCAGTAATCTTGGTCTATGACTGTCAGTTTGCTGCTATCAGGTGTGGAGAGAGGGTTTTCATATAGGGAATCGGGTCTTTCTTTTCAAGAAGGTTGGAGACTCTGCATTCCTTCCTCCTATTATCTATACAGTCGGGTCCTCTTAAATGCATATCGCTTAAGTGCATAGCAAAAGTATGATCCCATTTCTCCTTCATGAATATGCATGAATTCTGCTTAAATGCAAACTCCATTTATATGCATAGTTTGGGTCCAGTCCCAAGGCTATGCATATAAGCGGAGTTGACTGTGTACTCCTAATGTTTGTGATTGTGGAACATATTTGAAGAAGGCAAAATTTTTTGGTAAATTATATTCTCTAAAAATACTTAGTTGATCACATTATTTTAAAATCGGACCAGCTTCTCCATCATGTGAGCATCCTAGTTGATATATCAATTAGCTTAAAACTAGCGTCACCTGGTGATGACAAGGGGAGATAATGGGCAAGAATTACTGCCCATTGTACAAGATGGAAAAGATGATTTTGATCTGTTTGGAAGGGCAGGATTTGAGAGAGAAGAAATCTTATTTTCCTAAAAATATATGATCGAGTAATTATTTCCTGAACATGTTTCTAGAATAATTTGTTTAAACTCAATATATCAAATTATTCCAGCCATAAACTAGAGTTTCAGTCGATCATTTATTCCAAATTTTAAAGTTTATCATACTGAAATTTGATTGTGAACAAGACGCTACCATAAAAAGTAGTTGCATTTTATTCATAATTAAAGTAGATCTGGTTCTGGCTATAAATATAAAAAGCAAACTTAACAAAATTTCCCGTGCTTTACAATTGAATGTCACTTTCTGCAGTTTCATTTAAGCAGCCTATGCTAGGTCCTCACTCTTATATTTTATTTTGGTAAATACACATGAAATAAGATGGTTTCGGAATGAAAATACAATGCTTCTAATTATAATATAGTTCAAGGGAGTGATAAACATTGACCCCACTATAGATGAGGTCGCCTTATATTCAGGTATTTTATTCGTAATATAGTGGTTCCCTACTTTTAAGGCTACCCCTTCTGCACCAGGAAAGTTGCTGTATATGACAAATGACCAGAGGGGAGTGCTATATTTTTGTAGAAGTATATGTACATATAACTTTTCCAAGCATTTAAAAGTTACATTATTTAAAGGCTCTTCTTGTCTTGAACAGACTCATTTCATGTTAACATACATTTATATTTCTTTTTCTTAAGCATGAAATGCAAGTGGGGCATTGCAAAACCATTAAAATGTCATTTATTCATTGTGCATACATTGCTTGGCATTTAGAATTATTTTCTTTCCATTTACTGCATCTTCCCACTGCACTAGAATATTCTTATCTGTTATAATGTTGTTTATTTGAGTTTCCCTAACATAATTTTATTTCAGCAAGACTGTTGAACTCATCATACTGTCATAAAATTGAATGACTTTTACTTTTTCTTCCGAACTATTAATTATCCTTTTTGTGTGGTCACATGTTAAAGTTTTGTAACAATTTATATTTATGTTGCTAATTGTACAGTACTACAATTTAATAATGCAGATGAAACTTTTGTAGAATAGACAAAAATGCCTTGTTTATAAAGGAAGTGAAACATGTACATTCAAATCATATTTGGTCTTTGTCTGGTAAACTTTTGTTCAAGGTTAATTTCTCTCAGTTTCTTAAATCCCAAATTCTATATTTAGTTTATGAAGACCACATAATGATCTTGACAATAGAAGAACTCATCCGCTGTGTTAAGGTCAAAACTCATTCACAACATTTTTGAACCCATTTTTTCAAAATATAGTCATTGATAGATAATGATATAATTTTAAACTTATTGGTACAAGCACTTAGTCAACAATTCTTTAAGTAGTGAAAACCTGACATCAGGAAACAGACCAGTAGACATTATCAGCTTACTTACCTTATGAATTAAATATTACCTCTAGACACATTAAAATAAATATGCTGGCTGCTGTTTTTCATGTTAGATGAGTGGCCTTTCTTGAGGGGTACCTTTGAACACTAACTTGTTGGCGCCAAGGAATTCTGGCTGTAAAAGGTGGGTGGCCATTGGATTGGTCAAGGAGGAGGGTTATTCATGAGGGGGACCACTATATACTATTAAATGACCTTCTGATGTGTATTATACAGTGAAGAAGCATAGTATATAGTAGACTCTGGAAAGCTCAATACCTAAGGGACATACTGTATGTACTCGCTTATAAGTCAAATCAAATTGCAAACAAGAAAGATCCTAATCTGCCATTTCAAAACGTGCCTGTAGATCATGGTCTTGTTGCATGTTCTACTGATTACTCATAACAACCTGCACAAACCCAGATCTGCCAGTTCATTATGTGATGGAAGACCATGGTCTGTGCAGTTTGACTAATCTTATAAGTGAGTACACACGGTAATAAAATTTAACAAGTTTGTGAATCAAGTCTGAGGTTTCACTTGATCATGACTATTATTTTAGGTCTTAAAAATAAGTTTAAGGATCTTTGACTTGACCATGTTTCAGCCAAATAAATAGTATTTTAAATTTTGCCCAGTACATATTCCAATTATCTTTTCTTTCCAGAAAAGAGAAACCAAGTTTAGTCCTAACTATATGGAAAACCTTAAAGTAGCAGTTGAGGTAGGTGTTTGTGAGTTATTTTTACAGTGAAACCTTTAAAAAAACTGAAAACCCATGGGACGTCAAAAAATCTTTGGCTTTGAGAAATGTTTGGTGTACTGAGGTTTTTTGCAGGTGTGAAAAAAAAAATTCTAATTACTGATGTGATGAGAGAGAATGTAATTATGAAAGCATCAGTGTCTCACTCTACAAGAGTGTTTTATTATTTAAATATATTTAATAAAGAATTTGATTAACAGTATATGTTCCTACCATGAATCACACACTGTTACATACATACAAATATTTCTTTCAGATAGAAATACAGTCTTCATCGCAAGAAACATCTGACGAATGAGATATTTTTATAACTTTACTGCAAGAATAATGAATGTCTGTATAATTCGTAAAGTTCAAAATGCGGCTTGGAAAAGAGGAGCATGATATTTTTTTATGTTTCTTTTACCCGCGTGGCTTGTGTTAATGACTCCATTTCTTGTGACTTAGTCAAACAATGCTGATCCTTTGCAATTTCAATATAAGATCTAAAACATCAGGATTTCTTGTTTAGTTAATTTTACTTAAAATACTGCTTGGCAATCTCTGTATAAGATCTAAAACATCAGGATTTCTTGTTTAGTTAATTTTACTTAAAATACTGCTTGGCAATCTCTGTATAAGATCTAAAACATCAGGATGTATTGTTTAGTTAATTTTACTTAAAATACTGCTTGGCAATCTCTGTATAAGATCTAAAACATCAGGATGTATTTGTTTAGTTAATTTTACTTAAAATACTGCTTAGCAATCTTTGTATAAGATCTAAAACATCAGGATGTATTGTTTAGTTAGTTTTACTTAAAATACTGCTTGGCAATCTCTGTATGAGATCTAAAACATCAGGATGTATTGTTTAATTAGTTTTACTTAAAATACTGCTTAGCAATCTCTGTTGGCAATGTATTAGAAGTGCAAACACATGCTTGGTCATAGAAACCTGGATATTTAATTAAGAAAACAAGCAAACAATGTTCTACTGATCGGTATAAATTAATAACATGAATCATAATTAGTTAATTCAGTTAAATATAATCTTAAACAGCTACCGTATTTTCCGGCCTATAAGTTGATACTTTTTTACTTGAAAGTCGGGGCTTTGTCTAATGCTCTAAATCAACTTATATATGGATTTTGTCATTGAAAGTTTATATAAGTTACATTCGTAACTACAGGTAATAAAATGAACTACAACATGGATGTGCTTTTAATTATAATAAAACAAGCATAGACTGTTTATCCTGCTGTGTCAATTGATAACAGAATATAGCAGTGATTTGTTCAGAAGTAAAATCACAAGCATGTTAGCATCGGTAATGCAAATTTCATGATTGCTGGTAATATGGAATATCATACAATGATAACATTACTTGTGTCAAATACGAAGTCAAGATATTGACCTGGCCTCGTCTAATACTCTGAATCGACTTATATATGGAAGAAGGATGGAAAATAAGTCGAATTGGTGAATTCGACTTATACTCCACAAAGACTTATAGGCCGGAAAATACGGTACAAGCATTTAGCTATTAATTTTTGCCTTAAAGTCATTTTTCTTTCCTTTGTTGCACAGATTACCCCCACAACAGCAGGTTGTTTCAGTGTTTATCCAGAATTTAGCAGCTAATTATATTTCCAAGTTTTAAGTTTCTGGGTGGGGTGGGGGTTAGGAATAAAATTTAATTTGGGATCAAAATTTGTTTCACTATTTGGAGTTGAGGGGTTTGGATTTACTGGGGAAAATGATGGTCATATTAAGGAAGGAAATATTCAGAACTAAGAAAAAATTGGGGATTCTGAAATAATGAGGTGTATGTTTGAAGAGTTAAAATGTATTTTAGAGAACAAACTACATCCAGCACAGGTGAAACAGCATTTAATTCCTTCCAAAACCTACTTTTCACAACATTGAGGTCAAAAGATTAAATGTTATTTCTCTTTTCCACTGCTTTTTTAGTCAGTAATTCTGTTTTTCTTCTAGTAGCAGACAACTTGTCGTAAATCTCAAAGACCCTCCACAATATTTTTCTTCTTCTTTTTCTAAGTAGTTCTCCACCCTGAATTAATATTTTCATTGCAGATGTACATGATGAACTGCATTCACAATCAGTTGTTCTCGGCCATTACTGCATGTGTGACCACTCAGGATGCCAAGGTCAACAAAATGACCCGAAATCTCACTGACATAAGTCTGGAACAACTGGGAGTCCGGCACGAGTTTGAGAGGAATTTGCCGTTGGCCAGAACACAACTGGCAAAACTAAACAAGTATGCGACTCCTATTGGTAGACTTTGCTGCCTTAAAAGGGTCATGTCAGATTTAACAAAACCATCTGTGCCATCTGCTTCAGAAAATGAGGGTAAGTTTTAAATGTTAGTCAAGACTAATGTACCTTTCTTTCTTGCAAAGGAGAGAGCATAGTTTTTCTGTTTCTACTTATTTTGTCTTTAATTTAACTATGACACTTTCATTTCTAAATTTAGTGTTTAAAACCATGTGAGATCAAGAAATAAAATTTTGTTTACTATTACATCATCTTGAGATAGTGTGGCTTATTCCATTTTAGGGCTTCCTAATTTCAAGGCCAAGGTTATGTATCAGCATTTTATATATTGATTATACATATAGATATATACCTTTTGATTTCCTGGAACCTATAGTGTTGTGATCATTGTCTCAGGAGATCCCTAAACTGGTCAAAACAAAAATAGGCCATGTTAGTAGGGAAGATGTTCTTTGAGTCATAATGTTAGGATGGTTTACGGGATTTTTTAGCCCAGTGACCAGTCTGTGTATTGGTGGAACAAAAGGATACTTTGTTTTGCTCATTCGTTTGTAGTTTATTGTCAAGAGCTGTAGAGTGGAACCCTGAGGCAAGACCTAAAGGTATCACCAGCAATGAGGAGTCCTGTGGTGGTGATCTAGGCCAGGGCTGTTTCTTATCATGTAGATTTCCGGCATTTTGTAAATTTTATTTATCTTCCTTATCTGACAAAACTTCTTGCATTAAGGACATGTCAGAATATAGGCTTATCATGTCTTAATCCATTGTCTTGCATTTCTGTGTTTTTCCCATGGTCTGTTCTGTAAGACAAATAGAGCAGAACATATAAATCTGTTTTAATTCTTTAACTGCCTCTTATTATTGAACACAAAGTTGACACAGAGCTGTGCCTGATAGCATTAGCAGATGAATTTAATAAAGCTATGAAGCATTCAGGTTAAAACCAAAATAATTCACCATACTGCCTATGAGAGGTTCAAGGATGATCCATACAGGTAAATGTATTGGCAATGAAAACTCACCTGTATGTAGCCAGTCATTGTGAAATTATACCTATATTATGAGTTTTCTATCAGTCTCAAACACTTGTACATTAGCACAAATTAAAATTTCAGCCCAAACTTATTTTTGAAGTCATGTAGGCAACCCATGCAAATTGGTACCCATGCAAATGGGTACAGTAATATGAGAGTTGGAAATATGTATGGAATATACTTTTCTTGTGAAATGAGAACTCCTCCAACTTGTATCAACATTGATTTTGGTTTTCGCATGGACTCTCATGGTGAGAACATATTTCTTGGCATAAGTGGAGGTAGTAACTGTGGTATTCTTGGGTTTTACCGCCAATGCCTTTATCAGGGGAGATCACTCTATCTGACTGCCACCAAGGTGGGAAGATAACTTTTAGCTCTTTTTAGCTTAAAGTTCTGAATGTGATGGCTGGATTTGCGAGGTATTAATACTTCTAAGGTATTTATGAAGAAATGTTTTCCTAGGAAAAAAATAGTTTTTCATTGTCGTGCAAAAGTTAACTCTTTAATTGGTACTTAAATTCATGGATGGGGAGACTGTCCTAATGTCTTCAGAAATGGGCAAAGCATTCTTAGACTCTTAAAAAATGGGGGAAAGGTTCTTAGTGTCTTCATGGATATGGGGGATGGATTTTTAGCAACTTCATAGATGGTGTATGAGTTCTTGGTATCTTTACAAATGGGGAAAAGGTTCTTAGGATCATCATAGATACGTGAGGAGTCCTGTTGTAGACACAGATAGAAAAGGGATCATCATAGATACATGAGGAGTCCTGTTGTAGACACAGATAGAAAAGGGGCCCTAGTGTCTTAATAGATAGAGAAAGTGGTCCCTAGTGAGTGTCTTCACAGACAGGAGTGGGGTCCTAATGTCTTCCCAACTAAGTGGGGGTCCTAGAGTCTTTACAAACGGGAGATGGATTCTATTGTCTTCACAGATGTGGAAGGATCCTAATGTGTTCACAGATAGGGGAATGGGTCTTAGTTCCTTCAATGTTTTAGAGGGATCCTAATGTTGTAGGAGCTAAGTGGGGGATCCTAGTCTTGATAGGATTGAATGGAAACATTAGTGTTTCACAGTTTGTAGAGGGGTTTTTGTGTCTTCATAGATAGGAGAGGAGTTTTAGTGTCTTCACAGATAGGAGAGGAGTTCTAGTGTCTTCATAGATAGGAGAGGAGTTCTAGTGTCTTCACAGATAGGAGAGGAGTTATAGTGTCTTCACAGATAGGAGAGGAGTTTTAGTGTCTTCATAGATAGGAGAGGAGTTCTATTGTCTTCACAGATAGGAGAGGAGTTCTAGTGTCTTCATAGATAGGAGAGGAGTTCTATTGTCTTCACAGATAGGAGAGGAGTTCTAGTGTCTTCATAGATAGGAGAGGAGTTCTATTGTCTTCACAGATAGGAGAGGAGTTCTAGTGTCTTCATAGATAGGATAGGAGTTCTATTGTCTTCACAGATAGGAGAGGAGTTCTAGTGTCTTCACAGATAGGAGAGGAGTTCTAGTGTCTTCATAGATAGGAGAGGAGTTCTATTGTCTTCACAGATAGGAGAGGAGTTATAGTGTCTTCACAGATAGGAGAGGAGTTCTAGTGTCTTCACAGATAGGAGAGGAGTTCTATTGTCTTCACAGATAGGAGAGGAGTTCTAGTGTCTTCATAGATAGGAGAGGAGTTCTATTGTCTTCACAGATAGGAGAGGAGTTCTAGTGTCTTCATAGATAGGAGAGGAGTTCTATTGTCTTCACAGATAGGAGAGGAGTTATAGTGTCTTCACAGATAGGAGAGGAGTTCTAGTGTCTTCACAGATATGAGAGGAGTTCTAGTGTCTTCACAGATAGGAGAGGAGTTCTAGTGTCTTCATAGATAGGATAGGAGTTTGAGTGTCTTCACAGATAGGAGAGGAGTTCTAGTGTCTTCACAGATAGGATAGGAGTTCTAGTGTCTTCATAGATAGGAGAGGAGTTCTAGTGTCTTCACAGATAGGATAGGAGTGCTAGTGTCTTCACAGATAGAGGAGGAGTCATAATGTCTTCACAGTTAAGGAAATGGTCCTGGTGTTTTCACAGATAATTGAGGGGTTCTAGTGTTTTCACAGATATGGAATGGTTCCTTGTTTCTTCATAGATAAAAATGTTATTGTTGGCTCATATAACTAATAGTCTGAAGCAACCATGAAAATCACAAAAATGTACACCCTCCATATAAAGTGATTTTCTAATACCCTTACAGATTTGAAATGGAGCATTGGTTTCTTCCACTTGAAATTTTTCTAATGCTTAACTATTTAGATTATTCTGCTGATGAGGTATATGCTAATATTCAGGTAGATTATTCAAGCATTATTGGAGAAAAGAGCTTATGATAGCCATATATTGGCAGCATTGTTGATATAGTTTCATTTCAATTTTCAGAACTTGTGATGACAACTGATGATTTCCTTCCTATTTGGATTTTCCTAATCATCCGATCCCAGATACCAAACTGGTAAGTCGACCTTACTTACACAAGTGTATTTCATGATATGATACTGGTCAGTATAATTTCTTAGAAAAGATTATTTCTAGATGCCAAGCCAGTAACTCTACCTTTCTTCTTTAGATTTCCTCCCCAATTACATTAGTATTATTGATATAGGCCTGCTGCATCCCTAATCCAGCCTTACTAAAATGATGGAAATTGATTTGCTTCTGTATATATCATGTATAGCAGCAATTCTTGCCCATTACCTCCCCTTGTAGCTACCAGGTATTACTGTTGTACAGTCAACATTGTACCAAAAAACTCCTGTCAATCCATGCCAATATTGATGTGAATTTTTTATCAACCATCCATAAATTTGGATTTATATTGTGTATTAATCATTCCTTTCCTGGTGGTATACATTATTTTTTAATTTATTCCAATATTTTCATGAATTTTTCACATTCTTCGACTTTGTCTATAAAGACCACTGTTATAGATGAATGTTGTCATTCACATTTTAGTGTGCACTGCCTATCTTCTCCTCATGTTGTAAATGGTATTGTTTTAGTGACTTATTAACAAGCTCCATTTTTTTATGTTTTTAGTGTAACATGATAAATGCAAGATTTTTAAAGCATGAGTGCATGAGTCATGTTATGCATGTGCAAAATGTCCTTACATTGTAGTGTATGCACCATTTGGCTGGAGGATGTAATGACTGTTTTGTTGCAGAATGTGACCAGATCAAAAGAAAAGATGGGAAATTCTTACGACAACTTTTCCAGTAGCTTAATGTATAGAGCATCTGCCTCGGATGTGGGAGGTCATGGGTGATCCTCTTTACAGATGGAAATCTTACTGATATATATATATATATATATATATATATATATATATATATCAATCAGTCTCATCAAGTCCATGGCTACACATGCATGCTATGTCATGGATTTTACTGATCCTTCCTTCTATTCTTGCCTGTGACACAGCCATTTCTGGTGATGACCGGATTGCTTACACATGGCTGGCAACCATGTCAGCCACACATCCAACGGAGCCAGCTTTCCATATGTTCAGTTTACCAACTGGAAAGTTACCATGGCTTGGACAGAGATGATGGCATTGCATTATCTATGTCACCTGTTTTGTTATTTCCAGATATGGAAGCAGAACTAGAACAGGTCACCACACAGTGATTGTGAAGATATTCATGAACAACAGCCTTTCTCAAATCTAATTTTTGAGTTGAATGAATTCATCTTAAAGGTTGCTTTTAAAGAGATATACTAGATGTTGTTGGTTTCCAAATGCTCTCCACTCCTAACTACCTTGCAGGACTATAAGGTCAAAGCTTTGGTAGATATTGATGGTATGGAAGAGACACTATCCTATTGGCTGCTTTCCTAATCCATGAAAATCAGAAATTACTGACCATATGTCTGGAGTCTGTGAAAATCAGAGAAATTACTGACCATCTGTTGAGAATCTGTGAAAATCAAAGAAATTACTGACCATCTGTTCAGAAGAATATGTGGTCTTTGGAATTCTTTTCTGAAAGTCAAGTATCAGCAACATTTTCATCACACTGGTACAAAACACATTTGGACACCTTCCATACTGAACTCCCATTGCAGTTTATTAACATGGCATCTCACCATTATATGGCAAATGTTGAGGGTGGTCGTTGACCTGAGTTGCCAGAGTCAATACATTCTTCCACCGAAGTTGCCTCAGTGAAATTTGACCTGATAGCATTCCACATTGCTCAAGTCATACCATACCATGGTATTACAAATGATGCTGTTTGACTTGTCATTACTCTTTGGCAGTAAAATTGAAGATGTTTGGAAGCACACAGCTCAGGAACTTCCCATCTCCAAATCACCACCCACCAAGCCCAGTCTTTTAAGACCAGCTTGTCCCTTTAAAAATGGAGGGATCATATTCAAGCAAAGGAATAGAGATCTTATATGTATCAGGTGTAGCTCTGATCTGAGCCTAATGCCAGGAAGCAACAACCTAACCAGTTTAGGATGTAACATGACTGGGGAGCAAATTCTCCTCCTCAAAGCCTGTTAACTCTCAATGCAGTCCCATGAACCCCACTGCCAGCAGACAGAAATACTGGTGGGTACCAGATTCTTGCAGTTCCAAGCCCATTGGATCAACCTATTTCCACAAAATGAATGGGTAATCCAAATTATTTTGGAGGAGTTTTCATCTATCTAACCCCCTATTCCTCTCCCCTTATACAAAATGCCATCGGCAAATTGAGGGTGATCATTGACCTGAGTTGCCGGGTATAGTTCAGACCTTCAACCATCTCAGTGTTTTGTCCATCTGGGTATGGAGTTTATCACAAATCTTAATCTGCCATCATCAACATCTTTCAGTTCTCAAAGAATTAACTCTCAGGGAAAAGTCTTGATTATGTTGATCAACTCTACACCAGGTCATTTGACCTGTGCATTTTAGTTTGGCAGTTTCTACCATAGGTGTGACAAACACAATGTCATTGTTGACACTGTTAAGAAAGGGTCAATTGATTCATAAGGAATGTGCCCTCCTGATCCAACTTTCATTATGTTAGGGGTGTCTGAGCAACAATGTATTTGTGACAAGGAGGAATCACAACATACATGTACTCATCTTTCTGATTGAGAAACTTGGGTCATGGATGTACTGATAGTTCGTTGGGATGAGTTGTGGGCCTATGCCTAGTAACATGGTCTTGGTACTAAAAATAATACAGAAGTTGTCAGACCTGCAAGATGATTCTGATAGTCCCTTGCAGATGGGACAAATATTGGGTCATTTATCTACCAGATCTAGTAATGGATCAAACTGAATTTTCTCAAACAGCAGTAGTTGCAGGTGTTCCACCCCTACCCAGACCATCTTCTCTCCAATTCCAGTCAGATTCTACTGCTGCTTGATATCTGGCACACTCAGGCATCATAGAAGAAGAGATATCAGTCATGATAAAGATCTAATAGACCTACTAGCCAGTATTGAATTTACTAAAATCCCCACCTTGTTCCCAAAATGGAATCTCTCTTGGGTTTAAATATGGCTCAATTCAGATAAATTCTAACCATTAGGCACAACCTTGCTGAAGCTGCTATCATACAAAACATGTTTCCTAACAGCTTTAGCTTTGGCATGCCAGGTGAGCAACTGCATGCCCATTCAGTTGACATATACTATCATTAGTTCAGATTGGATGTTTTGATGGTCCCCATGATGCAACCATTCCAAAACATGTCTTGCCCTTCAAGGCTTGCCTTTGTGGCTAATGTGGGTTATATGTTCTGTTTAGTCTAATTTATCAAAAGATACAAGTTACCTTGTGAAGATATCAACTACCGTATTTTCCGGCCTATAGATCGATGCGAAGTATAAGTCGAATTGACCAATTTTATAAATTTTTCATCCTTCGTCCATATATGTCGATTTTGAGTATAAGACGAGGCCAGGTCAATAACTTGGCTTTGTATTTTATACTACCGGTAGTAACTTCCGGTTGCATGAATATTGATGGTATCGTTGTATGATATTCCAAATTACCGGCAATATCCATTGCAACAAGAGCTATGATAATTCCTTCCAGTTGAAAGTTTAAACCTACGGTAATTTATTTGAGAAACTTTGTCAAATACAATTACGGTACTTTATTCAGAGAACCATGCACACATGTCTGATTTATATATACATGTATAATCTATTGCATGAAAAGAGTATCAACACCGTGTACTCACCAGCGAATCTTGTAGCATACATTGAATCCATAATACAAATATTTCCATCGAAAATATCCACACACGGATGTAAAATATTCAATAGTTTTGTCACAGATCATTATGTGACTGAATTCAATGAAAAGAAAATAACAAAAATTACGTAACGGGTGTACGTAATGAATGATGAAATAGTACATGTCCATAGATTAAATAATGGAAGCTAAAGTGTATTCTTATAATAACTACATGTACATCTCAGGATCTTTCTGTCTCTGAATTCAGTCATTGTAAATTTCAGCACATTTTCCCACCCAAGCTGCTAGTCAAAGTTCTTTGAACTTGCCGCCCAGCTATTGTATCATGTTCTTTTGATGTACTCTAATAAATACAGCAGGCAGAACTGGCTGTATTTTAACCACTGAATTATGTCACTGTAAATATCAGCACAGCTAAAATGATAAAGTACCGTATAAACATATGATTTGGGGGATTCAGTAGAATGCATGATCTACATTATTTTATAAATAATCATAGCTTGCTCCAGTTAATATGGATTACATCACTTTGTAGGATCAATTGGATCAATAAAAAAAAAGCTATACCGGTAATTGCTCATGTGTGTCCAACATTATACTGGAAAATCAAATATTAATAGACCAGTTATTTCATATCTTTTTTTTTTAGGATCAAACAATATGCTTTGAATTAGTACAGTACACTATAGAGTATAGACCGTAAGTGTGCTATGCGGCCCGGTGAAGTTTTTACCGGTAATTGTTTTCTTTTATTTTATGTTTGAGAAATAAGAAAAAACACGCAAAATGCAAAATAAATAATGACAAAACTTACAAATATAAATGCAGTCATATTATGTTATGACAATTTATTGACATAGTAATTTAACATGAATTTGTAAATCTATGTGACCTGTTTTCGATTATGCCGATTATAGAGCAATATCAATAGCATAACGGATACTGTAATCCATATATAAGTCGATGCAATTTCAATGACAAAATCCATATATAAGTCGATTCAGAGTATAAGACGAAGACCGAACTTTCAAGTCAAAAAGTCTCGACTTGTACGCCGGAAAATACGGTAATGAAATTTGAGCAATCTCTGATGATCCTCTCTTTCAAACAAGACAGAATAGAAGCTGTTGGCTGGCATGCAGTCAAACGTCTAGAGCTTTTTGTCAGAGATTCAGTTTCTCAGACAAAATCTGAATCTGGTGGGTTCTGTGGCAGTGGCCCAAATGACCAACGGACAACCAGACCCAGTTAAAGTTAAATAAGCCTCTCGATTTAACTAGATTTTTGCCAGTGAAATTGTGTCAGTAATCATCTTCTTAACTAGATACATCTCATGGGTCGTGATTCTTTCTGGGGTTTTCTTTGGTTCTTCCTCCACCAGTTATACTGGCTGCCATTTTTTAGCCAAACTTTTGTTGAAAATGCTGTTAAACCCTATAACAACCAACAACTTAACCAGATATATAGGGTCACATGTTTGGAGAGGGGGTTATCATTTGTATAGGGAATCCAGCCCTTTAATCCCTAGAAGGATACCCGAAGGTATAAATAGGATGCTCAGCATTCCTTCCTCATGTTACCTATTCTCTTAATGTTAATGTGATCAGAAATGTATTTCAAGGAGAAAGACAATTTTGAAGTAAATTATGTTTCTTCAAGAATATTTATTTGTTCACATCACTTAAAATCACTCCCAGCCACCTTACCATGATAAATTAGTGACACCTGGTGGCAGGAAGGGAATTTAATTGACAAGAGTTATTGTCTTTAGTTTCTATGATACAGACAGAAAAGTGAATTTTCATCTTTTTAATTGCGCTGGATTCGGGAGGTAGCAAGCTTATAATCCGAATGTTAATGTGATCGGGTAAATATCATTAGAGAAACATAATTTACTTAAAAATCTTACAAAAGAGTATTTGCATTGAACTATTAGGACTTTGAAAAATTAAAAGAGAGGAAAATACTTAAATACCATAAAAATTGGAAATAGAGTGTCGTGTGTGTCATTTGTACCCTTAGTTTGTTATATCCAATTAGGTAAAATATTAACACTGTTCATATGAAACACCACATTCTGTTGAATAATTGTTTTATTGTTAAAAGGTCTTTACATGTTAAACAAAAGATTTATAATTTGTGACTAAAGTTTTCATACTTTTCTCATTTGTAATACATAATCTGGATCACTATTTTGTGTCATAAAGTAATTTAAGTTTTGTGAATTTATTTGTTTTGCTAAATAAAGGAATTTAAATTTTGTGAATTTATTTGTTTTGCTGTGTCTGTAAATCTTAAATGTTTCTTACAATTGTGTGATGAATAGTAAATAAATGTCTAGTTATAAGAGAATATGTGTTTAGTAGTTATTATTTACATTTGAAGGCCTGAAATAGGACATTCAGGCATACCTTGTATATCCAGTACTTACTGTATATAGCAACCACCTGCATATATCAGCAACCTGAGACTACCAATCTTTAATCCCCTTGCAATGTACTATATTGCCAGCATTTTGTGACCACCTGCTTAATGTGACTGGCAATTACTATTATTCTGTGCAGTCGACCCTCATGTACTATATATTAAAACTGATGATTTGTAAAGGTTAATGTATATTTTTTTCTTTGAATTAATCACCTGCATAAACTTGCCTGAAGCAGATTTAAACCATTGCACCTGTCTACAATTTTACATTTCAGGACTGCCAATCTGATGTACATGAAACATTTTCACCTTGCCAAGCATGTAGATGACGATGAGTTTAGGTCTGTGAACTACAGCCATTTATATTTGGTGTCTGTGTATGTATGTGTGTGCGTGCGTGCGTGCGTGCATGCATGCGTACGTACGTACGTACGTGAAACATTTTCACCTTGCTATGCATGTGGATGATGATGAGTTTAGGGATGTGAACTACATCTATTTATATTTTGCGTCTCTGTGTTGTTGTTGTAGTGTTTAAAGCCATTTTTCAGCACACAATATTCTATACATGGCAGCCAGTATTACTGGTGGAGGAAGAACCCGGGAAAACCCACAGAAAGAACTACCGACCCATGAGAAGATACTGGCAAGCTTTCTCACATACCCAAATTGGCTGAATCTGAGACTCGAACCCTGTATGTGTGTGTATGTACGTGTGTGTGTGTGTGTGTGTGTGTGTGTGTGTGTGTGTGTGTGTGTGTGTGTGTGTGTCTGTCTGTCTGTCTGTCTGTCATTTAGGGTTGAAATGATAACCCTAGCTTGTCAAGCGTACGATTTATTATGAGATGAAATGGTATGAAATAAACCTAAAACATTACAAGGCGCATACTTAGAATACAAGGCAAATAGAATACAGAATATAACAATACAAAATATAACCAACACAAATGCAATACATAGTACACAAACCACACACTGGCTATTAATTCTTTGCACATTGTGCAAACTACACATCAACATGTGTTAACTCAGTTCTAAACAGGATTTACTCAGAACCAGCTTAGAGGTTTGAACACCCTAAACGTCCTGTCCCTACTGAATGTAGTGATGAACACTAATGGCATTACCTTTAAACCCCCTTTGAACCCAATTGAATTTATATTAAGAGTTGTAGATATTGCAATGTTGTGTGACAGTATTAGAAAGGGAAAATTTTGGGTATGTGGAAATTGGAGTCTGGACTTCTGGAATTTCAGTCAGGACTTTAATTTATTTAAGTCACCAGCCTGTGGCCTGTGTTTTAAAAAATTCTTTGTGCACTGACAGACATAAACTAAAATTGTACACATGCATAGCTTTCAAAATACTTATGATAATAGAAAGTTAGATTTATTTTGATAACGAGACTTTCTTTTTAACAGTTTTTATCTGGCAACAGTGGAGGCAGCCCTGGACTACATTACAAGTGGTAAGGTCAAACAGGAAGCATTAGCCACTACCAAGAAACAGGTATGTGATTTACAGTTACATGTGTTACATCATCTGTTTACACTAATGACCATATATCATGTGATTTTTAATAATAATTTGTATGTTAATTGTTTTTATCACCATGAGAAAAACTTGGTTTAAACCATATTGTTTGAGTCTTGTCTTACAGTTATTCCATCATAAGGTTTGACAAAACATTGTCCAAATGATTGACCTACTTTTATGTACCTGAAATGAAGTCACTATACCAGTTATCACAATTCAGAATTAGTTTATTTCCTCGAAAAAGTACTTATGATCTGCAAATTTGGTAATTACTTGTTAAATAGTTTTTATTTAAGTTAGCAACATGAAAACAATGAGAAAATAAATTACATAAGTACTAGGTACCAGACATAAGTATACATCCAAATAAAGTTCCAGTTACTTGTTTATAACTCCAAATGGGCACCTTATTTGGTGCAAGGGAGACAAAACTGTAAATCTTTGCCGTCATTAGGTTTTTTGTGTTTAGTACACTTGATTGGAATTTACCATTTAATAATAATAATAATAATGAGGACTTTATATAGTTCCTAATCTTTAGAAGCTCTAAGCACTTTGCAACATAAAAAATAATATGAGTACAAAACAACAAACACCATGAAATTAGAAAATATAAAAACATGCTGTTCAAGGTAGGAAATAATATTAGATGTTCAAGTTTGTTCTTGCAGTCGAAATAGGTGAGTTTTAAGAGCACTCTTAAAAGGGATCAGTATGTCTTTGTGTCTAAGTTCAATGGGCAATTTGTTCCACATTGCCGGGCCCTGGTATGCAAAAGAATCTTGTCCATATGACTTCGTTTTCATAGTGGGAACAATGAGTATACGATTGTCAGAAGAGGAGAATAAGTATCTTGCTGGTGTATACACATGGATGAGGCCGGATAGGTATGTTGGACTGGAGTCTTGTCAGTGAAACATAGCACAGGGAACAAATTTTGTGTTTGATTCTGGATTGAATGGATAGTCAGTATAGGGTACAGAACAATGTGGAGATGTGCTCTGATCATGGTACTCAAAGGATGATTCGAGCAGTGTTTTGAACATTTGAAGTTTCTGGAGTATATATTGAGATGAACCAGACAGAATTGAGTTACAATAGTCCAATCTTAAAAGTACTAATGAATACACAAGTGTTTGAGTGGCATCAACTGAAAGATATTTGCGAGTGGAGCTGATGTGTCTCAGCTCAAGATATGAAGTGTTGCATATGTTTGTGACGTGTTGATGTAATGTGAGAATAGTGTTGAGAGTAACACCTATTATATTTAGGTTCAAGATAGCATCATCTGATAAGCAAGTTTATATGCTGCAGAGACTGGCTTACATGTAAAAATACAGCATTTTCATAATGATTCATAGTTGTGACATGGAAGTCCTGTGAATCAATTTAAGAATTTAAGTTTAGGAGCAGCCATTAGAGTTTAACTTATACCTCAGATTTAAAGTCACAACAAAAATAGGAATCAAGCTGAGATTCAAAGGATCCCAATACCTCATAGCTTAGTATATATATATATATATATATATATATATATATATATATATATATATATATATATATATATATATATATAGTGCATTTGAAAGGACTGTTATATGCCATGTGATTTGTATATATATAAAACTGACAAGCAACAGTGCAAAACTAGTATCACTCTAGCCTGAGCGCTTTCGACTCTTAATGAGTCTTTATCAAAGGCAAATACAGAACATAGACAAGACATACAAGTAAAATACAAAAACCGTGTTTACAAAACTTTACATGCCTGTTTCTACAGGAATTCAACCTTTAAATCTATTATGTTACAACTACAACTGTAAAATGTCTGTATTGACTTAGAAATCGATGAGCCAAAGCGACACATCTGTTTTTGTATTTAAATTTATGTACGCGCAAATTATATCCCGGATATTTTACATTAGTAGTTAGAGGCTATTAAGCAAATTTAGAGAATTATTTAAAAGAAAATGTGTCAGCTGGAAAAGATATTTACATATATATATATATATATATATATATATATATATATATATATATATATATATATAATAGAACATGATAACTGGTTAGTATTCTGATTAGATTGGTTTAATGTGTTGTTATTATAAGATATTTCTTTTGCTTGAGTTTAATCTTTTGTTTCATAGATTATACAGCATCATCAGCATCTTTCCATTACCTTCTCTAATCAACTCATATATTCAGTTCTGCCAATTTTATGATGGGCAGATCCAAATGATGAGCCTTTCTGTGATGGAATTAAAATTTGCCTTTTATGCAACTATTTTTTTATTATTATCCTTTTAATTGATTAACAATACTAGATACCTAAATATTGAACTGTCTTCATTTCCTGCTTCTTCCTTCTTGTTATCTTTACTGTCATTGAGCTTTCATAAATATTACTTACCATTTTTACTCGCATATAAGTCATAACTGGCTGCAAACAACCATGACTTTGCTCTGCCTGTGCATTATGGGATTGCAGATCATGGTCTGTGTTTTTTTTTATTGATTGATCCTTACAAACTTTATTGATCCAGATCTTTTGGTGCATTATGCAAAGGTAAATCTGTGTTTCTGCAGTTTGATCAGACTTATATGCAAGTATATACCATACTTTAAAATCTTGATAATATGCATCAACATCAAATATGATACATTTCATTGTCATTGTATATGTTAAAATTTTGCTGTCAATTTGTGTGATGTGATGTGCTGCATTTCACTGTCAATGTGTTGTGATGCATTGTCAGTTAATGTTGTGTTGCCTTTCACTGTCAATTAATGTGTTGTGATGCATTTCATTGTTGGTGTTTAGTGATGCATATCACTGTCAGTGTGTTGTACTTGGTAAATTAGCTCAGTCCTGTTGTAAAGATTTGTTTAATTTATTTTCATTGCATGTTTCTAATTTTTCAGTACCTCAGTCCTGCAATAATTGCACACTTTGATTTATTTGTATTCGTTGCATGTTTTTAATTTTTCTTGATTCATTATTGTTTTCAGAATTTTAAACATCAAGAACATACAGACCCTCCGGGATTTAGGAGACATCCATCAGGTGGATCATCAACGCGAGAGAAATTTTTCCAGGTTAAAAGTTTTGCCTTCCTGTGTTAAAAAATGCCAATTACCTAAACCCATTGGAAGATGATCATTTTGTCCCTAACATTAGTTGTCAGAATAATTGGTTTTAAGGCAGATTGCTTTTGTAAAAATACGTCTTACAGCACAGCTCAAACTGATATGATTACGTTATGTCAACAAAATGTCACCTGACATGGAGCATTGAACTATGGCAGAGATTGTATGTAAATTGTAATTCTTGCCTTTTATTAAATAATGAAAAATGAAAAATAAAATTTTAATAATAATTGCAATAAGACATTGAAAATGACTTGAGACCTGGATATATCTGCTGTAAATCTGATAGGCTTCCTTTCTATTGCAGAAAACTTGTGTGTGACCATAATAAATAAGAACTCACCAGCATTCAATTTTTTTATACTTGGGAGGAGCAGTCAGTCTGTCATCTTTGGACTGCAGATTTTATACATTTTTAACTTTTCAGTTGTTAGTAATTGAACAGTGACAGTTTTCTTTTTGTAACCTACTTTCCTATGTTTTGACCCTTACATGGGGATAGATTTATCGATTTAGAGAAACACAAGCAAATGCACACCAGCCTATGCATCATTTAATTTATTATAGCTTGCATGGAGGGGCCCCCGAGTGGCAGAGTGGTCTAAAGCGCTGTCTGTTACGGACCTGTGCCATCTCACTTCTGTCTGCATGGGTTCGAGTCTAAGATTCGGCTAATGTAGTTATGTGGGAAAGCTTGCCAGTAGCTTGTGGGTCGTGGTTCTTTCCGGGGGTATTCCGGGTTCTTCCTCCACCATTAATACTGGCCGCCATGTATAGCCTATATTGTGCTGAAAAATGGCGTTAAACTATAAAAAACAAAAACATAGCTTGCATGGAATCTTACCCATGTAGAAATATCAATTTCTCCTGCAAATACATTACTTGATCACATTGTCTAAGGATAACTTCTTTGCAACCTCTGAATCCAGCCCTTCTGGAAAGACAGAAAAAGGTCTTTCTGCCTATATATTTATATAGAAGAAACTCACAGGTTGTATCCACTTTCCACCTGCTAGGTGGCTACCATTATATATTGTTTAAACTAGTTTTTCACTTTCGCACAGTGTGCTAGGATATCCAGTCAATCCAGTTAATTCTATCAAATTATACACGTTAAATTTAATCATCGTTGTCTTTTATTTTTTATTTTTTTGTTGTATCTACGTTTTTTTTCATTTATTACAGAAATAACAAAATGGCCAGACAAATGCAAGAGATTCAAACTAGTAGATGACATTTATGAAATATCGCTGTACTTACCAATTGCTCTCAATCACACGCTTGTTTTTTTTTTTTTTTTTATTGTTTAAAGCCATTTTTCAGCACAATATAGGCTATACAGTGGCCAGTATTAATGGTGGAGGAAGAACCCGGGGAAACCCCGGAAAGAACCACCGACCCACAAGAAGCTACTGGCAAGCTTTCTCACATACCCACATTGGCCAAATCTGTGACTCGAACCCACGCAGAGGTGAGATGGCAGTAATCTGTAACGGACAGTGCTTTAGACCACTCGGCCACGCTTGTAATGTTTGTGCAGTATGGACAGATTATACATGGTCCATTGTCCTTAGAAAACAGCTCATGCTTTGCAGAAAAAGGGCAATATCTATTTCTTCTCATCTTTTGGTACTGAAACTACATTCCATTGAGAATTTCTGACAAATTTCATGAAGGATGCTGAGATGCACCCGATGCTGAGATGTGTTCTTCATCGCCCATGAAGTTTCAGAAGACAATGCCAGATCATAATACAGTTGGAATGTGAGACAATTCCAGCCAAGAATGGGCATTGCACATGCTTTCCAAAATAAAGAATGCATTGTCATTGTGATTATAGATGAGAGAACAGGAATTTCAGATTAAATGTAATTTCTCATAAATAAGTCACATGATCAAGATTAATCAATAATAAAGGCAGTGTGATATTGCTGAAAATTTATGCTCAGAGTATGAGAAATTACTAATGATTTATCAAGAGCAAGGAAACAACCTTTACAGAATTGCAGAATCCCTTTTGGATATACGTTTAGCTCCACTCATAAGTTGAGACACTTTTAAGTCAAATATTACCCCACCTGAGGTGTCCGTTTTAACAGGTTCCACCAACCAGGCTTAGTTAAGCCACTCGTGAAGGCCTGGAGCTGGGTTTGGTTGTTAGAGCCTCTGTCAGATGCAAGTCATTGGGTGTTTTCCAACAAAAGTGGATGCTTATCTCCCACATCCACAATGATGATAACAACCCTTGGAATTCCCTTGGCTGAGGAATTCACTTATGCCCTTTCCAAGATGTTTGATTTAGAACCTCCCAATGGCAGTGCTAAAGAGAGATGGGATCACATCAGAGAGACTGTGAACATCACAGCGACATGGATCTTTGGTAAGAAGCAGTCAAAGAAGAACAACTTGTTTGAGGCTAACTACGCCAAACTCATGCCAGTTATAGAAGAGTGTCTGAGTTCTCAGCTGGAATACAAATGATCCCCCTGCCGGAGGACTCTACAGGCAAACATGTCTACCAGAAGCAAATTGTAATTTTTAGCACAGCAGTGTGCCAATGAATACTGGCTTCAGCTCTCTCAGAGCATCCAGTCAGCAGCAGATATCAGAAACATCAGAGGCATGTATAATGGCATATAGAAAGCAATGGGTCCCATGATGAAAGTGATAGCACTACTGAAGTCTGCCAAAGGCGATACCATCCACGACAAGGGCAAGCAGATGGAGCGTTGGATGGAGTACTACTCTGAACTGTACTCTAGAAAGAACCATGTGACCACATATGCCCTCAACATCATTGAAAACCTTGCACTTATATCTGAACTAGACGAGAAACCTATTGTGACAGAACTAAAGAAGGCCTTAGAGAAACTGTCTTAGGGTAAAGCCCCAGGGAAGGATGGCATCCCAACAGAAGTCATCAAGTGCAGCTGAAGCATGCTGATCTATCACCTGCATGACCTTCTCTGCCAGTGCTGGGATGAGGGTGCAGTGCCTCAGGACATGAAAGATGCCAATATCATAACCCTGTACAAGAACAAAGGCGACAGAAGTGAGAGCAACAACTACAGAGCCATATCCCTTCTCAGCATCGTGGGTAAAGTCATCCTGAACAGACTGCAGACACACACTTGCTGACAGTGTATCCAGAATCGCAGTGTGGGATCTGCACTGAGAGGTCCACAACTGACATGATCTTCTGTCAGGCAACTCCAGGAGCAATGCAGAAAACAACACAAACCCCTCTTCCTGGCCTTTATAGACCTCACCAAGATGTTTGATCTGGTCAGCAGTGATGGACTCTTCACAATTCTGACAAAGATTGGATGCCCTCTTAAGCGGCTAAGCATGATTCAGTGTTTCCACAATGACATGAAAGGCACAATGCAGTATGATGGCTCAATGTTCAACCCCTTCAACATCTGCAGCAGAGTGAAACAGGGTTGCGTCCTAACACCCGTGCTCTTTGACATCTTCGCTGTCCTGCTCAATCATGCCTTTGGGACATCCACAGAAGGGATCTACCTGCACACCCAATCAAATGGTAAACTGTTCAAAAGGCAAAGAGTAAAGTGTGTGAAGCAACCACCAGTGACAGGCTATTTGCAGATGTTTATGCCCTAGCCACTCACACAAAAGCTGAACTACATGACCTGATGGACCGCTTTGCTGAAGCATGTGGTGAGTTTGGGCTGACCATCAATGTAAAGAAAACAAGTGTAATATCTCAGAACACGGACCCCCCCCCAAGCATCATCAATAACAACTAAGAACTTGCGGTAATCAGTCAGTTCATGTACCTCGGCTCTACCATCACCAACAACCTATCGCTCAATACTGAGCTCAACAAGTGGATTGGAAAGGCATTAACAACTCTCTTCCATGTTGTCGCAAAGAGTGTAGAGCAATAGCATTCTGACCCTTAACACTAAGATCTCCATGTACCGTGCCTGCGTACTGTATGCCAGTGAAACCTGGACTCTGTATGCCTCACAAGAGAAAAGACAGTACTTTTCACATACGATGTCTCTAATGCATACTCGGGATCACCTGGAGTGATCAAGTAATAATCAGATTGCTTGAACGTGCAAGATTCTCAGCATGGTCACACTCTTCTGTTAACATCACATCAGAAGGCTGGGCCATATTTGTCAGATGGATGACTGACAGATCCCCAGAGACCTTCTTTATTCAGAGCTTGCCTCTGACCAAGTTATGCTTGCTAGCTGATGAAAAGTGACCTCGGAGGAAGAAGAAGCAGCTCCAACACACACAAATTCAACTTTAAACTGCATCAAGGCAGCAGGGACTGCCACTTCCATGTTGGGTTTTATAGCTACTACAGATGCTATACAACCACCAACTGGGAAATCTCTCATGTGCATACTTTCATCATCTCTCAGGACTAACAGATGCCAACAACAATGGGGACCAAGTCATATCTATCTCAACCCTGAAGGTGTGGGTATTCAATACCCTGTACTCATCTGTGCATGACACTGTTCTTACAAGACATCAGGATGTATTTTCTATACATAAAAACATACTGGACCAGCTAGATCAAATGAGCCTCAGTCGGACTTGTAGAGATTGATAGATGGCCAGCCAGCCATACCATCCAACCATCATGGTAATATCATCTGCTGTTTGCTCTTCTGACTGTCAACCAACTGTCCAGTTAAAAAAACATATATGACTACAGTGGTCAAGACTTGCTTGTCTCAAATTGCAAACTGACCAGCTGTCCATCCACCCATGTATTCTGACGACTACAATATCTTACAATGACATACTGCACAGTGAAACTGATCAGCCACACCAAACATTATTATACCACTTCAGAGTGAACTGGCTTTTTCATTGAACCATTCAGTCGACCCAAACCGGCCCCTCCAAATTAGTGTACTTATATACGACCACTTTTAACAGTATAACCATTGGAAGTAATAATTCATATCAGTGATATGGCATCATCATTGCCATATGGAGTGCTCTATCCATGAACCCCAAATGTGATCAATCCCCAGCTTGGTCAGGGAGGAAGTGGAAGTGTCTGAATCATCTAAAATGACAATTCAAGGGAAAAAATTAAACTTTAAGGAAGATATCAAAGAAATCTTATAATATCCTGTGTCTGAATATCTGACTTCACCTATTGTAAATCCTACTTACAAGGTCAAAGCCTCTATTAATGTTGAAATCGATGATGATTGTCTGTCATTTAGAACATTACCTCATTCAGAAAATGTTACAGAAATCACTGGATGTCCCTCAGAAGAAACTTGTGACCTTGGAAATGCAAAAGCATTTCTGTGAGTTAGTTGTCACTGTATGACATCATTGGTAAGTGGATGTGTTGGGAGAATGTACATCAAATCAATCACCTGCAATGCAGGTGCCTGCCTCAATGCATCCAACAATTGTGTAGAACGCTTGCACAGACTTACAATTCCAATACTATCAGACAATTTTATAATGGTCACATACCTTCTCAAACAAAGTGGGACGAAATCACTAGACGTTTGTGCCATGGTATGGGATTGCTTTAGGTGGTGTGCCCAATACCAGATAAATATTCAGATCTGCCACATACCAAGATGACTCAATATTTTAGCCAACTCATTGTCAAGGAGAGGATAACTACTTCACACAAAATGATCTCCATCTTTCTAATTTGCGCCCTATTGGGCTTCCTGATGATATATCTTTTTTGCAAAAAGGTAGAACAAAAAATGCTCACTTTTGTCTCCCCTTTTCCAGAGCCAGAAATATGTGACATTGATACTTTATCAGTCAGTTGGGTTGGAATGTGTATTGGTATTCTCTCCATCAGTCCTGATACCAAAAGTAGTCCAGAAGGTGAGGGACATGAACTGCCAGATAGCTCTGATTGGCCCTCAATGACTGAACAAATCATGGATCAATAATCATATCTCTTTGTCTAACCCAGGAAAACTGGTGACCCCCACCTTGATCATGCAGATTGTCACTTTAATGGATATAGAGAATCTTTACCTGATCTTCTGACCTTTTTCAAGTGTGCCTTGCACAAAATGGAGTTTAGATCTTCGGTTGTGTAGAAAATTGCAACTGTTAGAAAGACCTCCACTTTCAAGGTAAATGAAGATAAATGTAGCCAACATCTATCCCTTTCTCTTTGAAGCCAAGAAGATAATCTCCTTCAATATAGTGGGATTCTGGTCCATGATCATTGACCAGCATCATGGCCAATTATATTGGACACAACAAGGACCTTTCCTAGTTTGATCTATCAAGACCATGTTCACTCATGTTTATTCAAAACATGGAATCTTCCCTGGGTGTTGCTTTGGCTTAACTCGTTTAAGTTCAATCCCATGTCATCTACATCCATCAATCAGCTATGATACAAGACTTGCAGTGTATTAACACTTGTATTAGTTTGCAGAGTCAGTGAACTAATTACCTTCATTGTGTACCCACTCTACGTGCAGTTCCGTCCTTACCGATCAGTTGTCCTATGACACAACCTGGTTTCATTGCCAAACCAGTTGCCATCACTAGGTAGATGGATGACATACCCAGACTGCTTTCTCCAGCTTTTTTTTCTGTGGTACATGGCCTCAGAGAGGAGAGAACTGAACCTCATCAGGTTTGTGGTAGCTGCACAGACAGTAAATACTCCCCACTTAAGGCAGCACAACTCTGTAGCCAGGTGCCATTAACTACTTCTACTTAATTTGCCTGGGTAAAACTTTACAGGTGAGTCCAATTAATTGCAAAATCCCATAGTGATCTCCTCATATGTGTACAACTAAGGTCTCCCAATATCTTTAACATTAGGAGAATATGAACCATTAGTAGAGCATGCATGCTCCTCCTGTTTGACACATTGAGAGGTATAATATTCAACATTTTATCTTCCTCTTTCCTATGCTCCTAATGTAGTGTGATCAAGTAATGTATTTGCAGGAGAAAGCAAATTATTAGAAACAAAAATGTTTCTGCTATTCTTCCCTCATGACATTACAAATAATCCTCCCATTCTTCCCTGAAGTGCAAGCATCATTGAATGTTTCAATTAAGTAAAAATAAAAAAGTGATTTAATCTGGATATAACAGTAACCACCTATCAGGTAGAAAGTAGAGATAACTTGTTAAAGTTGCCTCCCTTTGTCTATATAACCGAGACAACGATTTTTTCCCCACCTTGAGAGGGTAGGATTTGGAGATTGCAAAGAAAGTTATCCAAATGTAATATAATCAAATAAGTAATTATTTAAGAAGAAACATAATTTAGTTTATAAAAAATTGTATCTTTAGAAAGTTACTAATACTAACATTTCACAAGCAGTCAGCCTAAAATAATATGAAATTTAAATTAAGGGTAAATGATGGAAGTCGATACGAGTGAACAATCCAGATAATTTATATTTATATTATTAAAATAACGTAATAATCCGAAACCTCCGATTTTCCATACACTATATTTGAAATGGTAACAAATTTAAATAAAATCAAGTTGTTTTTAAAGCCAGCGAAAAGTAAAATTTTAAATTGGAACTCAGGCAAATGAATGTTTTACCTGTACTCAAAACTGGTAAATGAGTAACCACTCATCTGTCATTGAAACTGCATTGATTACTCAAATTATCACATGGATTAATGGATGTGTTGTTAATAGACAGCATTAAAAACTTCTGACACATTCCACAAATGTAGTGTACATGCTTTCATTTTCTTGAGTAGAAAAGAACTGAGGTAGAGGTAGCTCACACTTAATTCTGAGGTCAAGAGTTGAAAGGTCAACTGGAGTCAACATTGTAATGTGTTTTTTTTTTTCCCCATTCAGTGAGTCAGATTTCCTAGATTTATTTATATAGTCTATATGTGGGCATTGTAACCTTTCAGTTGATTCTTAAGCCCTCAGGTCAGATGTCAAGATCATGGACCTAAAATTGTCATTTTGGTTTCCATACATTAATATGACCATTTTCCTCAAATTTGCTAGACCTAGCTTTCATCAAATTCATACTATATATACTTTATTTTAGCATCTACCTGATCAAATGTTATCGTCACTGGATGTAAAATTGCAATTTGACAATATAATATCTGCAGATAGTCATCAGACATTCCTTTGATATTTCAGCCATAAGTTGTGTCAAGGAATGGACATTGTTTTCTTTTCTTTCTGTTTCTGAACTAATTTCTGCATTTGAAAATTCTTAGAATTTAACAGTCCTCATGTCACTTGTTTGAGCTTGCATGTTCATAGGATTTCTCTTCTTACATATTAATGCTTCATTGAAGTATGGTAGCATTGCAGGATTTTAGTATTCTTGCATGAAAATATCAAACTTTATGTTCCATTTAAATTGCTCTGTATAGACATAGAGGGGTCTGCAAGTGATCGAGTGGTCTAAATCACTCACCATTATGGATCACTGCCAATTCACCTCTGTCTGCTTGGGTTCAAGTCTTGGGCTCAGCCAATGTGGTTATGTGGGAAAGCTTTCCAGTAGCCTGGGTTCTTCCTCCACCATTTATACTGGCTGCCATGTATGGCCTATCTTTTGCTGTAAAATGGCATTAAACCCTACGGCAGTAACAACAACAACATGAAATGGATGATGCATTGTTTAAAGTTTTGAGAGACATAAAGGACTGATTTAGTTTGTAATGCTTTGCTTAGTTGCTTTGAATAAAGCATCATGTCTTTTCTTTGGTCTTTGATGTGATTCTCAGTGATATGCATGTGTTTCATTGGTATCCAATCACAGTTGATGATCTCCTTCTTTCACAATTTCTGGTTTCAGCTTAGGTCCAATATTACCTTACTTTGGAGCTGTTGAATTTATATTTATTTGTCAGAACTTGTTAAAGGAACTCACGAAATAAAGTTTGTAACTTTACAACTATTTTCAATCACAACATACAGTATTTTGGTGGTATAACAAATGAATGCTATATATTAATAAAATATACTTGCATATAAGTAGGGTGCAACTGCTGACTGCATAGACCCTGATCTGCCAGCACATTATGTACCAGCAGATCTGGGTCTATGCAGTTTGTTAGGAATAATGAGTAGAAAAGGCTGGGACCTTGATCTGCCAGTCATTATGCAATAGCAGCTTTGATTGCATTTCACTTATAAGCAAGTACATATGATATGCAAGAAGAGTGGATTTGTAGAACATTTATAATTGTGAAGTGTTGAGTGGAACTGTTATTAATTCCAGTATGTGCAATATGGTGATGAAGCTGCTGTCTTGTGTATGTTGAGACAACCTAAAACAACTGGTGATGAAGTACTTTTAAAGCTTTGTCACCCACTGTGTTCCTGTGAAAAGTGTACAGAAGTGCAACAGCGCAACAAAATCAGTACAGGACTGGTATCTCCATATACCAGAGATGACATGGGACATACAGGTAGGTATAGGGTGTTTTACTTTCACATGGTGGGATTTTTTGTTTATTTTCTCACTCATGTGATAGAGAAATCTACCTGTTTTGCTAACCTTACTTTTCCTTATCTCAGTCTGATTACCTCAACATGTTGTCTTAGTCTCCATTCATTCACCATGCTGAATGTTTGTCCATCGCACTTCCAGTTGTATAACTTTAAAACTTTGTGATACTATGAAGGTGTGTTGCACATCACATAGGGAATCCTATCATCTAGGTAAATATGATTTTATTTTTGCTCAATGCAACATATATTGCTGTTCACCACATTGGAGGCCTTATCTTCAAGGGCAGTGTCTTGATGTTATATTGGGTATTTTTCTCTCATTTTTCAATGCACCATATAATTTTGGAGCCATTTGAGATGAAACCTGGTACAACTGTATATTATCACTGAAAATATGTCTCACATTGCCATTCTAACTTGACAGATGTTTAAAATATTTTGTGATATTTGTTATACTTGTATATTGTCACTAAAAGATATGTATTGCATTGCATGTTTGAGGTCTTATTGTCATGACTGAGGTCACAGCACCATATTTGTTGCTTTCTTTTGTTTGTTTTACATCATACAAGCTATTTACATGACAGTAATGAAGCGGGTACACTTCTGATTTACAATTTTATGGCATCTCGTGCATTAGAGTCAAGGTTTCATCCAAGGTCAAGGTCAATATTTTTTAACCTTCTTCAGCATGTTTTCTCCACTGTTCTTTAACAATGGACAATGAAACTTGGCTACTTTTAATGGCTTTCCAGTAACATTACAGATGTCTTAAAATCACTGTCCTATTACATGATTGTGAAATGTTATGACCCAGTTAAACTGTTTTCAATCATAACACAGGTAACCTAACACAATTTTGTTTTCCTTTTTTGACCTTCTTAGTTAGAACATTCTGCACTTTGCCTGCAGACTCTAATTAGCAGTCATGGTTATGGAACAGTTTGCACTTTGTCTGCAGACTCTAAATAGCAGTCATGGTTACAGAAGATTTTTAAAAAGTCTGTAGAGTTTGCAGTATTGTCATTTATAGCAGTGTTGAAAACTTGGCTACTTATAGCATTTATTGGGTGGTCATTGCATTTTTAAAGTAAAATCAATATTTGCATTATGATTTTGGTCAAAAATGACAGCTGGTCATTTGTTGCATAGGTCGTTAAAATCAGATTTTACCATAATATAGAATTTATGTCTAAATATATTGTCATTTGTTGCATAGGTCATTTAAATCTGATTTTACCATAATATAGAATTTATGTCTAAATATATTGTCATTTAAATCAGATTTTACCATAATATATTATATAGAATTTATGTCTAAATATATTGTCAGTTGGTTCCTTTGTAGATTCTGTTTGAAAATATGAACTTATTTTCATTTCATTCTTGCTTGTGTTTATTTTAAGCCCTGCACATTGCTGCCTTACATGGCCAGGCGCACCTCATAGACATTCTTGTTAATTCCGGAGCCCTGGTGGATGCCAGTAATTTCCTGGGAATGTCTCCTCTTCATCTTGCTTGCCAGAACGGCTACCAAAATATCGTTGTAAGTAAATTCTTGTTGGATTAAGTAATGTTGTGTATTCCGTCTAGATGTGATAGTGTTGTCATGTTATAACAAGACTTGTAGGATTAAATAGACTGAGTGCTGTGCATTCCTATAAATGTAATAGGGGTTTCTTGTTTTTGACACAGCTTGTAGGATTAAATAATGGTGTGTATTCACTCTTTGTGTTATTGTGGTATCTTGTTGCAACAAGGCTTGTTGTCCATGCAAGTTAGTTGTTTATTATGTATAACTAATGCTGTTCAAAGAAATGACCAATTTATTGATTGCAATTTATGTGATTGATTTTGATGGATATTTGGATTTGCACTGTTTCAGACTTTAGACTATTTGAAAAATAGTTCTGGTCTTGGCAAGGCATAATGTGAACAAATTAATAGATAATTATTCAATCATCAGTTTGCAAGTGATTTTTGGTCATGAAATTGTATTAATTTTTAATAACATTATATGTATTAGATACCTCATTATAAGGCAGTCTAAATCACTATAATGTGTCATTGCCATGGACAGCATTATAATGAGGGAGTACTCTATTTCAATTCAGCTGTTGCTTGTCCATTTTGGAGCCGACATCACTATGGGTGATAATGATGGAAACACTCCCTTGCACCTTTGTGCTGCAAATGGTCATGAAGATGTAAGTAAATGTTCTACTTGTTCCTTTATATTTCCATACCCACACTGCTTGATTCAGCTGCATCTTGATTTGGTCCAGTCTATCTGTCTGTCTGCACAAGGATCCATATAATATATCCTGCAGTACATCAATATATCCATGTATCCATCCATATATCCATCTGTAAATTAATATATTCTTCAGTACATCCAAACATCTCTTCTGTACATCTTTATATCTGTCTGTACATCCATATATGTCTGTAAATTCATATATCAAACAGTAAATTCAAATTATCCTTCTGTACATCCATATGTCTGTATGTATATCCATATATCTGTCTGTACATACATATATCCATCTGTGCTTCCATATATCAGTCTGTACATCCATATATCCATCTGTACATCCATGTCTACATCCATATATCTGTCTCTGCATCCATATATTAATCTGTACATCCATATATCTGTCTTTACATCCATATATATGTACATCCATAAATTTGTACATCTATATATGTCTGTACAGCCATATATCTGTCTGTACATCCATGTAACCATCTCCACATCCATGTATACATCGATATATCCATCTGTAAATTCATATATTCTTCAGTACATCAAAGCATATATCTGTACATCCATATATGTCTGTACATCTATATATCCATCTGTACATCCATACATCCAGCATTAAATTCATATATCCTTCTGTACATCCATATATATGTCTGTACATCCATATATCTGTCTTTACATCCATTTATACATGTGTACATCCATACATTTCTGTACATCAAAATATACATCTGTACATCCTTGTCTTTCTTTACATTAACATATCCATCTGTACATCCATATATCAGCTGTACATCAATATATCTATCAATACACCCATATATCTGTCTGTACATCCATATATCCATCTGTAAATTCTTTTATCCTTCAGTACATCCATGTATCTGTACATCTATATGTCTGTATATCCATATATCTTTACATCCATATATCCATCTTTTTAGCCATATATCTGTCTGTACATCCATATATCTTTGTGTACAGATATGTACATACTGAGAAGATTGTATAAAAGCATCTTAAGATAAAGAAAATTAATTTGTTCAGTTTATTTTGTAAGCATATAAAGATGATCAGGTTAGATTTTCAGACCATTGCAGCAGTTTTGTTCCATTTTCTATTTACACCTTTTTTACTTTATGGCATGTAGCCTCTTTTAAGACCCCAATCTTTAGTGCACAGTGAAGTAAAACTAAAACCTTTATTGCACAGTGAAGTAAAACTAAAATCTTTATTGCACAGTGAAATAAAACTAAAAATTTATTGCACAGTGAAGCATAACTAAAACTTGTATTGCACAGTGAAGCAAGATCCTTGTTAGATGATCATGACATCACTAACTGGCTTATTTTTAGGTAGAATTTGAGTGACTGTAAGAGCAGTTTGTGCTCTGATTGTTTGTGGCACACAGGACAATAAGTTGTTTCAGTAGGCTTCAGAGGCGTAGCTATGGGTGGTCAGGGGGGGTACATATGTCCCCGGGCACCAAGGTACAGGGGCGCCAAAATGAGGCTTACAACATTACATTATAATAAGTAAACAAGGGTAATAAATCGGTCACAAGATCGCTGGAGCGCCAATTTTATAGTTTGTCCCCGGGCGCAAAATATCATCGCTACACCTCTGGTAGGCTTCAGGTTTCATTTATCTAACTTCACCTCCTTTAATCTTCAGCTGCCATGATGGCATTTCCATACATGCTAACCACTCTGCTTTTGATGTAGTCATTACACTTTTTTAACCAAATTATGTTTTTTGTTTACCTATATATGGATTACACGTTTTTTTGGTACAATTAAAAATAAAATGAAAATAAATTATTAAAAAGTAATTTTTTTAATAATTATTATCATATCTTTAATTCCACTCATAAAAATTTGTGAATATTCTTAAAAAGGCAACTACTGTATAAGAATAGCATATGAGTACTTTCCTTATTTGCTAATTCTAACAACTGTATGTGGCACATTTGTATAAAAATCAGATGGGTTTCTTACAGGTTTGTTTTTTTTTGGTTCTGATAACCAACAGAAAGTTCAGCCAGTTATAAGCTCTGAAGAGAAATTGCTGAATGTCATCATTTATAGCTCTACTAGTCATAGATCTGAAGACCTTATGGGATGATCTGTTGTCTGTCATCCAGCATTTGTTGTTTTGTCTGTTGCCTGTTATCTCTCATTAATGTCCATTGTCTGTCCATTTATTAATACCAGTTTGTTATCTATACTCCTCCTAAAAATTACTTGGAAGAATGCCATAAAATTTTAAACTCACCCTCATCCCGTGGTCCAGTTGGTCCTAAATGAATATTGTGCTGCTTGGACATTCTTTATCATTGACACAAGGGCCATTTTGAAAATCTTGTTATAGCTACTCCTCCTCAATGAATAGTCCTATCTACATCAGGTTTTACTACAACACTTCTCATGATATACACTTGGTCATGAATGCAAATGGTGCTAATCAAATATGACCACCACACTGTCCAGCTTGAAAAAATGGTATAGCTACTCATTATAATATATATATATATATATATATATATATATATATATATATATATATATATATATATATATATATATATATATATATATATATACAAATATTATTGCCCTAGTGTTTTTACCAGAAGACTTCTAACAATGTCTGGTTAGTCCAGACTGAAAATGGTGCTGGTATGATGTCCAATATGGCTACCACAGTGGTCATCCTGAAAATCTTGTTACTGCTTATCATTCTGAATGAAAAGTAATATTTATTGTTGGTTCAGAATGAAAATGGCATTGATCTGTGTCCATCTTGAAAATATGATCATCACACCTCTTCCAGATTGATGGTCATAACAACATGGGAATTTTACTGAACAACTTCAAATTAGATCGAGTTGGTCCTAATCATGCCATTCAGACATTCATTATGCCTGTCACTGTAGCCATCTTAAAAATCTTGTTATCACTATTTCTTCTGAATGAATGGTAATAACAGCTTGGGGTTTTCACTGACAGATGTCTTATAATTCTAATCTGACATCTAATACAGCTGTCACTGTAGCCATCTTAAAAATCTTGTTATCACTATTTCTTCTGAATGAATGGTAATAATAGCTTGGGGTTTTCACTGACAGATTTCTTATAATTCTAATCTGACATCTAATACAGCTGTCACTGTAGCCATCTTAAAAACTTGTTCTTGCTACTTCTTGATGGCTGGTGCTTTTACTGATTGTCGTCTTAGGATGTCTGTTGGAACTCAGTAGAAATGGTACAAGTCTCATGTCATATATCATATATATGGAACTCAGTAGAAATGGTACAAGTCTCATGTCATATATCATCACCATATATTCATATTGAAAATCTTGTTGTTATTGCTCCTCTTGACTGGAAAGTCATATCAATATATGTTGAAAGATATCAAAGATGGTTTCAGCACTCTGCAGTTAAATGGAAGAAATGGTCTCATCTTGAATTGCTGGTAATTCTTTCAGAAAGTAGAGCAACAGTCACTTCAAAGGATTAATTTTAAATGCTTTCAGATTGTACAATAATGAGAATTTTCTCAAATTAATGTTACATTTGTCACATGTATTGGTTTAAATTTCAAAATGGATACTTGCTAAGTTGAACAAAAATGTACATAGAAAATGCCCAAGGATAAATATTCTGATTTTGCTGAGATAGTACCAGATTTAAAGATGATGATACAATATTTTTTATTATTTTACAGAGAGATGCATCCTGTCATAGATTGTTTTCATTTGCACAGATGATACATATCTGTTGTCAAATATGGTCACCATTTCTACACAGAAATATGATAACTGGAAATGACTTCTCAACTTGTTCATCAGAATTTGACTGTACTAAAAATAGAAAATCCTTTGAATAACTTCTCAAAAACCACTCTATACAATTTAACCAGATTTGACAGAAATAGAAAATCCTTTGAATAACTTCTCAAAAACCACTCTACACAATTTTACCAGATTTGACAGAAATAGAAAATCCTTTGAATAACTTCTCAAAAACCATTCTACACAATTTTACCAGATTTGACAGAAATAGAAAATCCTTTGAATAACTTCTCAAAAACCACTCTATACAATTTTTTCCAGATTTGACAGAAATAGAAAATCCTTTGAATAACTTCTCAAAAACCATTCTACACAATTTTACCAGATTTGACAGAAATAGAAAATCCTTTGAATAACTTCTCAAAAACCACTCTACACAATTTTTTTCCAGATTTGACAGAAATAGAAAATTCTTTGAATAACTTCTCAAAAACCAGTCTTTACAATTTTACCAGATTTGACTAAAGGTATCCTGGCAGAATTAAGTTTTGCAGATGATGTACATCAGCCATTTGATATGACCACCATTACTAAAAAAAAATTAAAACTTTAAACGGCAACTTCTCAAACTGCATGTTAGAATTTGACCATGCTAAGAATAGAAAACTGCTGAACAAATTTTTACAGCATTTTGGCATTAAGAACTTATAATTGTACAAAGGATTGCAATCTACCATCAAATATGACTGCTACTTCTTAGATATAAAACACTTAATAAATTTATCTTCTGGTATGGAGCACATAAGACATTTAACAAATTATTTTGTTGAACTGTCCGATATTGATGATGATATAAAATTGGAAAAAAAACATTCATCCCGTGGTTTTCATGACAAATCCATTGAAAAGCCATAGAAGAGATTTATGTACAAAGTGTCCTTGACACTGATTTATGGTCTAATTGCTTGTGCATTATGCGGTTAGGCACATGTCAAGTGAGTTGAGTGATTAATGCCCACTTAAGTCTCATGTTTGTTTATAAATTTAATTTTCTCTCAAGTAAAATTAATGTTAATATAAATGTTTGCTTTGTTTAATTATTACTCATTACTTAATGTATTCTTTTATTCTAGTGTGTGAAAGCCATACTTTTCCTTGACATTGTCAAGAATAAGTTGGATGTCAACAGACAGAATGATATGGGTGACACACCACTACATTTAGCAGCCAAGTGGGGTTATGGTGAGTTTTCCATCTATACTGCAAAATTAAATGAGCTTATTTAATTAATCATAAGAAATGCAAGCATCCTGTAACCTGATGTTATTTAACTCATTTTATGATTTTTAAGTGAAGTTTTAGAGGCTTTGACTTGTGATATTTGTAAGCTATCTAGCTGGATGGTAAGGATATATAGTATTCCTTGTGTCCATCCATCTTCTTGTCCTTCCATCATGAACTCGTTAGTGTTTCTCCTGGTCCCACAGGTTTTAATTGATTGTCTTGCATATTATGGTCATCATATAAAGATGCACATATTAACAAATCATTGTACTCCAATGATTTTTTAAGAGTTATTGCCCTTTTTAACTTTACTGTATACAATATATGGCAGATATTTGTGAACGTGAATTACTGTTGCAGTTTTTAGTGGATTTCTGTGAAACTTTGTACAGGTTATGGTCCTTATAAGAAGACATGTTTGTCAACCAATCATATAAATAAAAACAAACTGTTCAGCATTTCTTCAATTTTGATGTGATCATCAAATGTTGAATGTGTTTAGATAAATTGGTTTATTGCTTTTAAAAGATAATACTTTTTTTATGACCAAATATTAACATCCTTTTGTTGTCTGCAGTAAGACTGGAGTGAGGTTGGCCCATCCATCAACCTATGTACAGTATATTATTTTTAGGTTTTTTTCTTCAAACATCTCTGTTTTGTTAGAGGAAAAAAAAATTCCTTTGCCAGACTTTTATGAACTTATTGCCCCGACACAAATTCAATATTCTGGATTGGAATTTTCCAAATTTCAGTCTTTATGTGTAGCAGTATTATGGGATAATGGAAAATCTTCAAATTCAATTTCATGTTCATATTTCAGGCTTTGAAATTAAGTGTTACTAGCATGCAGTAAATTTCTGCAATATCCTTGAAATCTGATAGTAGTCTGCCTTGACAGGTAGCTAGTTCTATATCATTTGTCTGAAAGCAGTTCAAAGGAAATTCTAAGAATTAGAAAAAAAGTCATCAGACAGCTGTCAGTTTTAGTACTGAATAGTATCCACCTTTTGTTTTATCACAATAAATGCTAGAAATAGTTTTTAGTCTGTAAGTGTAAGATACTAAATTCATGTAAATCTTTTTATAATTGATATTTGAAGAAAGACTAAACTCATTTAAGGGCCCCGAGTGGTCTAAAGTACTGTCCGTTACAGACCACTGCCATCTCACCTCTGTCTGCGTGTGTTCGAGTCTAAGATTCGGCAAATGTAGTTATGTGAGAAAGCTTGCCAGTAGCTTCTCGTGGGTCAGTGGTTCTTTCCGGGGTTTGTCCGGGTTCTTCCTCCACCAATAATACTGGCCGCCATGTTTAGCCAATATTGAGTTGAAAAATGGCGTTAAACCATTAAAAAAAACCCATTTAAAAGCAGTATATATTTTTTGTTATGCTGTACTATATGATAGACTTGCATACCTACCAACAATAAATAATGTAATGGAAGGTGAACATCAAAATGCTGTAATATCTTTCAAGTAGAAGTTTGATTTAACTGGAATTAATAGTGTCAGTATGGCAGGAATATTTTACCAATCAAGTCATTTTAGTTACAGTGAAACCTGTCTTAGATACTTCCATCTAAAGAACTCTTGCTCTCATAGGACTAACCGAATCAATCATATGCATTGGTGGAACATTTCACATTTAAACTATCCAACACAACAGCATAAAAAAATCTGTCCTGATGATGTATTTTGAATATTGATGTAATTTTAAACAGCAATATAAAATAAAAGTATGTTAAAACTTTCAGTGATGTTTAAATTCAATTAGCAAGTGGATGAAACTGTTCATAGTAAACCATAACCATACTCAGAATATTGATTTACATTGAAAATTATTTGAACAAAATAATATATGCTCTTTTCCCAACCATTAATTGAAACACACACACAATTATACAGTCCTCATTTTAGCTTTTGTCTAGAAGTGATTTTCCTTTCATCAATAATTCTAAGACGATGAACTATTGAAAATAGCAAGGGCTTTTTCAGTACGAATGTGACTCTGTGCCTGCAGGTAGAAAAGTTGGTGCAGAATGTCTATTTTTAGGCACATTCACTTCTAGTAATGCATGTATTTAGATTGTCAATCTGTTACAATTTATGTTTAATATGATTATTTTCGAAGAATGTTCCAGTGATGATGAAAATCAGGGACTGACTTCCAGATTGTGTGTGTACTATGATCACAGTATAAGTGTAAGTAATGAGCGATAGATATTTCCTGTCATTGTTTTACACTGGAAAACATTCTTATACACATGTAGAAATGTGAGAAAATGTTAATTGGCCAATCTTGTTTGTTTTGCACCATTATTACCTCTGTATAAAGGACACCAGATCATAAAGAACAGATTTTTTTTTAGTCCCTTGAATACCTTTAAGAGACAGGTTTCATTATTTAAGGTACTTAAAAAAAAACATCTTTAGTAAAAATGGAGTACAACTAGATCATATAATTTATTTTCTTATACTTTTTTGCAGTTGGAATTGTGTCATTCCTATTGGAATCAGAAGCTGATCCGTCAATCCGAAATCGTAAGAAACAGCTGCCTCTTAGCCTGGCCCAGAATGCAACAGTTCAGACAATCCTTCAGCAGGCCTTGGACAATCCACTACCAAAACATACCAGGAAGACATTGCAGGATTCCCATACTACTGGGATATCAGGAAAAAGTCGGCAGAAAGAATGGGTTGGTTCCCAGTCTTGAATAGCCCTTTAATTTTGCAAATATCGATCAGAGTTGGGAAATGCTGGAAATTTTCAGGTGCCACATGATCACAGATAGAATTGAATCATAACTGAACTAATCATGTCAGATCCAAATGAGAATTTGTTTCACTCACCAGCTGGATCACCATAATTAATTGTTTATTGATACAGCCTAAACTGCTAAAATCAAAGAAGATAGTTCAGTTTCTAATCAACATTTATTTTTATTAACATAAACCCAAAACAGTATTGGTATATCACCAAAAAGACTCACTATAAGCTGAATATTCATGTTCAGGTTTAAGACGCTTCAAATATGCCAGAACTTTATATGCCTCTGAGAAATCAACTTTTTCTTTTGGTTTCATGTATTCCATTGCCTTTATGTGCGTGGAGCTTATATTGTGTGATTCCAGAGACCATTTATGAAAGCTTTTATATCCGTCAATGAACAAAGTACCAGAATATTTTCATAGTTCCCTTAATACTCTGTGCAGAAAGTGTACAACATCATATCCTTTCTTGGTTACGCATGATCCATTTGTATTCATTTGCCAAACATTTCTGATACTTTCTTCTCTCCTCTCTTGATTATATGTGCAGTCACACTCTCGTCATCATCTAATTACTGCTGTGTTGGTGCCAGCTGCTCAACTTGCAGATACTTTCACATCTTTACAATTGTCACAACACAATTAAAATACATTGTTCTATTTAAATCTGGATTTTTTGTTTCAATTGGAGAACAGGAACTTTTCCAGTTGGTCTGTAATAGCCTGAGATCCTGCACATTTTCTGATTGGTTGGTACTAGCCTGAGATCCTGCACATTTTCTGATTAGTTGGTACTAGCCTTGATCCTGCACATTTTGTTATTATCAGTAATGAGGTCAGTGTTTCTTAGTGATACACCTGTCCATTTTGACATAGCATTAATTTAGAGCCCTGGATCATGAGTTTCATTCATCAGATTCTTACTGGAGGTTTAGAGGTTGCAAAACTCTTAAACTCTTCAGTCAGTTTTAGTACAGTTACTACATGGATCGTGTGGGTGTTGATGCTAATCATCTTAATATAGTCAATCCATGTGCTGAGGCAATCAGATTGGTCAAGTCGACTGGTTAACCTTGGTAAGCTCCATTTTGGTATCTTGTCATAAGCAGAAGGTATGAAACCAGTCTAGTATAACGCTCTGTCAGCATATTGTATCATGTTTAAAAGAGGAAAAAATGAAAATCTTCCTCAGTTCACCATTTGAAATGCAAGTTAACAAAAATGTAGTGTGATAAATTTGGTTTTGATTCCAATTAGTAAGAGGTCATTTAATGAATCATCTTGGAAGCAACCTGTACAAGACCTAGACGTATTTGTTTCAGAAAGTTGAGGAACCCTAGCTAGGGTAAATAATACTGTCGTATTCAACTTCCGATTGGGAATAAATTTCTGCGACCTGTTATTGTTAGTCCAGGAATTGTTTTGAACTTGAGTTGCAACCAGTCGCAAATGATGTTTTTTTATAAGGTTCATACTGATTGGCTGATAGTGGACACTCTGTTTCAATACTGGCCGCCTGGTATAGCCTATCTTGTGCTAAAAAATGGTGTTAAACCCTACAACAGCAACAACATACATACTACTACATACACACTACTACATACATACCACTACATACATACTTAGGGACCCCGAGTGGCTGAATGGTCTAAAGTACTCTCTGTTATAGATCACTGCCATCTCACCTCTGTCTGTGTGGGTTCGAGTCTCGGATTCAGCCAATGTGGGTATGTGAGAAAGCTTGCCAGTAGCTTCTCGTGGGTCGGTGGTTCTTTCTGGGGTTTTCCTGGGTTCTTCCTCCACCATTAATACTGGCTGCCATGTATAGCCTATCTTGTGCTGAAAAATGCCGTTAAACCCCACTACATACACACTACTACACATACTCCTACATGCATACCACTACACACATATTACATACATACTACTACATACACACTACTACATACACACTACTACATACACACTACTACATGCACACTACTACATGCATACCACTACACACATATTACATACATACTACTACATACACACTACTACACATACTCCTACATACATACCACTACACACATATTACATACATACTACTACATACACACTACTACATACATACTACTACATACAATCTACTACATACATACTACGACATACACACTACTACACATACTCCTACATGCTTACCACTACACACATATTACATACATGCTACTACATATATACTACATACATACTACTACATACATACTACTACATACATACTACTACTACTACATGCATACTAATACATACTAATACATATATACATACTACTAAATACACACTACTACATACATACTACTACTACACACACACTACTACATATATACTACTACTACATACATGCTAATACATACATACTATTAAATACATATTACTATATACATACTACTACATATATACATGTTATTTTTAGTCTTCACAGGCTTATGATGTAGATGTGAAGCCCATAAAGAGGTCAGTGTCCTTGGAAGGTGTGACACCAAGAACACCTGTAGTGGCCTCCCTTGATCAGGCCGATGAACGTGTAAGGGAGAAATTATTCAAAGCTATTAAAGATGGTGACATCCCACTGGTGAGTGCTAAATCTCAACAGTAAAGACTCTCTGAATATTGTTTTATATATTCTCTATTATACTATTACAAGCTGATCATGGGTTATTTAATGAATCCTTTTAGACATTTGCATCTTGCATTTGAACTTTGATACTGTACTTCTAAGAAATTTAATTTCCAATACATTTTTTCATTTGTTTTTGGATCAGTAGTAATGAAGTTGTTTAATCTAGTTGAAAATATTTGTGCTCACTGTAGACTTGTATGTATTGCAGTATTACAACATAGACATGGATATTAATTCACCTCTTTCCATCATGTTATTAAAAATAGGGGATTTTTTTTTTTAAATTCAGTCCATGATACGTGTTTCTGTAATTTTAATCTGGCTATGTGTGTAATGATATCTGTAACTAAAATCATACTATTTAGTATATGCTTTTTTCATTGACTATTCTTTTCTACCAAGGTTTTAAGGAGCACAGACTGAGGTTGATGTATGTGTAAATTTCATCTCAAGATAATCGAATATGTGGTCAAACAAAACATAATGATCTAAATATGTTCATGAATTTAGCTAAATATACACTGTAATAAAATTAGATAGAATAACAAACTTCAGTTCTAACAGTGACCGAGGTCTAAAAGAATGACAATTAACCTACAATTCAATTTATCTTAGAAACATTGCATCATTCTTACCACCACACCCATACATTATGGAAACAGAAGTTGCTTATTTTACCACAACATAATTGTCCTCTCACAGTGAGTGGCCTAAACTTTGTCCCTTGAACCAAACAATCGGAGTTTTAGATTATATGTGGTCCCATCTAAGGAAATGGGAGCAACTGACTTGGCTTTTTGTCGGCATCCACAGCAATATTATGCACCAGAAAATTATAATATGTACAGATGCCATCATCTCAGCTGGCTCATCCTGCCATCCTACTAAGAATTATACAGAGATTTGCAGAGTTCATGTGCACTTATTATTTAAAATGCAAGGAGGAACAAATCTCTAGACCCGTTCTTTCTGGTTTGGGATTTTCTTTATTGAAGTCGGTGTGTTAACAAATCCAAGTTGGCCACCAAGATAGTATTTGTGTCCTAGTGGATTCACTGTACCAATGAACTCAGTCATTTCACACGTAATGGTCAATTCGCCCTTCAGTATTTAGACGGAACTGTGCCAGTTGGGGTAGTCCTGTCATGGACCAGTTTGCTATGAGTTGGAATGCAAAGCTCAAGATCTTTGTTTCTTTAGTATCTGATCTGAAATCAAAGGCAGTCGACACTGTATTTCTTGATTAAGAGTGGTCACGACATTCCTGAAACACCTATTTCCAAACTTCCTGCAAAGAACAAGTGTGATTTAATCCTGACTGCTTCCTTCTGATCTATGACCTATCGAAATAAGGAGCAGAGGTTCCCAGAAAGATGTTGCATTCTTGTTGCCTGCTCAGACAACAATAAATACAGAATTTCAATTGGAATCCAGAAATTCTGAACCCACATGTCTGACTTGTATCAGACAAACAATCAGAAAGAAACAGTTCTCCGAACTTGTGGTAGACAAAATTATTGAAACAATAAGACCCACCACGTCAGAAATACTTATGAGGGGAAATGGAAGGTTTTCTCTCAATAGGGTGAGCAGAAACACATCTCTCTCATAAAACCATCAGTATGACAGATGTCTAATACCCTTAAATTTCTTTTCAAGGAGATGTTAGCTCCCATCATGATCAACTGTTCCATGACCTTGGAAACATTTCAGCATCGTGGAAAGGAGGCTACCCAGAACAAAGATCTTTTTTAACTTTCTGGCAAACTTTAACATGTGACAACAGAAGTCTTTAGCCATTTGAAATTTTATCTTCCATGGATTCTGACATGGTGGAATAATGCACCTTTTGAACCACAGTCTAGATCCTCAATGAATTACCTTTGGCACCAAACCTACTTTTATGCTGCTCTATGCAGGCAGAATCAGTGTGATACACACCTTGTTGATTAACCTGAACTATCTACATTTCTGCTTTAATGGATCAGTTTCTCTCATGACAGGCCTGCTATTGGGCACTTTGACATTGTCTTAAAGTCACTCTCATCATTTTACCCATTATACCAAATTTATCTGCTGGAGACCCCATCAGAGAAGTGAAGTGTTTCCTAAGGTGAACCAAGTCAAGGAGTAGAAAGGAGATCTATTTGTTGTCTTAGAAATGGATGATAATTCAACACTGTCATACTGGATATAAGTCACTATCATATTGGTATGATGGATTATCCACTCAGTGAGCATCAAATTAACCAATAAGAATATATCATTATTAATATGAGGTTAGGGTGGTCACAGCAGAGATTAGCTTTCTGGGTCATTCAGCACCTTCATATTGGCATGAATTACTCTACTTTCATTGAAATTATGTTATTCAAATAACATCCATGCATAAACCATGTACTAGCCTAAACCATATCTCACATGATTTGATGCTGCCTCATGTACATTAATTAGGTGACCAGAGATAGCCAACTACAGAGTAAGGGGAAGTAACACTTTCCTTTTTCTACCTATTTTAATGTGTTTTGCATATATAAAAAAAAGAGTAAAATACATTTTTTAAATAATACTAAACTGATTATAATAATTGGGCACACTCTCCCATGCCCTCCCACACTTAAATCACTGGAAGAAAATGCCCCACCCACACCTGTAATAACTAATGATTAATGCGATGTGGTATCTATCCAGATGAAGATCATTTAAGTATGACTTCACCGTGATAAGCAGACGTTTTGTTTAGCACTTCTGTTGCTACAAGAGCTAGTAGATGTGACAAATATCAGTTTTAGAAAGAACTGATTTATCAGGTACGGATTATGCTGCTAGCATATTACGTTCAAGTATTATTTACAAACATATTTTGCAGTTAACATGTCATTATCGTAGTTTTATCAAAAGTGACTTTTGCATTGGTGGCATTCACGGACTGAGGAAGGGATCATTTATTTCCACAGATTGATCTCTGTTGTATCTTTGTATCTTTAAATGGCGTTTTGTAACCAAGAAATAGAAAATAAATTTGGTAACTTAGCAAAAATGTCAAAATCACAACATAGAATACTCTATTTAGTTGAAACTTATGGGCAGTACTTTAGTATGTCTGAAATTTGTACGAAGTATCTTTTCTATCACTTATTTTATTTAGTTTAAACTTTTGTATGTCTAAAGTTTGTACACTGTATTTTACATAAGTTATAATATTCAATTGCAACTTTCTTATGTCTAAAGTTTGTAATTTGTCTTAATTGTTATATTCAATTGAACTTCATTGCATCTTTAGTTTGTACACAGTATCTTCTACTTCAGTTTCTTTTTTCAGTTAAAACTTCACATATCTAAAGTTTGTATCCTGTTGTACTCAGAGTTCCCGTTTCATCTGCTTATAAGTAAAATATTCACTTATCGTGTTGTTATAGGGATCATTTATGACATACCATGTTACAGGTCTTTAAAAGCTTTCATTTATGATGTACCTTGTTTTACCTCGCTGCTGGGCTGTAAAAGCTGTCATTTATGACAAACAATGTTACATGTCTTTAAAAGCTGTCATTTATATCATGATATACCATGTTATACCATGTTACATGTCTCTAAAGCTATAATTTATCATGGTATACCAAGTTATACCATGTTACAGGTTTGTAAAGCTATCATTTATCATGGTATGCGATATTATTTTTTGTAAAGCTATTATTTATACTGGTATTCCATTCTATACCATGTTGCAGGTCTGTGTTATCATTTATAACATGCCATGTTGCAGGTTTGTAAAAGCTACCATGTATGACATACCATGTTGCCTGTATTACTCTGCTTTACAGGTTAACTTTTACTTTGGATGGAACACAAATTCTGTGGAAGAGAGCGAGGATGAGAGTGATTCTGCCAGTCAGACATTTGGTGAAATGTGTCACCCACTATGCCAGTGTCCAAAATGTCAACAGATTCAAAAGGTAATTTGTGTCATGCCTACTTAACCCATTTCATCTTGTTTACCAACTTTAGCTGCCTGATTCCTGTTTGTTTGTTTGATTAGGATGTTTAACGTAGCTTTAAAAAAATTCATTCATATCGCTACGATGTCTGCAGTGAGGCAGTTTATAGTGATGTCTAGCACTGGGGCATCATGCTCTAGACATGTATCATGATGTCCCACCCAGTCACATTATCCTGACACCAGGCCAACCAGTCCTAACACTAATTCTTAACGCTGAACGCCAAGCGAGGCAGCTGTTAGTACCATTTTTGTTAAGTCTTTGGTATGGCTCTGCCAAGAATCAAACCCATGACCTCCCATTTTTGAAGCAGACACTCTAACCACTAGGCCACCAGAGCATTAGCCTAATTCCTGAGAAACAATTCTAAATACATTGTGTTAAAACAGAGCATCATACAGCAGCAGCAGCATAACTTGGGATGACTTCATTATGTTTACTGCAAATGTTTTAACATTGTTATTTCTTTTTTGAAGTATATAAAATGATTTATCTCTGAAAAGGTTATCAAAGCAACAGTGCTATATGTTTTGTTACCATTTATCACTGTTCATGCTCACTGTATTTTGAAATATGACTTGAAAGAAGGAAAAAAGCAGTTAAAAACTTACCATGATGTTCAGTGAATTTTTTGTTCATGAAGATGATTGAACCAAACCGTGTTACAAGCAACCATGTACAGTATCAACACATTTGTGGTAGGTGTAATTTAAGCGGATGCAAAAATGCATGCTTCATTTGCACAATTACCATTTTAAATAAATGTATATTAAATGAGATAAACATTTTCAGTGATAACAGAAATTCTTTTTCATATATAATATAATACTTTATTTAGAGTGTATTGCATTGGTACATACACATGTATAGTTATATAAACATGCCTTATCTATAGCATGAATAGAGTATCAACACTGTGTACTCACCCGCGAATCTCATAAGATACATTGAATCCACAAAGCAAGTATTTTCATCGAAAATATCCACACACAGATTCAAAATATTAAATAATTTTGTTACAGATCATTATGTGATTGAATTCAAGTGGGGGAAAAATAACAAAATTTACATAACAGGTGTTCGTAACAAATGATGAAACAGTACATCCAAATATTAATTAATGTTGTCTGTATGAATTTCATACCAATAAATTTCTCATCTGTAAATTGTAATACATTATTATTGTTTAAAAAACTTAGCTGCTTTCTGCTACTGTCACGTTTGCTCTTGGCAAAGTCAATTATATTTCTCATCTGAAGAATTCAACATAGTCATTATCTTGCGTCTCCATCCATCTCAAAGCACACTCGAAACATTTGACTGCTTTCATGCATATCCACAACTATCTTCATTTTGTTGCTTCCTTCTTCCATCCTTGAACTTCCATTCACATCTAAATCTTTAGCTATTTGTGATTTTTTTAACACCAGACTTAATCCTGTCCAATGCTTCAATCTTTTCTTTAACAGTAGAAGCTTTACATCTCTGTTGCCTATTTTCCATTCAAAATGTCCACTGATTAACACCTATTCGTTTGAACAACTCCAGCAAGAATAATTGTCATTAAACAATGGGTGTATATTTGTAGGAAATGGACAGTGTTATTCACTAGTCAACAGATTGCATAAAACAGCAACACCAAGCCACGTGCACAAGTTGGCAGCTTTTGTTTCTTTGACGTTTTATAAATTGTTGCCCATGAATTTGGACAAGTTTAGCTCGGCAGTTGACTTTGATGATGAGCAATGTACGTAAATTAATTGATTAATAAATTCTGGTGAGAATCTTTTATCAGCTGCCACATTTGTTGTTGCTTAGTTGTGTATGCAATTTAGAGAGCATATGTTGAATATTATTAGAACAACGATTGTATACATAATGCATTGAAGACAAACATAAAGTAGACTTGATGTCTTCATGCTCAAGAATCAGTAATAATGATATTAACACTTATGAGCTGTCATTTTTTAACAATAAACAAAGATCAAAGTTCTCAAAAGGCCCAGTCACTGGTTCAGATATTCATATTTCTAATGTTTTTTGGGGGGCACAAAACTAAGAAATTGGTTACATTTTAAAAAATGTAGGACCCACACCACGATTGTTTTATATTCTAATTCATATGCAGTTTCCTCCCAAAATTGATAATAAATTTTCTACACATTATTTTTCGCACTTTTAAGAAGAGTATGAGAATAATACATGTATATGATATTTCAGCCACAATCGTCTTATATTCGAATTTATATGCAATCTTGTCTCCAAAATGATAATAAAACTCTTTACATATTTTAGTTTTCATAATTATAAGAATTTTTTGGTTTTTGAGATAAATATCTGTAATAAGGTACTTGAAATTTTGGGACCATGTTATATCTGAATTCATATTGTAACGGAGCACGTTATAGCGGGGTCACACTGATTCTATTTCTAATATTTTGGTCAAATTTGAAGTTTGTAACACTGTTAGATCAAACATTGTTTTAATTTTACTAAAATCGGACAACAAAACACCTGGAACAATTTGTTTACTTCAGACTCTGAAATATGTACTTCAGCATACAGTTTCTCATGAAAACTTATCACAAATTAATCCTAGAAAACTTTCAGTAAGATAAAGGTAATTATTCAGGACAATTATTGTCCAAATATTTAAGTCTTCATCATCTCTGTGTCTGTAATAACAATATTCTATCAATTTAAATTGTGACTGCAATCAAGGTGAATCTTCCAGGGCCCATTCCTCTTGAAAGCTTTCAAAGTCAGCTTCATTTTTTGAATCACTGTTGGAAAGTGCATGAAGCCATGCAGTATCTCTTTCATCAACTTGATTCAATTCTGTCTCATTATTTAAGTTAATATTTTCATCAGAATCATCCAAATCTTCAACTTTAATGATGCTACCATCACTGTCAAAATCCATTTCCTGTGTTGGTGAACAATTACAAAAGTATTTGTGACGTATTACACGTGTTTCTAGAGACACTACACACATACACAGTAGAGTATGACCGTTGTCATATTCAGGATAGAATGAGGTATTACGATCAAGATAAAATGGGATACTACAACCCCAGGTGTATTCAGGATAGAATGAGGTATTACATTCAGGATAAAATGGGATACTACAACCACAGGTATATTCAGGATAGAATGAGGTATTACAATCAGGATAAAATGGGATACTACAACCACAGGTGTATTCAGGATAGAATGAGGTATTACAATCGGGATAAAATGGGATACTACGACCACAGGTGTAACAGGATAGAATGAGGTATTACGATCAGGATAAAATGGGATACTACGACTACAAGTGTGTTCAGGATAGAATGAGGTATTATGATCGGATTAAATGGTTAAATGGAAACAATATTGACATTTTTAGATCCGCTCTGGTGGTTAGAGCATTCGCTGCAGAAGCAGTAGGTTGTGCATTTGATCTTCGGCCGAGTCATACCAAAGACTTACCCAAACAGTACTAACAGCTGCCCCACTTGGCACTCAGCATTAAGAGGTTTGTGTTAGGACTAGCCTACCTAGTGTCAGGATAATGTGACTGGATAGGACATCATGCTAAATGTCTGCAGCATGATACCCCAGTGCTAGACATAACTATAAATTGCCTCACTGCAGACATTGTAGCAATATGACTGGAACATTGTTAAAGCTACATTAAACATCCTAATGACACACACATTTTAGGATCCAGCTGTATCAAATCTGCTTTTCACTCAATGCAACTTTAAAGTATCAGCACAAGAGGAGCCAGTTTTGTACACACCACCATTGTTTTTAATTTGGTTGTGATCAATCCTTGTATTAAAAAAACATTGCCCCAGCGCCAACGAACAAACAACATTCATCCAAATATTTGGGAAATAAGTAACTGTAAGAAAAGAAAGAAAGATATTAGATTTGATTATAATGTTTGACAGAAAAAAAATCTTTATCCATATTATTATCTCTGATCATCATTACTTTCCCCTTATTTTCTTTCTGTATTATTTTTCATGTTGTTCCTTTCTTTATAGTCTGGTAAGAGCACTAGCTTGGATGTTGACTGTACAAATAGCCATGGTATGACACCACTTCATGTGGCCACACTTTATGGGCAGGTTGAGTTAGTCAAGTTGTTCATCAGTAAGGGTGCTAACAACAATATTCAGACAGTCAAAAATATCTCTCCACTTCACAGGGCTTGCTATGTCAACAACAAAGAGGTGAGTATGTGTTATGATAATTATCCTAGTAGAGTGCAAACACACACAATAGGATGCAACAAAACACATACACACACACTAGAATGCAACAAAACACACACACACACACACACACAGTAGCTATATTTTGCTTGCTGGAAACTAGTTAATTTCCCATCAGTCTTGATAATGTAATAGTCTAATGGCTAGTAAAGTTTCCATTGTTACTAGTCAGCATTTATTTAGATAATTAAATAAAATCTGAATCAGCGGACATTGTCCAGGTTGTTTAGAAAATTATCATGTAAATCTCATTTGATCCGCATGGCTGGTAGAACAAATATGGAAAACATGTATGTATAAATTTGTATTTGTTTTGATAGATTTATACGGTAAACTTGTATGTAAATGACTGGTAGTTCAAGTTTCCTCCGACCTAATTGGCTACTCTATGTCAACACTGCATGGTTTCTTAGAAATTAGGTTTTCGATTGGCAATACACTCTGACCTGTTCTAACCCATTTTTTTTTTGGGGGGGGGATGGGGTGGGTGAAGTCAGAGCCCATTACCTATTGAATTTGCCATAATTACTTAGTGTTGGCATCATTTAGCTCCTTACTATCAAATTTATATGACCATTTTTCAAGGCCTACCCACATGAAATCAATGGGAAGATTATTTATCTTCTCAGAATTTGCAAGTTAACTTTGTTTTGTCTTTAATTCATTGATAGAGGAGACAAAGCTAATGCATAGACAAAATCTGTTATGGTTTTACCCATTTGCATTGCTAGTCACATGACTACAAGACTGAGTCTCCATATTCATGACATCCACTATTAATGTGATGCTAACAAAAATTACCTTCCATTCTTTACCCCAGAAAATGGAAAATATGTAATATGATTGTCACAATGTTTTTTTCTCCCCCCCCAAAAAAAAAAATTGAAAATACACATAATTTTCAACAATTTATTTATTTTGAGAACAATATCCGGAAACCTGATACTGTTTCATCAACAAAAATAAGGCTAGTTTCACCACATAAGAGTATATATCGGCATGGTAGTCATGTGATACTACCAAAAACTATGTTGATATGTATCGATCAATGAATCAAAGACACACCAATATTGTATGTGCAATTTTTGAAAAGTTAAACAATCATCCTATTAATTTTGTATAAGTCAAACAGTCTTGTTACCAATGTACAGTCTGCATATTGCCTTGCCACAATACTGAAACTACTCTTCTGAAAGTATTTAATGATATTCTCTCAGCTTTGGATAGTGGAAAGATTACAGTCCTCACCCTCCTTGATTTGTCTGCAGCATTTGACACAATAGACTATGATATATTACTTTACTGTCTCCTGCAAGTATGCAAGGTGAACGCCAGTCAGTTTTACTGGGCGCTATAAAATCATGAAATCCCATTTCTGACTAACCATTCCGTGTTTGTGTTTTATTTCCTCAAGGATTAGCTAAATGAGACACAAATAAAAGGTTTGTATTTGTTGTGAAAACCATACAGTGCCTTTACTGCTGTAATATGTGATCTCACCTTGCTTTCCTTGGGTATTTTTTAAAATTTATATTTGTCTGGAGGCAAGATGTGTAATGGTTTTTGTGAATGAAGTCTTTGTCTCTTTCACTTTTTTATTCTAGATGACACTCTAATATCATGTATTAAGTCATCTCCTTTTACAGTTAATAGTTGGAGAAATATTGTTTTCTTTTTTATTGCGAACTTGTTGTGAATATTTTCAGGTAACCCTGATCTAAAGCAAGATTTGTATGTCAGATGTATGAATGATTGTGATATATAAGAAATGAAAGTCTTAATAATGTAGATACATGTCTAGCTTTTTTCTGTGGGAAAAGCAAGTGAAGCCAGATGGACTAGTAAATTTCTCCATCAGATATGTTCCCCATTCGCATTAACATTAGGGGTATTGGCCTGCTACCTCATGAATCAAACCCTCTTTTTCTATCTTTTATAGACAGCGGGCAATAATTCTTGCTCATTAGCTTCCCTTGCCACTGCCAGGTGTTACTAGATTTTTAGCTTTGCTGCTTTACTGATTATGATGTACATTTTATCTCTGATAATCCAAGCCATCTTAGTGTTTAACTTGGACCATCCAACTTTTGAATTTATTATGTTGGACAATCATTCATCTATAGGTTTTATACATTTACAATTTCTTCCAAAATTTCAGTGTCTTGGTCACTTTGATTGACTTTGGTTATTTAAGACCACATATCAACATGCTATGTTCATACATCAAAAGTCAGCCTCCACTATGAGCCTTGTGGAGGACACTGGGGTCCCCCCAACCTAAAGTTCATCACTTACAATAACCAACACATTGGGGGAGTGTCTCCCTAATTTTACCCTGTGCAGTGATTGCATGTCCCCTGCATATCTGAGCATGACCTTTGGGCCTGTAATTCCATGCCCTGGTTTTCTGGATGACTCCATTTGGGTCACTGTTACTGTTTGGAGGAAGACTTAGGAGACTCATGAACTATCCCGCCAACTAGCTGCTCAACCCAACACGGGTGTTTTGAAACAATCAGTTCCTGTCACTGTGGAGGGGTAATAACTGCAATGGCAGTTTACATGGATGACATCCTCCAGATGGTAAGCGCTATACTATAATCTTCTCTCACTTTTACATCATCTAATCTTTTTGATGAACTTGGAAAAGTCTGAACTTCATCCATCCCAGCTCTTTGTCCATCTGGGTATAGAGTTTATAATGAACCTGAATCTGGCATGGCTTCCTTATAATCAGGATTGTAATATATATCGAGTCCATTTCCATCAGGACTTGGATTTCGGAAAGTGAATTCTTGCAACTCCTTGATTTATTCAGTGTGACAGTAGACTAGATCCCACTTGGCAGTCTTTTTATGTGCCCCATATAAGTGTTGTTCCTAGCACAATGGCTCTCCCATTCAAGTCCCCTCTATCAAACAGTCATCAGTGGTGCAAAGCCTGGTTGGCTGAAAATGGGATCCCACTGGAGAAGCTTCAAGCATAAATAGCAATTATGTACAAATGCCTGTATATATGGTTGGGGTGCCCAACTGTTACTATACTTTACTACCATCAGCATGATGTAGGAGGCAGGGTAGTGGCCTCTCCACATGAACCTTTTTTGACAGGAAAGCTATCATCAACAGATTTAACTTCTAGAAGGATCAACTCTCATGCAAAATAGTCCTCCTTATGTCCAACAACTCAGTGGCTGTTTCTACGTTAGTGTGACAGTCTCTATATCAATGTACAAATCAGACATATTTATGAAAGACTTAGTATCTTAATCTCTTGGCTGACACTCTATTCAGGAAAGGTCAAGTTCGGAATTATCTCTCCATCAGTTGGTCTTTATTTAGATTTACATGCACTATGGGCATCCAATGATTGATCTTTTTGCAGCAAGGTGGAATCACAAGTTGCCCACTTTTGTCTCCCCAGTTCCAGACCCAGAAGCTTGGGCTGTCGATGCTGTGTCAATCAGTTGGGGGTTGTGAGCATTTGCTGACCCGCCAACAATCTTGGTACCCAACAAAAATCCAGAAGTTTCAGGGTCAGAAATGCAAAATGATTCTGACAGTTCCTTTCAGATGGGATAAGTCCAGGATTAGTGATAGATCTGCCCAGGAAGATTAGGGCCAAACTTGACTCGTCCAGTTACTGTTGTTCCATCCTTGCCCAGACCATCTTCCTACTCATGCCTGGCTCTTATCCAGACAGCCATGCAAGACAATTTAAGCATTTGATTGTGGAGAGAATCTCAACAGCAAGAAGGCCCTCCACTCTGAAGTCTTACAAGGGTTAATTTTTTAGCTTCATTTATGTCCTTTGGTCATGCTTCTCGCAACCTCAGGTTAGTATCAGACTCTGCTATATCATCAATAAAATAATCCAGTGACAGAATATAGGTACACTGTAATAGCTGAACCAGCTCCTGTATAAGCCTGTTGGGTCAACTTTTTATTGACTGAGCTAGTTCTGCTAATTCTGTCAAAGATTCATCTTTACCAAAAAGTGTTGTGTTTTCAGAAAGTAACAAAAACATCAGCCCTCTGAGTGCCCCAATCCCAATTGACTGGCCAACTTTTCTCAGGCAGTTCAAGGAGAAACAGTAGGCCCCGATCAAAGGCTACCACTCTATAATATCAGACACATTCCAGCAACATGGTAAACATGATATAAGGCACGATATAGATCTATCAGATCTTTAGACACTCTTTCCTAATGGAATCTGTCCTGTGTTTTTAATTCAAATAAATTAGTTACATGCCCACACTTTGATGAAGTTACTGTCATACAAAACATCTTTACTGATGCCTTCATGAAAAATGAATGAGCTACATGCCCTTTCTGTCAACACGAACTATCTTGGTTCAGATCAGATGGTTTAGTGGTCCTGTTGTCTCAACAAGGCTTTGTACCTAAAATAGATTATCGTCTGCTCACTCTCTTCCATAGATAGGTTGAGAACAATGGCCATGCTTTATCCTGTTCATGCACTCAAGCACTACTTAAAATGCACAGACAAATCGTGGCACATGCAAGCAAGTCATGAAGCAGGGTATCACCCTTCAAGATTTGTGTCTGAAATGTTTTATTTGCTTGGCTCAGATGTTTTCACAAGATCAATGTCTCCTCATGATGATTACTGCTTATGAGATTAGAGTGATGTCTGTGAGCTTTTGAACATAACATTTCAATCAGAGATATAGTAGAAGCTATTGGCTGGCATGCAGAGTCAACCTTCTGAAGCTTTTATCTGAGATTTAGCTTGCTTTGCAGAAGCAAAGCTTGAATCTGGAAGGTCCAGTGATGGCAGCACCAGACTCCATTAAAACAATCAACCCATCTAATCAGCTTTGCTGTGTTCACCAGTGAAATTTTGTAGGTAAGAAGATTTTAATAATTATCTTACCAAATATAGGTGTCGGATATCAAGTGACCCTAGACTGTTTTGCTTATGTAATTAAGAGAACAGGTTGTCATTTGCATGGGGGATCCAGTCATTATTCCTGGAAGGATACCTGAGGTAGATGTTGGATGCTCAGCATACCCTCTTCCTATCACCTATTCTCTTGATGTTTTTGTGATTGGGAAATGTGTTTGAAGGATAAAGCAAATTTTAAAGTAAATTGTATTTCTCTAAGAATACTTACCCAGTCACATTACTTAAAAACCCTCTCAACTTAAAAACCCTCTCAACCACCCTGCTATGCAAGCATCCTTGTTAGTATTTTGCTCAGCAAAACAACTAGTGATTCTTGGCAGTGCCCATGGGTGTTTGTGTGCAAGAGTTATTGTACCTTGTCTATAAAAGATATTTTAGTAGGGCTGGATTTGTGAAGTAACAATCTAATATTCCTAACACCAAACTTTATGAATTGCTTGCACTTCTGGTAAGGGAAAAATCCATTGATTTTGGGCCATCAGTTGGAAGAACAAAATCACCGTGACTGGAGGATAAAAAAAATGGTTTCTACATAAAAATTCAGTTCTCAGTCATATACCTTCATTAGAGTTTGTGAATTACTTGCATGATATGCATGAAAGAAACCTTTTGATTGTTAAGTCAAATGGTCAGTGTGATAGAGTGAAAAAAAATATGGTTATCACATAAAATATTAATTTTGTTTAAAACCAAAATTCCTTTACCAGAGTTTGTGAAGTGTTTGCACATAAGGTATGGAAGAGGGCTTGATATTGGAGTCAAAAGGGTTAATGGTCAAGATTACTGAGGCTTGAAGAATAATTGGTTTTGTACAATATCTTTCATTCTGGATTAAAACTAGAGAAAACTATGAACAATTTGCAATTATGGTTGTCATAAACCTATAGATTCTTGGTTCTGAAGGTCAGGGAAAAAAATTATTTTCTGCACCATAAGTTTACTGAAGAGTCACATATCTTGACCAACGGTCCGATACATTAGACTCCTTGGTAGATAGTCCACCTTAGCCCTACTAGTGGCTAGATATAGGGCAACCATAATGTGTATTATTCAGTGTACTTTGTTTTATTGGTCAGATTTCTTAATTTAATCTTTACAGTTACTAATTTATGAAATGTTCAAAAAATCATATTTATAATTATTATAGAAAGGAGTGAAATGGAATTTAATTATATATTTTTTGAAACTGATAAGTGTGTACAAGTTTTCCACTTATGAATGTAGATTGCCTTTCTGTTGATATCCAATGGAGCCAATGTCAATGCTAAGGACTCTTATGGTGAGACAGCTCTTCACCTGTGCTGTGGTAAAGGCAGTAAAGAAATAGCAGAATACCTTCTTCAGGTTAGTACAGTGTAACCATTCTTATCTGATACTGATTATGCAAATTAACACTTTAATAAGATCAAAAGTTTTTACTTCTATCCTGCTGTGATCCTTGATTTTAGTAGTTGCATAATGTATTACAACTGGGCGTTGCAGTCCAGCAGATTTTAGTGGTTGGATAATTTATTACACCTGGGCCTTACAGTCCAGCAGATTTTAGTGGTTGCATAATTTATTACACCTGGGCCTTACAGTCCAGCAGATTTTAGTGGTTTGATAATTTATTACACCTGCACATTACAGTCCAGCAGATTTTAGTGGTTGCATAATTTATTACACCTGGGCATTACAGTCCAGCAGATTTTAGTGGTTGCATAATTTATTACACCTGGGCATTACAGTCCAGCTGTGATCTTTGATTTTAGTAGTTGCATAATTTAATACACTTGTCCAGTACAGTCCAACTGACCATCAGTGCCATCAATAAATGGCCTGTCAATTAGTTTTAATGTCTTTGGTCATGTTCAGTAAGAATACATGTTTCTTCTATTTCAAACTTCAGGCAGTTTACAAATATCTCTATTTTGGTTAGACTTCAGGTGGAAAAATTAATTGATTATTAATTATTAATCGACTGATAAACAGAAACTGATAATTAATGATAAAAATTTAACCAGACTCCAGAATTAAGAACATATTTATAAGATTTAGATGTACCTGTTCAAAATACAGTTACATTGGAGTAGGAAAAACTTGTGGAGCTATGACCGTGACTGTTTAGCATTAATTTGCATTTGCCCTGTAATTGTTTACAGCTTGAATATGTAGAAAGACATAGTTTGGTCTCATCTGAACTTGGCTTTGATTGTTTTTTTCCCATTTATACTTCTATACTTTTCTGAAAAGTTGTAGCCCACAGACCACTACAGAAATTATGGTCTCAAAATACTAATTTCATGTGATAAGTACATTATTGTTTTCAACTTTTATCAACTTTTTGTAATTTTGGTATGAACGAGTTCAAATTAATTCCTAATTTCAACAATTTTCTGTTTAATTCAGTAAAACCTGACTTGAGAGACCAGGTTTTCCTTGAACAATTTTATTGAATATATAGTGTTATGACCTGTTATCAGAGACCACCTGTTTTGATTTGACCATTATTTTTTGGCAGAAAGGGGTTGTCTTTCAAGATAGGTTCTGCTGCATATTAAATAAATGTATCATGCTATAACTTAAACCCAGATAAGACCCATGCAGATTATTTTCAAACTTTTCTTTAGATGTTTCGTGTAATTCACTAATAGCACAACTCTCTCTCAATGACTTGCACGCAGAAGGGTCCAAAAACATAAACTGCACTATAAGCTAGGGATGATTTACTGATGATTCTCAGAAAGTGCAGAAAGGGTGCCATCCTGGCTAGATAGATATCAGGAAGACCTTGGAAGGGTGTAGTAGTGGTACTGTTTAATAGCAGCTGAATACTTGTTTTATAATCATGTTGGAAATAATTGTCATTAAAAATTTTTTTTAAATTGTTCATTTTCCAGTAAAAATTACCTTTATTTTAGATAATAACTAATCTTGAAACGGTTGTGGGGAAAAAAAGTCAAAGAGGTTACAACACATCACACACATGCATACCTTGTTGTTTACCTGAAAGACATTGTGTATTGCCACTGCTTTTGGCACAACAAAACAAGATTCCTTTTGTTTAAGAAAATAGAATCATTAATTTCATGAAAAAAGGATCAACAATGAAACACAATTTTTTTTTTTTTTTTTTTGTGAAGGTTGATGCAGTAATTTGAATGCATGTATTAGTGAAACTTCTACTTGTCCTTGAACAGTCTCTTAGTGCCATTTCAGTAGTTTTAATTTCACTACAAACTTTAGAACTCACTTCTCCATAATGAACCATATCTTAAACGCTTTGAATTCTTACACAATAATATTATAACAGTGTTCATGTAGTCAGTTGAAGTAAGTTCATCTGACAAATGACCATGTTTGCTATCTCTTACATAGGAACTGCACACCTTTAATTTATTTATTTATTCCAGTCCCTTTATGTAAATTGATACAAAATGCATAACACAATAAAACAATGCAGGTCTGCTTTTAATTGAGTGTAACAATATAGTAAATATGTCTGCAAATTGGAGAACAAACACAAATGATAGTTGATTATTTTCTCATAGAAATGCCAGTGGTCATAGTTGTAATGTTTTATGTTTGAATATAAGAGGGTATTTCACATTTGTTGTGATCGTACCGAAACTTAATTTAAAATATAGGACTCAAACACAAATTTCACTTGTAAAACTTATTTCACTGCTATTTCTTTTTACAGTGTTGCCACAGGTAGCCATTTTCACTGATCAAAATTTATCAAAGGTTGTTATTTACAGTGTACTGAGATTTTCTTTGAATAGAAAATGTAACAAAATATTTGACTTCTAAGATGAGAAATGTCTTGGCATTGATTCAGTTTTCCAGACACTAACCACCATTTTCAATGATATATGGAGCAATATACATTATTAGGGTCTGGTTTATTAATTTTGATTGCAATTTTCTTCACATTCAATAATTATGGGTTCATTCGTTTTGGCATTTTGTGCCCCCCAAAAATGGTCTCCATGCCTTCCCAGAGTTATAAGTAGATTTTTGAGTTATCAGTGGCAAGTTATCAAGGAAGCATTGTGCTAGCAAATTTTGTTAATTATGCTGGCTAATATGATCTATTATGAATGAGGTCAATTAGTGATTTCTGGACTTTATTATATTGCACACTTTCTGCATTTGTTCTTAAACACACTTAGTAGTCTCCTGAATAACCCTAATTAAATAGTTTTATTGATATAGACCATAGACTCATGAATAACTCTAACCAAATAGTTTTATTGATATAGACCATAGACTCATGAATAACCCTAATCAAATAGTTTTATTGATATAAACCATAGACTCCTGAATATTCCTAATTAGATAGTTTTATTGATATGACCATATACTCATGAATAACCTTGATCAATCACATTTTTATTAATTAGACCGAAGACTCCTGAATAATCTAGATCATTAAATAAACTTTTCTTGATATATACCATAGACACCTGAATAGCCTTTCTCAAATATTCTTTCATTGATAAAGACCATAAACTCATGAATATCCCTAATCAGATAGTTTTATTGATATAGACCATAGACTCATGAATAACCTTGATCAATCACATTTTTATTAATTAGACCGAAGACACCTGAATAGCCTTTCTCAGATATTCTTTCATTGATAAAGACCATAAACTCTTGAATAGCTCTCATCAAATACACTCTTATATCACATAATATGTATAGTTTTCATATAGGATGTGCAGTTTCATATTTATTTTTATATTACCACACTTTAAAATTTCACATATATGATTCTGATTGGTCCAGATAAGGCCATGAATTTATTGTGCAGTATCCTGTTTAATGACTGGCTGGGATCATGCGAAAACATTTTTTAACCCTGCCTTCTGGCTTGTTTTGTTTTTCATGGTTTTTTTTTTTTAACTTGACTCATGAAAGTAAATTGAGGACAAATTATTTCAGCTCTTTGAATATGGATATATTACCCCCATAGGTGGGGGTCTCGAATGGTCTAAAGCTCTCTCCATTTTGGATCACTGCCGTCTCACCTCTGTCTGTGTGGATTCGAGTCTTGGATTCGGCCAATGTGGGTATTCAGAAAGCTTGCCAGTAGCTTTTAGTTGGTCGGTAGTTCTCTCTGGGGGTTTTACGGGTTTTTCCTCCACTATTAATACTGGCCACCATGTATAGTCTATTTTGTGCTGAAAAATGGTGTTTAAACCCTACAATAACAACAACAACAACAACACCCACAGAGGTTTGTTATGCCATGTATCACAATATCATAATGAGAAAAATGTCTTAAAACTACATGACAAGAACAACAATAAGAAGTAAAACTAAGGGTATTGATTATTTGATGGTTGGGTGGGGGAGCGGCAGTATATCTGTAACACAAATAGAGAATCCACCTTATATACAAACATTAAATGTTAACCTACAGAAGTAAATTAATTTACCTCTACTCACAGAACATTTCAGACATAAATGGGTCTCTTAACTTACAGAACTTTTTACAACCACAGCTGATCTTTACAGTGTATATTGGATGCAAATCCGACTCAGAAAGAAATTTGTTTATGTCTTTAATTTGCAGTCTACCAGTCACAAATGCATTGCAATAAATGTTGGAATTTCTGCATCCAGTAAACCTATTTCGCATGAAAAACACATAAATGTAATGTTTTGTTCTGAGCGTGACATTCTAGGGTAAACATGTACTCTAGGCCTACTGTGTACTGTGTCTAACAATGTGGCAACACATCACATTGATCATTCTATTTTGAAAAATTATTTTGCCATTATCAAACATTCTGTTTATTTGGATGGAAGCTTTTTCTTTGATTTATAGTTTGTAAAAAAGCACAATCTACTTTTACTAGTTCAACTTTGGGACCATATTTTATGCACAACAACTGCAAAGTGCACCGTCTGTCAGAATGAACGAAATTATTTGTTCTTCTTTCTTTTTAAATAATTTCCACTGAAATAAAAACTATGTGATAAAAAGAATCTCAAATGGGTAATGATTTAATATTTATGAAACTTGTTGAATAATGTCAAGCTTTTGAAAGCCTTGGCTCGCAAAAGCTGGTCAAATTATTCAACGAGTTTAATAACTTCATTATTTTATCATTACACATTTGAGATCTTCTATACAGATATATCCCTGACTAATGCTTTTATTGATGGAGACCAAAGATTTCTGAATAACCCTTTCATCAGATAAGCATTTATTAATGCAGATCATATCTCACAAGTTATATTATGAACAATTAATGCCTTACTTGCCTAAAGATGGTGATATGTATCAAAACAATCTTTATACTTGGCCAGCTAATAAACTGCTCAAGGCTAGGTTAGGAACCCAAATGTTAGCTAATCCATGATACATGCATATATTACAATTACAAGGCAACTGATAACTTAGAATAGTAATATTTATTCCTTATTTGTCAAAACTTACTTCAGGTTTTACTTTAGCCCTTGAACTTGGGCCAGTTACTTGAAACTTGAGCTTGCCTGAGCCATATATATATATATATATATATATATATATATATATATATATATATATATTCTTGGTATAACATGGCTATTGGATCTTTGATATAATAGTGTAATAGATGAGGTTGCAAGATTTGTGTTGTCACATTCCTAGAAATGCAAATGGCAAGTACAAATTTCATCAACGCAGTGGTATCTTGTGTGTTGGTAGATTAAATGCATAACAATTATTTAATTTAAAATTTATTAGAAAATAAATCATTTTCCTAGCAATTTCATTCAGATATAACTTGATGTAACGTCATTTAAGTTTTCTGGGACAGCTGCTAAGCAGCTACTAGTCAGAAATAGGATCAAGTCTTTTAGGCATTCTAATGTATCAGGTGAGGTTGGATGTTTAGACATTATAATGTATCAGGTGAGGTTGGAATTTTTTCAAATTTTGATCCTGTCATCATTCCATAAAATGTGGTGGCACATTACAGTGTATTTCCAAAATAAATATCTGTAGTTAGATTCAAGGCAGCTGTGCATATCGTATTATTATTCTGTCGGCAAAGACACAAGCAAATCCATTTCAACTACATAGGGGTGGTCAGGTTTAGATAATTTTGTATTTATTTTTATTCATTCAGGAGGCAAGGTTATTCTATTTACTGAGATAAAGCAATGATATGTTTACTGAAAATATAAATGGACTGGAATTAGAAGAAAAAAATAAAAGAGTACATATTTTAATTTTATTTCAAAGAGCACATATACACATATACATATGTGAGTAATTTATTAACAACACTGTTTTTCTTGTATTGTCTGCTATGTATAGCTGGAGTCTGAATTCTGTTCAGTATATTGTTTCATTCTTTCTCATAGAATGGGGCAGAAGTGAATGTCGTAAATGTTCTTGGTAATACACCACTGCATAATGCTGTCCACTCATCTCATGTGGACATTGTGGAGTTTTTACTTCAACATGGAGCAGACACCAATATACTTAATAACAGAGGGGAATGTCCATTACAGCTTGCAAAGGTAAATAACTCTATTGTGACTCGTCACATTGGAATCATAATTCGTCATGTTCTGATCAGCGCCAACAGCATTTCAGTTTGAATGTGTCTCACAAGTAACTAAACCGTTTCTCATCATAATTAAGTCTTATTCTCTTCTGTGAAGGTGGAAACTGTTGTGCGTTGACATGGTTTCTTTCCATATACAGTGTTGAAGTTTTATGTCAGTGACAAATATAATTATACTTCCTCTACTTAAAATACTTTGTTTGGAACTGCACATCATCATTTATTTTGCTTGCTTAGTGCAAATATCAACAACAACAAAAGCAAATAATTTTTATAAAAAATTAAACTGAAAGATGAACCTTGGTTTATCCTTGCAGATTCCCCAGGTGGAGAGCTATCTCAGGAGTTACAGTTCTGTAGTGAATCAGCCAGGTAGTCAAGTTTCTACTAAAGGTAAGACAGATGAGAAATGTAAAAAATTGCAGCATGCTTTGATAGAGAAACATTACACTTTTATTAGCATTATTTTGCATCAGAAAATGCAAATAGCATTAGCTGATGGGAGTTTTTTATACTGACACCCAATATAATAAATGCTTTTATATCATCATAATTAGAAAACATTTTTGTGTAAGTAAATTTGGTGTGAGGCAATGTGGGCCACAATGAAGAAGTACAACATGGGTCAAAAGTTGACTGATACCATCAAGCAGCTGTACACCAAGGCTACCAATGCAGTAATTGCTCAGTTTTGTGGGGAACTAGTTCAAGATAACAGTTGGAGTACATCAAGGCTGTCTCCTGTCACCCACACTTTTCAAAATCTACTTAGAGTCAAGAGGAGGATAATGACAATGATGATGAAATTTGGCATGTCATTACTAGAATTTAGAAACATATCAATGACTAAATTAATTTAGTCATGAGTGAAAAAATGTATTGAAGAGTTGTAGTTTTAATACATAATTATGTTTCTATGGTATGCTAAGATGAAATTTAGTTGCTGCATCTGTATATATTTTCTCTGAAATCAGCTTATGTAATCAAGGCAGAAACATGATTGTGTTTGCTTTGGTTGTGGTGAATACTTATGTGTAGCAATCCTTGTCAAAATGATTTTCATTTTGCATCCCACATTTGTCAACTCTTTCAGGGTGTTTGTTTTTTAACATGAGGCCAGGTGTCAGTGTATGATGATATTTTGGATAATCTTTCTTATTTGTATTATTAGGCCAGGTGTCAGTGTATGATGATATTTTGGATAATCTTTCTTATTTGTATTATTTTCATGCTTTATCATCATGGATATTGTTGTACAATCCATCTGTCTGTAACTCTATTCCTATTCCTTAGTGTCATTGATATTGTGGTACAATCCATCTGTCTGTAACTCTATTCCTATTCCTTAGTGTCATTGTTATTGTGGTACAATCCATCTGTCTGTAACTCTATTCCTATTCCTTAGTGTCATTGATATTGTGGTACAATCCATCTGTCTGTAACTCTATTCCTATTCCTTAGTGTCATTGATATTGTGGTACAATCCATCTGTCTGTAACTCTATTCCTATTCCTTAGTGTCATTGATATTGTGGTACAATCCATCTGTCTGTAACTCTATTCCTATTCCTTAGTGTCATTGTTATTGTGGTACAATCCATCTGTCTGTAACTCTATTCCTATTCCTTAGTGTCATTGATATTGTGGTACAATCCATCTGTCTGTAACTCTATTCCTATTCCTTAGTGTCATTGTTATTGTGGTACAATCCATCTGTCTGTAACTCTATTCCTATTCCTTAGTGTCATTGATATTGTGGTACAATCCATCTGTCTGTAACTCTATTCCTATTCCTTAGTGTCATTGTTATTGTGGTACAATCCATCTGTCTGTAACTCTATTCCTATTCCTTAGTGTCATTGATATTGTGGTACAATCCATCTGTCTGTAACTTTATTCCTATTCCTTAGTGTCATTGTTATTGTGGTACAATCCATCTGTCTGTAACTCTATTCCTATTCCTTAGTGTCATTGTTATTGTGGTACAATCCATCTGTCTGTAACTCTATTCCTATTCCTTAGTGTCATTGTTATTGTGGTACAATCCATCTGTCTGTAACTCTATTCCTATTCCTTAGTGTCATTGATATTGAAGTACAATCCATCTGTCTGTAACTCTATTCCTATTCCTTAGTGTCATTGATATTGAAGTACAATCCATCTGTCTGTAACTCTATTCCTATTCCTTAGTGTCATTGATATTGTAGTATGATCTTTTTTTTGGGTCTGTAACTCATGTAGTACATATAACTGATTCTTGGTTATTACTGACAGGTCACCATCCAGTGGTGGGTGGGTTTTGATGAGTGATATAACTCATGGAGATTTGCCATTTTAAGCCCAAAAATTAACTTCTGTTGAATGAAACACTCCCTTTAAACATTGCAGTCAGTGGCATCCACTCCCTTTAAACATTGCAGTCAGTGGGATCCACTCCCTTTAAACATTGCAGTCAGTGGGAGTCATAAACATCTGCTACAGCAAAAGTGAGGATACAGCAGTTACACAGTCTTGTAACCATTCATCTGCATTACATTTAAAAAAAATATGAACCAAAAACAAAAGATATCTTAGAAATATGTTTCGTTAGAGCATTCAGGTGTTTTTGGAATGTGTCATTGCAAAATTTGATAAACAATTACAAATGAGCCAAAGACAAAATCTTAGAAGTTATCTACAAGAATAATCAGGCTCATCAACTTATGTGTGTTATTGTTATGTCAGTCCTTTTCATGTACTTCAATGGACTAAAGATGGCTAATATGTTAGTTTGTGTCATTGTATCAAAGGGTCATGAAGTTCAGAACAGTTGTCAAGATAAAACTAGCTTAGATACAGAATAAACATTTAATAAAAGTCTTAAGGAAGTGTTGATGGGCATTTGTATGATAGCTGATTGACTAGGAATGGTGGAATGAGGAACTCCACAAAGTCAGGATACAATGCTATGAAATGAAACAGAACTAAGCTTGCTTTTAGGCAAGAAACCTGTTATAATCTAGGTTAACTTAATGGTTATTTGGTTTATTTGATATTATTTAGTTTTTTTAAAAAATCAAATTAGTGTTGTATTTTTCAAAGCCTTCATGGAAGACTTTGTTTTTTTGTTTGTTTGTTTTTTATGGTTTAACGCCATTTTTCAGCACAATATAGACTATACATGGCTAAAATTTAATATCTACCAGTATTTTGACATGTTATTTATCACCTTAATATTTAATATCTACCAGAATTTTGACATGTTACTTTTCACCTTAATATTTAATATCTGCCAGAATTTTGACATGTTACTTATCACCTTAATATTTAATATCTACCAGAATTTTGACATGTTACTTATCACCTTAATATTTAATATCTACCAGAATTTTGACATGTTACTTATCACCTTAATATTTAATATCTACCAGAATTTTGACATGTTACTTATCACCTTAATATTTAATATCTACTAGAATTATGACATGTTACTTATCACCTTAATGTTTAATATCTACCAGAGTTATGACATGTTACTTATCACCTTAATATTTAATATCTACCAGAGTTATGACATGTTACTTTTCACCTTAATGTTTAATATCTACCAGAGTTATGACATGTTACTTTTCACCATAATGTTTAATATCTACCAGAAATTTGACATGTTCTTTTTCATCTGCTAAAACAAAGATGCAGATCACATTATTAGCATTAGTTTTGTCAGGTAGACAGATGTGTTGATCAGTCTGTACATATGTCATTTCTTTGTTTTAAATTTCCACCAGTCTATATATATATATATATATATACCACATACATTAAAAATAACATGGCATTTAAAGTTTTGGTATAAAGCAAATCTATATACCAATACTATTGGTATATCAAATAGTGATCCGCCCATAGCGCAATAATACGAATATATAAACATTCTTTCTACCGTAGGCCTATAGCTCTATGAAGAATTTCTACTCATTCATTAATCATAAATGACATGAAATTAACGACACAAATATTAATAGTCCCTGTTTTCTAAATATTAAAATGGTACACAATTCATCGGAATCCTGTCTTTTTCCTCTCCCCCTCTCATGCAAAATAAGCACAGATCTGGAGTGAGAGAGAAATATATTGCGCTGGACGAAAACATTAAAGCTGAACTTGTACCAAGTAACCCACAGTACTCTGTTTCCTCGTAAACCTATGCTTACGCTTTCCTTGGGATTTATCTATAGTATTCATAATATCAATGATACATAGTTGCAATCGTCAGACGACACACAAGGCCTACATGTTAAATTTGTCGGTTACGATGCGCACATACTGTATTGTGTTTTAAGCCTTTGTTGTTGTTTCTGAAACCTGTTTTAATTGAGTATTAATAATTAAATATAAAACTGTCCAAATGGTCGCCAGCCCCCCCCCCCCCCCGTCTGGAGCAAAAATACACGAAAATACAAGTGTTGTGGATTTTTGCTTGTGTCATACGACGATGCCTCTGGACCCTATGAATGATGGCAATGTTAGTCAAGACGTACAGAGAGAGAGAGAGAGAGAGAGAGAGAGAGAGAGAGAGAATCGCTAATTAAATCAAAATGATGACTTAGTTGAACTGTCAATATATTAAAATATTTTAATTACCTCTTATTGGTTCGTGATTCCAATTCGTTTATATTCCACGCGAATTTCCATATGACAGTAGGTCAATGCCTAACAGTACATGCATAGTCTATAATAAGATCACCGTGTTTGCAGTGCACTACTTTCTTCATTAAAAAACAACAACACAACAACATATTTTATGTTTAAATAATGCGTGTGTCTTATATTGATTTAATAAATGTGAATAAAAGAAAGAAAATGAAAAAGAAAACAATCAACTTATTAATTTGAATATGTGATTGTGAATAACAAGAAAAATCGTAGAACTAGATTTTGTAGCAGACAGCCACTTGGTTGTGAGGAGGTCATTTACTCGGGCAATATATCAAGAGCACATTGTAACTCCAACTTGCAAATATTTGTATTTGTATGTGATATAAATAAAATATATGTATAGTATGTACGCTGTATCATTGATATACCACTCGTTGTATAAATTTTTCATTAAAAGGAAACTCTGGCAAGCCTCGTTTCCTTTTAATGAAAAATTTATACATCTCGTGGTATATCATTGATACAGCGTACATACTATACATATATTCTATATATATATATATATATATATATATATATATATATATATATATATATATATATATATATATATGTCAGTTCTTTGATACAAATTTCCATTAATCTGTACATCTTTCAGTTTTTTTTATACATATTTCCATTATTCTGTACATCTTTCAGTTCTTTGATACAAATTTCCATTTTTCTGTACACCTTTCAGTTCTTTGATACAAATTTCCATCATTCTGTACATCTTCTGTACATCTTTCAGTTCTTTGATACAAATTTCCATCATTCTGTACATCTTCTGTACATCTTTCAGTTCTTTGATACAAATTTCCATCATTCTGTACATCTTTCAGTTCTTTGATACAAATTTCCATTATTCTGTACATCTTTCAGTTCTTTGATACAGATTTCCATTATTCTGTACATCTTTCAGTTCTTTGATACAAATTTCCATTAATCTGTACATCTTTCAGTTTTTTTTATACAAATTTCCATTATTCTGTACATATGTCAGTTCTTTGATACAAATTTCCATACAAATTTCCATTATTCTGTACATCTTTCAGTTCTTTGATACAAATTTCCACCAGTCTGCAGATCTGTCAGTTCTGATACAAATTTCAATCTTTCTGTACATTTCTCATTTCTTTGGTACAAATTTTCATCTGTGCATTTTTCAGTTCTGTCAGTCTTTACATCTGTTAGTTCTTTGGTACAAATTTCCACCAGTCTGTAATTGTGTCAGTTCTTTGCTACAAATTTTGGTTTGTCTTTTCTTTTCTGGCAGGCATGTTTTTGCATACTTGCTGCAGATGACCTTATTAAGATTTGCCAAACATTTAAGTGACTTTTATTTAGTGACACCTTGTTACTTACTGATCATATGGAATATGCATGGCCCATTATAAGTAAATAAATTTGATTGTCAGATATATTTGAACATGTAAATGAACAGATTAGATTCCTGTGTCATTTATAAATGATTCTTTTTACCCCACATTAGCATAAAGGGTGATGTAGCAGTCATTTTTCTGGCAGTGACAGCATAAAAGGTTTGTTAAGGTTTTAATTAAATTTTTCAGCAGTACTTTGATCAGTGATCATATAGGAAGCCTTGTTGTTTTCAAATGTTTCAAGAGCTTTTGGGGAGATTCTGTATTGAGATTTTTCTTTTGGCTGCAATAGGCACATACATGTTTTTCAAGTCTAATCCTGTTGGAGTATACCTTTAATTTGCTCTTAAAAATATCAGCATTTCATCTGTACATGGTACCTAATGAATTATATTTTGTTCTTTTGACAGGAAAGCTTGGAATAAAAGAGCTTTTTGCTGCATTTGAGGAGAAAGACTTAAAAACACTGCAAAATCTGAATTCATCTATTCAAACGTTTGACCGAAGAAGTAGTTTGAGAAGAGTAGACACTTTAGATAAAACTGATACACAACTATTTCATATGAGGCATTCCTTTTTCATCCAAAATTTTAATACAGGAACTCTACGACATGTGGATTCTGTGGACAAAAGTGATCCATTGTACATGTATTCCTTATTTTGCCAGTCCTTGAATACTGATGTAAATTCATCCTGCACAGAGATGTCTGGAAAGACTCAAGAAAACGATGACTATATTAAAAATGGAGAGAATGGTTTCATATGCCAACAGACAAGCTCAGTAAAGGACAGTACCTCTGAGAAAATTACATTTTCAAAACAAAGTGCAGATGACACAAATACAGAGCATACAGGGAGGAAGGGAGATGATGCATTCTCATCACAGCCAAAGTTAGAAACTAGTGATAAAAGAGAATGGAAAGGAGATGACGCATTTGTTTCCACTTGTAGTTCAGATGCTATGAAAAATGAAATTGAAGATGAGAATACTTTTTCTACTTGCAAAAACAATTCAGGCAGAGAAAATGAAAACTCTTTAGAGAAACCTTCATCTGTCATAGACGTTAAGTTAACAGATAATGTAGAATTGAGACAGCATTCGCCAAGCTCTCAACAAAATGACTGGTCGTAGTCATGGGTCATCAAGCATAATATTGTTAAGTAGCTATACAGTTATACATGCTAATGGTATTTACCATGTAGAAAAAGCACCATGCTAAAAAACTATCTAGGCCCAGATCCTTCTGTGCATTATCAGAATATATACTTTGTTCAAAATGTTATGTAAAATGAGTAGCGAAGCTCCAGTCCTGTTGATGCAGTTTGTACTGGAAAACACAGTTGTCATTGGGACACCAGTTGTCATTAGGCACCTGTGATGGACTAACAACTCCAACTGAAAACTGCACAGACCCAGATTTACCTTTATGTAATGTGCTAGCAGGTCTTGATCAATGCTAGGAGTTATCAGGAAAACATCCAACATAGACTCTAATCTGTAGCAGATTATGATTGCAGATCAGGGTCAGTATTGTTTTCAGTTTGAATCAGCATTTAAGTTTGTATTTAAATATTATTAAGTTATAGAAATTGAAGATTTTACCACATAGATAAATTTAATGCATAAATGATCTCTGAAAGTTAAAATCAAATAAATTTTTTTGGAATGCATAAAATCTACAAGGAAAAAAATGCATTTTCTGACAAATGTTTAAAGCAATGCAACAATTAAGTGGTTTACTAGCAAATATTTGCTGTATAATATGGTGTTTAACTTAATTCTAGGAAAGAATGAAATTCAATGCAGATGAGATAATATTATGGATTTATAGCAAGATTTTGTTAAAATAATTGCTGTTTCTTTGATAATTACTTGAGCAATTGCTGGAAAGTACAACTCGTCAGGTAAGATTCATTAGACAGGGCTATTGGAAATGTACTGTTTACAAAAGTTAAGACAAATGACTGTGTTATTAAGCAAAACCACATCTGAAAATACTCTTGTTTGCAGGATGTGTCCATTAAAGTAGATGATATTTGCTAGTGGTGCATTGCCTTTAGAGACATGTAAATGCCAACTTTAAAAACCAGTATTGGTCAGTTGTAATTTACTATGGTTAGACATGTAAATGCCAACTTTAAAAATTAGTATTGGTCAGTTGTAATTTACTATGGTTAGACATGTAAATGCCAACTTTAAAAACCAGTATTGGTCAGTTGTAATTTACTATGGTTAGACATGTAAATGCCAACTTTAAAAATTAGTATTGGTCAGTTGTAATTTACTGTGGTTAGACATGTAAATGCCAACTTTAAAAATCAGTATTGGTCAGTTGTAATTTACAATGGTTATCTGCCCTTTGTATATCAAGCGGCAGACATTCCTGATATATAAGTGCTGAAGATCATAAGAGAGTTATTTTTATAAAACGTTATGCATTCAGTTAACTTTCTTAACATCAATGCTCTCTTTAAGATTTTGAACCTAAAAGTCCTTGACATTCAACCTTCATAAACTGAGGGTAGCATATGTGTGCACATTACTTAGTTAGTTGGTTAACTGCAGTAGATTTATACTCCATGCTCATCAGCAAAGACTGTTTATATAAGTGTTTTGAAAATGTGTATCTGTAGCACACATGAAGAAATTTGTGTGAAAGAAATCTGATTACTCTTTAAAAGTATGGGGAAACTCTCTTGCAAATTTTTGCCTAAAAGAAATTAGAAACTCTTGTTAATTTCTGAAAAAGGTATGGGGGAACTCTCTTGAAAATGTCAGCTTAACAGAAATGAAAAGCTCTCTTGCAGATATTTACTTAAAGTTATGGAGAAACTCTTGGTGATTTCTGCTTAAAAGTATGGAGAAGCTCTCTTGAAAATTTATGTCTGCAGGAGACAAGAAAACAATGCAAGTCCAGGATGTGGGGAATATATTATGACTTGATGAGTATCAGAAAGCATTTTGATTTCTCTTAACAAATATGTAGAAAGTTGCTTAAACTCAATACTAATGGTTTTATAAGATCTTTCTATCTCATGTAAAAACATTTTGTTTGCTCAAACAATTATTATAACTGTATAATCTACTATTTGTGCATGTGTACAACATAATTATTGAGAAAGAATGTTTCTTTTTGATTCATGCTAAGTCAAAAATCTTTGTTTACACATTTCCATAAAGGCTTCTTTTTCCAAACTACAAGATCCACAAATTTATTCCTATGTTTAAATTAATGGAAAATTGTGTTGTATGCATAATTCATTTTATCCTCATTATAAATTTAATTTAGGTCCACTTCACTGGGTCTGCTAAATTATTTCACTTTGCATTAAAGAAAATATTATAATATAACCATGGTTGTTCTGTAATAATATAGAAAATATAATATAACCATGGTTACACTGTAATAATATAGAAAATATAATAACCATGGTTGCACTGTAATAATATAGAAAATATAATATAACCATGGTATTACAGTAATAAGATAGAAAATATTATAATATAACCATGGTTGATCTGTAATAATATAGAAAATATAATAACCATGGTTGCACTGTAATAATATAGAAAATATAATAACCATGGTTGCACTGTAATAATATAGAAAATATAATATAACCATGGTATTACAGTAATAAGATAGAAAATATTATAATATAACCATGGTTGATCTGTAATAATATAGAAAATATAATAACCATGGTTGCACTGTAATAATATAGAAAATATAATATAACCATGGTATTACAGTAGTAAGATAGAAAATATAGTATAACCATCATTGTTCTGTAATTATACAGAAAATATTATAACAAAGGTTTTTCTGTTGTAATGTAGAAAATATAATATAACCATGGTTGTACTGTAATAAGATAGAAAATATTATAATATAACTATGGATGTACTGTTATAATATAGAAAATATTATAACCATGGTTGTACTGTAATAAGATAGAAAATATTATAATATAACCAGGGTTGTTCTGCTATATTATAGAAAATATAATATAATATAACCAATTGTTCTGTTATACTATAGAATGTTATAATATAGAAAATAAATGTCTCTAAAGTGCATTGCATCAGTTGGCATAAGTGAAAAAGTTTGTGTATTGGTAATTGACATTTTACAGTTTTGAATAAATATGTCAACCAAACTTATTTCCAGATCCATATTTTAATCTCTTTGCAACATCTGAAATTAAAAAGTTAAAGGACATAATGTAGAATCTAAAGTTTAGGATTTAGCAAATATTTGAGTGTTCTGCTATAGTAATTTAATTTCACATTGTTATTCATTAAATCAGTTTTTGTATGTTTGATGATGATCATGTATTGTATGACAGCATATTTTACAAGTTTTCATAAATTATCATAAATATATTTTGAACAGCAGTTTTTTTTATATCAGTGTACTAGTCACAATGTGTTCTAGTCAGATTTATGATCATTTTAACTTGGTAATCTTAATTGAATATATCAGGAATAACTTTGTTACCAAGCGTATGGGATTATATAGTTTTTACTAATTGTTCTGTCATGCAGTCAAATAATTCATTCCATATGGTATAAGTTGATAGCTTTTCTAATGGACTAATCAAGAGTATGACTGTCTTAATGACTTTTCCTTTCATAAATAATGTATTAGTGTCATTTAACAAATTAGCAGACACATACTCCTTGATGATGAGATGTTTTATCATTCTTGTCATTACCGTTACTTTATTCATGAGATTTTTATAATTAAATGACTATGTGTTAAGAAATACTAGATACAGACAAGAATGCTGATTGTTGTCATGTCTGTGTAGCAATTACCTGCATATAAGAGTTGCTTACAATAAGTCACACTGGAACATAACTTAGTGCACATGTACTCATGAGTGTACATGCATCAAACAGGTCTGTTACATTAAGTCTTATTACAACATAACTTAGTGCACATGTACCCATGAGTGTACATACATCTAACAGGTCTGTTACATTAAGTCTTATTACAACATAACTTAGTGCACATGTTCCAGTAGAAAAAGGTCAGCTGCACCATTTTCCATTGACATTAATTTGTTGCACCTATGTAAAGGGCAGTTATAAAATGTCCCAGTGGAACAAATCTTAGTGCATATGTACTTGTATATAAAGGTCAATTGCGTGTTCCTTTTAAGATAACTTTTATATAGATGTTCATGTAACTTGGTGCACATGTACCTTATATTAAGATAAGTTAAAATAAGTCCCATTATGATTTACTTTAGTGGGTATGTACTGTATATAATGGTCAGTTGCAACAGTTCCTAATGTTGCACATATATCAATGTCTAAAGAGCATCATTTCATAATGGTCAATTTGGGTTATTGGCCTTAACACTGACTAATTTCGCATTAATTTAACCTGTTGAAAATGTTGTACAGAAGCTTTTTAATATATAATATATTTAATTTGTTATATTATAATATATTTAATTTGTTATATTAAGCAAACAGTAATTTTAAATAAATTTGGAGAAAAAAATATCTGTTTTATATTTTTTAGCTTTGGACATAAAAAGTGTTATGCTGTATGTTCAGACATTGTATGCTTTTAAAAAGATTGGCTCTTTCTGGCAATCACTTTGTTTTTATCACATCAAGGCTGAAAACTTTTTCATCCCCCTCCGATTTAATCTCTCTGGGGATATGGAAATACTGTTCTTCCAACCACCTCTCTATTTTCTCATCTTTTCATCTTTCCAAACCTCACACTCTTGTTTCAGATATATATATATATATATATATATATATATATATATATATATATATATATATATATATATATATATATATATATATATATATATATATACACATGTACATACCTTTTTAAAACTTCTTTATGAAACAAAATGGTGTCAGATTTTTTAATGAAACCAGGTACATGTATACAGATCACACTTGTGACTTAAAGATGCTTTTGTCATGCCAGTAAAAAAAAAATTGTTGTGGCAAAATTGTAATCTGTTTGCCCATAGTCCATTTATCTGCTCTCTGATACCAACTTTCTGATAAAAACATTTTCAGAAAGGGCAGTAGTATCAGTTTTCATCAGTAAATCATTATTAGACCTTTCATACAAGTTCAACAAGTAAAGGAATAGCCCCTGGAGATTGAAGGTCAAGGAATTCTAAGATTAGTCACAAGTAGCAATTGTTTCAATATAAGGTAGGTGGCAGTTTAAGTGAGTTGTTAATGTTTGAAGATTTTAATCAGGCAGTATTAACAACTATTGGCAGAGAAAATTAAGCAATTTCCCATGGGGCATTTAATTACTGTTACTGCCATTGACCCTAGTCTCATTAAAATTTCCAACATTTTTCCACAAGATGAGACCTTATTAGGAATGATACAATTCATGGTTTGATTGAATTGCTAACCATTCTCAGGATGCCATGTCCCTTGTCCAAAATAAACATTTTCTTGCATGGATGTTCTCCTGTGTCTCAAATCCCTCATGCAGCAGAAAGGGTGGTCTATCAGGCTTTGCTTGGCTCTGGAAACCTGCTTCTCCCCCACCACCACCACCACCACCACACAGGCGGCCTTGGAATGTAAGACTCATGCTCACCCATACTGATCTCTTCATGGCTTTGTTTTTCAGTGTGTTGAAGGTGGATTCATTGTGTTTATTGGTGCTTCAGCTCATGCTGGGAAAGGTCAAATCATGCACTTTCTGTTTCAATGGCACTCCCTGTGGAATGTCTCCATCCTTGAAGGGATGCTGCCCTGGAAATATTAAAGATATTGCTGATTCACAACAAGAACCTTTTGAGGGTAGCACCACTTGAGCAACTCCAGATCTATCAGAAACAGGCAATGACCGTTATGACAGCTTCAAAAATTTCCTCTAAACAGTGTCAGCCTCAAGGAACATTTTGGTTTTAACGCCATTTTTCAGCACAAGATAGGCTATACATGGCAGCAAAAGTATTAATGTTGGAGGAAATCCCCAGGAAAACACTAAAAACAACCATCGACCTACGATAATCTACTGGCAAGCTTTCTCACGTACCCACATTGGCCGAACCCAAGACTCGGACCCATGCAGACATAGGTGAGAAGTTAGCAGTCTGTAATGGTTTGTGCTTTAGACCACCCAACCATACGGGGCCTCACCTCAAGGGACTAATAAATAGCACCAGTTCTAATCTCTCACGTCCGCCTTTCACTAAGTGAGACGGCTGAAAAGGCCTTGGGATGAAGTCTTTTGACTCTTCTCTTCACTTCGGCCCTTGGGAACTGCTTTAGCTCCTCCAAGAATCTTCCTCATTCCAGAAGGTGTTCCACTTGCCCTCTTTTCAGAGAGGAAGTCTGTTCTAATTTAAAGAAGCGATACCAGCATCACTTTCTTGAAAAATAGTTTTTATCACAAAACTAGGTACATGCCGTTATGAAGAAATGAGCACTGTAGAAAAGGACAAGTCTGGCATTCTTTTCTCTTTTCTTTGTGGTGTTGAGCAAAACCACCAAGTTTCGGCTCGTCTATCTGTCAGCCTTAAAGATATCTTTGGGAAGTACACTTCAAAATGGAGAATACTGCCTCAGTCAAGAACTTCATCAGACATGGATGGGTAGCCTCAGTAGACCTGCAGGATGCGTACATTTTCCAGCATCGCAGAGACTTTTTCCTTGCTTTTTCTTGACCAGGAGGTATTTCATTATCAGGCTTTTCCAATGGGATTTGCCCCAGAGCCGTTACGAAAATGATGCAATTAATAGTGGCATACTTGATGCCATTATCTTTATCTTCATCTTCCAATTAAATGCTTGGCCCATATGCAGGCATAGTTGCACTGTGAACTATGTACATGTGTGAAGAAGGCTCTTTGTACGAGTTAAAAACAGGTTAAAATAACACACAGCACACATGCTAAGACATGGGTCTACAGCGCCGATGTGGAGCTTAAATGTTTCAGTGGAGGGTGCTGTTACAAAAGCATATGCCTGTGGGGAAGAAAGATCTCCTATATGTGTCCACGGAACAGCATGATGTTGTTGCTGTTGTTTTAGGGTTTAACGCCATTTTTCAGCACACGATAGGCTATACATGGCGGCCAGTATTATTGGTGGAGGAAGAACCCGGGAAAACTTCCAGAAAGAACCACCGACCCGCGAGAAGCTACAAGAAAGCTTTCTCACATAACTACATTAGCCGAATTTTAAACTCGATCCCACGCAGACAGAGGTGAGACGGCAGTGATCCGTAACGTAAAGCGCTTTAGACCACTCGGCCACTCGGGGCCCCGAAACAGCATGATAACCTCTGGTTGATGCTTCTGTGTGGATCAGGTACCATATTGTTGATATTTAAACCAGTTGGTTAATGATGGGTACATCATGATGACCTTGTTATGTTGATATCGGCTTCACTGAAGTTTTTTCAGCATACATGTGATGCTACTGATTTGTCGTTAGTCACCGTGACAAAATCTTACTGCCCATATTTGGACCTTTTCTCGTTTGGCTGCATTGGTTTTGGTGTGTGGTTTCCATACTGTTGAAGCGTATTCTAGCAGTGGGATAACAAGCGCCTCGATCTATTGTGATCAAGATGACAGGTTTCTTTGCAGAAATGATGTCAGATTAGCTTTAAGTGACCCCCATCCTTCGATTCGATTTCGATGACAATTTGATGCTCAATGTCCTCATTCAGAGATACTCTCAGCCTTGAGAAATTGGATCTTGTCCTTTCTCTGGACTTACTGTACGTGGGGATAAATTCCACTCACCAGTGAAGGTAAAGTTCTCTTCCAGCCAGACATAATTTCTCAGACTCTGTCCCACATATGTGGTAGTATACGCATGATCTCTCTCTCTCTCTCTCTCTCTCTCTCTCTCTCTCTCTCTCTCTCTCTCTCTCTCTCTCTCTCTCAGACACACACACAGAGCTCTGAATGCAACTGCAGATATGGTTTCCCCCACAGAGATTTTACTTTCACTTGCGTGCTTCTAGCGAACTGTAAAGCGCACAAATTACCCACTAGCAAGGATTCTTCTAAGATCAGATTTTCGTTACCATCTGATTTTGGTGGCTGCATCATAATTGGTTTATGACTGGAGTCCCGATTCAGAACACCACAGACCCAACAGAGTCGGGATGGGATACTCGCCTGGAACCAGAGAGTAAATTTCTTAAGGACATTTGGTTTCGGTAAGTATCGACCCCTTGATATGAATAACCTAGCAATGTGGTAGTGTTTCGAGTCCATCGGGTTTCAACTGCTACGTATATTTGATTTAAATAATTTATTTATTTTTGTCAGATTCAAATTTGATATTTTGGATTAATAATTCATTCATTGGGAATTTTTTCTAGAAATTTTCACTCTACAAGTAATCAACAGATGTTAACCTCATTTTCTGACCTTGCTTCAGAGTGTAAACAAGCTTCTAAAATGATTGGTTGATTCCAAGGACATTAGAGCTTTATTTCTAAAATGATTTGTTGATTCCATGGACATTTTTCTAGATCATATTGTATACGTGACTTTGCGAGCATGGGTTCGTTCTGTGACCTAGAAAATCACGTGACCTCTTCCTGTTTACAAGAGAATCAGTATATAGCTGTGTTTTAGAAACTAACGGTTCAGTAGTTAGTCTGGGCTATGGAATACAAAGATGTGTGTTTTATTGTTTGAGTGTAAATCATTTCAATTCGTTTGGGATCAAGAGGAATTTAGTGTGTTATTTATCTAGAAATTACTTGTGCTCATTTGAATTATTATAAAACTAAAACTGACTTCATCACGTGACATCGTCGTCCATATTGGATTACATTGTCAAGATTCGAACCGGGAACTATTAGGACATTTTATTATCAGGACTCTTGCAATTCCACTAGTGGATTATATTGTGAATTCTTTTTGGATTAATTTTTGGAATTGATTCTCTAAAACCGTAAGTTTAAATATTTTCTTTTATGAAAATATTTGTACCTTATAAATTGCTTGTTAAATTTTTACAAGCTTGTTATTTTCACTTCTTTCTGTGTTGCTGCTTATTCGAGCCTAAGCACGTAACACAACATCATCAGGTTCATTTCGGGTGTTCGAGTGGTCTAATGCGCTCTCTTCTACAGATAACTGACATCTTACATTTGTCCGTGTAGGTTTCAGTCTCGGGCTTGTCCAGTGTAGGTATGTGAGAAATCTTGCCAGTAGCTTCCCATGGGCTGGTAGTTCTTCCTGTGGTTTTCACGGATTTTTTCTTCACAAAATATACTGGTCACTACGTCATCATCATTATCAGTCTCTTGACGTAGTGTGGTCGTTGAGGCACTGTGCTGATAAACATCTGGCCAGTTCGCTCCACTTGCCTTGATCATGTGCCAGTGCCTGTTTCTCCGCTAAACTTGTCCTGGTCCATTCTGTGATGTCAGTCCACTTTTTGCTCTGTCTACCTCTCCTTCTGCCACCAAGGACGCTGCCATGCAGTAATGTTGTGGATAGACTGTTGGTTCTACTGATATGGCCATACCATTTCAGCTTTCTCTGTTTGACAGTGCAATATTACTTCACAGTTTTGGTACCGTTTTTTTATTGAACTTTTTGCACCTTTTTACCCGAATATTAAGAGTCGGAATGTCTTGTTCTGTCTCTCAAGGGTTTCTCGGATATTTCGGCGTCCAGCGTTTTCAGATTGATTGTCCTCACTACCAATAAAGTTTATCAATCCTTCGCCACGAAAGACCTATCTTTAATGAGAGTTAAAGCCCAGTCACGTTGAATTCAATCACGACAGCATATCAAGTGACCAGCTTACAGCAGTGAACTTTATAACCATAAGGGTAAACACGTTGTTTACTTGTACCCGTTTTTGTTTTGGACCGTCATCCTTCCTAAAAGCAGGTATTGTATTACTGATACTAAATGCGGAGGGGAGGGGGGCGGTAAAAAAAATTCTGAAAATATATAGCGTTTTTGCAAAACTTTCCTCCGCTCTAATGTTCTGGAATATTGGCCCAAGTCAAAAGAAGAAGGTTGTCATATGTTGGCTATTACCAATGAATCAGATTTGATCGTGTTGCATTCTATTAAGAGCCTAATTGGAGGAGGGAATAAATGGATTTGACTGGGGACGTAGTGTCCAAGAAAAGGTCAGTAATACAATAGTAAGTGGTAAGTACCATGTAACTAAAATTAGTTCTCCATGTCTCAGAAGATGACCTAGTATAAAGAATACAAATTCGCGTTTAATTTTCAATTTAGCATTTGGAAACTCTTTCAATTATGAAATAGATTTGAAAAATCACGCATGACGCTTTTAAGGATTGTATCACTGTATTTTGATTCCAGATGCTTGCCGACTATTGTGAAAAAAGTCACTGTTACAATCCAAGTAATAAGCAAGATTTGACAAAATCTCAATATTTTGAGATCTTCAGTGTTCTATCTAAATTTTCTCACTGATTTTTGCCTTCTTTGATATATCATCTGGTTTGTTTCGTTTTGCCGAAAACCGAAACAATGCTTTGTTTTATTGGCTTTAACGACACTTTTAACACCTTATTGAATTTATAATCCCGAGGAAATGGGAGTCTAATGCCTTTCTCAAGAATACGGCACGACAGCCGACTTGGGTTGGCCGCACGAGTATGGAACTAGATACCCTTGGATTACAAGTCCAACAGACTACCAACTGAGGTACAAAGGCTCGAAAGAACCGATCCCAAATTTCAGATTTAAACTCGTAAATAAACCCCATACAACCGTACCTGACATTAAACTTGGTTATTTATTTAAGCTGTTAAATTGCTGTCACATATACAGCTCTGGTGGCTTAATGGTTCGAGCGTCCGCCTCGAATGCGGGAGGTAGCGGGTTCGAACACGGTAATAGGACTGGTCGGCCTGGTGTCAGGATAATGTGTCTGGGTGTGACATACTATATGTCTGCGGCATGATACCCCAGTGCTGGATACCACTATAACATGTTATGCTGCAAATATCGTAGCGATATGACTGAAAAATTGTTAAAGCTACGCTTAAAAAATCACACATGCACACACGCCTTACGCACGCTGGTCCATGTTATCTACGATTATCAAATACGGTAGTAGGCTCACAATAGTGTATTTGGGCACGCGAGTTTAAAACAATACTCACCGATACGTTTTTAGGGCAGGTAATAGTCTAACTCGACGTCTTTACGCAATAAAATAAGAACTAGCTTTTAAGGCAAATTATTGGCAACTAAACGCTAGTAGATAAGCTATTTATAAAAGATTATGTTTACTTGCTTATTATTCAATCGCCATTTAAATTATTCGTCTGTATCAATGATTCATATAACGGTGTTTTTTTCCCCTTCATTAAATACATGGTCTTTATTAGCCAGGCTTGCAATCAGTTTCGCTCTTGGTGCTTTTTTTAGGAGACCGACAAAGCAATATTATAAAGACAGATTGACTCGATTGATTTTAATAGTAGAACATCTCAATATACACGTATTTCAGTAGCCATGACCGAGTTGTCTTCACTCGTAGAAACTGAAAAGACAGTTGCCATAGATGCCGGATACTACAAGCAACATGGGAGCAAGCAGCGACATTTTGAGGTGCCACGTGAATCTGAAAATGAAGCTGTTAATAACTAGACGTATACACGATGGCTGTATGAGAACCATGAAGCGCTAAGTGTACTTGTCTCCAGTACATAAGAAGTCATATTCCAAACGTTTGTGTGAGACGCCATGCGCGTTTTCAAGAATAAGTCGCTTACGTTTGAAATTGTCCTGTAAAATTACATAATGTTAATGGATTTTGAAAGGGTGATTTCATTGGCGGCTTTAATAGCTGGACCTTTATGCTTGTCTTAGCTACACTGTGGAATTATAAAACAGATTGCATGTATCTGTTCATGGAATTAAACAGACAGTTGTTGTGGAAGGTCTACATGGCCAATAGTAGTTATTGGCCATGCAGACCTTGCACAACAACTGTCTGTTTAATAGTATTCACTGGTAGTCTCAGAAGCGTGAAACAGCAAGTATAATTGGCCTAGTGGTTTAGAGCGTCCACCGCGGAAGCGGGAGGTCGTGTGTTCGATCCCAGGTCGAGTCATAACAAAGACTTACAAAAATGGTACTAACAGCTGCCTCGTTTGGCGCTCAGCATTAAGAGGTTAGTGTTATGACTGGTCGGCCTGGTGTCAGGATAATGTGACTGGGTGGGACATCATGCTACATGTCCGCGACATGATGTCCCATTGCTAGACAATACTATAAACTGCCTCACTGCAGACATCGTAGCCATATGACTGAACATTGTTAAAAACTACGTTAAAAATCATAATCAAAAACAAAAGCAAGTATAGTTGGTCTACATACCAATTATGCGGTTGTAGCTATAATATAGTACCTTTTCGAGGTTCAAAGTTGAATGCATGTGTTAACGGTAATTTGTAATCATCTATTTTGTGTAACATCAATTCTGACATAATCGGTGAAAATACAGAATATGATAGACATTTAAATGATTCAGCTGTTGAAAACAAATTTATAGGTAACCTACACATTTCCAGCAGACATTTATACATAACATTAGTGTTACGTTATAGAGACCGTGTTAGTTGCTTATGAGCAATTACAAAGTCGGATTACATTTACAAGAAAGTGTGTCCTGTTAAACGTTCAAAAAATACAATAGTATATATAGGCAGAACCATTGAATAAGCATATCTAAGTGGGGTTATGAACTTGGCTTGGAGCCTTTGGTCCGAACTTTCATATATGATGAGGAGGTAATATTAGGACAGAATTTTTAGTAAAAGTAATAAGATTGACATTTTCTCTAAATTGTATTAAAGTAAAGTTTTCACTAATATATACTGAAGTAATTTTCTACTAAAATATATTAAGATTAATTTTATTTATCTCTAAATCACAACTATATACTATTGGAATAATGTGTACGCCCTTATGAGCAAACGGAAAATTCTGTATTGCAAAGTCAGCAAGAAAAATTTACTTTAATACAATTTAGAGAAAATGTCAATCTTATTACTTTTACCGAAAATTCTGTCCTAATAATAACTCTGGGGATATTAGAGAGTTGAACAATTTAGCAAGCCGCATACATTTACAGGTGCATGTGATATAATTTTGCTAGAACGATCACTCGCAGTTTCAATAGCTGGGTATCCTTGTGTTTGCGAAATGTGGGATTGTATTTATCTGCTCTTAGAACTGAATTGACATGTACCGTGGGGTCCCGAGTGGTCTAAAGCGCGCTCTCTCTCTCTCTCTCTCTCTCTCTCTCTCTCTCTCTCTCTCTCTCTCTCTCTCTCTCTCTGTTACAGAGCACTGCCATCTCACCTCTGTCTGGATGGATTCGAGTCTCAGATTCGGTCATTGTGAGAATGTGAGATTGCTTGCCAGTGCTTCTCGCGGGTCGATGGTTCTTTCTGGGGTTTTCCCGGGTTCTTCCTCCACCATTAATACTGGCCACCATGTATAGCCTATATTGTGCTGGAAAATATCGTCAAACCCTACTATAACAACAACAACAACCGTGTTGATACGAGATACAATAAACAGCGAGCGAACAAACAGCACATGTCCTTTTCCCCGCATTTGCAACATATGTATTTACAATTTGCGTTGTTTACATATGAATCTGACGTTATTATTACTCTCTAAATATAGTGTGCCATACACAACATTTAAAGTTTTTAAGTCAGTAATTTATTTTTATTTATTTTGGTCTGTTTAGACCCGTGAAAAACAGTGACAAAATGTTGAGGGTTCTTTTTCTTCTTTAATAGTGTTACTCTTAAGGGTCTCACTACCAAGCGAATCAAACAACTTCCGCGCGAGTCTGGCTTTAATATTCCATGCTTCCTCTTTTTGGACGGACCTCACGACAACATGTTGTGGTCAGCTCAAAAAATTCTTCAACGCGCAAACACACTAATTTATAAAATATTCAATTAATGACTGTACATCTAACAATTTCACCTTGAAAGTATTTTTTCTTGTGTTTTTTTATTATATAGAATTGTATGATTCACAAGTAAGCTTTTCCAAGTCGAATATTATTAATACGTTACGCCAAGGAATAAAACTCACGACCCAAACACTCAATACAAAGAATTATTCCTATCTCAAATTATTAGTAGTATTACCGTTCAATCTATTAGTTGAACAAGTGTTTTGTTTTGTCTCCTATATATTTGTCATCTTGTTGGTTATACTGTTCTCCCATTCAGTCTTTCAATTTGTATTAGTATTTTTTTAAAATTCCTAACCATCTCACCTTTATCTTTGAGCTTTCGATTGGTACTATCATTCATGCAAACAAATAAACCATGGAACCAAGCTTTAGATCCATTGTTTTGATAATTATATGTCACAAACTGTATTCAAATCCCTTATTATCCTTATTACTTGTAGTCATTTGTGTATATAGATCTTTTCTTGCTTGATTTGTAATGAAATGCAGATTGTTCAGTTAGCAATTCATTCCGTTTAGTATATTTGTGTCCCCTTTAAATTCGTTGCCACGCTTGATAAATATTTGTGTATCAAACTGAACTTTCAATGTCATAGTACAGATACCTCTGTTTTTTAATCAGTGACTTACTTTAAAGTTATAGTCCCCTTTTAAAATAAGCTATAATTTGTTTAGTTCTAAAGTATGAAAAAAAAATGTTTCAGTATTACATATTTTTGTTTCTGAAGTAAAGCAACAATGTAAACAAAAATATCTAAGAGTAATGTTGTTTTTTATCCATACTTAGCGGAAGAATATGTCCCAACACAAACGCCCCCCCCCCCCTTGCGACTGAATGAAAGTTTTAATTTTTATCCGTAGCTACTTAACGAATTTTTAGAATTTTTTTATTTATATTGGTCTTCTTTCCTCCTTATGTCTTTTTTATGACAAAATGCAGATTTAATAGATAATCGTTCGTTGAAAAGTAATACTGTAATAATACAGTTATAAAGCCAAACTATTTTAGCATGCATTTGTAACATTCATGGATGATTCCAACATAAACGTGTGTGGCTTCCATCCTCAAAACTGAGAATTTGTCATCATGAAATGAGCATTTTGGGAATTTTTAACAAACAGGCTTATGTTTTCTAACCTCATGATTTGCGCGCGCGTGTGTGTGCGATTAGGATTTTTCACAATTTTCAGTCATTTCGATTCTATGTCTGCAGTGAGGCAGTTTATTGTGATGTCTAGAATTGGGGCGTCATCCCGCAGACATATAGCATGATGTCACATCCAGTCACATTATCCTAACATGCGCAGACGATGAAGGTGTTATGGACACCCTGGTCGCAATCGGGTTAGAAATTATAAATCAATGAAGGAACTGAGTAAGATTTATGGATTTTTTTATTTTGTTTATGCTTTTCGTTACTGAAATCGGCATTGGGGTACAAACAAACGGGGATGTGTTCACAGACTATAGGCCACATGAGCGATTTGAAAAATAACTTTGTTATGGGTAAACAAAATTGTAGATTTTCTTTACATGTATCAATTTAAGAAAATGATCAAATCTCATTCATACCGTATAAAGCTGCAATGTCTTTTTTTGCACTTTTTAATCAGAAATGTGTGCGAGATAACAATGTCAACAAATCGTCTGCTTCTCAAATCCACAGGAGTCTGACGTTTTATCAATAAAGTACGGCGAAATCTCTGAAAACATGAAATCACCTTATCGGTTAGGGTTGTTTTCACAGACGTCACGATTAAGTACGCAAATACCCACAATGCAACAGGCGCGCACCTTCTGCCGCCATTTTGATTCCCTAACAAACCGTTGTCAACATTAGTCATCGTGTATATTCAAGATAATAATCTTATTTAACTATTGATAAGGATATTTACTTTATCGAAACGATACATAGATTATACTTGAAATTACCTATGTGCCCTATAGCACAAAAATAAAAATAAAACTGGAAGTTATCTTGCTTATATCGAAAGACAGAATATATAAGTTGAACCGTAATCGTGTTCATTGATATCTGAGAGAAAAGCACTTATTTTGTTTTACAAACAGACAATATTGACATTTTTAAAAAGTCATTCGTATTATATCCCTAAACTTGTCATCTTGAAAGAGTATTTCCAGATAATGATTTTCTGGATACAATATCAGTCACGAAATAAAATTTCATAGCATGTATTTTATGCTAGAACTTTTCTGTACAAATACTTTTCGCGACAACCTGTATTTGTGCCAAAGAATATTTGACAAACCATTTTAATTAATATGGTCAAATGTTGTGGTGGAGATGGTGTACATAGGATTCTACTGAATGAAAGCGATAACCGGTCAAAGAAGTGTCATCTTTAGTGTATTGAAACGAAACACGTGTCTAATGGAACATGACTTTGTGTTAAAACGATGTATTCCTAAAATGCTTTTAGAAATATGAAATTATATATTAACAATTCGCTTTTTAACTTGAACAATAACCAAAGTATTGACTTAAATGCATGAAAATTGAAAATCATTACATGTTTCTACTTGGTTGTGTATCCAGTTGCTTATGCTTTTGTTTATTAATCGATATATTTGTTTATGAAAGAATAACATAAATGGTTTAAATTTAAATATTTTACTTGGAGAAAACATGAAGAAAAGTCACGCATTGGATCTCGTGCGGATGACATGCACAACATAGGATGATATATTATTATATTATTACTAACAAAATTAAACGTGCCTTCGTAATTATGCGGTTAGAACAATGTTATTAGGTGCCGGGTATGGGGAATAGGGAATCAAAATGGCGGATATGGAAGTACACACGTTTTGTGACGTAACGTGAAAACATTTCTATAACCGATAAGTTGATTTTAAGTTTTCTGAGATTTCGCCGAACTTTATTGATAAAACGTCAGACTCCCGTGTCAAATCTGACCGACCGCTCTGGTGGCCTACGTGGTTACAGCATATATATAATCTTCGAACAAATCAACATTTCGGATCAAAGAGCCTTGAGACTTTTTCAACTTTATTCACTACAGTGAACCTTGAAACCAATTAATCCCTTGTTGTCAAATACCTTCGGACTAACTAAAACTTCCAACCTCATGACTATTTACTCATTCTTTAAACTTTCGAAACAATGGAACTTTTGGCTAAAGTGTTCAATATAGTTTTTGTACAAAAAAATTTAAATCCCATGACACTTCGGAACATCGTGGAATTACTGCCTAAATCATTCATTTAATGGTGCCAATAAATGGTGCATCTCCAGTATCGTATATTCGTGCATTACTTAAGTCGATAACAAGTAACATGAGGGCGCTTCAGTCGGCCCGATTGCGACCATCTTACTATTACAGAGGGTAAACCTCCTTACGGTGCTCCCATTCTTTTAACTTTGATTTGATAATTTCATGAATAGCAGGAACACTTTACATCATAACCTGCGCAAAGGAAACCATATGTATTTTCTTTTAAATTATTCGTTATTGGTACAATAGTGATACCGCTCAGAAAAATGTTTCATGAAAAAGCCACAAAACATGCAGATCATGGAGGGTTTCCCGCAGGAAAGGTTTTATTTATGTATCTAAATACAGAATGTGCCGAGAATATTGTGGTACTTATCTTCGTTTCGTGGGAATAGAGTTGTATTATAACATACCATCTGTCTCATCTTTAACTGGAAATGTTTGTCAGTTCTCTCTCTTAAACACCTGGTAGAGGTAGCAAACAGAGAGTCTGACGTTTTTATTCAATAAGTATACCAAAATCTGTGACAACACGAAATCACCTTATCAGTATAGTAAATATAAATATACATATACATGTATTTATAGTACATTAAGGTGATTCATTGTAATGTCACCTTAATGACAAAACGTCAGACTCCTTGAGTAGCAACAATATACTCAATGAAAGTAAATATTGTTGCTACCGCAACCTGTAACAAGCAGTTTGTTTTTATTATTACTGCTACAAAATAGTATAAAACGTGTTTGATATCTTTGGATCTGAAATTAATGCAGTAGTAAAACAAGACTGATATAGATTTATAATTGTATCTTCACAGATTTGATGTGGTTGTTTTCTATTTGAGACCTATAACCCCCCCTCATTGTAATAATTTAAAAGTTTTTAAGGTTACTCACAACTCAAGCTGTTGTAACATCCATACCCCCTGCATAACATCTTCATTTGTCTGTGATAATATCATTATTTTACACTGATTAAAAAATAAGTTACTATTCTTATGATGCGAAATGTCAGCACAATCCAATTATGCAAAAAGCAACTGCAAAATAAATAAATAAAAATAAAAAGTATATATTATATACATATAGTTTTTCACAGAAAATATGACCAATTTTTTATGTAAACTTTCAGTCATAAAAATAATATTTTTACATGAATTAAAATCTAAACAAATTCTAATACATATAAAAGGAATAAATACCTGGATTGTATTGTTACACTGTCCTTATCGATTTCTTTTTAAAAGTAAGGAGGCAGATGTTTCCAATCCTTTCTTCTCTTTCACATGAATAAAAACAAGCTTTACACATGTCTGGCTTTTGGATTGGACATACACTCATATGTGTAAATTCTGAGTAATTAAAGCTGCAAATTGTGGATATATATATAAATTTGTAAATTATGTCTCAGATACAGTCTGGTTATATTCACTAACACCAAAATAATTCGATTACCCGATTTCTATTCATTAATTACACTAGAAAAAAAATTATCACTTGGAGAAAAATCAGTTTCTGCAGGGAATAAAAAAAAAAGTTGTTTGCGCTTACTATGTGGAAAAAAACTATGAAAAGGATTACACTTTGATTGCTAATTTGTCATTTCTGATGCTCTTAGCTTCATAAAAATACCATAAATTATAATTGTGAATCTGTTTAAAAAGAGCTTTGTGACTAAACACTTTACCATAAACTTCATGTCTGAATGGTTTATGCCCAGAATGCGTCAGCACTTACATCATTTGACATCCATTCTGATCAAACCTTTAACCGTACATTTCAAATCTGTACGATTTTTCTCCAGTATGCATCCAAATTTAGTTATAAATTTCGCATGGAATAGTTCATTTCTCAAACAGATTTTTGCATGCTTCGTTCCATTTTCAACCTAACTAGCCTAAACCTTTCTATCTGATACTTTACATTTGGCTGGAATTTCTCCAGTATGTATCCTCATGTGTGTCTTTAAATCATTTTTGCGACTAAAGTCTTTATCACATACTTCACACTTAAATGGTTTATATCCTAAATGTATCCTCATATGCACCGTCAGACTTCCACTCTGACTAAACACACTTCACAATTGTATGGTCTTTCTCCAGTATGTACCCTAATGTGCGCCTTCAAGTTAGAACTCTGAACATTTTATAACAAATCTCACATTTGAATGGTTTATTTTGCACATGTATCCAGTGGTGTTTCGTCATATTTTCACTACAACTAAAGCGTTTTTCACATATTTCACACTGTATGGTTTTTCTCCAGTGTGTATCCTTTTATGCTTCGTCAGATTTTCATTCCAACTAAACCTTTTATCGCACAGTTCGCATTTGAAAGTTTTTTTTTTTCAGAATGTGTTCTCATATGCGCCGTCAAATGTCCATTTTGAGTAAACCTTTTATCACAAACTTCACAGCTGTATGGCTTTTCTCCAGTATGTATTCTTAAATACTGCTTTAAATTACCATTTTCACCAAATATTTTACCACAAACTTCACATTTAAATTGCTTTTCTGCAGGATGTGTCTTCAAAATATGTCTCCATCTTGACATTTTTCCGTTACTATCTAGACTTCACTTCATTATTGTGATTGACAACGTAGCGGACACAAACACGAGTCCGACTGCAGCAAACTGATTAGGGACGGGTCATTTTTCTTTGAGTGTATTGGTGATTATATGGACAGGAATTCCGGGCCCAAAAAGTCTTATTCTAAGGAATAAGGAAAAAGTTTACAAAAGAAATATCATTAAATACCAGGTAAAAATGATGAAGTCATAAAAGTTAATCCCTACCGTTTGGTCCACACCACCCAGAGGCGTAGCTGGGGAGGGTGGGACGAGGTGGGGGAGGGGCAGAGTGGGACAGATGTCCCCAACGCCAGACTAGTGAGGGCGCGAAAATGGGCTTTTTGAAATTGGGTGATGGTGATTTTATTGATGACAATAATGGATTTCAGAGGGGGGGGGAGGCGGGCGTAAAAATTAATCTTGTCCCTGGCTCCAAACACTCTAGCTACGCTTCTGACACCACCCCCAATTCAAAGGTCGGTTACTTACTACACAGGAGTCTGACGTTTTATCAATAAAATACGGCGAAATGTCTGACAACATGAATTACCCTTATCAATAATAGTGTTTATTTATATTATTGATAAGGGTAATTCATGTTGTCAGATGTTTCGCCGTACTTTATTGATAAAACGTCAGACTCCTGTGCTTACTTGCATATGAACATGCAATGCTATTGGAGTCACGGTACTCATTCTGTTCCCATAGTAAACCTATGCAAACACCATGATATTAAAAATTAAACTTAAAAAGTCTGAGTGCTCATGATCAAACCTATATTTATCAGTATATATGAAACCTGGATGTCAGCTTCTGTGTATAGGAAAGGATATGATCAGCGGAATTTTATGGACCTGCATGTGTTTGAAACATGTGCTTTCAATTACACACCAAAGAGTCATGTGCTAGTTTTACTAACGTGTGTTCCAAACTCAAGACTGTTAAAGAACTGAAAATGCGTCAACAAAACTACGTCTCTAACAAAACTTGAGCTTACAACTATAAAAAGCTCTCAAAAGATTATATTTCCTAAAACATAACTTACATTATTAACCAATCCTGGTCAGTAAAACCAATATATACTAAATTTTGCCCGTTTCCAGGCTGGTTCCCATTTTTCCATATCATTAGTAGTGTGTCTTTTAATGCGATGGAAACACATTCTTAATATTTACTGAACAATACATATATGTCCAACTCAAAAATAACTCGAGGTAAAATTAATATCAATGGTCTTTAACGTCACTGATGCTGTTAATTTTCACGAAAATGCTGCCATTTCTCATAAAATATATTTTTTAAGAAATAGTCACATGTGAGTTTGTCTTTATCACGAATATTTGTAGAGCCATTCCTGTTAAAATCTTCATGAACGGTGATCACATTATTTTTTTTTTCATAAATAGCATGCCACAACAATAAGGAATTTATTCACGAAGAACATTGTTCCGATCAGTTATTGTTCTTCGCTAAAAGTTACCAATCGACATGAAGAATATAACTTTTCTTCTTTTGTCATTACAACACGTTCATGAAAAAGTATATTGTGGTGATTGTGGTGGTATTTGCGTTGACAGTTTCCGTGCAGAAAGATACACTCTTCTTAAAGGTTGCACATTTTATCGGCGTGTTTAGAAAATTTGTCAAAAATATAACACAAGCCATTCAAAACTAAAGCATTCGAAAATATTTGTTCGATATTTTACGTCTTTCGCTTATTCAGAAAATAAGCAAAAACATTAGATGAATATTTGAAAGGATTGCATATATAACATTGCACATATTAAGGTATCATGAACGCAGAGGAAGCTCATACATAAAATTGCTTCCATGAGTTAAAGACACACGCAAAATATTTAAGCATGAACGTAAAGAATACAACAGGGTTGATATAAATATGTTTTTCCCCTATGTAGTCGCATCTGTGCTACATACACCGATGACGACATGCATACATCCCCAAAATATAGTTTGCATAGATATAATAGCCAATTAATTCAAAACCAGGTATAATTCAATAATGTTCCAAGAAATGAGAACGAGTTTGATATCTAGGTAAAGGGCAGTTAGATTGACAGGAAAAGTATAGAATAATATGTTAATTTATTTTGATGGAATAGAAGCATCTAATTACATTAGCGTACAAGATTTATAAAAATTGGTTTCATCGCAAAAATTAGGATACGTGATAGAAGAAATATATCCTTATAAATGCTTGAATTTGTTCAATAAAATTGCAAAGTTTCAGATCAACAAAGATTATGCTACAGTAGATACAGCGCAGTAGACATTATGCATCAGGAGATACGAACTTGAGACACTATTAGCCTTGGTCAAAGTTTTCAATGTCCTTTATGGTCGTTTTAAATGTGCACTGGTTAAATCTAGGACGTGCATCAACATAATCTTAATCCTGAAAAATGCAAACTGCTTAGCAAATTGAATCAGAGTTACTTTCTTTTTTGCCACACGTCAACAAAAAAGTGTTACGTGCCAAAAATTTGCAGAGTTCCTTTTTGCAATCTGGTGTTTTCTAACTGGTTAGGTTGAATCCTAAAAATTAAAGTATACTTAACCAACAAGTGCTTGCCATAACTGTGAGAGAGAAACGTGTACAAATACGGTGTTATGCATATTTTAAGTTATCAATAGAAGTAATGGTTATCTTATCTAAGTCATGCACAATGGAATTCTCTCCTGGAAAACCCTGTTATATCTGATGTTTCTTGTGTCTGTTATTTTAAATTTAGTAAAATACCTTATCCGATATATATATATATATATATATATATATATATATATATATATATATATATATATATATATATATATATATATATAAATCTCAAATAAAGACTGTAATTTAAATTTCGGAGACCCCAAATATGTCCAATTATTTACTTACAATTTGTCTAGCTATATAGTCATTTCTTCATGAAAACAATTGTAAAAAAATATTCAGCAATTACGTAAAAGTACTGCACAACAAAAAAAAACGAAAAATAAATATCGTAATCAAGGAGTTTATATTCGATCTGTTGACGCAGGCTGCTAAGGAAAAAGCAGTTTTTAAATCAATGAATAGATCTGAAGATATCATTCAATTTAGAGCAACACTATTATAGAAATTCATACTATGGCAAGTTAAGAAAAACGAATATTTTTGGTGACTTGAAACTTAAATATTTAATCAGGAACACCTGCATCATGAATGGTTTATATAGATTCGATAAAAGGGACATACCATCTGAAGAAAATTTGTATTCAAGTCTGTCATTGGAAAACGTAATCAAAAAAGACTTGAATTATTCAGTATGTTATTTGCGTTGTTTAGCAGCAAAGAGGAACATTACCTGGAACCAGGCTATGCTCTAGAGCAAGGCAAACGAGGCAACCGCCTTGGGATCCGCTCTTTCATGCAATGGAAATTTTTGCTTAGGGCCCCACGCTCATCGCTTGCTGTCATGGGCCCCGCACATGATAGGACCGAGTCTGCCTGGAATTATGAGTAATGTGACTAATCGGTTACTTTTGTCTGCTGTACGACTTATTTGTTTTCTTGCTGAATACGTTATCCATTTGCTCTGATATTGTTTGGTTTGCTACTTATATGTTGTTGAAAGGTATAAGCAAATCAGCTAGAAGAGTAAGTGGTTCGTAAACATATTTAGTAAAAAAAAAAAAAAGCCGCTCTAAATTAGTGTACTTGTGGGATTCCATCCTTTATTGTAGGTGAGCTGTTCCAAGGTAACAACATACTCTGCCCCTGTGACTTGTCCATTTCTTTTCAATGCAGATAACGAAAAGTGGTTGGAGGTAGTACAGTTGTAATAATAATTAATTATTAAGTCGTAATAACACTTTTTATGATTATGAGACACGTGTATAAGTTTGAACAGGTATTGCTCCTAAAATGAACTTTCAAAAAAATCGTTTCCGTTCCAAAGTAAAATAATGAAAGTCTTTATAATGGATGATGGGAAATATTATAGAAATTAACCACATTGGCGAAGCTGTTCGTAAGATTTGATTATAAAGTGGGTTTTGACATTGATAAAGATACACAGTATGTATGTATAGAGATGCTCTTGCTGAAATATTTATCAGGTCCCGTGAAGATATAGTGGTACATCTGATTTAATTCTCGCTCAGTCTGCTGTTACACTTTTATCATCTACAATTCGGATGATTGGCTTTTGCATCTGGAATGAAATGCGGTAGATGTTTTTACTTCTATGAATTTTTGCGCTGTTTGTTACAAATGTATCACATTCCAGAAATCGATTATGTCTTTGTACTGATCTTCCACCATTTATGTTAAAGGACTGATGCTTTATGTTCCCAACTGTTAAGCAATCTTCATCTCACATTCACTCCACGAGTAAATTAGTGTTTTCTTCCTTTTATTATTTTAACCTTTAAAAAGTCTTTTCAACTTTACAGATGTCATCCAGTCGTTTAGTGAATGCCTTTGGTCATAGGACATGTATCATTATCCTTCTCCTTTACGTCGTTAAGGTTGTAAACTATCATATCACTTTTAATTATTTGCCTGGTTCAGAGTATTTACTCTGTAGACTTATGAAAGTAGCTCTGTATTTTGTAATTTTGAAATTCTAACTTTGTACATCAATTTTTAGTTCAGGAGCTCTAAATGTAACATTTATAAACTAATCGAATACATCTGTCCTCCTTGTTTCATTTTTTTTGGGTAAAATACTTCCACACTAAGAGTATTCAGGGTTCAATGAATCCATTCCACTACGTATGCGTTTATTTGCTGAATCTCTCTCTCTCTCTCTCTCTCTCTCTCTCTCTCTCTCTCTCTCTCTCTCTCTCTCCCTCTCTCTCTCTCTCTCTCTCTCTCACACACACACACACACACACACACACACACACATACACACACAACAACAACAACAACAACAATACGAGTGTGTCAGATGCTCAGTATTTGGGTTTACATTTTGCAATAATACCAATACTTTCATGCAAGAAGCGATCACTTGAATACAAAAAATATACAAAATTTAACTATACTGAAATACCATGTCCAGTACTATTTAGGAGTTATTCCCACATAGACAGCTGCGGTGGCCATGTGGATGCTGGAGGTCACTGGTCAGAACCACCTCCGGGTCATACCAAAGACTTATAAAAATGGTATTAGCAGCTGCCTCTCTTGGCGCTCAGAATAATGTGACTGGATGGGACATGATGCTACACGTTTGCGACATGAGGCCCATCAAGGACGTCATTTCAACTTTTTTCCGGGGGGGGGGGGGGGCATTATTCGGTGGATTTAATGGGGGGGGGGGGCAACGTATATAGGCTACAGTAATTTAGTAAAAAAAAATAATTAATTTTGTTCGTTCATTTCTCCTCGAAAATGGAATCCCTCATTTTTTAAAAATAGGAATACCTTGATTATTTCTGAGATTAGATTGACTCTAAGGTTGACCGCGATATTACGAATGAAGCAAATTGTTCGAGAATTCGTAACTTCTGGGTCAACCATTTTGCCCTGATAGCCAGAATGAACCGAATGGGAACCTATCAACGAGCATTCGAGGTATGATTCGTAGGATTGACCTTGACGTGGCAATTACCCACACATCCCCTTCGTGCTATTCCAGGTTTAAAATAAATAGCCGTTAGCATATAATAAAGATGCATTCAAATGAGTTATTTCATTCAATAATATTTATTTACTTACCTGATTGTCACCAGAAGCCACATTACTGTGATCTTAGTATTTCAAATCAAACGAAAATTTTCAATTGAAACGATGAACCTATTCACGGTCAATGTCTGGTTTCTGGTCAAGTCCCGGCTTAGTGAACGGATGGGATACTTGGTAAACACATACAAAGAAAGTAAACGCATTTGTTCTTCATCCGGTATTTTTAATTTCTAGCTCTAATATTTGTCCAAAAATTAAGTAAAATGCATATGACCAAGAACAACATATGTTCATAAATTTAATATATGGACAGTAGGTAATTTAGAGAATTATACCTTTCTTGTAAACAAAATTCATCTAAACAAACTCGCTCAAGCAAATATGCCTGCTGTTTTAGTATTGGAAATGTATATTAAATCTTGTATGTACTCCGCAATACCATAACGCCTAGATGAAAGTGATTGGCTTTTAAACAGACCGGAATTTATTTGGTTTGATTATCTGCGGTCTTTATATCATCGGAAGAAATGATGCAGTTTTAAGCTAAGATGCAGGTACAAGTGCAGTCTGAAAATATTCGCCTCTTTCCGATGTGAGTAAAATACACTCGACTCTCTGAAGAGATTCGCTAATAATCTTTGTGATAAACTTGGTTACATATATATACCCAAAAATTAACGTCGAGAACATTTCCAACAAACAACTTTCACAACCACAAAGAAATGCATCTCAAATAAATAATGACTGTTTCCCAATTATTCAGTGGTACAATTTCATTCCTGGCATTCATCTTTCACAATGAAAGGTGAATGCCAAATAAAACCTCTATTTATTTTTTAAATTGAATTAGCTGAACACAGACCCGAAAGTGTTTTTTTTTTTATTTATCTGAACCCGCCTGTAAGATTTTGTCGGACGACCATCTGGTTTCAAGTACCTTAAACTATTGTTTAGTTTACTATTACCGATTGAGTTGTTGAGTCGTTGTGACTTTAATAAAGTTATCAACGACTGGATAGCTACAAAAAGCTTGAGGACATTTCAAATGGACGCAATTTTACAGCCAAGGTTCGTTTCTAACATTCCGATTGAGTCCAGTGTGCTCTCGGGTAAATCAAAAATCATGTAAGTAATGTAGGAGCATTTACTCAAACTGAATTAAATTGTAATTGTAATTGCTGATGTAAATTTTATACCTAAATAGTTTGACAAAAGTCCTTTTTAGTCTTAAATGTTGAATGGTCTGCACCATAAATGCCAATAGAGAAAGACGAAAAAACTTCCAACGCAAACTATTGCTCGCTGTAAATGTTTGCAAAAGCCAGGTACTAAACTGGGTCAAAAAAAGAAAACATGAGGTCTGATCTGTCGTAACAAAAATTAGCATAGTAGTTCGAATTTCAACGGGCGCTACATTCATGGTGGCATCACAGCGCGACACTCATTCCGGTTTTTAAAGGATCACATCTTTTCGATAACCTCGTCCAAATATGTCAGCATAATTTAGCATTAATTTTGCCCTAAGTTTTTCTCAGGGCGTGTTAATAATGACCTTCCAGAGGAATATGGATGTATCGATATCCAAATGAAATAAATAATCGCCAGTTAAAGGTGTTTATAATCAAATTCGAATAAATGATACCTATTACTGAAATAGTTGGCTCTGAAAACCTATATGACCTGTATGAATTTAAATATAGTAGACTTCGTGTTTTTTTTTAAAAAAAACGTTATTCCTTCCTAGTTAAAAGTGAGGGAGCAATTAATCCCGAGATCGGGGATGGAAAATTCCAAAGTACTGCAGTTTTCAAGTAAACCAAATAACTGAAAATATTAATACGTTTTACGTGTCCAATTAGAAAATTCTAGTTTCGGCCCATGTATTAAAATACTCTTGTTAGTAATGTTGAAGTTATAAAACTGACTGAAACTGTTTTGTTTACTTTAAAGTTTGAAGATGGGATATTACCAGTACGTGTCCCTACAGTGAGGTGTGATACCAAGAGGGATCGAATCGCTGTATACATATATCTTCTCATCATTATTCATAATGTTTACTTTTATACCACAAAAATAGAAAAGATGAAGTTTGACATTGGCAACAAACTTGTCACTGTCATCTCTTTATTTGTTAAGTGAATATCCCTAAAAATGTAATCTAGTTTAATTTGACTGCATCTCTGTTACGAAATTAATTGAATTTAAAAAAAAAGAATGCTGACTAGGGGTCAGTACATGACGCTTTATAATGTACTGTTTTATCACTATAACATATTATGGTCAAATAATGATTAATTTTAATCCTGAATTAGGATTATGATTTCAACAGTTTTAACTGTGACACAATCTCTTTCAAAGTTGGGAGTCCGAGACTCCAACCTGGAACTTACTTGCTTAAGGAAATTAAGTTCCAAGGTATCGTGCTTTAATGATTGTGTCTTTTTTACTTTTCATGGACGTTAATGTATGTGTGTGTGTGTGTGTGTGTGTGTGTGTGTGTGTGTGTGTGTGTGCGAGAGAGACAGACAGAGATAGCACAGTTGTATTTTATTTTAACAGTTTGACTATTAAGGACATGATTGAAGGATGTGTACCACATAAATACATAAAGGCAACCCTTTAAACGTGTCCATCATCTGCCAGACACTTTCCATATTGATATCTTTCCAGTATATCGAAACCTCCCACAAACAAATCTTGTCATTATTTCAGATTCCCTTTCCTCGACGAAAGCCTTAAAAAACCTGAACATTGCCAACTAGTCCAAATCTCCTTTAAGCATAATTAAGCTTTTAAACTTTTCTTGTACTGTTGTACGACAACTCACATGCTAGATAAAACAACCAATCTTGTCTTGCAGGCAATACTTCAGTTCTGAATAATTTTAATGGCTGTGGTTTTCGTCGTATTAATCAAGCCAGTTTAAGTATGATTGCTGAAAGCGCTTTACCGGCAATATTACCAATAGCACCAGGTGCTTTTACACGGACAACGTCAATAGCTTTCATTCCTGATTGTTTTGCATTCGGTATTGCTTTTGGAGCTCTCTTTCTAAACAAAACTTTGAACAACATCACCGATTCCATCACCGTTTATCGCTTTGTCTACTGGTAATTGCGAATTTATCACTGTGACCATGATCGGTTCACGTTGATTGTATAGTCATCTTATTTGTTATCTATTTAATTGATCACTGTGATAGTCATCAGCAATTTCATAAATAAGAGATCGATAAACATTAATATCCCTGATACCGCCTGTCAATAATCGTTCATAAAAATCAAATATTTCATTTTTTTTAAATTCTGGAGAATTATTTCCAGCTCGTTTTCCTCCAATCAGAATTTGTAATCTATTTAAGTCAAAAAGGATAATATTAGGACAAGCCATAAAACCACTTCCTTGAGTTGTAATACCACTGCCCAACAAAACAGGAGCATCGTGAAATTTTTTTTTTTCGAGTCTTGCTATCGTTAGTTTTACATCACGTCTAAATTCATGCAAATTTCAGTCAGTATCTTTGACTAGTTCATCAGTAAATATAAAGTATTCAATTGAATCATCTTGACTCTTCCAATAAACCTAGGTTTTACGTATGTTCGACATTTAACTGTATCCATTTGCGACAATATCTACTACTTCGTCGGAGAAGTAAATTTATTCTTGAGATCAACTGGTTGTGGCGGTTGTTGTTCAGCTTAATGAGTTTTTGAAGGAGATGTTGGTTTAGTAGGTGATTTAGACGGTGGAACTGTCGATGGATCAATTTCTTTCTGGTTTGCGTTTAGTTGATCTACTTTTGAAGAGAACTTAACATTACCACCCTTATTATGATGAATTCTAAAGATAATCTTACGATAATCATCCTCATAAAGTCCATGATGTTCTGGTAACATAACAGATAAATAATCAGAATCGTCGTCAGTATATTCAACTAATTTATCATCATTCATATTTTTTTTTCTTCAGAAGTTCCAGGTCTAAACTTATCACTTAATATTTGAACGGATTAAAAATTATTTTTCTCTTGTGTTTTCTGCTGTTTTTCTTTCTTTCATTGTTTTTGTTCTTTTATTTCTTGCTGTTTTCGTTCTTCATATTGATCACATTGTTTATCGCATTGACGTATTCTATATACGATGTTATTTTTGTGTTGATTCGACCTGTTTGTTTTAACACGTCAGCACAGTGTTGTTTATTGTTAATATATTTCCATATGTTGGTCTCAACATTTTGTCTCATTTCATTGGTAATATATTTCCATATGTTGGTCTCAACATTTGTCTCATTTCATTGTTAATATATTTCCATGTGTTGGTCTCAACCTTTTGTCTCATTTCATTGTTAATATATCTCCATATGTTATTCTCAACATTTTGTCTCATTTCATTTATGTAACAGCACAAGCTGAAAATTCATCTGGATCAGTTTTATCGATTAATTTAAAATCATTTTCAGTAAATATTTTATGTAATTCTTCCACTATTTGTTCATCATTCTTTTTTCTTCTCCTCTTTAGTAATAGGTTTTGCTGGTTGAGGAATTCGACCAGTAAGATCATGTACAAGTCTTAATGTTTCTTCTCGTTTTTTAAGCTATTTTGTTTCGTGTTAAGTAAGAAAGGGGTTGGTTGTTTCAGTAACAGGTTGGAATAATTGCTGAGAACTTTCAGCATAATCAGCCTTATTAGACTCCTGACGTTCTTGTAATTTTCGCCTGACAGAATCACGTACAGGAAGAGCTTTCTTAATTGTTCTAGTCGCTCTCGAGTTGCTGTATAAGTTTCATTAAGTTTTGCCATATTATTGAGACATAATAATCATCTAATTACAGCAGCAGAAGGGTGCGACATCAATAAAACGTCTGGTGGGTAAACAAAAAGGTACATACAATTTTTAAAAAATAAAAACAACGACAGGATAAAAAAACTTTAAAAAAGCGAATTTATTCAGAGAAACTATCAGTCTAGTTAGACACTTTGGTTAGGCGTTTTTGACCTTGTATTTTCCATTTTCATAAGAAGCTTTATTTTGCAAAAATGACGTTTCAGCAAAAGGTCTGTTCACCGTCTATGCTGCTCAAGAAATGGTGTATGAACTGTGGTTCATAAGGTAATAACGTTCCCAGGTATCCATTTTCTTATCACAGATAATGATATGTCATCAATTCAATCCTGACTTTTTGCTTGAAAATGTCTGACAAGTAGCAGTTTCTTCGCTTCATCTCCGCACACTGAGCCAAGAGAGTGAATTTTTGTATCCCTAACATATTTTTAATCCCAGCACGGTGTTTAATGTTGCCCTAACTTAGTTAAAACTGATGAAATAGAAATTTCGATGCAAATTTTCAGTGGGGAAGTTTTTAGAAATATGTTTTAATACCACTTACCGGGTATATCACATTGTTATTTTGGAACCCCGAGCATCACCTTACTGTATTTTTGTTGCAATTCTATCTGAATGGAATGTATTTGCATGAAGTTTTCTAAATGTCTTCTTATATCTAATTGGTCCAAAATGAAAATGGGGCTTCTCAGACAGTGAGTGTAGACACTACTGTATTACTAACCCTGAATTAATGTTCAAACACATATCAGCAGGTGCTTTTCACTAAAGGACTTCTTATAATATCTAGTTGATTATAATCAAAAATGGTGCCAATCAGACTTCCTAGATGGCTGGTCATATAAAAAATGTTGTTTCACCAAAAGATTCTTTAGGAAATCTAGCTACTCCTATCATAAATTGAAATTGTGATAATTCAGTATCCATTATGACCACTCTGGCAGCGATCTTGAAAATCTTGAAAATCTTGTTATGATTACTTCTCATAGTGGAAAGGTATATCATCATCAGGTCTCCATCATAAGATTTCTTTTGCTGTCTTGTCAGTCCTATATGACGTTTTGTTGGCCCCAGATAAAAATGGGGCCAATCTGACATCCACAGCAGCTTGTTTCAAAACTTAGCTCTTGAAGAAGATTAAGAGATGCTTTCCACACTCTGCAGTTGTAACAATGAAATGATCTTATCTTTAATTCCAGGAAATTCTGTTCAGCCATTAGAAACAAAGAAATAATCTTATCTTTACTTCCAGGAATTTCTGTTCAGCCATTAGAAACAAAGAAATGATCTTATCTTTAATTCCAGGAAATTCTGTTCAGCCATTAGAAACAAAGAAATGGTCTTATCTTTAATTCCAGGAAATTCTGTTCAGCAATTAGAAACAAAGAAATGGTCTTATCTTTAATTCCAGAATATTCTGTTCAGCCATTAGAGAGAGAATCTCTTTGAGGGACTTTGCTTTTTTGGGAATTTAGTTTAAAAAGGGCATTGGTACATGTATTCTGAATTAACAGGCAGTTTGAGTGATAGCCATTTCATGCAGCAAATCCTGATGATCTAAAGTACTCCAAAGTTATGACACAGCATAAAAAGTACATATGTAAACTGATATAATGTTTCACATGCTTAATTTAAAATACAATTCCAAAGCATTCTCTCAGTTTATCACATCCCACAATATTGTCTCAGTTTGTCATATTCCACAACATTGTCTCAGTTTGTCATGTCCTGCAGCATTGCACTAAAATAGCCTTTTGGTGGACAGAAGTTTAATACAGGGACATTATTCTACGTGAAAAACACTCCAGCATTCATTCCAGAAAGCAGACGACCCTGTACCTGGTACTTATTTCCTTGGTCTTGAATAGCACCTATATCATATTTTTAAATTACTTGAGAATTTGAATTCCTATTCACTTCCTATAAACCTGCATATACCTTGAGAAGATAATGACACTGCTAATTTGTGAAGATAAATATTGTGTAAAGGTTAACATTCCATATTTCATTATATAAATTTATTTTCCTTTCTTGTTCAGTCTTGTTCTTGATATAGTCCTCAAGGCTTTTGTTATTGTTCAAGCCAGCCAATTATGGTTATTTGCTGAGACGGGCCACTGAATAAATTAGATCTGTGTAAAGTATATTCCATAGCTTCTATAACAGAACAGTGATATATTTGTTTCTGATCTTTTTTACTAAGGATCTAGGATGCATCAGACGACTCTATATTTAATGAAAGATCTTGTTTTTCCTCCTACCATTCAAATCCTCTATTGTGACTGCAGTCAGTAAACAAACATTGTTAAAATGATTAATATTATCAATTAGTCTGACTGACCCATTTTGGTCTCTTTGGTGTGTAATGTGTAAGTGAATTAATGGTGTAAAAAGTGCTGTGATCTAGTTACAATGGTGATATAAAGAACACTAGAATCCATTTGACTCGTTTTAGGAGAAGACATGCCACATCTCATCTTCTGGGAACTAATCTGACAAAGCTTTTTATTAAGCTTTGTGTTTGAATGGAATGTATTGCTTAAAATTATTTATTTAAAATAATATGTTGATTCCATTTATTTGGTATTATTATTATCTCAGTGGATGAGTAACTTTAGGATTAGTATCTTGGTGGATGAGTAACTTCTGGATTATTATCTCAATGGATTGATAACTTCTGGATTAATATCTCAGTGGATGAATAACTTCTGGATTAGTATCTTGGTGGATGAGTAACTTCTGGATTATTATCTCAATGGATTGATAACTTCTGGATTAGTATCTTGGTGGATGAGTAACTTCCACATTAGTATCTATTTCTGTGCACGACTATCTTCAAAATTAGTACCTCTGTGGATGAGTAACTTCTGGATTAATATGTTGGTGGATTAGTAACTTCAGGAGTCTGCATTGTAATTCATGCTGAAATGCCATAAATTCTATCTCATGTACTTTGTGGAGATTGTACAAATTCTTTCTGATTATAAAACTGAATTTTCTGTCATTGTCAAACTTTGAGTGATATTTCATCATTCCAAACACAGAACTGTCTATTCTTAAATTACAGTTGTTCATTTAACATTATCACAAACAGATTTCTGAGGAAAAATTCCTAGCTGGTGAAAATAACAAGCTTGTTAAGGGTGCCAATTACAAATGAATCACATTCAGTGCATTTTTATTGTTAATTGCTTTGTGAATTTGTTGCTGTCATGGAGATAATGCTGATTATGTATTCATGGTCAAGTAATCAAATTCCACTGGAATAGAGGCACTATTCCATTTAAATAGGCAACAAAGTGATAGCTTTAGGTAAATTGGAGATAATGAGAACTATTCAACTCAGGACGTAACACACTACAGAATATTTGTACTGAGGACTTAGCACTCTATATAATTATTCAACTTAGAACTTAGCACCCTATGACATCATTCAACTCAAGACTTAGCACCCTACAGAATCTTTCTACTCAGGACTAAGAACTTATGACATCATTCAACTCAGGACTTAGCACCCTATGACATCATTCAACTCAGGACTTAGCACCCTATGACATCATTCAACTCACAACTTAGCACCCTACAGAATCTTTCTACTTAGGACTAAGCACCCTACGAAATCATTCAAGTCAGGACATACTGTGCCTGGCAGGATCTGTTTTGACTCAGGACTTATCATCCTACAAAACTTAATGGCCAGTTGCCAATACAATCTGTTCAGACAATAAACAATATGTGATACCTGGGATACTACACAGATTGCATTTAACTGATGTTATATCCCAAATGCATGTATAGATAGCAATTTGAAAGAGTTCACAAGGAATGGTAGACCCAGATTATCCAAGAATGACTTCACTGTTCTGGGCTGGATGGAGGTAATGTATATTTAGAGTATACATGTAAGAATATCTTCTGTATTCTGGCTATGTGGGATAATGTTTATATAGAGCATAAATATAAAAAGGTCATCATTGTTCTGGATTGGATAGAGGTAATGTGTATACCAGGTATTTAGAGTTTACCGGGGTGGAGGTATTGCATATTTAGAGTTTAACTGTAATACTTCTAGAACAGCTTTCACTGTGGCATTGAAATAATTGTTGCGTTTATATTGCTCTACTTGGAATATAACTCAAAAAAGAAAACTGGTAGATTAGAAACTGCAATGTTAATGAATGGCTCTGATATCAAGTCAGTCTGGCCACACTAATGAATGACTCTCTTAATGAGTCCATTTGGCCATGCTCATGAATGACTCTCTCAATGAGTCCATTTGTCCATGCTCATGAATGACTCTCTCAATGAGTCCATTTGGCCATGCTAATGAATGACTTTCTTAATGAGTCCATTTGGCCATGCTAATGAATGACTTTCTTAATGAGTCCAATTGGCCATGCTCATGAATGACTCTCTCAATGAGTCCATTTGGCCATGCTTATGAATGACTCTCTTAATGAGTCCATTTGGCCATGCTAATAAATGACTTTCTTAATGAGTTCATTGATCCATGCTTAAGGAGTCAGTTTGGCCATGCTCATGAATGACTCTCTTAATGAGTCCATTTGGGCATGCTCATGAATGACTCTCTCAATGAGTCCATTTGGCCATGCTAATAAATGACTTTCTTAATGAGTTCATTGATCCATGCTTAAGGAGTCAGTTTGGCCATGCTAATAAATGACTTTCTTAATGAGTTTATTGATCCATGCTTAAGGAGTCAGTTTGGCCATGCTAATTAATGACTTTCTTAATGAGTTCATTGATCCGTGCTTAAGGAGTCAGTTTGGCCATGCTAATGAATGACTTTATTAATGAGTTCATTTGATGATGCAATTGAAAGAGTCTCTTTATCAGTAAGTTTGGCCATGATAAAAAAATTACTCTTAATGAGTCTGTTTGGTCATGCTAATGAATGACTCTTAATGAGTTAGTTTTTCCTTGCTAATAAATGACTCTCTAACTGAGTCAGTTTGGCCATGCCTATAAATGACTCTCTTAATGAGTCAGTTTGGCCTTGCTACTGAATGACTCTCTAAATGAGTCAATTTGGCCATGATAATGAATGGCTCTAATAATGAGTCACTTTACTTCAATGTTATGTTGTGTGACAACAGTCAAGTTTAAACAATACATACATACATACATACATACATACATACATACATACATACATACATACATACATACATACATACATACATACATACATACATACATACATACATACATACATACATGTACATACATACATACATACATACATACATGTACATACATACATACATACATACATACATACATACATACATACATACATACATACATACATACATACATACATACATATATACACTACACACTCTTACTTACAGTATATACTAACATATAAGCCAGGTTCAAGTGCAAGATATGACCCTGTTTTCCATGGTAGAAGCAGCAGATATCCTTGATGGATTTAAAGATGTTGTTATGTTTAGGCTCTTGCAAAATATAACAAAAAAAAGTGAAAACAAGAAGCTTTCTAAAATTTAAAAAATAATTTATTTCTCTAGAAAACAAGATAAAAAGGAGAAAAAGAACTTATAGTTTTATGAATCAAATAAAAAAAATAATCCAAGAAAACAAAAAATAGAAGTCCTTGAAATAAAATGTCATATTAAAAATGAATTTGAATCCCAATGAAATCCAAAATGGAAGGCAATGACAATTGTTGTGATCAACATCATATTGATATGTCAACAGTTCTTTGTTGCATCACAGAAAATAATATTCCAGTGTTTGAATTATGTGTAATTTTAATAACTGTCCTTGTCCAAGAACTAATTTAGAGCCATAGTATTTTCAGAAAAAAACAAACTTGTAATCCAAATAATTTAAAGAAAACAAAATAATTATCCCCAAAACTGGTCACAACATAAAACACTTAAACTTCTATATGATATGGCATTAATAAATATTATTTCTCAAAACATCAATAATAAATGTAGCTACAATGCAAAACAAATGCCTGGATGTGGGTCAGTCCTCTGGAAAAACCTGATTGATGCACTTTATTTGTCACATTCTCCAAGCATTGCCTCAATTCCGCTTTATGAATCTTACTCTGAGAAAGAATAAAGAAAAGATTTTAAATAAGATGTTTACCACAACTCTTACTGCTTTTGTTAATCAAGGTCAAGAACTAGGCCAGCATTAGAAACAAAGTTTATATTATTAGAAGTTTATGTTTAAAAAACAGTCTGAACTTTATCAAATCCAGTAAATAAAGTTACATTACAGTGCCAAAATGCAATTGTTGAGATTTCTCAAATATTGTGCCATCCAATGTTCCCTCTAAGCTGAATTGTCAATCCAATATTAAAGTTTGCTCATCTTCAATATGCTTGCTGCTTGCACAATGCAGTGAGCATTGTGCACACATCTACCATTTGCTTAGAGGGAAAGTTGGTGCCATCCCTTGAATAATCAAATAAATGCCATCTTTGTGAAACAGTAGGTCATTGATTTCATCTCTGTCTTGTGGTAAGTATGAATCATATTGTGAAACATAAGAAAGATTGAAGATCTCACACAGGTCTATCAACATAGAGTTTACAGGTTCCACATTAGTATCAAAAAGAAGAGGGAGATTAGTCCAGATATAAATATGTTGCTCTCAGCATAGGCATATGAATGAAGAGATCTAAACTGGTTTCCCAATCCCTCCTGAATTGGTCTAAGCAGTTGCCATAGGACTCTGATGATTCCCTTGCACCTGTATGACTACTGTTGAAAAGTAACTTGATAGGTCCATGTGTTAGATAAAACTGGTCACTTAGCTGAAAGTTCAGTAAAATTTCCTTTTTCATTTTAGCATGGAGCAGTCGGTAAGAAAGGTTGTTTCTGTAAGTTTATTGATATGTACACACTGTGTTAATGTTCATCATACAGTTTTATTTGACTTTGGGACTTAGTTTGGGAATGTAAGAGTGCTAGGGTGTTTTTTCTAGCTAACTTCTTTAGCTGAAATTTGTTTAGAAGTATTGTGACAGCATTGCACTTACTCCTGACATTGTTGAATCAGTGATGGCAGAATTTTCACTCATTTTACTGGGATGGGAGTTCTTAGAAATGATTGTGTATGCAGCATATGGGCACTGGCATTTCACCTCTAAACATGTTTTGGCCTACCCGGTACATCACAATTAATTTTATTATATGTTCTCTACATATATTTCTCAGTACTGACCTTTCAACTGTGTGACAATCAATACAAATCATATGTTAATCTAAAATACCTCGAAAGATGACTTCACGGTGATTAGTTCTTGTCAAGGGTTCGCAGACATTTTTTGAGAGGCTGCACTGTGAACAGAACAGCATGTAAACAGAACACAGATTTCATTTCCGGATCATCACCAAGGCCTTATTACTCAATGTGCACTGTTGCCAAAATACACACAGACAAACACTCTCAGAGTTCGTATTCTATCACCACCAAAATGAGAGAGGGCAAAATGTTCTAAAAATAGACTAGAACTTGTAACATTCATGGGTACTGAACTGGAAATAATAATTGTTGAGTGATCACATTACCTTTTAATGCCTGTGATAATTTCTGGTACAAAATGCCCTGAGGATAGTTTTAAAGTGGTTCTCAGCAGGGCTGAATACTGTTTGTGAAGGCTACTAGATAGCAACATAAATTGTGGTTGACCAAAAATAACTTTTTGTTTATTTTTGTAATTTTGTTTTACTGAAAATCATGTATTTTTAAATATGACCAGGGTTTGGGAGTAATAAATCATGTTTTTTGTGTGACACATTATTGGCAGATATGATTTATGCTGTGGAATGGTTCTAATAAATAATTAGGCTCCCAGAGTGAGTTTATGTAAACTTTGAGCCAAACAAAGAAAAGAAAAACAAATTGCAGTCTGACCTTATATATCCAGTGCAAACTATTGCCATTTGAAATTTCCTTGAAACATTTTTATTTAAAATTTTTTTTTGCTTAGATCTGTTTTAATTTTCATTTGCCTTTCTGCTTTTTTTAAGGCTTACAATTATATGCCATGGTTAATTTAATGGCATTTAGCCATTCTGCTTATCTTGTTGATGTTGTTGTTGTTGTTGTGTTGTTGTTGTTGTTGTAGGGCCTAATGCCATTTTTCAGCACACAATTGGCTACACATGGCAGCCAGTATTAATGGTGGAGGAAGAACCCAGGAAAACCCCCAGAAAGAACCACTGACCCACAATTATGTGCTCTGGCTAATATAATAGTACTTTGCTATTCTGCTTGGAATATAATACTCACTTAATTGTGGAGTCAAACAACAAAGATCCTGATCCATAATCTCATTATACTTTAGCATATCTGGGTCTGTGAAGTTTGCAGTTTGGACTCATCCTTTAAACAAGTATATAATATAAGAAAGGCCCACAATTATATGCAGTACCTAATTGATTGATGATGTGGCATTAACTTTAACTGTTGCAAGATATCCCATTCCACAAGTGATTTTTATTTCTAGATGATAATTTCTCTTTTATCATGAGTTGTGACCTAGACTCATAATACATTTTAATTTAAGTATAGGTTTGTGTAGGAGTTAAGATTATGTTGTATTTATAACTTTAATCCTACATTAAGTGCTAATTTAAGTATAGATTTGTGTGGGGGTGTAGATTATAATGTATTTATAACCTTATACCTGCATTAAGTGTTAATTTAAGTATAGATTTGTATGGGTATGTAGATTATAATGTATTTATAATCTTAATCAGGCATTAAGTGTTAATTTAAGTATAGGTTTGTGTTGGAGTGTAGATTATAATGTATTTATGACCTTATACCTGCATTAAGTGTTAATTTAAGTATAGATTTGTGTGGGAGTTAAGATTATAATGTGCTTATAACCTTAATCCAAGTGTTACTTTAAATATAGCTTTGTGTGGGAATTAAGATTATACTGTTTTTATAACCTTAATCCTGCATTAAGTGTTACTTTAATTATAAGTTTGTGTGGGAATTAAGATTATACTGTTTTTATAACCTTAATCCTGCATTAAGTGTTAATTTAAGTATAAGTTTGTGTGGGAATTAAAATTATACTGTTTTTATAACCTTATACCTGCATGAAGTATTAATTTAAGTATAGGTTTGTGTAGGAATGTAGATTATAATGTACTGATAACCATATACCTGCATTAAGTGTTAATTTAAGTATGGGTTTGTTTCCAAGTTAAGATTTTAATGTACTGATAACCTTAATCCATGTGTTACTTTAAGTATAGGTTTGTGTGGGAGTTAAGATCTAATGTATTTACATATTTAAATTACTAATCTTGTGGAAAAACTGTAGATACCTTCTGAGCTCTTTTCTGGCTCTGTCCTAATCTATTAAAGTGTTAAATTATATCAGTTTTGAACAAATTTAGTTTTCATAAGAAATTTGTAATTTAAATTAAGTGTCATTTTAATAACTCATGCCAATTAAAGTGATGCATTAATTTGAGACATGAAGCATCTAGAACATTCTACAGATCTTTCTACAGGTGATTCTACAAGTCATTTTATGGGTCATTTTATGAATCATATTTCCTAAAGGTTTTTATAATTTTACAGTCATGCAGTTTTACAGCCTTGCAATTTCTCTCTTGTAATATCCAACTCAGGAAAAGGATTGTTTGCACATGTCTACTCATACTTGTTACATGTATCACTCTGATTTCAGCAAGATTATCTGCTGTTAAATGATGCGATTATAGCTGTGTTTGTAGCTCATTATCATCAGGAAGTCAAGCCTTTCAAACATAGATGGATAGTGTTGTGTTGATGGAAAATTGGTAGCCATTATCAAAGCAATCAGTCGGTTACAAATAGCTATAAAACTAAGAGTCATGGGTGATTGAAGGGTTATCTTTGATGGTTGTATTCCAAGCAGCTCATCATGAGATTTAGTCTTACAGGTAAGCTGTAACGCTTTCCTATCAAGGGTGGGATATATCAAGTTGTTTTTCTCAGGTTAGTTACTCCTTAAATTCAATCAACATTGTGCCTTGTTGACCTTATATTTAAAAAAGTATTATATTTTTGGGACTTCACTGGTTTTGATTTGAAAATACAGATAATTACTCATGTTTGTTTGGTTACTAATAAGGTTATTTTGATTGGGAATATATGAAGGAATATGATTCATCATGTTTTGGCTTTGCTTTATACAACTCCCTTATTTATATTTTTATTATAATTTTTGAATTATTGGTTGTTTTGTTTGTTTCCTCCATTTGTTATCATCATCATTTAGAATTTTTAAAAAAAAAATTCTTTATACAAGTGAAAATCAGATTGACATGCGTCAAATTTTGATTCCATACCTAAATGTATTATGCTGGTTGGTTCCAGTAACCTCATCATGTCTACTTCATTTGAAAACTTGATAATGGGTGCAACTTGACTAAACTGGCCGCAGACACTTGCCTTGATTTTTATGATGACTGGATTTTATTGTTGAAAAAGTATTGGTGCAAAGCCAGAGATAGTAGCGACTTTTTCCATTGTTGTTGTCAATGTTGTATATTAAGGTTTTAGTTCAGGTTTTTCATTTTGCATTGTATTTCAAATGCAGTTATTGTTCTAAACATGAATAAGAAATTTACATAAAGGGTTTGCTTCAAGTCTTTTCATTAGCTTGAGATGAATCATTATAAAGGTACAACAATTCATATATCAACCTGTGTTATCTTGGTATCAAGGTCACAGTCATGGAAAATAACATTAAAGTTTGGGTTCAAGGTTATTCATTTGGTTCTATTGCTTAACCTATGTATGGATTTTCTTATACTTGGGATGAATCATTATTAAACTACGACATTTCATTCAGTCACATGTTTGCCTAATTCTTTTAATTATGGTCAAGGTCACAATTTTCAGCATGGGTTTGAACATAGGCTTGTTATGTAGGTCATGTCTTGGTATTATTGTTTCAGACTTTTAGACAAAAATTTGATAAACAGGGATTTTGGCTGTACAAGATAAGTTTCGAGGTTATTTTTGTCTGTTCTTTGACACACCAGGGTATGGATGGAAAAAAGATTAATTTCATGTATCTGGACTTTTATTATTTATTAGTAGATTTCTAAACAACCAATGCAAAATAAATTTGTACAAGCGTTATGTTAGTATTGAGTATCTCATCTCATTAGTCTGATATTGCATAATTATGTCACCAATTGTTGACCAGGGTTTGCTCTAAGTTTAAAAATTTAGACTTAAATTTGTTAAATCTACCCTTCCAGCTACTACAGTTGTATATTTCCCCTTTTATTTTGTACATTTTTTCCCTCTCTCTCATTGATAACAAATATAATTATTATTTTATGTCATACACAAATTCTTTGCAACATTTTTATTAGACGTTTTGTAGTATACCTCAAAGAATTTGGACTGCTGGACAATAAACTAAAAAGGACTTGTGAATACATGTAATTAGATGTCAAATGGTCAATTATTGATGGCATTATGATATATGTATCTTAAGTCTGTCGTCTGCTCAAACTGCAGAGTTGTATGCTTCAGTGGACTTGTTCAGCAATGTAGGAACAAATTTTATTTTGCTACTGTTAATAAAAACTGGAACCCTTCATGTTGAATAGATCACAATGCCCTGAGAAATATAATAAGATCACTCTATTTTAATCACTGGTTTAAAGTCTTATTTCAGAATGTATTACCATGTGACAGATTTACTTTTAACCCTAAACACATGTTGAATTTAAATTGTATAGGCATGTGTTGTGTATTTATATTATGTTTGGTACAACACAAATCCAAATCGGTTAGCCAGGAATTCTGTATTGTCTGTTGAATTCATGGCTTATACATGCAGCTGCTTTTGAATTCAAGGGGAAGACTTTTATAATTCCACTGGATTAAGGTGGAAACATGTGTAGATGCTGATCAAGTGAGATTATAAAGAGGTAATTAATAATTAGCAAGTAATATTGACTAATAGACTAATGGATTGCCAAGATGTACATGCTGAATATGTGTGATTTTCAGTACCATTTTTTGGGTGGCCTCACACTGTCTTTGTCAGCAGTCCTAGGCATTGCTGACAAATTTAGTGTCTGTGTTACGTTGTTGGCATGCTAATGGTCTTTTGGGGTCCAGGTGATGGACAGTTTAATAAAAAAAAATTATTGATCATTTGGATCCAGGTGACATACAGACTAATCATATGATAGTACTGATCTTTTGTGGTCCAGTTGGTGTACTGTTTAATCCAAAACAGTTTTGATCTTTTGGTGTCCATGTGCTGTAATGTTTAATCCCTTATGATAGTATGATCTTTTGGGGTCCAGTTAGTGTACAGTTAATTCAAGATTGTGCTGATGTTTTCAAGTCCATTTAGTGCAGAGGCGTAGCTAGGGGGGGGGGGGCAGGGGGGTACATATATCCCCGGGTGCCATACTGGGGGGGGGGGGGTGCCAAAATGGGCTTTGAAATAGGTTTAACGGGTAATGGTGATTTTATTGATGAAAATAATGGGTTTCAGAGTTGAGGTGGGGGGGAATGAATATTGTCCCCAGGTGCCAAACACTCTAGCTACGCCTCTGATTTCGTGTACAGATAGTGTTGATGTTTTGAAGTCCATTTAGTGTACAGTTAATGCAAGATAGCGCTGATGTTTTAGAGTCCATTTAGTGTACAGTTAATTCAAGATAGTGTTGATGTTTTGAAGTCCATTTAGTGTACAGTTAATGCAAGATAGTGCTGATGTTTTGAAGTCCATTTAGTGAACAATTAATTAAAGATAGTGTTGATGTTTTGAAGTCCATTTAGTGTACAGTTAATTCAAGATAGTGTTGATGTTTTGGAGACCATTTAGTGTACTGTTTAATCCAAGACAGTTTATGTTTTGGTGTAATGTAGTTTAATAAATTATAACAATGCCTGATCTTTTGAGGTCCATTTGTTGTACAATGATTCAAGATAGTGTTTTTTTTTGTGTCCAGTTGGTGCATATTTTAATCCAGGCATGTGCAACCTACAACTTTTGACCTGGGGTCAGTTGGTGTATATTTGATCCAGGCATGTGCAACCTACAACCTTTGACCTGGGGTCAGTTGGTGTATATTTTGATCTGATATGATCATTGTGACCTATAGAGAGCCAGGTGGTTTATGGTTTGCTCCAAAATGATAATGTTGATATTTTGGGGTCCAGTTTTATTCATGAGGATGCTTGTCTGTCAGGTTCAATGTTTTATTCTGTGCTGGCCACTACATGAAGCATCTATAATTTTGAATGTAGGTTTATTTTTTTAATAAACCATCCACTTGTTTTGATATAAACAGGCATATAAATGGTAATACAAGACAATTATGGCATATTCAGAGATCTGTCAAGCTCAGAAAACTAGCGTGCCTCAATGATGGGCTGATAGCCAGTTCTCCTTTTGCAAAATAAAAAAAGCACAATAGGCTATTATGATGTAAGAAGCCATCAAGAAATTTTATATGCCAAGTATATCTTAATAAATGCTATATTTCAGATGGTCCCATTCAAAAGAAGAATTTATTTTAACTGAATCAGTTATACTTTTCTCGATGTGTATGTATCCCAATGAGATCACTGATGCACTTAGAGGTATCATAATTATTTAAATCTGAATGGACTAAAACAAGCATCATAATTATTTAAATTAGAATGGACTAAAATTTTCATATAAATGCATATACACATACCATTTAGTATTTTCCACTGATCTATGTCTGAAATTTGTAAAACTTGCATACAAAATTTGGATCTGCACAATTTTCTGTATTTGATAATTAAATTGTTACATGTCCGAAGACAAAGCTAACAAATTAACTGTATTCTATGACATAGAGAGGATGCTGGGAACCTGTAAAGAATTACTGACTGTAACTAATGGACCTTCAGCCACATTTATGCTTGTATTATTACATTCACTAACAGCTAGACCATGCCCAACTTAATGTATTAAACATATTATGATTTTATTACCTGTCAAAAATAAGTTTTATTTTGAAATTTATCAGATAAATCCACACCTTATTAATTTTTTACAGCAGATGGGCTCAGTAAAAGCTGTGTTAAAAAGTTGTTTTGATGCCCATGTATACATTATACACTCACTTATAAGTCATGTTGAATTGCAAACAACAAATACCCTGATCTGTCATTACATAATGTGCCTGCAAATCAGAGTCAATGCTTTTTATTCTATTAATTACAACTCACATACTGCATAGACTCAGATCTGCTTGTGCATTATGTGATGTCAGATCTGGGTCTTAGGCAGTTGGACTTGACTTATAAGTGAGTATATACATATATAGTCAAATTTTTCATTTAAGGCCACATGACTATGCCACATTTACGATTTAATTTGGTGTTGTGGGATTTAGTGCAATTTTTCAGTACATGATAGGCAATACATGGCAACCAGTATATTGAATGGAGAGAGAACTCAGGAAGCTTAACTGGCAAGCTTTCTGCATACTCACATGCCAAGTTTGAACTCATACAGACAGAGGTGAGCAATCTACAAGTACTTTATACCATTTTTTATCTAGTGTCTGAGTGCCACACATATAAACCAATTACTTGTATAAAGCAGATACTCTGAAAAAATATAGTTTATCATTAATTTAGTGCTTCAGTGACAGTCAACTGTCCTCCTTAAGGCTACATGCAAACTAAATTAATACTAACCTTAGTTAAACAATGACATGACTTTTGAGACCAATTTTTTATTTCTTAGAGGTGGCTGCTTAAGGCAGGTTTGACTATATAAGTAAAAGGACAGAGAGATGTACTGAGTGATAAGCAGGCAGACAGATACAGCTTGTTGACTATATTAGGTAATTTGATGCATTTCAGATGTAAATCTTTGCTCCCTCATGTATTTGCAGTTCTGTAAATAACCATTTATCAATCAGATCTGACATACAGGAAGTATTATAATGTGTTCTGACACAACTCCTCTTTTTACTTAGTGGGAACATTTTCTCGCACCTTTAGATCAGGTGTATTAAAAAGTAAGGTAATTTCCTGTAACATTAAACTCTCTATTCCATAAAATATAGTTATCAAACTGAAGGTAACTACACCCTTAATAACTGGCTGTTTTTGTACAGTGCAATAATAACAATGAACATACTGACACTGAATTTTCCTCTGTATGAAATGCAATATCAGGTCTGGTTGTACGCTGCTCTTATCCTTTATTACTGTGTGCATTGAATTCAAGAGAATAGTGAATACATTGATCTGGCAGTGGGTGCATTATGCATGGATAAATCAGGATCTATGATGTTTACAGTTGGTCATGCATTGTGCACAGGTAAATACAGAAAATAAAAGCCTTTACCTTGGCTTTTTTATTCTACATCTCTCCTGTCTCTCAATCAAAGTAATTAACAGGTAAAGCAGTACTTTTGTTCAGACCTCCTACAATTGATGTTCACAAGTATTGGAAATATAACACTCCATCACTATAGTACAGCATTGCTCATTATTTATGTCCTTTCTCCGATATTAGACATTTAGAATTAAATCAATATAGTACAGCATTGCTCACTTTTAATGTCCACAGGTATAAGACATTTAGAACTTAATATAGTACAGCATTGCTCACTTTAATGTCCACAGTTATTAGACATTTAGAACTAAATCAATATAGGACAACATTGCTTACTTTTGATGTTCTCAGGTATTAGACATTTAGAACTAAATCAATATAGTACAGCATTGCTCACTATTGATGTTCTCAGTTATTAGACATTTAGAACTAAATCAATATAGTACAGCATTGCTCACTTTTGATGTTTTCAGTTATTAGACATTTAGAACTAAATCAATATAGTACAGCATTGCTCACTTTTGATGTTTTCAGTTATTAGACATTTAGAACTAAATCAATATAGTACAGCATTGCTCACTTTTGATGTTTTCAGTTATTAGACATTTAGAACTAAATCAATATAGTACAGCATTGCTCACTTTTGATGTTTTCAGTTATTAGACATTTAGAACTAAATCAATATAGTACAGCATTGCTCACTTTTGATGTTTTCAGTTATTAGACATTTAGAACTAAATCAATATAGTACAGCATTGCTCACTTTTGATGTTTTCAGTTATTAGACATTTAGAACTAAATCAATATAGTACAGCATTGCTCACTTTTGATGTTTTCAGTTATTAGACATTTAGAACTAAATCAATATAGGACAGCATTGCTTACTTTTGATGTTCTCAAGTACACCATATTACACTTTTAGAACTAAATCAATATAGTACAGCATTGCTCACTTTTGATGTTTTCAGTTATTAGACATTTAGAACTAAATCAATATAGTACAGCATTGCTCACTTTTGATGTTTTCAGTTATTAGACATTTAGAACTAAATCAATATAGGACAGCATTGCTTACTTTTGATGTTTTCAGTTATTAGACATTTAGAACTAAATCAATATAGGACAGCATTGCTCACTTTTGATGTTCTCATGTATTAGACATTTAGAACTAAATCAATATAGGACAGCATTGCTCACTTTTGATGTTTTCAGTTATTAGACATTTAGAACTAAATCAATATAGGACAGCATTGCTTACTTTTGATGTTTTCAGTTATTAGACATTTAGAACTAAATCAATATAGGACAGCATTGCTCACTTTTGATGTTCTCATGTATTAGACATTTAGAACTAAATCAATATAGGACAGCATTGCTTACTTTTGATGTTTTCAGTTATTAGACATTTAGAACTAAATCAATATAGAACAGCATTGCTTACTTTTGATGTTTTCAGTTATTAGACATTTAGAACTAAATCAATATAGGACAGCATTGCTTACTTTTGATGTTCTCAGGTATTAGACATTTAGAACTAAATCAATATAGGACAGCATTGCTTACTTTTGATGTTTTCAGTTATTAGACATTTAGAACTAAATCAATATAGGACAGCATTCCTTACTTTTGATGTTTTCAGTTATTAGACATTTAGAACTAAATCAATATAGTACAGCATTGCTCACTTTTGATGTTTTCAGTTATTAGACATTTAGAACTAAATCAATATAGTACAGCATTGCTCACTTTTGATGTTTTCAGTTATTAGACATTTAGAACTAAATCAATATAGAACAGCATTGCTCACTTTTGATGTTTTCAGTTATTAGACATTTAGAACTAAATCAATATAGGACAGCATTGCTTACTTTTGATGTTTTCAGTTATTAGACATTTAGAACTAAATCAATATAGAACAGCATTGCTCACTTTTGATGTTTTCAGTTATTAGACATTTAGAACTTAATCAATATAGTACACCATATTATAGTACTCTCACTATTGATGTCCTCAGGTATAACACATTTAAAACTCCATCACAATAGTACAGCATTGCTTACCATATATATATTCAGGTATTAATTCATAATCCAAGGGGCATGGATTAACTACCTACCCAGCCTGGCCCATATTGTGTGTTTTGGTGTATCCATGGGAAAGGCATCCTCCAGTATCTCCATTTCCTTGGTATGATACAATCAATAATGTATTAAAATTTTCATTAACCAGCAAGCCAAACAAACACCCTCTCTGTAAATTTCTTCATTATAAGTGTAACAGAGTTCAATTTGTAAGTGGTAGTAAAATTGCATGGACTTATCATAAGCTTCATTGTCAGGCAGTATAGTAAAATTACATTGACTGTATCATAAGCTTTATTGTCAGGCAGTATAGTAAAATTACATTGACTGTATCATAAGCTTTATTGTCAGGCAGTATAGTAAAATTGCATGGACTTATCATAAGCTTCATTGTCAGGCAGTATAGTAAAATTGCATGGACTTCATCATAAGCTTTATTGTCAGGCATTATAGTAAATTTACATGGACTTCATCATAAGCATCATTGTCAGGCAGTATAGTAAAATTACATGGACTTCTTTATAAGCCTCATCATAAGGTAGTATAGTAAAATTACATGGACTTCTTTATAAGCTAAAATGTAAGAGAGTATAGTAACATTTCTTGGACTTTATCATAAGCTTCATTGTCAGGCAGTATAGTAAAATTAGGTGGACTTCATTATAAGCCTCATCATAAGGTAGTATAGTAAAATTACATGGACTTCTTTATAAGCTAAAATGTAAGAGAGTATAGTAACATTTCTTGGACTTTATCATAAGCTTCATTGTCAGGCAGTATAGTAAAATTAGGTGGACTTCATTATAAGCCTCATCATAAGGTAGTATAGTAAAATTACATGGACTTCTTTATAAGCTAAAATGTAAGAGAGTATAGTAACATTTCTTGGACTTTATCATAAGCTTCATTGTCAGGCAGTATAGTAAAATTAGGTGGACTTCATTATAAGCCTCATCATAAGGTAGTATAGTAAAATTACATGGACTTCTTTATAAGCTAAAATGTAAGAGAGTATAGTAACATTGCTTGGACTTTATCATAAGCTCTCTGAAAGGCAATATAGTAAAATGGCATGGATTTCTTTATAAGCTACACTGTAAAACAGTAACAGTAACATTGCATGGACTTTATCATAAGCTCTCTGATAGCAATATAGTAAAATGACATGGACTTCTTTATAAGCTACACTGTAAAACAGTAACAGTAACTTTGCATGGACTTTATCATAAGCTCTCTGAAAGGCAGTATAGTACAATTACATGGACTTCTTTATAAGCTGCACTGTAAGAGAATGTAGTAACATTGCATGGACTTTATCATAAATCTCTCTGATAGCAATACATGTATAGTAAAATTACATGGACTTCTTTATAAACTACACTGTAAGAGAATGTAGTAACATTGCATGGACTTTATCATAAAGCTCTCTGATAGCAATATAGTAAAATTACATGGACTTCTTTATAAGCTAAAATGTAAGAGAGTATAGTAACATTGCATGGACTTTATCATAAAGCTCTCTGAAAGGCAGTATAATAAATGAAGCTTGTTATAAGCTAAATAGCCAGTAAATATGGTTCTTTCAGTGGTTTGACTGAAGAATAATGTCCATGTTGGTTATAATTCAGATAAAGCTTGATGGCTTACCATGCTAACCTTTGTTTTTGTTTGTTGAAAAGTGAGTTAGCTTTACACTCATATACATGAAATGGAGTTTGCAAGCTGCAAAGTTGAAAGTTTTTAGACAGTGGATTTTTGTGGAGTTTGGGGTAAATTTTGTCGGATTGTATTATTCCACACTAGTTGGCAATAATTCCATAATTAGGTACTGGAATCAATAGTGCATCAATTTCTATGTATCTGAATTGTACCTTATACTTTTACACACTTACCTGTTATTTATTTATCTCTTTTTTACCTTGTTATAAGCTACACTGTAAGACAGTATAGTAACATTGCATGGACTTTATCATAAGCTCTTTGAAAGGCAGTATAGTACAATTACATGGACTTCTTTATAAGCTACACTGTAAAACAGTAACAGTAACATTGCATGGACTTTATCATAAAGCTCTCTGATAGCAATATAGTAAAATGACATGGACATCTTTATAAGCTTCACAGAAGGACAGTTTGGTAGAATTACATGGACTTCATCATAAACATCACTATAAAAGGCATTTCCAGGGTATGTTATAGCCATCACTGTGTTTGAAGTGCTATTTAAAACCAAACAGCAATGCTTAACCTAAAGACTAAAATTTGTTGATGATTGGATTTAAGACAGGGAAGACTCTGACTTGATGATTTTGAATTCAAAAGGACAAGTTGGGTTTTATATAAAAAATATAAGTACAATGATGGCATATATCCCATGGTCAGTATATAATATATTGTGTGCTATACTACTTTTGTTTCTTGGTCATCTCAATCCAAAACATTGTCATGAGTAGAGTGTTGATTTTGAGAAGGAATGATTCAATTTGCTTGAAGTGTAAGACTTTCTCAGTTTGTCTGTTTAAAGTGTCTAAGTGTCTAGTTTTAATTAAAAGGGGGGGAGGTGGTAGTGATTGAACCCACTGAACACGCTGTGAAGTGTAAAATTTTGAATAAGCACTGAACCTTAAAGTTTAAAGCATTAAGCAATAAACATTAACATTGTATCATATTTAAACAGGATGAGTCTTTGTGAAGTGTCACTTTGACTTGCCTTTTTTCATCTCTCAATTGTCAGTGTTAAAACTTCAAAGGGGCCAGCATTCCAACTCAATGAAATCCTGTGGATATAACTAAAGTTGAATTGAAATAACCACTATTAATTTGTTTCATTAAATTTGATATACGTGGGCTCGTATTGTATTATTTCTTCCCAATAATCATGCGCAGTTCTCTGCTGATGTTCTATCTACTCACTCACACAAGGTCATAAGATCGAGGGAGGTCATTCCCTCCATAGCATATTTACATCCAATTAACTACTCCTGTTACTAAGTGGCTGACATTACACACTCTTTGCATCTTTTATTTTGGAGAGTAAAATAGGAATTTGCAAACATGTTAAATTTTCTCTCTGGAATGTCAGGATATTTTGATTTGCTCTTTAGAAGGGTGACAACACCTGCAAATTTTTTAGTCATTTTGCAATTTGGGATTTTTACTACCTTTTGCTAAATTTTCTAAGCACATTTGACTAGTAAATATGGTTGTTTCAGTGGTTTGACTGAAAGAATAATGTCCATGTTGGTGATGATTCAGATAATGCTTGATGGCTTCCTGTGCTAACTTTTGTTTTTGTTTGTTGTAAAGTGAGTTAGCTTTACACTCATATACATATACATATACATGAAATGGAGTTTGCAAGCTGCAAAGTTTGAGAGTTTTTAGACAGTGGATTTTTGTGGAGTTTGGGGTAAATTTTGTCAGATTGTATTATTCCACTCTAGTTGGCAATAATTCCATAATTAGGTACTGGAATAAATAGTGCATCAAATTCTTTGTATCTGAATTGTACCTTATACTAAGTTACACATTTACCTGTTATTTATTTACCTTTTATCTTTACTGGTATCTAATTGATTCAATAATAACACATATGACTGATGCCAGGGGCTGAATTTATCAATCTCCTACAGATAGCCCCAATTACAGCAAGTAAATACTACCAGTGGTCACTATGTCCACTCATTTAGTAGGAAATCTTGTAGTGCATGCTAAAAGTATTGTGTGTCCAAAATGTACAGACCAATACATAGTAAGGATTTCAATTTTGTGACCAAAATAGTTAATAATAATATGTGTTGAAATAGATAAAACTTTGTTCTCTGGGTATGGTAGCATTTACTGGGTTCAATACAAAAGAAAATTTTGTTTATAATACATATAGAAAATTTAAAACTTTGATGTAAATAGCCACACAAATATATATGTCTGGAACAAAGTTTAATTTTCTTCAAACAAATTATGTACTTGAACTGAAAACATTTTTATTTTTTATAGCTTATGATATACACATTAAAACATTAAACTAAATGTTTTACAGCTTAGAGAATGAAATTAGTTTTGGAAATTTACATTTTAACCTTTAAGAAGAATCTCAGGAATGGTTTGTCAGTATTTACAATTTCCAGTATATTGAAATCACTGAGCTGCAGATACTATTTTACAGTAATTTCCTTTCCAATTAATGCGTTACAAAAATTGTATTTCACAAAATATCACACTATTTCAGTTATAACTTTCACACATACAATAATCTTGCAAGGCTTTTACAAGAATGAAGTATTCAATGGATCATACAGGGTTTTAGGTTTTAATTGGAATACAAAGTACTGAATGTTTCACAATAGGGATATAGCAAAACATCAATACATATCAGATATTTCCATATTTACAGTATATTGTATTATGCCTTCCCATCTGTAATACTCGTGACACAATACAACAAATATTGAAATAATGTTCAATTATTAAACGTACATGTATATTTTATGAGAAGATATTCCAGATATGTTTATACTTAACGAAAAAAGCATATGTACATATATACTCTAACAAGCATATGTACATATCTGTACTCTTAAAAAGCATATATACAATCTGTACTCTTAAAAAGCATATGTACATATCTGTACTCTAGAAAAGCATATATACATATCTGTACACTTAAAAAGCATATGTATATTTCTGTACTCTAAAATACCATATGTTCATATCTGTACTCTAAAAAAGCATATATACATATCTGTACTCTAAAAAAGCATATATACATATCTGTACTCTCCTTTTATGAGTTAATAGCTGCATTTAATAAAGTGACACTTCAGATTATTTTAAAAATTCAAGAAAAAAGATACTTCAGCAATTCGATGAAATTTGTGTACAAGACCTGTAGATGTTTAACAGTTACAGAATGATATATATCATGATACATAATGTTTATGGTCAATCCAATTGTGATGTGTATTTTGACCCAATACATAGTGTTGAAGGTCAATCTAGTTGTGATGTTTATTTTGACCACAATACATAATATTTATGGTCAGTCCTATTATGATGTGTATTTTGACCCAATACATAGTGTTGAAGGTCAGTCCAATTGTGACATGTATTGTAAATGGAATGGTGATACATAACCTATTACAATATCCATTTGAATCATGTTTCAAGCACCAAAGTGACCAATACCTTTGTATGAAAAATTAATGTTAAGACAAACATCATGAGGCCTTTGATACAGTTGTGTGTTTTTCATTTTTTCTTGAACACAGGTTATATTGAGAATGAAAATATTTTAGATATGTTCAATATGAAAGATATCCATGATGAACAAAAGTGACAATAAAATCAAACAAGTTGGAATAACTAATGAATCAAATGACATATTTTTCCTCTGAAAAAAAAACATCTTTGCTAGCCAAGGGTTGTCAACTGAATTTGTTCCCAACTGACCCTTGGCTTATGTCATAAACCCAAACAGTGTTTTGGTAATTTTGCTGGTGAAAGAGTTAGTGCATGTAGCAAACAAAACCAAATGACCACTAAATAAACCCCAGGTACATGTAGTTTTAAGTCATTCAAGTCCCACCCATTCACATTATCCTGACACCAGGCCAACCAATCCTAACACTAACCTTTTAATGCTGAGTACCAAGCGAGGCAGCTGTTAGTACAATTTTATAAGTCTTTCTTCGTATGACTTGGCCAGTGTTCCAACCCATGACCTCTCATTTCAGAGGCAGGCACTCTAACCACCAGGCCACTGTAGTGGTCTATTACTATTATTATTAAATTAAAGTTTAATAATGATACATATATCAGCCATTGCAAACAAAAAAAATCAAGGTGTTCTATTTACTAAAGACAGAATAGATCAAATTGACTGAAAATATTCAGAAAATGACAACAAATTTAATGTATGCATGCTATATTGAACTTTTCATTAACTTTTTAGAAAAAGTACCCACCATGATACTGCACCAGTGGGAAGGGTTCCCACAGTGATGTTGTACTAGTGTCATTGAAAAGGGTTCCCACAGTGATCTTGTATCAGTGTGATTGAAAAGGGTTCCCACAGTGATGCTGTACTAGTGTCATTGAAAAGGGTTCCTATAGTGATGCTGTACTAGTGTCATTGGAAAGGGTCCCCATAGTGATGCTGTACTAGTGTCTTTGAAAAGGGTTCCCACAGTGATGTTGTACTAGTGTCATTGAAAAGGGTTTTCACAGTGATGCTGTACTAGTGTCATTGAAAAGGGTTCCCACAGTGATGCTGTACTAGTGTCATTGAAAAGGGTCCCCATAGTGATGCTGTACTTGTGTCATTGAAAAGGGTTCCCACAGTGATACTGTACTAGTGTCATTGAAAAGGGTTCCCACAGTGATGCTGTACTAGTGTCATTGAAAAGGGTTCCCACAGTGATGCTGTACTAGTGTCATTGAAAAGAATTCCTACAGTGATGCTGTACTAGTGTCATTGAAAAGGGTTCCCATAGTCATGCTGTACTAGTGTCATTGAAAATGGTTCCCACAGTGATGCTGTACTAGTGTCATTGAAAAGGGTTCCTACAGTGATGTACTAATGTCATTGAAAAGGGTTTTCACAGTGATGCTGTACTAGTGTCTGAAAAGGGTTCATACAGTGATGCTGTACTAGTGTCATTGAAAATGGTTCCCACAGTGATGCTGTACTAGTGTCATTAAAAAGGGTTCCCACAGTGATGCTATACTAGTGTCATTGAAAAGGGTTCCGACAGTGATGCTGTACTAGTGTCATTAAAAAGGGTTGTTACAGTGATACTGTACTAGTGTCATTGGAAAGAGTTCCTACAGTGATACTGTACTAGTGTCATTGGAAAGGGTTCCCACAGTGATGCTGTACTAGTGTCATTGAAAAGGGTTCCTACAGTGATACTGTACTAGTGTCATTGAAAAGTGTTCCAATGGTATTACTGCGCCACTGTCATTCTGTTACTTTTTAACTTTTAACTTCAGGTTCAGCACAGTTTTTTTGTATAATTTAGTGTCTTATATATATATATATATATATATATATATATATATATATATATATATATATATATATGAAAACACATACTTTATAGTCGAGTCAAGCTGCAAAAGGAAACAAAGATACTGATATCATTATTCCCACTTTGAAAATCAAGTCATATGAGCAACATTCTTGTGCATACCAGGGCCCAGCAACATGGAATGAATTGCCCATTGAAATTAGACACAAATAGACACAGTGATCTCATTCAAGAGTGCTCTTAAAACTCACCTGTCTTGACTGAAAGAACAAACTTAAAGACCTAATAATGTTTCCTACCTTAAATATTTTCAGCATTTTTTTGTTTTCTAATTTCTCGGGTGTTTGTTTTGTTTTTTGTAGTCATATCATCATAGATGTTATAAAGTGCTTTGAGCTTCTAATGATTAGGAACTTTACAAAGTCCTTATTATTATTATTATTATTATTATTATTATTATTATTATTATTATCTGCAATAGTATAATGTGCCTGCAGACCAAGTTATATTTTGTTTGTTCTATTGATTTCTCCTAAAAAAATACACAATCCCAGATCTGTTGGCACATTATGTAATGGCAGATCTGGGTCTGTGCAGTTTGAAACATGCTTGTATAATTAGTCTGAAATAGATATATAAGGCATTCTTGAATACAAATATAGCTGCGTTTATTCTCATTTTGACTATGTCTTTGAAGCCACTAAATATATTGTCTTTTTTAAAGAAATTTAAAGATAGTGGTCATTCTTAATCTCTCCTGTAATGCTATGATGTCCTACATTATAAGGCAGTATATTCTATCTTTCCTGGACAACATTATAATGAATTGCAGTGTATATTCTTGGGAAAATGAAAGTAAAATGAGAAGTAGTGTAAATAATATCAAAAATGAAAGTAAAGGGAACATAATCCCTGCTGAAGCATTGTGGGTAACGAGTTTTGAGCCTTAACTTAAATTAGAGCTTTTCTTAACATAAATTATTTATTGTTAACTTTTCTTTAATATGTATTTCTTTATAAAGACACCATTTTTTAATGTCATGACATGTGGTCCAATGAAAGAAGTTTTCAAAATTTGAAGAATTGTCATTCTTTTAATTGTTTTTTTAAAATGTAAATGATTGGAAAGAAAGGATGAGAGTAGTACATTTCCATTGAACATTAAAAATATTCTACATCATTATTACACTAATCATGAAAGTCATAGTATACCATCTTACAAGTACATGAAACATAATTTTGCCAACTTAATGTACTGGGTTCTGTGACTTTTACTATAACAGAGGCTGTGTTATTATGAAGTACATGAAACATAATTTTGCCAACTTAATGTACTGGGTTCAGTGACTTTTACTATAACTGGGGCTGTGTTATTATGAAGTACATTAAACATAATTTTTGCCACAATTTACTGTAATGGGTGCTGTGACTTTTCTTATAACTGGGGCTGTGTTATAACAAGGGGATTTATAGTGAGGAAGTTATGTGAAACAATTTTGTTCTTAAATGTAATTTTTAAAGTCATTAAAATCCATTGTGGGTTCAAAAGTGCCAAAGTTTATGGGTTCATAATTTTATTACCATATTTGCTGGTTCATGAGTCCAACTGCAAAATTCACTGATCTAGCTCTGCATTTGCATAATGTGCTGGCAGATCTGGGTCTGTTGAGTTTGTTAGGCATAGTCAGCAAAACTAACATAGACCCATGGTCTGCCTGCACATCATGTGATGGTAGATCAGGTTAAATGTTCTTTGTATTTGGACTTGACTTGTAAGCAGGTACATATGGTAGCTAGGGATAATATCAGTTTTAATTGATGAGGGACAAAAATGTTTTTATTTTATTCATAGTGTGAAATATGCTGTAATCTTTCTACTTAAATTACTTTGGTTTTGTGGCTCATTAGTTGATTGCTGTATCTTTTTCAGCCAGGGTAATTAGTGTGCCAAAATCTTTCTGATATCTTTCTATACCATTTCCTCTGATTAAAATTGTATGATCCTTATCCTTGGTCAACAAATAAGAATTGTAATGCCATACAATCTTTACACATTAAAACTTCCATATTGTTTGTAGGATAATAATATAGTTATGTCTGTTTATCTTATATTCTTTACACAAATTAAATCGGATAGAAATACAAGATTGAAGGGAGTATGCTTTGGAATTGGTACCACTGTCATGTTGACTTCAACACTGTGAAATCGGATTGAAGTTGAAGGGGAAGGTAGTATGTTTGGAATCAGTTCCAACCACTGTATATTAGCGATATGTATCAATGTGAAATCTAATTGAAGTACAAAAGATAAAAGATGGTATGTTTTTATATTGTTGACTTGGCACTGAACTTCGGTAACTGGTAATGTTTAGACCATTTCTTGTTCTGGTAATGCTTCAGTTTTACAAGAACTGAATGCTATATTTGTACACAGATACCACATCATGTGCACAACAAATTTATAACATGGCAAAATACAGTAATACCTGAATAATTTATACAACATTGATTTCTCAAATACTCAGCATTTCTCATATCTTTGTCACATTGCTAATGAATATGTTTAGATGTATAACTATTATCTAGAACTGCACTAGTAAATATTTTGCTTCATAGATAAATTTGAAACTACAGAAAACTGGAACATGAAATTTGATCTCCAAGGAACTTGAAGTTCTATTCTATATAATAATAATAATAATAATAATAATAATAATAATAATAATAATAATAATAATAATAATAAAGACTTTATTTTGGAAAGGTAACTAAATTAGTTACAGAACTAATCTACCTTGATACATGTTATGTACGTCCAACATGATCTAAAAATCTGACGTGACACTAGATAATGAAGTAATTTTAAAATTTAAAATTATCAGGCCTAGAACAAATGCACAGTCATCTGTAAATGAATAAACATATATAAAATATCATCCTGCATTAAAAAATTCAACTGTAAAAATGATTCAAAATTACAGAGAAGCAAGTGGTATTAATGTTGTAACAGAGCTGTTCAATTTTCAACAGATTTCATCCATTTGAGACATTGATTATGAAAAGAAGAAATGCTTGGAGTTTGCCTTATGTCACTGGGAATGTTGTTCCATACCAGTGGACCAATATATTGAAAACTTTTTTAAACAATTCATTCTTTGGCTTTGGTATTATAAATTTAACTTTAACTTCTTATATTTGGAGTAACATCAGCATCTTTTTGGTGAAATATATTGTTTAAATAGACAGGAATGGCTTTTCTGGATACTTTATACATCAATTTGGTCTTTCTAAGAAATATTCTTTCATGTATTGTTAAAATCTTTATAATATTCATTGCATCCTGAAAATTATTAATATATTTATCAAGAATTGAATTGCAAGCCCTCTTTTGGAGTCTTAAGTGTGTTGTTATGTTTGATTTGAAGTATTACCCAAAATTACATTACAATATTCTAGATATGGCTGAATATAACTTTTATAAAAGATTACCCTATACTGAAGAGGAATGTATGTTTTGATTTTCCACGGCAGTCAAAGATAAGAATTAACCTTTTTTTAAATGTTTTTAATGTGAATAAATAAAGATTGTTATCTATGAATACACCAAGAATTTTATCATGAGGTCATATTAAGGCTCACACAGTGTTGTATCATCTGTATAGAGGTCAGTGGAAGAAACTGAAGTTCCAATCTTAAGAGGTAAATTGTTGGTAAATAGAATGAATAACAGAGGTCCAAGGATAGAGCCTTGTTGTACTCTGCAATTAATATTTTTATTTTAAGTAAGTCAACCATTTAAAGAAACGTTTTGCACTCTATTGGTTAAGTAAGAAGTAACCCAATTAAGTAAGTTTTCACTGCATTGATAGAGTTTTAGTTTTTCAAGAAAACATTTCATGGTCAACAAGATAAAAAGCGTTACTAAAATCAACCATAATAGTTAAATCTGTATATGAAACCAGCTTAATGATATGAAATATCACATCATCTCATTAGAAAATACGTCTAGCCTTTTTATTTTATGCTCATCAGATGCTAATACTTGCCTATAGGCAGCTGTGTATGAAATAATTTGACAAGAATAAAATATTGGTGCATTTAAACCAATTATTTTAACGATTTTTTAGTAAAGTAATGCAATCAACCTTGACAGAAGAACCATTCCATGATTTATGACCAGTGTTAAAAATGAATATATATAGACAACCATTTTCTTTGTTGTTCACCATGTAACGAGGGGAATGCCTTAAATCATTGTATACTTGAGTATGATGAAAAATTATCTTGCTATACAATCAATCAATCAATCCTCTCTGCACCATCTGGTGCTTGAGGCAAATGCAAGGGAGCACCATTTCAGTCTGTTGGCAGCTATTGCTGGGGTGGACTGAAGGGTGAGGCCTCTGGTCTTAAGGTCTCTCTCCACGGTTCGTCGCCCGGTCTCTTTGGGTCTGCCATGGTTCCTTTTCCCCTATGGGGTCCATCTCAGTGCCACCCTTGGTAGTGAGTCAGGGGGCATTCTGCAGACATGGCCGAGCTATCTCCATCGCCAAGTTGTAATGATCTCAGGGATGGTGCTTGCACCCGCTCTGTGCCGAAGTTCCTCGTTTGAGATCATGTTTGGCCAGAAGATCCTCATGATACATCGCAGGCACTTGGTTTGAAACACTTTGAGCTGGTGGTCTATTTTCGCAGTGGATTTCCAATACTATGAACCATACAAAAGGACGCTCAACACGTTGCTCTTGAAGATACGGATCTTCGTGTGGATGCTGAGGTTTCTTGTCCTCCATATGGGCTTCAGCATTGCGAAGGTCTGGTTGGCCTTGCTGATTCTCGTGATGACTTTCATTGTGCAATCTCCATCCATGGTGACCTCACTGTCCAGGTAAGTGAAATCATCTAGTTCTTGCAGGGGCTGGTCGTTGATGGTGATTGGGTTGCCCACTCTAGTATTCTTCCTCAAGACCTTTGTCTTCCCTATGTTGACTCAAAGACCTATGGTGTTTGGTGTCTGTACCAACTGTTGTGTCTTCTGTTGAATATCCTGGTGCCTGCTTGCCAGCAACCCGATATCATCGGCATAGTCCAGGTCATCCAACATTGAGGTCAACGCCCACTGTATTCCATGTCTCCTGCCCTCTGTGGTGCGGCGCATGATCCATGCAGTCAATGGCCAGTAAGAAGAGGATCGGAGAAAGAATGAATCCTTGCTTCACTCCGGTTTCCACCTTGTATGGTTCAGTGAGTTACACTAGGCTGATAAATCAACCCCTCACATATAATGATATTGACTGGTGGTTTAGGGGCTGATATTGCATATTCATTAAAACCTGCAAAAGTCTGCAGAACTCTTGTCTGCACATATCAGTGCACATTTGATACACTTACCTGTATTTCTCATGGCTGTTGAGCTACATTCGACTGAAGTTTTTTTTGGGCAATATGTACAGACTCTTTTCTGGATTAAAAATCCTGTTTTTAACAACTTGTAAATCCACCTTGAATAGCACAACCCTCCATCCTGTGGCTTTTTCAATTTTGCACAAGATATGGCTGTTACCAAATACCAGTATGGAAAGTGTCTAAACCAGGGGTATCAAACACACGACCAGCCAAGCCATATTCTGTGGCCCGCAAAGTGATTGGCAATAATGGTGTAATGAGAGATATCAAAGGTGATGCAGCCCTTGGGTCATCAAAAATACCCTCATGTGGCCCTCAGGGTGGATTGAGTTTAAGACCCCTGGTCTAAACTATATCTAGGTTTGTTCAGAAAAAATTTGCATATGGTGACATCAAGCTGACATATCGTAAATCAGTATCAATACAGATTTAGGGTTTGATTTATCAGACTATTACAAGCCTGCTCATGTACAGTTTTATCAGTGATGTTATCCCATGTATTAACCACTGTTCTTTGATTGCTGTTGAAAAAAAGATTTTAGTATTTTATTACATGTAACATATTTTTCTTCTGAAATTTTTCATTACTATTGAAGTATCACTGATGCTATTTTATTACAAGTTTTTATGTTGGACTATATGTGTTCTGCACACTTCATGTATATATTTGGCATGCAGCCAAACTGGGTTCTGAGTAAAGTATTGAGGAAACAAATGTGATGTAACTGAAGAGATAAAAAATCATTTGTGAGTCAGTGTATTATGGTAAAATGTTAGTTTTGTGTGATGCTTCATGTGAAATTGAATAATGCAAATGTAGAGATACCATTTTCTCACCCAAGTGACAGAGAAATCTAGCTGTTTTGCTAACCTTACTTTTCTTATCTCAGTCTAGTCATCTCAGACCAATCGTCTCAGTCATGGTGTCCACGCGCTCAGAACTACTTTTAACAAAATAAACCCTTCTTGTCTTCTGCTGTGCCATAGTTGTTCTCAAATAAAACAAGAACAACAACAACAAATAATATATAACCAAAAACATAGTTATTTAAGGTCAATCTGTCTTAGAAAATAAACAAAAACAAAAACATTTTGATAGAGACAAACACACACATGCATACTATTTTGAGGTTTTGATATTATGTTAGTTCATTCTAACTAGCATGGTCAAGTTTATCCTATATGCAGGACTATCTCAGTACATTTTCAGATCATTAAATGTAGCTAAAGCAACTGAACTAGTTGTAAACACAATGCGTGAAAACAATGTATATACTGTTAGCTACATTTAATGAAGCTGACCTGAAAATTTACTGTGCTACAGATAGATAAAATTCTCAATGGTGTTTGAAATGAACTATGTCAGAAAACACTGATCTATTCACATAAGACTATATACCTATAATATTCATATCATCCCAACTCTCTAAACAACAACGGAAAACTTAGCAACAGCCAGAAATGTGTTATGTCAAACATGCTTTATTATAATTTTGTTAAGCATCTACGTTGTGCTCAAGCTGAATATACCTGCAATATTTATTGACAAATAATACACTTACCAGCCAGAAGAAATCATTTATCCCTCAACACACTAATCCATAAGCAAATTTCACTGCATCACTTGCCATATTTCCAAGACAGAAATATAAATTTTCAAAGAATCAGTGAACTTGAAAGTTTAGCACATTGTTATCCTCTGGGGTCCGCATATTTGGAGGGTGATGAGGGTCTTTTATACAGGAGAGTGGGATACTCAAAATTGGAAATGATGAAAGGAGACAGTTTCTTTCTAATAAATTATAACTATTTATTGTTAATTTCATATAACATCCATAAATATTAAATATGATAATACCTCATTACTATGCAACATTTTATGTTGTTATTTTTCTTTGCTCATGCGTATGAACTGTGTACTTTGGACTCAACTGTCACATCACATTAGCTTATTTGTATTCATGCGCCACATGTAAACATTGCGATGTGCACACTTTTAAAGAGTTCTTTTTACTTTAAAGGATAATATTAGGTGAGAAAAATAATCTACGTTGGGGTTTGGAAAGAGACAATGAAATCCCAGCCACGGGGTTACATTATATATCTCCCCACTCGGACAAGCCTCGTGGGGAGACAAATAATATAACCTCTAGGCTGGGATTTCATTGTCTCGGTCCAAACCCCAACATAGATTCTATATAACTTGTACACAGTAGGTAACCTTGATTAATTATTAATTTCTGAGATTCTCTGCACATCAGATAACTATGCTCCTAATCATACAATAAAGTAGTGCCAAATCATTGCTTGTTTGTTCTCTTGAAGAGGTGATATTTAGCCCCATCAACATGCTTGATAACTGCAAGACATACTTATAGCTTTCTTTTATTAATTGCTTGATAAATGCAAGACATGATTATAGCTTTCTTTTGTTAATTGCTAAACATATATAAATAAAAATATGAGAAATATTGTCCTCTGGATTTCAATGCTTTATTTTTAAACAATTCAAACATTATTGTAGTAGTGAAGGTTCAATCAGATCAGAGATATGAATGTAAATATCCAATCAGAGAAGGGATATGAATGTGAATATCCAATCAGACATAAGGGATATGATTTTTGCAATTGTCAGATCAGACAAGGGATATGAATGTGAATATTCAATTAAATAAGGGATATAATTGTGAATATCCAATAAGACATAAGGGATATGATTTTTGCAATTGTCAGATCAGACAAGGGATATGAATGTGAATATTCAATTAAATAAGGGATATAAGTGTGAATATCCAATAAGACATAAGGGATATGATTTTTGCAATTGTCAGATCAGACAAGGGATATGAATATGAATGCCAGATCTGACAAGGGATATGAATGTGAATGTCAGATCAGACAAGGGATATGAATATGAATGCCAGATCAGACAAGGGATATGAATATGAATGCCAGATCAGACAAGGGATATGAATGTGAATATCCAATCAGATGAGATATGAATGTGAATATCCAATCAGATGAGATATGAATGTGAATTGACAAGGCTAGCATTATAAGTTATTATATGCCTCACCTAGTTATGTCAAACAAATGAATACACAATACATGTATTAATATTATGAGGGTATCTAGTGAGACAGATGGACAGACAAGGGTAACATTATCAGTTATTTTAGATGGATGTACAAGGGTATCATTATGATGGGTATTTGTTAGATAGATGGACACGGGTAACATTATGAGGAGGATTTAGAATATTCTGAATATTTTATAACATTTTTTTGTAACTTTGAACCTAAATTTAATGCCATGTGATTTACAAAATAATATTCTATAGACAACAGGGACATGAAAATGATCTGGGTGGATGTAGATTGCTTGGAGTCATCAGTAGAACAAGCAACATAGACCCCAATTTGCAAGCACATTATGAAATGGCAGATAATGTTTTATATTTTTTACAGATGAGCTTGATTCGTATGGTAGATATACAGCCGTAGTAATGGCTTTCACTGTAGCTTTGTAATGAGAGGTTGGTGGTTAAGAAAAAGTATTGCTTTCAAGAAAATGAATTTATTTAGTCAACAGTGATAATATGAATAGAAAACTGAATGCCAAGAAAAGAAAGAAAAAGTGAAATTTATTCAGTAAAAAAGTTTGTGTGCTACATTAGGACTAGAATTAAAACAATATCAACTTGAGGACTTGAGAACTTGGATAATTGGGGTGGTATTCCCAGGTGTCTTTCAGAAGAAAAAAACCTTGGGGAAACTTGGCTCTTTTACAATTGGCAGTATTCATGACAAGCATAAATTGAAGATATACCATAAATTTAGAATAATGTAGGTCAATTTTATTTGATTACCATCAGGAGGTGCATATATACATGTAAATTTGATAAGCATTATTATTCTGTCATCAATTATTTCATGCAATGGGTATTTAAACAGTGTATTAAGTGAGGGCTGATGTTTAATTTGACTTCTGAAATAACATGAAGGCCAGATAACAAGCACGGTATTATTCAGTGCTGTGCATGTTGTTCAATGTCCAAGGTTGGTTTTGCATTCTTGGCATTCCTGAATTGTTATAAATAACTTTGGTACAAGTTTATATTAACACTAATTTATATTCATGTTTACCTTTTTTAAAAATTGAAAGCAGTATTGTTTTTTAAATTAAGTTAGAACTAGAGCTTCCTTTGGCTGAATTTTATACACATTAAATAAGTTATTGCCCTTGTTTTGTCAAAAGTATTGCCATTGTAATCAATGCCATTTAAAATAATATATTTTCATGAATCTAGATTTAGAAGATATTGTCGATAACAGTAATCTTTCTCAAAGAAAGAATGATAAGAAAAAAGAAAACTGTTTATCCTTTGCTTTTGTCCATATTTAAACATTTTGAATGCTAAAAAATAATATACTTAGAATTGTAACTGTCCTTGGTTATCTGTCATGCAATTATTTGCAAATAGATATTGAACCTCAGTCATCAGTGTGCATTTTCTTAATTGAAACAAACAGTGCTAAAAACAGAAATACCAAATCAATAGAGACAAAAACAGACCCAGATCTGCTGGTATGTTTTATAATTGCCAATCAGGGTTTAAGTTGTTTGGAGTTGTCCCAAATTAAATTTATTTTCATATGTCAAGATTATTTGTTATGTGTTGACAATAAATGCTCATTATTTGGAGTTCATAACCTGAAGTTTATGTCCATGAATTTCTTTTATAACATCAAACATTTATATTAATGCTAAATGCCTGAAGCTCTGTGGTATGTAATTATAAATCTTTATATTAAAGACTACATGAAAAGCCTTGTCGGTCTTTGACTTTCAAGTCATATACAAGCTGACCACCATTGTGGACAACACAGCAGATCTTGGTCTTGGTAAGTCTGTTCTGAAAATAATGGTTATTCAGACCACATACCTTGATCAAAAGGCCAGGTCATTAGGACCCATTTGGTCAGTACACATATGGTCAGGCATACCTTACTAAACAGGTAATGTATAGAATGTGTCATTCATGGTAATCTTGTATTTTTGCACTAAAGAGTCGAAAAATTAACATCGCCGTTGATGTTATGACTCAAAACATTAACCTTTGAGACGACCCTTGTAAATTGGGCGTGACAAATATGTGTATTACTGCTTCTAATATTTCATTGTTTACAGAGTTAGAATAGCTGAGCATGTTATTGTGACAAAAAAGGAACAAAAATATGTAATGAATTTGTAAAATGGATATGGTGGATTTCCTTTCTAATCTTCAGAGGATACTGAACTTAACGCTTGGATGGTTGACTTTTTTGTTCTTTTGCAATGTTTGAATCCTGTATGAAATGTTTGTTAGTTTATATGTGGAATATCGGCACATCAGAACAGTACTAGCTATTAGTAGCAGCTAGAAAATAACTTTCAACAATGTAAAGATAAAGAATTGTAAAAGAAAAAATCAGAAGATAAAGTCTTTGAGATAAATTTAAACATTAAAGGTAAAGAACAATAAAAATTATGTAAAATGCTAAATGTTTAAAACAAAAACAAAACATATAAACTTTAAATTCCTTAGAATATGCATATAAAGTTGAAATTGTTATATCTAATGCAATCCCTACAAATGTCCATGATTTTTACTGTTGTTACATTATCATTTGTATACTTTGCAAACATTGAATTTTAATTTTAGCTGTGTGTGGAATGATGAGGGTTTCTGCAGATTAGAGTCATCATTTTATTTTCAAATACTTGTGGGTTTTGCAAGAAGAGCTAACAAGTTTGCTAGATGATATTATCAATATTGTTGCAAAAGAATGTTTTAGCATTGGAGTAACTTATTTCCACTACCACCCTCCCCCCTTCCACCATTTGTTTGGCAATCACTTTGCATTTGGTATTTATTTAAATTTCAGATCTGTTTGTGAAGTATTGTGAAACAATTTCCTCGATGATTTAAGTTTTTGCGAGTTGGTGCCAGCATGGTCAGACACCACAGCAGTTCTGTGTGTAGATTCAGTTGTTGAAGTGTCCTAGGTTTGCTTATTATACAGTGGCCTTTGATTGAATGTTACAGACTGTACTTATTTTTGTCTATTGTACAGTGGCCTTTGATTGAATGGTACACTATACATATTTTTTCATGTTGCTATGTTGTCATTTATGTCATTATTATTAAGGGACATTATAACGTTTTATTTTCAGTATCATGCATTTAAAGTGACATTAGTACAACTCTAACGGGAATTAAATTGGAAACTTTTTATGAAGTTATGTAACAATTATAAACCATTATTTCTGTGAATATGAAATTTTATAAAGCAGTAAACCTGTTATACTAACCACCACTATATGTGTACCATTATAAAGTTTACTTGCTCATAAAATGATATTCACTGCAAGAAAGATATACTGGTATAACTGTATGACATTACATTTCCAAGAATGTGTACATAAATGTAATCCATTTTATTACATTGTAGTATTTTGGTATATTTTATTACATTGTAGTATTTCTATACATTTTATTACATTGTAGTATTTCCATACATTTTATTACTTTGTAGTATTTCTGTAAAGGTAGGAGCCATGGGGTGGGAGCCAAGGATAACACACCAATGTCACAAGTGCAACATGACTGCAAAGCTTTGTGAATTTCCATTCAGCAGTTTACACAGCAATGTTGTTAAATTTATGGATACTGGAACAGACAGGATTGTACCAGTATCCACATAGCTTTAAAAAAGCACAGGAATAATAATATAATTCAGTGGACAGGTACACAGATAATACATATTCAGTGGACAGGTACACCAATAATACATCTTCTAGCACAGGTATATTGATAATATAACATATTTCAGTGGACAAGTACACTGATACAGTAGTACATATAATATATTTCAGTGGACAAGTACATGGTAATATATATTCAGGGTGGCATGCTTGCTACAATCATGCTGATATCTAAAGTATTGTGCTGAGAAAATTACATAATGCATGGAAATTGTGCATCATATTTTCAACTTGTACTTATATCTTCATAAAATCCCTCCTAATTTTAGAAATGCCACTAACAGCTAAAGAAAATCCAATAGCATTTTACAGTATATGCTAGATATCAATACCGGCATAGGTATCTGTCTCTAAATAATTGGATAGCTAGGTGTATACAAGGAATAGGTTGATAGCAAACATAATTTTCAAGGATCATCTGGTCAAATAATTATTATGATTATCTGGTCAGATATTATTAGATTGTCCATTGTTCATGTACATTCAATTTCACAAGCTGTGATACCATTTATAATTTGATAAGAAATTTCTCATGAGTAACTTGTGGTTGTACCTGTGATAATAACTTGTGTGTACCTGTAATAAGTACTTGTTGTGTGCATACCTGTGATAAGAACTTGTATGTGTACCTGTGATAAGAATTTGTTGTGTGTACCTGTGATAAAAACTTGTTGTGTATGTACCTGTAATAAGAACTTGTTGGGTGCACACCCATGATAAGAACTTCTGTGTTTACCTGTGATAAAAATGTGGTAGTGTACCTGTGATAAGAATGTGTTGTGGGTGTGCCTGTGACAAGAACTTTTGTGTGTTCCTGTGATAGATAAAAAAATTATCTGAAGTAAATTGTAATTAAACAATTTACATGACATTTCTCTCAGGTACCTTTCCTTGGAATTTGAATTTCTTTAATCTTGAACTCCAGGGACACAATACAGTCAGCTTTCTTTGAATATAGGATACAGATTTTTTTCCTCAGAGTTAAAACCACCAGATCACTTATTTATGTTTTGGTTTTGTATGCAAAGAAATGAGATATAGTCTCATTAGGGTTTATTATGGAGTGTTAATTATAGTTTTGGTGTTGATGGATTAATAATTCTTGTGAAATGAATATATTCAACAAAACTATTGTGCTGTAGTGGTTTAAAGATTAGTTGACTGTTAAAGTTCTGATGCTAATTGATAACTAGGAATACCAGTCGATTCATGGACAGTTAACCTTTGTTGAAATGTGTCCAAGTACAATCTTAATTTGGCTTATATACAGTAGTATGAAAACTTAAAAGTTTAAGATGGTCATATCAGTGGTCGAAATCTTAAGATGTCAACAGTTTGTTGCTAAGTGTTTTATGTCCATTTTAGTAAATAGTAATATGACAACATTTTTACATAAAGAAAATAATATTTTGATGTTTAAAGTTTGAACAGAAATCCAGTAAATTATCTAGAAATAAAGAATTTTCTTCAAGCAGTCACTTAAATTTGGAGCAAATTGTTTGCTGTTTGAATGATTAAAAATGAAACTGACATATATCAGGGTTAATGTAAGGTCTAGTTCGCTGTATCAACATTTTTTAGCATCAGGGTTCTAGTTGAGTATTTTTTTCACAGTGTGACAGTGTTTACATCCGGGGCTACGATCTAGTTGTGTTTTTACAGTGTCACAATGTTTACATCAGGGCTACATTCTGGTTGTGTTTTTACAGTCTCGCAATATTTACATCAGGGGTACAGTCAAGTATAGTTCACAGTGTCACAATGTTTTGATTTGCATGAAAAGGTAAAAACAATATACTATATACAAGCTTTAATATCCAGGAATCTGCTTGATATGTCAATAAAGATACAAATAAAAAATGTAGGATGTACAATATTCTGTACCAATAGCTCATGATGTGGGGTGAAAATATGGATATTACATTTATACATAACACTAACTATACCATTGGCCATACTTAGTGGTTAGAGCATCCACCATGGATGTAGGTTCTGGGTTCTATCCCAGCTGAGTCATAACAAAGACATACAATTAGAACAAGCAGCTGCCTTACTTGGCGCTCAGCATGAAGAGGTTTTTAAGTTTTTGAACTGGACAGCCTGGTGTCAGTATAATTTGACTGGGTGGGACATGATGCTACATGTCTGTAACATGATTCCCAGTACCAGTGCTAGACATCACAATAAACTGCCACACTGCAGACATCCTAGTGATATGAAAAATTGTTTCTTAAATAATAGTACATTGATTAGAAGATTGATGTAGACAGATATTGCTGTACAAGATCATCATTTAAAGCCACCAAAAAGATTGACTTTGTTGATCATTTCTGTACTGTCATTTTTATTATAAACTTACTAAGAAGTAACAGTGATTTTGATCTCATTTTTAAAACAGCCTGAGCAGGTACATTCCTATGTGTTACAGTATAACAGTTCTTTCCCAGTATCTTGTGGGCCATTTAATATTTTTTCTAATTTGTTAACAAGCAGTCAAATTTTATATTTTGCATTGGTGTAAATTATAAATAAATCTTTAATCATAATTCATGTGATTATTCATTGAACTTAAAAATAACAAAATTTCCATGGTGTGTGTGTGTGTGTGTGTGTGTGTGTTATAAATGACATTAGATCAACACATAGTGAATGAAACTGCTGACTGGTATTCTTACCACTTGATAAATCTATGGGTAGGAAAACAACCAAATGAATGGATAGAAAAACAGTCAAATGAATGGGTATCATAAGAGTATAATTTATGAGTAGCAAAAGAGTCAAATGAATGAGTATCATAAAGAATATAATTTATGGGTAAGAAAAATGCCAAATATATGGATAGCAAAAGTATCAAATATATGAGTAACAAAAGAATCAAATAATTGGATAATACAATAATATACTGTATGGGTAGCAATAGATTCAAATGTATATGTAGCAGAAGAGTCAAATGTATAGGTAGCAAAAGAGTCAAATGTATGGGTAGCAAAAGAGTCAAATATTTAGATAGCAAAAGAGCCAAATGTATGGGTAGCAAAACTCAAATGTTTAGGTAGCAAAAGAGTCAAATGTATGGGTAGCAGATGTGGAATATATGGGTAGAAAAAATTTATAATGTATGAATAGCAAAAGAGTCAAATATATGGGTAGCAGAAGTCAAATGTTTAGGTAGCAGAAGTTAAATGTATGGGTAGCAAAAGAGTTAAATGTATGGGTAACAAAAGAGTCAAATGTTTAGGTAACAAAATAGTTAACTATATGGGTAGCAAAATAGTTAAATGTATAGGTAGCAAAAGAGTTAAATGTATGGGTAGCAAAAGAGTCAAATGTTTAGGTAGCATAAGAGTCAAATATATGGCAGGCAGAAGTTAAATGTATGGGTAGCATAAGTCAAATGTATGGGTAGCAGAAGTCAAATATATGGGTAGCATAAGTCAAATGTATGGGTAACAGAAATCATATATATAGGTAGCAAAAGAGTATAATGTATTTATAGCAAAACAGTCAAATATATGGGTAGCAGAAGTCAAATGTATGGGTAGCAGAAGTCAAATGTATGGGTAGCAAAGGAGTTAAATGTTTGGGTAGCAAAAGAGTCAAATGTTTAGGTAGCAAAAGAGTCAAATGTATGGGTAGCATAAGTGGAATATATGGGTAGAAAAAAATGTATAATGTATGAATAGCAAAAGAGTCAAATATATCAGTAGCAGAAGTCAAATGTCTGGGTAGCAGAAATTAAATGTATGGGTAGCAAAAGAGTTAAATGTATGGGTAGCAAAAGAGTCAAATGTATGTGTAGCAAATGAGTTCAATAGCAAAAGAGTCAAATGTATGGGTAGCAAAATAGTCAAATGTTTAGGTAGCAAAATAGTCAACTATATGGGTAGCAAAAGAGTTAAATGTATAGGTAGCAAAAGAGGTAAATGTATGGGTAGCAAAAGAGTCAAATGTTTAGGTAGCATAAGAGTCAAATATATGGCTAGCAGAAGTCAAATGTATGGGTAGCATAAATCAAATATATGGGTAGCAGAAGTCAAATATATGGGTAGCAGAAGTCAAATGTATGGGTAACAGAAATCATATATATAGGTAGCAAAAGAGTATAATGTATTTATAGCAAAACAGTCAAATATATGGGTAGCAGAAGTCAAATGTATGGGTAGCAGAAGTCGAATGTATGGGTAGCAAAAGTCAAATGTATTGGTAACAGAAATCATATATATGGGTAGCAAAAGAGTATAATGTATTTATAGCAAAAGAGTCAAATATATGGGTAGCAGAAGTCAAATGTATGGGTAGCAGAAGTCAAATGCATGGGTAACAGAAATCAAATATATGGGTAGCAAACATCAAATGTATTGGTAACAGAAATCATATATATGGGTAGCAAAAGAGTATAATGTATTTATAGCAAAACAGTCAAATATATGGGTAGCAGAAGTCAAATGTATGGGTAGCAGAAGTAAAAAATATGGGTAGCAGAAGTCAAATGTATGGGTAACAGAAATCAAATATATGGGTAGCAGAAGTCAAATGTATTGGTAACAGAAATCATATACATGGATAGCAAAAGAATATAATGTATTTATAGCAAAACAGTCAAATATATGGGTAGCAGAAGTCAAAAGCATGCAGCAATGTTACTTACTGCTGATTGAATAAAATTTCAGTGTATTTAGGGAAATATTAATGGCAAAGAATGAACTATTCAATACTTTTTGGTACACGTAATAATAGAGACATATATTTTGTATATATCATATATACTTAGGTTTAAATTGAGTCTAATTGCAGCAACATAGACCCTAAACTGCTATTTATTGCACCATCAGAATAGGATCTGAACTAAGTACTACAGTACTAATAAATATTATATAACCAGATCTGTCCAAATATTTTGTGATGGCAGATCTGAAGATATATAGCTTGTAATTGGATCCAACATAACTGCAGGTATATATGGTATGCCTCTAGTACTAATTAATAATTAATAATGGAAAATAGGTCAATCACAATAATATAATGGACAATATATAAAATATATAATAATAATAATAATAATAATAATAATAATAATAATAATAATAATAATAATAATAAAAAGAGTAATAATAATAATAAAGATATAGCAATTATTTCTACTGCAAAATAAATATATTTCAATATCTCAGTATGAAATATGTGTAGTTCTCTCCATGAAGTGTACATTTTTTAATACAATTACGGTATCATTTATATGTACCCTTGATTTCATTGCACATATGGCATGCATATGTATATATCTAACAGCAGTTGACATTCTAATGACATTATTTCATTATTCAAGTAGGTGGTCTAACTATTGAAACAGTCTGCTGGCCTGGAAACCTATTGTATTTTATTGAATAAGTCACTGCACTGAATGGCCTCTTCTTGCCTCAGTTGTTCAAGCAAAGGTATTAGAAATATCATTGCTAAAGCATGTTGACGGGCTGTCTAATAAAAGAATGTGTCAGTGTAATACATAATTCAGTCTAAACACAGTAAATAAACATGTCCCTCCACTTCTGTGAAGACAGGGAATATGTAATATGTTTATTTTTGGGAGCTGTTATACATGGAACAAAGAGTTGTACTTAAGGATAAGCCTATCTCCACCAGTGGATCTGACTTCACACCATGAGAATGTCATTCCTGATTCCACGGAAAAGTTATTAAATTGTGTGAGTCAGTGACCATGAAAAGAATAATTTATTTGTAAAAGATGATTTCAAGGGTTAGTCATGTGACACAATAGAGAGGACAGGCAGTGTTGCATAGCATCCATGTAAAAAATAAATAATTTTGTTACTACATCCATAGTGTGACTTTCTCAGGCTTTGTGTGAATCCAAGCAAAAAGGAAATCTCTGTATTGATGGATTACCTGATTTACACCAGAATAAGGATAGTACATAACAAGGGAACGTGATCCTCATGAAAAATGTTACCAAAACATGCAAGAATGGGACAGTATCTCCCATCCAACAGGAAGATTGCTCTTCCTATCCCAGGGTAAGGTGTAGGGGTTACATTACATATTTGCCCCAATGCAGTGTATAAGATTGTGTGTCCATTTCAGAATGAAATGGCTTATGTGGTATGAAAAACAACAGTGTAAACATGAAAACATAGGTAAAAAGATTATTTTTCTGACATTTGCTGCTTGAAAATATGTATTATTTCATTTAAAAAGAAATTCATTTTCTTGCAAAGTTTTGTTGCTGTTCTCATGTACCAATATTGGAACCTAATTTTTCAGTAATACCTTATATAATCACTTATGAGATGAGTTTAGCTGCAACCCGCACAGACCCAGATCTGTCATTGCATAATGTGCCAGCAGATCTGAGTCTGTGCAATTTGTTAGGTGTAATCAGTAGAAGAAACAACATAAACCCTGATCTGCAGGCACATTATGTTATGGCAGATCAGGATCTTTGTTTTTTTGTTTGCAGTTTTTAAGATTTTGCATGACTTTGATTATGAGGAAGAGATTGTACATGTCAATTATTCCTTTATGGGGGACCTTGAGTGGCAAGTGATCTAAAGCACTCATGGTTATGGATCAATGCCATCTCACCTCTGTCTGCATGGGTTCCAGTCTCCAGCTCAGCCAATGTGGATATGTAAGAAAAGAACAAAAACACACAGATGCATGAACTTGTTCTTCTTCAAAGCATTTTTATATCACACATGGACATGTTTTTGATGTGGCCAATCTTCCATACAAAAAGCTATGCTATCAGTGTCTGATTGTTAATAATGACAAAATCAGTCATACATGTATAGCCTGCTACCATGTCCATGAGCACAGAAAAATAAAATGTCCAAGATTACACAGTGGATCAATCTATTTCTTAAGTTTTATTAATACATTTATGAAATGAATTAAGATGGAGAAGAAAATCTTTTGCACATTTTAGTTGAGAAGACAGAAACAAATTCACTTTGCAACATTTATAATAGGATTTCAAAAGTCTTGAAAGCATGTCATTAAATTCTTGTGTAAGAAAAGAAATGGGCAAAATGATGAAAAGAGTCACATGCAAAAATCATTTCAGAATTTTTAGAGTTTGGTTTCTGATAATCACCAACAGCCTATGTTGGGGTTAACCTCCTATATTGAAGTAAACAAGGACTGTAAAGGGTGGCCGAGTGGTCTAAAGCGCTGTCTGTTATGGATCATTGCCATCTCACCTCTGTCTGTGTGGGTTCGAGTCTAAAATTCGGCCAATGTAGTTATGTGAGAAAGCATGCCAGTAGCTTCTCTTGGGTTGGTGGTTCTTTCGGGGGGTTTTCCTGGGTTCTTCCTCCACTAATAATACTGGCTGCCATGTATAGCCGATCGTGTGCTGAAAAATGGCATTAAACCCTACAACAACTACAACTACAACTACAAGGACTGTAAAAAGAAATGAATGTCCATTAACTTAATAAATTGTTACTTTGACTCTTTCTGTCACCTGGTATACAGTCATATATGAGTGTTATATGTTAACAGGTTTACTTCCCAGAATTTGAATACTCTTTTCTAAGCTATACAAAACTGCACAAATAACATCAAAATTATCTCTGCATTATCTCTCCACATCAAACTTACAGTGAGGAATTTTCTACACACTACCTCTGCACATCAAACTTATCACAGTGATAATTTTTCTACACACTATCTCTCCACATCAAATTTATCACAGAGATAATCTTTCTACACACTATCTCTCCACATAGAATTTTTTATCACAACAAGATCCTTTCTACACACTATCTCTCCATATCAAATTTATCACAGCAATGACCTTTCTACACATTAGCTCTCCATATCAAATGTATCACAAGAAGGAATTTTCTACACACTATCTCTCCACATCAAATTTATCACAGCAATGATCTTTTCTACACACTATCTCTCCACATCAAATTTATCACAGTGATGATCTTTCTACACACTATCTCTCCACATCAAATAATTTATCACAGGGAGGAATTTTCTACACACTAGCTCTCCACATCAAATTTATCACAGCAAGAACTTTCTACACATTAGCTCTCCACATCAAATTTATCACAGCATGGAATTTTCTATATACTATCTCTGTACATTAAATTTATCACAGGGAGGAATTTTCTACATACTATCTCTGCACATCAAATTTATCACATCAAGGAATTTTCTACACACTACCTCTGCACATCAAACTTATCACATCAAGGAATTTTCTACACATATGAAATATTTATATCGGAATCTTGCCTAACCATACCTAACAAGAGTATGCAAGGCATCAAGATAATTGGAAAAGGCGCTGCATGTGTTTTTTTGCCAAGTCATGAAGTTGCAAAAAATATCACGTCAGTTGATAACTCAGTGGAATATGTATAATGTTCTTTTTAATTAAAACAAAATTTAATATTTTGATTAATACTGTCTGACAAATCTTTCAGTAAACACGAATTAACATAATTATTATAATGTGTCAAAACCATATCTCTGTCTAAAAATAAATGGTTATAAAAATTGAATCTAAATAATAATGATAATAATAATAATAATGAGGACTTTATATAGCACCTAATCTTTAGAAGCTCTAAGCGCTTTACAACATCTGCAATGATATGACTACACTACATAAAAACAAAAAACAAAAACCATGAAATTGGAAAACATAAAAACAGGCTGAAAACATATAAGATACAAAACATATTTTCAGCATTTCTTTTTTGTTTTCCAATTTTTTTAATAAAAATTTAGTTCTTGTTGTATTCATATCCTTATAGATGTTGTAAAACACCTAGAGCTTCTAAAGGTTAGGTGCTATACAAGGTCCTCATTATATTATCTAACTGTATAGCCTATTTGCTGAGTGGATTTATTTCGTACTGTAAGAACACAACCTAAGTAAACTTATTTCCAAATTTTAAATCATACTGATTTACCTATTTTACTATATAACATAAAGGAATGTTGTTGTTGTAGAATGTAATGCCATTTTTCAGCACAAGATAGGCTATACATGGTGGCTAGTATTAATGGTGGAGGAAGAACCTGGGAAAACCCCGGAAAGAACCACTGACCCATGAGAAGCTACTGGCAAGCTTTACCCACATTGGCTGAATCTGAGATTTGAACTTATGTAAACAGACATGAGGTGGCATAAAGGTGAATTTTGTATAATGGGATCAGTTTCTCACTCCAGTTTGAAGCGGAATATTATGCAAACGTCTGTGATGATTTGTTGTTAAAAGAAAGTTTATTTACAAATTACCACATGGTCATCATGTTTTCAAAGTAATCATTTTGATGTTGACTAATAGCAAATGGACTTTGAGATAAAAATTAGTTAATGTTTACATCATTTTTATTGTAGATGCTGTAAATGTAAGAACTGTTTAACAATTAAAATAGTTCAATTAGAGAATTATATTTAACCAGATTTAGAGAATTTTATTTTTAATAGGCTATTACTTCACAATGATATGCAATACAGGAATTCATCTTGGAACAAGGCTGTTAATTCATAGTGACAAACATTTCAAGAAGGCATGGTAACAAGCAATTACTTGACACGGATAAGTCATATATTTTCCTTTACAGCATGATAACAATCAATTACTTGACACTGACAAGTCATATATTTTCCTCTACAGCATGGTAAAGAAGGAAAACTGCTTATACAATATGAATTTTAAAACCCACCAAATCAAATCAAGTTAAAAAAGACAGTTGCAATAAAGTTTTAGAAAACTTCATGTTCATATCTTTGAATACATGTTTACTCTTACTTCAGATGTTCCATGCTACAAAGCAATATACTGTACTTTATTACAATATCAGTATACTATTATTGCAATACTGTCTTGTATTGCATGATACTGTACAGTATTGCAATATCAATATGCTGTACTATATTTCCATATACTCAACTATATTTCAGTGTACTGTACTATATTTCAATATACTGTACAAGGAAACTAAGGCTTTACCCAACTTAAAACAACATTGTCTAATCTGCCATTGCATATACTTTAAACAACATAGTTTGATCTGCCATTGCATATACTTAAAACAACATGCAGTTTGATCTGCCATCACATATTATATGGCAGCAGGTCAGGATATGTTTTGGTTTTTCTACGAATTAGTCTGTACAAACTGTACAGACCCAAATCTGCTAATGCAGTATGTGACAGCAGATCATGTGTTTATGCACTTTGCAGTTGGATTTGACTGGTATGCAATAAATGTCTGGTACACTGTACTGAGACTTGAATAATGTATTGTACACTGTATTGAGACTGAATAATGTATGGTACACTGTATTGAGACTTGAATAATGTCTGGTACACTGTATTGAGACTTAAATAATGTATGGTACACTGTATTGAGACTGGAATAATGTATGGTACACTGCATTGAGACTTGAATAATGTATGGTACACTGTATTGAGACTTAAATAATGTATGGTACACTGTATTGAGACTGGAATAATGTATGGTACACTGCATTGAGACTGGAGTGATGTATGGTACACAGTATTTAGACTGAAATAATGTATGGTACACTGCATTGAGACTGGAATAATGTATGGTATAAACTGTATCAAGAGTGGAGTAATGAATAATTATTCTTCTTGAAAGACATCCTGTAAATCATCATATTTGGACATTATCCAATATCAGCTATATCTTCCACATTCAGCATGTTTGAAAGGTAAAATGTTTGCGAGTTAATTGATGATACATATCATAGTACAGTATTCATAGTACATTCAAAATTTTTCTCTAATAATTTCTTGACAGTTTTATGCTAATGAAATTTTTTTAATTAAAAGTCCTTCAATCAGTTTGAATTTGCTTAATAGGTGTCACTTTAAATGAATGTCATTTGCAAAACTTAAACCAATCTTTATTTGGTCTTTTACCTGACATTTGAAGTGGCAATTACCTTTGAAGAAAATTGTGTTTTTGCCAATCCATATTTTATGCCAACAATTGTTTGGATTTAGCCATTGAATTGGAATGCAATGCTGTTCAGCTGTATTCTGCTTTTGTAATATTATTATACTGTATGTGCTCACATATAAGATTAATCCAACTACAAACTGCACAAAGATCTGCCATTGCATAATGTACCAACAGATCTGGGTCTGTGCAGTATGTTAGGAGTAATCAGTAGAAGAAATAAAACAAAGACCTTAGTCTGCAGGTGCATTATGCTCTGACAGATCTCGAGCTTTGTTGTTTGCAGTTTGATTCGACTTATAAGTGAGTATATATGGTATGTACTTTATTTAAATTCATTTATTTAAAACTAATATTTTTGGAACCAGTAGGAATAATTTTTACTATTACTAATTGTTCTTTACTACAAGAGTCAATACCACTTGATATTCAGTTAAATTGGTTATTGTCTAGAGTAAAATGTGTTCATGATATATCAGAGTGCAGACAGCCATTTTGTTTACTGCAGACATGTAGGTTGAACCAAGTCTCAGATATTTTGCTAGTTGTGTAATTTCAGTTGGTTTTTAATATAAGGTGGAGATTGTCTACTTTTATTTCTTAAGAATACAGACATAACTATTGAAAATTTGATTTTGTTGCTTTGACATGTAATTCATTATATTTTTTTTAATTTATTCTTTTGCTAAATAAGTATTTCATGCAGTCTATATACAGCAACATAACAAATTGTATTTCATTTAAGAATAGAGTATGTATGTATGTATGTATGTATGTATGTATGTATGTATGTATGTATGTATGTATGTATGTATGTATGTATGTATGTATGTATGTATGTATGTATGCCACAGCCATGAAGCATCATGTCCTGCCCAGTCACATTATCCTGACACCAGGCTGACCAGTCCTAACACTAATCTTTGAATGCTGAGCACCTAGTGAGGCAGCTGTTAGGACCATTTCTTATGAGTCTTTGGTATGACTCAGCCAGGGTTTTGAACCCATGACCTCTCACATCCAATGTGGATGCTCTAACCACTAGGCCATCAGAGTGGTAAAGCTGGAAAGAATCAACAGTTACTGTATCAGTACTGTATAAAAACTTACAGAATAACTCAAGTTTTAATGGGAGTCTATGATCACCATTATAAATTGTATTTATCTTCAATCATTGTTTATTTGAACATGTTTCCTTCAGCACTGGCACACCTTCCAGCATTGACATTTTAAGAGAGCTGGCATGCAGGGTGTGGTATATAAACAGTCACAAATAAAAATAACATAATTATCAAGGAGATTCTATACAGCATATATTTACATATTGATAAATCCATCATGATCATATTTATGTGTTTGATATTTCATGTGAGGGGGAGGGGAACCTGTTGTAATTGTTATGACTGAATGCACCTGTTGAATGGTTTACAATCAATAACTTTGTATCTGCTGAATGGTTCACAGTCAATAACAATGGAGAGTGTTCTGCCCGGTTTTCCCCACTTCAAAGAATAGGACACTGGTCTAGCTTATCCATAGATGAGATGTGTGTATCAGTCAAGTATTACAGTGACAGCAGTGAAGTGTTAACACTGGTTATGATCACAAGTCGCAAAAATCATATTTGTGGGCTAGCTATCTTCCCTGGATTTTAGAGTCAGCAAGCAATGATCGGTCAGGGGGTCATATCCATGCACCCTTCCCCTCACCCTCACCCTAATATGACCCCAGTTTAGCTCCAGTGTATCCAAAAACCTTGGCAATGTTTTAGTTCAAATGTTCATGTATGTATATAGGTCTTTATCTATGAGAAAGAAAGCTACCATATATACTCATATGTTAAATCCAGCTACATGTACATACAACATCGACTCTGGTCTGCCATTGATTTACACATTGGTAGATAAGGGTGTATCATCAGTTTCTGGTGCTGATTAGTCTTTGAAAAAACTGCATGGACACATATCTGCCAGTTCATTATGCAACAGCAGATATGGGATGATGCAGTTTGCAATTGAATTCAGTCTATAAGCAAGTAACACTAACTTAAATCAGGATTTGGTTAAAGTAAATACCAGTGTGATCACAAGGAAATGAATATAACAATTACTGTCAAATCAAAAGCCATGATCAAAGGTAGTCCAGCCAGAATATAAAATTGAGAAAACTGACTTCAAAGTAATCCTAAAATGAATAGATATACAACAGTCTGAAATTGAAAGCTACTCAGCATACATGAGAAACAATATCTTGTACAGAAAAAATGCAAGTTGATCTCAGTTCTTTAAAAAGTAAACTCATTGCTTTATCTCATGAACAGAATAAAATCTTATATCCCTTAAGAATAGAGTAAGATATTCTACAATGCACATATCATCCCTCATTTGTAATATTACTGTTCTGTCTAGGTAAATAGTAATACAGAAATCAAGAAATATTATTGAAATTTCAACACAAAAAACCAGCTAGAGTGATTCTCAGGCTTAGACACACTTTAACAGTCAGTCATTCTGGTTTAGACATCTTTAACAGACTAAGTCATTCTGGTTTAGACACACCTTTAACAGCCAGAGTCATTCTGGTTTAGACACACCTTTAACAGCCAGAGTCATTCTGGTTTAGACACCTTTAACAGCCAGTCATTCTAGTTTAGACACACTTTTAACAGCCAGAGTCATTCTAGTTTAGACACACCTTTAACAGTCAGTCATGCTTGTTTAGACACACAATTAAAAGCTAGAGCCATGCTTGATTAGACACACCATCAACAATTTTTTTATAAAAACAGTCTAGGCTTCCATGTCAGGCACACTATCAGCAAATCCTTGTTAAAACAACTGATTATCTTAAACATAATTTTGAATTTGTCAAAATTGTATATAATTATGAACTGAGATCCATCTTCAACAACAATCTATGTTTACCTGAACAGAATTCAGAATTGTATAATCATGTATGTACTCAACCTTAAAGCCTTGTGCACATTTTAATGTAGTAGAAGCAATTATCTAGATTTTAAAAGCATTTGTTAGCTAAATACTTTTCAAAAAATGTAAGTCATGCATATAATTATTGAACCAAATGATCTTCCTTAAATAAAGTCATTATTATTATTATTATTATTATTATTATTATTATTATTATTATTATTATTACATGTAGTATTATTATCATCATTATCATTGTTGTTATTATTATTATTATTATTATTATTATTATTATTATTACATGTATTATTATTATCATCATTATCATTGTTGTTGTTGTTATTATTATTATTATTATTATTATTATTATTACATGTATTATTATTATCATCATTATCATTGTTGTTGTTGTTATTATTATTATTATTATTATTATTATTATTATTATTATTATTATTATTATTATTATTATCTCATACCATTAAGTAGGATCAAAATCATAAAGAATCTTGAGTTTTTATTGAAGTTTTTTTTCTTCGTTTGAAGAAAGTAAGTTTTGTTCCAATCGGAGGATTTTACTCCATATAGTCATTTTACTCTTCTTAGTATATTTTACTCTTGTTAGTAACAGTTTACCTCTAAACCATTTTACTCTTGCAGGTAAACATTTTACTCCTATTAGTATCATTATACTACTTTTAGTATATTTTAATCCTGTTAGTATTATTTTACCATTTTTAGTATATTTTAATCCTGTTAGCATAATTTTTCTTTTGTTAGTATCATTTTACTCCTGTTAATATTATTTTACTCTTGTTAAGTTAATTTTACTCTTGTTAGTATCATTGTACTCGTGTTAAGATCATTTTACTCCTGTTAGTATCATTGTACTCCTGTTAAGATCATTTACTCTTGTTAGTATCATTTTACCTTTGTTAATGTCTTTTTACTCCTGTTAATATTATTTTACTGCTGTTAGTATAATTTTGCTCTTGATAGTATAATTTTACTCCTATTAATATCATTTTATTCTTGGTGGTATCATTTTACTCCTGCTATAATAATTTTACTCGTTAGAGTCATTTTACTACTGTTAGTTTCATTTTACTCTGCTTAGTATATTTTACTGTTGCTAGTACATATTTTATTTTGTATTCAGATGATATAAAGAGTTTTAGTACTGAATGGACCAAAACAGGTCCTAGTGACAAAGAATAACATTTGTTATAAGACAAATGATGCATTCTGGTTTATCCCTGTATGTGAAAAGACAAGGCATCTTCCATTTACACTATGTGTCACTTTTGGAGAATTCTGATATATATCACTATAACACTTATGACTGATAACGCTAAATTATTTAACTTTGTCCAGAATGAATACCTTAGACCAGTGCTCTTTAGTTTCTTAAATCTTCAATGGAAATACTAATCTACAATTTGCTAGTCAAAGATTTACCTATGAAATTTTACAACAAAGATTCAGACATGCCATGACTATAACAGTATGTCCAATTTCTGGCTTAGTTAACATAAAGTTGCCTTATGTACCTTGGCCACTGTAGATTAATATAATTTAATAGTTCAATTTGCACAATTTAAATTTAAATTTATTATTTTTTCAGGACAATCGTTGAAAAGGACATGCCCGTGGGAAGTAGTGTTGAAACAGTGAGTAACCACAGTACCATCAGCCATGTCAACTCCAACCGGGGCTCTCCTAGATCCATCATAAGATCAAAGGACAGTATCCCATCCTATGGCACAGAGGCATGGTGGTACGTTCGGGATTATGTTCACGGTGACATGGCTGGTCATCAGAATGTCAGTCTTGCTGAGCACAATGATGATGACATGTGGGATCTCTCTGACTCCCTTGTTGATCTTTTTCAGGAATCAAACAATGTTGCTGGACAGTTTTCTCAGGAGAATAATGCATTGCTCCTAAGGTTTGGAAATAAAAGTGACATGAAAGCATGGCTAGAGGAAGACACCAGCAATGGATTTGTCCGAGTTTTTAATTATGATTCAGAAGCTAATTCGAGAATGTTTCCATGTACCCTGAGCACCACGGCTCAAAAATTGTGCTTACATTGTGGAATGCCACCAAATTCTTTACATGTACAATTCAATGGTGATATTATCAGGAGGCTGGAACCTTTTGATTGCCCATTGGCTATACAAAATGAATATCTACAGAATATTGGCTATTCAGATTTGAGGCGCATTCAGGAAATAGGTGCCCATGAAGATCTTCCCTACCTGGTTAAATTCTATGCAGGTTTGTACAAATTTGTAACTGTAACAGAAAATAATAACTAATTGCATAGTTTCAGATTTCTCTTTAGTATGTTTGTTTATATATACCTTGCTATTATGCTTTGTCTGTCCATCTGTTTTGATCTTTATTATCAATTTTGTTTGTCGAAAATGACTAGAATCATCCACCATTTAGTGTTACCAAACCTTGTGGATGACCTGTACTTTTGGTAAAGAAAGAATTCATTTGATTTTGGAATCAAAAGACCAATGGCCATGTTTAGTATCACTGTAAGATGAAATATGGTGTCTGCACAATAACTTCAGTTCTTTGCCATCTTCAGTTAGCAAACTTTGTAGATGGCTTGCACTTTAGGTAAGAAATGACTCTCCTGATTTGGGATTAAAAGTCAAATGTCAATGTAACTGGTTAAAATAAGAAAAATGTTTTTTGCACAGACATTTGAGTTTTTCTCTAGCTATAGTTACCTAACATTGTGGAATGTTTGCCCTTGGAGTAAGAAAGTAGACACTCACTGTTGGGGTCAAAAAATAAAAAAAAATAAAGGTTAATATGACTGGACAAAATAAAAATGATTTCTGTAGATTGCCAATAGTTCTTCATCAGATACCTAGATCAAAGTTTGTTGATGGTTTGTATTTGTGATAATGAAAAACCTTTTTTCTGCACAAAAATGACAGCTATTCCTCATGTACATGTACCTTCATCAGACTTTGTAAATGACTTTTATGTTAGGTAAGAAATAAATCAGTGAATTTGTGGGTAAAACGGTTCAACTCAAGACCATTGTAACTAAAAGAGAACAAATGTTTTGCCATGATCAAGGTTTGTGGAAGGCTTGATTAAGGTATTAAAGATGCCTTTTGATTTTTGGTTTTCAAAGGTCAAAGTTCATTGTGGCACAAAGAAAAATGGGTTTAGCAGAATCACGTTTGTTCTAGGGTAAGTTCCTTGATCAAAGTTTGAGGATGGTAGATTGTGCTTACAATAATAAGGAACTCTTTAGAATCTGGTGGTCTAAAGATTAAAGGTCATGATAAGTATAATAACTTACAAAGCAACTTTAGTTCAAGACCCTCACTGAGACCATTATTTGGTCATTAATGTCCAGAGTCATTTGTGCCCTACCAGTGCCTTAATATTAAACATGGATTTGTGTATTGTGTTGCTTACAGTACATTTTTTAACATTATTACTGTAGATGAATGTATTCCCCACAATCTTGGATTGTAAACTATATATCTTGAATGTGCTGCTGAAAATTGCAATTTTTCTAGGTCATTGTGTTATTTTAGAAATTTTGCTTTTTTCACTTGAAAGCTTACTTTTTCACAATCTTTACCATCTGGAGTCAAACCCATGAGCATATTTTCACTGCTTTGTTCTTAAACATAATCATCCTGAATGTTAATTTACACTTTCTTGTCAAAAAAATCATTGCAATGACTGGGTACAATTCCATGACATTTGTAATAATAAACATGGCACACAGCTTTCTCACATACCCACATTGGCTGAATCTGAGACTCGAACCCATGCAGACAGAGGTGAGATGGCAGTGATCCAGAATGGAGAACGCTTTAGACCACTCTGCCACTTGGGGCCCCAGATGACATTTATAATAATAAACATGGCACACAGCAGTTGTTCTGTTCTGAAATGCTACATCTAGATCACCACAAAATAATCCAACAAAGAATGAGAACAGAAAACAATATTGTTGTCTTTTTAGAGTTTTCAAACTTTTTATGATTGTACATGTATCACTGTACATTCTGAAGAACAATCCACAGTGTGGCCAAAGACATATTAGAGTTGTATAGATCATGTGATTTTAATAAGAAATAAGGTTGATATGCACACAGATACTACTGTGAGACTGTCATGTATTATAATCTGTGGGAGATAACTAACGTTTTAATTAGTTTGTGTAATGGAACCATTCTATTCTCAACAGAAAATAGCTTATTACTTAGTTACTCAATCAGGAAGAAGTAGGTATTACTGTGTCACTTTCAGTTAACACTTTTCACATAAAAGAGGACATATTACATATTTGATAATCAAATTAAAAGAGTGAGTTTAAACACAAATATTTCTGACAAGAGTTCATTAGTTCTACTGGTTTTATTGTGATGCCACAGTAGACATTTACTTCCATTTTCATTGATCTATATTTCATCAAGCATTGTGTTTTCTATTAGGAATATATATTTGGTACAGAAAATCTCTCAGTGACATCTTTTTAAAAATTTTGAATTTCACAATAATAGTTCCAAATTTCCATACACTAACTACCATTTTTAGCAATAGCATTTTCCATATAGAAAACCTCACAATGATTTCTTACTAAAATTAGTTAAAATTTTATTAAAATTTTTAAATCTCATTATGACAATTCCAAATTTGTGTGCACAAACTGCCATGTTGAACAATGAAATGAGTAGCATATCATCAAGTTTTCCATCATCTGACATGGTGCTGCTCAGAGATCCAAAATGGCCACCACAGCAGCCATCATGAAATTTGATTTTGCTACTCCTCTTGAATGGATAGTCATATGGGTTTCCACTAAAAGACTTGTTATGGTGTGAAATTGAACCTAAATAAAATTGGTACAGATCTGATATCCAACATGGCCACTACAGTAACTATCTTGAAAATCTTTTTTTTGCTGCTCAAATGAACAAGACATTTTATGACGTCTAGTCAATCCTAAATAAAAATGACTTTCAATATGGCTACCTGTTTAAAGTCCAAGCTTGAAAACCAGTTTAAAGTTATACAATTGCTAAGACTTAAAACTTTAAACAGCTAATTCTCAAACACTACTGAACAAATTATTATCCACATTGACTGAAATCATCCTTGCATACAGGCATTTCAGATTTGATCAAAATGATGCTAATCCATCATCAAACATGGCTACAATAACTAAAAATGTGAAAGCTTCTAAACGACTTCTCGTTAATTGCTGAGCGGAATTTGACAGAATTTGGCATAAGGACATTTCAGCTTTATAAAATAATAATGTCAAACACCTTTCTAATATGGCCATCTTTAATAAAGATAGAAAAATAACTTTAAACAACTTATTTTCTGCAAGTTGAACAGAATATGACAAAATTGGTAAGACACATCCTTGAAAGAAGGTTTTCCAATTGTGTACAAAATGAAAAGTAGTCAACAGAAATTATCTAAATTTGAGATAAAGCAGTTTGGCATAAGCTCTTTTCCAATTGCACCAATGATGCTGGCCGATACTAAAAAATATAAAAAACCTTCAAATATCAGAAAGCATTTTGCTTACCCAGATTTCTTGGCCAACTGTGCCTGCATTTGGATATGAGGTAGCTGTCAGGCATGTGAGTGATCTCCAGCCTACTTGAGTCTCTTGTTTATTATCAGCAGAACTTTAATACAAAATTATTGGACACATTGTATAATGCTACATTTTGGTATACATGTACATGCATACTGTTCAATTGTTAAGTCAATAAGATGCAATGTTAATCTGGTTTACCCCAGAGGATCATTTTTATTTATTTTTTACAAGGTGATGAATTATTTTTTATTTTGATTTTTTTTGTTGGGAATTTTAATAGTTTTGGGCCTCTAAAGCACAATTCTTATTAAAAAGTCCTGTAAATGAGTGATAATTTGAACTCTCATCCAATTGCAGAAATGGGTATGTATAAATTCTCCTGGTGCTGTAGAAATACAGTCATGCTCTGTTTCTTTATAATGAAGTTATTTTTTATACATAACTTTGCTGGTGAGATTTAAATGTAATAAATGGATTGAGCCTGAATCCTGAAGCACCTTGATATTTGTAAGAGATGATGAATCAACATATACTTCTTTCTAATATAATAAGAGCATTGAGGTTACTCTAATGATGAGAAAGTTCATTGTATAAATTATTTGCTTAGTGTTCATGCATGACATATCTGATTGCCCAGGGTAGCATAACCATAGCAACCAGCAAATGGGCTTGTCCAGTTTTGTAGGCAAATTATGTATCAGGGATTTTTTTATTTATTTCTGATATGGGTCAATGGAGCCTTTGGAATCAGGAGATGTTTAGATTAATGAGATGATTGTAAACTTTTTTAATTAAAGAAAAACACTACATGTATATCAGTAAACCAAGCATGTTATAGTGTAATACCTTAGAGCAGTCAATACAATATGTATTTGCTTATAAAACTAGTCTACATGCAAATTACAAATAATCAGGTCTGCCACCACATAATGCACTGTCCGATCAAAGTCTGTACAGTATGTAAGGTGTAATCAGTAGAACAAGCAACACTGACCCTGATCTGCCAGTACATTATGCAACAGCAGAAAGGGTCTTTGTTGTTTTCAGTTTGACTAGACATAAGTCTAGACAAATTACCATTAATATTCACTAATAATAGTGAATATTAATGGTAATTTGTCCAGTCCATGGGCATTGGAATATTTTTTTTAAGTGATCAGCTCATTTTTAAGAACAGATACTTTGTAAAATGAGAGGGTAGGATATTGGGATGCCATTAACAGCTGAATTTATAAATCGTAAAAATTTGGTGTGGCTTAATTGTCTGGTTGCCTCAGTTCGGACTAAACTGTTGTATTCACATTTCAAAATTAGGATACCATCTATACTCATTTTATTTCATGTCCTTCTATAAACAACATAGACTATGATCTTCTGGCAATGGCAGATCAGGATCTATGTTAAATAATTTACTAATTATTCCTAACAAACTGCAGTGACCCAGATCTGCCAGAACATTATGCAATGGCAGATCTTGTTCACTTACAGTTTGCATTTGGACCCAAGTTATAAGTATGTACAAGCCTTTAAGTACATAGAAGCTTTCAATGCCTAATATTTTAACTTTCCTGTGATTTTTGTCAAATTACTTACCGATCCAAATTCTTGTGAACAAAAAAAAATGATACTGATAAAGGTATTTGAAATTTATGGTAAATAGCTATAAGGCTTTCTGAGAAAATACAATTCTTATAAGAATGTACAAAAAATTACAGCTTTGGGGTCTATGTTTCAGTGTTTTAGTTCAAGAATTTGATATTCACAAATCATTCAAATGCATAATGTAAAAAACAAGATGGCTTCCATACTTAATCATATTCATGCAGAAATTATTTAAATAATTTATTTTTTTTAATTGGGAGATAAACAGGGCCAAAACTTTGACAGACTTTGTTATGTAGGCTCAAGAACAATTTTGTTAAACCCAGGACTACCCTGACAAAGGTCAGCTTTTAAAATTTGCCTCATTTGTCAAGATGGTATCAGAGACTTGGTGAACATACTGAAGGTATAATTACATGGGAATGTGGTCAGCAAAAACCAGTGAGTGTGTTTACCTGTAAAGGTGTGTACCCACCTACTCAAATTGTAAGTTCAACCACATCAATCAATCTTAGCTCTTACTGGCCCATTGCCATTAAGGTAGTTACATCTGTTATCTGGCATGAGTGATTGCATATTCTAACATGAACAATTATTGTCTCCCTATGCAACACATGGATAAGTTAAGATATTTATCTTGCTCAATAAGTTTTCTTTTAGTTGGGGAGATTCATATCACCAAAGCTAAAGGCCATCATGAATTAACAGTGTTTACTTTAAGATGTCATCACAAAGGTGTGCAGTCATCAACTGACCTGTGGATTGTAATAGTTAAGAAACATTAACTGAATAGAGGCACCAGTTTTTAAAGATAATGCCCCATTTTAGTGTAGCAATTTCTTACATAATACCCTCAAGGGCCCTGAGTGGCTGAGTGGTCTAAAGCGCTGTCCATTACAGATCACTGCCATATCACCTCTGTCTATGTGGGTTCGAGTCTAGGATTCGGCCAATGTGGGTATGTGAGAAAGCTTGCCAGTAGCTTCTCATGGGTCGGTGGTTCTTTCTGGGGTTTTCTGGCTTTTTCTCCACCATTAATACTGGCCACCATGTCTAGCCTATCTTGTGCTGAAAAATGGCATAATAATAATAATAATAATAATAATAATAATAATAATAATAATAATAATAATAATAATAATAATAATTATAAAGACTTTATTTAGAGAATGTAACTTGATTAGTTACAGAACTAATCTACCTTGAGGCCTTCTATCTGTTATGTACAAATATATACAATACATACAACATGATGTGAAGAGTCTGGCTTGACACTAAATAATTAAGGAATTTTAAATTTCAAAGTATCAAGCCTGGAACACATGCACAGGCATCTGTAAAAACATAAACATATAAGAAACATAAAATATCATTCTCCGTTGAAACATTCAGCTTTGAAAATGATGCAAAATTACAGAAAAGCAGGCAGTATTTTTTTGGTTCTAGCAGTGTTCAATTTTCTAAAGATTTCATCCATTTAAGACATTGATTATGATACGAAGAAATGCTAGGAGTCTGCCTTATATTGCTGGGAATGTTGTTCCATACTACTGGACCAGTATATTGAAAACTTTTTTTAAACAATTTCTTCTTTGGCCTTGGTATAATGTAATTTTTTTTTCTTGCATAAAACAATAAAAACAAACAAACAAACATACTACCCTCACATTGGTTGCTCTGGGGTTATTAAAAATTGTAACACAGTTACTTGTCTGTCCATATCATTGGATACCTCTTATCAAGTCATTATTCTTAATTATTACATACCACAGGTTAGCTTGTAGAACCATATATTGGGAAAAGGTCTGACATAAAAAAGTAAACATAATGTTTTAGTTAACAATGATATATCTCAGTTTCAGCAGTGTACTAATGGTAATGGCCTGTGGTGAATGAAGGCCCAGAAGAGTTTTGGCACCCCAGGACCTCTGGCACCTGTGGTTTTAGCACCCCCAAGACCTCAGCCCCATCTTCCTCCCCTCCCCTCCCCTCCCCATCCCTTTTGTATGCTACTGCTCAGTTTAAATATAAATGTATCCCTGATATTCTTATTTGCTTTATAAGAATGTACATCACATGCATCTTACTAACAAGGGGAAAAAATAACACTATTTAACAACGTAACAATAAAGTGTTACAGTATATACTTGCTTATTAGTCTTGTTCAGTTATAAACTGCACAGACTCAGATCTGCCAATGCATAATGTGCTGTCAGATCTGTGTCTATTTAGCCATTAGTAGTAATCAGTAGAACAAACAACATAGACCCTGATATGCCTGCATCCTATGTGAAAGCGGGTCTGGGTCTGTGCAGTTTGCAGTAGTTCTCAACTTATAAGCAAGTGAATATGGTGTTACACTGATCACATTTAAAACAAAACAAGAGACATTAACACGCACACTAAAAAAATCAGTTGAATAAAAAACAGGAATTTTACAAAACTATATCTGCATGAGGCAATCAGTCAATATCAAGCTCTAAATATGTAAGATATTTTTCTTTAAAAATTTCAACAGAAGTGTCAAATCCAATTAAGAACTTTATATCCCTATTTCAGAATATTTAAAACTACAATATTTCATTGTTTAGCATTAGCTTTATAAAGTTTCAGATGTGAGGTTGACGGTTAACATAAGGAGTATGATTTTCATCAAATAGTTCTCACATTTATTCTTCTTAATCCAATTTATTTATACCTTTGTATACCCGTACTACCTTTGGAACATTTATTTTATCACTATTTTGAAGCAATTTTTTTTTTATGAAAAAGAATACCAGATGATGTGTCAAAAGAAGAATCCAAAACAGGGCTAACAACTTTCTTTTGAATTCTATTCTTGAACATTATAAGCATTTTCCCCATTTTGTCAAATAATTCATCAATAATTTATGCCCACTCTATTTCCATCTTCCAAACCCAATATACCCAGTGGCTTCTGAGAAGCTGCTGAAATAAATAAATTATTTTGTTTGAGGGCCTCAATTTTACAGATTATTTCTTAGTTAATTGTGTTACTCTCTTTAAATAAAGTCATTATTAGTATTATTATTATTAATAATAGCTAGTACAGTGTATACAATATTGAAGCAATAAAGATCTACTCAGTTAAAAGTTTGGTCCACTTTAAAAAAGTTACATGTATCACTCCTAAAATATTAAATATTTTTTCAATTCCAATTAAGTTTGGACAGATTTAAGAACATCTAGTAAAACTACTGTATGCAGGAACTGCCACAATTAGCAGTCCTTTAAGATTGAAAATGGCTACATTCACAACTAAAATGTCGAAATTGGTGACTGAAAATTGTAATGAAAATCATAATGTGGCAAGTAGAAAAAGACATGAAGACTTATAAATATATATAAAGTCTTATGTTTAATAGATTTGGCAAATGTAATAATTCAGAGCATAATCCCATGTTTGATTTTGAGTGACCATCACAACATGAATTCCACTTACAGCTTTTCAATAACTAGTTTTACTTAGATATCTCATATAGTTCTGTCAGATCTCCACCATATGACGGTATTATGGTACAAATAATAGACTTTTCCTTGTAATGCCAGAATGAAGCTTTGCTAAAGTTTGGACAAGCTATTTCATTGGATGATGCGACATGGTGATCAAATACTGGGTATGTTTTTGTCATGATGAGATTACAAAATGTTTTGCATAAACATGGACATTGTCAATGACTGCTGGAGACACACCTCCTGTACCAGTGGCTGCTAATAAAGCGCTTATTTAATGATTGATTTTAAGCTTACAGGAGAATTTTGTAAGATTCATCACAGGAAGTATCTTGATAAAAACACTAAGAAAAAGCAAGAACTGTCTTTTTCTCATTTAGAAATTTGACTGTGCCTTTTAATCTATATTATTGATTGATAAAGCATGGCTGGGTCACTGTCTAGGGGTGAAGGAGAGTGTGGGAAAGTGGGGATTAGGTCTTTGAAATATGCAGTATAGGTACTTGCATTGATGAGTCACTGCAGTTGCTACTGATTTCTTTTCCATCAGCCATGCAAAATCAAATAATTCCAAATTTAATTATTACATATCTAAAGCCAGAAAAAATCTCGCTGTATTGGACATATGCTTACATATGCTAAACTTGGACCTCTCTAATTTTCATGCTAGTTAATTTGAAATGTAGGTTTGCTTATTGTCTGTTTTTGTCACTGCCAAATTATTCAGTCAATTTGTCGTCATATGTTTTGATCAAATGCCCATCACTGAAAGTAAGTAGTTCACATTCTTCTTACCAATCCTTTAACCCCTGTCCCTGTGTATTTTTTCATAAAAGGGTTGATGAAAAATTCTATAACAAACACAGTGCAAAGAAAAATAATGAATGTTTTACAGTGGTTTGTTAAGCCTTTGCAAAGTTAATTCCTTTAAACTTAATGCACCTCTTCCATCTTGTGACCCTTGTCCTGAACATTGACAACAGCCAGTCATGTGATAGCATGGAGACCAAGTGATTGCATCTCTTAGTTCTTCTATGCTCTCATAATGGTCTCTCCATAATGAATCTTTCAGTTTTAGAAAAAGTTGGAAGTTGCAGAGATTTAAATCTCGACTGTATGGTGGGTTTCAGTGCCATATTTTTTGTAAAGTCTGCATTACAGACATGACTGTCTTAAAAACCTTTGTTTTTTATTTATAGAATAATCTGTGCACTTAGCTATGATAAACTCCATGTAAATACTAACTCTGTATTTCTAATCACAGTTACTAAGTTACTATGGTGAAGTCTCTGTAAACACTGGTTATGTATGTCTAATATTTTCACATACAGCAACCTTACAATCCAGATTTTTTTGTGGTTTTAGAAGGAATAGCTGAGTGGCTCAGTGGTTAGAGTGTCAGGCTGATTTAATGAGTGGCTCAGTGGTTAGAGTGTCAGGCTGATTTAATGAGTGGCTCAGTGGTTAGAGTGTCAGGCTGATTTAATGAGTGGCTCAGTGGTTAGAGTGTCAGGCTGATTTAATGAGTGGCTCAGTGGTTAGAGTGTCAGGCTGATTTAATGAGTGGCTCAGTGGTTAGAGTGTCAGGCTGATTTAATGAGTGGCTCAGTGGTTAGAGTGTCAGGCTGATTTCAAAAAGGGTATTGGTTTAAAACTTTTCCAGGTCAGCCATTGTGTGGTATGTCTCAGAGTAAGACACTTTCTTCTAATTGATTCAGACTTTCATGTGTTGATGTGCTATTAAAAAACCACATAATCAATCAATCAAGCCTTGTGGAGAGTTTCAAACTGAACACCCATCTACCGGTACTTCAATGTTGACAAGCTGCTGATTGGTGGAGGTTTTGAAGATTGGACATAGCAGTTGTTAGCCATCCTCTTCATTGCTATCACTTGCATTTGCTGTCCCTCTGATCATTCCAATATTTGTATACATTCTTTTATTACAGTAGTTGCAACAGTCATTAATATTGATCTATAACATACATTTTCCTCAGAGCACTGCTCCGGTGGCCTAGTAGTTAGAGCATCCACCGCATAAGTGGGAGGTGATGGATGGGACATCATGCTATAAATCATCTGTGACATGATGCTCCAGTGCTAGACATTACTATAAACTGCCTCACTGCAGACATTGAAAAGACGTGACTGAAAAATTGTTAAAGTTAAGTTAAAAATCCTAATCACACACAAACACACATTTTCTTCAGAACAGCCCATTGCATTAACATTTCAAACATACTTTTTCTTAGAATATGCCTGACAACATGTCATAAGAAGTGATTTAAATTATTGACCTAGTTTGTATCCCATAATATTGACCTTGGATGTATTTCATGATATTTACTTTGTATGTATCCTGTGATATTGACCTTGTATGTATCCCATGATATTGACCTTGGGTGTGTCCTATGATATTGACCTTGTATGTATCCCATGATAGTGACCTTGGATGTATCCCATGATATTGACCTTGGGTGTGTCCCATGATGGATGTATTCTATGATATCGATCTTGGATTTATTCAATGATATAGACCTTGGATGTGTGCCATGATATCAACCTCGGATGTATCTCATGATATTGATCTTGGATGTATCCCATTACAATGTTCATACTGACCAGATCTTGGATCTTTTAAGATCTAAGTTTGTATCGAGGCTGTGACATTGAATATTTGGCATTTTATTTTTTTTGCTTTTTTAAAATTCTTTTCTTATTTTTATATTTGAGCCCAATTTTATGCTTAAATTAATATTTGGCACTTTATGGTTAGGATTGTGCTGATATGTCATTAAACTCAATATATTTCATTCAATTTGTGCCCTTGCCAGTCTTTTTCAACACCTTGTCTATGTCTGTATGTCATTGCCTGCCTTTATTTAGTACCTTGTCCCTGTCTGTCTTTGCCTGTCTGTACCCTTTTCAACACCATGTTTCTATCTGTGTGTCATTGTCTATCGCTTCTTTACAACATGCCTCCATTGGTATGTTTTTGTGTGTCCTTTTCTAACATTTGTCTCTATTGGTATGCCTTTTCCTGTTCTATTTTCACACCATGTCTCTATCAGTTTGTCTTTGCCTGTCCTTTTTAGCACCTCATCTATATCAGCATGTCTTCACCTGCCCATTTTTATGACCTTTATATCAGTATGTCTTCACTTGTCCATTTTGAACACCTTTTTTATATCAGTATGTCTTCACCTGTCCATTTTTAATACCTTGTCTATATCAGCATGTCTTCACCTGTCCATTTTTAACATCTTTATATCAGTATGTCCTCACCTGTCCATTTTTAACACCTTGTCTATATCAGTATGTCTTCACCTGTCCATTTGTATGACCTTTATATCAGTATGTATTCACCTGTCCATTTTTATGACCTTTATATCAGTATGTATTCACCTGTCCATTTTTATGACCATTATATCAGTATGTCTTCACCTATCCATTTATATGACCTTTATATCAGGATGTCTTCACCTGCCCATTTTTATGACCATTATATCAGTATGTCTTCACCTATCCATTTATATGACCTTTATATCAGTATGTATTCACCTGTCCATTTTTATGACCATTATATCAGTATGTCTTCACCTATCCATTTATATGACCTTTATATCAGTATGTATTCACCTGTCCATTTTTATGACCATTATATCAGGATGTCTTCACCTATCCATTTATATGATCTTTATATCAGTATGTATTCACCTGTCCATTTTTATGACCATTATATCAGGATGTCTTCACCTGCCCATTTTTATGATCTTTATATCAGGATGTAAGATCTTCTTTATGTACTAACATGATCAATTGTTTTTTATTTTTTATTTTATGGTTTAACGCCATTATTTAGCACAATATAGGCTATACATGGCGGCCAGTATTATTGGTGTAGGTTGAACCCTGGAAAACCCCCGGAAAGAACCACCGACCCACGAGAAGCTACTGGCAAGCTTTCTCACATAACTACATTAGCCGAATCTTAGACTCGAACCCACGCAGACAGAGGTGAGATGGCAGTGATCCATAATGGACAGTGCTTTTGACCACTCGGCCACTCGGGGACCCTAACATCATCAATAACCACATCTTCAGTGAAACAACTAAGTATGAATAAAATATAGATAAACAACATCATGTTTTCAGCATGAAGGATAATAATCTTGAGTCATTCAAAATTCCCAGTTGGTGATATATTGAGTTAAATCAGGCTTACAAATCATGAAATTACACATAGAAACAAGCCATTCCCTGTATGTTGCCATTCGTGGTCTGCATCTGCTTCACAATATATATATTACATCAAGTCTGTCCTAGAGTTCTTAGCACTACAATATGTTTTGATAAAATGTGACATCATTTTACATCAAGTCTGTCCTAGAGTTCTTAGCACTACAGTATGTTTTGATAAAATGTGACATATCATTTTACATCAAGTCTGTCCTAGAGTTCTTAGCACTACAGTATGTTATGATAAAATGTGACATCATTTTACATCAAGTCTGTCCTAGAGTTCTTAGCATTACAATATGTTTTGATAAAATGTGACATATCATTTTACATCAAGTCTGTCCTAGAGTTCTTAGCATTACAATATGTTTTGATAAAATGTGACATATCATTTTACATCAAGTCTGTCCGAGAGTTCTTAGCACTACAATATGTTATGATAAAATGTGACATATCATTTTATATCAAGTTCAAGGGTTCAAAGCACACATTCAGATAAAAAAGGAAATCATATCAATGATGTTGCATGGTAAAGACTATGTTCTGCTTTTGTAAATTCAATGCTTTTGTGGCATATAAATGTTGATTTTTGCAAGCTGAACATTTATGTTTTATAAACATGGGATACAAATTATTTACTGCTGAAATACTAATAATGTAAGAAATATGTGACTTTAAATTATCAGATTTGCGAGGATTCATTGTAATTGTATTCAACCACACATTTTAACAAATATTTGAAGACTTCAAATTTCCTTTCTTTTCAGTCAAGTCATTCAATATGGCACTAATAAAATTAGGGAAATTGGGTCCTGTGATATAAAATAATTTATTAGTTACTGATACTGAAAAGACAAATTCAATTGCCAATATGTTAGTCATTACATTATATGCACAAAATTCAATATTTATTCAAATGTATAATATTGTCAGGTGATAAAGCTGTATACAAATTTCTGTCTAAATTTCTGTCTTTGTTGTGTTGATCACTTCTAATGTAATTTACAATTATACTCATTTGTAAACCAATTTTGAAGTACTTCAGTGCAAGTATATAATTGAAAATTTCCTCTCAGATTACCAATGTAATGCATTCTATTATAGCATGACAGCATTCATTACTGCCCACCTTTATGAAAGCTTGTGAGTAAAGGCAAGAAAATGAAGGTAAATAAATAATACATATTTACCTCCCAAAAATTTATGCCTTACAGCAAACAGTGTAAACCCAAACCTATCACTGCATTATGTACCAGTAGACCAGGCTTAAAGCAACAGAAAAAGTGTGTGTGTGCACTGTGTGTGTGTGTGTGTGTGTGTGCGTGGTTCTTGTCATATACAATTGTAACTTCTGATACTGTAATATTCACTCATTTACCCCACTTTTTCTTAAAAAAGTGTCAGTTTGTCTTTCCCTCCATCTATCTGTCTGTCTGTCCACATCTTCAGAAAACTTCATAGATATGTTGTTTTTGTGGCAACCATCATCAAGGGAGGTTATCATGAATCGCTGCTCCCCCATGTGTCCCTGGGAGGAAGTCAGAGGTCAAATGGACAATAATTGACAATGACATTTTCTGCCCAAAGTTTATATTTGTTGTCATATCAGCAAGAAACACCATAAATCTGATGGATTTTGCATTATGATCCATGGGTCATATTCTGAGAGATGGAGAACAGCAAAGTGTGTATTTGTAATATGTAGTAAAAACATTAGGATTTCTTTTTATGAACCATTTCAGTTGCTCACATTCCCCACCCCCCTCCATAATTTTTAAAATCAGTTAGTTCCAAGTTGAATTTGTATGTATGTACAGCTAGACAAGCTCCTTATATCATGTGCATGTGTTTGTGAATGTTAAATTTGGATCTGTCTCAATTTCATGTGGGTATATCTGAACTGTGAGTGCTCATTCATTCTGTAAAATGTTTAAGTTATTTTTTTCTTCATTCAAAGGTTTGGATCAAACCAGATGCATATGGTGGGGGGGGGGGGAGAGTTGCAGAGGGTGACGTCCCCAGACACAAGACTAGTGGGGGTGCCAAAATGGGCTTTGAAATAGGTTGTACGTGGAATATTTGCTGCAAAACATTTTGCATGTATGAAAGAAGAATCATACAGATTGCTAGCACTAGCAATGAAACAGTCGAATGTGGCAATGCATTATTTTGTTGTCATAACCATGGGTGATGGTGATTTTATTGATGACAATAACGGGTTTCAGAATTGGGGGGGGGGGGGCGGCGTAAAAATGAATCTTGTCCCCAGGCTCCAAACACTCGAGCTAACCCTCTAGATAAAATGCATGTAAGTCTGCAGCACTATACAAGTGAATACCTTATTCTTATTGACCTTTTTACCCAGGCATGTCCAACCAGCAGGCTGCATGCAACCCAGTCCTTGACAATTTGTGGTCCAGTCATGTAGGCAGTCTTTTTGCAAATATGCATTTTAATGAGCACTTGGTCCATTTGTTTTCTGATGTTTTATTTCTCTACCACAATACATGACTAACTTATATGACAGCATGAATTACAACCATAAGAAGTATGTCAGGGTCAGAGTAATAGTTGTGCTGGATTTTCATGCCATAAGCAATTGTTGAACCTCAGCCATAAAAGCTAGGTTGGACATCCTTGTTTATAATCCCTAAATGGGATAATGCAACTATTAAAAAATTTAAAAGACACATTCATGGTGCAGCTAGTTGAGCTGTTATTATATTTATAAAGTTAATAATCATCATTTAAAGGTACATGTTATCAAATTCTCAAAATGATACCAATAGATGCAACAACTGGTACTGCATGCTTGATGGCTTGTATGATTTACACAAATCACAGCAAGTTTTCCTCTAAAACAAATGGCAGGGTATAAGGATGAAGTTCACTATTCGTGTTGAAGGCTTAGACTTATAAACTTGAACTTTGTCATCTACTCAAACAAGTCAGTAATATTTGATTGGGTGAATGCTAGTGATGTCATACTAAGATTATAGATTCAGACTTCCAGGTTATGATCCAAATAACTAGTCATGTGATCATGATATATTGTGCATTAAAAGGATGATTCATTACTTCCTTTTTAAAATGAAATATGGTGGATTAGATCAAAGTAAATATATATCATGGCTGTCTTCCTTAACCCTTTTTCTTTATTTTACTTATAGACCAACCTTAATAGGTACTAAAAAACATTCTGGTCACATTGAGTTTGAAGACAAAATAGGAAAATGAGGTCTACATTCATATATTATTCAGATTTCAAAGAGAAATTTCAGCCAGGTTTCAAAGACAAATTCCAGTCAGATTTCAAAGAGAAATTTCAGCCAGATTTCAAAGAGAAATTACAGTCAGATTTCAAAGAGAAATTTGCTATAGACTTCTAACATATAATTGATTGATTTAAATGACCAAGTTCATAGTGTTTTTAAGTAGTGGGTGGGAGTGTCATTCAATACCAAGATTAGCCCCCCACCCATAAATTATTATTTAAAAGCTTTATTAATATCAACAAATATTGGAATTCTGCCCTAATACGTGACATGAATATTTAAGTAGGAACATTTTGAATTCATTTCACCTCTAGTCTTACTTCTATACTATCCAGGACACAGTATGTCCGCACATCATATATAGTTATGTTGCTATTTATAGACTTTGATTGAAAGGACTGGTATTCTGATGCATTAGTCACCATTTAGAGTTTATATATTATATTTTTTCCTATGAAAGAGAGTAAAATTCTTCACTGATTAGAAACTGTCTAGGAAGAATCATGGGGTAAAAAATGATTTTGTAGTGACTAGAATAAGAGTTGATTGGCTTAGTGTAGTGTTACCTGCAAGTGCAATAAGAGTTAATTGGCTTGACAGTTAGTATAATGTTACTTTCATTACTGAAATAAGAGTTGATTGGCTAGGCAGTTATTGTAGTGTAATTTACATTAGTGCATCAAGAGTTGATTGGCTTGGCAGTTAGTGTAGTGTGAGTTGATTAGCTAGGCAGTTAGTGTAGTGTGAGTTGATTGGCTTGGCAGTTACCGGTAGTGTAGTGTTACTTACATTAATACATTAAGCGTTGATTGGCTACGCAGTTATTGTAGTGTAGTGTTACTTGCATTAGTACATTAAGAGTTGATGGCAGTTAGTGTAGTGTGAGTTGATTGGTTAGGTTGTTAGTGTAATGTTACTTACATTAGTACATTAAGAGTTGATTGGCTAGGCAGTTAGTGTAGTGTAGTGTTACTTACATTAGTACATTAAGAGTTGATGGCAGTTAGTGTAGTGTGAGTTGATTGGTTAGGTTGTTAGTGTAATGTTACTTACATTAGTATATTAAGAGTTGATTGGCTAGGCAGTTAGTGTAGTGTAGTGTTACTTACATTAGTACATAAAGAGTTGATTGGCTAGGCAGTTAGTGTAGTGTAGTGTTACTTACATTAATACATTAAGAGTTGATTGGCTAGGCAGTTAGTGTAGTGTAGTGTTACTTACATTAGTACATTAAGAGTTGATGGCAGTTAGTGTAGTGTGAGTTGATTGGTTAGGTTCTTAGTGTAATGTTACTTACATTAGTACATTAAGAGTTGATTGGCTAAGCTTATTGTGTAGTGTTATATTAGTACAATTAAAATTTATTGGCTAGGCTTATAGTATAGTGACACCAGTAAGTGCAACAGGGACATCTTGATTTGCTCTTGTCAGATGCCCTGAGTATTTTAAAGGCAATTACACAATTTTGTATGAAGCACTTTGCTCTGACAAATGAATCCAGTTTATTTGACATCTTCTTACAGCACATGTAAATGACCTAATTAGACTTAAATTAATTTGTAGCATCTTTTAATATGACTCAAATACTTTTTGGACTTTTTATGTTTGTTTTTTAACTGAAATGTTTCAGCATAATTACTAGTATACAAAAACTGCAAAACCTTGCACATTAAATATAGTTGCAGGTATTGTGCCAAATTTTAACATGCGTTAATTAAATTTGTGGACTCACCTAAGGTTAGTTCTTTTCTGTGACTGATCACCCATCATCATCCCACCAAAGACTACACTCTGAACTGTTGACGGTACTTAACACAAGTTGTCAGAGCAACTTGCAGTTTGTTAGCTATAAACTTAATGTTGCTTGATAGATATAAATTTAATGTTCTTTGATAGATATAAACTTAATGTTGCTTGATAGATATAAATTTAATGTTGTTTGATAGATACAAATTTAATGTTGTTTGATAGATATAAACTTAATGTTGTTTTATAGATATAAACTTAATGTTGTTGATAGATATAAGCTTGATGTTGTTTTGTAGATACAAATTTAATGTTGTTTTATAGATATAAACTTGATGTTGTTTGATATATATAAACTTAATGTTGTTGATAGATATAAATTTAATGTTGTTGATAGATATAAACTTTATGTTGTTTTGTAGATATAAACTCAGTGCAGTTTAAGTTTAAAGCCAGTAACCTAGAGCAATAAAGTAATCATACATAGCTTATTACTAGTACTGGTAGATTATTACTCATTCTGGTAGATTATTACTTGTACTGGTAGATTAATACTCATAATGTAAGATTATTACTTGTACTGGTAGATTAATACTCATTCTGGTAGATTATTACTTGTACTGGTAGATTAATACTCATAATGTAAGATTATTACTTGTACTGGTAGATTAATACTCATTCTGGTAGATTATTACTAGTACTGGTAGATTAATACTCATTCTGGTAGATTATTACTTGTACTGGTAGATTAATACTCATAATGTAAGATTATTACTTGTACTGGTAGATTAATACTCATTCTGGTAGATTATTACTTGTACTGGTAGATTAATACTCATAATGTAAGATTATTACTTGTACTGGAAGATTAATACTCATTCTGGTAGATTATTACTTGTACTGGTAGATTAATACTCATAATGTAAGATTATTACTTGTACTGGTAGATTAATACTCATAATGTAAGATTATTACTTTTACTGGTAGATTAATACTCATAATGTAAGATTATTACTTGTACTGGTAGATTAATACTCATAATGTAAGATTATTACTTTTACTGGAAGATTATTACATGTACCGGTAGATTATTACTCATTCTGGTATATTATTGCTTGTACTGGTAGAGTACTACTTGTACTGGAAGATTACATTTACGTTTAAAATTATTTCTCATTCTGGTAGATTATTACTTGTACTGATAGATTATTATTTATTCTGGTAGATTATTACTTGTACTGATAGATTATTATTTTGTAATGATAGACCATTACTTGCACTGGTAGAGTATTATTCATTCTGGTAGATTATTGCCTGTAGTGATAGATTATTTATTGTACTGGTAGATTATTACTTGTACTGGTAGATTATTACTTATTCAGGTAGATTATTACTTGTACTGAGAGATTATTACTTGTACTGTAGATTACATAAACTGGAAGATTGTTGTCCATTCTGGTAGATTATTACTTATAGTGATAGGTTATTACCTGTACTGGTAGATTATTACTTGTACTGGTAGATTATTACTTGTACTGGTTGATTATTACTCATACATGTATAGTATTGTCCTTACAGCAGATTATTACTCATATTGCAAGATTATTACTTGTGGATTAGAGTTTTCCTGTTACTGGTAATTGTTGCTTTTACTGGAAGATTATACTATGTAATGATGTATTATTACTCATTCTGGTAGATTATTACTTGTACTGATAGATTATTACTTGTACTGGTAGATTATTACTTGTCCTGGGAGACTATTACTTGTCCTGGAAGACTATTACTTGCATTGGTAGATTATTACTTGTGCTAGTAGATTATTACTTGTGGTGGTAGATTATTACTTATACTGGTAGATTATTATTTGTACTGATATATTATTACTTGTGCTGGTAGATTATTACTTGTCCTTTTAGACTATTACTTGCACTAGTCAATTATTACTTCAGCTGGTAGATTATTACTAGTTCTGGTAGATTTTACATGAACTGATTGATTATTACTAGTACTGGTAGATTATTACTCAAACTGGAAGATTAATACTCATACTTGTATGATATTGTTCATACTGTAGATTATTGTTCATTTTAAAAGATTATTACTTGTGGATTAATACTTATACTGTATGATTTTTACTTGTACTGGTACATTATTACATGTATTGATATATTATTAAATGTACTGGTAGATTATTACTCAGACTGGTAGATTATTACTCAGACTGGTAGAGTTATTCATACAGCAACAATATTACTGGTATATTATTACTCAGACTGGTAGAGTAATTCATACAGGAACAATATTACTGGTAGATTATAACTCAGACTGGTAGAGTTACTCATACAGGAACAATATTACTGGTAGATTATTACTCAGACTGGTCAATTATTACTCAGACTGGTAGAGTTATTCATACAGGAAAAATATTACTGGTAGATTATTACTCAGACTGATTTTTACTTGTACTGGTACATTATTACATGTATTGACATATTATTAAATGTACTGGTAGATTATTACTCAGACTGGTAGAGTTATTCATACAGGAACAATATTACTGGTAGATTATTACTCAGACTGATTTTTACTTGTACTGGTACATTATTACATGTATTGACATATTATTAAATGTACTGGTAGATTATTACTCAGACTGGTAGAGTTATTCATACAGGAACAATATTACTGGTAGATTATTACTCAGACTGATTTTTACTTGTACTGGTACATTATTACATGTATTGACATATTATTAAATGTACTGGTAGATTATTACTCAGACTGGTAGAGTTATTCATACAGGAACAATATTACTGGTAGATTATTACTCAGACTGATTTTTACTTGTACTGGTACATTATTACATGTATTGACATATTATTAAATGTACTGGTAGATTATTACTCAGACTGGTAGAGTTATTCATACAGGAACAATATTACTGGTAGATTATTACTCAGACTGGTAGATTATTACTCAGACTGGTAGATTATTACTCAGACTGGTAGAGTTATTCATACAGGAACAATATTACTGGTAGATTATAACTCAGACTGGTAGATTATTACTCAGACTGGTCAGTTATTACTCATATTTGTAGTGTATTATGTAGTATATAATGGTTGATTATTACTTGTATTGGTAGATTATTACTTGCAATTATAAATTATTAGTCATACTGGTAGATTTTTACTCATGCATGTCGAGTATCAGTCATACTGGTAGATTTTTAAAACCTCTTGAACTTCTGACACGACCCAGATTAAATGCAATCTATTATTTCTAATAAATAATTGGATTGTGAAATAATTAACTTGATTTATTTTAATTTTTTTCAAAAGTTTATCTTTTGTTTCAGGAAAGCCAATATCTGATAGCACATACTCCAGAAACCAGCTGTCGACGATGGTTTTTGTAAGGAAGGGGAAAATTATTTATCAGTGGGTCCAGAGACTCTGTGTAATTAGTGGAACTCGTCTGCACATTTACAGAGGTAAACTTGAGCACCATCTTTGTACAGTAATATAATCATGTAAATGTTGTAGTTGACTTTGATATTTTGATGATGCTGTTGTTTCTTCTAATAAATCATATATACTTGCTTACAAGTCAAACTGCAACCTGCATACACCCAGATCTGCCATCTAATGTTTCAGCAGATCTGAGTTGATGCAGTTTGTTAGGAATGATCAGTAGAACAGACACCATAGACCATGATCTGCTGACACATTGTGTGATGGAACATCATGGTCTATTTTGCTGCAGCTAGTCTTGACATTCAAAATCAGCATATACAGTAATTAAATTTAATTTATGTCCACAGTGTCTGTAACATCTCATATGACATAGAAAATTAGATTTTGTGACCTCATTTCTAAGTTGAAAAGTTTTTCTTCTCTAGATACATGTACAGTTGTACATGTATACACAGATAGAGATACAAAAAGGTTTGGATAGTTAAGTTTCATAAATCCACACTCCTTGTATCTATCTATCTATCTATCTATCTATCTATCTATCTATCTATCTATCTCTCTCTCTCTCCCTCTCTCTCTCTCTCTCTCTCTCTCTCTCTCTCTCTCTCTCTCTCTCTCTCTCTCTATATATATATATATATATATATATTCTATTTTCAGATAAAAACAAAACCACAAAGCCGACAATAGTGCAGTTAGCAAAAGGAACTGTTGAGGAATACCAGACAAAAGGACATGACCTTTGTCTCAAGCTGACCTCATCATTGCAGGGCGAGCGGTCCGTGTACCTATCCTTTTCAAATGAGAAGGATTACAATCAATGGCTGCGTAAAACAAAGAAGGTAGTAGCAACTGGAGCTTTTTTAGTTTTGTAAAGGAGGAATTGGTGGAGATCTGCTTGCATTGTAAATACATGTACTGTTGAAGATGGTGGTTTTACAAGTGGGGAGGTTTTTTTAAAAGTCATTCAGATTAAATTGAATAGTGTTGGCTTAAAGATAGTTTGTGTCAGGATTGTCCTTGAAATTATTTTATCAACCATTAAAATATCTCAGTGATCACCAATTCATTCTAGCACATGTATGCATGATGGATATTGTCTAGATAATTTATTGTCCAGAATACTTACAAATAGATGAAGAATATACCCTAAACTAGATGACGCTCTGATTGCCTCTTAGGGGAGGTGGCATATGTGTAAAAAAGAATTTACCCTGTAGAAGCCACAAATCTAATACTTAGAGTTTCACCAGTTTACTTAAGAGTCATTTGCATCCTATTATCTAGGCAATTGAGAATGAGTTTTAACCCCAAGTTATAACTCACAAACTATCCAGATCTTTACACTAACTCCACATGACATAATTTATTTTTGCAATGCAACTAACATTGGCTCCTGGCATGGATTAATTTTGTAAACATGTTGACATAACAATTTCAAGCAGTTTTGTCAATGGACAAGTAGTTATTCCAAGGTCATGTCACAGGATGTCAAATAAGATCAAACTCCATTAGCCCACAACATGATTGATCAGATTCAAGTTACAAGAATCCTTTACATTCTGTTGATAAAAAGACTTGGAGGGACATATTTTCAGTCTAACATTTTGTTACAAACATACGAGCTTTACAAATGGTTTTGAACTTTGATGTGTACCTTTTTGGAGATGCTATCAGGGCATATAATTGTACAAATTGCACAAAACTATACAAATTGGGACACTTAGAGAGCAGTGATGTGTGAGAACTCCTGGGAATTAGTTTAAAGTTGCGCAAACAAGTATGTACTACCTGTGCAATTGACAAATTTTATTTAACAAAGTGCTTTAAGTCCTCCAGTAGTGTTATTTTTGCACCTGTTGCAACATCTGTCTTTTTTCAGGTAGGCAACTATTTACACATCTGGGTTCTTCAGCTTTACATTAACGGTCGTTAAACTATTGATTAATTTGGCTCATTGGGCCCTGTAACAAGCATTCTGCTGTAGTTTAAACCTTGCATAAGGATGTTTTATAAATACATACATTAAATATGGGCTACTACAAAAAAATCCAGCATAGTTCATAGTAAGAAGATGATTTTGTTTGGCAAATATTGGCTGAAGATAATGATAATGACATTGATTTCTAAAGTTATGAATTATATCAGATTATTGGAACTAATGTAAAGTGGTATTGGAGATGCCAGCGAGTGATTTTTAGCCCATAATTGTGTTAAATATGTGTTTGAAATTATTTACATACTGGCTATATAAATATATATGGCATGCCACTCACTCGCACTAGATAATGCCTATGAGTCCTGAAAAATTGTATATAACAACCATAAAGAACAGTTTCCCAACATGTTCAAGCTGGCTCAGGTGGATCTGAGCACAGTATAATATTCAATCCCAGATAAGTAACAAATTAATCTCATAAACAATCAATTAACTGAGGCAACATCTTTTAAAGATTTTGATACCAGAAGAGCTCTAATAGAAGGAGCAGAAACAAAGAGAGATGAGAGCGATGAATATTTAAGTGATATGTAAATATTGGACTATGGCCACTATTCCATTGGACAGATACTTTGAAATATAAAATTCAACCCAGCAGTGGATTAAGCTCCTCAGTAATAAATTGAAAATTATTAAGATCCTCACATTGCAGGGCATTTACTGAGCAAGAAAATACAATTTCAGATACCAGTAGGCAAGTAAAATTGACTCGTGTATCTCTTCGTTACCTCTTACACTTCATTTAGAGGGACAGTTTTTTTTAGGTAGGTGAGTTCAAAGATATGTTTTGCAGCTCCTTAATTTGTACAAGAATTGCAGTCAACAGAATTAAAATAAATCTTTATGGAAACCATTCTACTAACACTAATTTCACAACCATCTGCTTTTCATTTAGCCGTTTGGCTGATGTCAGCAACGGGAGCGATTGGAGGCCCACTTTATCCTCTTGTTTTCTCATCAAGTATCTTAATAGCTAACCACCATTTTAAGACTGGCTAGTAATTATCGCTGAATCTTCAGTTTAAAAAAAATATTTACATAAATTAACTTATTAAAATATTTTTAAAATAATTCTGGCATTATTACAAAATTCTTCATGGATATTACATCAGCATTGCTATAAATTTGATGAAATAGTTAAATTCCATTAAATAAAAATCCAGGTGTAAATTCAGAATATTTAAGTCAGTGGAGTGTTAAGTTTCGAATTAATTTCCCACGCTATTACAAGTGGTATTACAAGTGGTATGTCTGGGTCTAAAAAGGGGTCTGCTTGTCTCACCTGTATATACTTATCTAATCAGGTGTCTGAAGCTATGACTAATAGATATATATGAAATGGCTACCTAATTCACTGTGTGCAGTCAGTTGGAAATGGGAGAGGAATGCAAGGTTGATGTGTTGTTATAGACTGCTTTGAATTAGACTTGAGTGAAAACATTGTAAACATATTTTGTTTTCATTAAGTTAGCGAATGGATTGCATTTTTGAAATTAAATGATTGTGAATTACATTTGTTATTAGAATGGATATAAAACCAACTTAAACAGTTTGACATGACGAAACCATGAAATGGCAGTAGCAGAGACAAAATACACTTAATATTAATGTTTCATTTAGGAACACAAATATGAGCTTGTGATTATAACTGTTCATTTAAGGACAAAATATTTGTGAACATATGTATTAATTTATTGACATTAGTTTGTACTTGTGAACATAACTGTTCATTAAGGGACACAAATTTGAGCTTGTGAACATAGCTGATAAAATGTATAAATTGTATGAAATGTATAAATTGTATGAAATGTATAAATTGTATACAGAATGTATAAATTGTATACAGAATTGTAGGTTTTATTATTAGGTATGTTGATCAATGAAATTTCTGCAAATGAGGTTAATATATTTCAACTACCAAACTGATACTTAAGGGAATGTCATTCCAAATATTTGGCACCATATAGTTACTACACAAATTTCATTTACAATGGCTGTATAATTTATTGATAATAATAATAACAATGAGGACTTTGTATAGCGCCTAATCTTTAGAAGTTCTAAGCACTTTACAACATCTATAATGATATGACTACAGAAAAACAAAAAAAAACAAAATCCCACATTATTAGGTTCTTAAGTCTGTTCTTGCATTCAAAAAAGGTGAGTTTTAAGAGCATTCTTGAAAGGGATCACTGTGTCCTTGTGTCTAATTTCAATGGGCAATTCATTCCACATTGCTGGGCCCTGGTATGCAAAAGAACTATGTCCATATGACTTCATTTTCATAGTGGGAACAATGAGTATACTATTGTCATAAGAGGAGCGTAAGTATCTTGCTAGTGTATACACATGGGTTAGGCCAGATAGGTATGTTGGACTGGAGTCAGTCAGTGAAACATAGCACATAGAAAAAATGTTTTGTTTGATTCTGGATCAAATGGATAGCCACTGTGTAGGGTACAAAGCAGTGGGGAGGTGTGCTCTGATCGTGGTACTTTAAAGATGATCCGAGCAGCTTTGTTTTAAACTTTTTGAAGTTCATGGAGTAGATATTGAGACAAACCAGCCAGAATTGAGTTACAATAGTCTAGTCTTGAAAGTACTAATGAACACACAAGTGTTTTAGTGATAAAGAACCATCTCCAATACAAGGCTTTAGTTGTCAAGTCTTCATAATATTTCATTATATATGTCAATAGCAGTGATCTCCCTTAGTCTGGTTGGTAGGTGTTGCATGAGAGGTAGGACAATGACCTGATAGTTTATATTGACATGTGCCAGTATTTATCATTATTATGCTGATTAAAATTCTATTAAATTAAAATCTTGATGTGGTAATCTATATAGTTATTACTTTCAGATTCCATGCATACTCGCATAAAAGTTGGATCCAACTGCAAACTGCACAAACCCAGATTTGCCACTGCATAATGCACAAGCATATCTAGGTATGTGTAGTTGATTAGGAATATTAAGTAGATCAATAAACATAGACCATGATTAACACATCATGTGAAAGCAAATCAGAGTCTATGTTGTTTGCACTTGGTGAATATACTGTGTCATATTATATTATTATCTGTGTATGATCAGCATTATTGATGAAATGAGTGGTAAAAAAAGCAGAGTGTGTCTTCTAGGAGAATGGATATTTATTCATAAAGTCTTGCATGAACATAACAAAATGCCTTTTAATTTAAATTCAGGGCCTAAATTGATATGCTATAAGTCCCTCTTTGTCATTTTCTTTGAATGGTAAACAGTGCATTATATTTATATACTGTATAACAAGATTTCTTCTGTTCTGCCTTGTGGTACCTGCACATACATCTATTAGATTTATGTTCACTGTGTCAGGACTTCTTTAGTTCTACCTTCTGGTTACTTAGAAGCATGTTAAATTTATACGCTGCATGTCTTGACTTCAGTTCTGCCTTCTCCTATATAAACTGATTTATTTGCATTATTGTGATTCCATGGTCTTAAATAAGGTAACAGAAAAAGTAACACAAGTATGTTCAGTAAATTTCAACAAATAATTTATTTCCCTTGAATACAAAGTGAAAATTTAAAATGGAATTTACAATATTTTTAATTAAATTCTAAATAATCCTAAAAAGGTGGTATCACAAATCCAAAAGTAGAGAGTGTTTTGAATAAATACCAGTTCCAAATGAATTCCAATCTTTAAAGTGTTGATTCCCAAAAGTCTTCAATGTGATGATGAACTAAAGTAGTGATGTATCACAATAATATAATCCAGAATATCTTTGATATTCTCAAATATCTCACATATCAAACATCCATGTATACAATCCCTAAATAGTGTTTTAGTCCAAAAGTTAATAAACACTGCGATATCAATGAATAGCTCTTTAAATAAATGATTCCTCTCAAATTTTAATCTGAATACAACAGTAAATAATTCTACAGACTGAAATTAAATGATGATAGAATAATCTTGTTGATATGAACCTTATATACTTCCTTGTCATAAAAACATTTTTGTAAAAATCATCTTGATGGAAAATTACTCAAGCTGTAATAAAGTTGCTACTAAAACCTTCTCAGGTCATAATGAAGGCTATGTCTTGGACTCAGACCCAAGTAAACATCCATTTATAAATTACAGAAAAGACAAAAATTCAGGTACTGTATGCACTGAAATTCTATCCTTGATCATAGACAAAGGTCAATTACTCATTACAAGCTAACTATACATATCACTGGACTTGGAATCTTCCATATAATGCATAAACGGACAAAATATTTTTCCTAAATTAGAGTTGATATCTGCTATGTACATCAGTTTAAAAGAATCAGCTGTTATGGAGTTATGTGGAGATATCTTGTATAAAAATGTGAGAAAATGTCACAGGAAAAAGACATGACAGAAAAATGCTAACTTAATATGAACTTAATGTATTTGAAGGAATTTAATAAACATATTCATAATTATGGATCTTGAATAATCATATTCCTAGTAAATGATGAAACAATTGGTAGAGCTCCCAGAAAATTAAATTAATTTAGATTTAACCATGCAGCACTTCTATAGACTCCTTTTCTTTGAACCTAGAGAAAACATCAGGAAATTTTACAAACCAGTCAATGTGGGTAATGTGTGCAATACATTTTGAAACTAGAGAAAACATCAGGAATTTTTACAAACCAGTCAATGTGGGTAATGTGTGCAATACATTTTGAAACTAGAGAAAACATCAGGAATTTTTATGAACCAGTGAATGTGGGTAATGTGTGCAATACATTTTGAAACTAAAGAAAACATCAGGAATTTTTACGAACCAGTCAATGTGGGTAATGTGTGCAATACATTTTGAAACTAGAGAAAACATCAGGAATTTTTATGAACCAGTCAATGTGGGTAATGTGTGCAATACATTTTGAAACTAGAGAAAACATCAGGAATTTTTACAAACCAGTCAATGTGGGTAATGTGTGCAATACATTTTGAAACTTGAGTCTGTTCACTCTCACTTGACTAGACTTGTGTAATGTCATGTTCAAATCTTCAGTTTTGAATCAAAACAAGATCATGAAAACATTGTTGTGAATTAACTTTTATTCATAGAGTACCACATTGTTATAGTTTATACAGTTTTGTCAGCTAGAATGCCAATATTAAGAATTCAATGAATAATGAAACATTCATTCAAATAATTTGGCCTCTTATCTCAAGGAATTAATTTAAGTACTGACTAAAATGTTTTTTTTAATGCAAAACCATAAAGTTCATACTAATTACAATGTATGAATTCATTATTCATGTCAGTGCTACAAGCATCTGTCAAAGTATGTTAGCCATAAGGCAACCTACTTGAAAATTTGAATGGTTATTTCAAAGTTTAGGTCTCCAGGCCCTAATAATTTTTTTTTAGTTAAAGCAATGGAAAGAACAATTGTTTTGAATAAAGGGTGGGGGCTGGTGGGGGGAGGGCATAAGGTTTAATAGTCTTCTTGATCAAGAGTTATGTATATCTAAATTGTGTGTTTAACATTTGTCCATGTTTGAAGATTGTAAGGGTCATTTGTAAACAACCTATTACATAGCTAATTTTTGTCCATGTCTGTAAATTATAAATTCAGATAATTAATCATTTGTAAACAACATGTGTACTTAGATTTGAGTCCATGGTCTTGGGAATCTATGATCAGACCTTTTAGCTGTGTTTAGATTTAATTTAAGATGAATTATTTATTTTAATTATTCATTGAAATTACAAAGTGCTCATTGACATTTGCACTAAAACACTACTTTGAGATTACTGAAGATTTATTCAAAACCGTTCTGGACTATACCATTGTAATACATCAAGACTACAGGCACATCAGGACATTTAAGATTTGGTAATCATTCAGAATATTCTATTCATGTGGACTTTCATTCAGGATTATTTGAAATTTAATCTGCAATATCATTAAGTTCCTTTTAAAGTTTCACTTTGTATTCTAGGCAAATACATTATCTGTTGAATTTTACCAACCCTGCTGGCTTTGCTTATTCAGTTGCTTAATTCAAAACCATACAAGTCATAAAAGAAGAATTTCAGGCCATTTGCATTCCCTATGACTGTCATAATACTTTTAGGTATATGAGATGTCCAGTTAGATTAAACATGAAAGTTTAACTGTCAAATCCATTTTCTGCATGGTCCTTTGCTATATTAGAAATGATTTGTGGATGAGAAATCTCTAAATGCTAAACAGTTGAATTTGTCTGCCTATTGTCAATTTGTTTGGTTTCCTTATCTTTATTATATGTGTTTCTTCAGGCCACAGCCAAACTGCCCACAAAGGCTGACTTGTCCAATTGCCATCTGGAGTTTCTTCCAGAGACTGTTTTTATCAATGAGGACCTTGAGTACCTCAACTTGCGTCACAATGTACTGAAGGAAAGGCCAATAGAGGAGGATATCTACACCATTGGTTGGCTGGATGACCTTCCCAGGTAAGTCATTAGAAAATGAAAGTCTCCCTGGCTTCACTAAACAATTAAAAGGTTTCACAGTAAAACATGTTTTCATGTCAAAGCATCTCTATAGAAAAATTTGGAGACAAAAATTTCTTTTCGTATATTGAAATGAAATTCTTACAGCCTCAATTCCACTGTACATATTTCTTGTATTCTCAATGAAAAAAACAATGATTTTCACAAGTGTTAAGAAATTTATCTAAAGCGCTGTCCATTATCGATCACTGCCATCGCACCTCTGTCTGCGTGGGTTCGAGTCTTGGATTCGGCAAATGTGGGTATGTGAGAAAGCTTGCCAGTAGGTTCTCGTGGGTCATGGTTTTTTCCGGGATTTTCCTGGGTTCTTCCTCAACCATTAATACCATCCACCATGTATAGCCTATCTTGTGCTGAAAAATGGTGTTAAATCCTACAACAACAACAAGAGCAACAACCATCATGTCAGTTAATAAGTATTGCCTCATGTGGTACTTTATACTGTTATGTGTGTGTGTGTGTGAACATTCATCTAAAACATTCCAATCTTTGTAGCACAGTTATCTTCAAAAACAGATCACATTTTCTTCATGAAATCATCATTGACAATGCTCAAATTAATTAAAAAACTATAAGAAAATCGTTTCACCAGTTTGTTGAAAACTGTGTACTATGTCCCAAAGGGGAGACAATCTACCTTTAGACTTTATCTGTACAAGTGAGAGTTGTATTACATGTATGTTATGTGTTTTAAGGCACAACAGCACAACTATGGCTGTAACATGTTGAGTAGAAGTTATGGCAGAGAAAAAGGATGGTAAAAATGGATAAAATCTGTAGGAAGATCAACACCTCCGAATAAACTCAAAGTGAATGATAGAAGGCTGAGATTGTGTAAAAGTTATTATAAATGATGAGATTGTGTAAAAGTTATTATAAATGATGAGACTGTGTAAAAGTTATTATAAATGATGAGACTGTGTAAAAGTTATTATAAATGATGAGACTGTGTAAAAGTTATTATTAATGATGAGACTGTGTAAAAGTTATTATAAATGATGAGACTGTGTAAAAGTTATTATAAATGATGAGACTGTGTAAAAGTTATTATAAATGATGAGACTGTGTAAAAGTTATTATAAATGATGAGACTGTATAAAAGTTATTATAAATGATGAGACTGTGTAAAAGTTATTTTAAATGATGAGACTGTGTAAAAGTTATTATAAATGATGAGACTGTGTAAAAGTTATTATAAATGATGAGACTGTGTAAAAGTTATTATAAATGATGAGACTGTGTAAAAGTTTTTTTTATAAAGGTTGAGATTGTGTAAACATTATTATAAAGGGTGAGATTGTGTACAAGGTTTTTTTAATAAAGGTTGAGATTGTGTAAACATTATTATAAAGGATGAGACTGTGTAAAAGTTATTATAAATGATGAGATTGTGTAAAAGTTTTTTTTATAAAGGTTGAGATTGTGTAAACATTATTATAAAGGGTGAGATTGTGTACAAGGTTTTTTAATAAAGGTTGAGATTGTGTAAACATTATTATAAAGGATGAGACTGTGTAAAAGTTATTATAAATGATGAGATTGTGTAAAAGTTTTTTTATAAAGGTTGAGATTGTGTAAACATTATTATAAAGGGTGAGATTGTGTACAAGGTTTTTTAATAAAGGTTGAGATTGTGTAAACATTATTATGAAGGATGAGACTGTGTAAAAGTTATTATAAAGGGTGAGATTGTGTAAAAGTTTTTATAAAGGTTGAGATTGTGTAAAAGTTTTTATAAAGGATGAGATTATGTAAATGTTAGTATAAAGGATGATATTGTGTAAAAGATTTTTTTATATATAAAAGTTGAGATTGTGTAAACATTATTATAAAGGATGAGATTGTGTAAAGGTTATTATAAATGATGAGATTGTGTAAAAGTTATTATAAATTATGAGATTGTGTAAGAGTTCTTATAAATGATGATATAGTGTAAAAGTTTTTATAAAGGATGAGAACATGTTCTTATAAATTATAAGATTATGTACAAATTCTTATAAAGGATGAGATAAATGTACAAGTTCTTAAAGGATGAGATAAATGTAAAAGTTCTTATAAGGATGAAATAAATGTACAAGTTCTTATAAAGGGTGAGATTATGTACAAATTCTTATAAAAGATGAGATTATGTACAAGTTCTTTTAAAGGGTGAGATATGTACATATTATTATAAAGGATGAGATTATGTACACATTCTTATAAAGGGTGAGATTATGTACAAGTTATTATAAAGGGTGAGATTATGTACAAGTTCTTTTAAAGGATGAGATTATGTACAAGTTCTTATAAAGGATGAGATTAAGTACAAGTTCTTTTAAAGGGTGAGATTATGTACATGTTATTATAAAGAATGAGAGTATGTACAAGTTGTTATATAGGATGAGAGTATGTACAAGTTATTAATAAGGATGAGATTGTGTAAAGGTTCTGAAAAGATTTGAATATAAAAGGTGACAGTAAAAAATGTTAAAACATTAAAATTACTGAGTATAATAACAATTTAATGGAAAGTCCAAATCTGAAATTTTAACTAATTAAACAAGAGTTAGCTTCCTTGATGACCTTAATGCCATGTATTCCTTGAACATTCACATATGGTCATTCAACAAATAACAGATAAAAACAATAAAATCCAATGGCACCATAATGATCCACTTTTCTTAATTTCAATAAAGCATTTAATCTCTGTATTGATTGATGCACCTGTCCACATTAATTAAAAGACAAAATGTGTTGTGCAAGTGTCCTTTATGGATAGGTTTCAAAGTTATTTTATTGAATTATCTTGACACAATATAACTGATGCAACCTGATTCTGTGCAAGTTAAGCAATATTTCTTTGGTGGGTTTCTGATCGCCATTTAACTGCAAAAAAACTTAGTACACTTAATCAAATATAATACCACAATTACATCGTGTGTTGTTCATCCATTGTCTATTGTACATCATTCTGTTTATCTATCAAACATCCATCAATACTTTTTTAATGCTCCAGAGACTTAATGTTGGGTCAGATTCAGTCAGACTTGCTATGTAAGATTGTACCATCCAAAGCACATGAGCTTGATAATGAGACACATTCATGCAGATTAATGATGTGATCTATTATTTGATAGTTGGAACCTGTGAAAACTCCAGAGGCCATATATCCCTGTGAAAACTCTAGAGGGCATATTTCGCTGTGAAAATTCTAGAGGGAATATTTCCCTGTGAAAATTCTAGAGGGCATATTTCCCTGTGAAAACTCTAGAGGGCATATTTCCATGTGAAAGCTCTAGAGATCATATTTCCCTGTGAAAACTTTAGAGACCATATTTCCCTTTAAAAACACTAGAGGGCATATTTCCCTGTAAAAACTCTAAAAACCATATTTCCCTGTGAAAACTCTAGAGGGCATATTTCCATGTGAAAACTCTAGAGGGCATATTTCCCTGTGAAAGCTCTAGAGATCATATTTCCCTGTGAAAACTTTAGAGACCATATTTCCCTTTAAAAACACTAGAGGGCATATTTCCCTGTAAAAACTCTAAAGGCCATATTTCTCTGTGAAAACTCTAAAGGCTATATATTTCCATGTAAAAACTCTGGTTGTCAGAGTGGTCATATTTCTGATTAGATTTTGATTTAATATGATATGTAAAGTTATATCATCAAGAGGGCATATTAAAAAGTCATCATGCATGTGATTGGCTGAGGCTGTTCATGCTTAACAGGCCATATTTCTGGTCATATTTTGAACATATTTCATGTGAAGGCTTATGTAAGATGCCAGAGGTATTTGATAATAAGCAGTAGCTATGCATATTAATGAGGTTATCTTGCATCTGATTGGATGAGCTTGTAAACACAGTATAGACCATATATCTGACAGTTTATAATCAGACTTGTTGTGTAAGCTTGTTAACATGTTATTTAGACTTGTTTTGTAAGCTTGTTAGCAGATTATGATCAGATTTGTGTAAGCTTGTTAACAGATTATGATCAGACTTGTTGTGTAAGCTTGTTAACAAATTTTATTTAGACTTGTTGTGTAAGCTAGTTAACAAAATTTATTTAGACCTGTTGTGTAAGCTTGTAAACAGATTATAATTAGACTTGTTGTGTAAGCTTGTTTCAAGACTTTAATTATATGTGTTGTGCAAGCATGTTAACATATTATTATCAGACTTGTTGTGTTAGCCTTTTAAAAGATTTTAATTAGATTTGTTGTGTAAGTTTGTTAATGGATTATGATCAGACTTGTTGTGTAAGCTTGTTAACAGATTATGATCAGACTTGTGTAAGCTTGTTAACAGATTATGATCAGACTTGTGTAAGCTTGTTAACAGATTATGATCAGACTTGTGTAAGCTTGTTAACAGATTATAATCAGACTTGTGTGTAAGCTTGTTAACAGATATTATGTAGACTTGTTATGTATGTTTGTTAGCAGATTATGATCAGACTTGTGTAAGTTTGTTAACAGATTATGATCAGACTTGTTGTGTAAGCTTGTTAACAGATTATGATCAGACTTGTTGTGTAAGCTTGTTAACAGATTATGATCAGACTCGTGTAAACTTGTTAACAGATTATGATCAGACTCATTGTGTAAGCTTGATAATAGATTATGATCAGACTTGTTGTGTAAGTTCATTTCATCAAATTCTCAGATGGATATGATCATGAGCAAGAATGTTGCATATTAATGAGGATCTGATGATAAGAATGGAACCTGCAACCATCTGGTCAGGAGTCAAACATGTTAACCACTACTGCAACACCCTTGGGTCATGATCTCTATGGTTTCCAAATTATGACTCTAGGGATAGGTGCCCAGAAGTAAGCACAGACCACTGAATCAATTCTGACAGCACATATTTACTCCCTTATATTGCTAAGTAAGAGTGTAAACTTTAAGGGTGGGGCTGCTTCTTTAAAGTTATAAATAAAATCCAAGTTCCAAGGGCAAAGAAATATCCAGCCAACTCTTCATCAAATTGTTCAAGGTTCAATACTCACCTAGACTCCAACCCAGGTCACCTGCCTAAATGTGATTTTGAGAGAGGTACTGTCTTAAGCATGCTTTTGAAAGAAACAAAGACAAAAATCAAAACCTACAAAGAATATGATGCCAACATTAGCATTTATTTTTTGATCTGTATAGGTTATAGATAGGTGTGAATTTGTATTCACAACCTGACATGTCAGGTACCAGATAAACAGTATTGATCCCACTTGGACCTATTGTTATTTTATGCTTTCTTAGATTTCACAACTTGAGGAGTCTGAACCTGGCTGACAATGAACTGCATGTGTTTCCAATGGCAATATGCAAGATGAAGATGCTGACGGAGTTGAATGTGGCCAGTAACAAGATAACACAAATACCCCCAGATATCATAGGGCTAGAGAAGTAAATATATATTTTGTATTATATAACTTGAAATGGTTATAAAATGTGACTTTAATTGAAAGATTAACCTGAGTGTCCTACCTCCATTGATTGAAACTGTTATATATGTATACTGTCATCTTTGAAATTAATCAGAAGAAAGAGGTAACTATGAGAAAATCTTGATTTCAATGACCAAGAATATGAATGGCGATTTGGGGGTGTTAATGTAGCAAAGATCAAATTTTGTTGGAGACTATGATTTAAGGTCATTGCATGGTCAACCTTATTCATATATATTATATGATAATATCCTGTAACTGTTGGTTTTTACATGATCTGTTATGTTTGAACTTTTTCAGCTTACAGCTTCTTCATGTCCATAACAATCACCTCTCCTCACTCCCAGATGAAGTATGTAGAATGAAGAATCTAATGGTGCTGGTCCTTGCATTTAACCGCTTTACCACAATCCCTAGTGTACTTCTACATACCCATGATACCCAGAATCAAATTGATAGTTTCATTATGGCAGGCAATATGGTGGACAGAATGCCTCATGAAGTGTTGAACCAAATGAAACACATTAAAAAAATTGATCTTCGTATGAACAGACTGTCATTCATGCCAAGTGAGATGGCAAAATTTCATTTACTGGAGCATGTGACCCACTTAGATGTACGTGACAATAATATTACTGATTTAGATATCAGGGCTCTACGATCCCTGGAATACCTGAACTGTGAGAGAAATCAAATTCATACATTGCAGGTCAATGGCAGTGCAATAAAGTCTATCTTTGCTAAAAGAAATGGTAAGTTGTGCTTTACTTATATTGTACTATTGAGAGAAATTTTATGTTGCACTTTTCATTGTAAAAGTTACAAGTATGAGTTGATGAAAGTAATTTATTTTGTTTCCAAGACTTATTGTAAAAACAGTGAAAATAACAAGGCTTACTGATTAACTATAACATTTCAGAAATCATTCCAATGAATTGACTATAACATGGTAAGAATGATGCAATTTATTCAGCTTTTTATTTATATGTTAAAAAATTTGAAGTCTTAGTTTGACATAAAGAAGCCCTGGTTTTATTAATATGTTCACACTTACAAATTTAATTCATTACCATCATTTATTATCCTGTTTATCATCATTTTACTGTGCAGTTACTTTTAAAAACTCATGATGATTGGTGTCCAGCATATTTAGTTTGCCTGTTGTGAATGTCTGAATATTTCTGGCATGGCAATGGCCATGCAAGACAAAATATATCAAGAAGAGCATTGGCAACTGTACATTCCGATTTTGATCATTTTTGGCAGGGTCCCCTGTGTGCACACCATTTTGAAAATAAACTTTGAAACAAGTTTTATATAGTATTGAATTTTTAAAAAATTCTTTAAATTTACTTACTCTCTTCTTTTTTATATTTTGTTTAATTATTAACACACGGGCCCCTGTGAGCGCAGTCCAATTATCCTAAAGCCAGCCCTGAATGTGTATCTCTGGTGAAGGTCAATATTTCTGCCATATCAGTTGGTATGCAAGGGAAAATATATATTTCTTGCCACCTGTATGGTCAATTTCTTTCTATGTAGTATAAACTGTAAAATGCACAAAATAATAGTCACAATGACAATATGGATCTAGTATAAACTGTAAAATGCACAAAATAATAGTCACAATGACAATATGGATGTAGTATAAACTGTGAAATGCACAAAATAATGAAAATATGGATGCAGTATCAAATGTAGAAAACTTGAAATAATAGTTACAATGACAGAACAAATTTTAATAACAGTAATCCTTTGTGTTTCATTTTCAGATATTATCAACTTTTCTGTAAACCCCAAACCTGAATGGTTGCTGGAGTTGGATCTGTCATAGTAAGCTCAGCATAGTCTCAACAAATTAATTTATTCTCCATGACAATATTATATATATATATATATATATATATATATATATATATATATATATATATATATATATATATATATATATATATATATATATATATATGTGTGTGTGTGTGTGTGTGTGTGTTTTATTGTAATTTAGAAAAGAAAAAAGTATCTAAGTTTTGCTGTATCATATGTATTAAAAATGCTATGGAACTGTGTCACTTGTATGACTTTTAAATGACGGTACGTTCACAGCAAATAACAGTAAATTCTGTTTTTCTGCAAACAAATTTCAGACCAGATTGTTAAGGTTATTATTTCTCAGAAATAATGAATTCAGGTAGTCCTGCTAAGCAGTTATACAAAAAGAAATCCACTTTTTTTAGCTGATAAAGTCTGTGTTATTGCACCATAATTAGTTTTTGGTAGAATTATCATAAAACCTTGAATTGATTATTATGAAATTATCATAAAGCCTTGAATAGATCATTATGAGATTAACATAAAACCTTGAATTAATTATTATGAAATTATCATAAAACCTTGAATTGATTATTATGAAATTATCATAAAACCTTGAATTGATTACATGTATTATGAAATTATCATAAAGCCTTGAATAGATCATTATGAAATTATCATAAAGCCTTGAATAGATCATTATGAAATTATCATAAAACCTTGAATTGATTATTATGAAATTATCATAAAGCCTTGAATAGATCATTATGAGATTAACATAAAACCTTGAATTGATTATTATGAAATTATCATAAAACCTTGAATTGATTATTATGAAATTATCATAAAACCTTGAATTAAGATCATTATGAAATTATCATAAAACCTTGAATTGATTATTATGAAATTATCATAAAACCTTGAATTGATTATTATGAAATTATCATAAAACCTTGAATTGATTATTATGAAATTATCATAAAACCTTGAATTGATTATTATGAAATTATCATAAAACCTTGAATAGATCATTATGAAATTATCATAAAACCTTGAAAAGATCATTATGAAATTATCATAAAACCTTGAAAAGATCATTATGAAATTATCATAAAACCTTGAATAGATCATTATGAGATTAACATAAAGCCTTGAATTGATCAAAAACTTTTAATTGATTATTAAGAGATTATTGTAAAACCTTGAATTGATTATCATGAAATTATCATAAAGCCTTGAGATGATCATTATTAGATTGACATAAAGCCTTGAGTTGATTATTAAGAGATTAACATAAAGCATTGAATTGATTATTAAGAGATTAACATACAGCATTGAATTGATTATTATGAGATTAACATAAAGTGTTGAATTGATTATTATGAGATTAACATAAACTGTTGAATTGATTATTAAGAGATTATCATAAAGCCTTGACTTGATAATTATGAGATTAACATAAAGCATTGAATTGATTATTATGAGATTATCGTAAAGCCTTGAATTGATAATTAAGATTTTAACATAAAGCTTTGAATTGATAATTAAGAGATTAACATAAACTGTTGAATTGATGATTATGAAAAGTTTTTAATTGATCATTATGTGATTAGCACAAAGCCTTGTATTTATAATTAAGAGATTAACATAAAGCTTTGAATTGAAAATTAGGAGAGTAACAATTTAATTGATGATTATGAAAAGCCTTGAATTGATGATTATGAGATTAATATAAAGCCTTGAATTAATGATTATGAGATTAACATAAAGCTTTCAATTGATGATAATGAGATTAACATAAAGCCTTGAATTGATAATTAAGTGATTAGCATAAAGTCTTGAATTGATGATTATGTGATTATCACAAAGCCTTGAATTGATAATTATGTGATCAGCATAAAGCCTTGAATTGATCTTAATCAATTAAATGAAACAAAATTTGTCTGTATCTGGTATAACCATTTTTGAAGACATTTTTTCATGCATTTTGATGTTATTTCTATTTTTCAGTAACCAGCTTTTGGGGTTACCAAACTGGCTCAGTGACTGTTTCTTTATGACTAATCTCAATGCAAGTCATAATCAGTTGATGGAACTGCCCAACAGGTACATAATCAAAATTTTTATTCATTTTAAAACAATGGACCAACATCAATTTGCAAGAAAAGTGTACTATATACATTTTAAACAAATTCCTTTTGAATGTGACAGTCTAAATGACCAACTGAAACATTATATTTATTTTTTAATGAGACCAGTAATTTATCATTTTAGACTTTATATTTATTTTCATCAAAAAAAAGTATTAAGAGATACTTGGAACATCAGTTTCTTTGTGGCCCATTACATTTTGGAATGAACCCCATTATATTTTAGAATAAACCCCATAACATTTTGGAATGAACCCCATTACATTTTGGAATGAACCCCATTACACTTTAGAATAAACCCCATAACATTTTGGAATGAACCCCATTACATTTTGGAATGAACCCCATTACATTTTGGAATGAACTGTTGCCAAAGTTTGCATGCTTCATAGTGGAAAGTAGGTCATTTTCCCATAGAATCATTGGTTTTCTGAGCTTTGAAGATTTCTGTAATATTAGAATTAATTTTTTTCTTCTATTTCTGCAATCACATATTTAGTTGTTTTTGTTTAACTACTTCCTCATTTTCCCATGTTCCAACAAGAGCTGATAGGAATAATAGTGTTGAATCAAAAAGGCACACTATGTAGGAGCAGCAGGGCAAACTGTCAGAAATAGATAATACAAAAATACAAAATTAAATAAATTATTTTACCAAGATTAAAATGCTTAAAACAAGATTATTGAATACATTATCATTACATTTTAACAATTCGAATCCCACTATAATGTGATAATTGGGGTCCACAAATTGGATTGCATTAATAGTGGGGTCACACACACACACACACACAAATATATAGTACGATAGAGAGGGCTCTATGTCACAATGGGTCATAGGGGTAATCTAAGGTATTTTTGTCACTCTGTATTATTTTTTCCCTTTAGATTTTTTGTTTTTGTTTCTCACATCAAGCTCGCATCGAGCACCTGTGGTCTAATTCATGCGATGAATAGGGTATCAACACTGTTTACAATCATGCCATTATGTCATGCAGTTTATACATAATACATGTAATTCTATTTTAAAAAAATTGCACATAGATTTGCAATATTCAATAACTTTGTCCCAGATCACAGTGTCTGAATTCAACATCTAATATATAGCATGAACAGAGTATTAACACCATTTACTTGCCATCTGTTATCGTACCATCAGGGCTTGAAATTAATCCATAATACATGTAATTTAATTGCAAATATGGCAACATATTTAAACTGTTCAATAATTCTGTAACAGATCATTATCTGTCTGAATTCAATGGGAAAAATTAGCAGCAAAATTAGGTTAAGAAAGATGAAGCATGTGTACAGTTCGTTATGTTCCAGGGTCTAGGAACGGTGTCGGTACAAATTTCATACTGCTAAAATTTTCTCAAATGCATTTATGTGTACCTTTATCCATTGTAAATTTCCAGTAATTAACACTTGTATGCCTATTCATTTTGAATGACTGTAGCAAGAATATTTAACAATCAACCCATGCTTTCAGCATGCACATAACATTTAATTCAGATTTTGTGAATATCGAAAGAAACATGTGAAAACTACTATACTAATCATTGTGCAAAGTGCACAAAAAGAATTCCGTTTGTGAACTTACTTTTCCATAATGGTAAAATATTTTTATAAACAATAAAAAATTAATAACAAGTTCAAAAGCAAACACAATGCACATTTAAAATCTGAAAACTAAGTGCAGCAGGCCTGCAATGGTCACAAATCACTTTTATATAAAACAAATTTAATCTGAATGCATTTACATTTTCATACCCTTTCAATTTCCAGGTAATAAACCAGGCATTATTTACTGGTAAACTGATTGCATCTAATAACACTACCAAGCCCAGCAAACATGTTGGTGGCTTTCGTTTTTTTAATGTTTATTAAATTGTGAGAATCTTTTATCAACCACTGCATTGTCTGCTGCTTGGTTGTGTCTGCAGGTAAAGAAGAAACACAAAAGAAGAAACACATGTTGGATATTGTTTGAGCAAGGATTGTAAACAGAATTAATGGAAGACACTCACAAAGATGATTTACTGGCTTTACTCATGGATCAGTAATAAGTAAAATTTTTGATAAGGTTTATTTTGGCATAAACATTTAAGAACCTGGTGAAATTGTTAAAGAAGAAACTCATAATTGTGTGCATATTTAAATTATATACAGAATTAATTGAAGACAATCACAAAGATGACTTACTGGCTTTACTCATTATTTCCAATTATGTTTATTTTGCCTTGATCATATTATTTTAAAATTGATACATTAAAGTGATAAAAAACGTTTCACACATTATTTCTTATACTTTAAATCTGTTATCTTGATTGATAATCACATCAGTCATGTAAGAGTTAACAAGTATTTAATTAAAATATTTACTGGTACTAGAGGTCACATTATGGTGCATTGTAGCATCATAACAATTTGTGACCTTATAACTCTTTCTAAAGTTTGCTCATTGCATATTAGTATTACATTTGTGAATGGGATCTAAATCAGATCGTAAAAGCGATCGGTTGAAAGATCATAAACATACATTCATATATCTAAACATTAGATATACTTATCAAAGCTATCTACCATTGCAAAATAATTTTACAACTAATGATGATAATACCATATAATAAGTGACAATATTTAAGATGTCTTTACATTTTTATATGAGATAATCAGTGTTACATGCATAGATCTTTACCAGAATGTTTAATATGATGGGCACAATGTAACATTTACACATTTAATACATTTCTTCAACTGCTTTTCTCTTGTAGTCTCAAACAGAACTTGTTCTCCCAAAAGTCTGTCTTGCTGTCTGAAACAGTACTTATTCTCACATGATCTTCCCTTGCAGTCTCATACTGTACTTATTCTCCCATGATTTCTCCCTTGCAGTCTCAAACAGTACTTATTCTCCCATGATCCTCCCTTGCAGTCTCATACTGTACCTACCAGTATTCTCCCATAATTCTCCAGTGCAGTCTCAAACAGTACTTATTCTCCCATAATTCTCCAGTGCAGTCTCAAACAGTACTTATTCCCCCATGATCCTCCCTTGCAGTTTCAAATAGTACTTAGTCTCCCATGAGTCTGTCTTGCAGTCTCAAACCATACTTATTCTCTCATGATTCTCTCATGCAGTCCTAAATATTACACTTTAATGATTTTCTCTTGCAGTCTCAAACATGACATTTTCCCCTATGATGAGCTTAGGGGTATTACTAAATAAATTTATTTAAAAATAACAGTTTTCTTGTTATGTGACAAGGCTTTCTCAAATTTTTTCAAACATCTTCATTGCACTTTTTATCAACCATGGGTTTATTATCAGAACATTAAAATGTGTTTTCAAAAGAATCGTTAGATGAAGAAATGTGAATCTCTATAAACTACTAATTCAGTTTTTTTTTATAAATAACAATTTTGTGATGTGGTAAAAACTGACAAAATTGAAGTTATTGCTTACATTCATAGTATAAACTCTTATGGTTCTTGATGTCTTCATATATAGATGAATCATGTCTTGAAATGTTTTGTTTATAGCTACCATGAAATCTAAGAAATTTAGTACCCATCTCATAGGTTACTTTAATGCCAAACTTTGCCACCAGGATGCAAACTGCATTAGTCCAGACACAAAAAAATCCATCCTTACCTGAATGCAAACAAATTGGAAACTTTTGTACATCAAGATTGCAAGGTGCTTGAGTTTTCTTAATCATAGTTCTCTGCAAGTCTTCATAAAATATGAATTATTTACAACTGACCATTGCAAAATTGATATTTAAGTTCATAATTTTTTAATGGTCATTAGTCATAATGTTCATAGATCTCAATCATTTGCACCTCTTATCATATATTTACGAATAGCTGGTGTTTATGTAGATTTTGGCTTCTATTTGTTTGGTTCCTGATTCTTGCATATCCATCAGTATCTATTGTTTGAGTATGAAGTTTGGGCAATGTAGGACCAGACAACTGTACTCTTGTGTTCATTATTTTGCATACACAAGGTGGTGCATGTATCTTGACCTCTAGGGAAAGTATTGTTCGGCATCTGACTAAACAATGTTGACATTAAGTGGGAGTTGAAGACCTTGGTTATAATGCTTTCTTACATTAGATTAAAGACCTTAGTTATAATGCTTTCTTACATTTGATTGAAGACCTTGTTTATAATGCTTTCTTACATGATTGAATAACTTGGTTATAATGCTTTCTTACATTAGATAGGAGAAATGAAATCAGTTTTGTCCAATGTATGGATACCTAACACATTTTGATGTTTATGATTGCAGTCTATTAACAGATGCTCAGAAATTGAAGGTGCTACATGTAAGTCACAATTGCCTGAAGTTTCTCCCAGAATATGTCAATAGTGCTACGCTGGAGGAAATCAGTCTGGAACACAACCAGCTCTCATCACTTCCTGATGAATTCTTCACAAAAATGCCAAAGTATGTCTGAAAAAAAAATCAGAGTTGTACATTAGTATCATTGCTACCATCATCTTCAGCCAAAATTAATGTTATCATCATCATCATCATCAACACTACTACCACCACAACCACCATTATTTTAATTCACAGATATAGTTGAATATACAGATGAATATGATGTGATATCTATTACACTGTTATTTTTATCTTCACAAGACCTTTAAAGTAATATTACTAATTTTTATATACACCCCTAAATTTCTTCTTTGCCCTTATATATATATATATATATATATATATATATATATATATATATATATATATATATATATTGTTGCTCTCAATTTGTCCCAACTTTTACTTTCCATACTGCTGAGCATTGAGCATATTGAATATACATATAAAGACAGATTTGTCTGTATTTACAGGCTAATGTATTTATATGTTGAATATACATATAAAGATGTCAATACTTACAGGCTATTGTATTTGTATGATAAATATACATATAAAGATCTTAGTATTTACAGGCTAATGTATTTGCATATTGAATATACCAGTACATATTAAGATGTCAGTATTTACAGGCTAATGTATTTGTACATTGATATTTTAAAGAGGAGTTCAATAAAATAACGAAATTTGTTTCTTTTGTCAAACACAATGTTTTTTTATTTTCTTTTTATAGACTGCGATATTTGTGCTTGACACATAACAATCTAGTCATGATTTCACCACCTCAACAAAATGTCTACCAGAACAAGCTCACAGAGTTGTATATATCAGCAAATTACCTGACAGACGAGGCGGTACCATTGATTTGTAATTTTCCTCGGCTCAAGGTGCTCCACATGGCTCACAATGATATTACAGAAATACACGACAGGTATGCTCTGTGGCATGTCCATACATTTATGTGTCACTGATGGGTAAAAATCCATCCTAAAGAAACTAGATTTCATCAACTTCCAAATACATCAAATGGGAGGCAGTATGATGTCTTAAAATAATTTTAAAGTGTCTTCTGCAGCATCAGAAAAATGATAAAATAGAAAGTAAAGATTTTTTAAAATACTATCTACTATTTTACCAAAACAAAGGGGCATAACTGTAAAGTGGATGGTTTAAATAATTGACAGTTATTAAGATATAAAATAGACCACTCCGGTGGCCTAGTGGTTAGAGCATCTGCTGTGGAAGCGGGAGGTCATGGGTTCAATCCCTGGCCGAGTCATACCAAAGACTTACAAGAATGGTACTAACAGCTACCTTGCTTGGCACTCAGCATTAAGAGGTTATTGTTAGGACTGGTTGGCCAGGATAATGTGACTGGGTGGGACATCATGCAACATGTCTGCAGCATGATGCCCCAGTGCTAGACATCACTATAAACTGCCTCACTGCAGACATCGTAGCAATATGACTGAAAAATTGTTAAAACTACATTAAAAATCCTTATCAAACAAACATGCCGGCTCCAGAGCAACCTAACCTAATGGAAAATAATATTGTTACGAGGGATGGAAGTGTACGGGGCCAAAAGGGACTCGCTATCTCTTAAGAGAGCCCACCTACACTATGCTGGGTATTACATTCCCATGGCAGCTCCACAGCAACCAAACCTAATGGAATGATAAAATAACATGGAACAATAAAAGTAAACCTAAAATAAAAGAAATACATAAAGGTATAAACATTAAAAGTTATATTAACTACCAGTTATACAATCAATAAGGCAAGCATCTTACCTCTTTTCTTCTCTTATGCTTCTAAATTCTTCTTTCTATATAACCCCATTGACAACATCTCATAACTGAGTTTAATATTATGAAGGTATTATAGGACCCTAAAAAACATGATACCGCTGTGGTTAAAGTATAACCACTAACACGCGCCCCTAACTATGGTCCCAACTAGAGTGTATGAGGTAGTCTCAAAACCAAGACTATCAGGTCCAGCGACACAATGTTGCAACTAAAAACCTCATCATATATGCATAGGTTATGAAACCCAAATTAGATCTTATAAGGTAGTCTCAAACCCTAGACTATCAGGCCAAGCAACACAAGGTTGCAACCAAAAATATGCTAATTTAAAAAATGACCTCAAATTCATACTCTATAAAGATAGTTAACCCCAAAACTATCAGGCCTTGCAGTAACTTAATAACATCATGCATTAACTAATAATGCAAATAGTTGTCATATGGGGTTATATATTCTACACAAAACAGCACAAAGAATTCCAAATTGATAGGGAAAAATATGGAAGCAAATTGACGAGGGAGCAAGGATGTTTAGAGTGAGAATCCAAAACAAGACACCCAAGATGTATACAGGGAATCATTGAGTGAGTACAGGGTCAAACAAGACACTCAAGAAGTATACAGAGACCAACCACAGGAGCAGAGGGATAATCGGTCACTAACAAGTGATCATGGGATTCTCCAAAGAAAAAAAAAAAGTCCTTTTCAGGGCTATTGTCTTTCATTGTTTTAATAGGGTCTTCCACTTGGTTACAGAAACCCTCCTTGACAAGTTCTATCCAAAAAACCTAACTTGATCATTTTCTGACCCACTGCTCAAAATTAACAATCTAATCCTCTCTAACAGTGGCTACCTTTCAAATGATGTTTAGTCATATCAGCAAAAGAAATTGTTAGGGACATATAATATGTACGCTTTTGTACTAGAAGATTGGCATAGATAGGAACGTAATTTAATTCTTCAACTCTACCATTTGATGAATTGCATCAGTGGCTTACACAATTTTGGCATAGGGAAATCCACTAGAAAAACTGGATTGAATTTGGAATAAGCGTACGTTGGTTGATAGGTTGAGTGCATGATGGGTCTATTCCCACTCACCCAGGTCTAACATTAATATCATTAGCCCCTTTTTAGGGGTATGATATGACGACCAAATTAAATAGCGCACTCTGTGCGCATAAATGCCAGGAAAATGTGGCACCATTCCATCTTCCTGGATAAATGAATCACTGCCATGTAAATAAATGGCAGTGCAAAATAGTGAACATATGACCTTAGTTGCCGGTTTCACTTTAAATCCAACTATTGATGGATCAAACAAACAAACAAAACAAACAAACAAAGTTATCAAAATATTTACTAACAACACATACTACATTGTCAGGGAATTCTTTTAAATAGCATTTTGAGGCAAACGTTGCTTAGACACAAAGATTTTTTTATTTAGTTTAGTATCTTTCTTGTTGTTGTTGTAAGGAATAACAACATTTTTCAGCACAAAATAGGCTATACATTGCAGCCAGTATTAATGATGGATGAAGAACTTCGTGAAAAACCTCTGGAAAGAACCACTAACCCATGAGAAGCTACTGACAAGCTTTCTCACATACCCACATTGACCGAATCTGAGACTCAGATCCACGCAGAGAGAAGTGAGATGGCAGTGATCCATAACAGATGGCACTTTAGACAACTCGCCACTTCAGGGCCCTCTTTTATTTTGTAAATTATAGATAAATCTGTCAAAATGAAGAAGAATATACTTCATTACTCTTAGACACTTCTTTCAATTGTAAAACAATCCTTTCTTCATTACATTTGCACATAACATCTTACAAAAAGAAACAAATACAGTATATACTTTTGTAACACCAAGCTCACAGTGGTTTAGCTATACTATGCATTTGAAGAATTGTTTGTATAAAGTTGTTTTTTGTTTTTGTTGCTTACTTTTTACTTTAAATGTGCAACAAAATTCATAGGATTAACATTTGTGCTCAGTTCAAATTTGGTAAGACTATTCTTCACCTAAATTCATTTTCAGAGATTTTAGAAAGCTAGAAAACTTGCAGGAACTGAATATATCTGGCAATAAACTGCGTCACTTGCCACGGAGTATTGGACGTCATCCAAAACTTCAGATCTTGAGAGCAAATGCCAATCTTCTGAAAGAACTTCCTGATTTTAGGCAGTCTACAAACCTCAAGGTAGGCATTCTTAGAATTCTTTTTAAATAATAGGTTATTCACTTATCTGTCCTAGTTTTGCTGATTTTAAAATATCCATGGGGTGTCTGTCAAATGGCTCATCCAGACATCTGTGTGTGTGTATATATATATATATATATATATATATATATATATATATATATATATATATATATATATATATATATATATATATATATATATATATATATATATATACACACACACAGAACGTGAATATTATTAAGGAACGTGAATATTAGCAATGACGATATATTCAACATAATGGATTATTATTATTATTATTATTATTATTATTATTAATTATATGTGGCAGTTATTGTCATTGTTCTCTTCCTTTATTACTGTACTTAACTATCATATACGTTCCACCACTCTTTCACCACTCTTTCTCAATATATATATTTAAAACATCTAGCAACAATCTGAAAACTGTTTAACAAATTGCCTTGCATAAATGCTAATGGATGCCTTTATTACATTCCAGTGGAAGTACTGTTTAATGCCTCCATCAAGGCACATTTGGACACTGTGCTCCATCTGATTTACATCATACTGGCTCATTTGGACACTGTGCTCCATCTGATTCACATCATACTGGCTCATTTGGACACTGTGCTCCATCTGATTCACATCATACTGGCTCATTTGGACACTGTGCTCCATCTGATTCACATATTGTCACATTTAAACATTGCTCCATCTGATTCACATACAGGCACATTTGGATCCTGCGCTCCATGAATGTGATCTAGGCCTAGACAGAATTGTAGGAACAATGGCTTAACCAGATTCAGATGATTCCAGTGTTATTTATATGATAAGTGAACCAGTAGATTTAGAGGTCAAGGGTGGTCACATTTGGTCACACCATTTCAGTGACATGACAGTAATTGAATTTGTGCATGTAACAGGGTCAATGCTTCTACAGGAAAATGATGTAATAAAATATCACTGCCTGATTATCTCACTTTATTATTTAAACCTGAAAATTGTTTGCAAGAGTTTCAAGACCCACTAAAAAGTATGTAAATTGGAAAATGAGGCGATGACATATTGTGGGTAGAGACTGAGGAAATCAGAGCATATTTCAGCATTTAATGGGCATCAATGACATGTCTATGACAGTCTACAGGCAATGTCGGCATTCAGAATGTAGTTACAAGTAACAGGTTTCAAACGCTGAGTCAGTACTTTCATGTGTCTGATATAGAAAATGAGCCCCATAGAGATAAATCAGGCTATACAAAGTTTGACCAATCAATAAACAAGCCAGTGAGATATTTCATGACTTCAACATTCTGTCCAGAGAAGTATCTGTCAATGAAACTATATTAATGTTCTCTAGATGCATTTCATTTCACTGGTACATGCCTGCAAACCAGTGATGATATATAAATATTGGGATGCTTTGTGATGCCCAGACAGCTTGTCAGTCATGCTTTGATGTTTATCAAGGCAACTAGCATAAGAATAACATCAATGAGCATTGCCTTGCTTGCAAAAAAGTTACAAAACTTACAAACATGGCTTCAATCATCATATCTCTTCTGACAACTACTTTGCCAGCATCACATGGTTGGAAGATCAGAATGCAAATGATTGGTATGAAAATGACACAGTCAGGGAACAATGCAAAGGCTTTCCAAATCTTAAACCCAACCACAGGAAATTAAAAACAAATGTTCAAACATTATATAGAATGTTCTTGGGAACTTCTGTAGTTAATGTTCACAAATTAGATATAATATTCGAAGGTACATGTACCTCTAGTAAATGCTCACAAGTTGGATACAATATTCCAAGTTACCTGTAGAACATGTAAAAGTTTAGATATAATGTTCAATGGAACCTCTGTTGTAAATGTTTCAATACAACTAATGTTGTTAAGTGATTAAAACATAATCCTGATAATTCTGACCCATACATGTACTTAGTGACATTCACATTTCAGGTGCTCGATGTAGGATCTAATCGCCTTTTTGATGTCTCCGTCACTAACTTGATGTCTTCCCAGATCAACCTTTTAGACATCTCTGGCAACCCAGAAATGCAGGTGGACACTAAAGAGCTCAAGGGGATCAAGTATGTAATTACTGTCAAGGGTATCAAGTATGTAATTACTGTCAAGGGGATCAAGTATGTAACTACTGTCAAGGGGATCAAGTATGTAATTACTGTCCAGGGTATCAAGTATGTAATTACTGTCAAGGGGATCAAGTATGTGACTACTGTCAAGGGGATCAAGTATGTAATTACTGTCAAGGGGATCAAGTATGTAACTACTGTCAAGGGTATCAAGTATGTAATTACTGTCAAGGGGATCAAGTATGTAACTACTGTCAAGGGTATCAAGTATGTAATTACTGTCCAGGGTATCAAGTATGTAACTACTGTCAAGGGGATCAAGTATGTGACTACTGTCAAGGGGATCAAGTATGTAACTACTGTCAAGGGGATCAAGTATGTAATTACTATCAAGGGGATCAAGTATGTAACTACTGTCAAGGGTATCAAATATGTAACTACTGTCAAGGGGATCAAGTATGTGACTACTGTCAAAGGGATCAAGTATGTAACTACTGTCAAGGGGATCAAGTATATAATTACTGTCAAGGGTATCAAGTATATAATTACTGTCAAGGGTATCAAGTATGTAATTACTGTCAAGGGTATCAAGTATGTAACTACTGTCAAGGGGATCAAGTATGTGACTACTGTCAAAGGGATCAAGTATGTAACTACTGTCAAGGGTATCAAATATGTAACTACTGTCAAGGGGATCAAGTATGTGACTACTGTCAAAGGGATCAAGTATGTAACTACTGTCAAGGGGATCAAGTATATGACTACTGTCAAGGGGATCAAGTATGTAACTACTGTCAAGGGGATCAAGAATGTAACTACTGCCAAGCTTTTTAAGCTTTTTATATTGAGTTGTAAGTCTAAGTAAAGCTTGAATGGTTATCAGTAAGTGCCATAAAGGCTCATATTGCATTTAATTGAAGTTATAAAGCTATTTGCACTTTTCAAATCAGTCAGTGTGAAAGAAATTTATTTCAGGTTTTAGAAGGAGATGCCTCCACCAAATGCCTTGAGTATATACATATGTATGAAGGTAAAAATTAAATAATGGAGGAAACTAAAATATTTATTTTTAGCCATGCATTTGAAGATAGGAACCAAAAATGTTGTATGCATCAAGTGCATACAATAACACGTAAGTGTAGAAATCAGTTTTCATTAGTTTATTTATTATGGGTAAAAAGTGACAATAAGAAACAACTGTGATTGATGGGTAGAAAAACTAACAGTTTTCATCTTTATTTTTGACCTTAAAGATCGGACAACTTTTGTAGTATTCAATACACCCTCTGGTAATGCTACTTAGGCATCCATGTATAAGGTTTCATCACCTTATCTGGTAATGATAATTAGACATACGTGTATAAGGTTTCATCACCTTATCTGGTAATAATGCATAGGCATACATACTTCTACGACATAAAAGTTACATAACTGAATATAGTTTGAAGAACATAGGTTAATGGATGGACAAACACATGCAAACTCCTATTACGTGTCTTATGTTTTCTGTTAACCAAAAAGGAGGGGCAATAAAGCAAATATAAAAAGCTGGAAAACATAGCGATTTGTATGTTTTTAATTTCCAGGTCCAAGAAAAAGGTCTGTATAGTGGACATCAAGGGACAAAATCGGTCTCTTCTGGACCTGCGAACTGCAGTCATTGATGATCTGGACAAACCTTGGAAAAGTGGACTTTCTCAAACATCGGGCATCAGGAACAAGTCAGTACCATTAGCTGTAAAATAATCACAATATTTTTATGAGAATTTAATTTTGTAACAACATATTTATGAATTTTAGGAATGTTAATACAGGCATACCATACATAATTGCATGCAATCCTGATCTGTGGTCTATTTCTTTACTCTACTGATTACTCCCAAAGAATTGCACATACTCAGATCTGCCAGCATATTATGGAACAACAGATCTAGGTCTGTGCAGTTTGCAGTTGGACTCGTAAGCAAGTATGGATGGTCGTTCACCAAATGCTTGTTTCCAATACAACCCTTTTAATGAATGCATTTTTTATATATGCTAATGTGAATGAATTCACAAAAATGATACAATATTGATAACATTCTGTTAACTAATGTATTTATTACCTCGAAAATTTGTTAGTGAAGGTAAGAATTTCTTAGTCTTTGTTGTTGGTTTTGCATATGATTGTTGATAAAACTGCACTTGTAACCTCCCCTGGACAGAATGAACAACACCTGAATATCCACCAAAATCAATATCTTTTTTATTACATTCTAGCCTTTTTTGAGGGATAATTTCCACTGACAAATAAACTGCACAAAAACTAATTTCTTTATATAATACAATTATTTCATATATTTGGATCATAAATTAGATATTTGCATTTTACCTTATCAAAAGGCATTTTACCCTTGTGTATTGGTAGCTAGCATAGGACTTATCTGCACAACATATTTAGGTCATATGATCTAATTATGACCTTGTTGGCATTCTTGCACCTCTTAGATTAGCTTTTAACAGAAATGCTGCACTTTAAGATCTTTATAATTGATCAATCATCTTCATAGAACTTTGTTCTCAAGTAAATACTATGATTTACAATGTATTACTTTTAATATTGTAAGTTTTATAAACTTTCATTACTTCCTACACTGCCAGTCTGCAATGATACATTAACACATTAACCCCAAGCACCGTGTTTATGGGGCAGGAGGTAGTAGCCTACTACCAAGGTCTGTAACGTCAAGGTCATATATGATACACTAAAATGGGTGGCATTATAGAAAGGTAGACAGATTTAGTTCTACAATGATAGCAAATAATCTGGACATATTAGTTGCACTACAAAATACAGAGGGTAAAACCTAATTTTGTGGACCCTTTTTTTCACCCAAAATTCGCCCATGGTCAGAATTTTATTTTGTGTCCAGATTTTAGACTTTATGGCCTTAGATCTAAGGCTGACCTGTCTGAAGTGCACACAAACAGGTGAATCTGTGCAAAACATAGGATAAGGTGGACTCTTAATAAAGAGTCGTCTCTATATTGAAATTATAGTTCCGTTAAACAAAAAAGAATAAAAGAATTCCCAACTTTTCACCTTCTGCTCATGCGCGAGCAAAATAACCAATGGAAAACAATGTATTTAGCACAACTAGGTTTTGGGCTAATTGAAAATTGATTGGAAATCAATGTATTAGGATGTATTCAGAAATAGTTCCCAAAATGTGTTTCCTACTCGCATTTCAAGTGAAAACAGCAAAAACATCCAGGGAATAATGTGTTAAACTGTTACACTGTCTCCCTACACTACCAGTCCTCATTGATGCATTACACTATTACAGTGTCATCCTACACTACCAGTCCTCACTGATTTATTACACCATTTAACTGCTTACCTACACTAGCAGTGTTTAATGAAGCATTACTCTCACACTGTTGTTCCTACACTTAGTCTCCACTGATGTATTACATTATTGCACTGTCCTTCCTACAGTACCAGTCCCCATTGATATTTTACACTATTACACTGTCCTTCCTACACTAACAGTCCCCATTATGGTATTAAACTGTTACACTGTCCTTTGTACACTACTAGTCCCACAGATGTAATAACACCATTGCAATATTCTTACTACACTACCAGTTCCCACTGACTGATGTATTATACTATTAAACTTTCCTTTATACACTACTAGTCCCACTGATGCATTACACTCTTACAATGCCCCTCATACACTACAAGTCCCACTGATGAATTACACTATTACACAGTCATTCCTATACTACCAACCCCACTAATAAATTACATTATTACACTGTCCATCCTATACTATCAATCCCGCTGATAAATTACATTATTACACTGTCCATCCTATACTACCAACCCCAATGATAAATTACATTATTACACTGTCCATCCTATACTACAAACCCCACTGTCATAAATTACATTATTACACTGTCCATCCTATAATATCAACCCCACTGATAAATTACATTATTACACTGTCCATCCTATACTACCAACCCTAATGATAAATTACACTATTACACTATCCATCCTATACTACCAACCCCAATGATAAATTACACTATTACACTGTCCATCCTATACTACCAACCCCACTGTCATAAATTACAATATTGCACTGTCCATCCTATACTACCAACCCCACTGTCATAAATTGCACTGTCCATCCTATACTATCAACCCCAATGATAAATTACACTATTACACTGTCCATCCTATACTACCAACCCCAATGATAAATTACACTATTACATTGTCCATTTTATACTCCCAACCCCACTGATAAATTACACTATTACACTGTCCATCCTATACTACCAACCCCAATGATAAATTACACTATTACACTGTCCATTTTATACTACCAAGCCCACTGATAAATTACACGATTACACTGTCCATTTTATAATACCAAACCCACTGATAAATTACACTATTACACTGTCCATTTTACACTACCAAGCCCACTGATACATTATACTAATACACTGTCCATTTTACACTACCAAGCCCACTGATACATTATACTAATACACTGTCCATTTTATATTACCAAGCCCACTGATAAATTACACTATTACACTGTCCATTTTATAATACCAAACCCAATGATAAATTACACTATTACACTGTCCATTTTATACTACCAAGCCCACTGATAAATTACACTATTACACTGTCCATTTTACACTACCAAGCCCACTGATACATTATACTAATACACTGTCCATTTTATATTACCAACCCCACTGATAAATTACACTATTACACTGTCCATTTTATAATACCAAACCCACTGATAAATTACACTATTACACTGTCCATTTTATACTACCAAGCCCACTGATACATTATACTATTACATTGTCCATTTTATACTACCAAGCCACTGATAAATTACACTATTACACTGTCCATTTTATACTACCAAGCCCACTGATAAATTACACTATTACACTGTCCATTTTATAATACCAACCCCAATGATAAATTACACTATTACACTGTCCATTTTATAATACCAACCCACTGATACATTATACTATTACTCTGTCTCATATTAACAGAGTACTTCACTTCCTTTGTCCATTCATTATTTTTGTTATGTATGTATGTATGTATGTATGTATGTATGTATGTATGTATGTATGTATGTATGTATGTATGTATGTATGTATGTATGTATGTATGTATGTATGTATGTATTTTTGCATGTATCTATTTAAATACTTTTAATTCTTTAAACAATATGCTTTTATTTCAAACCTTTCTTATCAAAACAATCCATGTCTTGTTTGTGTGTTGGGGATGTGGGTAGTGCATATGCACAGGAGCAGAATCCCTTGACAAGATTTGGACCAAACCCAATTTAGGCCTTTGCTTAGTACCAGTCTCAACATTAAGCCTTTTGCAGCTCATATTAATAGTACTGTTCTTAAAATTTCTACTTTGGAAGTAATAAGCAACAAATGTTCTTATATTTGGCAATTATAAAAACAAACATTCTTTTGAATGTTAGATAGTTGTAGAACAAAAAGTGTTAAGAATGCCATTCAGTCTTCATTTTCAAATGAATGTATGCTTCATGCTTTAATTATTGTCTCACCTGCAATAGTATATTGAGAAATATGTATTAATTTTCTAGCAAACCTTAAAAGCAATGAGGGGGTGGGGTGACAGTGGCGGCATTAGTGGTGTCAATTTTCCATAACAGGAAGGGTGTCAGTTTTTCATCAAGTTGCAACAGCAATTTGGTGACTGGAGGGGTGTCAATTTTAAATCTATTGTAAAAACAATGACAGAGATAAGATGTGTAAACTATATATTTGATACAAGCAAATGAACAAAAGATGTGCAAGATATTTTAATACTTTCAATTACCTGAAACAATTTAAATTTAAACATTTATTCTAATGTTATCAGTGAAATGTTTTTGCTGTGTGCTAAGTCCATGCTTTTTAATAATAATAATAATAATAATAATAATAATAATAATAATAATAATAATAATAATAATAATTAATAATAATAATAATAATAATAATAATAATAATAATAATAATTATTGTAATAATAATAGTAATAATGACCTAATTTAACAAGGCTGACACAATTAGTGGCATGTAGCAAAGCCTTCTTGTGGCCCACTATTATATGTTTAATTACATATTAATTACATAGAATAATATTAATTACATAGAACAATTACATAGTAAACAGTTGCACCTGCAATAAAGAAGGGTAATACAACTCTTGGTGCTTTCTTTAAAAATTACATTACGACACAACTTCATAATAAGCTGCATTTGCAGATGGACATAATAATATATAGAGATTACTGTTAACTAGGTTGGGGTGGGGTGCTCCCAATATTATATTTAATTATTACAGAAGACCCATCCTGGGTCGTTTTCATTAGAAATTGAAATAGTGATAGAGAAATGCAAAGCTCCTAGCCCCCTGTTTGCAATGCTGACAGTTAAATTATTGAAACAACAAAAATTGAAATTCAAATAAACAACAATTTAATACCATTCAATAACAGATAGTCATTTCTCAAATGAAATTAAATATTTAAAACCCTATCTTTAGTCTTTCACTTAACTATGTGATGGCCTATTTCATCATCTGACTTAGTGTTAGTTTTTCCTCCTGTCCTGTGTTCCTACTTATCTGTGTTATGCTTCTCTGGACTGGTATTCCAGTTCCCCTCCAGTCTGTCTAACTTCTGTCTCCATTCTTTTCTTTTTGTGTCTCTCAGAGACTCTGGACAAACTGTACTAGGTTATTTCCCTCTGTCTCCTACAGCTTCTCTGGTTCCTAATAGCTTCCTGTACGAACACACAAGGACATTAGCATATTCATCTAGCTATCTAGACTCATACTAAACAACTATCTATCATCAGATAAGCCATTACATTCATGCACATCAAAATATCCATACGTTCTGATATGTTGTACACGGTATCATGCATACATCAATAGATTTCATCAAATTGGTATATATTGATTCTCAATCTTATTATACACAACAATATCATATAATCAGATGCATTTCTGTACATTACACTTCTACAAAGTGTACATAGATATCCACATATCCATTTGCTGATATATCCTTACACATTACTCCTACAAAGTATACAAAAATAGTCAAATATCATTAACTAATGTTGCACAATGCAACCATTATGCAAAGTTATAATTCAGTTCAACATTTGTAAATCTAGAATATTACATGAATAAATACATGAGGTTACTACGAATTAACCAAATAGTGAAATTACATTATTAATTCTTTACATAAACATTGTCCATATCTCAAAATATGCATGTAGATCAAATATTACAACTGAATCAAACCCTACAAATGGTAAGTTTACGTACTAATGATTCTAGTAATGAAGTACACATACTGCTCATAATTAAAGTATAATTACTTTGCCGTAATAGATTACCATACAACAATTGAGCAAATAAGTTACTGACCTGTCCAATGCTTCTTTGTAATTCCCAGAATAACAAAGTTTCCTGACAAATTTGAATGGTGTCGGTCTAGCTTATAACTTCCCACAAGATGGTTTAGCGTCTACTAATGTTATGTTCTCAAGATACTAGATATAAGCTTGCGATTCCAATGGTGGGCACACCTTGCTCAACACCAAGTGAATGTCAATTCACCCATGGTTTGCATAATTAGCATACATTTCCCCCTCCCTGGCAGTCTGTCAAGAGTGGATTTATGACCCCCACTTGATGTTCCTTTGATCCCAACACAGAAAATTCATGTAATTTATTTGTGAATAATATGCTGCTAAAATAAGGCGCTAGTCACAAGTTCCTATGACTGTGTTACACAACTTGCTTTGACAATTCATTGTTCACAGGGTTGACCTTCGTAACATTTATGATGCGGACTTATTAGCCTCAGGGTCTAGCATATACATGCTGCAATCTTGTTATTGTTCCTTACAATATGACATAATAATATTTTATAAGAACATACTTCTACTACATACAAAACAGTGATAAAATAAAGTGGAAGGTTGGAGAATTTATACTTTAAATTTTAATGTATTTGTCCACTCACTCAAATTAGGCCATATAACCAAGTACACCCTGATTAAGTCTTGGTCACTAATTAGTCTGACACTTTCTAAAAGGCATGATAAACATCTAGATAATTATAACTTGGTCTACTATCCCAATTTTGTGTTTTGAAGTGTTTACATCTGAATTTAAATCACACAATTACAAACCAGCACTGAAAGTGATGTGAAATTTAAAAACTTGAAGATGAACTTTATATCAGGTGTAGAAGTCTGTAGTTTTCATGCAGGTAAGTTGCTGTAAACTTCTTTTTTCTACATGCAGGATCTCAGTGATGGTGATAAATAAACCAGGATTCAACAATGGCAAGGAAGGACTGTTTGCTGTTATTGATGGTGGAAGGACCGATGAAGTGTCAAAATTATTGTCCAAAAAGTTTCAGTCCATTCTGACAGAAGAACAACAAAATTCCCCATCTTCAAAGGACTACCTTAAATATGCCATGCTTGTATCACACAGGTATTTGGGTGGGAGGGCAGAATCCCAAATTGAGGCAAGACGTCAATAAATAAAAAACTGCGGTTTCTCACCATAAAATGTCTACTGTAATCTCCAATTGTTAAAAAATGTATTTTGGACAATAAAGCTCTGCAAGTTTGTCTTTTCCTTAAATCATAACATATTTAACTTCACATGTATTTCAACATTACATATGTGCATTTTAATATCACAAATATAAATTCATAAACAGGTTGATATTCAAATGTTTTATTTTCCTGGTCAGCCTATAATTTTTATGACTGGAATGCAGTGTGATATGAACAGAAAAGAAAATTAAGTTATCCTCAAAGTTATCCTCAAAGTTATCCTCAAATGATTTAATTCATAGCAGCAGAAGGGGTGCAACCTCAATTAGAGGCATCCATTTGTCAAACTAATACTTTCTACAATATCAAAAAACTAACAGCAAAAAACAGTAACAGAATTAACTAAATCGTAGGAGAAACTCTCAGTTAGAAGCTTTGTTGTTTTTTTTTGTCATTTTGGTTTCGGTTTTGTAGGAAGTATTAGTTTAGCAAATATTTACTTCTAATATGAGGTGGGCTCACCCCTTCTGCTGCTAAAGACCAGCATTTCTGTTATGATTTACCTGAGAAAATTGAAAGCTGTGTAAAAATCTGCAGTTGTATTTTCATGATGGCTGTGGGAGTCCGTATTGTGTAAGACTTAGAAATCAGTTTTCCACCAGTGACAAATCTGACATTGTGAGCAATATGATTGTGTGTGAAAGATTCTGTAAGACATAAATGGGGGTAAGGGGTAGGAAGGTAGGTTAAATTAGAGCAATATTTGCAGGCAGACAATTAATTGATGGTATTCATGCTACAGTTTGTATATTGTTTACATGTATAAAACTCTCACTGGATAGATTAACAGATTTTGTAAACAATATCATGGTTTATAAACATAGATTATTATTTGAATGCTTTCTTCTCAAAAGATGTTGAGTCTTATTCATACACTTGGTAGGTGAAATATGAGATGTAGTACACAGTTCCATCAAAAACGTACACATAAATTTATATAACAGGGTCCACAAACATCTACTGCACTTATAAGAAAGGCACGAGTTACCAACGGACCTCCAAAAAGTTTAAAAAAATTAGATAGGCATTGAGAAAAACATGGGAGTAGGGTTTAGGAACTGTGTTGTTGCAATCACATAGATAATAATTGGCTATAATATGCTTTTTCTAATGAAGTTATTCATTATTCTGTATAAATAACATTTTTTTTCTTGAAAAGGTCCAACATGTGAAAGATCATTCCATCTATCTCAACAACCATCACATGTACACAACAAGATATGTGTATTACATCCCTGCATTTTGTTTTTTGATTAGACTGGTTCCCAGAGTGCCATTTAAAATGTATACTGCCAAGTTGGAAGTCAAAGTAGCAGGGAACTAGACTAACTATTGATACACCACTAAATTATATTTATTTTTTTTCAAAAAACTAGTAAGATTTATTTTGTGAGACATGCTTATGTTGAAACTCAACTTTTTGTATCGTTCAATTAGTGCAATATTGATGTCATGATTTCATTGGAAGTAATATTGAGACTTCTTATCATCCTTGAGGATATTTCTAAGTGCCAGTTTAGGAATTCTCTGAAACTCTCTTTTCCACAATGGTCCATATCTGTGAAACTTAGCTTTTTATTGCTTTAAATGAGTTTTATTGTTTTAAATGAGTCAGTTAATTTATTGTAGTTTATGTTACATACACAATAATATTTATAATATTTATAACAGTGTTCAATTGATCAAATGAAGACTGAGTTCACCCAACATAAGACAGGGGCTGCTTGTTTTAAATATGTAGTACTTGTGTTTCTTTTAACTTTTCTTTTGTTCCACCTCCTTTATTTGATTAACAAGACACAACATGATAACACAAAAGAGGAAAGCTTTTAATTCATTAATTACAACAATACAAGAAATACTTCAGTTATAAAAACATGGTTGGCAGTCTTGATTAGGTTCTCAAAGAAATCTGCGGACATAACTGTTATGGTAAATTGGAAACATTTGGTGCTTAAATACACATTACATTTATGCTTATTACCTTTAAGAGGAACTAAAAGAACTAAAAACACAAATTTCACTTAATAACAATTATTTCATTGGTATTTCAATATTAATGTACTGCCAACAATAGGCATGACTGACATTTTCATTGATCAAAATTACTAAGAATGTCATTTGGAAAGAAAATGTAGCCAGTTCTATGACATTTTATTAAAGTTGATAATTTCAAAATGTTGATTAAATTTTCCAGGTCCTATCTACCATTTTCGAGGATAAAACAAGCAATATAACAATGTTTCAATTACCAATTTCAATTGCAATTTTCTTCAAGTTAAAGAAATAGGATCAATATCTTTTGGCATTTTCTAGATTTAAAAAATGGCATCCATGATACCTGCTCCCCATATCATAAGTGGGTTTGCATGTTATCAGGGTGTGAGTTATTGAAGGAGTCATGTATTTAGTCTTGCACACTTTGTGGAGGAAGGGCAAATAAATCATTGTAAAAGCTTGGTTTTGGCATTGGCCTACAGATTGTATTCATCTAGTTAATCAAGTTCTGATTTGTTCTTAGGGTGTGTTGAACAGTTTCTTGTAACATTTTTACAGGTGTCTGAAGGCAGCAGGTCAGAAATTAGGAGCCACAGCAGCCGTTTGCCACATTGTAAAGCCGGATGAAAACAGCAACCATTATGTTGTAAATGTGGCTAATGTGGGAGATGTAGAAGTGGTTCTGTGTCGTAGAGGTGAAGCAGTTTGCCTGTCTCGTCTTTTCACAATACAAGCCAACAAAGAGGAGTGCAAGAGGATATGCAAATCAGATGGAATCATTACTGAGGTAATTGTTGGTTACCATGGCAACAGAATCATTAGCTGATATCAGTTTATGCTGATATTTCCATTTTTGGGGGGGGTTTCCCTCACCATCTAATTCTCATATTACTGATAATAGGCTTCACATGTTTGGTAGCAGCAATGTTCTTATTGTTGTTAACAATGTTGATACATCAACAAATGGAAGCAGATGAGATACCATGTTTCTAGGAATTGAGTACTTTCTGTAAAATCTTCAAATAGTTTTGATCATCATTCATGTAAAACAAATTGCCACACTTTTGCCAGATAAATTACAAACTTTATTTCTGAAGTAGAAGAAGGAATGAACCATAGTTTTATTCAAAATTTCAAACATATTTTCTTTTTGCTTTTTTTAGGATAATAAGATCAATGGAGTGACCCATAATTCCCGTCTCCTTGGCAACAGCTATATGTTTCCCCATGTCATACCAGATCCTTATACAAGCAGTACCGTACTCCAGCCTGAAGATCAGCTGATCATTATAGCAAATCAGGGGTTTTGGAATTTCATATCCTACCAGGAAGCTGTAAATGAAATTGTAGATATTCCTGATCCAGCTCTTGCTGCTAAAAAATTGCAGGATTTAGCTCAGGGTTACAAATCTCAGGAAAATATTGCAATTCTTGTGGTTCAGCTGTTGTTTTATCCCACAGAGAGGAATCGGATAAAGACCTTGATACAGATGCATTATCAAGAGGAGCAGCATGTGCTAGCTGCATTAAAGAGGCGAGATGCTGAAAGGGAAGAAATAAAGAAACAACTGGAGGAAGAAGACTCCCTTGAGTCAGTCCCCATGGAGATTGTAAAGTTGAGAGATGGGAAGAAAAGAGGTCAGCTAAGTTATGTTTTTAATAAAGCTGATGTTAATCAATCTGCAGATATTACTGACAGTAATGATGCAGCAAGTCCTAAAGCTTATTTGCAAAAGAAGGGCAATGGCAAGACTGTTGTGGATATATGGGAGCAAGTATTACAAAAGCGCCTTGCAGAAGAGGTGAAAGACAAGGAAATGAAGCATGTGATGCAGATTGGTAAGGAGGAGGATGTAAATGCAGATGTTGGTTCAGAGGGACAGAATTGTGACAACTGGTCAACTGTGGCCATACCTGGCCAAATAAAGAACAGAATTGTGACAGTTCCTTCACCACTATCTGTGTCTCCAAAGAAATATCCACCACCACCCCCTCCATGTCACATGGGACCATACATGTATGGAGATAATACCAATCATGCCTCTGATGTATCAGTAGAATTTATAAAAGAAATAAAGCATCCTATTGATGTTGATCGAGATGCTGTTCTGTTTTATCAAATGCAACTGACAAGATCAAAGAGTCATGGTGCCAGCAGTGAAAGTTTGGATTCTACTCAATCTGACCCCTCATTTTCTTCTGTCAAGGAGGCCTTACATACTAAATCCTTTCCATCCCATAGCATTGAGGTACTAATGAATATTACAAGGCTTGAGCAACTTCAGGATATTGGAGGGTCTGTGCCTCAACCTCCAAAAACTCCACATTCTGGAAAGAGGACCACTTTAACCAACTCATGTCCAACTACGTCTGTGCCAGCAAAAACAGACAAGATTAGCAGCAGATCAAGCCATTCTGATATCAGAGATCTTGATGCTTTACTGAATAGTGGAGGTCATCAGTCTAGTTCAGATCAAGACAAATTCATGAGAGATAAAGAGATTCATGAAACTGACCTAACCATTGGTGACATAGATTCCAGGACAGAAGTTGTTTTGCATAAATCCACACATCGAAAATCATCTCCATTGTCAGATATAAACAGATTAGAACAAACAGAAGCCACTGTGTCTGATATGGAAAATTTGCAGTCATTTTCTCCAAAGAAAGACCATGATTCTCAAGAGTCAAAAATGTATGTAAAAAGTCCATCTAAACATCGAAAAGACAGACAAGTTTCCAAAAAGGATGAAGGTATTTCTAACCAAGTTGTTTCTGTTCCGCATTTTGAAAATGAAGACCAAAGTAGTACTAGTTATGATTCTGAAAAGGAATTAATACTAATTACAGGGCATGATGATCCCAAAGATTTTCAAGACACTTACAAAAAGGTGACAAGAATTCCAAGAACTAATAATAATATGGATAAATCAGATGTAACCATGAAACAGTTTTACCCATTTGTAGAGCAAGATGTAAATTGCAATTCACTGAATAGTCTGGATGATCTTCTAGCCTTCAATAGACTGCAGAGCCAAAAGACAGACAGTGTCCAAAATGCATCTGCCAAGAATAAGCTTCAAATTGCTAATATACCTAGACCTCCTCCCTCCACTACATCAAACATACCAGAACCTATGATTCCTGATTCTTTTAGTCAGCAAAGTATTATTATAACCTACTTATAAATCCAAGTCAAGATGGTAGTTAGGATCAACAGACCCAATGTCAATAGGTCTCAGTGAATCAGATGAGATCACTATATGGATCTGATATCAAATGTAATTTTTGAGCAGCTGAGTGAGTTTTCAGAAATGATCATAAATGCAAAGGATGTTCTGTTACATAGTGATGACATTGACTATTGAAAATCCTTACATTCTACCAGTAGCTTTTCTTTACATTTATTCTCATAATGCTGATAATAGTGCTCAAGTACTAATAAGTACATATCATAAGAAGAGCTGACTGGTTTCAGCTTGTAATTCTTACCAGAAGAAGAGCTGACTGGTATCAGTTTCACTGTATGAAAAGTTGCCTTTACAAATATTTAAGTTATACTTAAATACAAGTAAAGATGTAAAATGTATCAGTATCACCTTTACAATATCTTTACATAACAAAAAGATGAAAGTTCATCTTTTGTCAATGTAAAGACTATAAAAGCAGTTGAGTTGTCTTTACAAAAATGAAAGGCATTGAAAGTCTGACTTTACAGATATTAAATCCAAACTAAACTGCAAGCTTTCTGCCACATGCTTACATACTTTAAATAGTTTGTCCACTTTGTTTCATTTAACTTAAGGACAGATGGTATAGTTAGGTCAACCAGAGAGATTTGTTTAATGGGACTGTTCCATCAAAGATACAAGAAATCCAGATAAAAGTGACAATGATAACAATTACAAATGATCAATAGTTAAATAAATGTATTGCAATCATTACATCAAAATGTACAGTTAACATCAGAATCAAACAGTATCTTAATTGATATATTTTTATACATGATAATGGCCAATATTTATAAAAGAACAACAAAGGGGTTAAATAGCTATTAAAGGAAAGCAATTATTTGTGAAATACATTTTATTAATATCTATATTGCCAAAAATATCTAACAACTAGTCAATGCCACATTAATCAGTTCCATCTCTTGAAATCAATGAATTATTCTTTGTAAATCCTGAATGAGTCATTTGTTTGGTGAAGAGAATATTTATGTGATTCTTGGTCCCTATATACCTCGTATACGTATCAGTCCTTTAGGCTACATATACATGTACAGGTGTCGGACATCCTTCACAACCCTCTAACTCCCACAGGTTCCTAAGGCATTCCTTTTCAACAAGAAAAAATTCAGAGCTGGGTTGGTGCAATGTTCTGTGACAGGACTTGCCCCCGTTATGCCAAAGATTATTTTATATGTAAAATAAAAGTGTATTTTAACCTATGTATTGTGTATTATTTAAATTGTAATTTAATTGGTTAGATATAGTTTGAATAACGCACAATGCATCCTTACCTGACCCATTGTTTGGGCCCCTCTTTGTCTGTGGTGGTTCTGCCAAACACGAGGTCAGTTACAAATTTTAGCTATGTTCATGTTGAACCAATCAGATGACGGAATTAGAACACGTGATCTAACATTTGTCAGCTGGTTTGAGGCAGTGATACATTGGCTTGGATGCAACAAAGACGTGCCTTTCAGTGCTAGCGTTACAATAAATTATTAACCAAGGTTACAGTAGTGAACAGACATCTCCATCGACATGAAGTTTTCCTGATTTGTAAATTCTTCATGCAAAAGATTACTGTCCTTTTTGTGCACTTGATAACTGGTATACATAGGGATATGGTGGTATTGCATTGGTTGCAATGGAGATTATAAAATCTAGAAGAAACCATCAAACTTGAATCACCATTCACCACTGCTGGGATGGAGTATTAAAACCAGACTCACTGGTAAAAAGTGTTGAATGTGTAATGTAATGCCTTGTTGCAGGTATTTACACACAATATATACTCTGATGCAAATCAAAGTTATTATCACATTTACAGTAGAAAATCCTTATTTTGTTGCCAGTAATGACTAATAAAAGATAATACTTTCTACAACTTTAATTTTTGTAAAGGTAAATTGCAGTATATACTAATTAACGTAAAGACATGTAATGTTAAACTTTAATGAGATTTTACGACTTAAATTTGGTCTTTTTGTCACCTTTTAAAAAATGGAATTATTTCCTTTAATTACTTAATGGAACAATTTACAACATCTTTACAAACTAAAAGTTATTCTTTCATGCACCTTTTGTTCATTGGAAAAGTGGGCCATTTATTTGCATTTTAGGACCCTAAAATTGCTTGTAAATATCATCTTTAATACCTTTAACTTTTTCCAAAAATTTGTATTAAAGTTAAGTAAAGGTCAAGCAAAGTTTGTCTTTCTTTATCTTTTACGTGCTAGTAATGACATCTTTTCAAGCAGTGTTTGTAATACTTACCAGAAGAAGAGCTGACTGGTTTCAGTTTGTAGTACTTACCAAAAGAAGAGCTGACTGGACTCAGTTTGTAATACTTACCAAAAGAAGAGCTGACTGGTTTCCATTAGTAATACTTACCAGAAGAAGAGCTGACTGATCTCAGTTTGTAAATACATGTACATGTACTAATAATTAGTATCAGAAGGCTGACCGAAAGCTTTTGCACAATCATATTTAGATAATCAACTTCATCAACTTTTATACTTTATTCTGTTATAGCTGGGTGAGTAAGAGTTCATTGAGGGGTAGGTTTTCAGTACTTTCCTGACAGATTGGTTATTTTGTTATATAGATTTTGAACCACTGGATACAAGGTTTACATTGTGCAAGTATTTATCCTAAAACAAATTAAGAGTTTGAATCCAAGGATTTATAATTGTCCTTTTGAATGCATTCAGAACTTTTCCAAAAGAAAACCTCATTATTGAGGGAAATGAATGATCAGATTATCTCACAAAAATAAAATTATCTCACATGGCATAAATATCAAATCTGTATGTGATATAGTCATTAGGCACAAATATCAAATCTGTATGTGATACAGTCATTAGGCATAAATATCAGGCCATGTATGCTGAGACACCAACATTTCATTCTGAATCCGACTTCACCATGAAGAAGTAAACATCAATATTAAAATACTATAAAATTGCTTGTTCCAAAATCACCATGCAAACACAGGTACAGAGACAGTTTGAAAAATGGAGGTAAGCTTGGATCTACCTTTGCAACACCCCATGGCACTCTTTGGAGCCGGATACCTCGATAAATCCTCTAATTTCATAAAAAAATTACAACCATACTAAAATCTTTTAACTATATTAAAACCTCTCAAACAACAAATTTTGTCTCTTGTCAGCTTTCTCTTCCACATTGAAAACCTCACAAAACCTTAAATTTTACAAGAAAGCCCAAATCTTATGGAAATAATATTTGCTGATGCATTATGGAAAAAATATTATATAGTGTTGGCAGCCATGCCACATTAGTATTAAGAGTAATGAGAGAGCACACTACATTAGACTATTTTGAAAAAGAAGATTCCATACTGATTTTAAATATTATGTAAATCAGTATATTTAATGTATAGTATTTGTCAAAGAAATTTGTGGAACAATATCTTCACATTGATGTTTCATAACATGGAAGTTATCATTGAAGAGTGTCACTTATATCAAACCAGTCAAAAAGATAGTGTGGTAATAGGATTTAGGATACACACATTTAACTCATGCATGCTTCAAAAATGATGAACATGAACTGGAATAAAACTGACAAAATTTCTTTATCAGATATGTTTACTTCTATCCTGTGAGACATTTTTTTTGTATGTTAATTTAGTTAAGGAATTCTAATGATAATTTACTGCATGAAACAATTTGTAGCTTTTTTATGAGGGCATGCTTAAAAATAGAGCCTTTTTTATACTTTATCTGTCATCACTTTTGTTTCATTTACATAACTTAAACCTCACATATTTTATCTTTTAATACTTCATGGTTACATTTATCTTTTATTTGCCTTTCTTTAGTTTCAGTCAGCACATTGTAGCCACTATTGTACTGATGTGTTGTTAAACCCTAATACATGGGTATATATGTACATCCTCTGAGTTCTCTGGAAACTACACATAACTGTGCATGGATAATTTTTATACCTGAATAATATGTACATAAATACCAAATACATACATACATACTGCAAACAACACAGACCCTGATCTACTGTTACATAATGCACCAACAGACCATGATCTGTGTTGTTGGTTCTATTAATTAGGCCTAATAAACTCTGCAGATCCAGATCTGCAGGTATGTTATACAGTGGCATACCTGGGTCTATACAAGAAGGATTGAACCTACATGCAAATCCACTTTGGCAATTCATAATTTGTGTGAAGATTGACTTATTGTCTTCAACAAGTACAATGTAATCTAATTTCTCTGTATTCTTAAAATCTTGCTCTAACTGTAATCCAACATCAGTTGTAAATATAGTAAAATTTCACAAATTAAAAGCATTCGTTTTGTATTACTGACAAGAAGAAAACAATGTTTTGTAAAGAAAGTTTGTTAATTCACTCATATAACCCTGAAATGTATAAAGCTTATGCATTGCTTGAGATTTTAATTTAAAACCAGCTCAAGTTTCTATCATTTCATTTAACTGTGTGCAATGTCTTTTTGTGATTTTTGTTCATCTTTATTTAAATGGCCCTGCAAGAATTAAATCTGATATAAGGGCTATAAGTATTTGTAAACTGAGAGAGAGAGAGAGAGAGAGAGAGAGAGAGAGAGAGAGAGAGATCTGATCTGATCTGAAAGTTCATATGTCCAAGAAATATTGCATACGTGTCAAAATAAATAATATAATACATTAAACTCTGTCAAATAATAGCATGGCTTTTTGAGGCACATTGTATGGTACCATCTTGTGTTTTTTTGTGATCTGACTATTTTTGTATCAGTGTTATAATTATGTAAAGAAAGTTTAATAAATGTGATAAATTTGTAATTTCTATTTTCATTCCTTCAAATCATGTCTACAACTACTGAAGGTTGTTTTTCCAGCTATATTATATTTATCCTTCCAGATTGCTTACTGGTGTGTGATAATAAAACTGCTTATTCATCAGGACATGTCATATATCTAAAATAGGACCATTTTATTCACAGCAACACACCATATATCCTAGAATATACCCATCTTATGCACCAGTACACATTATATTTCCTAGAATAGACTCTGCTTATTCACCAGGACATATCATATATCCTACAATAGACCCTGTTTATTCACCAGGACATATCATCTATCCTACAATAGACTCTGTTTATTCACCAGGACATATATCCTAAAATAGTCATTAATTCTCTGTATTGGAAATGAATCTGTTTTGGTGAAACTGCTCACTTTTCTGTAGTCAGTACACGTACAGAAAGTAATGAGAGATTTAAGCACAAGAATATATGGTGAACTCCAGTTACTTTAACTCTGTTCAATAAAACAAAAATTCTACAGCAAATACAGAATGATTTTTTCTTACCAAACCTTTGTTTGAGATGATTCATTCTGTACTGACATTGTTTCACTGATGTAGATTCTATAATTTCAATGTCACAGTACATTTGCTCTTCAAAGAACACCAAGAAACATTATTTATATTAACATAACAGATTTCAGTCTGTTCTTGTGGCTGTAGATGTGAAAGTTTCTGGTCTAATTGTATAATATTTTCGAATTCCAAAGATTGGTTAAACTGAAATCACTATAGTCTGATGGCATTAAATTCTTCGCTGTGTGAGGCAAATACAATTAAATTGATTTAATGATTAACAAGGATATCTTGATCAACATACCCCTTTAAAATATTTGTGACAAAGTTGTTTTTGTTTTCGCTTCTCAGGTGTGTTTGTGATATAATTTAGGTCACTTACTATCTTTTGAAATGTATAAAGCCTGTAGAGGACTTTGAGGTACGGACAAGCAAGCCAGAACTTTATCATCATGGTGAAAACTCCAATAGTACATGTACAGTATGTTCTAAAGAATAGTTTAAAAAGACTATGTTGTTGTTATTCTAGGGTTTTGACACAATATTCCAGTACAAGATAGGTTATACATGGTGGCCAGTATAAATGGTGGAGGAAGAAACCTGAAACACCTAGTAAAAAAACACAGACCCACGAGAACTCAAAAGGGCTAAAAACTAATGATTCCTGAACTCTTTTCTAACAGTAAACAAAAACAAATGAAGACAATCATCCCAGTCAAAGCAATATGACTAAATTTAATGTCAAATGAAATCTTTCCCAAACCATATGACCAAATTCAATGTCGAATGAAATCTTTCTAAAACCATATGACCGAATTTAATGTCAAATGAAATCTTTCTAAAACCATGTGACCAAATTTAATGTCGAATGAAATCTTTCTAAAACCATATGACCAAATTCAATGTCGAATGAAATCTTTCTAAAACCATATGACCAAATTCAATGTCGAATGAAATCTTTCTAAAACCCATTATCTTTAAGAGTTATAGACAGAATATGTAAATTTCTGGATATCTAATTTATACATAACTTTCTGATAAATTCCAGACATAAAATTTTACCCTTGATCAAACTAGAAAGATTCGGGTAGGCTGAAAAGTATAAAATAATGATTAGAGCTTTTACTATGGTTTTAATCTTAATATTCCTCATAGGAACTGCCTCTGGAAATCTTGTGGATGCACACATTATAGTCAACAAGTGTTGGTTATGTGATTTGGTCATAGGTAAGGGACCAACACATTCTACCAATATTCTACTAAATGGTTCATCAAATACATTAATATGATGCAGATGAATTTTATATATCTTCTAATTGGGTTTTCATAACATTGGAAAACTATGACAAGATCTACACTATTTAAAAACATGACATTTAATTTTCAGTGTATAAAAATGATTCAGATTTTATGATAGGTTTTTTTACTCATAAAATGACCAACCAAAGTGAGTTTCAATATGCTACACTAAGAATTTCTGATCTATATGAATTAGAAACACAATTAAATTGCTCACTCGACACTCAAAATTAGCAGGTTCTCACATGGTCTCCATTTCATCTTATAAAACCCATTTCCTGTATTTCCTAAAAAGAGCATTTCCTATAGCCCAAATAAACCAAACAGATATGGCTTCAGTTTCACTAATATTGGAGTTCTCTGGATCTTATTCCTGTTTTGATGATAAGTGATCATCTTTTGTCACCCTGATTGGAATTGAAAAAATTAGTACAAATGTGATCACTGTAATCACTACTTTATGATTTAACAATTCTGGCTGCAAAAGTGACTTCATCAAAAGACAATACTGACCCATAAATGTGTCAGCTAAAGGAATGTTTTCCTGATCAACATCATTTGCAGAAGTTCTTTTTGCCACATCTCTGATAATAATACTCAAGCAGATATAAAAATCAGATATTTTTTCAATCTCAACAGGATAAACATTTTGATTCAATCAAGGCTTGTCAGTTACAGTGTATTAATCAAATGTTTATCTCCAGTTATGTCATTGCCTAGCGGTAAATACACTCAATGAGCAAAATTCCACTGCTCCAATAGTCACTGGTCCTGTAACTAAGTCTGATATAAAATTGACACAGTAAAGATGAACATAAAACAAATACGCACTCAAACTGCTTGTACAAAAACACTTTCACGAAAAAAAGACTACACAGATAAAGGCAAAATAACTGATAATAAGACTGAAAATCTCATGCATCCCTTAATATTTTAATATGGATAAGTTTGGCAGAATCATCAACATGTGATATAGAACTTTTTAACATGATTGGCTTATAATTCTCCATAATAAAATTGAACTTGAGTTTGTTTGACCCAACAAATGTAACACTTACAATACATGACCATGACTTGACCAAATAGAAACAAGAGCATTTGGAATAACTTTGTGTTGAGTTGATATTGTTGCCTTCTTTCTCAATCTACTGTTTTCAGTAATAAAATGACTTATTTTCTTGCAACAAGCTCACGTCGGAAGATGTCAGGATTTCTGATCAGTCTTATCAGAAGTTTGATTCCCAAAGGTTGTGCCAGATTGAGATCTGGAAGTACTCATATGACATTGCGATGGTTTCTTACCCAAAACATGCTGAAAGGAAAACTTAATGACAAATGAAATTTTGTGAGTCATTAGCAATAATCATTAACCATATGAGCAGCATCTTCAAAAATTTCCAATTTTTTTTCTCATCAAGATAGGTCTTGACATTACAATGGATGTATGGAATTCTTGAACTCTCTAACTAATACAAGTCTTTTGAGATTATCATAATCTTTGCCATCCTTCCTATCCATCTATCAAATAGTCATTCTTTTGTCTTTTGCATACTAAACACAAGTTGGTTGACTTTCTTTTCTATAATTCCTAAACCTCTGTCAATATGCCCCAGGAACTAATGCATAGCCCATTCAAAATAAAACTTTAAGCTCCTCATAATCAGTACTTTGTTGTACTGACAGTGAAGTCTAGAACTGGCATGCTTGTCTACAACTACAATTTGTAATAACAAATTCCAGTGCTCTCTTTGACATTGCCAACTTTTCAGCAATACTGATATATTTTTATTTAAAAGATATAATAATCTTGTAATTTTGGTAACTTCCAAGTCAGTGCTTTGGATGCAGGTGGTGCTTTCTGCTTGCCAGTTCTAATTTAAATTTTATTTGCCTTTCTTGGTTTTCTTTGCATTTGCATTCTCTCTCTCTCTCTCTCTCTCTCTCTCTCTCTCTCTCTCTCTCTCTCTCTCTTATCTTTCTTCTTTCTTCATTTGAATTTGTTTCTTTCTTCTTTCTGGTTTTAAATTTCCAATATTTCTTTCTGAAACTCAAGTTTTCTTAACCCTTACTTCCATCTGGTTTTCTGAAATTAAATGGTGTTTGGAAAATTCCAGTAAAATCTATATTTTAAAGAATGTTACCTTTCCTGGTTCAGATCAGAAATAAGATTGTCTACTATAGATGACATTGTGAAAGCTTGTTGGTTTAATAAAGATTTCTCCAATATGTGACTTTAAAATGCCATTAAATACAAATATTCAAAACAAACTGAATTTAAAATTTAAAAAACTAACTGAATGTCTCTATTTTTTAGAAATTTGCAAATTGGATGAGCTTCTAATTTATGTTATGGCTATATGATCTTAAACTAAGAAACAGAAAAAAGAAGAAAACAATTTCTTTTAAAAAAACTGAATAAAAAAATTACTTCTTTAAATTATGAAATGAAACTTCATGAGGAACTTACATTATGAAGCAGAGCCAAAATAATTTTAAAAAAATCATGTTTAAAATATTAGCATGTTCCAAATGAATACCTGAATGTGCTGATATGCCAGTATTCTTGGACATGTTCAAGTGCCAACAGTCTTGATGTATCAGAAAGACCTTGTCCAAAATGCCTTTGAATGAATTCACAATAATCCACAACTAAGATTTTAGTTCAAAGTCAATGAGTACTTGGTAATTCCAACAAATAATCCAAACAAATTTATTCCTCTCAAATTAAATTTAAACATAACATTAAATACATCTTCAGACTGACTTTAAGACCAGAACAATACTAGGAAATAGGAATTTTGATTGAATCGGTTTTTCTTTTATACATTTCCACAACACTATTTTGATTCTGAATCACAATGCCTCCTACCTGGCATTATGTTGTAACGCAACTCACCTGACTAAATCTTTCAATGGGAAATTACCCCAAACAGATTCATTATCTAGAACTCTAAACCCAAAGCAACTACAATCCCAAATCATGGACTAAAAGTTAAAGACATAATATTGATATAAATAACTGTAATTTTAAAGTAGACCTTGATTTCTCACCAGGACATGTCACATATCCTAAAGTAGACCTTGATTTTTCAACAGGACATGTCATATATACTAAAGTAGACCTTGCTTTCTCACCAGGACATGTCATATATTCTAAAGTAGACCCAGCATATTCACCAGGACATATCATGTATCCTAAAGTAGACCCAGCATATTCACCAGGACATATCATGTATCCTAAAGTAAACCCAGCATATTCACCAGGACATATCATGTATCCTAAAGTTGACACAGCTTATGTCATATATCCTAAAGTAGACACAGCTTATTCACCAGGACATATCATGTATCCAAAAGTAGACACAGCTTATTTACCAGGACATATAATATAAAATAAATCAGATTCTGCTTATTCACCAGATCATATAAATCCTAAATAGACATTGTATTCACAAAAACATAAGATCCTCAAAGACTCTGCTTATTCACTATGACATTATATATCCTACAATAGACCATGCTGATTCATCAGGACAGTCTATATCCTACAATATACCCTGCTTATTCACTAGAATATATATCCCAAAATAGACCTTGCTTATTCACTAGGAAATATTGCATATCCTGACATAGCCCTTGCCTATTAACCAGAACATATATACCCTAAATAGATCTTGGTTATTCACCGGGACATATATATCTTAAATAGATCTTGGTTATTCACCAGGACATATATACCCTAAATAGATCTTGGTTATTCACCAGAACATATATACCCTAAACAGATCTTGGTTATTCACCAGAACATATATACCCTAAATAGATCTTGGTTATTCACCAGAACATATATACCCTAAACAGATCTTGCCTATTCACCAGAACATATATACCCTAAATAGATCTTGGTTATTCACCAGAATATATATACCCTAAATAGATCTTGGTTATTCACCAGAACATATATACCCTAAATAGATCTTGGTTATTCACCAGAACATATATACCCTAAATAGATCTTGGTTATTCACCAGAACATATATACCCTAAATAGATCTTGTTATTCACCAGAATATGTATACCCGAAATAGATCTTGGTTATTCACCAGAATATGTATACCCGAAATAGATCTTGGTTATTCACCAGAATATGTATAACCGAAATAGATCTTGGTTATTCACCAGGACATATTCAGTACTGCAAATCTTAAAATACATGCAAACCCTACTTATTCACCTAGAAATATCACATATCCTAAAATTGACTTACTTATTCACCAGGACAGGTGTTAAATTGGTTCCCAATAAAAAGTAGGGCATGTATATTGCAAACACAAAATAACAGCTTCAGCACCATTTGATTATTAAATTGTGTTTGTATGCACAAGAGAGAGAGAGAGAGAGAGAGAGAGAGAGAGAGAGAGAGAGAGAGAGATGGTCTACTAAATAAAGCTAATGTTTAATTTTGTATTCAAAAACATAAACTATAGCTCTATAAATACAAGAAATAAATCGCTGGAGGTAAACATAATCAACTCTATTGATCAATTAATGTATTTAATCTCATTAGAATGCAAGTCTGACAATGCCCATTCATTATACATTAAAACTCATACATGTTCTTTACCTTTTTCTTCATGGTATCTCAATGGCCTTTTAGGCACAATTTAAAACTTAAAAGTGTATATGGCAGGGGTTGAATTTAACATGATTTTTAAATGGCACTGAGGCAAAGGTTGAATTTATGATACTTTCTGGATGACAAGGAGGCAGGGATTGAATTTAACATGATATTTGTATGACATGGAGGCGACGGTTGAAATGTTGATTATTTCTAGATGGCAAAGAGGCAGGTATTAGATTTTAAAGGCAAGGAGGAATGTGTTGATTTAACATGACTTTTAGATGGCAAGGAGGCAGGGATTGGATTTGATATGATTTTTGGAAGGCAGAGAAGCAGGGGTTGATTTAGCATAATTTCTGGATGGCAAGAGGCCGGGATTGGATTTAGCATGATTTTTGGATGGCAGAGAAGCAGGGGTTGATTTAGCATAATTTCTGGATGGTAAGGAGGCAGGGATTGGAATTAACATGATTTTGGATGGCAGAGAACCAGTGGTTGATTTCGCATAATTTGTAGATGGTAAGGAGGTGGAGATTGGATTTAACAGGATTTTTGGATGGCAGAGAAGCAGGGTTTGGATTTAACATTCTTTTTAAGGGCAAAGAGGAAGGGGTTAATTAAACATGATTTCTGGATGGCCAGATGGACAAAATGGTTTTGAATTTTTTTTTATTTCTTCCAAAGTAGTAAATGTGCCCAGAAGATTACATTTATGATTATAGTGTGTGATGCCTCTTCCAAGTACATCAAAGTATTACCTACTAATAAACAAAACATGATAGCAAAAATCTCAAATTCTCAAAATGTATAACTACAGAAAATAATTTTATCTGTAAATATACCAAGCCATTGCTTTGAAGCTTTTAAATCTGATGAAATTATAGCCCATAATAATACTTACTCATGACATTACAACCTGCAGTCAACTACCATTATGACAATTTCCTTGACAATATTACCATTACAATCCTGCCATAAAAACCCAGTCTCCAGCCTTTGTAAAGCATACTTAGCTGCCATAAAAAAAAACAGTCTCCGGCTTTATAAATATTACTAAGCTGCCATCAAAATCCCAGTTTCCTGCTTTCATAAATCAAATAAACCACCATCTGATGCCATTATAAACCACCATCTGATGCCATTTTAAACAATACTCTGTTGCCTTTCTAAATCATTTAAAGCTACCATTTTAAATGAATATTCCGCTGCCATTATAAACCATACTGAGTTACCATCATACACCAAATTCTGCTGCCATTATAAACCACATTATGCTGTCATTATAAACCATTTTCTGGTGTGATTATAAACACCGTTCAGCCATTATAAACCACATTCTGCTGCCATTATAAACCATACTGAGTCGCCATTATAAACCACATTCTGCTGCCATTATTAACCATACTGAGTTGCCATTATAAACCATACTGAGTTGCCATTATAAACCACATTCTGCTGCCATTATAAACCATACTGAGTTGCCATTATAAACCATTCTGCTGCCATTATAAACCATAATCAGTTGCCATTATAAACTACATTCTGCTGCCATTTTAAAACATACTTACCTATCATTACAACACTTTGATTTTAATATAACTTGTAATCTGATGGCATTATAACTTTACTTTGATGTCATTATATTTTTTTTAATACATGTATTGCCATTATAATCCATAGTGCTGACATTATAACCCTTACACTGATGCTGGTGTTCTAGATACATACTGTGTTATCTTCATAATGTATAATCTGCTGGCATTTGTAGACTATATCCTTATGGCAGTATAACCCATACTCTGATACCTGAATAACCCACACTCCGATGACAGTATAATCCATACACTAATCCCTATATAACCTATACACTAATCCCTATATAACCTATACACTAATGCCCATATAACTCATAAACTGATTCCACATAACCCATACATTAAAGTCCATATAACACATACACTGATCCACATATAACCCATAGTCCCATGCCAGTATAATCCATTCAATAATACCTATATAACCCATACACTAATGCCCATATAACCTATACTCTGATGCCCATATAACCCATACATCGATGCCAGTATAATTCATTTACTAATGCCAGTATAATCCATTCACTAATGCCCATATAACCTATACACTAAAACACATATAACCCATAGTCCCATGCCAGTATAATCCATTCAATAATACCTATATAACCCATACACTAATGCCCATATAACCTATACTCTGATGCCCATATAACCCATACACTAATGCCCATATAACCTATACTCTGATGCCCATATAACCCATACACTAATGCCCATACAACCTATACTCTGATGCCCATATAACCCATACACTAATGCCCATATAACCCATACACTGGTGACAGTTTGACCCATAGTATTAGGATCTATTTAATGTTTTGACATCCTGACATTCAATCTGTGATATCATTAATCTGGAGAATATGTGTAATAAAGAAACAATAAATTAAGCAATAGGACAACACAGAAACATAAACTATTGAGAATAATGTTTTCCTCAAGCAAATGATAAAAGATTTTAATGCATCTCACTTGCACTGAAAGTATGTGAAAAAAACTATAGCAATAAATATCAGCATTACCTTGCTTCAATTCATAATAACAGTGGGTGCATTATTTGGAATGTAATTACCTTGCTTCAAGTCTTGAAAACAGTGGGTGCATTATTTGTAATGTAATTACTTTGCTTCAAGTCTTGAAAACAGTGGGTACATTATTTGGAATGTAATTACCTTGCTTCAAGTCCTGAAAACAGTGGGTGCATTATTTGTAATGTAATTACTTTGCTTCAAGTCTTGAAAACAGTGGGTACATTATTTGGAATGTAATTACTTTGCTTCAAGTCTTGAAAACAGTGGGTGCATTATTTGTAATGTAATTACTTTTCTTCAAGTCTTGAAAAAAGTGAGTACATTATTAGGAATGTAAACTTTAACAATATCTTATGTTTCTTTGACAACTAGTAAATGAAGAAAATCTGAAAATGTTTAACAGATGATCTAGTGAGCTTATAAAATTAAAAACATATATTTCAGAGAAAACAGAAGTATGTGAATCTACTATACCACTACATTAATAGAAATTAGAATCCAGAAAAGAAAAACAAACTAGACAATGAACAACTATTACACTAACTCCGTAAACTATATATTGAACAACAATTACATTGACTTAGTTAAATATTCTAGGTAATCAATTACATTGACACAACTCAGTAATTACAACAATTACACTGACTTGGCTAACTATGTAATGACAACAATTACACTGACTCAGTTAACTATGTAATGAACATCAATTACACTGATTCAGCTAACTATGTAATGAACTTCAATTACACTGACTCAGTTAACTATGTTTGTTTGTTTGTTGTTTGATTTAACGCCATTTTTCAGCACAATATAGGCTATACATGGCGGCCAGTATTAATGGTGGAGGAAGAAACCGGACAAACCCCGGAAAGAACCACCGACCCACGAGAAGCTACTGGCAAGCTTTCTCACATAACTACATTTGCCGAATCTTGGACTCGAACACAGTTAACTATGTAATGAACATCAATTACACTGACTCAGTTAACTATGTAATGAACATCAATTACACTGACTCAGTTAACTATGTAATGAACACCAATTACACTGACTCAGTTAACTATGTAATGAACATCAATTGCACTGACTCAGTTAACTACTTAATGAACTTCAATTACACTGATTTTCAGTTATGTAATGAACATCAATTACACTGACTCAGTTAACTATGTAATGAACATCAATTACACTGATTCAGCTAACTATGTAATGAACATCAATTACACTGACTCAGTTAACTACTTAATGAACTTCAATTACACTGATTTTCAGTTATGTAATGAACATCAATTACACTGACTCAGTTAACTATGTAATGAACACCAATTACACTGATTCAGCTAACTATGTAATGAACTTCAATTACACTGACTCAGTTAACTATGTAATGAACATCAATTACACTGATTCAGCTAACTATGTAATGAACTTCAATTACACTGACTCAGTTAACTATGTAATGAACATCAATTGCACTGACTCAGTTAACTACTTAATGAACTTCAATTACACTGATTTTCAGTTATGTAATGAACATCAATTACACTGACTCAGTTAACTATGTAATGAACATCAATTACACTGATTCAGCTAACTATGTAATGAACATCAATTACACTGACTCAGTTAACTATGTAATGAACATCAATTACACTGACTCAGTTAACTATGTAATGAACATCAATTACAATGACTCAGTTAACTATGTAATGAACATCAATTGCACTGACTCAGTTAACTACTTAATGAACATCAATTACACTCAGTTAACTATTTAATGAACATCAATTACAATGACTCAGTTAACTACTTAATGAACATCAATTACACTGACTCAGTTAATTATGTTATGAACATCAATTACAATAATTTGTATAGATTCCAAGCATTCTGTTGTTCATAAACAAGTTCCAATCTACATGTACGACTTTTTCCACTGCAAGCAGATTTTGTGTAAATTTTGACAATAGTACAATATAAATAGTTGTCAGCCAATTTAGAAAACAATCTGATCAAATACCACCCTATTTGACATAAAAACAATACATGTTTTATGAAGCCGTTACCATGGAGAGGTCATCTCTTATACAAGGCCAGCTTTACAGTGCAGAAGGAGTGTGTGCATGCAGCATCCTAGGGAAAGGGATGATCATTTATTACTCACTGTACCTTCTATATAATCCAGACACACTTACACTGAATGGAAAGTGCAAAGTGAAAATGTCCTGCTATATAGTTCAGTAAAATTTACTGTTGGGCCTATCTGCTCTGTATATAAAAGTATATTATATTGGAATATAGATAAGATATTTCTGAACATGAGCATGAAGGTACCCTATTAGACAAGTTTCACTTTGAGAAGATAGTACCGTACAAGCCTTGCAAAAAAAAGTTTTTAAACAAAATTCAGTGATATAAACTTTTATAAAACAATCAATCTCAAGTGAAAATATCAATACAGTACATGTACAATACATCATTTTAGGATTTCTTTGGTAATGAAAAGCTGTCTCTACAGACTTAAACTGCATGTTCCATTTATCCCTTGAACCTGACAGGCCGGTTTACCGGACGGTTGTAACGGTGTATATACCAGAAAGGCCGGTATACAGGCCTAGCTATCTACCGTCATAACCTGACAGGCCGGTATACCGGCCTAGCTATCTACCATCATAACCCGATGTTATTCGCTAGATGGTCAGTGAAATATAGAGCTTGCATGAATGGTACAACATGAACAAAATTTTGAGACAGTTTGTTACATAGTCATAGTAATAAAAAGAATTTTATAAGCATGTTTGAAAAGACACAATTTGATATTTGCTGTTATATCATAGTGGATTATCATTCTAAGGCATAATATTACTTTTATTTTGCAAAATTTTACTTTTTATAAAAATTGCCGGTGAGGCTCGGGTTATTGTGCCGAAATATGGGGGAGATTAGAGTTCAAAGGGTTAATACTGAATTAAAATCAGTTGCTTTCAATTCACACGAGTTTGAAGCAATTCCTCAAATCCTGTAAATTTAAAAACTGTTAATCATTGAGAAATGGAAGATTGAACAGTAACTTGAAATAAATTTCAATGATTACCCTTATATTTTTAGCTATTATTATATACATCTTGATGACAAAGAATGGTTATATGGCTATCTATCGATATTCATATACGAGACCAATTGAGACGATTATTTTAAAAACTAACAAAAAATGTATAATTATCAAACGCGTTGATAAAATTGATGTCTACATTATTAAATGTAAAAAATATTAAATATTCTGCACCAAATATAACAAATCCACTACGCTATCATTAATGGAATAATTCAGGCATATTTGTTTAATAATAACAAACCTTTTGTTCTTGGCACCAAATTCAATTAAGTCGTTGAAAACAGTTGAAATCAAAATACATGTATTGTAAATGTTTATGTTATTGGTTATGGGTTTGAAATCCCCAAAACCTATAGAAATAACAGAATATGATTACTGTCTGCAATTGCTAATAAGACAAGTCCAAAAGCAAACTGCACAGATCCGAATCTGTTGTCACATAATGTGCCAGCAGATCTGGTTTTGGGTAGTTTATTAGGAGTAAACAGCAGAATAACAACACATCAGATCAGGACCGTTGTTGTTTGCAGATCGGCTCGACGTTTAAACAAGTATATATAGTATTCTTTAGTTTTAATCCAATGCATTCAGCCCAAAAGGTATTAGGCAGAACTTTTTTCTCTAAAACTGGTCGAGGCCAAGGGCAACAAGTTTTAATCGTTGAAATCACCTGCCCCGAAATATTTTATCTTTCAATAAAATTCAGGCTAGTAAACTAAATAGATATGACAGTATGAATCTTAATAGTAATTTTTGGGGATGGTTAATTTGTATATTTTGTTTTGTAGGTGAGATGAACCAATCAATCGGGTGTGGTCTGGTACTAAAAATTGGTATAAAGACGAAGAGCTCAAAATACTATATCCAAAAAAAACTCATAAATGTTAAAAAAATTAGGAACTTATATGTACTAATCTCTTTGTTAAAAATGTTTTTATCTACGAAACTAATTCCTAATTACGCCTCTTTTACATGACCAGTTGATGGTGTTAGTAATGTCCACAAGAGACATGTTGAAGAAAATTTGTAAAGATGCAGGCTTTGATCATAATGGTTTTGTTTGCATGGCTGTTCTGGATATTGTGTTAAATATTAAGTGATATTGTGAATCAGATCCTTCTGAACTGATATCCTTGCTTTACCATATAAATGGATGTAAATGTCAAACATTACTGATTTTAATAAATTTAGTCATGACAATTATAATATTTTTTGTGATATGTTCATCAACAATATATTTGTATTTTATGCTGGTTCTGTTACTTTTCACATCTATCTATCCAGTTGGGCTTGCTTATTTTTCCCAAACTACAATTCTGAATCAATGATGACAAGTCACGGATGACAAGTCACTGATGATAAGTCACAGATGGATCTGACTTGAAAAATACCCCAACATACACGAGTCAAAGAAAAATTGGCTTTTTGAAGCCAAAATTAGTTTAGGGGTGGGTGCATTAGACTTATAGTGAAGTTGACTTGCATGTGAGTATATACAGTTAGCAAAAACTGACCAGACAAAGTAGTTTTTACAGTTAGCAAAAACTGACCAGACAAATTAGTTTTTACTGTAAGTCAACCCATGACCAAGTAATAATTATCATTTTTAAATTGCATTATTTGTGTCAAGAGTTCTTTGCTATTATTTATACATACAATAAGCATCAGCAAATTTATTATTCAAAATCTGCTATATTCTATCTTATTCTTAGCCATTTCTGGGACCTCTGTACAATAACTTCTTTATAACTGTCGCATCAACTCATGTCGAACTGAAAACTGAACAGACCTAGATGTGCCATCACATAATGCACCAGCAGATCTGGGTGTCTTCAGTTTCTTTTATTAAACTTGGATGACCAAGCAAAGAGATCCTAGTCTCCTGTTGCATTATCTGAGGACAGGTCCAGGTATATACATGCAGTTGGACTGATCTTGTATATCAGAATATATGCAGTACTGAAAGAGTACAACTTTGGTAATGTTTCCCAGAAATGTTCACCTACCACTGACAGATACTATTTTTATGGGAACAATACAATGAAATTTAACTTCTTGAGGAAGTAAATAGGCAAATATATTATCTTTGCATGTATTAATCATTTCCTGAGCACAGCTGATAAATAATGAAATTAAGAAAAGAATGCAGTCACTGCTGATGACTGCATGTCAAAGCATAGTCTGCAAAGGTCTCCAGTGGATTTGAATCATCTGTAGAGGATGGTTGTAAAGGAAGGTAACCAGAGTGACCTCCATACATATAACATTCAGCCCCAGAAATAGTATGTGGCAGAGTTCTGCAAGCATATGAATTGTCCAATATTTGGTAACTCTGAGGTACACAGGCTGTTTCTGGCATCATACCATGGTACAATTGGGTTACACAGGTTGTTTCTGGTGTCATACCATTGTATATTTGAGTTACACAGGTTGTTTCTGGTGTCATACCATGGTACATTTGGGGTGTACATGCTGTTTCTGGTGTCATACCATTGTATACTTGGGGTACTGGATAGCCTGCCACTTGATAATAGGATGCTTGCCAAGCATATACAGCAGGGTCGTACTGGGCAGGAGGATGACACAAGCGGCTTAAGTTTTGTAGGGCAGAATAAGTGTCTTCATTTGTTATGGCAGAGTTTGAAATATAATTCAAAATCAGATGTGCCTCATCAGATATGACTGGTCTCACAAAGCTGTCTCTTTTGTCTGATTCACTATCGCCTCTAAATCTTTTGGACAGAGGTTCAGCTACGCTGCAAACCAAATCTGTGTGGTTTTCACAAAACACTGAATTCTTGTCATGGTTGCATGGATGTTCTGGATCTTGTGTTAAATGATTCAAAATATCTTGATTATTGTTGGAGCTACCTTTCTGCTGATCTATAACATTCTTCCTTTTCTCTTCAAGAAAGAGTTTTCTTCGTTTCTGGGATGGAAGCTGGACGGGTGGAAGACCAAGATGGTCATGGATATAAAGTGCATATTGCCCCGTCCTGGTATCTTTGTTTTCATGTCGACGGAATGCCTCAGGAGGGACCTTTTCAAGGTCAACTCGCCAGTAGTGAAACCTACATTTCAAGTCACATGGGTCCTTTGGGACCTTGTAAAAGCACTGATTATTTGACAAATTGTGTCGAACAGAGTCCTTCCAGCCTGTATACAATCCACAAAAGAATGGAAAAAACTCTCGTAAAACCTCATGTATTTCTGACAAAGTCAACTGCTTGTCAGCTGAATTCTCAATGGCAACTACGATCATTCCCAGATAGGTGTATGGTGGTTTGGGGTAGCGCTTGTACTGCGGTCTTGGGAGAGACCTATCTATGGCTGTTTTCTGAAAACAAACCTGGTTCTCTTGTTTGATCAGACATGGATTCTTAACAGATGTGATCATGGACATGATCTTTGCTTTTGTCATGGCACAACGCAAATCTCGTTCTTGAAAATCATTTACTGGGGGAATTCTGTTCTCCAAACTGCAGCCATGTTCTTGAATTCCAGGTGTACCTGTAATAGCAGAATCACTGATTTTGTTATCAACTTTCCCATCATTGCAATCAAATGTGATATTGTCAGTAGGTATGTAATACATACTTCTGGGATGAAGGTCAGACTGATCCAAATAACTACTTCTATCACTCTCATTCTTATTATTAGCAAAAGAACCAGTCTGTTGTTCATTAGAGGCTGTGATGACCTCATCTGTATTTGTCTGCAGTCTGTAATCTTTATCTTCAAGCATGAATTCCATGTCAAATCCAGATGATGATCCAGGTTTGCCAGGGATTGGTGTAGAAGCTCTCCGATATTCATTTCCAAAGCTCACATTATCAGGAATGTCACAAAAAGGTTTCTCCTGCTCTTTTGAGACTTTTTCGCTATGGCAACAAGAGGTCACAGCCTTCACTTCCTGATGGACAGGGTTAAAGCTCTTAATTTGGGTGTTTCCTTCACAATTGTAGTGGTCATTACTAAGATCAGAATCAGAGATTGTCTGTATGCCACTGTCCAGTTCTCTTGAATGGGATAAATCGATGATCAACCTTCCTTCACTCGATTCACTGGAATCATCCATGGTTTAAGTCTCAAGCAAATGTTCTGACTCAGCAACTAAATTCAAAGCATCAGGTGGTATCTGAAAAAGAGAATATATTTTCATCTGACAAGAGTTATGTACAACCTATTATGTCTTAAAAATTAAAAAGATATCAAAGATCTGTTTGACTATTTGATAAGATGAATTTGTAATTCTTGCCATATTATTTGAAGTCAATATTCCTGTTGACTGTTAAATACAGTCTATAATTTTAAGTATGTTCTGATAATCCATTCTGAGAAATATTTGGCCAAACATAAAACAAGTCTTGGAATTGAAAGAAAATGAAGAACTAGCAAGCTTACAGTATTTTTAAAGAGTGGAGAATAACTTAAATACCATATGCCTTTTCTGTTGCATGCAAGCAAAAATAAACCTTAGTTGTAAATAATAGACTTTTGGAACTGCTCCTGTGTCTGTGATTCTGATTATGTCTGAACAACTTTATTTCCATGTAAAAATGTAATTTCCATGCAGGTATAAATATTGCAAGTATTTAATGTTAAATGTGTTGAATGCTATTCATTGTATATCTTGTCATCAGCGATAAACCTACCAGTCTGGGAAGTATAAAAAATATTGTCCCACCCAACCCCGGTCTAGTCTAGAGAGTCTGAATAATTAAATTCACATAGGAAAAAGACAATGTTGTTACTATTTAAATGGTGGATTGTTGTATGCAATACAATTCAACACTCTAGAAAATAAATAAGTGTCCTACATGGACAAGTGTGTTCTATTACATGTTTTGTTTATTATTTTTATTCACGACATGAAATGGAATTTTAATTAGAGACTCGTGACTGCATCCTGCAAATTACTGGTCATGCTTAATGATGGAAATAATATGACCTTTTGATATATAGAAAATAAAGTAATAAATGGAATTAACTGAATGGGATTCTTTGTTTTTAATGAAACAATTTATAGCTCTTGTAGAAAAGGGCATGTGATTCAAAGGGAGATAACTCTTACATGGTGACATGGATGTTTTTAAAAAAAGAACATTTTTTATCGTAGATACTCACTGTAAAGTTATGTCCAAATGTAAACTTCATAGACCCCGATCTTTCATAATGTGGCAAATTATCTTGGTCTATGCAAGCCATTGGGAGTATTCAGTAACACAAACAACATAGACCCTAATTTGCAGGGAAAATATGTGGTAGCAGATATGGGTCTTTGTTTTCAGTTGGACTCAAATTAGAAGCAGTTTGTGATGATTAGTTCACAGAGATATGTTGGCCATTGAAACCATTGTAATAAGCATTATCAAGTTTTTGTGTCAGGAAAAATATATAATGACATCTACATACGCATACAGATATCCAATTTCCACATATACATATATGAACATGAATACAATTTTTTTTATCTTTGTTCTTAATATTAATAAACATGATTTTGTACAACAGAAAACTAGTTTTTATAAAATGAAAACTGCCATCATGGACTGAAGAGTCAAACCGTTAAGATACCAAAGGATATAAATACCAAATTTAAATTGCTTATGTTGGAATGGAGGGTTGGGTGCTTTTCGCATGATTTTGCCAACAAGCTTATCAAGATGGACATAAAGAAGTACAGACATAGAGATGGATGGACAAACTCAAAGCAGAATATCTTCATATGAATATATGTATAGCTTCCAATTGTGACAAAATATTTTGTCGAAGTATATTATGTATTCAAAGCATCGAAATTCAAAAACAGCATGCACATTTTACTATAAGCATTTTAATTCAAAAACAGCATACATATTTTTTATAAGCATTTAAATAAAGGGCATAGAAGCCAATTACCATCTGTATGCGAATTTAGTTATCATCTCTAAATCTGAATATTATAAAGATTATTGTTATTATTAATATCTATATTATTACATCTATTATTAATACACAAGTACATTATTATAATTACTGATCTGATTAATATCTTTATTATTAATTGCTTGATATACCATATATATTGACATATAAACTAAGCACAACTACAAACCTGGATCCTGATATGTCATTGAATATTGCACCAACATATCTGGGTATGTCTTTTGTGCTTCCAATTACTCACTCTAAAATTACACAGACCCAAATGTATTGGTACAGTATGTGATGACAAATCTGGGTCTGTGAAGTTTACAGTTGGACATGACTTGTCAGCAAGTATATACAGTACATATGGTATGAAGCAGTCATGCCAAACTTTTACTTGCCTACATTAAATGGTTATTGTTTATTACACTAACAAACCTTGTACTGAAACAAAAACCAGTCACATGGAGAAAGGATTTTCAACTTGTTTTGAATTTAATTTGTAGTTAGTTAGATTATATCAGAAACATCTATGCAGGTGATGCTTGCATTCACTTTAAAGAATTGTACAAGGAAACAACTCTATTAAAAGAGAAGAAAAAGTTTGTAATTTTTTTAAACAATTATTTAAAATAACAAAAAATAAAGTCAGCTCATCAACATGCTTAATGATGTAACTACTTTAATTATTGCTGTGCATCAAAAGCAGGTTTTTAACCTGTTTATTCTAATTTATTATCATACCTTTACAATTTGAATTTATTTTGCTAATATTTCAAAATTTAGCAACTCCAGTAATTTACGGCACAATCAGAAAAATATTCTGATAAACTAAATTTTCAAAGCTGAATGCCCAGGGAAATAAAACAAAATCTTACCGACCAATTTTTACAGATGCTAAATTTATGCAATCTGACGGTTGTCTGACTAAATTGATATTGCATAAATTATTGCATACACTGTGCTTATGACAATGATTTCCTGAATATGTACCTAACAAATTATAATGCTTTTAATCCCATGGAATTTTTATTTGACAATTCTTACACTTTCACACAATTAAGTTGCTTTTCCAATTCAGGAATACATGTGTGTCCCTCTGGCGTACTTGCACATATGCAGATGACTCTTCATTACAAAGTTTTTGCTGCATTTGTTTATTGGACAGTCATCTTATTTTCCCAGGGAATTTGTATTTGACAATTCTTACACTTTTATGCAAATAAGTTGCTTCTAAAGTTTAGGAGTACATGCATGTCCCTCTGGCATACTTGTACATGTGCAGATGACTCTTCATTATCTTTACTGCATTTGTTTATTTGACAGTCATCTTATTTTGTTTACTGGACAGTCATCTTATTTTGTTTATTGGACAGTCATCTTATTTTATTTGCTTGTATTTGATATTTAATGACACATCATCACATGAAAGGATATGGCAGAGTAGAGGGTATTAGTGGTCAAAAATAATCATTATATTTTATTATATCTCTATGTTGCTACTAAATATGTTAATACACTGTTCTACAATATAATGTTAATACACTGTTCTACAATATAATGTTAATACACTGTTCTACAATATAATGCTAATACACTGTTCTACAATATAATGCTAATACACTGTTCTACAATATAATGCTAATACACTGTTCTACAATATAATGCTAATACAATGTTCTACAATATAATGCTAATACAATGTAATATAGATCCACATCGGAAAGCACATTACGTCAAGCTAGATCTAGATCTACATAGGATGCAATTGAATCAATATTAATTAATTAATATATATATATATATATATATATATATATATATATATATATATATATATATATATATATATATATATATATATATATATATATATATATATATATATATTATCAGGGCTCGAAATTAGCGGTAGTCCGCTAGCCCGAGGCTAGTAAATTTCCTGTCAGGCTAGTAACTATCATAATGTTATTAGTCCGATGGGCTAGTAAGTTTTGTTTATCGACAGTCAGCGTTTGTTTACTCAATACCCTAATAAAGACGTGACTTCAGCATATAATCGGTAGAATCAGCGCAGTGACCGTTGTAAACACAGTCATAAAATATTTGCATGAGAAGATGAAGTCAATTTCTGCCTCAGAAATGTGTTTCTATTACAAGAAGTCATCTGATTTTGAGCCTTTCGCTTAACAGCGCCAACCACGGTCCCGTCATTAACAAACAACGGAAGTTTGGTAATTTATATTCTAATTAATCTGACAGCGAATTAAATGAAAAATTTCACTTTATTCACGCGACCACATTAACAAACTACTATTCAAATAAATTGGTTTGCATGCTCGCTTATTTGTTTCCTTTCTTTTTTTTTTTTAGCTTGCTATTGCTAGCCAAACGCGCTAACAGTCACAAACTGGAAACTGCATAATTTACGTTTGCATCTAAATGATTATAAGAATTAGATCAATTTATTATGATCACATTACTGACACATCATTTCCATATAACTACTTTTTCTATGTCAATAAAACTTTTTTAAACAATATTTTTCCCATACAAGACTGAACAAATAATTGAGTACACTTGGAGATATCCAAGCAGAATGCCGTACATTTGTTGGGAATTAAAATCTCTCAGCATGGGCATCAAAGATTTGAAAAATTTCAGCTTATTATTAATTTCAACAAAACACTGAGGTCGACTCAGATAGCTTCGTTTGATGGGAACACACATTTTCCAAGGTGAAACTAACATTATCTTTTGATGTTAATATTTTATAACAGTGTTTACAATAGCCACTGCTTTGATCCTGCAGAAGTCAAGACTTTATAAGGGAATAGACCATTTACTGAGGATATGGGGAGGGGGAAGGCACGTGTTTTGAAACGCGCGTCTTGCTCGTTCTTTCTTATATAAAGGACACTGCCATTCCTTTTCTTACATTATATAATTCGCGTTAGCTATATTGTAACATCTCGTATTTCAAAAAGAGGCACAATTCCTGCTATACAAGACAGGCAAAATGTGGCGTTTTAATAAGGTGTTCAGCCTCCGGAAAAAAGCAAAAGTTGAATGAAAATGAAATAAAAGAGGGATAATTCTTATGATTGGGAAAAGCGTAATCTGACGTTTCAGAAGACATGGACAAAAGACAGGGAATGGCTGAATTATGATGAGAACAAGAACGTTATGCAGTGTAACTGGTGTATGGAATTCGCGAAAACAAACACGGAGAAAATATTCAGTTTTTTTGTGGGTTGTTCAAACTTTAAAATTGAATCGGATATAAAAATGGTGAGGAGTGACTGGAGATCTTGTTAGAGACCGTGGGTTCTGTCCGACCTACTCTTTATAATCTTCTATACAAATGACATTCCAACAAATGATCCCTCACCAGCAATACGTTTGTGGAATATTTCAAAGGGACGGGTAAGAAGACCAGAACAAACCCCATATGGACCCAGAGTGCAGGTGGAGGACGAAAAATAACATTTGGATCCCTTTCTGGAATTGGATCCAGATTATCTTCAGAAACAAGAAATGTTAATTGACTGATTGATGATGTGAAGTAGGATTTAAACTTGTGTACCTCTGCATGTCATATGATAATGCTATTTATGAAAGAAAATTGTTGTTAATCTCAATACAAGTGTGTGACAGTTTTGTGGACAGGACTAGTAAATGTTTGGCAGGATTAGTAAATTATCAGTACACTAGTCCTTCTGGCTACCAAGAAATTTGTGTTAAATTCAAGCCCTGTATATATATATATATATATATATATATATATATATATATATATATATATATATATATATATTACCTCAGCTAACTTGCAACATTCTACATGTATTAGGAAATAAATGTTGTGTTTGTAGTTGGACGATTGTCCATATTTCTCACTGATGACCCTATTACATTTTCCACCCATGATTAAAAAACCTAAATAATCCACCCCACCCCCAATTTTTTAAATATACATGTATAGTAAATTTATGAGAAAAAACACCTACCTACCCTAATTTGAAAACCAGTGCAATAAGAAGGAAACAAATCTTGGCCTTATGGAATTCATCATTATACAAGAATTTTAGAACCAATGAAAATGATCTTGTATTATTTTTAGATTATACAATAATAAAACAATTAAGCGTGAGGTACAAGTGAGACTGATATATTTAGCTGACATGCAAATTCCCATGTATATTGAAAATTTAGTACATAGTTGCAACATTGTCTATTAAATGCTGGTGAAATTAATCATATTGACATTAAAGGGAAAAATTAATTGTTCAGTCAGTATTGTCCCTTATGTCACTTTCAGTCTTGGGGGAGGGGGGTACTTGATCATATTTAAAAACCTAACCATACACTTGCTTGGCATTACAAGGAGTTAATCATTTCTAGATCATTGGATTCACAACTGAAAAAAAAAGCATCTCGAGTACTGCTCCCATGGAATATGTGATGGCAGTGGGTAAGGCATTGGATAAGTAAGCAAAAGGTTGCAGATTTGAGTCCCACCATCAGCCTGAGCTTACAACACAAATTCCTCAGGTTTTCTTTTGAGCTCAGGTTTTTTTTGTTCTTGATTCAGTTTAGATGTTTTCAAAAGGAAAGTACATTTGGTTTTATTTATATTTATTTAAAGATGAAAACAAAAATATATCATTTTAAAATACAAATTGCAATAGCACTGATTATATGAAGTGTAACAAACTACTAAGCAAAATATATTTGACATCATATAAACAGGATATGTTTTAAACACATTAATTAGGAAATGCAAGCAAATGTCATGCACTAAATGAACTCGGCAACTTTCATTTCAGTTCAAGTTGTATATGTGCTGACGTTTCTAGTAATAATTCTCTGACAGTGCATGAACTTGGACATGGTTTTTGGAACAACGAAAAAATAAAATATGATTATCTTCAAGCAAAATTTTGGTCTTCTAAATAATTAAAGAAAGTCTTATTTTATTCATACATTTACTGGAATGCATTTGATATTCTTGTAGCTCTTCTAAATACATTCGACAGGTATCTCTCGAATTAACAGAAAAGACAAATGATAATCTTCTGTTTTTAGTAATTGTTATAAGTTTACGGTTACTGAGTGTCATTTAAACCAATGTGAAAAACCGTCATGCTAGAACGCAAATATGTATAAAAAAAATTGTTGAACGGTTTTAGCGAATAAATCATTCAAATGTTTTCCAAAGTTAGACATGGTAATCATATTAGACGGCGTATCAGCATCGTATCTAACAAAACTAAAGCCATTTATCCTAAAATAGTTTTCTGTTAAATTTAGTAAAAATCTGTTCGGTGGTTGTTGTTTTTTAAAAGTCATTTAAAATATGTATATACTGTAACGGTTGCAAAAATGTTTGAGACCATGCAAAACTTTAATTTTTTTGTCCTTTTTATGTTTATCTAGCTTTGAATAGTCGTTTCATGGTATTTTGCCGTGTTTAATAACAGTGGCAGTATTTTATGGTTGATGAGCAACAAATAAAAGATCTTTATATCAGAATTTAAATTTAGTCAAATTCTGTTGAGCGGATTTAGCGAAAAAGCCTGTTCAAGATTTTCTAAATTTATTAATACAAGTCAAATGGTGCCAAATCTACAAAATTGCAGACATCTATACAAGTATACTTCGTATACAATTTGAAAAACTAGCCATTTAAAGGTTTGTTTTTCTTTTCTTTTTATTTTTTTTCTTTTCAAAAGAAAATTAACATCGGTCATATTTACGGCTGAACAGAAAGATATTATGAGTTTTGTCAAATTCAGTCACAATCTATTGTGATTTTCGAAAAGACATTTCAAGATTTCATGGGGGGGGGGGGGGCGCTAACAGGATAATATTGATGGGGATATGCATCATTTAAATAAATTTAAGTGTTTCATTCCAGGATGCTTTTCTATAAACTAGTTTTATTTTTTTATAAGCAGTTTTGAATTTGCAAACACCAATTGTGAAAGAACGACCAATAACGCACACCGTACGGCTCAAGATCAATGGGACTCAAAGCCATGTAATATAAAATGGCAAATGAAAAGAAAGTCGCAGAGGACAATAAAAAGTTACAATTTAAATTACACAGCAATTGTAAGAATAAAGAAAAATATTCACATTCCAACATTTATTTAAAAAAGAAATAAATTTAGTACGATCATTATATTCTATTATTTTTAATTATTACTAATAATGATCACAATGAACTAATAATAATGGCTTCACAGGAAAAGGTTAATTGTTTAACAACTTGAGTCTTATGGGTAAATCGTAAAATAAGCATACTGTATAATATTGAGACCATAGGAGTTTATTTAAGGCTTAGTCCTAGACCGGTAAGGTAGCTTTGATAAGGAAATACAGGTACAATTTTGGATTAAATCCTTAATTACTTAATTATGTTAATAAAAATGAAATCATTTTGGGGATAAATGGTTTTATTTTACATGGCTTCAAACGTAAATTATATAATAAATCAATAATGTTATGCATTATTAGTATCAATTACAACAATGTCATCTTTTTTATTAGTACCACGAATACTCTTATTTTGTTAATAAGCTGCTAAAAATATCTTGAAAATACTTTTTTAATATATAAAATCATACCGTTGAAGAAAGTGCAATTAATTATGTCGTTCAAATAAACCTGTAACATTATAATAATATAAAGTGACTACATCCTGAGTTCTACCTGTACTCATAATAACTAAAATTCAATCTGACTTTTTTAACAGCTCTAAACTGCTTTGAACATACAAGATATTTCTTCTAATTACAAATTATTCCAATCTCTGAGCAAGTACTTATTTTCGAATGCTGGCTTATTTTTGTAGCTACAGTTCTGTTGCTGTTATTATTATTGCTAAATTTTAAAAGTCTTCATTTTCATCAATTTTAAATTGCTGTATACATGCACATCAGTAGTATGGCAAAAACTTGTGCGCCCTCACCCCTCCGGAAAAAAAAAACGTGTTTAAAGAGGCTCCATCCAATAAAAGTGAATCTTGGCATTTTCAATGTGAAACATTTCATAAGACATTGAAAATCACATGCAACAGGGTATAGGATTTTTTTTTAAAAATCAATATATTCACTCTTATTTATCGTATGTAATTACTAATGATTTTGTACTTGTAAGGATGAAACCATAAATATGTTTTAATTTAAATACTCCAAGAATGAAATACTTTAAAGATTACAAGTTTTTCAAATATTCGCCGATAATTCTTTCTACTCTGTAGTATAAAGATGAGAGAGATACAGTATAAAGATGAGAGAGAGAGAGAGAGAGAGAGAGAGAGAGAGAGAGAGAGAGAGAGGTGGGGGTGGGTAAAAATGTAATCAAATTAAATTTGAGTAAATCTAATTACTAAATTCACATTAATCTTACCTTTCGTCCTGAAAGCTTGCGACTGATGTAGAAATAAAGGATTCATACATGTCCAGAGCCAATCATCTATTTTTTGTGGGCATGACGTACATCCTGGATTTCAATAATCGTCTTTTCTCTGGAACGATGTTGAGATAGAACGTATTTATATATTTCAGTTACCTTATAATCCTTTATATTATAATGCAGCTAATTCTTTTATAAACAAACTTTGTAGTATAAATATATGATAGTAAACTCTGACACCCATCATTAAATGGACTCTTCTAGGTAGGAGCCTGTGATGTAAACTAGAACGCTGATAGATTTGTTTGATGTGTGTGCCGCTCTTTGACATACACAGACATCGGTGTTTTTACAAGACGTTCACACCTTTGTGAGAACTCACGAAGAGTAGAGCGACGACTCTACAGCCAGATGACCATTTTTATGGCTCTTTGACCCGTAACTTTTATTTTTATTTCAAAGTCCGGGTATATAATATAAACATCGCTAATTGACATCTGCTGTAAAACAGTCTAGAAGATAGGCTTCCAAAATTCGAGAAAGGTTAAACAAAACTTGGCTTTGCAACATTGTTCCTTTAGAAACATAAATTGAAACGTTTATTGCTTTATTTATTTTAAATACAGTACCAAGAATTAAGGACATAAAGTCACTATGTTTTTTTAAATTTATTTAATAGATGCCAAATTATGTTAAGATTATTGTATTTTATTTTTCTTAATTATTACTATGAATGATTACAATAAATTGATGTTTCATTGGAAAAGATAAATTGTTTAGCTGGAGTCTTAACCATGTGAATTAAATCATTAATTAACTTTTGCATTAGTAGAGACACGTGCATAATTAGCGACAGTTACTAGAGTATGATTATTCTGCTAGTACTGTGTTTACTTATAATTTTTATTTTTTTTTAAATTTTATTTTACAAACTGTTATATATCGAAACTATTACAAAATTATGCGGCTGATAATCTTATACGGCTGATAATCTTGTTTCTTAAGTGTTAGTGAAGAAACTTGGGACTTTGTAACTGCTACTTTCTGTCCTGTGCCCTTCTGTTCTACATTCGGAGTTCAAAGCCAATAATAGAAGTAACTTGATTTTCATAGGATGTCTGTGATGATATTTTAGCTCATATGGTCTTGAGCGCATTATCCAACAAAATAGCTAACATTGTTTCTTTGTTTTACTTTTTTGTTTGTTTGTTTGTTTTTATTTTTCAAGGACTTTACTTATATAGGGACTTTGTTTTGTACCTTTTTGTGATATCTAAATACAAAAGTTTTACAGTCAAAACGTACCCAGACCAAAACGTACCCAAACCGAAACATACCCAAGTCAAAGCATATTTAAGTCAAAACGTACCCAAATTAAAACAATACTCACCTTCGCTTTAAAAAAAATGACATCATGTTATTTTTTGTGTGTTTCATGTGACAATGACCAGCCTGATGAGAACTGGAAATCGACCGACGCAATGGAAGTGTCTTGTGATGCAGCTCCAACACAAATTAAGAATGACGTGTTTAAGAAGTATCGTTTGAACATATTTATGTTCGTGTTTTCCCGTGGAGTAAATTTTACCAGCTTATATAAACCATGCTTGATGACTGCTTCATGTTTTTTAACCAGTACTCAAATGCACATGTTTCATCAATTATTAGCGTTAGTTTAAAAAAATACTTACATTTTCAAATCGCAATAGAAACGTACATGTACACATTGGATGACTAGAAACTTCTTTGTTCTTACAAGAATATTAGAAACATAAATAATTTCATTCAGTTCCATTTTTACCCCTTAGTATTTTATTTTATTTCAGTTGCGTTCTATTTTTACATTGCGTACTTGTTATACCAGTTTGAGTCATCAGTAATATTCTGTTACTGTGACGATTAACTGCACGTGACAAAAAAAAAAATATACCGAAAACAGAGGCACCATAAATAGTTGGTTTTTTTTTCTTCTTGTGTGTCATCACGTATTTCCATATCACTTGTCTGTAAATGATACATTCGATAATGTAATAATTGCATTTTATAGGGCTTCCATGAAAACATGCAAGAACACATACTGCAAGAAAATTGTCGTCAGTGAACTTTTCTATGAAAGTTATCAGCTCTGCCGAACGTTACATTGGATTTGGGTGGATGTTTAATTTTTCAAGCTTGGCCGATCTAATTGATCTAAAGGTTTGTAGGAATACACGAATTTTATTGCAGCTAAATATTTTATATTACCGCTTAAAATCATTAAAAACAATACAGTATTAACAATGATTCAAACTGGTGTGACTAAAATACACACCATAAAAAAAAATGAACGCAAAGGAAATTAAATAAAATACGAAAAATACGAACGGTAATAAATTACGGAACGCAAAGCAAATAAAGATGCAATGGAAAAAAGTCTTTGTGTTTTTTTTAAATTTTTTAATTGTGAAAAGTAAATTTATTAATTTGCGTTGAAGATAGATCATAAGATAATTTATTGCTGATTTCCATTACTCATCAGGTCGGTCACGGTCATATGAAGCATAATATACAAACGTTGTCATTATTTAAAGCGAATGTTGGTCATGTTTTAATTTCGGTTTGTTTTTACATCAGTAAGTATCCATTATCGTACGTTTCGGCTTGGGTACATTGTGACCTGTGCCCAAATATAATCAGCACCGTACTGAACACACACACACACACACAGACACACACACCCGCCTCATCTGCGAATGATTCTTCGCAACTTACCTGAATAGAACAGGTAAGGGCCACATGTTGATATATCATGCAACACCGTGCAAACTACATTTACTTTAGAATTTGAAGAACACGCGTAACAAGGGAGCATAGGATTAATTGTATTTTAATTGTCTTAAATAATTATTATACAACAACCCAAATAAAGTACTATTATCTGAAGATAATCGCAATTTAATGAGGTTTATGATAATAATCGCACGAAAACCGAAAACGCCGGTATGCACGGGATACGCCAGAAACAGCAATTATTAGTTTTCGACATGACCTCTTTTCTGGTTTTTGTTTGTTTGATTAGGATTTCTAACTTAGCTTTAAAAAACATTCAGTCATATCGATAGGATGTCTGCAGTGATGCAGTTTATGTGATGTTTAGCACTGGGGCATCATGCCGCAGACATGTAGCATTATGTCCCACCCATTCACATTATCCTAACACCAGGACGACCAGTTCTAACACTAACCTCTTAATGCTGAGCGCCAAGCGAGGTAGCTGTTAGTACCATTTTTGTAAGTCTGTGGTATGACTCGGCCGGGGATCGAACCCACAACCTCCCGCTTCCTCGACGAACGCTCTAACCACTAGGCCACTTTTGGATTACTAGTATTGGTTCTTTTCTTTGCCATATATCGGGATAAGTCTATTTTGAGTGATATGCAACAATTTGACATCAAAATCAATGTCTATATGAAAATTTAAAGAAACAAAAATAGCATTCACGAATGTGATTACAACTATACTCAATGCGTGGTCAGACTAGATTCCGCTGTAAGGTTGGCCTAATCTATTGTCGGAATTTCTTTGTATTGTACACATATAACACGTTATTTTTTGCGTGGACACAGACAGATCTCCACATATGCTAAAAGTAGCAAAACCACGACACGAGGTGACACCTACCTCTAAAGGCTTTTATATTTCTATATGTTTCCTACCACCCGGATTAATGTTACTTATGTGAGTATACTTTTGTAAAATTACAAATTATATGGATTAATATAATTTCGAATAAGGTTTATTATAACTTTGAAAGGGACTACTAGTTTCGTTTTTCTTTGCCAAATTTCTTTAGGATTCATTATTTTAGATCTAATAATTTACTACGTTTTCATTTGTTTTGGGGAAAATTGTGTACTCGTATGTAGTTCTGGTCTACTTGATTTGTAGTGGTTGGTTCCTGTTGTATCGTTGAAGTTTTTGTTGGCTGTAATGAACCTGTTTGAAGTTTTGTTCGAATTCCGCAAATGTGTGTTCCATTGGAATTATCTTTTTTAAAGTGTAGATAAATTATTAACAAAAGTCTTACAAATTATTCAATGTATTTAAATGTTCATTTGCTTAAATTTCCAACATAAACAGATGGTTCAGTATAACTTCTACTCACATCGATTTTTCAGTAGACTTTCTGAGCTGTTTGCTTTGTATGATTCCAAGGCAAAACGAACCTGTTCATTCTGTACCCAAGTCGTTTCGTACCCAAGTCGTCTCGTACCAAAATGAGTCGTTTCGTACCCAATGGAATGGTCGTTTCGTACCCAAGGTGCTGGTCCTTTCGTACCCAATGCCATAGTCGTTTCGTACCTAAAGTACAAATGTAGCTACCAATATCATAAAAAAATATATTTCATACGTATTTTGAACTGTTTAAAACTGTTCAATTTTTCATTACAGGTATTACCATGCGAAAGTGAGTATTTTGGATCGCGAAGACGAAGCATTGTAATATAATAGCATATTCAATTTTCATTTCATCAGAATAAACTAACCGCTCCGGTGGCCTAGTGGTTAATGCGACCGTCGCGGAAGCGGGAGGTCGTTGGTTTGATCCCCGGCCGAGTCATACCACAGACTTACAAAAATGGTACTAACAGCTGCCTCGCTTGGCGGTCAGCATAAAGAGATAAGTGTTAGAACTGGTCGGCCTGGTGTCAGAATAATGTGACTGGTTGTGACATGATGCTACATGTCTGCGGCATGATGTCCCAACATCACTGTAAACTAGTGATGGGAATCGGTCAGAAATTCATAATCGGTTCCTCTTAATTGTTTACTAAGAGCAAATTCTAATTTTTGTTACGCAGTTATATATTTGATCAAGAATTCAATATGTTTATAAATGTACAGGAGTCGGAGGGCAATGGGCAGATGTTCACATTTGCACGGGATATAGACGACCCCGCCCTCCACGAGTCCCCTGCTGCCTTGCAGGTTAGGTTTTGGATAACCAAAGGCTAGGGTGCTGACACAGTACATGATTGGGCGTATGAACTTTTTCAATAAGGTCACCGGCCAGAGCGGAAGAGTCCTAAGAAGGACTCAACGGCCATGTGTCCAGGACCAAGGCGAGCCACTAGTAATGTGGAGTTCGGCTGTGGTCAACAGCCTGGAGAGGGATGGGCTCCGCCAGGTTCATTGCCCAAGACACATGACATGCAATGACAACTTTACCTCCACCCATACCGGATCGGTCGTCGCCCGGAACAAGGACCGCGCCTTTTGTCTTGCACCAGGGCAGAGGTGTTAAGTGTGCTACTGGTGCACGATCACCACCAAAACTCCGAATCAGAAAAAAACATCAGCATTGGTACATGGAACATCAGAACATTAAGAACGCCAGGGAAAGGTAGAGGAATTGACACACGAAATGAACAGATACCACTGGACCATCCTGGGACTGTGCGAAGTACGATGGAAGAACCTTGGGGAAACATCAACACAGGATGGAAATAAACTATACTACTCTGGCAGAGATGATAAACATGAACATGGTGTCGGATTTCTCGTCCACAAAGACACCGTGAACATTGTCATGAGTTGTCGGCTAGTCTCTAGCAGGCTTATCATCATACGCTTGAGGTCAACACCACTCAATATCACCATTGTGCAAGCTTATGCTCCAACTACAGACCATGATGATGAAGAATTAGAGAATTTCTATTACCAACTGCAAGAAGTTTTGGACCAGACCCCAAAGAAAGACATTCTTGAGTTGCAAGAAGACTGGAATGCCAAAATAGGAGAGATTGCCGTTGATAACTGGAAAGGCACACGTGGACGCTACTGCAATGCAGAGACCAACGACAAAGGCTTAAGGCTCCTGGAATTTGCCAGCTTCAATGATCTGTAGCTGATGAATACGTTTGGTCCACACAAAGCATCCAGAAGGTGGACCTGGCATAGCCCGAATGGAGAACACCATAACCAGATTGGTAATATCATGGTGAAGATACGTTTCCACACCAGAGTAAACATTGCCAAGATAAGAAGTTTCCTAGGAGCAGACATTGGCAGTGACCATGACTTAATGATGACGACCCTCCGACTACGTTTAAAAAAGTCAACAAAGAGGGCCCCACAAGTTCAACCTTGACAAGCTAAAAGACCCAGATGTCTTGGAAGCCTTTCAGGCAAGGATAGGAGGGAAATTTGCACCACTGTTACTTCTTAGTGCAGAGAACACAGGTATAGACACAATGGTCGACACATTTAACATAGCAATGACCCAAACAGCCAGTGAGATCCTTGGCAGACAACGACGACCAAAGAAACCGTGGGTTACAACTGACATTCTTGATCTGTGTGACAAGCGTCGAGAGCTAAAAAAGAAGAAGTCAGAACTAGAATGAGCAAAACAATACAGGGAAATCAACCAGATTATCAAGAAAAGCATGAGAAAGGCAAGGGAGACATGGATTGAAGACCAGTGTAAAGATATAGAAAACAATCTAAAGAAAAATAATAGCAAAAAAGCATACCAACTGGTAAAAGTCCTGACCAGTGTAAAACAAGGACGCTCCTCCATCATTCAAGATAAGGGAGGGAAATGTCTTACAGAAGAACAAGACATTCTTAAGAGATGGACAGAATACTGCTCAGACCTGTACAACCAGAGACCTACAGGGGACCCAGACATACTCAACACCCCATCAGTGACCAACACTGACAACTACCTCATCCTCCGAGAAGAAGTAGAGGCTGCAGTGAAAGCATTGAAAAAGGGAAGGCAGCAGGAGTAGACAACATCCCTGCAGAACTAGTCCAAGAAGGGGGTGAAGCCATGATAAGCGCCCTATTAACAATCTGCAACAAGATCTGGCAGACAGGGGAATGGCCAACACCATGGACTCAGTCACTCATAGTAACTCTCCCGAAAAAAAGGCAATTTTCAGCAATGTCAGAACTATCGTACGATCAGTCTTATATGCCACCCAAGCAAAGTCATGCTAAAAATCATATTAAACAGACTGAAGACGCAGGAAGAGGAAATCATAGCTGAAGAACAGGCAGGCTTCAGACCAGGGCGAAGCACAACTGAACAGATTTTCAACCTGAGAATACTATGCGAGAAATATCTCCAGCACCAACAAGACCTTTATCATGTCTTTATAGATTTTAAGAAGGCATTTGACAGGGTATGGCATGCAACCCTTTAGCCCACCATGAAGCTGTACAACACCAACGCTAACCTGATCAAAGTCATAGAAAGCCTTTACAGCAAGGCCATCAGCGCAGTATGCTTCAACGGTCAAATAAGATATTGATTTAGGACAACTGTGGGAGTCAGACAGGGCTGCCTGCTTTCACCTACTCTCTTCAACATCTTCCTTGAAAGAATCATGACAGATGCACTGGAAGACCATGAAGGAATCTGTCAGTATTGGAGGCAGAATAATAACGAATCTGCGCTTTGCTGATGACATCGATGGCCTTGCAGGAAATGAGGAGGAGCTAGCTGAGTTGGTGGAAAAATTGGACAGGACAGCTACTGCTTTTGGTATGGAAATCAGTGCAGAGAAGACCAAATTGATGACCAACAACACCAGTGGCATCAGCACTGACATCATGATTAGTGGCCAGAAACTGGAACCAGTTAATAGATTCAAGTACTTAGGAGCCATCGTGGCAGACGAGGGATCGAAACCAAAAATATTGTCCAGGATTGCGCTGACAATAACAGCAATTGCAAGGCTGAAGACAGTTTGGAAAGACAGAAACACCTCAGTCACCTCAAAAATCAGACTGATGCGCTCCTTGGTTGCATCTGTATTCCTATATGCCTTTGAGTCATGGACCCTCACAGCGGATCTCGAAAGGAGGATACAAGCTGTTGAAATGAGATGCTTTCGAAGGTTGATTGGCATTACATATAGAGATCATGTCACGAATGAGGAAGTGGGAAACAGAATTAAGGAAGCCATTGGGCCCTATGAAGAGCTATTGACCATTGTGAAAAAGCGCAAAATGAAATGGTATGGACATGTCACACGATCGACAGGGATTGCTAAGACAGTCATGCAAGGTACTGTGCAGGGAGGGCGAAGGAGAGGAAGACAGAGGAAAAGATGGGAGGATAACATCTCAGAGTGGACAGGACTGAAGCTGAGTGACACAGTGAGAGTATCAGAGAACAGAGTGGAATAGAGGAAGCTTGTTGTCAGGTCATCAGTGGTGCCCCAACGGTCGGCAAGACTAAAGGATGGATGGATGGATGGATGGATGGATGGATGGATAGATAGATAGATAGATAGATAGATAGATAGATAGATAGATAGATAGATAGATAGATAGATAGATAGATAGGAGTCCCTTCCTTAGTTCATAAAGTTGACCTTGGCCAGAGGTCGCCTGTATCCTGTATTTGCTATTTAGTTATATATGTCTGTGTGCTACATTTATACATTGTTTCTTTGTAAGGATAGCCTTTTCTATATTAAATTTTTCCCAGGATTCTTATTTAGTGATATAGTTCTCAAGTCGGATTATCACTCATTTTTCATTCCATCTATTTTGTTTATTTGAATTTTTAATTTCCAGCCAAGTCCGGTTTACCAAATTTTTGATTTTAAGAGGAGACTTCTCCTGACTCGATTTGGGTCGTCTCTAATTATTTATTTATTGATGGTTAAGAATTGTCCAAATGGTTTAAGGTACCCATAAATTTGGGTTCTCTGTGCAGTAAGGGAGCTGCACAGAGGAAGTCTTGTGGATAATAATTATCCAAAGTTCAGTTGTTCATCTTATTCTAATTATTCAATTTCCTTAATGGGGCTTTTCCAAAATACTCTTCCACGGGCCTATCCGCGTAGTGCCCTGTGATATAGCCCCTTGATGTCCTCATAATATACTTTCCCCATTAAGGTTCCTATTATATGTATTCAGGAATTGTGTATTTGTCATGTTAATTTTCATGTAAAATTTGTAAAAAGTGAAAATTTAAATTTGAAAGTCAAACTTTTTTTGAAAAAATAATAATTTAAAATTTAAAGGGAGAAAACTTTTTGTCCTTTTTCTTAATCGTAATTATTTGTCCACATGGTAACATTGTTTTCGTAATGTAGTCCAATATTTGTCAAATTAGGGTTTTGTTAAACTTTCCACCCAGGAAAAGTATCTGACGTCTGTTATATTTGTCGACCTTAAAAATTTCCATTATTAAAACTAATAAATAAAACTAGTCTTTCTTCCATGGTTTTGTCACATTGCTTCATAGTGTGGTCTGTACCCCTCTTTGTACGTGGCATTGCTAGAATTTCTGTCTGGATTTATGTATGACCGTTGTTTTAGCTAAATGTGGACTTTCTTTATGGGTGGGTCCTATTATTTATTTAATAAGCTTTGCATGTTTTTAGAGACTATGGCGACAATAATTTAATCTCATATCAATCATTGATGTCTTCACCGTGACAAAATAATGAAGTCATAAACGTTTATCGTGCCTGCAGTTTACAGTATGGTTTTTGTTTCATCAAAATAGGACTCAGAAAGAAGTCATAAACCTGTCGATTATGCTGTAATCGGAGGAATTACTTCATTGAATAGTGAGAAAAGTAATGATACTAATTGATAGCAAATTACCCGTGAAGGTGTTATTTACACCTTGTTACTGATAACATGGTCAACAATAGATTAGGGGCAGTAATAGGGATCACCCGCAGTGGAAATGATGGCTTCACCATTATCAGTTTGTGTTTCCAACCATTAAGCATTATGAGTGCGCGTACACACACACACACACACAAACACAGATAGGCACACAATAAGATGAATATAATTTTATAAATCTTAACAAACTATCTAAAAGACTTATATCAGTACATCGTAGAAGAGCTTAATTCAGGTGTCCTAAAAATAATCAGCACATTTTGACACTCAGTCTTGAGAAGAAAAGTCTTAAGATTTTACCCAAACCCTTGCCATGGCACGAACAAAACACACAGCCACACTTTTTTTTTATACTTACTCCTTAATTACTTATATATATTATGTAAGGGAAAAGTACACATGAGGACGCCATGGGGCTAAATTACATGGCGCCACGCGAAGTGAGCAGGCCTGTGGCAGAGTTTGGAAAAATCACCCATTAATAAAACTTGATTATACTAATGCACCTCTACTTCTCTGGATACTATATCCATACTTTCTCTGCCATGTCTATCTTCCGTAATAGACATGGCTCCCATTAAAGGGAACTTAAACAATTTAGAAATTTTTGTATTCATAATTAAAATAAATAATTATAGGCCGGCCCAAATTGAGACAGGAACTGTACAACCAAATAAATTAGTACAGATTCTGTCTCAAGGCAGACGGACCTAAAAATATAAATATTATTAGATAAATTGAAGCATACTAAAAATTTTAAATAACACACTTCAGTTTATACGAAATTCAAAATTAAATTAAATTATAATAAACTAAATAAAGAGACTGTCTCCCATTTAGAGAAGACAAAAAGTAAGACAACTGGAGATACAAATTTGGATGAACTGCCAATCCTTTACACAAATGCAAGGTATATACCTTATATAGCACCAACACAAATAACAAACACAAGGATAATAGGAGACCACTAGCCATGGTCAAAAACAAATACAAACGTAGACTACTAGTTGTGGGTAAATCAATTCCCACCTAGTAAGGATCTACGGAAAAAACAGTAGGGATACTAAAAATACTCCTTATCAAATATATAACCCCGATGGGGAAAAATTAAATGGGGCGTTAAATGGAAAATAAAAAACAACAAACAACATACCTGGGGGAGCACATACATACATAAAAACTTATTTTTTTTTATTGGGGGGGGGGGGGGCATCTGTCTGGTGCCCCCCAAAAAGAAAAGAAAGTCCACAGGATTCTAAAACAGAAACCATAAAATTACTTTCAGAAATACTTCAAAAGATGAGTTAAGGATCGTATAAAAAAAATACAAAATTAAGAAGAAAATCAAAGAGAGTTTGAGATGGAATGCAGCTCACAAACCGCACGGGACTCACCAGAAAACATGGCGACCAACAGAGCAAACAGAAGTCAGGGAATCAGAAAAGCACTTTTAGATAAAACGAATAGAAACAAATGAGGCATCTTTCCTGGAATGTAGCCATTCATTTTTGGCGATCTCAGTTCGAAGCTTTGAGTTTGGAAAGTAACCAACAGGGCAGGATCAGGTTAAGTGTTTGGCGGGGTGGTGGTGGTGGTGGTGGTGGTGTGTGATGCGCAGGATCAAGGGCAGAATTTGCGGGACCCTAGAATAAATTCTCCATTAGGCGGAATGCTCCTATGAATTAGAAAAGAATTTATTCTCTTCGGCGGTGGACCCGCTGACCGTTGTGGGCCACATGGAATATTGTATTAGTTGTCAGATCCTCTCTGCGGCCCTCCCGATGGAGAATCCAGGAAAAAAAGTCACAGGAAAAAAAGTCACAGGAAAGAAAGTCACAGAAAAAAAGTCACAGGAAAAAAAGTCACAATGAAAAAGAGCCCTAGGAAAAAAAGTCACAGGATAAAAATAAGTGAGAATATCACACAAATTTAGAAACCATAAATAATATATTACGATGGAGATAATTTTAAATAAAATTCAAATATATACACTCCGAAAAATTTCAACTTGTAATGAAAACTAAATCCAATAGAACAATTATCTAGCTTATAATAACATTAAACGTTTGGCTGAAACCAGTATGTTGAATTGTTTAACAATCCCAGGCTACAAAGGGACATTACATCATAAAAATCTTTTGTTCTGCCAATGTAACAAATTAGTGTCTTACTTGGCTTCAGACCTATATTCATCTATTCCATATTGTATTCAATGAAGCAAATACAATGTTTATTTCATTATTTGTTCATATTAGGTTGACATTTTTTTGGATATGTATCTATTTGATTTTTATGTAAAGTTTTCTCTATAGTAATATAGTATGTACTGTACCAAAATTTGTGTTATATTCCCGTTTTTAACCTGGAATATAACCTGACTTTTTTTCCGCGCACCGGTATGAATCCAGAAAAAAAGTCATTGTGATTTTTTTCTATAACCCTCGTGCGATGACCAAAAATCTATTATCATGCATTATTATGTGAATTTAAAAATGAAAATTTGACTTTTTTTCCGCGCACCGGTATGAATCCAGGAAAAAAAGTCATTGTGATTTTTTTCTATAACCCTCGTGCGATGACCAAAAATCTATTATCATGCGTTATTATGTGAATTTAAAAATGAAAATTTATATATTTACTCTGAAAAATAATTTAGTCCTACCCAAAACTGTGACTTTTTTCCTACCCAAAACTGTGACTTTTTTTCCGCAGAGTGTGACTTTTTTTCCTGTGACTTTTTTTCCTAGCCGAAATTGTGACTTTTTTCCGTGACTTTTTTTCCTGTGACTTTTTTTCCGTGCACCCCGATGGATAGGGGTTGGTTTTCCAAAATTTTAAAAGGTTCTAATATTTATCGAAAGGGCACCAAAGGTAACTTCTATGTGTTTATTTAATCGTTAATACCAATTAAACCTGCACAAGAATCAAACAAGTGTCCAATTTCAAGTGACAACTGATTGTACATTCGTGTGCGTGCGTGCGTGCGTGCGTGCGTGCGTGTGTGTGTGTGTGTGTGTGTGTGTGTGTATGTGTGTGTGTACGTAATTTTTAGTTTCTTTTAACCTTGCGGGTCTCTAAACCCTGGTATCCCACCATTGAACCGGCCCAGACCAACCATAATTATTTCAGAGCCAAGCAAGCTTTTTTAGTCTAAAGAGGTATTTTGTGGGTCAGAGTTAAAACCTTATTTTATAGGTGTATGTCGTATTTTTATCGGGTGGGGGTAGGTGTAGATGTATGGTGCTGTACTGTATGCAAGTTATAAATGTTCATGTTCTATCTGTATCGCTGTACTGAATTCGTTGAAATAGGTTTATGCGTTTCTTTAATGGGAGAAGGAGAAGGATATTCAGGTTTGGGCGTTGATTATCATTTATTATTTTAAAAACTTGGGGGTGGGGGCAGTTTCTTCTCTGTAAGTTTGAGTTTTGGGCGTTTTTTTATATGGTTTGGGTTTGTATGTACTTTTCTGGCATCCTTGTCCCATATGTAGTTGTTGTTTCTCCTTTTTCTGTTCCTGACTTTTATTTCTGCCAGCTTTTAATTTTTCCATTGTTCTGTTGTGATGTTTCTTTCTGTTCCTGATCCTTTTTTTAATTTCTGATTCTTTTTCTCATATTTTTCGATAAGTGAAAAATTTGCAGGGGGGAAGGGGCAACCGAGTCCGATATCTCAACATTGCTATAGGTAAATTCCGTGCCCACAGATTAAAAATATGCAGACGTATTTTATGTTGTAATGAGATATTATTGGAGAGGTAAAGAAAAATTGTTAGGATTATTCAATGGAAAGAGAAAGTGCTCACAATACGATTCTGGAACTTTTGTGAATTAGTCAAAGGAGTTCTCGACAAAGCCATTTGTTTTTGTTTTGTTTTTTTACAACGTCGCAATCATTGGCGGACAAGTGTATTTCCAGTTCTGAAATTGATACGTTAAGTTTTCATTCATTTTCACTTTAAGAGAAAATTTTTTGGCGGGGGGGGGGGGGTATTCTGGATGCTCTCGAAATTGTAGAAAGTTCCTCTCACATTTTCATTTATAACTTTGCTGATTAAAATATTCGTTAAGTTTTAGAAAACTTGTTTATTATGCTACCTTCTGTTACTTAGGATATGAACACGGAGTCGTAATAGTTTTGATTCTCAAGTTATGAATTTTTATTCTGTTTTGTTACTTTTACTTTTCTAATAAGGGTGATTTTATTATCTTTTGTCATTCATGGCCTTAATTTTAGTCAGCCGGTATCCGTATATTGATCTTATTATTATTGTGTTACTGTTAGTATTATTTTAACTTTTATCTTGCTGTTGATTTTGTTTTTATTATGTTACTGTTAGTATTATTTCAACCGGTATCCGTATATTGATTTTGTTATTATTGTGTTACTGTTAGTATTATTTTAACTTTTATCTTGATGTTGATTTTGTTATTATTGTGTTACTGTTAGTATTATTTCAACCAGTATTCGTATATTGATTTTGTTATTATTGTGTTACTGTTAGTATTATTTCAACCGGTATCCGTATATTGATTTTGTTATTATTGTGTTACTGTTAGTATTTTTTTAACTTTTACTTTGATGTTGATTTTTTTCCCACTTGTTTGAGTCATTGCTATAATGCTGTATTTTTCAACAGCTCCGACTATTTTTTATTTGTCGCAGCTTGGGAAGTTGGATGGGATTACTAATTTCGGTTAGTTTTGAATTACTTTCATCTTTTAACTTAGTGTTGTTTTTCCCAGCCAGTTTTTTTTTCTCCGTTGTTGTAAAGCTACGTTTTTCGACCACTCCGATTGTTTTGTCGTAGCTAGTGGGTAACAATTATATATATTTTTTTCTTCCGCTTATATTTCTGATGGTGAGTTTATTTTGACATTATCTAGGGGTTATATTTTACCTATTTCCCCACTGAGCAGAAAAGTAATTCAGGATGATTTTTTTTTTTGACAATCATCTTGCTACTTTTTGTAATATCTTGTTTAAGGATTAGTTCTCGCCGTTGCGGGACTAATATTACCCTTTTTCTAATTCATGGTTTCCTATTGTGTTTTGTTGTCTTTTTTTGTAAGTTTAATTTATATTTTAATTTATCATATATTATTTATTTGTTCCTGAATGTTTGCACATGACTTGCTGCTGTTTTTGTTTTGTTTTGTTGTTTTCCTGTCTGTGTATTTTGGGTATAGGCCTCGTACGTGTTCAGCTACAAATCGAGGCCGATAGAACAATTATGTCGTCCTGTTTGTTCCCTAGTTCTATAAGTTAAAAGTCAGTAAACGGATATGAAGCAAGTCCAATGCGAGTCTGGGTAGTATTTAATATTGTTAAATAATATCTGGGTTCTGTCTTTTCTCTTGTTAAATCTTCCACTATTTTACCAATGGGTATTAACATTTTCAATCGTTTGTAGAATGTTTATCACATTTTGTGAGGGCTTTGGTCGTAGGGTGGTTAGTGATAGTATGTACTGATTCATACTCGAGTAGAACATCGGATCATCATTTCCTTACACAGTAGTTCTAGTGGTTTGTTCTCCTGGTAGTTTTTGGACTTCTACGGGTTGTGCTGTTAGCACGTCCACAGGAGTCTGACGTTTTATCAATAAAGTACGGCGAAATGTATGACAACATGAATTACCCTTAACAATAATATAAATAAACACAAGGAATGCAAGCTTGACCACAACCCTTTGCTCGATTCGACTTTTTCTCACGAGTCTTTTATCGCTTCAGAATCGCAAGAAGACTGAAAAACTACACATATGCATTCAAAAGACAGTTACGTACCAACGCATAACTCTTAAATGACCATGTCCTTGGGCTACAAAATAGAGACAGGATGATAGAGAAAATAATATAAGAAAGTAAAGATAAATATGACAAGAAACTAAAAGGAAAAGGAAAGACAAACAGAATACAGAGCGGAATTCAGAATGTAAACTACACGAAGAGCACGAGGAAAAATGGCGGAGGCGAGACAAACAATGTTCGATTTGCAAAAGTTTTTTAGAACAAGGCGGGTTGTACAAGACGACGGAGATTATATAGAATGTAATTTCAGAAAGGGAACACAGCAATTAGTATTTCCAAATTTAAATGGCAGCGAAATACCGAGAACGGAATCTATCCTGGTAGAACTAAAGATCAAAGACGAAGAATTACTATCAAAACTATACTCAATCAACTATACAAAGGAGGGCTACAACATAAGATATAGAGGGAATACACCTGCCCTACCATATGGAGAAACAACGTTATATGGACACAGAGCAGTAATAAGAAATCCGGCACCAATCATGAGGAAAATAAGGAAACAAACGGGAGAACTACACATAACAGGAATACCAATGGAAATACCAATAGAAATTGTTGTCAGATGGGTAGAAGAGAAATTTGGAATAAAAGTAGGAAAATCAAGATTGGGGGTAGTACCAGGCTTCAACATCTTCAACGAGACCAGAATTTTAGAAATAGAAAAGACAAAACTCCAAACAATCAAAAGAGCATGCTTTCTACATGGATTCCTAATAACAACATGGTATAAGGGATGTATCTACCACAGGAAATGTATCAAATGCGGAGAATTAGGACACAAACCCAACAAATGCACGAGAGATACAAACGAGATACTAATCCCTGAAAGACAAATCAATCCGGAGACAAAACAAACGACATCGGGGAAAGACGCAATAAAACAAACGCCAATCCCAATCTCTCAGCAAACCACGAGTAAGATTAAGGAAGCAACTAAACAACTAGAAAAGACAATCAGAAAGAAGAACAGCCAAAGTCAAGGGATTCAGAAAACACCACAACAACAACTTGAACAAAACAAACCGATTGAACAACTGAAACCTAAAGATAACACGATCAGCACAACTTGCAGGGACCTAAGCGTACAGCAAATCACAAATATGGCCATAGTAGAAACTGGACAAACAATTAAGAAATCCAATGAGTAGAAACTGGACAAACAATTAAGAAACCCAATGAGAACACCATGATTAAAAGTAAAAGCCGAGAAAATCAGAAAAAGAATGTACAACAACCAGAACAACAAGTCAAGAGAATGAAGATAATACACATCCCAGACGAGAATAGTACAACAAATGGAACGAAAAAAACCAGAACAACTCTTAACAGCAGAACAGATACTTGAAAAGGGGAGGATAGAGAGAAGAAAGGAAAAAAGGAGAAGACGGGAAGAAGACCTATGGCGGAAGAAGCCTTACACCACGACGAGGAGCTAGAATAGATGAAATGAGAAAAAAATAAAAAAAATAAAAAAAATTAGTTTAAAAAAATACCTTCAAATATTTACTAAGAAATAAAACATAACTATATACAATGATACTATAGCACACAATTCTACCAAAAACAGGAGGGCCTTTCCATAAAAAATGGTCTGAGAAGATCAGCGGAAAGAGCACCCTCCCAAAAAAAAAATTAAAAAAATTAAATGACCATGTCCTGAATCCAGTCGGCGAATTAACCTTTATTTTCACCAGTACGGTCACAATCCCTAGATAGCAAAAATTATCTGACGGAAGTAGCCCATTCTACCAGTTTCTATTTCATTTTGTGGTATTTTTAGAGTTTATGATATACTATTTTTGGATAATTAGAAATTCGGCGAAGTACGGTGCACTAATTTTCTTCATTTGAGACAAAAAATATAACTCTTAATGTTTTTCTGTTGTTATTTATTTTGTGTCGTTCTTCGCATTCCTATTTATTTCAAAATGAGTTAGACTGTGCTCGATTAGATGGGGGGGGGGGGGTCCGTATATTTTGAAAATTTAAATTGTATTTCTCCCCAATCGAGTTGGGTCGCCTCTAATTATTTCTTTCTTTAATTATTCCAAAGAATTTTCAGGATCAATAAATAGTCTTTTGGTGAGCTCCCACCCCCACCACACCCCCAATGCGCCTCTGAAGTTGCGAAGCAAGTTGATATATCAATTGCACCATTTCACGAACTCTTTGATCTGGGTCCACACGTGAGACGTCATCGAGTATCATACCCAAGAGGGGGTTCTCGATACATCGCACTCTTTTATCAAGACAAAGGAAGCCGTCACCAAAACTTCAAAGGACCCAAGCCGACACACAGACATGCATATTTATGAAAGTTTAAAAAGTCTAAAAGGAAAGTAAACTTAGACTTGGGTCTAAACTTTGATCCAGGATAGGGCAGGGGTTATGTAAGAACGATTATTTTGCTCTGAGGCGTAGCTGGGGGTGGGGTGGGGCCAGATGTCCCCGAACGCCAGATTAGTGGGGGCGCCAAAATGGGCATTGAAATAAGTTGCATGTGGAATTTTTGCTGCAAATATGCAACTATGCATTAGGTTTTTTTCTTCTCTTTAATAGCCGTTGGCGTTCATTGGGTGATGGTGATTTTATTGATAAAAATAATGGGTTTCAGAGTTGATGGGGTGGGGGTGGGGTGTATGAATGAATCTTGTCCTCGGGTTCCAAACACTCTAGCTACGCCTTTGATTTTGCTGGGTGTATTTTTGTCATAGGGGATCTGGGGGATTCCCCCCCCCCGCGACTTTTTGTCCTTGACTTTCTGTTCATTTACTCCTTTAAACATGTGCAAGCTCCACCATAATTTTTACTTTGTGTATCATTTTCAACACAAAGTGCAACCATTTTCTAACAAGAATATTGTGAATGGCACACTACACGCCCTTTAGGCTCATATTTAATAGTATCCAATGTCGAGGACTCCAGCGTTTGGCATAAACCATATTTCATATTTCAGGCAGGGTGACCTTGACGTATGACCCCATAATCACTCCAATATGCAAACTATGCACAAACTATGGTAACTATAGATAATGCGTATGTATGTATGTATGTATGTATGTATGTATGTATGTATGTATGTATGTATGTATGTATGTATGTATGTAGTACGTACGCATGCATGCATGTATGTTATTTCCAATATAATGATTTTAATAAGGGTAATTTAGTTAATGATATTTAAAAAAATGCTAATGTCCAATTAATGGGTGGTACTGTAAGGATGCGTTATTTATAATACGTAGTACCATTTCATTAATAAATTCCAGGGGGCGATGCTCTTGAAATTTTCACGTGATCCAAGGAGGATAATACTACTGTTAAAAAGTCAGACTGATCTCCTGATTGGCTAGAACTGGTTCAGCTTTTGTTTATTGCAAAATTGTATTTTCAAATGAGAATGATTAATTTAAACCTTGTATTTAATTGTTTAGCTATTACGTTGGTGGCTTACGCATCATTCGATATACGCGATTTAGAACGCAGAATCAATCATGTTTAAAGTCGATATCGCTCAGACAGGATTTATTTAATGTACATCATTCCTTGGAATTACAGTGCCGTAACGTTTTTTCAAAGACTTGGATATATTAATGTAATTTGGATTTAGCGTGGAATTACCATAAAACATTCAAAGACACATTGGACCATGAGCGCCTTCATGAAAAATGCACCCCCCCCCCTCCATTTTACCTCTAAACATGTTTGCATACATCCATAAAACTTAATAGCAAACCACCTCCTTGTCTAGAAGATAATTCTGCGGGCACCCCTGTTTTGGGATTTATAACTTTAGATTTGCCGTTGAACATTCAAGGACATTTCTGATTTATATATCTTTCGTATTTACCTTGAAATCAATTAAAGGACATTGAAGTTTTAAAAAGTGATTTGTCTGTGGTCTTATCACTTAAGGACATTTCAGGTTTCATTCGGAATACCTTTGGAATATCATAGTCAGATTACTTGGCTCTTTTGGAGATGATATAACGTTTTTTGGAATTATTGGACATCATTAACTACTCTAAGTTATTTTTAATACTTTCAGTTTGTATTTTATTAAAAAAATATATTTTAATTACTGAAAATTTGTTGATTTTCTCTTTGTCATGTTAGGTTCTTTAAGTTCCTAGGTCATAACTGTGTATGTATGTATGTATGTATGTATGTATGTATGTATGTATGTATGTATGTATGTATGTATGTATGTATGTGTGTGTGTGTGTGTGTGTGTGTGTGTGTGTGTGTGGGGGGGGGGGTGATACCTGAGCACAACAGTGGTTATATAGTGCTAACTAAAGATAAAGTTAAAATATTGAAGAACAAAACAGAATTGCACAATAACGTTAGCAAGACAAAGCCAAATAAATGAACCAGAGCTATTATGCAAACACCATTTTATTTCGTTAATTCTCAGCAGCTTTAACATTTTTGTCACCTGAGTTTGAATGAGGTACATGTAGATGGTGGTTAACTCAATCATTGTGCGTAAACGCAACTGGTAATGGACTGCGGACCGGTCTGTATCGTACCAACCATACGCTCCGCCTTACGGAGGACATATAATCGATACGGTATAATGATACGAGTCTCCATGTTGTACACCAGTTTTAAAATTAATGTCCGTTGAAACATCATTTGTGTATTTAATTCTGCTAATTCGCCGTTAAATATAGGGATTACATTATAGGAACTCTAGCTATTTTTTCTCTAAGGATTTTTTCTGTAAGATCACGATATTGTCTTTTGAAACGACCGTGGAAGATATCAGCATACAAATATTTTCAAATAAAAACGATAACAAAAGAAAATAAATTTGTTGAACCAATATTTTATTCAGCACTTGTTACAGGGTTTAACTACTCATTGTCTTTTGAAATGTCGTCTCTATTTTTAACTCCAATAATCTTATGAACTAAAAGTTCCCCTTGCTGAAGTATATATGCATGTAAGCCTGTATTTTGTTTACTATACGTCTGCATTTATTCATTATAAACCCCTGTTCATTCATTGTAAACGTTTGTAAATTGATTAAAAGTCTATATTTACTCCATATATTTGTTTGTATTTTGATTATAAGTATATATTAATTAATTGGCTAATATATATATATAACAATATATATAAAGAATCATAATGAAGATTTTGTTTTAATTTAAAATTTATTGGTATACGTTTTGGAATGTTTCCAAATGCATATGACGTGAACATTTTACAATATACATTGGTATTTTTTTGGTGGTGGTGGTTGGGGGGGGGGGGGCTCTCGGCAACTTATCGGTCGGCTTTTCAAGTTACGGCTTTTGGGATTATTCTTAATACAGATTCGTACATATTAAGCCTATTTTCCTCCGTTGGGACACGAATAGGATAATTTCTCTTTTGCCAGAGATTTTTTTAACCCCTCAATATTATGTAGCCATTGTGACTAAATCATGGCGATTTAACTGAAATACTAGAAACATGCTTTCTGTAAAATTAATTCTTACTGGTGTGGTGGTGGATGATATGCTGCTGTCTCAAGAACATCTGTAAATGGTGAGAATCACTTTGCATTAATGTCAAATTTGAAAATTACGTTTACCTTAGTGACAGTGACATTTAAAGGGCGTTGAGAAACTCAGTAAATGCACCTAACCGCTTGATTATCCTTTCTTATTTTGCACAACGAGAGCAGGACCTCCCCAATGGTTGATGATGATGACTAGGTGGTCGCGTACGTAGTCAGGCTCTATGGCGAACCAAGTTAGACGAAAGTGATTTTTTTTTCTCCTTCGGGGGCTTGTAGTGTGATAGGTAGTAGTTCCCCTAGGGCACCAAAAATCGTTGGGCCGGCCCAGTGCAATTATATATTATTAGAAACGTCTGGGATGTTCAAGGTGCTATTAAGAAGCCACTAAAGGGATACACTTAATTTGTGTTACAATCAGAGATCTCTGTTTACTAATCCGAGAGTAATAACTAGGCATTTTATTTGCTATACTGGTCCATTTTTGGGAGAACTGCAGAGGTAAAGGAATACAAAGACAGCTCAGAGCATTCCACAAACTTCGAGAATCGTTTGTCAATAATGACACAAAATACATAAGACCCTCTGTATATTTTTTAAAAATAAAGATATAACAGGAAGAAAAAAAATATTTACTTGACGGCTAATGATACATGAGCCTGTTTTACTCATGCTTAACGAGATCGGAGTCAATGTTCGTGCAAGCATTAAATCACGACAAATACGAATGAAACTTCAAGGCTGGGACAAAACAAAGGATCTGAAATGAGCCAAACTTAATAAAGGATTTTTATGTGAATAATATTGTATAGTTCATTCCTCAGTATTTATGTCCAAACCAACATATCAATTTAATTTTTCCCATGCAAAATGCTTAAATAAATTTAAAAAATATTTGCATTTGCATTCATTACTGTAAGCTATATTATTGAACATATAAGCTTTTTTTCACTTTTGCTTTCATTGTGGATATTTTCTTTTGAATTTTGTTTAAAAGTTTAATTTACATAATATGGAATAAATGTTATACATCTTTTAAAACAGTGTTCCAACATCTTTGCTAAAATTTGTGTATGTTCATAGAAATTTATAAATAATTATTATACTTCAAAACAATATGATGAAATACTTGAGACAATCATTATTACAGCTCGACCGGTGAAATTGCAACACATAGCCATGGTGCGAAATCAAAGTAAAAATTTCAGCTGTACGCTGTGTGTGGATATTATGATCATTTAATCATACATGGAATTACAACGGCAAGGAACATGAAAAATAAATGTTATCCCCATCAACATGGAAATATACATAAGTTGTTGGCTGGGTCAGCAGCAGTTCCTCAGTTACAGAATGGACACACCCACTACCAACCATGCTGCGGTAGGAAGTGAATGCTTTACGATTACTCGTCGATACAGCGGAGCTGAACATGGAACGTTTAAGTTACTCACGCTTGAAGGAATCTTGTCCAACCAGTACATGAGCGACTGGAAGTTTTTCGAAGATCCGTTGCCACCAACTGGTGCCTTCTATTCGTCGCTGTTAAGGTCTCACTGGATAGTTTCGCATTTTGACATCTGCCTAATATTTAAGGTAGTAGGCATGAGCCTAATTATCACAATCCTAGCATTATTCAGCTCACACATAAACTAAATCTGTAATGTGGTTTAGAATTACTTTGAGTTACGCTTAGAAATGGGTTGACTTATTGGTGACTGTCTGTCACAGATAAACTAGTATTGGAGATCAAATGCGTAACATGGGCTTCTAATGAGCAGCCGACTTGGCTTACGTATTTACATGTGTCTGCTATAGAGGTAAATATCTAAAAAAATCTAGATGGTTGAGGGGTGATGACAAGTATACTAATTTGTTACAGTACTAGTGAACTTTATTTATGCATAAGGCACACACAGATTCTTTTAGCTGTCTTGTCACAGGAAAATATTCAAGATAGGTCTTTTCTCTAAAAAAATGAATGTAAAAAAAGAGGGATTGGTGGCAGTGTTTGATCAGTATAAAAGCCGCTAGTTGCATAAGGAATTAACTTTAATACCTCAGTCAGAATCTTGCAAGCATCCTTTCGACACAAATCATTAATTATTTTGTATTTGTATCTGTAATGTAATATTATTATGATTTTTCTGCAATAGGCCATCGTCGGACGAAAATTTGCCCAAACAAACTGTCCAGTGAGACCTTAAAAGACGGCACTTCCACGAGAATTACGCGCATGTCAGATCCGTGTTTAGTTGTCGAAATATCGGCTTTTATCAACACTTGTATATGTAAAGGGATGTGTTGCTGCTTGAATGTGTCATTAAAGCTTTTTTTCTTTTTGACGCCGTTTAACCATATATCCTATATATGCGGAATCGTGGTATGGTCTGCATTTTTTCAATGGGATAACGTCCATTGACTTGAAACATTAAGTATCAACTAGAGGATATGGCCTTAATCAAACCAGTGTGTGTGTGTGTGTGTGTGTGTGTGTGTGTGTGTGTGTGTTAGGGATCAAATATACTGGCTTTAGTATTTAGTGTCACGACGAATAATCACTGTCATCGTATTTTACCATCTGGCGTTATCAGCAATAAAATGGAAATGGATGTTTATGTGTTGACAAGTTTATTTTATAATCCTAATGTGCATAATTTATACCTGTCAGATAACCCTTATAAAAATGTTACTTGTTGGTACGTTCTATAAATTATGTATAATGTCCAGTCTCTGAACGCAAATATCTGATAAATACCGCTCTGTATGTAGTTATTATTTTTTTTTTTTAGCAATATCTGACCGTGCTGAATAATGACTTTGCATACATTTTCCTTTTAAAATACGTTACGATTTTCTTGTTTCTCTCTCTCTCTCTCTCTCTCTCTCTCTCTCTCTCTCTCTCTCTCTCTCTCTCTCTATATATATATATATATATATATATATATATATATATATATATATATATATATATATATATATATTTATTTAAGGCAGTCATTGGGATCAGGTTAATATTGCTTTGAAACTTCGCTTCAATCTGAGTCATTTCAAAGAAAAAAATTATCCCCCCCCCCCCCCTGTTTGTTTGTTGTTGTTGTACGTTAATGCCGCTTTTGGATACATGTGACGAGACTGAAGACGGGCTGAAGATTAGTCAACATTACGTCAGCGATTAATACAGGGACTCTTAATGCCTTTCATTTACTATGTGATCTGACAGAAAAGTTCACTTGTATATTTTATTCATGCAAAGCCTTTTTTAAGCCTTCGTCTTTAAATTCCATTGAGTGAAAAATGTACTTTTGACCGAGTGATGCATGTATACATGTAGTATGCAAAGTACGGCACATATAACGTTTTATTAACGAACGGGTAAGTGAGGGTAAAAATAAAATAAAAAGCGAATTGTGTTACTTCCAGCGTCATTAAATCACGGACATGTATTTAAGAATCGAAATATGTATTCGTGTACACCAAAATTCACATTTTCTAACCAGCATGAAATTTAGGTCTGTGTGATTTAATTGGGAGTGTTAAATACTGCCCTTCATGAATATGTTCATGAATGCAACGCTTTCGCAGTGTTCTTAATTGTGGAAAATCAGCTGATAGTGCTACATTTTGTTACAGACTGGAGCTGTCAATCAAATTGCATCAATATTTGCTTGTATGACAATCGATGTAGATCAGACAGATCTATATCAAACTGAATACATGTCCGTGGAGTGTGAAGATAGGTACAAAATTGCCAATTTTTGGTACATTGGCATAGTATATTTAGCCCTTATGAAAGTTTAACGAACATAAAATAACGAGTTAAGAAGAAAAAATAAATAAAAAGAGTTACAGGAATGGATATTTAGGCAAAATTATTAGATTAGTATATTTGGCCATATGTTTATGAAAACACTAGGTAATGACATAATCTTTCCATAACCTGCGTGAAGATATGACAATGTGTCTCAAGATAAAGTCTAAAATTTCTTAAACAAACGGAACTTTAATGACACATTCTGACAGAATTACTTTAAAATCAAACTGGACCTATTTAAAAAAAAATTAAACCAATATACTCTCATCTATCTATCTATCTATCTATCACAATAGAACAAACTTTAATCAATATGCAGACAGGCACTTTTTATGTGACCTTGACCCCATGGTATGAGAGGCAAGAAAACATCATATGAGTTGTGTTATCTTCATAAAAATGACTGATGTTAAATTTGCTAAGAATCTATCAAGGGGTTTAGGATACACTAGAATTTTGACTTATTATTCAACTCAAATTATAGCTTTTAGATTTGTCTGGTAATTTGTAATTCAATTTTGTGGCATGTCAAAGCACATCAAACTATAAGACTATGTATTCCCCCTCACATTATATGAGGCAAACTTTTAAATAACAGGGTTATAAAATAAGCATGCGAGAGAGAGAGAGAGAGAGAGAGAGAGAGAGAGAGAGAGAGAGAGAGAGAAGAAATAAATGGGATGTTTTGTTAAAAAATAAAGTACAAAAGTTGTTATTTTTAAATATATGTTTATTCAAAGGAAAGCCATTAATTACTTTACAAATGAGAGCCATCCGTCATACAAGAGCTACAAGTACTGTTAAAGATAACTACATACATTTTCAAAATGCCTGACATTGAGAGTATTTAAAACTAGCAGAAGTTCCTTATTGGCAGATTATATGCCATCCTAATCATCAAGCAATATCATGGAAGAAAACAAACCATGGTTCAAAGTGGAATTCATTTAAGATGAATGTTCTTGTCCCTCTGCCTTGTAGCTCATGTCCTTAGCTTGAAATACACTAGTGTGTATACACTGAAACTGCCTTGTAGCTCATGTTCTTAGCTTAAAAATACAGTGGTGTGTATATATTGAAGCTGCCTTGTAGCTCATGTCCTTAGCTTAATACACTGGTATGTACTTTTAAACTGCCTTGTAGCTCATATCTTTAGCTTAAAATACACTGATGTGTAAATATTGAAACTGCCTTGTAGCTCATGTCCTTAGCTCAAAATACACTTGTGTGTACTTTTAAACTGATTTACAGAAGTAAGAAAACAAATGTTGACTGATGAACAGACAGGATTGGAAAACAAACTGAAAAATGGAGACATGCCTCTTATATCAAGTTTTAAAAGTGTTTTCCTGATTTTGATTGTTTGAAAAATGTTCATTAAGGGAATCAGAGATATGTCAATCAGCAAACATAGACTACACAATATTTAGTAGTAAATCTGTATACACAATATTTAGTAGTATATTTTTATACTAAATATACTAATATGGCTTATTTTATCTGACATAGTCTCAGATTATGATTAACTCAGACATTACATACTAAATAAAGATGGCTGCAGTTATCAAGTTCAATATACTTCACTGTATTGTCATTTATCGGGATTGCTCTCATGTTGCACACATTTAAAAAAGTAATCACATATCAAATTACCAACATAAATTACAAAGGGTACACTGTAATTAAAACTGGTATTATTACACAATGCACATGACAATAATTAATTATAATACCTTCTCACAGGAGAGTTCAATCAAACCATGTGAGAATGTAAGCTACATATATTTTTAAAAGGAAAAAATGCTCAATCATACATTTGTTAATACATTTTTTTTAAAACCCTTCAAATTTTGACAACTTTACATTTCATGTCAAATTTTCGTAGGAAAGATTTCATGACGGTGTTCAAGTTACAATGCATCCATTATGACCAGACATGTTTTTGGTCTTGCCATCAATTTGGAGAAACGCTTTCTGAAGTGGGCACCATATTTCTGCCAGAATCCATGGAAAATCGTTGTACACCCTAATTTCAGAGAATGGACCTATTCTATGTATGGATGTGATCCCTTACAGCAGTCATATAATGCGAAAATACTTGTATATAATGTTTTCATGTGCTATTAAAATACTGGTTTACAAACTACAGTTATATTAAAAATTTAAAAAATTGTGGTATTAGCTCATCACATATTTTACTAAATTCAAAATTATCCAGGATAGCAATATATTACTTAAGTTATTAAAATATCTGAAATAAAATTGACAAAATGTGTCACTATATTTTCATTATTATACAAGAACAATCTGTAATACTGATCTGAATTAAACAAATTATGTTCAGTAGAATTTCACTGGTTACTTTACAACATGACACATTGTTGACCTGAACTACATACATATTTATCAATCTAATTTGTTGTGTTGAGCTATTTATAATCTGAGTCATTTGAAAGATCATTTAAATCATTACAGAAAAATATACTTTGTTACTTTAAATACCTATTAAGAGGACTGAACAAAATACCAAACATGAATACAGCAATACATGTATACCAACCATGAATACAGCAATATACCATCAATGAATACAGTAATATACCAACCATGAATACAGCAATATACCATCAATGAATATAGCAATATACCAATCTTAAATACAGTAATATACAAACTATGAATACAGCAATATACCAACTATGAATACAGCAATATATCAACTATGATTACAGCAATATACCACCATGAATACAGCAGCAAAATGACAATAATGATTACATAATTATACCAATCAGTAATGCAACAAAAACATTAAATGTCATTCTAATATACTGTAGAGATGACAGACTGTATTATATTCTTATAGATTGTTACTTTTTTTAAAAACACGAAAACTGTTATTAAAAAAATTTGCATGAACACCTATAATATTTTTTTTTGGTAATGCAGGTAACTAGAAGTTTGCTCTATAAGTATAAGATCTTGTTCTAAATTTGACACTAATCACATACCATGCATGAAAATCTAGGCATGAAAATGTAATGTTCCCACATGATGTATTTTAAAACTACATTAATTATCATACACAAAATATACAAGAGTTGTGTCCCTTTGGCCATCACCTTGTTTGACATTAGCTTTGAACTCTCTTTAAATATGCAGATAATTTATAATTTAAACTTTTATTATAGTAGTTATTACATGCATATAAACATAAAATAACCTTATATACATAAAGTACTATTTACTGCAATGTTTCTTGCAATGTACTTCTTCAAATCTCTAGTCTAACATAGTCCAACATTGTGATGAAGGTGTTTCATGACAGTGGGACAAATTTCAAGCTCTGGTGGATATGCCATGTATACAAGTTACAGGTAAACACAGGATCATCAACTCAGTCATATACTGCATATCAAGATCTAAGATGAAATTTGAATGGACAGCTGACAAGCTCAACTACCAAATAATGCATCATTGTCTAAAAACACAAAGGTAAGTTTTCATTGTCTGAATTATGTATGCCATCTTAAAGGTAAGTTTTCATTGTCTGAATTATGTATGCCATCTTTTCATGTATATCTTCAATCTGTGTAATAAATTTAAACTGTCATAACTTGTTTGTATTAACTTCTTTCCTTACTTTGTTTTGTATGAAGAAAACAATCTAGGTGTCATATTTTACTTTTCAGTAGCTTTTAAAAACAATGGTACCTTTGTCATTATTATGTGATTTTCATTTGACTAGCTTAGTGATTGGTCAACAGTATACTGCATTTATTTATTTAATTATAAAATGCAAGTTGGATCCAGCTGACAAATGACTTAAACCCAGGTTTGATGTCACATAAGTCGTTATTTATGAGCATTATAGTGCATTTTTTGGATTGATTTTTCTTAAATCAAGTTTTGTTAGTTACATTCTTTGATGTAATTACTATTGACTGTCAATAAGAATGAAAATTGACATCATGATGTCATGTTTAATATCTTCATGTTCATAAAAACGTCAGAAATAATTTTGATGCTTGCAATGACTGTTAGATTTCATCAACTATTTCTAAATCGAAGCCAGTATTTGTGCACAGTATGTATACTTGTACACAATATATATTATACTTGTACACAATATTTATGTATATTTTAGACAATACTTGTTATAGATATTTATGGGTGGGTGAGCTCAGACCCTAATAATTTAAATTATCATACCTTAATTACACTTATCTATGACCAGTCTAATCAACATAATCTGATTACCAACCAGTGTTTTAAAAGTTGAAGGAGACATGCAAGTGTAGAATAACTATATTTACTTTGTTATAACTTTCAAAATTAACTGCTCTTGGACTAATTGTTGAAGTTGTGATGACAATAATAGGCATTCTTCTATAAATGGGATTAGACTGTATATTCACCAATGAAACAATAACTAGTTTTAATAAGAAATATTTCATATAAAAAGTTGACTAACTGCAATATTTCAGATTTAAAAACTGAATATTGTGGAATTAATAAAAAGGTAAATTATTTCAATGTTACAAGAGCTTTACTTAATCTGATTTATGTCAACAATTACAATCTAATAATGTATCTTTCAAAGATTGTTTCTTTAAACATGTAAGAAATCTAAAAAGTGTCCTTATTAGTTCATCTATGAATTATTAAATTTGTTTCTTACATGCCATATTCAATTAAATTTTAGCAATAGTTAAAGTTTATTGATCCAGCCTTCTCTGAGACTAAGAAAATAAATCCTATCCAAATTTACCACCTTTATTTAGGTCTACAATCATCAACCAAAATTAAAATTTGTGAACAAACTCAAAAAATCTTATGTTCATGAAAAAATAAATGTCATTCATAAACTGAGTCAATCATTACCATGGCAATGTTATTTTTTCCAGTTTGTAAACAGACTCCATCATCAGAAGTAAAACAAATATAGTAAACTGATTGGTGACATGGAATATATTACAATGAGACAAAGTTACAATTCTTTACATAAAATTTTTATAGCTTCAAGGTTTACAAGGTTGCAGGTAAAATAATGTTTTACCAAAGGTCTGAGTATGGCAAGTATTTAAATGTTTCATGTTTGAGTTTACATATTAAAAAACAAACCCTGCTTTTCAGGAAGAAAAACAAATACTGTACATTTCTAAGGTATGAACTTTTGTATTTCATAGCTTGAAGCAACCACAAAACTGTGAAAACTAATACAAACATTATAGTGAACAAAGGTGAAATTTATGTTTTAATATTTTCAATACTGGGGGAAACATTTCCATTTAATTGTATTCTTCGTAACAATATTGATGATGTTGATGCAAATTTCAAGAGTTCATCATGGAAACAATGTAACCTTACATTACAAAAACATAACTGGGATTAGTCTTAAATATAAAGTAACAGAAATATTACAATGTATATACATAATTGTGCCAAGGCCATGATAAATGACTTTTCTCGTATTTACAAACAACATTTTGTGTAAAATTCCAAAGAACTTTGTAAGATGAAATACCAAGAGTATATATGGAAGATGCCATGAAAAAAATCTCTTATAAGCCTAACTTATTCTCAGAAGTTAATGTGAAAATCTACAAGCAAGTAACCATTTCTGTTCAAAATATCACATCATCAAAGTTTTCAAGATGATTAGAAATAAATAAATGTTATAAGTAAAATAAAAATCATATTTGTGAAATATTATGCAGGTAATCATGCTTTTAAAAAATCTGAATAAAATTAAGAACTACTTTTATACAACTTAAACATTATTCTTTTAGCTGTTTTGTAATAACGTTCACTTTACATATCTGTCTTCTACTAGCTGTTACATAAAATACATAAATATATTTTCTTAAAATTTGCATGATGAATAATAGTTAACAAAGAAAGCAATTTATTTTCCCAGATATTGTTTTCAGATGCTGAAATATACCTTACTACAACAATCTTATGACAAATGCTACATTAAATTGTGTATGTTGATGACAAAATCTTTTCTACTAGGTGAAAATCTATTTTACAGCAAATTATGTACAATTGAAAACCAAGCAGAAAATATAAAATGTTTTATAAAATGAACATGTCCAAGTTATAATTAGTAGTTCTTCTTATACAACTTTACAGAATAGATTTTGTGAAAAAACCTACCACTATTAATGTTGCATTTTATCAATACTGTACATAAGAATGAACAGGCCTTATAATACCTGTCAATCCTGCTTAAAATAATCCAAATTTGATCACAACTGTCTACAATTACAACATGTGACCTATAACTTGTGACAACAACTGTCTACAATTACAACATGTGACCTATAATGCTTATGCACAGACTTTACAGCACAACTTTATAGCCATTCATCAATATGACACATGCTTTAAATTCAAAGTAGGAAAAATAACTTTAGTACTGTTTGTACAATATGTAAAGTAATTTAAACTGATTACAACACATTTTCATAAATCCTACTTCTGGATCAGATTTACATTATAACCCAACAATTCTTTACACAAGAGGAGAAATGTTTAAACAAAATATGAATTAAAGTAAAATTTAAATAAAAGTTAAATTTACAGCAATGTTTGTGCAAGTCTTTGTAAAATTGTCAACAGAGACACCGTGTAGCAAACAGTACCTATATGCAAACTAGCATAATTACGGTAGTCATTAAAAGAACTAAAGGTCATCTTTCTGTATTCATAAAATCAATTCACAGAATGTAAAAAGAGACAAAATCATTATTGAAAACATTTTAAATTATTTAAAAATATGACTTTTGGGTTAGAAAAAACACTAATATACACTATTTACAAGAACAATACAAAACAACTTATATTTTCCCAATTTTGCAATATGACTTTTTGTGCATGTATGAAATACACCTCTTGAAATCTGTACCAATCAACACTTTATTGTCCTGAAAACTGCATCAGTTCACTTTCTGACAAATGAATCATAACACTTTACTGTTTTTAAAATCTATTAAAATGCAGGAGAATCCTAATTAGGGAAAATATAAATCAATAAAGCAACACAAAAGTGATGTGGCCTATGTGTGGGAACCTGCATCAATGCAGTCTCTTCTGTTTCATACATGTATATTTTCTACAATAAGGAAAGCAATCCAAAATAAATTTGTATATCATATACACATAAATAACTTGTTAATCTAAATAATAATACATACATACATGTAAATGCAAGGATTAATTAAGCAAGGCAATTTAAGATATATACATAAAAACAAAAAACAAAAGTAAGTAACCTAAATTACTGATTTACATTAATATGCGTGCATAGATTTAATACAACATAAACTCAGTTTATTCATAAAATCTAGTCTACCTATACAAAAAAAACAAAGAAAAAAAGTTAAATACAACAATTAATTTTTGCCTGCAGAATGTTGTTTATTACTTAGAACAATTTGACACATTTGTTAGATGACCACAGCATAACAAAGACTCTTGTCTGTTAGTGTATTTATATATAAACAATGAGTGCAAAATAAATTAAAAAATCAGCTTGGCCCCTCCCCGACATCAAGCCCACAATTAAGCAGTGCTATAAAATGTAACTTTGACTCAAAGATAAAAGGTTCATCAAGCATAGCACAAACTGAATTGCCTTAGCTTCACAAGGAGTAAATACATATGAAGAGAATCAATCAAAAGGTTTAAAGAATATAAGCAATTTTTTTTTTTACACAAAATGTTTACAAAACCTTGACCCTCAACCTTGAGGTGTATCTTTAGAAATGTGCACACAAGTTGCATTCACAATATTCTGTCTACATTTGCGCACTGTTCTTTGTCAGTATATGCATCTTCAGCGGATTGCTATAACATTCACCAAATTTCATGCACAATCAGTGAAAAATGAGACAAGCCACATTCTAAAGACAGTTATACGCTACATTCAACTCCAAGGAAAAACAGCACTAACTCTGTCAAAAACCAACAGAGCAAATGTCATTTGTTTATATCTTTAATATATTTGTTATATTATCTTCACATAATCATAAAATTAAGTTTCAGCGATCCATCAAAACTGAAAAATTAGTTGCACACAATTTTTTTTGTCATACACTGCATTCAGCTGCAAGATACTAAGGTCAATAATGCCAAAACAAATGGGAGAGGAGTGTAATTTGTTGAAATTCTCATATGCTTACATTCAAATGATCCTAACATGTGTAAAGTTTCATGGTGTTCCATGGAAAACTGTTAGATTGTCATAAACTAGATCCAGTTCCATCTTAGAACTGACAAAAGCTACAAAAGTCCCATGAGAAAAGTGATATGTTGCATTAATCAGATGATAATTATAAAAAAATTCAATTTTCATGACAATGACAGCTACATTTACAGGATTATGTCAGATGCAACATCCAGCTGCAAGTTTTAATGGGTAATAACTCTTATAAAAGATTATATACATACAATAGATTAAACAAGATGAAAATGGCAATAAGTCAAACAAATGTTATTTGATGCCATGCACATCTTTACATGATGAAAATAGCATTTACCAAGTGTTTCAGTCTATTAAAAATTGAAAGACAAATAGCATTCAGCTCTGTTATATACATTTAACTACAAATCAAAAAGGGCAAAACTCTACTAAAATTGCTGAGTGATTTGTTGAGATGGGCATGTTGAATCACAACAATAATATTTAAAAAAGTGTGTGGCAATTCATCAGAAACTGGGAGTCTATTTGCACTAATGAAATTGAGTGCCAAATTGAAGGATAGACACAAGGGTTCCTATATAAACTGGCTTGTATAGAGGTGGGGGTATAATTAAGACAGTCATTACCTTTGTGTCGTTTATCATTATGAATGGCCACATAACATTTATAACTCATTATGAAACCTAACTTTTTGTTGAATCTTTACTATCCCCATGATCTAGTTGTGTCTTTTCTGAACTAGCACGACAATATGCAATCTCCAAAGTACATTGTATATCCTGTTATTCAATTTTGTAATGCAGTACATTAACAGTGAACTAATGCATTCAGTGTTTGTTTTGCAGGGGTTGAGAGGTTATTTAAAAACGCTGCTAATGTCACATTTGTAACAGAAATTTCTGCACAATGTTAACTCGAAGGAGACATGGCAACCTTTTATTTTCATCTTATATGAATAGTTCTCCACAAGAACAATGAGCTGATCTGAAAATCTGAATGGAAAATGAATTTCATTTTTCTGCATCTTTAAAATAACGTATTAATATATCAAACAAACAGTAAAACATTATCGAAAAGTGCATAAACAATTACATACAAAGTTATTCACAGCAATTTTCAACATATGTATATTGATTTTTTTGGTACATAATACATGAAAAATCAATTTGTAATATAATAACCAATGTACAATTACAATGTTATTTATAGTCCATTCATGAAGTTATCAATACTGAAGCTACAAAAAGTGTGACACACAAACAGAATGATTTCTGAATCTCCAAAGCTGTAGAACTACGTCTTCCTGTACCCTTTTGCTGCTCGAATTCGACTGGTCCGGGTTCCCTGGGCCTTTGTTTGGGTGGTATGCTGGTCCATCTTCTTGTTGTGCTCCTACGATTACAAAACAGAATACTGATTAAATTCTCATTCCTGTCACACAACTTACTGATAGAGATATCATTTACTGACTTAAATATACCCCAGCCTCACATTTCACTCCTATCCCCAATGATGGAGAGGAGTAGTTTCAGTTGAGAAGAAAAGCAGTTCATGCAAGCTAACAGTCAGAAAGAGCAAAAAGTTTACAACAGGAGACCCAAGTGGGTCTGATTTTGCTCACCTTGCTGACACTTGCCTAATTGCCAATTTCTTCCAATGCTGATGATAGGATGAAAACAAAAGCAATTTTTGCATGACAAAGGGCATCTAACAATGCATTTTGGAGGCAAGATCTACAAGATAATGTACACATCAAATTGTATCAGAATATGTTGAATAATTCCCAAGATATGCTGGTTACAATGATCTGGTGTAATGGAGATTAAAGACTTGTGTAAAAACTCCAACAAAATTGGACCTGAATGAATGAGGCAAAAAACCAGTGTTCTTACCAAATTCCTCTGGAACAAGTTGAAATGGTTATCAAGTTAGACTGCTTATAAGTAATTTCCCATTGTAAAGATAAAAGGGTCATAAATCTGTATAGAACTAAGTTCATGAGAATATGTCGATTAAGGTACACCAAGACCAACAAGTCAATTTACACACCACATCAGGGTATGTTTAATGGTCCAAACATATGATTGTTAAAAGAATCTTCTGCAGTGGTTATTTGAACCAAAACAAATACCATGAATGTCATATTATATATGTACCTGCCATGTGCTTGTTAGTCTTCTTTTGCAGATCACTGAAGGGGCCCCGAGTGGCCGAGTGGTTTAAAGTGCTCTCCATTACGGATCATTGCCATCTCACCTCTGCCTGCTTGGGTTCAAGTCTTGGATTCGGCCAATGTGGGTATGTGAGAAAGTTTGCCAGTAGCTTCTCGTGGGTCGGTGGTTTTTTCCAGGGGTTTTCCCGGGTTCTTCTTCAACATTAATACCAGCCACCATGTATAGCATATCTTGTGCTCTAAATTGGTGTCAAACCCTATATCAACAACAACAACAACAACAACAGATCACTGAAATTTGTATGCAAAAATCACTTTTCTTCATTCAAATATAGTGCTCTTGACTTTTGGACCCCATATCATGCTGACCTTTGTTCCTTTATCTCCAAAAATGTATAGATTTTAAAAAAAATATTTTTCTAATTGCAATCCATCCACAAAGCTTGGATTATGTCTGTGAAGTAGCACTAATGTTGTGAGCAAACCATTTTTCTGAGATTTTAACCTTTTACTCCAAAATCAATAGGCTTCATTTTTACCACAAGTTCACATCAAGCACAAAGTCTAGTTTAGATATGTGATTTTGCCACATTAACCCCTGCTGCTTCGATAACTGGTAGTACTTTACCACCCCCCCCATCTCCCACGTGCCTCGACAACGTGGCCGAGTTTACATAGCTTATATCCCAGGCACAGAGTTTGAGTGGCAGTTTTTGTCTAGGCTTGTTTCCTGCATGATGAGTTAAATTGGCGCAAACCATTATTGAAGCCATTTGTTTTCCTAATTATGCAGGCAGTTTAACCAAATATTTTATGGACAGAGTGAACATTGCTGACCAAAGAGAACAAAATTGACTTCGATAGCAGCAGATATAGTGAAAATATTTATGAGAATCAGCCACTGGAAGCAGACTTTTACTCGAGTCTGACAGAGAATTTTCAGGATTTTCCTCAGACGAGGTTGATAGTGACATTGAAATAGCTATTGGAGACAACAGTGGTAGTGATGAGAATCAGGATGTTGAAGAAGATGGAGGAGAAGAAAATGAAAAAAGAGCTGACAAATGGATCGCAAATGACAGAACACAGATAGAACACACATTAACAAGAGGCCAAACACAGGGCCATCAACGGATTTAGACCCGGATGCAAATGAATTTAATATTTTTATGAATATGTGTATTCATTGTATTATTCATTTGTGTGTAGCTTGTTTTAAGCTATATCATTTAGATTTTTTGAAGAATCATTAAATAAATGTTTGGGAAATAAATTTTGTTAACATGAGTGTAATTCAAAGTATATTAAGTGTTTTATTAAATTTTAAATTTTAAGTAAGAATTCTAAGGAAGAAAGGTAAGTAAAGGGCAATAAAAATTTGCCAATCTCTTTACAGCATTCACAAGATGTTAAGTTTACAAGCGAGATGAAAAGTGGAATTTCAATGTACAAAAAATTATTTCATGTGTTAATAATGTTAATAGTTCTGTGTGAATTCATAACGAATTTTATGGACTATTCATAGCAAGAGAAGCAAATTGGCAAGTACATCATTTGTTTTCACCTTTATGTATGAGTTTTATTTCTGCATGTAGCATGATATTTATACCATTTTTTATGTAATTTCATTGAGAACTGCCAAATTCAGCTTAATAAAACAAATACAAATAAAATAACAAATTTATTGCCAGTGTGCCCCTCTATAAAAATTTGCAAGCCAACTGCTGTCAGAAAATCTCAGGGATACAGGCACTGGCAATGGTAACACTGCTCAAGTTGATCCCTGCAAGTTATAATGCTGTATGGGGCTGCCCAGCTGTTTGGCTCAGGGGTTAATGTGTTAAGAATTAATATTTACAAAAAATAGTAATAACTCTTATCAAACTGGATTTAAAAAGCTTAAACTTCAAAAGGCACATCTACATGGTAATGGGCAAATCAAATGGCACATCTACATGGTAATGGGCAATTCAAAAGGCACATCTACACAGTAATGGGCAATTCAAATGGCACATCTACACGGTAATGGGCAATTCAAATGGCACATCTACATGGTAATGGGCAATTCAAATGGCACATCTACACGGTAATGGGCAATTCAAAAGGCACATCTACACGGTAATGGGCAATTCAAATGGCACATCTACATGGTAATGGGCAATTCAAATGGCACATAATTTACATGCAAAAGTTACATAACTATGGTACAGAAAATACATGAATGGATGTTCATACAGAAAATGTAATTACTAGAAGGACTCCTGCATTTTAATGAGGGGCCCAAAAAGGTGCAATAACTGCTTCAAACATTGTGTGAGTAGAAGGAGTTGGTCATGACTCATGTGCACATGTTCTACTGATTAACAGAATATGCGTATTTTCAATGATTTACAGCAACAATCCACTAAAAGGTACACATAGCTGTATTCACAAAATTGTGATATGCACTGCATCCAGCCTGAAAAGGGTAAAAAATCTATAAAAATCACAATGTCAATGTGTGCATATCCAGGTCATGACCATAACTGGCAGTTAGTTTCAAGTATCCATTAAATACTGCTGCCTTAATATATGTTTCCATGGATACCTTAAGATTAGTCCTATGATTCAAAACCCATTTGTCACAAAAATAACAAATATCATCTATCTATTGGGGCTTATTAGAATGGTAGCCAGTTCAAAACTCCTAGCTGTCAGGTGGACCAATATCTGCTTCCCATTAAGTCCGCTCAAACTGAGGCTTCAATTTAAATTAATTCAACTGTTTGGTGACCACCTGGCAGTCTTTTAATATATGTTTAAAGGCTAATATCTATCAACATCTGCAGATCAATTTTATTTTATTTTTAGAAAATCAATATTTAAATGAAATGCTTGGGACAATATTGGTTCTTAGGCAAGCCATTATTCTGGTGGCATGGTTTTATTATTGGAAAACCATATCATTTGCTGGAGGAACACTTGGAATAAGCTTTGAGTCATATTGCTGTTTTTCTTTTCAACTGATGAAACATCAGCACAAAAGTTATAATCAATTTATAGAAAGAATTTTCATTACCGGTATCTTCTCTTTGCTTGAGGTTCTTGCATGTGCTACAAGATTTTATTTGCAAATTTTTAAATTCAATTTTAATTTTGCTATCGTTGTGTATTGGTTAAGTTGATTTAGGATATGCCTGAACTCTTCTCTGGAATGGCACTGTTATGTGGTGCCTTAGATATGTGGTTTGCACTTGTATTGCGCTTTTATTCTGCTCTGTTGTGAATTTGTGACTATAAATGGTCTCGATTGGTGAAAGTTGTGCATATTAAAATTGTTTCCAGCTGCTCATGTATTTGTATGGGTAAATGCCTATGTATGTAAGGAGGTGATTGTCAATGCTAATCGTTGTGTTCTGTTCATAAACCGAAGACTGTCTTTAAATTGTATCTGCCCTTGTTAAAACATTATGTACCATGTGATTTCAGAAATGGATTAAGCTTTTTAACAGTATCCATAAGGTGAATTACATAGTCCCCATGTCATGAAACACAACTGTCACCATTGTTTATTTTCTGCGTAGAGCTTGAGGTGCAGCTTGAGGTTACATACTTTTTTGCACAGTACAACTTCACTTGCCAGTAATATGGCAGTGTTCTCAGACCCTATTATTATCAAGTTCTCCAAAATATGTGTAACAGTCGGTGGCTTATAATGTAGCTTGATAACGATCTCCTCTACGTCACACTCTGGAAGTCTCACAGCTTTGTCTAACTCAAAATGCCATCTATGTAGCAAAGGCTACATATTACCTGTTTTTGTGTCGTCCTTTCATCTGGATTGCTGGTAGGGCCTTTAAAGGGCACATTTAGCACCTTGAAGTCAGCATAAATAACGTTCAATACACATGACTAGTAGTGGTGGTTCTGGAAGGCTAGGATGTTTTTGTATGGCTCCAGTTTGGACATGCCCTGGTGCTTTTCAAGGCAGTCTTTTGCATTGTCCTCTAGTAGGTCAGACTTGCTGAAGACATGGAGGTACTGGCGGCAGATGGCTTCTCTTCATTGTGTCTTGTGTTGCCATATCAAGCAGTTCAGAGTCTTTATCAAGATATACGATATTGTCCCTTTTTCTGTCTTTTTTTTCTACAAGTGAGCAGCAAAAGGTCTATTGAATGCTGCTTGCTGATTAGCAACTCACTATTGTATTGCAAGTACAGGCCATTTTACCAGAAACAAGACCATAAGTGTGATGGTTAGTTGCAGTTTCACGTTAATAACTAAGAGCCATGAGTGGGCAAGTGGTCTAAAGCACACTCTGTTATGGATCAGTGCTATCTCACCATGCTGTGTGGGTTCAAGTCTTGGATTCAGCCAATGTGGGAATGTGATAAAGCTTGCCAGTAACTTCCTGTGGGTCAGTGGTTCTTTTCAGGGTTTTCCTGGCCACTATGTATAGCCTATCATGTGCTGAAAAAATTGCATTAAACCCCACAACAATAATGTTAATAACTAATTGTGGTGGTATGTACTTTAGTGTTGGAATGCAGATACATCTGTACAATGGGTGCTACTGTGACATTTACAGTTTAAGCACTTTGCATTGGTCAAATACCCACCCTGACCCCTTCATGAATGCAATATTCAATGAAGCTTCCTATGGTGATATTTGCTTCATCAATTTACCTATTTATCTCATAAGTATGTAGTAAGACAATAGCCTCAATTCCAAAATAGGGTTCTACTTCAACACCTTGCTCAGCTTCATCATTGTATAGGTTTTGTAGACCTGGTACAGCCTTTACCAGGGCCTTCAGTGCTTTTTTCACTAGAATGCAAGATTAGTTCCCCATGGAAATACCCACGTGTGCTGTTTCAATGTCCAAAGTGGGTGTTTAAGGGAAACGAAAGGGTGTGAATCATATAACTGTGAAGGCTAAGGGGAACAATGTATAGGGTATGGGAATTGGGGGAAAGACCACCGATTACATTATCAAGCAAATTCTTCTGGAAAAACTCCTTAACCATTGCAAAATGAGAGAGTAACACGAGATTTGGGAGACAGGTAGCCCCAGAAATAATGTCCATGAAAGAAGGAATCTGAGTGTCCTTAGAGATTGAAGACACAACATAGAGATCCTGGGGTAAATGACAGTAAACCTTGTCAATGGACCTTTATTACCAGTTGGTAGGAGGCAAGGGACTGTTGGGAGGAGTTGCCATCTCAGCCTGTTATGGGTCAAACTTCTGATAATCTACAAAGACTGACAGGACATCCTCATTCCACTCTTGCCCTGGGAGGGGGGGGGACAAGACTTTGTGATCCAATAACTCTCAGTAGCATGGGAGAGGGACCTTGAATTGTAATTCTTCAAACATAGTTAAAGGACTGTCCTTAGTGGCATATCTAGCAGTTGGTGTGAAAGACTAAGAACCCTCCTAATATGTTTGTGGGAAAGTCCAGTACCTTCTTCCTTTTTGATCCCAACTCTGCATCATCAATCTTTACCATTGGGCCAAGACCCTCAAGTCCATGGCTGCATGCTGTAGCCTAGGCATCCCAATCTGATCCCTACCCTGTACCAATGAGTGTTTATAAGTGTTGAATAGTATTCAAGGACTGGTGAATTACACCTGCTTAATTACTGGAAGACCTTTCCACAAATCTTATGGACTTATATTAAAGGGCCCCCTTGTTTGGCTATCTTAATCCTGTCAGGCTTTGGGATCTATATGGGTGCTGCTCCTTCATCATGAGATGGCCTAATCACTTTCATCCAGGACTGAGCTATGAGCCTACAGACAATGCTGCTTCACCCTACTGGAGGTGCAACTCACAGCCCTATGGGAAAAAGTGTGCTGTTCCTCCCTCGTGAAAGAGTGTGATTTACTCTCAGTTCAACAGGATTGGGAAATATGTTGCTTCTTTTCTCACATGATGGTTCAACTCACTCTGCAACCATTTATACCATCTTTTGGAGGTGCCCCCACTGACCCTGTATGGATGTGAAGAGATGTTCCCAATTTTACGTTTAGATCTAAGGGACTTGGCATTGTGTGTATTAATTGTGTGTGTGTGTGTGTTCTGGGATTTTTAAATCAGCTAAATTTTTTTTAGTCATATCACTATGATGTCTGCAGTATGGCAGTTTTTCAGAGATGTTTAGCAGCAGGGCATTATGGTGTAAACATGTAGCAGCATGTCCCACCCAGTCACATTATGTTGACATCAGGCTGACCACTCCTAACACTAACCTCTTAACACATTAACCCCTGGAGGTTTTTGTTGTTTTCGCATTAAATGCGAGTAGGAAACACATTTTGGGAACTATTTTGGAAGACATCCTAATATGCCCATTTTTGTGCTAAAATAATGTTTACCATTGGTTAGTTTGCTGGTGCATGAGCAGAAGGTGAAAAGTTAGAGTTCTTTTTTATTTTTCTTCTTTTTTTGCTTAACAGACCAATAATTTTCATATGGAGAAGACTTTTTATTCAAAATGTCCACCTCATCCTATGTTTTGCACAGGTTCACCTGTCTGTGTGCACTTCCGTCTGGTCTGCCTTAGATCTGAGGCCATAAAGTCTAAAATCTGAACATAAAATCAGATTCCGACCACAGGTGAATTTTGGGTGAAAAAAAAAAAACCCAGGTTAAAAAAATAGGTTTTTTTTCTCTACATTTTGTAGTGCAACTAATATCTCCAGATTATTTGGTATCGTTGTAGAGCTAAATCTGTCTACCTTTCTATAATACCACCCAATTTAGTGTATTATGCATGACCTCGATGCTACAGATCTTAGAAGTAGGCTACTACCTCACGTCCCATTAACTTGGTGCTAGGTTTTTGCTGTTTTCGCATGAAATGTGAGTAGGAAACACATTGTGGGGACAATTTCTGAATACATCCTAATACATCGACTTCCAAGCAATCTTCCATTAGACCAATGCCTAGTTGTGCTAATTGAATGTTTTCCATTGGTTATTTTGCTGGCGCATGAGCTAAAGATGAAAAGTTGGAGTCCTTTTTCTTTTTGTGTTTGGCTTACCAGACCCATAATTTTTGTATGGAGAAGACTGTATTCAAAATAATAATAATACTAATAGTAAGGGGGTGAGACACACTGCTAGAAGCATGATATATAGTGCAGCGGTCTACTTCCCTGATGGGGGGCTCTACCTCCCTAATGAGAGGAAGCAAACTGCAACCTAAGGCACATGCACTGTAGAGACATGAGAAATGTTCATCATCTTCTCCCTACAAGGGTAAGTCGATAGACTCCTCTAACTTCTAGACCCTCCTTTGGGAGGGGCTTCAACAGCCACCAATGATACTTGTCCTACCATGCGAGACCTGGAAGAGATACTTTTTCACAAAATTCTTAAGAAAATGGTGAGGGAAGATTACCTGGCTTTGATACAAGACCAAATTCGCAAGAAGTGTCAAGCTTTTTCATGTGCACTTTGAGCACTAATGCAATCTGTGCGAGTAGCCCAAGGGCCCTTTCAGTGGTAATGCTGCCCCACAGACTGTTCTGACATTATCCTGTGATAAAGAAATCATGTAACATTGTAACTTACCTGGTTGTATGCAGTGTCATACTTCATACAATTTTGTTCTTTGTATTTTTGAATGTGTTAAGAACACTGTATGATGTTGCTGCAAAACTCACCTAGCTACCTATATGCAGTGTTAATAAAGCAGTGTTTGGGACCAACTTTGCACTGCTAAAAAAGATCGCTATAAAGCGGAGAGGCTTTGGCTTTCCACCAGACTCACTATTCATAAACAAATATATGAATCCACTAAGAAGAATGTCACAAACAGCCCATTTAGCCAGATTATCCCACAACAGTACTATGATCATGGAAAGTTCCAGCTGCAAAGATCTCTTTGAGATTACTAACAAGCTAATGTCAAGGAACAAGACATTGACACCATTTCCAACAACCTTCTCTCCAGTAGACCTTCCGGACCTATTTGCAAATTTCTTCCATGACAAACTACAAACCATTAGAGATAAGCTTGACAACACAATTTCAATTGCCTTGTCACCATACAGTTATGATACAGAATTTCAGTAACAACTTTTAGGAGCATTTTAACCTGTCTAGATATGGATTTAATATGGACAATCATGATGAAGAATGCGCCAATGTCGTGTTAACTTGATCCAATACCAACATCAGTGCTGCATGAGTGCTTAGACCCAATATTGCCTTCACTAACTGATCTTATTACTACCTCTCTCCCATACCGGGAATTCTGATCTTTTTCCAAAACTGCCATTGTAAAGCCTCTGCTGAAGAAACCCACACTTGACCATAATGATTTAAAGAACTACCGCCTAGTTTCTAATCTCCCATTCATATAAAAAAATCTTAGAAAAGAGTTGTTCTAACCCAACTTGTATCTCATTTGAATTCAAAGTCTTTTTAGCAATGTAATCTGCATATCGTCCTTGCCACAGTAATGAAACTACTCATGTGAAAGTAGTTAATGACATTCTCTCTACTTAGGATAGCGGAAAGATTCCTTGATTTGTCTGTAGCAATTGATATAATAGACCATGATATATTACTTCACTGTCTCCAGCATATATTTGGCATTCACAATACAGCCTGGGGCCCAAGTGGCAGAGTGGTCTAAAGTGCTCTCCATTACTGATCATTGCCATCTCATCCCTGTCTGTGTGGGTTCAAATCTTGGATTCGGCCATTGTGGGTATGTGAGAAAGCTTGCCAGTAGCTTCTTGTGAGTCGGTGGTTATTTCTGGGGTTTTCCGGATTCTTCCTGAATCATTAATACTGCCGGACATGTATAACCTATCTTGTGATGAAAATGGTGTTAAACCATACAACAACAACAATACACAAATTGTATCTGCAAATGATATACACTCCAGCTCAGCTGATCTATGTTGTGGTGTTCCACAGGGGCGTGTTCTTGGACATGTTATCTTCATTCTGGGCATTCAGCTGCTCTCAAGTGTCATAGATCATCATCCAGTGTCTCACATATTGTATGCTGATGACACCCAAATATACAAATCTAGCCACCCAACTGAAATCCATTGGAGTAGACAGGTGCATTTCTGATGCAAATCATGGATGAGAATGTAACACGCTGCAGATGAATGACTTTCTCCTTCACATCCTTTACCTCAAACAATAAATATCAGCAACACCAACATTAAATTCACAGAGTCAGTACAAAACCTAGGTGTTACTCTGGACAGTACTCTCACATTGCACCAACATGTCATGAACATATACAGGGCTGTGTATCTTGAGCTGAGACGCATCAGTTCCATTTGCAAATATCTTTCAGTTGATGCCATTAAAACACTTGTGTGTTCATTAGTACCTTCATGACTGAACTATTGTAACACTATTCTGTCTGGTTCATCTCAATATCTACTCCAGAAACTTAAAAAAGTTCAAAACACAGCTGCTTGGATCATCATTTGAGTACCACGATCAGAGCACACCTCCCCACTGCTCTGTACCCTACACTGGCTATCCATTTGATCCAGAATCAAACACAAAATGTGTTCTCTTTGTAATGTTTCAATGATGGACTCCAGTCCAACATACCTATCAGACCTCACCCACATGTACACACCAGTAAGATACTTCTCTTCTGACAATCATATACTCGTTATTCCTACCATGAAAACAAAGTCATATGGACGTTATTTTGCATACCAGAGCCCAGCAACGTGGAATGAATTGCCCATTGAAATTAGACATAAAACTCACCTTTTTCAACTGAAAGAACAAACTTAAAGACTTGATAATGTTTCCTACCTTAAATATTTTCTGCATTTTTTATGTTTTTATTTTTTTCATGGTGTTTTGTTTTTTGTAGTCATATTGTTATATACATTAATGTTGTAAATTGCTTAGAGCTTCTAAAGATTAGGTGTTATACAAAGTCCTCATTATTATTATTACTGTATTATTATTATTAAAAATGTAACTTATATTGGTCACCAAGTTTTGAAACAAATTGTTTGCTTCCAATCTGGCTTAAACTGTTTTGTGAAAAATATTCTAAAGTAGAAACAGCACATATAACAAGCTGCTTCTCTTGTTAATGTGATATTAAACTTTTTCAGGAGATTTAATGCAAATGTTGAAATGCTCAATATGATCCCACTTTTTATGACAGGACTTATTTGATTCACGAATCAGCTACTCCTGCCATACATACATCAGTTGCAAATAACTATTTCTAATTCAGTGATTGCAACAAATACAACTGCACTCTGTATACAAAGTAACTGTTAATATTCCATGACTATATGTTTCTTTTGTTACTTTCCTCAACATAGAAATGTTGCAACAACTGTAATTAGTTTCAGGAAAATTTTGATAATTTCTATTTCTATTCCAGAATTTAAATTTTCCAACTTCCTACTTCATCAAGCAAGTGATTTAAAGTTATATTTAATTTTTTAGAATATTTTTTCTTGTTCACAGATCATTCTAAATACAATATTAAATGTGAATTGAGATTGAACATCAAACAGGAAAGAATAATTTTCACTTACTTCAACTGCTGAATCAATCAGCTGGAAAAGTGGATACACATTCTGAACAGTTACATCTTCTGGAAACAAAGCCTGCAGATCCTGCTTGAAGCTTCCATAATTTAAAACACCATCGCTCATCATCCCAACTGGCCAGAAGGAGGCATCACACAGGTAGTTGATCATCCTTTGTGAAATGTCAACTTTCTCAGATGACAGGCATCTGTGAGCAAAGCGTTTCACTGCCCTCAAAGTCAGTTCTGCTAATTTTGGATTCATGGACAAAAGATCAGAAAGTTTCTTCTGAGTATGTGATGCTAACTTCACACGGATATAATCCAAAGATTCAATTATGCTGTCTGCATTTAGTTCTTCCAGTAATTCATGCAGCGAGACAAGATGGCATAGTCTAATGCTGTTTTCGGGACTTGGCAATAGGCTTTTGTTAAAGGGACGGGTCAGTATGTTCTTCCATTCATCCACATAGTCCACAAGGGAAGTGTCTGGCTTTCCACAAGTTTTCTTTAAAAGAGACAGGATCATTCCAAGTTGTGTCAGGAAATCAGAAACGTGTCTTGGATCTCTGTCCTTTTTTTTCTTAATAGCATCAACCAGATCCAGAGGTAGTGGTTCTTGTTTTATATTTTTCTGGATCTGATAAATCATGGCAACAGAATTTTGGTAAAGTTCATCTGCATAAGTTATACTTGGCAAGGAATCTTCTATTAGCAAATATTTAACATTAGTCAAGATTTCACTTGCTACTTCAGCCTCAATTGTTTCAAAATCATACACAATTTGTCTTCCGAATCCATACCTTACATCATTCTGTGAATATTTCAGGAAACTGTCATTCCATTCAAAGTTCACAATATCCCTGCTGGTTACATCTGTCAATGAAGAGCATGGGATCAAACCTTCCTCACCTTTCCTCAAAAAACTCAGTGACTTGGGCTTCACACTGACAGCTATTTTCAGAGTCTCATCAAGCAGCCTGTTCTGTATGCATACCAGTGTGGACAGTACTTTGAAAATTGTAGACTGTGGCCCATCATATAAGCAGGATTTTAGTGGCAGTTGACCATGGATATGTTCCAACTTAGGAAAGTCAGGATCAAACTCTTGTAGAGCTTCTATGTTCTCCATAATATCATCCCAAGCTTGTTTAAATTGCTCATATTTTTCCTTTATCATCCGCCTTCTTTTATCATCAGATTCTTTGCACAGAAAGTCTGATATTACAATATCTCCAGCCTCTTTTTTCTTCAAGTTGTAGCTCACAGTAACAAAACATATCAAATGCCAATGCAAAATTGGACAAATGTGTTTTATGAGCTTTATCTGTGGCAAATTACTTAAAACAAGCCAAAGAAACTGGAAATCCTCTTTCCTTCCTCCAAGCACCAAAACAAGGCTGTTAAATGAAGGACTCTCTGTTGATCTCCACAGTGAAGGTAATCTTTGTGTTCGATTCTCTAATTCGACCTCATCAACTTCTTGGACCAAATTTTCCAAAGCTTCTCCAGGCATACCAAAAAGTTTGTTTTGCTGTCTCCTAAGGTCTAGAATTCTTCCAAATGTATCTTCTGCCAACATTTCAATTTTTTCTGAAAATTCCTTTTCCCATTCAGATCGTTCTGCCTCTAAAGCCATACTTCTGTTATCTGAACAAAGTAAATCATTGATCTTGTACAAAACAAGGTGAAGAAAAACAACTGCGTCATGCTGCTGAAGGCCAAGGTAGGAGCTCAGAAACTCCAATTCCTTCTCCATTCTTTGCACAAGTTGGAAAACTGTATCTTCTTTTTTAATTTCTGTACCTACAAGGGAATGAATAACATCCACAGAAGCAAATCCAACTGCAACAGAGCCAATAAAACATCCATGCAGTAGAATATGGCAAATTATACTTGACAGCCTTGACATTTTTCTTGAACCAAAGGCCGTCTCCTTCAGTTTAGAAGCACCTTGAAGACAGTATCCTCTGCATGGCACACAGTCAAATTTCATGTTGAATTTGTGAAGAGTTGTCATGTGAAGATCCACAGCACAACCATTTCTCAGAATTCGAAAGTTCTTGTCCTTGCTCACACAAAATGCTGGTGAAATCTGTGAAGATTTTGCTTCAACTACATCAGGCATGCCAGGAAGAAACAGGTCTGATAAACATACAGGATCCATCAATCCTTTTGCAAAAACGGATACAGGTTGTCCGGCATCAGACCCATAAACTGTCATAATAACAAGCAGATGACCAATAAATGAGGAAATATTTGTGTGCAGTAAAGGAGATTCTTCATGTAATTGTAACATATCCACTTGAAAATCGGCAATTCCAGACAGACATTCAAGAACCATAAGCATGTGTTTTTCCATTTTCAAATCTTTTGCACAATTCACAATCAATCTACATCTTGTTTTCTCAGTGTCATTCAGTTCTGAAATAAGTCTTTTCATGTAGAAATGCCTCATCACTTCATTATACAGGCATATTCTATCCTCTGTTGATGACAGGGCTTCCCTGACCAAATTATCTATGGCTTGAATGTCCTCTGCTTTATGAAATGTGGTTGCGAAAGACAAAATTCTCTGAGAAACATACTGTGACAGTGGGCTAATCTCTACACATATTAAATCAAAATCTCTTTGCCAACTGTCTTCGTCACAAAACTGAAGATAATCAGAGAGTCTTTTGCATATTCTTTGCAAGTGGAAGATCCATTTACCATTTCCAAGGCATTTCAGTAGAAAAATCTGCAGAGACTGGATTCTCTTGTCATTATGTGATAATGTAGCATTTACCATCTGCAAGACAACTTGGCAGTTTGAGGTGTCATAATTTTTTTCTTCCAAGTCCATGGAAAGAACCATCATGAAGCTCCTGATATAAGCAACTGCTGTAACATGTCTCAGGGATAATGCATCAGATTGTAAAATATTGTCTGCTTTAAGAAAGTATTGGATTTGTGGATTGCTTGTAGCATTAGCTTCTGCAATATCTTTTGCAATCCTTTTTCTCATAATCTCTTGGTCAAGGATATCAATAAGTAAAACTGGAAAAGGAGAATCAACAAGTCTATCCTCATGTAATTTCTGCAGGCAGGTATCCATAGCCATAAGAAAGGGCGACTCTTTCATTAGTTCCAGTGAACAATCGTCACTATCCAGAAGCTTGAACAAAATATCACTATCCAAAGCAAGCTCTGTATGAAGAGCATGGTGAATAGGAGGTTTCAAATGTGTCAACATGTTATCAGGTAAAGAACCATCTGATATCAAGTCCATTAACCAATACATTATTTCAGTGTCTGGATTTGCCCCTATGCAACGACTGCAGTAGGCTGCAATAAGCCTCTGTGCATTATCACTGTGTATGCCCTTACAAGCTTCTATCATGTCTTTCACGAGTTTTCTGATTTCCTCATCATCAAGAGGTAAATCATTCTGCAAAAGCGATCCTAACTGTTTAAGATTATTTATCTCAGCAGGTTGAGAGAAAATAATCTGTGCAGTAACATCACAGCAAAGTCTCAAGGCATGAAGTACACTTGGATCCATTGAAACTTGGTTGGCAAAAGTCAGTACACTTGATACTCTTTGGTGCCAAACAGTGACATTTGAAAATTTACCTAAAGTTGATTCCTCTGGAAGAAGAGCTTTACAAAGGTATTCAACCAACAGTTCACGTCTTTTCTTCTTATCTTTATTTGGTATTATGGACATTGCTCCTTCAGAGACTGGAATTGCATCATCTTTATTTCTCAAAGTATCATGCATAATGGAGGCACCAGAAGTTTTTAATGCTGAAGAACTGTCCCAATTCTGATCTCCTTCCTGCATACTGTTATCAACATTCATTGTTGCATTACCAGTTGATACAACATCATCTTCTAAAGGTTTCAGCTTCTCTTCTGGCTTAGTGACATATAAATGGACCAATTCTACAGGTTCGTCTTTTGAAATACTTTGTAGCAGGCTTGTAATTCCACTGTTTTCTCCTAAAACTTCATTGCACATATCCAGCAGTTGAAGTTCAGATTGTAATAAACTCAAGTGAACCCAAAATCCTGCATGCATATCTGATATAACAGCTGTGGGATGAATATTTTGTAATTCTATCTCTCCCAATAAACACCATCTGATTGCCTGAACCCTCTGCTGATCAGAAAGTCCTTTTACAATTTGATATGATGTTACATTGAAGAAGTCAGTTTTGTAGTCCTCAAGCCAGTTTTTGTAGGCGATTTTTGTTAGTTCAGGAACCTCTTGAGTGACAAGACTTTCTTGATGTAATAATAACTCCTTCCAAATAATTTCTGGCATATCATCTATTTCCTCTATTCCTGCAGTTGATTTTACACTTTGTACTGCCTCAAGGAATGAATACTTGGTGGTCTCAATTTTTTCATAGAAAACTTTGAAGAATGGTACTCGAAAATGCAAAACAGGACTTGAACAGGCATAGCATTCTGCGTCAGTAGGCTTTGGTGTATTCTGAATGGAAAATATTTCAGGTTCATTAAACAGTTTCCTCCACATTAACTGTATATCAGCTGATGCATCTTCATGGAGAAATGTTGACAAAGCACAAACTTTCTCAAGCTCAAACAATATTCTGGCTAGTGGATCATTGATAACCTGTGCAATGTAGTTCTCAAGGGCATCAATGAATGTTGATGAGGAATACAGAGCACGAGTATCACAGGATACTTCAATCCACCAGTTCTTTACATCTATATTTTCTTGTTGTTCTTTAATCCATTTAAATATGGCCTCATCCAAGATGGTCAAGAACTCTTTAGATGACCGAATTTGCTCAATAACAGATTGAATGCTTTCAACACTTCTACCTCCTGGTGCATACTGTATTCTGGTGAAAGCCCAAAACAGCTGTTCCTGAATGTATGTAGAAAGTGGTCTTCTTTGCTCAATAGTTTCAATCAAGCTCTTGTCAACAACTTCTAATAATGGCAATTTTGGTTCATCTAGGCTATCAAGCATCACAAGTTTCCAGTCAGTTAGAAAGTTAATTTGTGGCACAGATCTTGATCCACTTTTCATTCTATCAAGATGTATGATCATGCAGACATGTTTTGTGGATGCATGTAGTTTATTCAGATTTTCCTTTCTTGTCCTCTCCAAAATATTTCTAGCTAACAAAATATGCAATTCATCATCCAAAGATCTACACTGTAGTATCAAACATTTCTGATCTGCTTCCGACCAAAAGTGCTGAATTCTGTGTGTCAACTGTTTCTCAGATTTAAATGCACCTAGCTTATCAATTTGACATGTGATATTTGGCAGGACAGCTTGTACATTTGTATGTATGTTACTGTTCGTAAATATCATAAACATCTTGCTGTGCTCAGGTCCTTGATATGCCCAATTGATCTTTGACTGAAGGTACTTCTGAAGCCCCCCATGAATTGGAAGATGAATATACTCATCTGTAATATGGCGAACCTCTTTGGAAGTTTTGGGATTTTTACCCAATTCTGATAATCCTATCCTTATTACTGCCTCAGGCTTCATGATCCACAATAGTCTTTGCTTGCAAGTTGATGTTAGTTCATCTACCACTTCATTGTCAGGTGTACGAGTACCTTTTTCTTTGATTTTGAGAAAGTATTTATGCACCAATGATGGGATCATATCCACTCCACATATTGGAACAACATCAACAACTTCAAAATGCTTGGATGGTACATTTGTTAACTTCTGCATCCAGTCTTCCAAATCTTTTATGACAAGATGTTCTTTTTGTGATAAAATGTCTGCAAATTTAAAATTCTGCTTTTCAAAGCGATTAAGGAATGGTGGGTCTGCAAGGTCCATTTTGCTCTCATCCACCAAAACAATGCATCTAAAATCATCATGAACCTGGCACATGGGATTACTGTATGGTCCCAAAGCAACTCTACAGTACTTTTTTTCTCCAACCAATGTGTAGTTCTGATTGAGCATATCATACAGACTTCCATAAATGCTATCCAAATCTTTAAGGATGAGGACAAGACCCTGTTCCATACAAATGATTATTTTGTTCAGGATTCTGTAGTTGTAGTCATCAGTAAGGTCCTCTTCGAATCGACTTCCATAGACTGGAATTGCTTCTCGCTCAAGCTTGCCAAGCTGCTGTTCCAAAATATCAAATGCTGCATCACCTGAGGTAATGAGCATCAAATGTCGAGCCATTTTATCCTGTATATTTTCAACAATAAGGTCAATGACAGGTACTTTGTAATCCTCCAATGACTGTAGGTTAGCTTTGAATAATTCCTGAAGGGTTGATGATTCAGATGGCAATCCACCAAAGTTTCTCTGAAGTCCTCTGTTGATAACTTTCATTTTAATTGCATCAGTTGAATCTTGAGTGTCCAATTCAGACAGTGTCTTTGCTATATACTTCACAAGTGAATAATAGTCTCGCAAGCCATGAAAATTTTGAAATGTCTGTTTCTCAATATATTTCATGTATGAATCTGCTAAGGATTTCAATTCCTTATCAATCTCTACTCTTTTCAGATCTCTGGGCCTTGTTCGCAGCAGCTCATGACTACTGTCTGCTGGATTCTTTTCTAATGATTTACTAATCGACTTTCCTGTCAAAAATAGTTCTTCCACATCCATCTCTGGTCTTGAAAGATGTATCGCACGATTCATTTTAGCAGCATCCAACGCCCAATTTGAAATGCCAACTACAGCCACATCTGGAAACTGTTTTCCCTCTGGTTCCAGAAGACTGTGAAGCACCTTGAGTGGGTTGAACCTGGATATTTCTGCCAATCCAATCTCATCCAAAATAACAACTGACAAAACCTCTTCCGGGTTATTATTTTCTTGGTATCTTTGAGCTTTCTCAAAGACCTTTTTGATTCCATCTGAAGTAGATGACTCAGAGCCCTGAAAAGACACACAATTTAGCTGAGGTAATGACTTGAATAGCAGATCTTTAGAATCTCTTCCCCTAAGGTTGCTTCGAATTACCTGTATTGAGAGAGATTTACTGCATCCAGGTTTGCCTACAACAAATATTGGTATCTTGTTTAAAATGCAAACCAATATAACAAAAACATTTTCTTGCAAGGCAGTGTTTTGTGCAGTGCCTGTTTGAAGTTCCATTCTACTCAAAATATCGGTCTGTTCCTCAGTTATTATATCTTGTATTTTATTCTCATCATACTCGCCAAATTGATGACAGTAAAATACATCTGCCATTCCATTTCTGTACCTCTTCCTGTCCAATGCATTTGCAAAACGACAATGATAACAATGAGCTAAGGCCAAGATCATGCATCGTATCTGAAAATCTTTGTCCTGAGTTAAACAAGGAGTCATTTTCTTCTTCATGAAGTTTTGGAACCATTTGGCCAACAATTTGCATCTATTAACATCTCGTAAGCTTACAGCAGACTCAGAATCTTCAATGTTACGAGCAACTATTTGTGACATGACTGCAAGATCTGCAAGCAACTGGTCCATTTGGGGGCTATCTTTGAAGACATTTTGAATCATGCGATGAATATAGGCTTCTTCATCCTTCTCACTGATACTTCCAAAATCCCACACATAGTCAACCATAGTCTCTGGTATTGGAAACACCCTGTAAACCAAATGAGACATTTCATCAAACTGTATCTTTCCTTGAAGACCAGCTGTTGAAACTTTCTTTTCTGGCCTAAGTTTGTAAGGATTGCAGGCGGCCATAACAACAACATTTGGAGGTAAAGTTTTACCCAAACATGTATGATGACAAAGAACATCACAGATAAGCCCAAGGTGGTTGCAGGTGTTGATTTCATCCAGAAAAAGCCATACTGGCTTTGTGAAATTTTTCTTTGCTTCTCTGCATATGTGTTCAATACTTGCCAATATAAACTCCTCCTCAACTCCTGCATGTATTTGAACAACTTTAAAATAAACTTCACAAATCTGGGATAGATACCTAATAAGTGATGTTTTTCCACAACCAGTTTCACCCATAATTAGGACTGGAATATGTGCCTTAATTCTCAGCATTATGAGAACCATCTTCAATAAATTATCTGGTGTTAGTGCATACTCTGTTGCCATATCTTCAAGCTTTTCCTTGGCGAGTGGTACGGGGTGTGTTCTTGCTACTCGCTGAAGTATATCTTGCAGGTATGAAGCAGTTTGTGTCTTGAAGTCTGGAAGATCTTTTTTGAGTTGACTCTCAAACAAAGATTTTATGTGATTTGGTACTTCAGACTTCTCTCTGTACATAGCTGACAAGGTTTGAATGTCTTGATTATGAAATACAAAAATCAGGTGGTTGGTGTCTTCCCATCTAACCATACCTTCTACCCTTTTAAGAAGTGAATTCTCTGTACCACCAATGGACATTTCTCCAGCCTTAGATTCTGCACCAGAATCTAATTTTACTGCAGAGGCTTGCAACATCCGACAGTTATTCACAGACCTTGAGGCAAATTCACTACATGTGTTTAGAAGAGCATAAAGAAGGTTACTCTTTACAGCAATTTCTCGTCTTTTTCCTAAAGCAGTTTGCAAATGCTGTGTTCGAAAGAAAGTACTACAAGTCATTTTCTTAAGCTGGTCTGCAAGAACATTTATGAAGATCCTAGCAATGCTAAAAGACATTTCTTCAGGTCCAGGAAAGTACATTCTAAGTAACTGCAGACACTTCTGCCTGGGCAATGGGCATACAGCCTTCTTGCCTGTGAAGTAGATATATTTTGTGTCAATTGTTCTATCTTCAAGTGCATTTAGATACTGGCACACAACTTGAACTGGACTATTAATGTTGCTGCTGACAATGAAATTGCTATAGTCTTGCCATGACAAGTTTGTTCTCTTGAATGACATTGCAGTCTTAAGAGCATCCTTCAACTGGTGATTTATTGTATTTGCAATCTCTATGAAAATGTATTTTGTGGGCAAACACACACATACTCTGCCAGTTGAAACAAAACCAAGGACAATTATTTCAAAAAGAAATGCATCCAGTTCAAATGGATTATCAATATTCCCAATGTCAATATGGAGAGCATAATTTTGTCTGACTCTCATGTCAGCCAGTCGATGAACAAGTCGTGCCTTATTTAGTGGTCCACTAATATGAAAAGTTGCCACACCTCTATTTTGTCTCTGTGCATTTTGTCTTATGGTCTCTGTCTTCCCTAAACCAGGTACATCAGAGGTAATGGAGCACACATCTGGCCAGAATGTTTGCAAAATATTTGTGAATGCGGTGTCTGATAAAGGATGAACTGGCATAATAAAATTACTGAACTCATTAAAGATGGGATGGTTTTCTGTCCCACAGCCAATAATACTAAGAAGAAATGTCTGGCATACTGATAAATGATGTAATGCTTCAACAAGTTGGAACTGTATTTCATTTGAAAGAATTTCAACATTTGCAATACAAAACAAGTTTTCTTCCTTGGATCTGACACTACGATGTAGAAGAAGCTGGACTTCCACCCATGATGTATCTTCACTGCAGAAAAGTATCTGGTGGGGCTCTGGTAACTTCCTGACCGTGTTGTAGTAGAGCGCCAAAACAGTCTTCATAACCAACTTACTGTTTTCCTCCAAAGCAACAAGGTGTAATTTACCTGGTCTGACAAAGTCAGTTATTCGTGGAAAAACTAAGAAACTTGCATCCATAGGCCTACAAACAGGCTTCAAATCTTTCATGGCATCTTCCAGTGTTAGTGCTATGTTTTCTATTAGAGATGACTCCGATCCATCTGACAGTAACTTTGAATAATACTCTTTCATTCCATCTATTTTTATTTCAGGATGAATGAACTGTAGCATACTGTGAACTCTTTGCTTATCATTTCCCATTTCAAGAAATTCATGCAATACATGCAACTGACCGCCAAGAATGAAATTCATCCAGTAGTGTTTTTCTCTGCATTCTTCCAGCTCTGTACACCAATTTTTGTACGCAGTGTTTAGCTTATCTTTAAAACTTTCTAAACCATTTGCTTTCATCTTCTTCTCATACAGCTTGTACTGGAAGTGACCTGACATGTGCAGATTTGTCAGCAATTGACCTACTTGTAAGGCAGTCTCGACATGAGTTACAAACTTTTCAAGATTCTCTTTCTTCTTGATTGTCTCAAACATTTGGGATTTGCTCTCTGTATTCATCAAAAGCAAAGCTCTACTTCTCAAGTCATTTAGAAGGTCCTGTCCATGTACTATAGTTTTCTTGTTCTGCATGTACTCAACACTTAGGATACAGACATCTGTAGTATCAATCTTCAAGCAGAAAATTCCCATTTTGATTACATTGTCAATGATTTCCCTTGTTTTCAAACCTATGTTAGCAACATTACTGTACAAGGCTTTCAAATTATGAAGATTATCCCTACAGTCGCTTATCTTTCCGATAAGTTCCTTTGGCTTGATTTTTTTTATTTGTTTCAATATGGTTTGGAACAAATTTTTCACATCAGGTTCTGTGCTTTTCTTCAAAACAGGTTGAAGGAAGCTCTTCACATCTATGAGACCCAATACTGTTGTTTCATTCACAGAGTGTTCAGAAACTTCCTCCACTGCATCTATTAGGTTTCGAAGATCCACATCAGCCACATCTTTCAAAAACTTAATAAGTGAAGTTGATTCACCAACAACACCAAGAACCTCGATTCCATCTTTATCTAAGCCTTGTGTCATTTCATGAACAGTCTTTATTGCTTCAGACACTTGCTCCAAACTTATTTCTTCAACAGACATGGCCATTAAGTTATTGAAAGATTCAACAACATCAAGGAACTTTCTGTCTGAACGTAATTTAATTCCCAAAGCTTTCAAAGTCTTCTCCATGGCTTTAACTTGCTTGTAATAGTCATCAAATTTATTGTATCTTTGGAGTGCACGGCATCTTCGAGGTTCAATTGAAAGCTTAAGGCTGTTCTCCTGAAGGAACATTTCTGCTTCAATGTCTGCATTTTTAAACATGTTCACAACATGTGTCATTGGAACCTCCTCATCTTTACAAAGCAGTATCCAGTCCTCTCTGTACTTCAGACCTGCACGATGCTCCAGGACTTCAAGAAAATGTACACAAGACTCAAAGCTACCTGACTGATGATCACTTTGTTTAAAAAGATATTTCAGTGACTTCAGTGTTCTTAACTCTTCATCATGGGCAGCTTTCTCTAATTCTTTTAGGTTAAATGCTTTTTCCTCTTCCAATAATTGTTCCCACTCTGTAACAAGTTCTGGCTGATTGGTAAGTATATGCAGACAAGCATTCCAAAATACTTGAGAGTCAATGTAGCAAATCAGCTTCTCACATAAACTTGGTAATCTTGAGCAATTAAACCAAATATGATTACCATCCAAGACATAACTAGTACTAAGATTGCCACCTTTTAGCTTTATGTCTACATCACTAAAATGTCTTTCAAATTCATTCCAATCTTCTGGTAAACTTTTATCAGGAATAGCTTTTCTCACTTTGCTCAGAATGTTCATCACACAAGCTACTTTCTCTTTCTCTCTCTGGACAACAGATACAGTGGTTTTCCACAACCTTTCAATATCAGTTTTACTCTTCTGTCCCATGGCAACCAGCAATTGTTTTGCCTCCTGAACTTCTGAAATTTTCTCTAAATAACTACAAGTTATCTTTTTTGATTCAAATGACTCAAGTATAAACTCAATGCACTTTTTACCTTCCTTGAATATTTCATGGCGTTTAGTGCTCTCTGTCTTACTTCCTTCCATTGTAAGAAGCAGCATCCAAAACTTGCTTATTTTGACCATATTAATGAAATTTTCATACTGATCATCTCCAAATGGATTGCAATAGATTTCCATCACTGTTTGCACTGTTTGGGAGGTGTGGCTGAAAAAAAGTTAAAAATTAATTTCAGAAGTACATGCATTTATATATGCTTATATTTCAATGGCAACAATATAGCTATTAGTAACTTCTCATACCAAAAGGAAAGCTATTATTTCAACAATGCTGGACCTAATTACTTTTAAAAATACAAGAAAAAGGTACTGTTTTTCACAACAAAGGTGTCTGGAAGCTCCTGATTCTTTATTTTTTGTTTTTTTTAGGGTTTAACGCCATTTTTCAGCGCACGATAGGCTATACATGGCAGCCAGTATTATTGGTGGAGGAAGAACCCGGGAAAACCCCCAGAAAGAACCACCGACCCACGAGAAGCTACTGGCAAGCTTTCTCACATAACTACATAAGCCAAATCTTAGACTCGAACCCACGCAGACAGAGGTGAGACGGCAGTGATCCGTAACGGACAGCGCTTTAGACCACTCGGGGCCCATCCTGATTCTTTGTAATATAACAGCATTATCTTTAACTCTGCAAAGTGTTCTTGCTAGATGATATATTTATTGATTACAATCTGTAAGTACTATTTTCCCAATTGTCTTTCTGACAACAAGGATATTTGTTGATGTGCTTGAAAGGTACTGGCTACTTGTGTTTTAAGCTCTGCAGATATGTACACACTGCCCTAAAAAATTTGCAAGAGAAAGAGACAAATAAGCATAGACTGCAACATTAATGAGATAGACCTAGCTATAAGGAAAGGAATAACAACAGTCTTCACAGATGATAATTTTAATCTCCAATGTCCTGAGAAAAAAATTAATATTTATGGACATGGATAATGAAGTTGACATTCTGGTACTCACTGATGTGCTGCACAGTAACAGCAGTAAAGTGGGAGTTGCCTCTCTCCCATATAAGAGCTAATGCATCCAAATATATTATTATCATACATGGACAAACTAAGCTTCTTCAGTGAACTGCACTTGTAAACTGATGCAGTTGAATGAATCATTCTGTTTGTAAATTTTGATAATAAATAAAAATACACCATGCAATATCACTCTAAACTTGTTAATATCTCATGGTAAACTACTGGGTGCATGCTGTTTATACTAATCAGTTAAGTGCATATTTGTTGACAGTCCCAGAATGCTACATCTAGCTCAAAAAACGAAGAGAAATGAAATACAAGTGCAGAGAACTTACAAGCTAATTTCAATCATACATTACTGCAACATCTGATGAACAAACCACTAGCTTCGCCAAAGGCAAACCTTGACAGGTGAATAAAATGTGATAGAAATGTAAGACCACAATAACATGTATATTAGTCCATATGGGATGGAAAGTGTGTAGTGTAGAAAATCCATGTATAATAATGACCTGGGTTGATCTAGGAGCAATGCAAGAAGATTGCTTAACCAATATCTTTGAGGCTACAGTGGGACTATAAGCAGTGGACATTCTGATTTTTGTACAACCTATAATAGTAGCCAGTAAAGTAAGAGGGTGTATCCAAACAGGATTCGACCAGAGTTTAAAATGGAACTCTGTTACATAATGGTGGGCATGTCTGCCTTTTGTATGTCAGGGGCCCCGAGTGGCCGAGTGGTCTAAAGCGCTGTTCGTTACAGATCATTGCTGTCTCACCTCTGTCTGCGTGGGTTCGAGTCTAAGATTCGGTTAATGAAGTTATGTGAGAAAGCTTGCCAGTAGCTTCTCGTGGGTTGGTGGTTCTTTCTGGGTTTTTTCCGGGTTCTTCCTCCACCAATAATACTGGCTGCCATATATAGCCTATCGTGTGCTGAAAATGGTGTTAAAACTAGGGTTGTTAAACGAAAATCGGAAATCCGATTATCGGTTTTGAAAACGATTATCGTTTTTTGTTTTTACAAAATGATAATCGAATTCAATATTTTTTACCATTTTTGTAGTGAAAATTTTAAAAAATTCCAGAAAAAAATAATTCATGCATTTGTTTAGTGTTTATATTTCAATACAATATGGCCAGCTGATAAGGTGTGTTTGTTTAAAATTTGTGAGCGCTCCATGCAGCGTGTTTGTAAAAGAATACATTTATTGTTGAAGGATGTCAATAGTTAGTCGACCGACCGGTCGCTAAGTTCTTTGATGTCCGAAATTGACAACAATAGACTGTTAATAGCTACAGTCTCTGTTGTTGAGGACTGGTCTCTGCTGGTTGTGCCTTTTCAAGTTTACAAATACGGCTGGTCGTAGAAATAAATCTGATGTATGGGAAAACTTTGAAAAAATTTCATCAAGCATGGCTCGCTGTAAACTATGTTCACAACGAATAAGTCGGAGCGGTGGTACTACTACTGGATTGCATGCACATTTGCGTAGCAAACATCCCGGAATTGCGGCTCCTTGAAATGTTCTGCCGCGATTAACAACATTTATTGGAACACAAAGAAAGTGTCCTGATAGTCATCAAGAAATAGTTACTGCTGCTGTAGCTAAGTTTGTCGCTGAAAACATGCTACCAATTTCGATTGTTGAATCCAATTCCTTCCGTGATTCGATGGCTTTGGTGGAGCCACAATATCGTCCTCCATGCCATCAGACGATGCGCGTCTATACGTTATGGTATGTAATGAATATCTTTTATTCGCAAGAGGCATTCACTAACTTGCATTATAAGAATATATTTCTTGTAATTTTCAATGTAGGACAAAAACCGATAATCGATTTAAAATCGGATTTCTACAAACGATAATCGGTTTTGGAAAAAAAGCGATATTAAGATCCCTAGTTAAAACCTACAAATTTTAATTACTAAAAACCTTAAAAATGGGAAATGTAAATTGCTAAAATGTGCATCACATGTACAGATTTACAAGTCTAATAAACTCTCAAGAGAGTTTAATAATTTCAATGCAAGTAGCATTGGTAGAGGAAAGTAATATTTCCATTGGTCAGAATGTTACCATGTGATCAAAATCAATTGCGTTTATTTCTGTATGAACTGTAAGGAGAAGTACTTTTCTAACAATACCCACTTTCTATAAATAGTCATTGGGGCCAGTATTAATCGTGGAGGAAGAACCTGGGAAAGAACCACCGGCCCACAAGAAGCTATTGGCAAGCTTTCTCACATACCCATATTGGCTGAATCTGAGACTCAAAGCCATGCAGACAAAGGTGAGATGGCAGTGATCCGTAATGGAGAGCACTTTAGACTACTCTGCTGCTCAGGGTCCTCGAGTCATTTGTAGAATAGAAGATAAACACTGCCAGTGAAGGCAGATATGAAGTAAGCAAATGAAAAGAACATTTTTACAATTTATTTTTGAAACAATTGAATATATTTATCCTGAAAGAATATAAGGCAACAGATATTTCTCATCTTTTCTTAATAAAATCATTTGAAGTTTGTGAAAAAAACTGCATACAAATGTTGTATGTGCGCTAAGTCAAGGTCACCAGTATGCGGTATTATAATAGCTATATGAACTGAAACGTCAGAATTTTGCTGTTTTTTGCTTACTTTGCCTTGTCATATAGATTTCATGCACGACATTATTGAAAATTTAGAGTGGAAGAAGTATCACAAACTGAGTTATCATTTAGTTTGAATGAACCAACATCAGTACAGTTCCCAGTTCATCACCAGGATGACCACAAACCAAAACGCTTCAAATTACCGTACTTAATGAGGAAAATCTCGGAAACAGCGCTCTTCAAAGAAAAGAACACTTTTTCGTCCAATATGTGATTTCACCCGAGGTATCCTATATAAACATGCCACCCGCACGAGATATTCATAGTTTAAAGAGAAGTGTTTTGTTGTCTAAATAAAACAGGGAAGGAAAAACCTCATTGTGATGTAATCTCAACTTACAACAAAATGGGTGGGTGTATACATGCTTAGCCTCTGGCTGTACTCCAATAATACCCCTCATCCTTCACAAATGCTTGGATGAGGGGTCCATTATTTTTCATAAAGCCTTCAGCATCACATGTATACATAGCATTTTTAAAGATTGACAACAAAACATTTGCTAAAACATCAATAGTAAAAGTAAGCCTATTTCTGTTAAGTTGTAAATCATAAATCAAAATTATTTGCTATTAATAACTGCTTCAGCAAAACCCGTATTATTAGTCTGAATATCCCTTACATAAAATTTGTGAAAACTTTTTACTGATGTCCAGTCTGCTGTTTTTAATATAGTGTGCAAGAAACAGCCTTGTCTGAAAACAGCTGATGCTGCAGCAGTTCTGTAAGAATGTGCTTTAATGAGGATTCTGAATGGAAGTTAAGTGCTCCAGTCTTCAATGCAATAATGAAAGTATATGGGCATATAGATGTGGATTTATTTGCTTCCAGACTAAATCACCAACTTCCGAGTTATGTTTCATACAGACCTGACACAACAGCTATAGCAGTTGATGCTTTTTCTTTAAAATGGAATTACAATCGTCATTATTGTTTTCCATCTTTCAGTATGTTGGCAGCAGTGCTGCAAAAAATGGCCCAAGACGAAGCAGATGTTATTTTGGTGGCACCACTATGGACAACGCAACCTTGGTTTCCGAGTTTCCTGCATGCTGTGGTAGGCCCTTGTTTTCTACTGCCATGTCCACAAGACATACTACACCTGGCACACCCCAAACCAAAATGCATGCTTTCCACAAGCATGCAGCAAGCTAGTTGAAGTTGCACAAGCTAGTAAGGATGCTTGCGCAAGCTTGCAAAAGAAAATTCTCAAAGTCTGCAAGCTTACTGTAAAATCTCAAACTTACACAAATTAAGCTAGCTTGCAAAAGGAATTTTTCCAAGTCTGCAAGCTTAGAAAATGTAAAATTCAAGCTTCCTAGATTACAAAAAATGAAGGAGTGCATCTGCAGTCATTCATCAAACCGCAGCACAGTGGATAAACTTTAACATAGAACATAATTTGTCCACATTGGTTTACACCATTAAATGAATAAAGAACAGAGCAAGAATTTCTTGAATGTGTGTTATATTTTACACTGTGATAAAGGATTCCATTTAGTAAAATCTGGTAAAATACATAGCATTTACTGATTGCAAAGTTATTTACAGACTGACTTAATGCAGCAAGATATTTGAAGTCAAGTACTTGTAAATGCTTCTTACCAACAATGTATGCACCATCAAATATAGTCTCTGTAATTTTGTGATGATAACTTCTGGCATTTAGTTTTTGAAAGAATATTCCAATTTCTGTTTCATTGACAATTTTTGTATTTGAAAGTGTAGGTAATTTTAACAGTGTTGAAACAGTGTCAGACTCCTGTGATCAAATGGAAATCACGTGGAATAATGTTTTTGATTCACTCCTCAATATACGGTAATTTATCCTGAAATTAATATAAATGAGTATTAAAAACTAAAAAATCTGCCACCCACCCACCCTTTTGCCTTTGCAGACCTGTTTACCAGTTCGTATTTGACTGTATTTGTACGGAATAAAGCTCATTCGTATGGTAATATAGTCATTGGTTTTAAAATACGATTTGAGGTTGCATTTATTTTTATTTTTTTTTTAATAATAATTTTTTAAGCGTTTTTATTCCAGTTAGTTCTGTTGTATTGCTTCGGTCCGCGTCCGGGTCTGTAGTCGGCGCCACGTCACTGATTGTAACATTCTCAACATCCGGTTATTTAAACGAGAAAATGCCGCAGACAAAAAAGTTTCAGCTCGAATCTGATGATGAAAATAGAATGTCTAAACATAGAAAGCAGCATTTTCTACCAGTTCATAATACTCTGTGACCAAGCCTTAAACCACCTCTGCACTGTTTGCCACTTAGATTTTTCATGTGCACATGGTGGAATGAATGACTTTTTATGGCACGTGCATGCCATGGAATCAGAAAATCATGCGAAATTAGCATCGTTAGTGAAGGGAAATACAAGTATTTTGTCAATGATGAAGGGAAAGGAAGTCAGTGATCAGCACATATTTCAAAAGCAGATAACGTGCTGAGGTGATTCTATGTGAGCTAATCGTAAATTGCGCACAGCCTACAAGTTAATGAAAGTAATTAAAAATATGTTCCCAGATTCCAAAATTGCAGAAGATATTTAGAAACAATCTCTCTCTCTCTCAGTATGTCGTGCAATAGTAAATAATGGTAATTATAGTATACTGATGTGTCTACTATTTGTTATTGAGGGACTGGTGTATTTGGTCCAATTGCTGTTTCAATTGGTACATTTGTATTAATTACATGAGATTATTTTGAATCTAGTTGAATTCCAGGAGATTTGTGAATCTTGTACTTACAGTGCAGAACTTTTGAAATTTATTTGAATTGTTTGAATCTCAATCCTAGGCGGTACATACAATTATGTGAATATCGGATAGTGTATACTATTTTTTTAAACTGAGGTGTTTTGAATCTGTATATCATATAGATAAAATATTTTTTTTTCTTCAATGTGTGAATGTTAGTATAGAGTAATTGGATCAATTGTATGTTGAGAGCATGTGAGAATCATTGTATTTTTACATCATATATTTTTATTAACTAATTAAGTTCATGAATTGCCATCTTTCACACATTGTTTGAGTTATTCATTTAATACAAAATCCACTCTGTTTCAATTCTGCGACATACATTGTAGCATATATCAACATTTTACTTTTAATATTTGATATAAATGGTCATTTCCACACATCAAGGGCTAGAAATATGGTGGCAGTACACGCCATGTCAGTTTCCTATCTATCTATCTATCTATCTATCTATCTATCTATATATATATATATATATATATATATATATATATATATATATATATATATATATATATATATATCTATATATATATATATATATATATATATATATATATATATATATATATATATATATATATATATTTTAAAATCTAAGCTTGTCACGCACAACCTTAAAAATAAGCTTGCGGCAAGCTTGCCACAACCTTAAAGATAAGATTGCGGCAAGCTTGCCACAACCTTAAAATTAAGCTTGCGATAAGCTTGCCACAACCTTAAAAATAAGCTTGCGATTTTGGTTTGGGACAATCCACAACGAACCCCCCCCCCTCCCACAAAACAAAAATAAATTGAAGATGGGTGTTTTTCACTTATCAGGACAGCAATCAAAAATCAAGGATTATCAGAAAGGGCTGCCTGCCTCATCATCAATTCATGGAGAACATCAACTAAAAAACAGTATTGGGGTCATCTCCAAAAGTGGATGCTATTTTCAAATCAGAGACAGATTAATCCATTTGACCCACCTGTTACTATTGTTATCGAGTTTTTAATAGAATTAGAAGATAAAGGTTTAGGTTATAGTTCTGTAAATACAGCTAGATCTGCAATTTCATCATTAGTTAGTCTTACTTCTAAATCCAGACTAAGCAAAAATATTTTACTTAAGAGATTTTTGAGGAGTGTTCATTGCAAAGCCTTATATTGCCAAAATACACTTTTGTGTGGGATGTGCAGCTTGTGTTGAACTATTTTATCTCTTTACAAGGCAACGATCAATTATCATTACATGAACTTACTACTGTATGAAGTTAGTCATGCTGCTTGCTTTGTTGACAGGACAGAGGTGTCAGACGCTTCACCTTATGCAGACAGATGGCATTAAATTTGGTGTAAACAGTGTACAAATACACATTCCTTCATTGCTCAAACAATCTAAACCTGGTAAATATCTGGAGACTTTTTTTGGGGGAATCTTATTCTTTTGACAAAAAATTGTGTGTTGTTTCTTGTTTACAGTGTTATTTGCAACGGACCAAGCTTTTGAGAAATTCTGAGACAGAGTTATTTATCGGCATGCAATCTCCATATAAAAAGGTTGCCAAAAGCACAATATCAAACTGGATAAAGACTGTTATGAGAAAGTCAGGTACTGATACCTCAGTTTTCCAGGCTCATAGCACAAGGGCTGCATCTGTTTCTGCAGCTTGTGAAAAAGGGGTACAGTTGGGTACAATTTTGAAGGCAGCTGGCTGGGCTAGTGCCTGTATTTTCAGGAAATTCTATAAAAAGTCTGTTACAGACCCAGACTGAATTCAGTACAAAGGTTTTGTCTGCATCCAGAATTGTATAATGGTAATGTAATGTACATCTCAAATTTGGGATGTCTGGTTTAATAACAACATATAAAAGAAATTCCCTTCTTCGGGTTTTACTTGTTAATCAATTCCATAAATGGAAGCGTCGCTCTGAAATCTCAAGGGATCACGAGGCACTTATGAGGGAAATGAAATTGATAAATTAAACAAGACTTACCAAGTCGAAGTTTGATTGTAATTTCATGAACCCCACATGTGCCTTAGTGATCACTTCCCACCCAATAACACACTGAGGCTTCCATTTCTTTGCTCTCAAGACTGATCACATGACCAGCGTCATCTCATCTCATGTGATCACTAAGGCGCTTACGGGGTTCATGAAATTACAATCAAACTTTGACTTGGTAAGTCTTGTTTAATTTATCAATTATAGACAAATTAAGAAAATGAATATTAAATAGTTAAGTAGAAATAATCAAGTAGCAAACACATGAATGTGTCATACAATCTTTCTTTTTTATAGTGATATTACATTGCTGTATTGTAATTAGTATTGCAATATACTTAGAAAAGTGTGTTTACTATAAGCAATAAACAGAAATTTCACAAATTAAATTGTCTTGCTGTTTCAAATCCCCAAAAGAAACTTCTTAAACCAAGAGCAATTTATATCAGCATCTGCCACTGTTTGCATCTGCCCTTTTGTGTCTGTTAATTTTTATACTGATTTCTCAAATTTGATGAGGGGATCAGGTTATGAACCACTGTCACTAAACAAATCATGGAATAACTCAAGAGATAAAATAACTACTCAATTATTTTAGAACTGTGTATGTCTGAACCAACAAAACTGATCACACACTTTCTATAACCTAACCTCATACACATACATAGTCCAACCTGTTTACAAGCATGAAAATTGGTTTTGAAAAACAAAATTAGATGAATATGCCAAATCACATTCTATCAACGCATACATTATTATAGCCATGACATCGTGACTTTAAATATTGAGCTTCCACTTTGAAAACACGTGTCAATTAATTTAAGGTAAAATATCTATGACTAAAATTACTGATATACTTCTTAGTCACTGGATGAAGATAACTTACCTAGAGTTAATGCGCAGCTTGCCTTCAGATGTACAAATTGCCAGACAAATTTCATGTGGTTTTTCAGAATCACACTTAATTCTAAGAAGTTGCTGAACATGCTTGTGGTAAAGTTCCAGAACTGTACACTTATCCTTGTTTAGTTTTTCAATGGCTTCTGATTTTCTCAGGACGTTTTTTACATCTTGTTTAGTCAACCATTTGAAAACATATTCTTTAAGTTCTTCCTGCAGGTGACCATCTTTCGGAAAGCTTGGCAGGGTCAAAGCATCATGAAGATACTCATAGCAAGAACACAATTCATCCACTTTACCAGAACTGCACTCAGTCTTAATATGGTATTTAATTGCAGTCTCTAACCATGTGTTGAGAAGGCCAGGACAGTGTAACAAGCATTCACTGAACTTGGAGTTCCACAAAAGTGTGAGGAATAGTCCATGAAGATCTTTTACATTTGATTGTCCTAGGGCCTGCATGAGCTGCATTTTGACTTCTTTTGCAAAGTACAGCTTGGTATCCTGTAAAGTCTTTTGGAGGAACTGAATTTCCGGTGATGTTAGCTTTTCTATTCTCTTCTGCACAAAACTGATAAAACTCTGTTGAAAATGGTCAATTATTTCGTGGACCAACTCTTCTTCATCTCTAGCTACTTCCCATAAACTACATAAACTTGTGACTTTTCCACTACTCATATTTCTTGAAATGTCTACCAAAACAGTGTTAACTACTGTTGAAAGTAGTTGTGCTTTTACTTGATGATGGATTTCACCTCCTGGTGACAAGAAGATGGTACAATAGTATCTGAAGCCAATGATAGACAGTGTGGGTGGGAGATTAAGAAGTAGTCTCTTTAGCAATTCAAACACTTCAGGACCTTTTTCCAGTCTGCTTCCAATTTTAACCACTGTTTCAGAAAGCACTGAAATATTCACCTTATCAGTCAAGCACAGCTGTTCCTTTGAATTTCCAATTATTTCATTGAAAAACCTGTCATCAAGGAATGGATATGTTGCATGGAGAAAGTACAGCATGTTATAGTCTTTTCCATAGCAAAACTTGCAAAGGTTCTGAAGAAAGTAAGAAAGTGTTTTTCGACAGCTGTCACTGAACTCTGCAGCATTAGCTGTTTTAAAGCTGTCAAGCATTGCCCATGCCAATTTATTAGAAATGCAGTTTGTTTCTAGGAGTTTCCACACATTTTTTACAACACTGATCAAAAATACAGCCAATAATATCAATGCTTTAGAATCAGCTTCTGAAATTCTAGAATGCAACACAGACACTATCTCAGCTACTTCATTCAAGCTGACTTTCAATGAACAAGAAATTCCTTCAATTTGATGTATACAATCACGCAAAGTTGACTGGGTGCACAATGAAAAAATGTGAAGACAGTGTGCTGTAAATCCCTCCTTGGTTGAATCATCCATTTCATCACACATAACATCACTAGATAACAATTTTGAAGCACTTGTGTAATATTTGGTTGTTTTATATAACTTCAACTGATACACGTCTACCTTTACTTTATAGCAATACTTTGTGCATTTAATCTTGTTGACTGGAAGTTCAACATGTACTTCCCAAATATTGCTCATGCCAGGAACTGCTCTCAAAATGAGGTGATTAAGTTCTTTACATTCTGAATCCAGAGCAACTCGAACAATGTGTGAAGTTTGGAATGACAAATAAAGGTAGAAGTTGCAGATACACATCTGAAATAATGTAAAAAATTATTTTGATCAATAAATAGATTTGGTTTTAAGATTTATAAAACAAAAAGAAACATATACTGTAAAATTGTACTTCATTATCTTATAAACTGATGGTGTAACTCTGGATTTGCATGTCTTTGACAACCATACATCATAATAATACTGTACGTCATTGTGCACATTTTATTATCCCAGTGCTTTAAAATAAGCAAGAGGATAATATGATATAGTCTGTCAGAATGTTTGTATATTGTAACAAGGAGAAGCCATGGGCTTTAATTTTCATTTTGACAAAATAATTTTTGTTTTATTAAAGTTTTTGTTCAATGCTTGGCAGGTTTTGTAGTGCCATCTAGTGTCTTAGTTTTGGGTCATGTGATTCCACCTGGGTATATATACATGCCAACTCTGGCTGCTATGGTGGTGTGTTATGAATGGGTATGGTGTGAAGACATCACTTGCAAGTGTAGCAGTATAACCACCCTACCAGAGCAAACACATTTGGTCATAATTCATCAGACAGGAGAGAGCCAGGCCAGGGAATTGTAACAGAGTAGGGACAAGTTTTTTTGTCAAGCAAAAGACCAGTGCTAAAATCTAAGAAATGCAGAGGTCATGTGGTAATACACATTCTGACTGAGGATAATTCTTCTTTCAACATTTCGCACTGTCGTTTCTCTCTATCTTGATCAGATTACAATATGACTCTGTTATCAAGTCTGCAACTCTACAACCAAGTTGACAACCAGAGGAAGACCAGTCGGCAACCCTGCAACAAGTCTGCAACCCAGTTGGTGACCAAGCAACCCAGACTGTGATGTGACGACTCTGTGACCAAGTTGGCGACCAGAGAAAGATCAGTTGGTGACCCTGCAACAAATTTGCAACCTAGTTGGTGAACCTTCTACAAGTCTTGGACTCTGTGACCAAGACTGTGACACAGAGAAAAGTAGCCAAGAATAAGATGGTAATTCACTTAAGTAGAAATCTGTTACCATCTATAGTGCCATTTCTCAGAAAGATTTAGCGGGGTATCACTCCAAATACAAGACCTATCCTAGGGAACCTGAGATAGCAAGACATGGGGTAGTGTAGCCAAGGAAGTATTCTGCTACAATGAAATACTCTTGTACCATAAAAGCTCGATATATGAAAATTTAGTCAATGATAGTCCTAAAGATGTTGATGTGCAAACACTTTTTGAACTCTGATCTTGCCTTCTAGGTTGGGTCAGGAAGGATGATGAATATATGGACATCTTGGTCACCCAGTACAAAAAATATTGAGAATCAGGGCCCGGTTTCACTAAACATCTTAAATATGAGTTTCAACTCAGATTTTGATATTTTCCTCAAAATTTGAGATTTTTCTTAAATCCGGTTTCACAAAGAACAAATGAGAAAAATCTTAACTCAAATTTGAGAACTGTCCTCAATTATCTGAGGTTAGGGTTGTGCTCCCTCAAGTGGAGACGCTCAAATATGGCGCTTGAACAACGTTATCGTCGATGTCATCAAAGGATTTGATTAGAAAGGAGAATTATAAGGGACAGAGGTAAGCCAATGGACGTTGATGACACTGTTTTGTTTGCTCGCTATAGATTTACCAGATTTACCATTTTATTCATCGTAAATACTGTTACTGAAAAACTTGATTCGGCTTTTACGAAGCGGACCATGGCATTACCGCCCCTCCACAAGGTGCTTGTGGCCTTACGCTTTTTCGCTACTGGCGCTCATTTCAGGTTCATCGGAGAGTCCTTGGGTGTGAGTGTAGCCACTGTAAGCAGATGCATATTTGAAGTGGCAAGATCCTTAGTGAGACGGGCAAAGAAGTTCATACAATTTCCCAGAGAAGAGGCAACATCAGCTGTCAAGAAGGGATTTTACAGGATTTCTGGTAAGGTATTTTCCATTTATTTTATTTTACCCAACGTATTTGTTTGTTGTTTTTTTTAAAAATAAAAATATTCGTGTTCATTATTAGCAACGTCCACTTCTTACACGTCATAAGGCCATGACCCCTGAAAAAACAGCTGATCTCGGATAGAACAGTGCGGTCAAACTAGCAGCCCTCAGGCTGATTTTAAATGGCACACCAGAGTTCTAACAGCTGTATAGTCCTTGCTTTTCAGTTTGCTGCTGTAGCCATCGGCTTCAAGAAATAAAAAATCCAGTAGCCAATGGAGTTAAAAAAAGTTGGACAGCACTGCGATAGAGTTTGCACGGAAGTAAACTTGCCATATCTTTTTCCTAGTTTGTATTACGAAGCCTACAGTATGTATACTTTTAATATTTCAACAACAAACTGAACAAAAGATTATGTAAACGTGTTTAAATAAATGTAAATACAGAATTTATGCTTAGAGACCAGCTAGATGGTCTAATATTCGTGCATGCAAATATGGCTATCACATTCATGAAGAAACTCCAGTTAGATTCAAAATCAGTCATATCAATGACCAACATAAAAAGGTAAAATGGCTTTGCATTTACTAAATCAAAACACAACATTATTGAGTTTCATACTTTTATTAATTAGAAGATACAGATTATCTTATTCAGTTTTCAAAAGACATATGACAACATATGTCTATTACTAAGTTACCATTTTGTACATAAAAACATTAGGTATCTTTAACACACCACATTTTATTCCTTGCAGACATTTGGGGCAAATAACACATACAAATTAAAGATAAAAATTTTAAATTAAATAAGTAATTGAAAGAAAAAAAAAATTATTGCAGCATATACTTATTGTTGATAGTACCGAATACTTTTAAAATAAATTATTTCTTTTAATTACAGGATTTCCAAATGTTATAGGGGCAATAGATGGCACATTCATCAGGATTCAGGCCCCTATTTCTAATGAACAGGATTATGTAAACAGAAAGGGATTTCATTCACTTAATGTACAGGTATATAATACGGGATGAAAATATACAAACATTATAATTGAAACTGCAATTTTTACTTTATTGAACTAATAGGGGTCATTTAGAAATACACATAAAGCATGGAAAGATAATCTGTAATAAAGTTTGTGTCTTTTAAAATATTGAGATGTGTTATAATTACCAATCAAAGGAATTTAAAAAAAAGTAATTAACAAATTTTAGTAAACATATATATTAAATTATTTGTATTTATATTTTTATAAGTGATTCAAATCAAGGGCAAAACTGGCTCTGTTACATTCATTAATTAACTTAAGTATTTATAATTTTTTTTTAAATTCCATTTTTTTGTTTAATTTTGTGGTATTACGTGCTGGGGTTGGCAACATAAAGCAGGTGATGCATTGATCCCAAATAAAGTATTTTTTTTTTTTATTACAGGTACATTAAAGTATTTGTTATTATTTTTTAGGTCAAATTTGTGAATTTAAAGTGTAAATAAAGGACAAGTAAAAGTAAATATTTATATAACCTTGTTTGTGCAATTGTAAAATAATACTTTTCTTTTCAGATGACCTGTGACTATAGATTCCGAATAACAAACTGTGTAGCAAAGTGGCCAGGCTCTGTTCATGACTCCAGGATGTTCCGTGAAAGTCAACTATGTAATGCATTTGAAAAAGGTACCTAATCAATAGGAAATTGATTATATATATATATATATATATATATATATATATTTAAATGCACCCAAATATTTTCATAATATTATTTTAATTTAAATTACTTTCATACCATGTCTTACAGATGGTTATGCTGTAGGTATAGCTTCTAAAGTGCAGTTCATCAAACAAAAGTAATATTTGGTTATGTCGTGTTGAATCTAACCTAATATTTTGATATGTATCTCATGGACACAAAATATATGTAGATGATTTTGGATTTTATGAATCACTGATCATAGGTATGGTGGTTGTATAATATGTAATCTTATTGAGAAAATGTAATTAAAAATTACATTAATTTACCAAATATGTGTTTAATATGATGATAGTTTTCATTAATCCTAATTTAAGTAACCAATACATTATGTTTAATATATAATTACAAATGTTTTCAGGTGAAAATGATGGATTCCTACTGGGTGACTCTGGCTATCCTTGTCGGAAATTCCTTTTAACACCATACAATGCAGCTAACACAACTGAACAAAAGAAGTACAATGATGCTTTTTGTAAAACCAGAGTTATTATAGAGCAAACATTTGGTATTCTAAAGAGACGCTTCCCATGTTTGCATAATGGAATGAGAGTTTCTCCTGACAAAGCCAGCTTATACACAATGTCCTGTGTTGTCCTTCATAACATAGGCATATACAAGGGGGACATCATTCCAGTTGATGAATTAATTGCTGTTAATGATGAAAATTTAAATATTTATGAACCAGGCGATGGAAATGCTGTGCGTGATTATATATGCAGGACATATTTTTCATGAAATATTTTTTTTTGCATTGATTCAACTATCGTAACAATTTCTTCTATAGATCTATTTGACTTAATTGATCAGTATACCATCTACATTTGAGCAAATGACTTTCAATAATAACAAAAGAAACTATATATATAGTAATTAATTTTAACTTTAGTTTTGGCCACAAATTATAGTATATAGTTTCTGCTGTGTAGATTGATACGGCTAAAACACGGTATTGGTGCTGATAAAGGAATTTTCATGTTATATGCATGAAATATAAAACTTAAACAAGATATGAACCAATTTTAAAGATTGGTAAGCCTGGCATATACCTCTCTTACTTTCCTGAAAATTTCAAGAGGTTAGTGTAACCCATTTTTGAGATATGCATGGAAACAAGCTCTAAAAATGGCCATTTTTGAGCGTTATGTAGTCTCACTCGAAAAAAGCTTGAATATAAAATAGAGAATTCTCTAAATATCATACTGAAATTATGCATTTATTGGTCTGGTTTTATGCGGAATTCTATCCTGCAAATATTGCTTATTGAATTAAAGAAATCGGTAAAATATTATGGATTTTATAAGCAAAATACCGTCAGTAGAAGTTTTGTTTCAACACTGAAATTCAAACACTAATCTGTTGTTATATGCCAACATTTTGTACAAAATAACATTCATTATAACTTTTATTGACATCTAGAACTCGACTTTATATTATAATAAGTAGTAAAACCATTTAAATCACATGGCTAGCCAAGATATTCGAATGAGAGCTTGTTCTTTGTCAAACTTTCCAGTTCTAAATTTTGTAGTGTCTGTAACCTTTACAAGTTTATATGGCAATAATTTTGTTGTTTCATTATGGAAAAGTATAAATCCTACAAAGGCTCATGTGTATCCATGTGATATCCAAGTTGGCCAAAATTGGTGGTGCTGTATTGTACCATTAAAAAACAGCAACTCAATAAAAAAAAGTTACAGACACTACACAAACAGGTATAAAAATGAAAGATAAAAGTATTGTTCTACTTGTCATTAAAACATTGTTTTTCTCAATAGAAAGTTCCATCTTATGTGATGTAATGTTGCATCATCTATTTACCTCTGCAGCCAAGAGCAAAAAAGTGATGCAATAACTCTCTTGATTGAATATTGCATCATTCTTGCAGCACTGTCTGTTTGAGTAATTTACTACAAGACAATGTAACCTGAATTTCTTATCCTAGAAGAAGCTGCCTAATTACTTTTTCTGTTCTTTACCATGGTGCATCCCTAAGACATGGGAAGACGACAAAAGCAAACCTCTGGGAACAACTCTGGTAAGTTTGTATTGAATTGGTAAACCACACTCTTAAATTGTAGTGTCTGTAACCAATATCCCCTTTTTATACTGTCTATGACTTTATCCCTGTTTTTTTTTTAAAAATGAAGCCAAATTATGTTTCCTATTACAGTATTGATGTGTAAGGCTAAATTTTGACATATTGTCTGTCTGCAATTTGTAATATTTTGGTATATTTATAGTTTCTTTCATCTAGATAACAGGCAACAATTTCAGTGATTTCTAATAATATGCAATTGAAACTGAGTATTTTTGCATTCCATATCATTAGACTAGTAAATTCAAACAGAAATATTATGAGAATTCAATGAGCTCAGACTTAGTATTGGATACATTGCTGATATTGTCAAATGGTTACAGACACTACTAGACATGTGAATTGACCCGACTGTTGTTTACATTATTAAGGAAAGTGTGCAATCATTGTAAATGCTAGAACATTGAATAATCATCAGGTTTTATGCTATTTCTTTTTCAATCAGATACTTTTCTTTAAGAATCTACAGGTTATTCCAGTTTGCTTATGTATGAAAGCATATTGCGTACTCATTACAAGTATGTTTTGTAAAGTCTAAATTTCATCCGTATACATAGAGGAACAAAAATGAGAATGAAGTTGTTTGTTTTTAGGAAGCAAAGATAAGCCAGAAGAAGATGAACAGAAGATTAAAGCTAGAAGCGAGAAGACGAGGCTAAAGGTACAAGCCTGGAGAAAAAAACAGAGGGAAAATAAGGCGAAACATGAGGAGCTAAAAAGGGTTGATAGAGAAAGAAGAAAAGATGCAAGACTACTAAAAAAACAGCAATCACTTTCCGATTCAAATCTTCAACAAGAATTAAGAAGGAAAAAACGTGAAGAAATGAAAAGGTATCGCCAGAAAAAGAAAGAAAAAGCAGCCCTGGCATTATCGGTTAATAAGAGTGTTGATTTAAGAAGTCCGAAAACTGCTGAATTAAGTAGAAAGAAGAAAGATGTGAAAATAACCCAAGCATGGAGAATGCGTATCAAACTGAATGAAAGTATACAGTAAGAGTGTATTCAGACTGATTGTGAAATAGGAAATACTGGGTCAGCCAGAGATTCACCAATGAATAAAGTGTTACCTAAAGCAACTCTGTACAGACAATTAAAAAGGTAAAGGAAGTATTACCAAATACCCCAAAGAGAAAAGCAGTCATCATAAGTAAATTAATTGAATCTCCATCAACATCAAAGTTTCTAAATAGGAATAAAATGATAATGACACCAGATTGCAGAAAAAAACTTGAATTGACAGATACTGTTATACAATCTGTGTCAGAGAGCATTTCAGAAGTGAAAACAAGGAAAGGGGGTGCAAAGAAACATGCATACAACATCATTTGTGACGCATTACTGAAGAAATATAAAAGACACAGACTAAAAAAGTATTTCAAAGTATCAGTGAAAGGGCAAAAACCTAGTTCTACATGGTGGGAGACGAAACAAAGAAAAAGAAGAAGGGATGCACTTAACTCTCCATTAAAGAAATCTGTGAAAGATTTTTTTCTAAGTCCAGAAATCAGTAGGGAAGTGCCTAATAAACGTGAAACTGTGAAAGTAAGAAAAGGTGGTCAAAAAGAAATACTTCAAAAACATGTGATGACTATGACATTAGAAGAAGCCTACAAAGAGTACAAGTTAAGGAACCCTAGTCATAAAATAGGATTAACTTCATTTTCTAAATTGAAACCAGTGAATGTTAAAAAGGTGTCTGAAACAAGCAGAAGATCATGCTTATGCCAAAAGTGCTGTAACGTGGCCCTAAAAAGTGAGGCACTAACAAATGTAAAAAAAGCTCCACAAATAGTCAATGAAAGGGGTCATTTCAAGTTTAATGCAGCTGAATTGTCTAAGCTCAAGTCAAATCTGGAAAAAAATCATAAGCACTTCTATTTGAAATGACAATATAAAGTCAAGGTTTAATGTGTAGTGTCTGTAACCTTAAGATCAATCACATATGGGTCTGTGTTTGAGTCAGCACCTTGGGTTGAACAATACTTTAGTGACTATGATTTATTGAACATTCATTATACTTCAATATTTTACTCTTACAAACACTATTTAGTATTAAACTTTCAAGTGCTATTTACCAGTTCATAATTTTAACACAAGTATTGGACATATACCTGTTACAATGTGGTTTTATCATTTTATTAACTAATCAACATTCATTTAATGAATAATTCTAGTCAATGTGTTCATGTTGAATTATTTTTGAAGTGAATTTTATGGAGATATGTATGGTTCTGCAGCTGTATTGAAATGCTATAGTTTTGTAGTGTCTGTAACCAATTTTATGGACAATGTACTTCTGACTCTTATGGAAGTTTGCAATACTTTTGGCCAGTATTAATGATTTTGTTTGTTTAAATATTCTTCTTGGTGTTAGATAAATGCCTAAATAAGATTATTCTATGTCTTTTATGTTTGTTATGCAAAAGTTTCATGGTTAGGTTTTTTTCTAAGTGATACCTTTGTCATAGATGTTTTGATTTTGTTATTAAGTTGTTTACCACTTCCAGTTATGTTGTTTACTTTAAATGTTGATATCCTGTTACTGATGTTACTGTGAAAAAAAAATAAAGTTTTAAAGTTTTCATGCTGTTTTTCTTGCATGTTATACACCATGTGTAGTGTCTGTAACTGTTGTTATACCACAGAATTGAAATAATGGTTAAACAAAATCGCATGCATGTTCAAGCTAAATCTAACTTGATCTGACTAGGGGACACCCTAGGGTATATAATGAGCTTCATTGAAATGTTCTATCAAACATTTCAATTTTTTAAGTGAGTGAGACTACTCTCAGCACCAATACCGTGTTTTAGCCGTTAGTGATAAGGTCAAAAGTACATGGAATAATGACAAAGAGAAACAGATAAACCTTATATTCCTTCACATTCAAGCAAATTCAGTGATTCAAATTTTTTTGAAATTTCATTAATAATTTTTATTAAGTATAAACATTTAAGAAATGTATAATATTCTTTAGTAAAAATAAAGATTTGCTTTTGGCACCCAAAAAAATTATAAAGTCTTATGCACCTTCAAAATGTCATGGAAAACTGGATTAGATTATTTATTGTTCAATGAAACACATCTGAGTTGCTTGTTGAAGGAGAATTTCCTTTTTTAACAAAAGAATTTCTTTTTTAATGCTTAAATTTTCATCCAATTTTTGAATCATTTCATTCTTTTTCTGTAATTTATTAATTTCAAAATCAAGTTTTACAATCTCTTTTCCCAGTTTGATGGTCTCCAATTCAATTTTTTTGTTCTCCAGTTTTAAATTCTCCTCTTCAGCATCAGCATATGTATAAGTTGTTTTCATTCTTTTGTTACTTTTACGTATTAAATGTTGACTAGAGGTATTGGATGTAATCTGCATGTTGGACATTGAATCTGGAAAGAAAATAATGTTGATGTGAATAAATGAACACATATGAATAGGTACAAAATAAATATATATTATTTTGTGTGTGTATATTGGTTCAATATACACCATAACACAATTTTGGTTGATTATTAACCAACTTCCACTTTATCAAATTATGTAGTTGAAATATGAAGTTAGAAAAAGACTTGAAATCAAAATAGTTATAGACATCTATTCAATGGCCGATAGTAATGGTGTTGTATTTGTGTAAATTCACACTAAATACCCCTCCTAAGACAAACATTGTCAAATAAATTTAACCTCAAATGTCCCTTACTGTGTGATGTTACAATTACATTACAATTAATGATCCAATGTTGTTATGTATCATTTTCATATTAGTTACATGCTATGATGCATTGTTGCATATGCTTTATTGAAATCTCATTCATTTACTTATATTATCGGTAGTATAGTAACATTTTTGAGTTTTCAATCATTGTTTATACAATAAACATTTGTAACAATAAACATTTGTAACTTTTATCTGTAGATAATGACTGATTGCTTGGTCCAGGCAATGGTTCATATGTTCCCTGCTTGCCAGAATATTTAATTTTCTCCACCTCATCATCTAGATTTTCCACTAGAGAAAAAGATAGATAAACGACTATGAATTCTCAACACTTGTTAATAGTGGTATAAACACATGTAGTAAGTAGCAACTAGTATTAATGTTATCATTGAACGTCAATTAATTAAATTTTTTAAAACTATATATATCAGTGAAATAAGTATAAGAATATAATTGAAAAATGTAACATCTTATAGTAATTATGATAAAATTATTATTTATATGTATATGCCCAGAACATATAATTTACCTTCAGTATCAAGACATGCATACAGACCACACATTTGTGGCCTTCCACCAAGTTGTTCCAAAAGGATCTGCTGACTTAGCGGTGGATCACAGGGTTTTGGCCCTCCTCCAGTTTGTGGCGTTTTAATTTCATGTAACTTTTCTTTGGCTAAAATTATATAATGAATATATTATTATAAACTACAATAAACAATAAAACTATATTTCATGATTGGAAATAGTGAATGAGAACATGTACTTTTTATCCTGTAGGTATAGTATATTGGCAATATTTTTATATGTTTTGGCAGGTGTTGTTTTATATTAATTGATGATAACAAAATATTATATTTCTGGCTGAATTATTATAATGTGTATTTACCAAATACAACCCGAAGGTTCTTTAATAAAAGTCAATTACTGAAACTGTATTATTCAAGTCCATAACATTTGATTTTTAATAACAAAATTCTGGGTCAATAAATTCATTATATAATATTGGTTTTGTTCTTAATTATTTATGTTTTATTACCTCTTTGCTTTATGTTGTCATAATGTTTTCTGCACTGAAGCACAGTTCTTGGCTCTGAGAAAATGCTACAATACGAAACACAATTTATTAGGATTTTGACCTTATGATATATCTTAAATGATTATTATATGTACTTATAAATGCTTTACAATCTATTATATCACCTGAAGAAGTTTTAAAAATTAATATTCAAATTTATTGAAATATTGTCACCTTTGGAATGTACACCGCTCCCTCAATAACTCACGCACAACGGGGTCCAAAAACATCGACCGCACTATAAGCGAGGGCGCGAGTTACCAAGGGACCTATTAAAAAAAACTAATAAAGAGATGGGAGATCGACAGAGGCGAAAGGGGCGGGGGGGGGGGGGGAGGTGCATTGTTAAATACTCGTTTTATAATCGTGCTGAAAATAACTGTGAATAAATATTTCTTTATAAAGGTGTTGTTCGTTTTTCTTTATAAATTACCTTTAATTTCTGGATAAAATATCTTGAAAAGATCGTAAAAACAAACATTATTCCACGAGGTACCAGTACTCTTAACATGTGTATCGCTAAACACATTGTGTATTACGTCACTGCTTTTTGTGTTGATTTGGATACGTTCTAGTTTTCTTGTTTGTTCAAAATGAATCAAGATTTATTTTATCAAAAAAGATAACATTCATATCGAAAAACGACAACGTCGAAACTTGTGTTGATCTAAAACATAAAATTATGCTATCACTAAATAGATACATTGATAGATTGATTAGATAGATAGATAGATAGAGTAAAATGTAAAAAAAAATTTTTACAAAGATAAACCATTACCAACCATGAATTTAATGGGTCTAAATGTCAGACATGTAAAAAAAATATATAAAAAAATATTTAAATCATCCGATAGCATAGACCAGCCTCATCACAATTATAAACTTGGTCGTCTGTATATCCATCACGGGTCAGTATCTCTCGGAGTTGGTTGGGATAACTAGATGCGGCCGCCTAATTTGCTGAGCGTATCTCTCCCGACAAAGAATTTTGTTTTATTCCATGTCGGCGCTGGAATCTCCAAAGCCATCCATGGCTTGCCATGAAATTTGATTCAGTATCCATAGTTTTTGCCATTTGCTCTGCCTGGACCTTGAGAATTGTTCCCGAAATCTGAACACTTTGTTCACGTTGTTGTGTGAACCAGGTGTACACAGCATCATCTAATTCTGTGTCGTTTGCAGTGCGTGCCCGTTTCCGTTTAAATCCATCATCAGAATCAACTTCATGCAAATAATCCCGAAATTTCTGCTCATCCTTGAGCCAGCCTCTGAGTGTCGACTCGGCAAGTTTAAGTTCACTACAAACTTTTGATCTTGATTCACCATTACGAACCCTCTCTATGACAGTAAGCTTTTCGTTCACTGACTACACCTTTCGCTTGATTCCCTTGCTCTCCATGATCACATTTACAAATGATTAGGATAAATTACTGATTAATATATACTTTAATGACAATAAGTACATACTATTTGAAACCATGTTCGATTGGTCCAACTAATTTGATTGATGTTGAGACATGATATTGACCACAAGAGTTTATGCATGTAGGATTTGCATTCCTTTGAACTTTTGAAATGTACGTCTTTTACCTGATTTGATACAAAAGACCGCCTTGTAACACAAAGCAGGTCTATTTTAATTGAGTTTTACAATGCAACAAACACTTCCCCAAGTCGTCGATCAAAATGCAGCCGGCAGTTAATTAGGTTCTCACAGATGTGCTCGCGGGCATCCATGTGACGGTCAATTGACTCTTTTCATGTTTGAATAGAAGAGAACATGCAACGATTATACTGCTTACACTCAACACAATGAAAAGATTAAAACACTAATTTCCCCTATACATATACAGTATTATTATTTACAGTGAACTGAGAAAATATTTTTTCAGATAAAATCTAACAAGATATGTGATTCCTTATTAAAACCTGAAAATTTAACGATGTTGATTCTAACTTTTCGGGCACTAACCGTCATTTTCGACGATAAAACAAGCGATATATCAAGGTTTCATTCACCAGTTCTGATCACGATTTTCTTCATTTTTAAAAAATATTTTCTTTAAAAAAAACGGGATCCACGCCAGACACTGCGTTATAAGCGGGTTCGCGAGTTATCAGGGCGCGAGTTATCGAGGGAGCGGTGTATATCATATTTACACTGAATGGCCATGCGTTACTAATTTAGCATTACTAGTTTTAAATATTTAAAATGTCAGAACTGCTGGTGAGTATTCTATGTTATTCTGTGTTAAAAATAGATGAATTTCACTATTTCAAAACAAGGCAATACCCATGTGTTCACATGTAATCTTTTTATCCATAAAATCAATTTTACATGTACTATTCATTGTAACTCATGCCGTTTTTTTTAAAGTTAACTACATGATATGTGTCCCTATCCAGGACAAATACAAAAAAAGATGAATACGGCGATACCATAGAACCCGCGATATCGTATGAAGACAGTACACTTTAAATTTTAGTACATGTATTGTTAAGTATTTTACGTATATAACTGATACCCATTTTCGAGGTTACATATCATTTATTAGTCAGTTATAGTAAGTTTCAATAAGTGATAATTATACTGAGCTTTTAAAATGTTGGAATAATACTTGCGCATTAACAGCCTCTGTCACTTCAACCCACGCTCTTTCCTTGTCTGAGTGTGTAACACCACCCACCCCACCACAACCTTTCAATTTTCCAAAAATAATCTTTTCCTTTTCTAATACTTTCTGAACAAGTATAATTTTTTCTTTTTTGTTCCAATTACCGGATCTCTTTATATTTTCTTTTTGCTCCATGTTTGAAATTTACCTAGGAAGGGAAAACATAAACCAGACAACAAAAATACTTACAGTTAGCGGGAGTTCGCACGTGAATCCATAGAGATGATCATATGTTTAACTTCCAAGGTAGAGAGTCTTCTGGTGTGGTCGCTTTAGAGTGTAATAAATTATCTCAAACTTCGTCCTTAGTTGAGGAGCCTCAAGTGTTGATTTGCGGAAGCATAGTGAAACGGTAACTGAGAGAAATCTCAGCTCGGCCAAAAACTCACGGATCTGAGGTTGAGTATGTCCTCATACTTAAGATGTTTAGTGAAACCGGGCCCAGGCCACCCTATCATCACATAAACACTATCTTAACAAGATCAAACTAATACAAGCAGCTAAGACTGACACATAGGGTCATCCCTAACCCCAAGAGACAATGCAAGCCTTCTGTTAAATGCAATATGTGCATCCCAGGTGTAATAACTTCAAAGAGGATGCATTAAACTCCATGCTACATGTCTCATATGATGCATAACAAATTCAAATTTAATTAACAGTCATTACTTCTTAACTGAAATAGTAGTGACTAATTTAACAAAAGAAAACAGGTGGGGACAGCATGAAATAACTGATTTAATACTATTTCTTAACAGAAAACACATTTTTGTATTACTTCTGCCATCTTAAATTTCTCCACTGGTATTACCCATTAAACAGTTCCAGCCTTATGCAGTGGGATGAGCATCAAATACCTCAAAGAATGGAATTGTTTTATTTTTCTTGCAGCATATACTTTTTGTTTGCTTTTCTTTGAAGGTTTTTTCTGAACACTTTATTTTGCATATGAAATGATCAGATGATAGAAGTCTTATGCCTGGTGACACATATGAGAAAGTTTTATAATCATATAAAGAGCATGACAGATGCAGAAGTTAAGGAAAAATATAATTACAAAAAGGGACAGCTAACTATTACTACATTATCTTGCAAGTTTAATTTGAAAGGAAGAAATAATAAAATGAATATAAGCATGTCTATTAATTATGAAAAAAAAAAAAAATATATATATATATATATATATATATATATATATATATATATATATATATATATATATATGTGTGTGTGTGTGTGTGTGTGTCATTTGGATTTTTAATGTAGCTCAAAGATAAACTTTAAATATATGGACAAGAGAACCAAAGCTCTATCACCAGATAGGAAACTCCTTCCCTTTGTATTTATACACCTTGACTTCATTTCTGACAGAGTAGAGTGAATATTAGTTCTTACTACTTCACAAGCCACTGACAACCTATATTTTAAATCAGATACATAATCACGATTAATCTCTCAATTTTTATTTGAAAAATGTTTCTCTTTTAGTAATTTCATTGACCCAGTATGGACAATATGTATAAAACTTCAGAGAGACTAAAACATAATGATTATTGAACTGATTCCCTAACAGTAAATGAATGCCCTTATCACAATCTTTTCCTGTATCAATGCAAAAGGACCAAATCATGTTATTCAAAGTTTGACGAAATAGTTCTAAAACCTCTTGATTTCAAGTCCAGAGACTAAGATTTAAGTCTTTGGATGCCAAATTCAAGCACATGTTGTTATAGGTCAAAACGTAAAAAAAAAAAGGTATGGGTTTTAATATTCCACTGGAAATCTGATGGTCACACACATTATGGCCAATAAGTAATGGTTGTCTGACCTGCTCTTAGGTAAGGAACTGACAAAGTCTACTATTATTCTCCTAAATGGTACGTCAAATGCAATAAATTACAGATTAACCTTAGGTATCTTCTGATTGGACTTTCCTACCATTTGACAAGTGTGACAAGATTTACAGTATTTATAAACATGATTTTAAATCTTTGGCCAATAAAAGTGATTCAAAACCTTGTGACAAGTCTAATGCTGACTCCTAGATGACAGCCAAGGAAATTTCATGGGCTGGATTTTCTGTCAGTATGACTTCAAAACAATTTGATAGCTCAATGACCTATCATCACTTACAGGTACCTCAGATGGTAACCATTTTCTCATATGATGACATTTTTTGACCAAAGAAAACAAACTGAGAATTGTGTTGCTTCAGTTTTACTAATAGCCCTCTGAAACAAACAGGAGATACTGAAATCTTGTTCTTGTTCGACAATGAGCAATTATGATGTGTCACCCTGATTAGAGTTGTGAGAACATGGTGTAAAAAGAGGAAAACTATCTATCAACATTAGTTGATTGTTCAATATTAGGTGCAAAAGTGATCTCATTAAAAAAAAACGATCAATAAATGTGTCAGCTGAAGGAATGATTTCCTGATCAACATCATTCTCAATAACACTTTTTGCCATAACTCTAGTAACTGCAGAAGAAGAATACACATCTGGGTTTTCACTTTCAATAGGATCAACGTTTTGACCCAAACAAGGCTAGTCAGTTACAAGTGTATTAGCTACAACCTTTGCTCCAGCTAGGTAGTAAAATAAATACACTCAAAGGGTAAATAAATACTTTTCCAACAGTTATGGGTCCTGAGACTGGGTCTTGTGTCAAATTAACACATTAGAGAAGAACCTTAACAAAGCCACACTTTAGTCACTGAATAAGAGCACTTACACTAGATGAAAGCTTCTCTAACATAGGCAGACAAAACTATGATGAGCATGCAGATTCCCAGTCTCAGTAAAATATGCGCAGGGAACGACTGCATATTCTTTGCTTCTATCTTAATGTCTCCGAAGTAAAAAGAAAGTGTAGGAAACATCTCTTTCACCCTATTAGCCCTTTCACCACTATGTAAGTTTGCAGGCATAGAATCTTAAACACTAAGTGACTTTGGAGATGTAAATCAAAATGACGATGATTTTGAAATAACATAACTTTATCAGTTTTAAAGATAAATCAAATTTGCATAATAATCTATTATAACGGGTAACACAATAGGTAAAATGCACAAGCAATTATTTATTTAGCTCATTACATGAACAATATTTTTCAAAAACTTCATCTAAATCAAAGATTGGAAAGTATTACAGAGCTTTTCTGGAGCATTTAACTCTCCCAGAAAAAAAAAAATTAACCGCTCCGGTGGCCTAGTGGTTAGAGTGTCAGCCGCGGAAGTGGGAGGTCGTGGGTTCGATCCCCGGCCGAGTCATACCAAAGACTTATAAAAATGGTACTAACAGCTGCCTCGCTTGACGTTCAGCATTAAGAGGTTAGTGTTAGGACTGGTCGGCCTGGTGTCAGGATAATGTGACTGGGTGGGACATCAAGCTATATGTCTGCGGCATAATGCCCCAGTGGTAGACATCACTATAAACTGCCTCACTGCAGACATCGTAGCGATATGACTGAAAAATTGTTAAAGCTACGTTAAAAATCCTAATCAAACAAACAAACAAACTCCCAGAAAATTGAAATAAACCCCTTTGGTTCTAAGACTTTCGTCCAGAACAAAAACACATGGAGTTCACACTTCCTCTGGTTCAAAACCATCAAAGTCCTCTTTATCATCATAACTGTCAACCACAAGCACATTCAAATGCCTCTCCAGATGTTTTCTCTCATTTTCAATCAAATGTATTAGGTCATAACAGCTAAATATTTATATAAATTCATTCTCATCTTGCTTTGAACTCAGCCATTTTTAGCAGAAGTTCACCATTTGGAAAACACTCTCAAAAAGTGCCTTCTTTCCTCAAGATTTCTAGTTGTACTCAAAATTAACTCACAAGATAATCCAAATATAATATCTACATTACAAGAAGAAAGTAGAGGTATCCCAAAGTTTATGTTGTCGGGTACTATGACTGTAAAGAACACTGCCGCAGACCGGTATAACGGTCCGTTGGGTTAACAGACTTACTTCCCCTAGACCATAACATTGGTCCATAGTGTTGAAAGGTTTAAGAGGTTAGTGTTAGGACTGGTTGGCCTGGTGGCAGGATAATGTGAGGTCAGATATCATGCTACATGTCTCCAACATGATGCCCCAGTGCAAGACATCATTATAAAAAGCACACTGCAGACATCATAGCAATATGACTTAAGTTTTTTTAAAGCTACATTAAAAATCCAAATCTCTCTCTCTCTCTCTCTCTCTCTCTCTCTCTCTCTCTCTCTCTCTCTCTCTCTCTCTCTCACACACATAACCCAAATGAATATCAAATCAATTGTTCTTTGAGCTTTAAAGACTCGTCAATAGACCAAAAAAAATCATCCAGTAAATGTAAGTGATTTGACAGTTTATAAAAAGATCTTAGGACTATTTTGATCACCAAATACTAACTTACTGTCTCAGAAAACAGGGACATGTGTAGAAATGTCTGCTGCTATTAATTTTGGTTTCCTTGGCTGACATAGCGATGGTATTATGACTGCCGTTCAGTACCAACATGTCCCATAGTGTTGGTCATATTTAATTGGACTTGCATACTTATCACTGCTGCTTGGTGAGTGGACACAGCTGTATGATTCTTCTATTTTAAAATAATTTCTTTAATGTTTTAAATGACTTTTGTAAAGGGAACAACTCTGCATAACCCCAAATCTGCGATTCCAAATAGTCCTTAACTTCAGCCTCTTGGTGGGGCCCCCTGAGTGGCCAAGTAGTCTAAAGTGCTCACCATTACGGATCACTGCCATCTCACCATTGTCTGCGTTGGTTTGGATCTCGGGTTTGGCTAATGTGGGTATATGAGAAAGTTTGCTGGTAGCTTCTAGTGGGTCGGTGGTTCTTTGCTGGGTTCTTCCTCCACCATTAATACTGGCCGCCATGTATAGCCTATCTTGTGCTGAAAAATGGCGTTAAACCCTACAACAACAATAGCCTCTTGTCTTCTTCTATAACATGAAATCAGTGTCAGTAGGATGCTTACTGCTAAAAGTTATAAACTGTCACAAACTTGAATAATGTCCGCGCTGAAACCAATCATATTTTGATCAATTGAATCACACAACCGGTAGTTTGAAAAAACCCACAAATAAACAACAATGATAAATAATTATCAAATACAAATTGATAACCAGCTGTGGAAATAATTACAGGATAAGGTATATAAATAGTACACTACCACTATAAGAAAATTATTTCAGTTTAATCTCTCAAGAAGTTTATATTCAATTCAATCAGATAAAATGAGTAGTATAGAAAGTAAAAGAAAGCATTCTGCTGATGATGAAGCATTCAAACTTAACGTTATTAAATATGCAGATGCTAATAACAACTGCAGCACGCAAATTTTTGTGAACGAGAAGCAAGTACGAGAATGGCGGCAATTGATCTACGTGCTATGCAGATGGCAAAAAATAATAAATATTAAGTTGGCAAATTCAAAATTTGTTGCATCAGTCGGCTGGTGATCTCGTCTTATGAACCAGACTACCATGATGAACAACGTATATGATGAAAGCATGCCTGTAACAGAAGCCGAGTTTCGTGAACTATTCGGCAAGTCAAATACAGAGCCTGATTTTTGAAGGATTCTAAAAGTGATTGAACTTTTATAATTCATGATTTTAGAATGAGTAGTAATTAAATTTCCATTAAGACTTAACACTTTAGAATTGTTTTTTATTTCAACATATAAATTAGCTTTCTTACTTTCATTTTATTTAATAATGTGATCTGCCTAAATAAACGTATTCAGAACTCACTTTGTGCATATTGTGATGTACCGGTAGTCTAGAAATTATGTGTCAGCTTATACGCGGGTCATGCACTTTATAACAGTTTTACCGATTCAGTTTGGGGTGGGGGTCGGTTTATACGCGAACGGATTTATATGCGAGTATATACGGTAGTCGCTTTCTGTAAAGTTTGATCAAAGTCTGCTGTGTTGCATTTTTAAAGACGTTACAGAATTTTCTACTTTCTAGTAACAGCAGCTACATATAATGGCAGACCGGAATCGTTTGAATAAAATTAAAAACTCTTTATGCCATAAAACTTTCTCAGGGCTATACAGTGATGATAGCATGCTTCAAAATATGAAATATGCAAGTAGACATTGAAAAAAGACATTGTTTCTAGTTAAAAATGCCACTGGTATTAAAAAAGTTAATTTCACCCCTTTTGCTGTAAAATGCACACATATCTGTCAGGGTATTTTTTGGTCATTTTAAAGTTTTTCAACTTTTAGTAATATCAGCTATATTTATTGCTGAATTGTATCATCTGTCTAAATTTCAAAACCTTTAATAATAACCAGAAATTCGGTCAGTTTGTGCTTCAGAAGAAGTCATTAAAAAGTTTGTCCATCTTTTGTAACACTTTAGCAATGTTGTCAATATTCTGATGCTGAATTGTAACACTTTAGCAATGTTGTCAATATTCTGATGCTGAATTGTAACACTTTAGCAATGTTGTCAATATTCTGATGCTGAATTGTAACACTTTAGCAATGTTGTCAATATTCTGATGCTGAATTGTAACACTTTAGCAATGTTGTCAATATTCTGATGCTGAATTGTAACACTTTAGCAATGTTGTCAATATTCTGATGCTGAATTGTAATCATTTCAACAAATCTGAAAGAAATTCATGATAAGATGCTTGTGGTCAAATTAAAATTCTGTTTGAAAAGAAATTGTTAAATTGATTTTTGTATATATATATTTTTTTCAGTCATTTTTTCAGTAGTAATTCCATATCATGTATTAAAATTTCATAAACTTTCATGCCAAGATGTTTTCAATCAAATTTTGTCAAATTCTGTTCAGTGGTTTTTAAGAAGTAGCTTATTTTATTTATTTTTCATTTTTATCAATCTGAGCTACATATGATATTGGATCAGCATCATTTGAAGAAATCTGAAAGAATTTCATGCCAGAATGTTTTTAATTAGCATTTAATGAGGGGTGGAAGTGGAGATAAAGATTTTGAATCATGTCACTTTGTGTTAACTTGTACAAGGCAAGTGGGTGTTTTCAACAGTTAAAGTTACACGAGTAATAATTATTCATGACTGCTGAAGATTGAAGTAACTTCTATCATGTATCCTCGTTTATCAAATTTTCACCTATTGTATCATTTTGTGACTGATATGGTACAAGTATTGATCTTTAGTTTCACCCATATTCAATAGCAACCACACTTTGTGACATAACGGCTAGTAACTACAATGCCTATTGTTTCTAATAAAAATCTTTAACCAAAGATGAGTCTTAAAATAACCAAGCTCAAAATGACTACTGTTTACTCTAGGCATCAAAATGGCTTCTATGCACATGGTACACAGGCATCCAAATGTGCCTTTATCAGGCCAAAGCATCCATTGGAATGCAGCAGAGGCACCCCAAACCATTTATGCAAGGTAAAAGGTTCAATACATAATCAAAATAAAGACAATTTTTCATTTAGCATCTGAATCTTAATCACTATCTCATTCTTTCCATGTGTGGTCCTCATACATTGGCTATTTAAATGTCAATCATTTTGATGGCACTCAATCCTTCTAAGTTGGAGGTGTACAACATGTGTCCACAGAGTTGTGCAGGTGAGCTGCTAGGTACTGTATGCAATTACCTTTCCAATCCAGCACTCAATGTGGAGCAAGCATGGATGGCATTATCTGCCCCATTGCAACTGGTGGTGAAAAGAAATATTGCACGAGATCTTTGGAACAGGTAAGTTACTTACCCTGACTTCTGATGTCTTGGAAACTTGCCTCTCTTGATTCTCTAGCCTGGAATTGGTTGCAGCTGGTGCTACGATAGATTCTTTAATATCCCTGCTTCTGCTAACAGGAACGTTTTCACTGTGGAAAGAAAACATAAAATAATCACCCATGACTTAATATTAACAAAATTTCAATATTTAAAACTGCTTCCAAAATAAAAAAGGAATTCCTTGGTTGTCTTTGCTATCAGAACTTTATACTGTTGTAGACACATTATCAAATTTAATAAGGAAGACACAAATGAAACTGGAGAGGAATATATGATGTATTTCAAAATGTGCTAAAAATAATACAACAAATCACCAAGACCATTTCAAAGGCAACAGAGTAAAACTGATTTTGTGATTACCAAAACCTAATGTAGTAACAATAACGAATTGTCAATCCCACTCACCCCCAATAAAGGTAACCAACTTCAAGGGTAACATTCTAATACCAACTTTGTGATCTCTAAAATTTGATGTAATACAAAATTTATAATGATAATCACCAAACATGCAGTACCATTACCCTATTTCCAAGGAAATAGAGTGTACCGGTAATACTGATTCTGTAATCATCAAAACCTGATGGAGTAATATATAACTAGAACAACTTAATACAATTTAACCTCTTATTACAATTTTAATGTTATTCAACTTCCTGCAAAATGGTCTAACCTGATAGAAGTAATATTCTCTACTGATTGCCCTCAATCTAGTTTCAAAATAATAAATCTGGTGCTGGAACTCACTGTTGGAAAATTAAGTCCATCAAATTAAGTGAAAGGTAATATAACTGTTACTACATTGTTGAGTATACAACACTGATAATATTTAATGCTTGCAATATACTGACATTATTGCTGACTGCAAAATTAATGTAGTAATATTACTACACTGACAAAAATGAAAATTTGGGACACTAGTTGCTCGTGGTACCATCCAGGCATTCACTTCACTGCCAGTCTCCAAGCTCAGTGTTGTAATGTCACCATCCTGTCTGGTTGGGTTTACAAGACTGATGAAATTAAATACTTGTGATGTAATAATATTAGTGTAACACTGTGGACTTGACAAGTAATATTACTACAATGTAGGTCTCCAAACTTAATGTATTTACTATATTGCCAAGTGGAGTACCTATGTAAGAATGTAATTACATTTACTAGCTGCTACATAGCAAAGCAAACTGATTACATTCCTTATGTATTAACACAGCAGTTCTGTTTCAACACTGCAAGCGAGTTCTTATACAATACCAGTCGATTGGCATGTCTTGAAAAAGTATGATTATGTTACTGCATTAAAGACATACATACCAAACTTATATATATTTTTGGTAATTAACAGATGAGTTATTTCTGTAAATAGATACACAATTATCTGCAAGTTATATGTCATTTCACATATGATATGGCATGAAAATTACTTGCAATACCCCTTATGAAATAAAGAACTCGTTAATGATCTTAATTACAATTTTTATAAATTACTGGTGATATGGCAAATATGTGTTGATATATACAAGGAAGGAATACAAGGAAACTAACTAATAATAATCATAATAATTGCATTATAAATACTTTTGTCAATAAAAAATAAACACAGTTCAGTCTACAATTGTAACAAACAGCTGTTGATATTATGGGGATTTGTGAAACATTCTGAATAAAAAAACATGATGATAATTCTTCTGAGAGATGTGACAGACACAAAGTAGAAGGTATTAACTATGCAAGAAAATATTAAGTAGAAACAAAAGATGGTAAAATCATATCCAAAATTAATTAACCACACACAAAGCTTATCCTATTCTGTTCATTGTACAGAGAACCAAGTTTAAAAAATATTTGAATATAGTCCAAAACTGAGGTGGTGACAACAAACACCCTGAAAAATACAGAAATCAGTATTGCTGCAGAAACAAACATTGGCTTTCTGAAATCCCAGCTTCAAAAATGGAACAGTTTATCACACACAAAAAAACCATTGTTGATCACATTTATACAAATAGACCTGAAGATATATAAGAAATACAGATCCCAATACATGCTGTTTTTTATAATCTCTTCAGTAAAATTACAAACACCACTAAAAACAATGCAAGTAAAGCAGCAAATTAAACCTAACTGGCTTTAAAAAAAAATCATGAATGCTGCACATGACAGACAAATGTCATACCTCACAGACTGGGGAAAAAAAGCAAATAGAAGAATGCAGTTACAAATTCACACACAAAATTTTCATCTGTATTATCATAGTATGTAGATTATTAAGAACAATGTTTAGCAATTTCAGAAGTGGCACACTACACAAACAACTGGTAAATCAACATAAAAATTATTAATTTCATTATTACCACAAAATTCCAAATCACACATAATTTTGTAATTCAGCCATTTTCAAATAACATTTGGAACCATTTTATGAGGTGTCCAAACAAGATTTTCATACAGGAATGTGCAGCAGGAAATGGTTTATTAACCATAATCTTTATCTTCTTTAATCTGTACTTTTAAACAGATAAAATCTGGTGTGAAAATGGGATCTATGTGATTTTATCAAAAGAAACCTACTTTAAGTGGGTTCTTTTTTTCAAAAAAAATGCCATTCACTATTTTGCAACAGAAGGTTTATCTCCCTGGAAGATAAGACAAGTCTATATGAATATCAGATGGGTTTCAATTATTTACATAATTTATATTAAAAAATCATGGTTCATGATTCAACTTTAGTTGGTGGTAATAAATATTCCTCAATAATATCAAAAACAAATACCTGAACTGAAACAGAACAGCAAAACCTGATACTTGTTTCAAAACTTTAAACCACTAAAGTTATTTTGCAAAAAAACATTAATTTTTTAATGCATTCGAAGACTAAAAAATCCAACACGAATATGAATATAAAACATCTTTTTGTAGAAAAGCAAAATATAATATTCCTACCAAAAACCAGCCACCCAGGATGAAACAAGAACAACATACAGTAAATATGTAACTGAGGCAAAATGAAGTTGCCATAAGTGAAAATAAAAGGCAAGTCCAATGTTATAAAGAAACGCTCCTTATTCTCTGAATGTTTCAGCTAGCAACATGTGTCTATGTATATTATGTAGTTCTATAATAAGGAAAATAGGGATATCACCTGCCAAAACTGAAGACCTTACTACATGGATTCTTAAAATTGGATCAAATTCATCCATATGATTTTAAAAAGTTCATTCATTTGTTTATTTTATTCAGTTAGCAGGATTAAGTATTCAGCTGATTCTGTCTTACCTGTTCTCATCCTCACACAATGCCGCCATGTGTTTGTGGTACTCTGTCTTCCCCAACACCATGGACATATCAAGACTATCATCCACATCCAAATTTGCCTTCATGCTTAGGCCACATGACTCTGAGTAGTCCATTAACACTTCAGACAAGGCATTTGCTTTGCTGGCCTTGTAGAAATTTTTCAGGTCATTTTCAGTCTCGACTTCAAAGGTAAAAGTCACATCATACCCTGCGATGTAATTAACATTCTTGACATTGATGAAAGGCAATTTTTTATTCTGAAAAAGTCTATTCAGTATCGGCAAATCCTCCAAAAATCCCTTGCAAACAGACTGTAAATCCTCTGGCTGTATCTTCTTCAACTTCTTACATGAAACTTTCAGAGGCAGCTGGATGTCTGAAGGTAAATTTTGTATCATAAAAATGACAGATCAATTTTCCAGGCAATGAAGACTTAGTAATTCCAATGAATGATTTAAGTTAAAAATTATTCTAGAATTATATCTGAACACAACATTAAACTCTTAACCCTTTCATCACCAAGTAACTTTCAGGCTTTGAGCCCCAAACACTAAGTAACTTTTGACTTGTAAAGTAGAATGAGCTGTGGACTTTGAAAGAACATAACTTTGCCAATTTTAAAGATATCTTGCTGTTTTTGGTATCAAAATAAAGGTTAGAAGTCAACTTGTATGAATAATTAAACAATATGTGCATATATATTAAAACATGTAATATACAGGCACAAACAGGTAAAATGCACAAGCAATTATTTATTTAACACATTACATGACTGATAATTTTAAACATTTCGACTAAATCAACGATTTCAAAGTATTCCAAAGCTTTTCTGGAGCCATCTAACACTTCAGTGGGTCCAACTCTCTCAGAAAAGTGAAAGAAATCACTTTGGTTCGTCGAGAACAAAAATACATGGTGTTCACACTTTGTCTGGTTCAAAACCTTCAAAGTCCTCTTTATCGTCTCTCAAAAGCACATTCAAATGCATCTACAGATGTTTTGTCTCATTTTCAATCAACTGTGTTAGGTCACAACAGCTAAATATTTTGATAATTCATAATCTGACACTTCATTCTCATCTTGCGTCAAAGTCCGCCATTTTGAGTAGAAATTCACCATTCGGAAAACACGCTTAGAGTGTGCCTGCTTGCCTCGAGATTTCTAGTTGAATTCAAGCTTAACTCGCGAGATAATCCAAGTATAATATCTACATTACAATAAGGAACTTTATAGAGATATCCCAAAACGTATGTAGTCTGGTACTCTGACGTTAAATAAACACACTGCCCCAGACCAGTAAAGCGGTCTGCAGGGTTACATACTTACTTCCCCCAGACCGGTCCGTAGTGATGAAAGGGTTAACAGATATTCCCAAAGGCTGACATGAAACAGGAATGACATTCAGAAATCAATGAAAGTCATCAAGCAGCAGCACATTTGATTTCAAAATATAGGTCATTTTACTGGCAAAGATTTTATAGCAAATATGTTTCAAACAGGAAGAAGAATTCCAGTTATCTCCTTTCCAGCATAACAATTTAAAAGTTCAGCCATTAATTTAGATACCTGATTCAAATCCCTATTAAATCAACAACCTTAGTGTCAACTATCCAAAATATACCAATGCGTACCAGAAAAGTGCACAGAAATAGTTAATTTTATCAATGATCAGAATAACGTCTTTTTCCTGACAGAAACATGGCTAAAACATCAAGAGATGAGCCCAAATGCATGGATCTAACACCTACTGGTTACTTAGTCAAGTCATTCCGCCACTCTCATGGAGGTGAGAATTACTGTTATCACAAAGAACTCAATGATCAAATGTCTTAACCACACCACAACCTTCAATTTCTAACACACATTGTTTGAACTAGTCCAAACCACACTCACACTGGAACAAAGGTCTGTCCATTATTTCTGTCTCTACCACCTTCCTCTTAGTATAAAAAACAAGCTGACTGAATCTCATTTTGGAGCAGTTTCTGAATCTCCTGGAGTATGGAAATTCGATAGGTGGCAGCCTGGTTATTCTTGGAGACTTCAACTTTCACTTTGACTGTCCTGAAAACCCATACACATAAAAACTCCAAGACTCCATCAATGTTTTCAACCTCAAACAGTCTGTTAACCAACACACCCATAAACATGGTCACATTTTAGACCAGATTCTTCAGAGACCAGATGACAATATTCTACGGTCCTCCCTAATATCCCATCAGATCACCTCTGCATTATATGCCATCTGGACGTATCAGACCATAAGCCTCCTCCTTTATCTGCTACTAAGAGAAACCTCCGCATAATAAATAGAACCAAACTAATGCATGACATCCAGGCAAACCTAACAACTTGCTTACGTCCTAGAGCAGAACAAGTTGATAACTGCCTGCGTTCATTACTTGAAAAACATGCCCTAGCCACCAAGCACAGAGTATCAATTCAAAATGTTCTCCATAGCAGTGTTAGGGACCAACTTCACACTACTAAAAGAGACCGCCATAAAGCTGCATGGCTTTGACTTTCATCCAGTCTAACTATTCATCAGCTCAGCTAAACTGCTGCTAAGAACATCACAAACATAGTCCATGTAGCAAAATCAGCCCATAACAGTACAAAGATCATGGAAAGTTCCAGATGCAAAGAGCTCTTTGAGATTACTAACAAGCTAATGTCAAGGAACAAATGTATGTCAATCCAACTACCTTTTATCCAGATAACTTTCTGGACCTATTTGCAAATTTCTTCCGTGACAAAGTACAAATCCTTAGAGATAAGCTTGACAACACAATTTCAATTGACATGTTGTCACCATACAGTTGTGATACAGAATTTCAGCAGCAACAATTAGCAGTAGTGTTGGGTATTTAATTAAAATTCATATTGCAATATATCACAATATTAAGTGAAATATTGCAATATTATTGCATTATATTGATTTAAGAAAGAATTACAATATACTGTTAATTTATTGAAATAAAACTGCAAACTGAAAAAAAATTACTTAAAATTATTTAATTACATACCGTATATACTTGCGTATATGCCAAAAAATTAAGGAAAAAAAAAAAGCCTGGAAGAAGGGGGGCATCGGCTTATCTGTTGGCCAAGGTCCAAGTCTGAGATTTATAATGCTTCCCCCCCCCCTTCCCGATTTCCAGTATGTATTGTTTCTGTTGATCACCAAAGATGAGATCACATGCCTATGATGCCACATGGCTCATAAGATTTGTCCTGTTGTGAAGTGAAACAAATATTTTTTTGTCTAACTTAAGTTGTAGGATAATGAATGAAAAACATGTTTTAGCATACTTGACATCTATTTCACAGATGTCCATTCACCAGAAAATACAGCCATACGTGTTATTTGAACCACGGAAAAACATGTATTTTCCAAAAGAACCGCCATATTAGTAATCTCTAGTCAAGTATTTAACCCTCAGTTAATCAGTAATCATTAAACTATATGGTATTGTACAAATGTACATTAGCTTATTTCAGCGTAGATATGAAAAGAATCTATGTAAACAAATAAAAGAATTATGATACTGAAGGTATATACGACAAATATTTTGATCGAGAGTAGAAATACATGTACAATAATCGTAAAGGAACAATAGCGAGAGGCTCCATAGGGGTTTGTTGCACGCACGCTTAGGAAGGGTAAATAACATTGCAATATACGAGTCAGCGTGAATAATTGTAAAACAATATAATTTGTTGGATTTCTTTGATAGGTGTTTTAGATGTAATAAGCAGCCACAGTTTATATACGACTGTTTTGTTAGTTGTTTGTAAAGCAAAACAGTTTGTTAGCGGTAGAGTGTTGTACAATAGCTACCATATGCTTAATCTGTGGTAAATGCCTCAGGCATAATGGTTTTGTTTTGTTGCACAATGCCAATGACTTTACTATTACATGCCGACTCTCAGATGTATTGTTTACTGAGATATGGTAGTGGACATGATTTCTGCTCAAAATTATAAACTGTCACAACACTTGAATAATGTCCACGTTGAAACCAATCATATTTTGATCAATTGAATCACACTACCCCTAGTTTAAAAAACCCCACAAATAAACAACAATGATAAATAATTATCAAATACAAATTGATAACCAACCACACATGGAAATAATTACAGTATAAAGTATACTACCACTACTACTATAAGAAATTATTTCACTTTAATCTCTCTAGAAATTTATTAAATTCAATCAGATAAAATGAATAGTATTGGACGTAAAAGAAAGCAATCTGCTTATGATGCAGCATTCAAACTTAACGTTATTGAATATGCAGAAGCAAATAACTGTGCTGCAGCACGCAAATTTTTTGTGAATGAGGAGCAAGTACGGGAATGGCATAAATTCGTCTACGTGCTATGCAGATGGCGAAAAATAATAAATAAAAATTAGCAGATTCAAAAAAATTTCCATCAGCCAGCTGGTGTTCTTGTTTTATGAACCACACTATTGGATGACCATGATGACAATGACGATGTATATGATGAAAGCACGCCCGTAACATAAGCAGAGTTTTGTGAACTGTTTGGCAAGTCTGATACAGAGCTCGATTTTGAAGGATTCTAAAAGTGATTGAACTTTTATAATTTATGATTTTAGAATGAGGATTAATTAAATTTCCATGAAGACTTAACACTTTAGAATTGTTTTTATTTCAACATATAAATCAGTTTTCTTACTTTAATTATTTAATAATTTGATTTGCCTAAAAAAATGTATTTAGAACTCACTTTGAGCATCTTGTGATGTACCGGTAGTCTAGAAATTATGGGTCGGCTTATACGCGGGTCATGCACTTTATAACAGTTTTACCGATTCAGTTTGGGGTGGGGGTCGGCTAATACGCCAACGGGCTTATACACGAGTATATATGATAATTAAAATACAGTAGAGAAATCAAATAAAATGCCGTACAGTAGTTGCAATCAAACAGAAATAAGGAATTACTATTTAAGTCTTTGGCCTGAACAGTTCACAGTTTGTGGTTTACTTTTTGATAAACATAAAATGCATAAAATTGCAGATCTCTCTCTCTTCATCGTCACTTTCTTTTAAAGAAGATAAGAGCATCAACATGATTTAGTTTTAGGGCTGAATGTTGTGTATTTACTATATCTCCAGCAGAGGAGAATACCCTCTCAGAACGTACACTTGTTGCTGAGACGAGATGAGTCCAAATGGCAGACCGTGCTTTTGAATTTTGTACCAGGTCGTACTCAGCCATGCTTGAAATACTTGAGACTCAAGGTCAATGTCAGCCAGCCAAATATTGCAATTGTGTTGTGGCCAATATTCCAGCATTTTCTATAGTTTTCCATACTATAGTTTTCCAACCTACCCTGGACTGCGCCTGGAATATTAGACCAAACGCTAGAATTGTCCAGGGTTTTCTATTCCAATATTCCATGATTTTTAATTTTCTTTTCTCCATGGTTTTCTAGCCTACCCTGGAGTATCAGTCCAAAAAATTCATGGTTTTCCATGCTATAATTTTCCATGCTTTTCCATGGCTTTTCATGGAAAACCACAAACTTTGCTGCATCTAGTTATCTCTTGCAGGACATCAATCAATAACATTGTCAATGCTATAAACTTGTATGTATTCTGAGCTGCTTCTTGCTCAAGTTCATGAACTAGATCCCCAACAACTCTCAATGGCTTGCACAGCATCATGGTGAGACAGCCATCTCACCTGGATAGGTTTTTTGAAATGGTTTGCCTTTTTTCCGATGATCTGGCACATGTCTCTTATCCTCTGATATTTTCAAGCTGAATATGAAAAGAAATTGTAGATTGTGACCAAACCAGACTGGTATTTTTCATGTATGCAATGCTTGCTGCAACCCAGTATGCAACCAAGGCTAATCTATGAGGAATACACCAGACACTCACCAATCTTTTTTATTCTTCTCTTTCAGTTGTACACACACTCTGTATTTTGAACACACCATGACATTTGCCCCATCAGTGGCCAAACCAATAAACTTTTAAATATCAATCTCATGGTCCTGAAGAATTATTTGTGATTGTTTCAGCTTTTCTATCTGGCACCTTCACATTAACTAATCAGTGTTTACCTTCCCACTATGAACAGTTCAACAAAACATAGCCATTTTGTTTTATACAGCAATATCCAGACTCGTCCAGATGAATGTCCAGGTAAGGTGAAGAAGGAAACCTTTGTTGAACCCTCTCCCTGCAAACTAAAAATGATACTGCCTGCATATCAGACATGATCCAATGCTTCTTGTATCTTAGGTTCTCATTATGCAGGGCTGAGAAAACAGATATCCCTCTAAAACAAAAATAGGAACTTGGACACGATGCCATTGTTTGTCCACTCAATTTAAGATTAAAAACATCACAGCATGTACAGCCTTTGCATCAAAAATATGCAAGGCAATAAAAAGAGTGCATCAATTTTTTGAATGTTCATCTCTAGACACACAACTATGTATAATGGGAAACACTGATTATAACATACATAAAGGGGCACCACCTACCTTCCAAAGATGGAACAAACAACAAGTTCATGTGTATCAACATGCATCATATCACATGCTGTCTATCATGAATCATATCAATAAGTTGTAAAGATGTATCGTTTTACAGTGTTTTAGTTTTCCCACCTACATGGAATTAAATTTGCAGGCTCATTTAAAGGGGTGGTATAAGCAGGTCTCTTTCCTCTATTGGAATTCTGGTATTGATCCCTGTATTTTGGGCACTATAGCATTGCAACCAAAATCTTGCCTTCTTATTAAAACATTGATCTATCATGGGTCCACTGCCTCTAGCACCACTGCACCACTGCCTCTAGCACCACTGCTTCTACTCAAACCCCTGTAATTCTGAGTGTTTCTTTTTCAAGTGCAAACTTAAAGTGTAACATCTTTTTACTTCCCTAGCCATATCATCCTCAAAAAGCATAGATGTTTGGCAGGGGGTATTCATATTGCAAAGATTTAAATATTGGCTTTATCATTAGTAGCTATAAGTCTGCTAATTGGACAATTGGCATATTACCTGCATCAACAAGGTTCTGTATATTGCTAAAGGCTTGAACACTTTTCTGTACTTCTGTACAATCTGTTGTACACATCATTAATCAAAGATTTAGATATTGGTTCTCCTTTTAGAGGAGTTTTCAATTTGGTACTGCCACATACTATCAGTGTTACTAGTAGAAAGACAGTTTGTAATCTGGTTGTAAAACATTAAACAATGCTCCATTTATTTTGCCACTCAAAAAAACTTGCTCCTACTTGTATTAACATCTGTTGGGATAACATCAACATCACTACATGACACTTCATTTTCATCTTGTACATGCAATTCAGGTAGGCATTCAAACAAAAGGTCATCCCTTTTATTATCATCCAGATCTGGCTTGCATTCCATTTAGGCCCAGTTCTTTCTTAAAAACTTTAATAGCTGTAACAAGCAGGTTATTTATGTCTTTGAGACTGGGCCTCTTAACATTTTTCATCTTGTTTGGTTGCCATCACAGGGAAGCATTTTGTCACCTTTTGAAATTTAATCACAATAGAAGACTTCAATTTGTTCTCTTTCTTGCCTTGTGACTTTGGCATCTTGACTCCTCTCCAATGAAGCTGCCTCAACCTCACACAAAACTGCAGTATCTTCTGAGCTAAATCTGAAAATTTCCAGTCAGCTCTGAGGTCAGGAGTTTGTCCTCTACCATATCCATTGCAAGTAAACAAATAGAAAATGGGAAAATACAATAAATAATAACTTTGCTTGGACTACATCCTAGGCTGTCTACAACACCACCATAATACCCAATAAACATCTATTAAAATTTTACAACTCCGCTGTAACGCCAGAATATCAATGAAATATTTCATGCAGGTGTCCTATTCATATATGGTACACCATTTATCATCATGTGACTGATAAATAAGTTTCCATATATTTAAGGAATGCCAGTTTCCGTCGATGGCACAATATCATGCTATGTACACATGTCAGGCCCGAGGCTTTACAGCAAGTAATGCTCCTTTACATATGAAAAGCCAATATCTTATGAAAAATATTGGCATTAATTTAGGTGTATGGCTGAGAACTCTGGTAAATACAAGTGTGAAATACAGATGGACAGACAGGGTGATTACTATAAGGCCACAAGCATCTCATTGCAAGCCCCGAAATATCTTTGTCTAAATTTGTCAATAAAAAATTATTTTTTTTATTTTATACTTTCAAGAAAAATAGCCACCATGTATCCCATAATGCTGTATATCTTAAAATGTATATATTAAAATGTTACCATGTTTCTCCTTCTTCTGTGATGCTGCCATCTTGTTTTTTCTACCTACTAAGGAAAACATAAATAAATAACATTAACTTCTGTGTAAACAATTCGATATTACAAAATAAATGTTATATCTCTTTTTTTTCAACAATTTCATACACATTTAAGCTTGCCGATGTTAATTAATTTTGAAACACCAGAATAATGTCAATTCATTTCCATATGAAGATAACTCTTTCGAAAATTCTGATGTAATGTTTGACATTAGTGGAATCACTGTCAAACAATATTCTGAACATCACTGAAAATATCTGATTAATGTTGTGTCTATGTGATAACAGAGACACCAAAGAACTAATCATACTAACACTGAAAATTAAGATTAATATATGAAAACTCTAATCTTTAACTGCTTGGAGATGTATAAGAATATAATTTTTACTTTTTCACCAAAAATTTAGAAACACATTAGAGATTCCTTCAAACAAATGATCACTGACTTGAAAGAAGTGAAATGAAATTTGTATGTCCTTTTTGGCATTTTTTATCAAGATCATATTCTGTCTGGGGAAGATAAATATTCATATCCTTTGTACTGCAATACTGGGATTTTTCTTTTCCATTTGATACATTCAGAATCACCCATGATCTCATTACATCATCCAATACAATCAATGTATGGGTAATTTTGTTTTCCCTTTTACTATTATTCCTAGAAACTAATCATTAATAATTAAATGCTTTTTGTGGAAAAAATGAGACATCAAATCCACTTGTACAATATCACTCCATGGACCGGGACAGCAGAGTCCTTTATAATCCCAGTCATCTAATGTGATTAATGACGTGTTTTAATTCATACTGATTGCACACATATATCAAGGCTTGAAAATAGCAAAAGTCCGAGATCCAGGACCTGCAGTTTTCCCAGTCAGAAGTCCATTGGACTTCCTACATAATGGAAATTAAAAGTATTCCATTGCAGTCTCATAATTGTTTCTTAAAAGAAGTGTAAAATGTCAAGTATATACTACAAGCATTACTGCTCGAAGCTTAGTAACAGCTTTGTACACGGCAGTCAGACTGGAACAGTGTAGAAAAGTGAGCAAGTGCTGTTTACCTCTGAATTCCAGTACCCTTCCACATAAGTATGAAAGTCACAAGACTTAAAATCTAATCTCATTCAAAGAGGCTTTACCTTATTGATGTTCAAAACACAGCTATGCAAAGTTCTCATTATTATAATTATTATTACATGGAAAGAGAAAATTACAAAGGTATCCATATAAAGCCTCATTTAACACATTAACCCCTAGCGCCTCAATAACTCGTCGCACTTTACCTCCCTTATCTCCCGAGCGCCTCGATAATGGGGCTGAGTTTGCAATGCTTGTCTCCTGAGCGCCAAGTTTGGATGGCAGTATTTAGCAAGGCCCGTATCCCGCACGACGACTTGTGTCGTCGCAAACCATTGAAGCTATTTTCAAAATATGCTGGCAGTTTAACCAATCAGAGAGAAATTAGAGCATGGATGGGAATGAGAGTTTTTATGAGTATTCTTCAGCGCCCGGAGACAGCTATGTACTGGTCAACAGATGCCCTATTTGGAAACCTGAGTGTGAGAAGAATCATGAAGAGAGATAGATTTGATAAAATATCACAATATTTTCATATCAATGATAGTCGTCATAATCCTCCCAGGCTTCGACCAGGTTATGACAAGCTGCATCACGTGAGGCCAGTCCATGATACTATTCTAAAGTGCTGCTTAGAAAACTACAATCCTCATCAAAATGTAAGTGTAGATGAAGCCATGATAAAATTTCCAGGTAGGCTATCTTTTCGCCAGTATCTACCAGCCAAGCTGACAAAGTATGGAATCAAGGTCTGGATGAGGGCTGACCCAACAAATGGCTACACCAATGAATTTCAAGTTTATACAGGTAAGGACGCAGGTACTAGAGAAGTTGGATTAGCAACACGTGTCGTTATGGACCTGACAGAAAAGATTTGGGAAAGAAACCACAAAGTAAATGTAGATAATTATTTCACCAGTCCAGATTTATTTGAGAAGCTTCTACAGAAAGGTACGTATGCATGCGGAACCATAAGATCTAACAGAAGAGGATATCCTATACAGCATCTTAATAAAAGAGATATTAGGGTTCAAGGGGAATTCAAAACAGTACAGCACGGGGAAGTAACAGCCTGTATCTGGATGAACAAGAAGCACATATACACTCTATCAACATCAGAAAATCCAGCAGCGATAGAGAAAACAGTACAGCGTAAAAACAAAAATGGGCAAGTCAGGGAAATCAGAGCACCATCTATCGTGCCAGAATACAACAACAACATGAAGGGAGTGGACACTGCAGACCAGTTGAGGACACAGTACAGTACATATAGAGCAGTGAAAAAATGGTGGTTGTACATGTTTTGGTTTTTGTTTGATGTCGCCGTCACCAATGGATTTATACTAATAAGAGAATCAGAACATCATGTCAAGCGGAGCAAGAACAGACGGATAAAAGCACACAGATTAGTTGACAGTGCAGTAAACAAAAGCAACACCGTGAAGTTATGAATATGTGCATTCATTGCAATGTTCATTTATCTTTTCGCCAGTATCTACCAGTCAAGCCGACAAGTATGGAATCAAGGTCTGGATGAGGGCTGACCCAACAAATGGCTACACCAATGAATTTCAAGTTTATACAGGTAAAGACGCAGGTACTAGAGAAGTTGGATTAGCAACACGTGTCGTTATGGACCTGACAGAAAAGATTTGGGAAAGAAACCACATAGTAAATGTAGATAATTATTTCACCAGTCCAGAATTATTCGAGAAGCTTCTACAGAAAGGTACGTATGCACGTGGAACCATAAGTACTAACAGAAGAGGATATCCTATACAGCATCTTAATAAAAGAGATATTAGTGTTCAAGGAGAATTCAAAACAGTACAGCACGGGGAAGTAACAGCCTGTATCTGGATGGACAAGAAGCACATATACACTCTATAAACAGCAGAAGATCCAGCAGCCATAGACAAAACAGTACAACGTAAAAACAAAAACGGGCAAGTCAGGGAAATCAGAGCACCATCTATCGTGCCAGAATAAAAACAACAACATGAAGGGAGTGGACACTGCAGACCAGTTGAGGACACAGTACAGTACATATAGAGCAGCGAAAAAATGGTGGTTGTACCTGTTTTGGTTTTTGTTTGATGTCGACGTCACTAATGGATTCATACTAATGAGAGAATCAGAACATCATGTCAAGCGGAGCAAGAACAGACGGATAAAAGCACACAGATTAGTTGATTTCAATATGAATCTGGCGAAATTGCTTATTTAAGATTACCGGGAAAATGATCTAGCAGCACTAGCTACAAGCACAGGAGGCCACTATCCTAACAATGGTTAAAAGTGGGGAAGATGTCGACAGTGCAGTAAACAAAAGGGACGCCATGAATTTATGAATATGTGCATTCATTGCAATGTTCATTTATGTGTAGATTGTTTTAAACCATATCATGTAGATCTTTTGAAGAATCGTTAAAATAAATATTTGTGAAATATTTTTTTTTACCACGAGTGTTCATAATTCAATGTTTGATAAATGTTTAATTAGTTTTTAAATTTTCAGGTAGAATTCTAAGGAAGAAAGGTAAGTAAAGATCAAGAAAAATATGCCAATATGTGTACAGTATTCAAAGGATGTCAAGTCTACAAAAGAGATGACAAATGTTATTTCAGTGTACAGAAATATAATTATATAATGGGTTGATGGTGTTCATAATTCTGTGTGAATTCATAATGGATTTTATGGGATATTCATGGCAAGAGAAGCAAATTGGTAAGTACATCATTTGTTGTCACCTTTATGCATGAGTTATATTTCTGCATGTAGCATGAAATTTATACCATTATGTATGTAATTTTATTGAGAACTGCTGTGTCAAATTTCAGCTTAATTAGATGAATAGAAATAGAGTAATAACAAATTTATTGCAAGTAGGCCTCTCTATAAAAATCTGCAAGCCAAGTGCTGTCAGAAAGTCTCGGGGATACAAGCACTGGTACTGCTAACACTGCTCTAGGTGATCTCTGAAATTGTGCTGCAGGGGGCTTCCTAGCTATTTGGCTCAGGGGTTAATGTGTTAAGTATGAAAAATAAAATAAGTCAAAAGTTTAATTATTATTCTCATACTCGTCTAAAAAGTGCGAAAAAAAAACCATGTAGAAAATGTATTATCATTTCGGGGAGGATGTCACACAAAATCGAATATAAAATAATCGTTGTATGGCTCCTAAAATTTCAAAAATTAACAAATTTCTTCTAGTTTTGTGTGAGAATAAACATCGGAAATACGAACCAATTGCTGGGCTTACTGAGAACTTTGATCTTTGTTTATTGTTGAAAAATGACAGCTCATAAGTGTCAATATTATTATTACTGATCCTTGAGGAATGAAGCCATCGTGTCTACTTTGTGTTTGTCTTTAATGCATTCCGAATACAATCGTTACTCTAATAATCTCCGATATATGTTCTCTTAATTTCATACACAACTAAGCAACAGCCAATGCGGGGGTTGATAAAAGATTCTTACCAGAATGTAAAAATCAATTAATTGAAGAACATTGTTTATCATCAAAGTGAACTGCCTAGCTAAAGTTGTTCAAATCAGGGGGGAACGATTTATACAGCATCAAAGAAACAAAAAGCCGCGAACCTGTGTGCGTGGCTTGGTGGTGTTGTTTTATGCAATCTGTTGACTAGTAAATTCGAATTCTGCAACTGAGAACAATACTTAACTTTACCAAGAGCAAACGTGACATTAGCAGAAAGCAGCTAAAAATCAGAGTTTTTCAAAAAATACAGAGGTCTCGGAAACGCTTAATTACGCGTATTTGAATGCAAATATTTGATCTGGGACACATAAATTACTCCATGCAGGAGTCCTCTGTACGCATGCAAATAGCTGGGAGACAAAGTTAGTGTTGATTACTTTATCATTATAGCTGTGCTGATATTTACAGTGACATAATTCAGTGGTTAAAATACAGCCAGTTCTGCCTGCTGTATTTATTAGAGTACATCAAAAGAACATGACGCAATAGCTGGGCGGCAAGTTCAAAGGACTTTGACTAGCAGCTTGGGTGGGAAAATGTGCTGAAATTTACAATGACTGAATTCAGAGACAGAAAGATCCTGAGATGCACATGTAGTTATTATAAGAATACACTTTAGCTTCCATTATTTAATCTACGGACATGTACTATTTCATCATTCATTACGTACACCCATTACGTAATTTTTGTTATTTTCTTTTCATTGAATTCAGTCACATAATGATCTGTGACAAAATTATTGAATATTTTACATCCGTGTGTGGATATTTCCGATGAAAATATTTGTATTATGGATTCAATGTATGTTACAAGATTCGCTGGTGAGTACATGGTGTTGATACTCTTTTCATGCAATAGATTATACATGTATATATAAATTAGACACGTGTATGTACCAATGCATGGTTTTCTGAATAAAGTAATATATTATATCTGCAATTTCTGTTACCACAGCAAATGTTTTTTTCATTTAATATATATCAAAAATGGTAATTGTGCCATGCATTTTCGCACTCGTCTTTATGTACCCCCCCCCCAATTAAATCCAAAAATGTGTTGGTATTGTACATGGTTGCTTATAACACGGTTTGGTTCATAACATGGTCGGATTCTATGGCTCCCAACTACCGTGTTATAGCGGGGTCCCACTGTATGTAGGACACATATGTCAAGTCCTAACACAATTGTGAATAATAATAATAGTATGATAGCTTACTATTTATTTACTCAGTTATAACATTTCTGAGGAATGCTATGTCTTGCATGCTTTACAATGGCAAAAGGAAACCAATGTACTAAAAATGGTATATTATATGTTGCCATGTGGTATCTAGAATACTTATACTTATTTTGTACAAAACCCATCTTCTATTACTCTGGTGTTAAATGACTTAGCACTCGTGTAACTTGTATTCTTGCTTCATCATGCAAACCAAACTAAAAGATCACCGAAACTAAAGGATACTTAGGAAATGTAAAATGGGTATATTGTGCAAAGTAACTCTGTTTAGAGTCATTATACTCTTGATCTGTGACCTTTTGACCCCAAATTCAATATGCATCTTCAGAAACTCAAATGCAAGCTATCTACAAAGTTTTAAAAAGTCAAGTTTAGTCAAGGCATGTGTTACTGAACTTGAACAGTTTGGTGGGATTCATATTTCATTCTTTCAGTCTCTGTGACCTTGACAATGAAATACAGATGTTATGTGGAGATCATTTTTCTTCTTTGAACATCAGTAACCTTGACCTTTGGATCCCCAGCCAAGCACATCACTCCATTGAGAACTCACTCACAATGGGGTCTGACTACACTATAAGTGAGGGTGTGAGATATAGAGGGACCTATACAAAACTAATAAAGGTATGGAAATCGAGGGTGTGAGATATAGAGGGACATATACAAAACTAATAAAGGTATGGAAATCGATGGAGGAAGGTGATAATATTTAGGTGGGTGAGTGGTTAATAATAATTGTTTTAAAGCTGTGTTGAAATTAACAGAATAAATATCTCTTTACAGCAGTGTATTATTTTCTTTATAATTTAATTCAGGATAAACTATATTTGAAGACATAATGAAAAACATTACACATGATTTCCACACATTTAACACATTAACCCCTGCTGTCTCGACAACTCGTTGTAATTTACCTCCCTCATCTCCCAAGTGCCTCGATAACGTCGCAGAGTTAACCTAGCTTGTATCCCAGGCGGTGAGTTTGAGTGGCCGTATGTGACTAAGCCTGTATCCCACATAGCCAATATGAACCCTGGTTCAAACAGCTTTCCACTCAATGAGTAGGTTATTCACTGGATTCTTTTATTCTCCATGATGTAACCTGTTTTCATGACCTTCCATTTAGGATTAGCAATAAAAGTTTCAAAACAGCTACTACTGTGACCATATTGGTTGTCAGATTGACACCATTTTCATTGGACCTACTAGACATTGTAATGAAACCCCATGTTGACCATCCATTCCAGAGAAGTAGCAATAACAAGTTTGAAAATGGCCACCATGGTAGCCATACTATGTCAGAAGGGCAAAACTTTCATTTGGTACCAACGAGACCTTAGGATAAATTCTGTTTCAAGGCATTACTATCGGTAGTTTAGGAGTAACAACAACAGTCTGGCCATTTCATAAGCTCTTCTGGTCTCCACATGACAGTGGAGTTAAATATACTCACTTGGATAATATATACAACTTGCTTACCTTAGACTTAAGTAGAAGTATTGATTCTGTGGCTAATAAGATTATTGGATCCATCTTAATGTCTCTAAACCAATAATGATGTCCACAAGTCACCTAGAATAAAATAAGCACAACCATTGTTAGCACTGACTCCAAAAGTAACACTTTCTTTAAATTGAATTCCACAACCTTTCACAAAATTAATCATGAAAAAAGATATTAGTTTTGTATATCATGGTGTATTTTTTGTTTTGAAGACACGTCAACAAATCTTTAATGTATATAGGTAATCTAGAATATTTTACATGAATGTTAAAATAATTTTTTTGATGTATAATTATATAATTTATAATGAGATATTTAAATGCATCAGTATGAGAAGAAAAAAAAAATTTGCAATAAAAGTTGTGTATCCAGTGTCACAGTAGTGTTGTCACCTTGGCAACAATTAGTACTTTATTTTCCAATGGAGAAATTGTATTTAATATATCTGCCACAATACTAGTATATGTATAGGGTATATAGTTTCATCTTTAGGCCTTGCTCAATTTTCTTCTTCTTTCTCTTGCACTCTTGCATATCAGGAAGAACAAATAAAATATGCCTACGCATTTGTGCAAGCAATGAGAAAGCACATACATAATTTGACAAAAAACAAACAACAAACAACGTGGGCTCATAATATTCTATGATAAAAGGTAAGTTATTGAAAACAACACTAAAGATTAAATATAATACTAAATATTGTTTAATTTTCAATTCTCCTTACACTCATAAGACCAAATTAAAAGAGCATGAATGGTTCAGATTATCCAACTGACCCTATTTTAAACTGTCGACCCCGCAAAGTTTTCTAGAAAAAATAAAACAAGAAGACAAATAAGAAGAAAAGAAGAAAGAAATGAGAAACAAATTAACAGAGGTATGTAACTATGATCAAAGGTAAATTCAGGATTCAAATGATGCTTTTCTTGTAGTTTACATTTCATTTAAGTCCATTCAGACAAAAATAAAGTGTACAAAAATAAAAATGTACAAGCCTACTGACAATAAATTATATTTTAATATAAGATGAATCATATGTTTGTATTGTTGTAGAGAACACTAAAATAGCAAATGTTTTCCATGACAGAAAGTAAACTCTACGTTTTGAACATGAAACCAAACAAAATAAAACTTGGAGCCACATGTCCCATAAAAGCATATTTGGCTCAAGTTAGATTCACAATACTTCTCAAAAACCTTGAAATAATGAGCAACTCTAAACACCAGTTTTGACTTAATTATTGTACAGCTTTTATCCATATGGGCTTCATAATACAACTGTACTGTATTATTTATAAAAGAAAAATACAATAACTCTGTGATATCTGTTTCTTCAGACCTGTAATAATTCCTCTACCTGAAAGGAACATCAAAAATGATTTAGTTAACATGTATGCAAGGTGGTATCACGTTTTTGTGTCTCTATTCTCCTCAGTTGCAGTAAAGATTGATAGCTTTTGCAGAAAGTCTAATGTGCTTTGGAAATTTGTCCAAATGCAACCACACCTTCATGTATTAGCTGTATTCCTTCAGAGGACTAGTCTTTCCAAAATTCAAGAATATAAACAAATTTGCGTGTCAAGGGAGCCTTACAGGTATCAACACTAACATGGAGGAAGATTTACAAGGTATGAAGGTTGGCAAGAAATTCTATATAATGTATGATAGTTGCATTCTTCAACTGGCCAATGGCCACAGATAAGTTGATTTGAATCTGCTGAAAGAACTCACCAGACATCTTTGGATAACTTTCTGTCTTAACAAAAAAACTATTATTGTCTCCAATTTTCAACCTTGCATCTTTTGCTTTTCGATCAACATTTTAGCTCTGCTTTACCATGTTGGACAGGTTTACATGAAGTGCATAAAAATTCTGGTACTGTTCAAGACCAAGAACTTTATCTCCACCATCAAAAGCTTTTTCAAATGCATTGTATAACAAACCAACAAAAAATGCCATACTCTCTTAAAAAAGACTGCCTTGATGGAGATCTGACTGGCAATGTTCCTATATATCTTTTTGCGCAGACTAGAAAGGCTTTGAATTGACTGAATCAAAGAGAAATTCAAGGACTAGTTAATGCTTGAGACGGAATCAAATTGACACTTTTGTAGCATAAATATTTTATTTTTGGAGAATATGCTGATGCTGATAATGTCATCTAGGTACCAGGAGTAACAAATACTGTTGTACAAATTATAAATATGGTGGTTTCAAATTTTGTTAATTACCCACTGTACACAGGAAACCCCAAGGTTAAACAGACTGTGATACTCTATGCACTGAAAACCTGGAGGTGCAACAGGTACAAGTAATTACTCTCTGTGTGCACTTTAAAACCTACTGTTAAACAGGTAATAACCATCTGTACACTGGAAACTGGAGGCAAAATTATACAGATATGCCACATCAATCATGATTCACAATACAAAGCCTATGATGTCATACATTATTAATACACACATGAATTTGATGGGCTTTCCATCTTTAGATGGTCTGTCAGTGGTAGGTGGCACCTTTTATGTAATTTACTGTTTGTATTTCCTGTTTGAAAATTACAGACATATACTTGCCACCTAATTTTATGTCATTCTCGTCAATGACAAGATCACAAAAATACTTTCAAACAGATTGTAAGTTGTCAGTGAGTTTTATTCAACAGTCTGAGCTGTTTAAGAAGGGCTTCATTTGGTCAGATACAGAACTTACTTTTTAGCCACCACACCCTTTGTTTAAAAATGCATGAATGCTTTAAAAACATTATTAACAATTTCATTTCACACTTAAACATGGAATACTTTATGATATTATCTTCAAAACTGAAGAAATGATGAAACTTTCTCATTAAATATCTCACCATAAAAACACATTCCAAATCTGTTCTTCATACACAATTTAATTTTGCATTTTACAGACCATTCAGTAACCACTTTTATGTGAAATTACTGTTGCTTTGCCAATATTAGTTCTAGTGTGTCACACGGGGAATACTATAGCTTTATTAAGTTCTGATTGGTGGCTAATGTTTAACCTGGAACAGAACAAACAATAACCACCAATTAAAATTCAGTGTAATGAATTCCAATATAGACAAATGCAGACAGGATTCAAATATTTTAATCAACCAAGTAACTTAACACAATAGAAAATGCCTTTTCAATGACAATTACTTCATTATACATGTAAAACACATTTGGAATGTCTCCTTTTTTTTAATGTGCCATTGCAATAAAATAATTAGCAATTCATTAGGGTTGGGGAATCAAAAACCACATCACTTTGTGTCAATTTGTAGAAGGCTAGTGAATGTTTGTCAGCTTCATAAAGATAATTTTTTATGTATTCTGTTTGAATAACATATTCTTGCTCTAATGTATGGAAGAAAAGGATTTATCCACTTTGTTGCTTGGGAAAACAAAAGAAATTATCTTGAGGATGATGAATAAAATGTTCTGATTTGAATACAAATTCTAGCTGACCTCCTTTCTCCAAAATCTAAAAGGTTGGTCCCTTGCAACATATGTATTTGAACCCTTCCTTTTTTTCTCGTCCTTATATCTGTCCACATATTGTACAAATTAGATATATTTTTTATAACTTTAATTACTGGCATATGAGTGTAAGGTACAAAAAAAAAAACAACAAACTATTTATAAAAGAATATACTAATGATATTTCCAGAAGACATCCCATATTCCACCTTTTATTTTTAACTTTTAGTGTAATATTACAATACAATATTCTGGAACAAGCTCAAATATCCAATTTCCAGTCAACTTGCCCCAGCAGTAGGTGTAGATGAGAGCTGACTTTCATAAACCTTTTCAAGTCCTGCATATATATTATGTAATAATTATGTAACAAGACAGACTACTTTAATACAATAATTTCCATCAATATGCCCATTGTATTTCCACCCAAAGTATGAATGGAACTGCTTGGAAGTTAAGAATGCATCCCCAAATCATAATAAATCCATAATTACTGACAATCTGTCAATATAACTTATGGACTTGGTTTCTTTGCATCATATGTCTTAGACAAATTCATTAAATTCTGAAAAAAGATCAACACTAAGAAATTATAGTTAATAACTTATTTTGTGGCTCCACTTTGTTGTCTTGCCCGGTAGCATAGCCAATGCTAATGATATGTTAAAAATGTATCAATCTGTCCCAGTAATTATATTTGTATTCAGATGGCATTGTCAGGACAGATGCCATTTTATCACAATAAAATTAAAATTATTCAGTTATATTTGTTTTTGTAAGTCATGTTCTGTATCAACAGGGAATTGGGTGGCATGCATCGTCCAAAAACACTGCCATTATTAACTTCATCTAAAAAATGCAAGTGCTATACATTTTTTTAATATGAAATAGTTTACCAAATCTGTACTTTGATTAGCTCCATAGCACTGTAGTGATCAATGGTTGCTGAAATGGAAAATCATATTTTCAGCTTCTCCTAAATGACTAGATTTTTAAAAAAATTGATACACCTTGAGATTATTTGGACTAAACAAACAAGCTGTTGGTTCTCTACCTTTATTCCTTTCTTTATATTTTCTGAAAAAGGCAGATGACTTAGGGCAGTTATGTCTGGGGGAAAAAAAAACACTCGAAGAACAACTTGTTGGTTACTGTTTTGACATGCTCTCTCAGTTCTATAACAAGGTGTTTCCCCTAGCAGCAATATGGCTTCCTTAGCAACCAGTGTGTACACTCGCCATATAATATGGCGAATGTACACATTACTTTCCCAGAATCAAGTGTCTGTGTCGGGACACCCAGCTTCAGGCGGGTAGAAATTGTTCCAAATCTCCGCCGTTATACTACGTCCTAGAGAGGCAAGTAACTCGGCAAGCCAGCCTGTGTCATGGATGTCGTGCACTCCCAAGAACGCCAGCCCGTACTTAGTCAAATTTAGTCTAGTTGTACCATGGACAATAAAAAATGCCAATAATGTGTTAGGCACATGTGCAATTGGGTTAATCGGAACAAGTTGTAACATTTCCCTACGTCCTAACAATCGGAAAATGCTAGTGCATGGTGTACATTGTTGATGCCCTACACATTTTTAATAACTATGTCTGAGCACTCCTGTGGTCTGACTCTGAGCGACATATAGAAAGTTTGGTCACTGTTTGGCCATATTTATTAACTGGGTCAAACGCACATCATGTTCATGAATACCTAGTCCGAGTTTCCTCTGACTCTTGCCACCCCATTTTTTATATTTGGTTTTTTATGTTGGGGTGTAGGAACCAAATATAAAAATGGGGTGGCAAGGGTCAGAGGAAACTCGGACTAATGAATACCTTCTTTACAATCATGCAAATGGATTTCCACTCGTTACAAATCAGCAAGACAAAGTGAGAAAAATAATCGAAATCCCTTATATACATGATTCTATTTTGGTGCAGCCTCCGTGAACAAAGTTCAGTTTAGAGTAACGCTGAAAAAAAGTATATGCCTTTTAGAATTATCATAATACTCACCCCATTCTTTTATATTTTCAATTTTCTTACAAGACTTATGTATTTCGTAGTTATGTGGTTTTATGGAGCAGATGCAACCAAAGCGTCCCAGCAAATCGAGGTCAGCATACTTCTCGAAAATGGTGGCATTCTACTTTATAAATGGGGGTTGCACAAATGATAAATGACACTATATAATGCATGTCCTGTTTATAGCATTTTATATTAATAAAGAAAATATTTCATTCTTAATTTATCTATGTGTTCATTAAGTATCTATGTAAGACCAAGGACTGGAATAAATATTGTTGTATTGAGAATACAACAATTCCCCATGTTTGAATGGAGCTGTTCCAAATAAAGTCAAATAAGCTGCGACACAAAAACCTACATTCAACTGGCTATAATTTTCAAGAAAAGAGCTTTCATATTCGATTTGGAAAGATCACGTGATTGAAATGGATCGATAATATGGAAAGGTGATCAATATTTGTGTAAGATAGTTTAGCTTAGGGAGTATTCATTTAATTTTCTCGGGGTGACTGGGATTCCTTTTCGAATCGGTATTTTTGTCTCCTCCCCATATAGAATGGATCTCATAGTTCTTTTCATTTATTTACTCAAAGCAAAATTCTTTCAAACCGTTTTCATTTCGTTCTGTATACAACTTCATTCCTCACTATTTAACAATTAGTTGTGACAATGTTGCTTTATGTTCTTGACAAAAGCCGTTTTGTTTTGTGTGATATGTGACTGATGCCTTGTAGCAATTGGCCCGCTGTTACGTTAACGACTTCTAACAAATGTGAACGTACTGGTGCATTTTATTTCGCGACTTGTGGCGAAGCCGCGAATGCGATTGAATAAAGCTATGTTAAATGTTCTAAAGAAAAGAAGAGAATTATGCTTTTATTTTTTTTAGACGGACGAAAAAAAGGATGTTAACACGTAAGTGACAGTACCTCCATCTTGGTACCTATTGTTGAACAGCTTCGTACGAAGTCTCATATTATCGGGAGTAGTCGGTTTGAAATCTATGAGTAAATACGACGTGACCATTTAGTGGCGTCGTCATAAGCATACCTCACCCAAGGTTTTTCCAACTGTCTGGCTAACACATGCACTTCAGATTTATCGCTTTGACATAAAACAACACCACATAATATGCACCGAGACTGATGGTGCGATGCCTTAGTCTCAGTTGAAATACGTTGTAGATCATATAAATAATAGTTGCAATACGATGATGTCCTTTTCATGTACATCAAAGTTTAATTAATTTTGCGTCTTTAACATGGCATTAAAGACAAAAAGACGTGTTTGACTAAAGTCATATATAATCCCTTCGTCTTCGCAAGGAATTCCATCTACAAATGAAACTAATTCTCGTTTACTTTTGGATAAAGTGTAAACCGTTTGGCACTCTTTGTAATCCACACGATACACTCTGGAGGACAATCAGTTATGTTTTGTTTGTGTTTGATTAGACATATCACAAAGTGTTATGTATATTTAATTTATGTTGTGTACTTGGTCTTTGTCTGCAATTGAGAATATTGTTCTGCCTACTTTACTATTGTATTGGCTGTGGGTTCTGTCTACCTGATTTTAGTCATTAAAAGATGTTTAATTATACCTGAGCTCAAGGCCTAACCTTGTTTATAAATTTATATTATTCTTTAAAAAATAAGTTTAAAGTGGATACATGATTTATAATTTCCTTGTATGATTGTTAAACAATTATAAAATTTATTGGTATTTGTGTAACTTATATAGTTTGCGGTATTAATTCACAAAGAAATTGTTTCAGCTAATCAGCTACCAATTTTTCAGAGCTAGAATTTGCTTTGGAATTTTAACTCGGTAGTATTATCACCTACTCTATAAAAGTCGTTTTTGTAAACAACTTTACGCATTTTAAATCATAGTAATATACGATTGTTTTCATTATAATTGTAACCTGTGTGGTCTGCATCAACACATCGTTTTCCAGGGTTATTCCGTATGCTGGTGTTTGTTTTCCTTTCCAACCTCCTAACCTAACCTAATCCTTAATTTTGTAAACTATTTATAGCATAATATGATTGCTCGCATAAACTGTATCTAGATTTCTTGTTTTCCTCTCAAATACACTTCATCATATATGCAATCATGCAGCTCGAAAGGTAAACTGTACTTCTAAAATATCCAACATTAGTATCATATTTTTGACCAACAAGATGAAGGTAGCGACAGCACGAATGACATCCGCCAAGTTCCACAAAAGTGGAATCTTTATACTCCCATTGTGAAGTGTCACACCACAACTGGAACAATGTACGTTATCGCCTGGGCATGCTCTTACTGCTCTGGCTAAATAATTCGGTCTATGTCCTTCCCTATGTGTGAAGTGTCGTTTACTAGGGGTGGGGTTCTTCCTATAGACTTTAAAGAATTATGAGGAAGTTCCCCTGGTCCGTATTTAGAATGTTAAAGTATTGACAATATATTGGTAGCTACGAGCCCCCAGTCAGCAAAGCCAACGGTTAAATTATAAAGAAATACAAAGATAAATTCAAATAATAACAATTTAATGAAATGATAACTTTAAAGATATTAAATTAATCACTGTCTCTCTTGACCAAGTGAATGTCTAAATCATCATGTGATTCCACAGTGTGAGTAAGATTCTCCCCTCTGCTTGTGAACTACTCATCTATTTTCCTCTTTAGTCTTGCTCTTGTCTTTCTCTCCTTCCGTCCCTCCTTCTATCTGTATCCCTCTTTCCAGTCCCTCTACTTCCGTTTCCTTCCTGCTCGTTTGTCACTCCAAGCTTCCTATTCCTCCTTTCTTCCTTCTGTCCCTCAAACTCCCTATTCCTCCCTTCTGTCCCTCAAACTCCCTATTCCTCCCTTCTGTCCCTCAAAGCTTCCTAATTGAAGTTTACAAGGCATTAGCATAGGGTCATAAAATCGTACCTCACACTAAATCGATAAATCGAATCATCAGCTACGGCTGTACATTTTTGGTCGCGCATGCGCACACATCGAAATTCCCACACACTTCCGCAGTTTACAAAATTGGCGCAATAACGCTATCTCACAAATAATTCCAGACATTCATATACCGAGCCCTATCAGTATATACATACAAATACATCAAATATCATCGTACTATAATATTACTACTACGATTATATGTCTGTCTATATATTTATACACAATCGCCCCAATCAACTATTCACATTCAACTTTTTACATTGCAACCAGTTAACTCAACAATGGCAAAATATACCACTACGTACACAAAGGTGCTGGTCTACCATAATATAATTACACACAGAATTATAATATTTAATTCTTACAGCGGCTAGCAACCATACAATTCTTCACAATTATCACTCATCTTTTCAAAAGGCGGAAACATAATAATTCACGAAATAATATGCACACATATTACTAACAAGAAAACAACATAGTATTTCACAAAATAAGGTGTAACATAATAACATCATGAAATAAGATGCGATGAATTAACATCCTAATCAATTGTAAGCAAATGTACTAATTAGCATCACGAAAAAGGTAAAATACTACGATCATAATTAATTATTCATACTACGATACTAGTAATAAAAATATACATACGACAATCCTTCAATTAACTGCAGCCGTATCAAGCAGAAATCAAACATTATATCACTGACCTGATCGAAGCTATCCCAAAATTCCCTGAATTTGGCGCCAATTTACGACTGGCAATCGGAGCCGCTCAACCTCTGAACAAATTCACTAATTCTAGCGCACTGACGAATTCTTACTAAACATAAGTTATTATCTCGGGTTCCAATCAAGGGCCCACCCTCATCGCATTCTGATTGGATGGCTCTTGACTCGGTCAGTCGTTCGAACTGTCGATCATCCCACTGTCTGTCTGTATGTCTAGAAATTGTTACAGTCTACCTGGCGTCGGCTATCTTCCTTTGATGCGGTCATAACTTAACACCTTCCCGATACGTTGTTCGCTCTCGAGCTAACAAAGGCCATCTTACGTAAGGGGATTAGCTAACCTTTAGAACAATTTGAAACATCAAAGCTTGGTCAGGCAGACTTACAATTTATACATACATGTACTAATACTGGGGTTGGTGTAAAATCGTCACATCCCCCCCCCCCACGCTTGAGAATAAAATCGGGATTTTATTCACTCAAAATACTACAAATGCAAAAGTGTTACAACAATATAAAGAACAAAATCAGCAAAATCAACTAGATGCTAAACTGAGTATGAACATGAAAATTTAAAGAGAATGATCTATATCATTTCAGCGCTTCTACTCATGAAATCTGCGCCTACGTTTTCAGATCCTTTCACGTATCTGATCTGCATCTGGTACTGCTGTAAGAACAGCGACCATCGCATCAATCGACCATTGGACAACTTTGCCTGCGCCAAATAGGCGAGTGGTTGGTGGTCGGTCTCCAATATGAACTTGCGTCCATAGAGGTATCGCTCGAACCGTGATATGCCGAACACGATTCCGAGACATTCCCTCTCCGATACGGAGTAGTTCTTCTCGGCAGCAGACAACTTCCGACTGCCGTATGCGACAGGGAAAAGCGTTTTGTCATGCTCCTGTAGCAGTACTGCTCCCAGTCCTGTGTCGCATGCATCGGTGCGAAGAACGAATTCCTTATCCAAATCCGGTAGACGAACAACGGCGTCGGATGTAAGTCTAGCCTTCAGTGTGCGGAAAGCGTGCTCACACGCATCTGTCCAAATAATCTTACTCGGGGTCCGTTTCTTGGTTAGGTCGGACAACGGCCCCGCAATCGCGCTGAAATTAGCGACATACCTCCGATAGTATCCCGCCAATCCCAGAAATGACCTCACCTCCGTTTTCGTGGTGGGGCGTGCGGCGTTTCGCAGTTGCTCCACCTTCGAATTCTCTGGAGACAGCGTGCCTTGGCTCAGGGTATGTCCTAAATAGTCCAATGTCCTGAAACCAAGGTGACATTTGGAAGGGCGGGCTGTCAAGCCCTCCTGACGTAGCCGCTCCAGAACGTCAGCTAACAGAGTGAGGTGTTCACCCCATGTCTCTGTAGCTAACAAGAGGTCATCCATGAAGTTGTGGACACCCCTATCGCGCAAGGGCTCCAACAACTTCCGCATCATCCTGGTAAAGATGCTGGGCGCGTTTTGTACCCCGAACGGCATAACCAGCCATTGGTATGTCCCGTCGGGAGTAGCAAAAGCAAGCTTCGGTCTGTCTTCTTTCCTTACCGGAATTTGCCAATACCCCTTGGACAAATCGAGCTTGGAAAAATATTTCGCTTTTGAGACCGAAGCGAAGATATGTTCCGGGTCAGGTAACATTTCGACTTGAAATTCTGTCACCTGATTCAGCTTCCGGTAGTCGACGCAGAACCGATGGGTGCCGTCCTTCTTCTGCACTAGGACTACTGGTGAGCTGTACGGAGAGTCGGCAGGTTCGATTACTCCCAGAGCAATCATTTGCTCAATTTCCTCCCTTACAACTTGTCGTTTCGCGTGGGGCAAGGGGTAGGGTTTCCGCTGCACTGGTCGGTCGTCCACCATCTTTAACCCGAACTCGACAAGCGCCGTCCTCCCGGGTTTTTCTGTTAACACGTCGGAGTACCCGGCCAGCAAGGTCTCTATCTCGTCCCGTTGGCCTTCAGTTAACATGGGGTCACACTCCACGTCCGACGGAGTCTCGACCCTCGTTAAGGGACAGCTCTGGACAGTGTTGGCACCTTCCGTATCGCCTTCGGCATCCTCGGTGACTATCGTGGCGACAACAAAATTGCTGACGGTCTCTCTTTCTGTTCCCGCTTCAGCGTGTTTGTGCAACTGCGCCAGAGTTGCGTTTTCCTGTTGCAGCTTCCTCAACTCAGCTGGAAGAACATTACTAACCGGTGTCGATGTAACTTGGATCGGCTTCGGTTTCGGCTGTCGACTCATGGCCCTGGTCTCAACAGCACTCACTGGCATCGGTGTACAGGTTTCGGGGTTCGGCTGGGGCAACACATAACGGCATCCCAATATGACGTCATGTGATAGACCTTCCAAGCAAGCAGCTGCAATTTTCCCCTTCACGTATGGTGAATCGAGGTCAATGACAGCTACTGGTAATGAGTCACGCGCGCAGTTCGCGTACTGAACTTCTATTACCTCCCCTGTATAGTCCTCCGGCTTGACATACTTCTTGTCGACAAGCGCGGGGACGCTGCACCCAGTGTCATACAAGATGGTGACACCTTCACCATTGACAGTTGCGGCCGCAAGGTTGGCTGGGTTGCGACTCGCTTCCGGCACGCACTCCTTCCTAGCAACGACATTCACCTGGGTCTGCCTGCCCTTCGGACAGTCCCTGGCAAAATGCCCCAGGCGCTTGCAGTTAAAACACGTCGGCGGCCCTCGCCGACTTGCAAGTCCTGGTTTCGTGGGTGAGGCCTGTCCAGGTCGATAGGTGGCATCCCTACCTGTAGGTGCCCCTCCGACCTTCCCGTCGCCCTGACGGTTGCGGACAGCCGGCTCAACCTCCCCCATACGACGCGACTCAGAGGGTCGGGGTCAATCCACGCCCCCGGAACCTCCACTCTTCGAGTGCGCCTGCTCGTATCGCTCCGCCATGTTAGCGATCTCTTCGAGCGTCCGGTGTTCTCTTTCGGCTAAGAAGACTGTCAATTCGCGACGGTAAGTACCCAGGACATGTTCCTTGAGTATTACCTCGCGTAGCCCGTCGTACGTGCGTTCGACTTCAGCCATTTTCATCCACTTCTCAAATAAACCTCGAACACGGTTGTGGAATTGAGAGTGGGTCTCGGTTACCTTTTTCGCCGAGTCCCGAAAATGTTTCCGGTAAGTCTCGGCGGTCAGCCGATAATGGCAGAGAAGGGCCTTCTTGAGGGCATTGTAGTCATCAGCCTCTTCTGCAGCTAAGCCGTGGTAGACTTCCCGAGCTGCACCTTGCAAAAAGGCTGAGACATTAATGGCCCAGTGCTGTTCAGGGACCTGATGAGCGTGTGCGAGTTTCTCGAACTGAACGAGAAAATCGTCAATAGCCTCCTCCCTGTCATTGAAGCGTGGCATGTTGATCTGGACCATCCTGTGGTCGATGAATGGTCGGCCGGTCGTTCCAGAGCTTGTACTGGCGTCGTCCCGTCCGTTGGTCCAAGCTTCAACTCTCACCTTTTCCATCTCCAGAGTGTGGGCGAGTCTGGCTAGCTCTTGGTCCGCAGCTATCTTGGCTAGCTCTTTCTGTGCTTCTCTGTCCGCTGCTATCTTGGCTAGCTCTTTCTGTGCTTCTCTGTCCGCTGCTATCTTGGCTAGCTCTTTCTGTGCTTCTCTGTCCGCTGCTTTTTCGGCTAGCTCTTTCTGTGCTTCTCTGTCCGCTGCTTTTTCGGCCTTCCATTCCTTGATCCGTTCTTCTATAAATTTCGCCAGGCGATCTCCCTCATATCCGAGATCTTCCGACCCCATGGCGCGGTACTCCTTTATCATTTGCCTTTCGGTAGCCATTATAACTAATATAAAGTGATACCTTGTCTAGATATTCCTAACAATGTACAGATACAACAAGTTAAATACTTACCTGTCGACAGCAACTAATTCGTTCAGGTAAGATATTTGTTCGATGTCTGCTTCACAAGTACTGCTAGTAATGGAAGGTCTACAAAGCATGCACATATGACAATAAAATGCAAGATGAGAAAATCATAAAATTCAAATACACAGAATGGAAAATATCTCACACTGTTCACTAATACTCCTACAAATAACTTTAGGTCCTAAAATAATATATGTCTAATTCATATCCCGGACGAAAGCGCCCACTGTGAAGTGTCGTTTACTAGGGGTGGGGTTCTTCCTATAGACTTTAAAGAATTATGAGGAAGTTCCCCTGGTCCGTATTTAGAATGTTAAAGTATTGACAATATATTGGTAGCTACGAGCCCCCAGTCAGCAAAGCCAACGGTTAAATTATAAAGAAATACAAAGATAAATTCAAATAATAACAATTTAATGAAATGATAACTTTAAAGATATTAAATTAATCACTGTCTCTCTTGACCAAGTGAATGTCTAAATCATCATGTGATTCCACAGTGTGAGTAAGATTCTCCCCTCTGCTTGTGAACTACTCATCTATTTTCCTCTTTAGTCTTGCTCTTGTCTTTCTCTCCTTCCATCCCTCCTTCTATCTGTATCCCTCTTTCCAGTCCCTCTACTTCCGTTTCCTTCCTCCTCGTTTGTCACTCCAAGCTTCCTATTCCTCCTTTCTTCCTTCTGTCCCTCAAACTCCCTATTCCTCCCTTCTGTCCCTCAAACTCCCTATTCCTCCCTTCTGTCCCTCAAAGCTTCCTAATTGAAGTTTACAAGGCATTAGCATAGGGTCATAAAATCCTACCTCACACTAAATCGATAAATCGAATCATCAGCTACGGCTGTACATTTTTGGTCGCGCATGCGCACACATCGAAATTCCCACACACTTCCGCAGTTTACAAAATTGGCGCAATAACGCTATCTCACAAATAATTCCAGACATTCATATACCGAGCCCTATCAGTATATACATACAAATACATCAAATATCATCGTACTATAATATTACTACTACGATTATATGTCTGTCTATATATTTATACACAATCGCCCCAATCAACTATTCACATTCAACTTTTTACATTGCAACCAGTTAACTCAACAATGGCAAAATATACCACTACGTACACAAAGGTGCTGGTCTACCATAATATAATTACACACAGAATTATAATATTTAATTCTTACAGCGGCTAGCAACCATACAATTTTTCACAATTATCACTCATCTTTTCAAAAGGCGGAAACATAATAATTCACGAAATAATATGCACACATATTACTAACAAGAAAACAACATAGTATTTCACAAAATAAGGTGTAACATAATAACATCATGAAATAAGATGCGATGAATTAACATCCTAATCAATTGTAAGCAAATGTACTAATTAGCATCACGAAAAAGGTAAAATACTACGATCATAATTAATTATTCATACTACGATACTAGTAATAAAAATATACATACGACAATCCTTCAATTAACTGCAGCCGTATCAAGCAGAAATCAAACATTATATCACTGACCTGATCGAAGCTATCCCAAAATTCCCTGAATTTGGCGCCAATTTACGACTGGCAATCGGAGCCGCTCAACCTCTGAACAAATTCACTAATTCTAGCGCACTGACGAATTCTTACTAAACATAAGTTATTATCTCGGGTTCCAATCAAGGGCCCACCCTCATCGCATTCTGATTGGATGGCTCTTGACTCGGTCAGTCGTTCGAACTGTCGATCATCCCACTGTCTGTCTGTATGTCTAGAAATTGTTACAGTCTACCTGGCGTCGGCTATCTTCCTTTGATGCGGTCATAACTTAACACCTTCCCGATACGTTGTTCGCTCTCGAGCTAACAAAGGCCATCTTACGTAAGGGGATTAGCTAACCTTTAGAACAATTTGAAACATCAAAGCTTGGTCAGGCAGACTTACAATTTATACATACATGTACTAATACTGGGGTTGGTGTAAAATCGTCACACTATGTTTATTTAGGCCATTTACCGTTAAACGAATTCAGTCTTCTTTCCAATGTATAATAGCCTGGAAAATACAAAGTGTTTTTTTCTTTGCTTTGTACTTCGCAGTGACGTTATTGTGGTAGTACCCAATGTTATTTATCAGTGAATGAATGAGATCCATATATATGCTCCCAAGACCCACCCTGGCTCGTTTGTGTCAGAAATTGAAGTAGTGACAGAGAGATGCAAAGTTAAATTAATGAATACACAAAATGTGAAATTCAAATAGCAACAATTTAATATAATTCAATAACAGTCATCTCTCAAATAAAATTCAATTAAAACCCTATCACTCAACCATGTGACGGCCTATTTCATCCTTTGAATTAATGTGTGACATTTTCCTCCTGTCCTGAGTTCCTACTCATCTGTATGATTCTCCTTCTCTTTTCCTTTGTCTTCCTCCGTTCTTCTTTCGAACTTCTCCCTCCGTTCTTCCTTCTCTTTTGACTCCCAGAGACTCAGACCAACTTCACTGGGGCAATTCCCTCTGGTCCCTAAAAGCTTCTAAAGTATACATACAAGGACAATAGCAAAGCATATTCCCTTAGCTATGTAAACTCACACTAACATTAATATCATCAGATAGGCCATTACCGTTTTTGGTCACATATCCATGCGCTGATATATCCTTACACATGATACTCCTACAAAGTATACATCAATCGACAAATCCATATACTAATGTTGCATACCGCAACCTTTATACAAAGTTTATAATTCAACACTTGCAAATCTGTAATATCAAATGAATAAATGCACGAGTTTACTACGACTTAACCCAATAGAGAATTACAATATTAATTCTTTACATAACATTGCTCATATCTCAAAATATACATTTATATAAAACACTACGAACGAATCAAACTAAAAATGGTAATTTTAAGTACTGAAGTATACATACTGCAGTAATTAAACTACACTTATTTTGCAGCAATATTTTAAAATAATCGAGCAAATAGTCACTGATCTGAACTGAAGCGCTCCTTGCAATTCCCGGAATATACAAGTCTCCCGCCAATATCGAATGGCGTCGGAGTAGCTTATTTTCTTTACTTTCTGCCCGATGGTTCTAGCATACTGACATTTAGTTCTCAATATAAATATATTTAAACTTGCGATTCTAAGGTTTGGCCATGCCTTGCTCAATTCCGATTGGATTCTGGCTCATATAATGACCAAACACAGTCTGTCAGGGATGGAATACGACCATCTTTGATGCTCCCTTGTTCCTAACAAAGAATTCTCCCACTTACCTGTGAACAATGTTACGTAACTAGTTTCGGAAAAAATAAAGTGCGCGTCACTAGTTTATGGCTATGTCAATTAACTGAATGGACACCTTACTACATTTTGACAGCGCGAAATTGTAGCCTCATGGTCCAACACATGTTGAAATCTGGTTAATACTACAACGTGACACTCTGATCGCAGGGCACAACATTGCAAATATGCCCCGCCCATGGTTAGTTTTGGAAATCGGTGCCTTGTTAAGAATAACATTTCAAAAGAAATTGTCGGATCGTGTGAAATTGTGAGCCCTCATTGTGGCTTATCGATAACAGTTCTCGTTACAATATATACCGCCTTCGCCTTAAGTGTTGACATAGGTGTCTAAATTCTTTTTAAAGATACCATAAAAAGCTTTCTAGTGACAAAACAAAACCATGATGATATGACTCTCTGTTCAGGAGGAGTACATGTAACAAGATTTTCATGATGGCGATCATACTGAATATCAGATTTGCACCTTTTCATTGAAGGCCAGTGATATCGAAAGAAGTCGTTTAGTGAAAAATGATGCTGAAAGGAGCATCCATAATGGTTGAGCAATAATATCAAGATTTGTAAGATGGTCAGTGTAGTAGCCATGTTAGATGCATGGTGGTACCATTTTCATTTAGGACTGTATTAACTAAACATCATACAAAATATTTCAGAGTAGTATGGAAATGGAGTTTTTGCCTCATTTACTACCTGTGGGTCCACAGACACTTGTTTTCACCTCTAACCCCAATGACAAGCTATCTCTAAAATCATACATGTTTGGTAGAATGTTTGTCAAGGGTTTGGTAGAGTTTTAAACACCCACATGACGCAAGTTAGTCAGTCATGGGGGTTAGAGTTTTGTACAGTTATCCATGTACCCATAGGGCAGGGGTGGGCAAACTACGGCCCGCCAAGGTCTTTCATACAGCCTGCCAAGGGTTTTCATGCGGCCTAGTAACAAGTCTTTTGTTCACCCTATTTAATAATCTCAATGGTAAAATTTCTTTCTAATTTTGAGACAAATGTAGACAAATTGGCAAGTATTACAACTGATGGGGCTCCTTCACTCACAGGTAAACATTCCGGCCTTTTCATGTTAATGAATGATACAATTAAAGAAGATTTCCCGCTGAACAGTGTATTGTCCTTTGACTGCATCATACATCAAGAAAGCCTATGTAAGTCTTCTTTAAATCTTATGCATGTTTTGGATAGAGTCGTCTCTGCAATGAATGCAATAAGAGCAAGGGGACTGAAACACAGGCAGTTCCGAAGCATGTTGGACGATATGGAAGCTGATTTCACTAATGAGCTGTACCACACAAATGTCTGCTGGTTAAGCATGGGAAAAGTACTAAATAGGGTTTGGGACCTCAAAGCAGAGATTCTCATGTTTTTTTTCTATGAAAGATATATCTTGTGACTTTTCAAAACAAATGCAGAGTGAGGAATGGACTTGAGATTTTGCATTTGCTGTGGACATAATGCAAAAATTGAATGAGCTGAACACTAAACGTCAAAGAAAAGGTGAATTTGCTCATAAATTGTACGTGGATTTAAATCCTTTCAAAATGGGGCTTAAACTTTTTGCCATGCAGTTTGAATGAGCAGAACTTTGCACATTTGCCTCTTTTGAAGACACAGACTGTTTTAGAAGCATTATCTGATGAGTACAGTTGTCAGATCATGGCTTTAAAAGAAGAATTTATTTGGGGGTTTGCTGATTTCAAGGCAATGGAACAACAATTCAACCTGCTAAGTTCTCCATTTGCTTGTGACATTGAAACCGCCACTGAAAAACTGCAGATGGAGCTAATTGATCAGTGATCAGCTGCATCATTCGCACTGACTCTGTTTATGTTACTCTGTTTATCAAATTTCTGTGCTTCTTTTCGGGTTTAAGTTTTCAAATATTAACAACATATATTAACAACTGAAAATTATGATGTTATTTAGAAAAACCTTTTGTTTTTGCTATTTCAAATATTAATTATTTTACTTAATGAACTATGCGACCCGCTAATGTTGTAAATTTGTTTATGCGGCACTTGCACTGGAAAGTTTGCCCACCTCTGCCATAGGGTATCCAATCAGGCCAAATAGCACTTTCTTACTACTCTAGTCTACCGTGATCGTGGAATGGAAATAGTGCATACAGAGAGAGAGAGAGAGAGAGAGAGAGAGAGAGAGAGAGAGAGAGATAGAGAGAGAGAGAGAGAGAGAGAGAGAGAGAGAGAGAGAGAGAGATGATAACTTTGACAAATAATGGTACAACAGAAACAATTACGGTCAAGTGGATATCCTACATATGGTGAAAGACGAATCTTCAAACTTCTTAACTGTTATGAATTGTAATATGTCAGAGACAAACTGAGAGAGAGATGGACAAAAGACATGTAACAAATGAGACTTTCCAAAAAGAAATAAAGCCCCACAAAATATGTTTTTCAAGCTACATTTATTGTAAAGGAACATGTCTATATTTTGATAATGAGAGCAATCCATTATACAAGAGCTACAGTTACTGTCATACAAGTGTTCAGCCTAGACTCGGTAAAATGACAATAATCCTGTTAACATTCAGAATTTTTCTTTACATGATTGAGATTGTTCACATTGCAATTGGTTTTTCATCTCTAACGTCAGACTGAGTAAACAAAATATGGTTTAGCATAGAATGTTGTCTGAATGTTCCACCATGGTATAATCCAAAATTCCTTCTAAGTTCTAAGTAGGTCACTACGATGTACCTTTGAAGATGAATACATGTCAAGTTATGTTCCTGTACACAGAGAAACTGCTACATTAAACAAATTATGCTGCTGAAACCTAACGTTTAGTGTTATTCTGTCATGTATGTTGGCTGACTATGTTCTTTGCCTACCCTTTCATTTGTAGCTCAAGTCATATGCTTAAATACAGTGAAGCAGTATACCTTATAATTGGTCTGGAGAAATTTATTTTATATTCCACCTGTAGAATTTGTTTTAACTAAAGAAAATACTGCAGAATTTCTCCTGTTCTGTTTTCATTTAAATCCCTATCAATGGTGAAATGAAAATATTGTTCAAAACAACAGCAACAAAAGTATTCAGAACGATTTTCTCCTACTACTGCAAACTATCAGGAAAAGTTGTTCTATTCAAATTACCAGTTTGTGCCTTTATCATTCTGGCATTTTTGGTTGGGGTTGGGTGGGGTGGCAAGGAATTTAAAACTAAAAACATTATTATCTTATCTTTAAAGAATCTGAATTAAAAGATAACTTGTTTAGTCACAAATCAATCACAAACAAATAACAATAACAAAATTTGTTGACACTGCCTTTGACCATAAATCTGATATCAAGGACTGAAGATCACTGAACCAGTCTGAGAAATTATCAAGATACCACCACATGCTATACTTTGCTAAACAGATCATTACTATATTTTTTAAACAAATAAGTTATTTAACTAGTATCATTCTTGGTATTCTATAGATATATCCACAGAGTGAGTATGACAAAAAAAAGTATGCATTCATTCATGTTATCATTTGGTTTTTGAAATTGACAGCAAAACACTGACTATCAAAGTTGTCCATTAGAATATATATATATATATATATATATATATATATATATATATATATATATATATAGTCTTTTTGTTCATAAGCACATTAAGTTCAAAAACTGCCAATCAACAGGGTCAAAAAATTTAATATACAAAAATGGAGGTGAGATCTGCATTATTATATTCATGCAAAATCAATTAAATATTAGAATAAATGCTAATTGAGAAAATCCCATGATAAGGCTGCATTTTATTAATCGAGTAGTGCCAACACAATTTTTGAGTAGTAGATGAGTACTATTTTAATGGAGAATCAGGTGAATACTGCTATACTATCTAGGAAATGTAACCATGCCAGCATTTTCAAACTGGACAACAAAGCAGTTTGTTTGAGTTAGGGTCATCATCATTTACAAATAGAAATCAACTACATATTGCCATAAAGCCAAGAATCCTTTGCTTAAAAAGACAAAACTTTAAGAATGGAGAAGTAACTGTAATGATTTTGCTCAGTACCCACTGTAACAGCCATTTTGGAAGGTAATTTTGGCATCATTTTCCACTAGGGCCAACAAAGTATTTTACTTAAAACATCTTGTTGATGTGAGTTAAAGTGGAGTAGCTAAAATAAGATTTTCAAGACTGCTAACACAGATATTTATATGAAGGTCTGATAGGCAATATTTTCATTTAGGACCAGTTAGATATCAAAATAAGTCTTTTAGTATAAACTCCATGTTGATATGACTATCCATTGAGGAGTACTGATATATATTCAAGATGGACATCATGTAAGTGGTTTTGTCCTTTGTGTTTCTTATTTTTGTCATCTCCCCATATGCTAAATAATTGATCAATGCAATAAAAAGATTTTCAAGATGGCTTCCATGCATGGTGGACTTGTTGGAGGTCTGATCTTCACCATTTTCATTTATGACCAACAAAGTAACCTAAGAACTTCTTGTTACAACCTATTGTCGATATGACCATCTGTTCAGCAAGAAGAGTAGTGAAAACAGGATGTTCAAGATGGCCATAATGATTTCAGACCACCATTTTTATTTGGAACCAACTTCACAAGTCTTTTAGTTTAAATCCCTGTTGGTACATTCAGAAGGAGTAGTAATAAGATGGTTAAGATGGCTACATGTGGCCATGCTGGGTCTTTGACAGTCACCATTTTCTAAGAAGAGCTAAACTTAAGGATGAAATTTTATAGCAAGTTTGATGACTTTCTCCAAGTATTTTAGGATAAGTAAAGACAACATACTGCAAGTAGACTATATATCCCATTGTAAAAAATGTTTCTTTGTTCAGTAAATAAATTGAGACGATTGGAAATTTTAAGATAAACAAGTAAATTGCCGTTACATTCAGGAATACATGAATGGCACATTTTCAAAAGTAGATGATAATGAAGTACACCAGCCTTCACTGTATTATCATTTGTCAGGATTGCTCTCAACAAATATTACATAAAAAAACAATCTTATGACTAAAATACATCCAAACATGATTGTCATTAGTAATCATAAATCTTAAGGTGTAATAAAACAAAAATGACAACAATTCACGAAATTTATCCGATTATTTTAAAGCATTCTGACAAACTCAGGTTCAATCAATTAGACATCATACCTCACCAAAATAGCAGGATCATTTTTCTCTTTATAATTAATTTTTCACTTGTAATTATTTCATACCTTAAACTAATGCACAACTTATTTTTAATGGCACAAATCCTTCAGGCATTACAAAAAATACACAAGGCAGGTTTGAAACAAACTTGTTCTGTTGCTGTTAAAAACCTATGATCTCATTCTTTAGAAAGATTATATAAAATAACTAATTTACATGCTATATCCTTTGAGTTAAATGCATCAACTTTTAAGAAGAAAAAAAACCAACTTAAAATGTATTGGATTCTTAAAATTTACATTCATCTTATATTTTTATTTTGATAAACTTGGTGCATTTGTTTCAAGGCTTGAGTCTATGCCAAAGAATATATTTACCTTATGTTTACTTCTCATGTTTATTAATTTATATTAAATAATGGCAAAAGAAAATCCCTGATGTTGAGTTTATCAATCTAATGTCATAAAATATGCTCAAACAATCAAAACAACTTTCAAATCTGGGACTTGTCATTAAAGTTAAATATATATACATACATAAGATAACATAATTTTTTAATATGTACAATATATTCTTTCCTGATTAAGAATTAACTGAATTTTTAAATCTGATTACAGCTTATGTGCCCTAAGTGTTAACTTGATGGACAATATAAAGCACTCATGACTGTTAAACCAAATTTCTTAACAATGAAGGTATTACATAAATGGTCTACGAGTAAAAAAAAAAGGTTTAGCTTAACACTATTTCATCTGTGAATGGAAATATGATGAAACTCGAATCTATGAATGCAGGTAATAAGCAAATCAATCGGAACAATCAGGCTGCAAATAATTCACTTATATATTTCAATTAAAGAAAATTTTGTTCATGAATCAACACAAATCTTGCATGCATTTAATGCACATGAAGAATAACGTGGATCATAACAATTCAAAATTTCAATGCCTAAGAAATGATGACCCACTTATAATGTCCTTATAACATGGACCCATCAAAGAAATTTCATAATTACATGTTACACAGATTTGTATATTGGTGAATTTTCCTTCCGATTTATGAAAATTCCCTTTATAATACAAGAAGTATAATACATGTCAAATAAGCATTAGGAGTATAAATATATAAAGTAATGTTCAATATTAGTAAAAATGTCTACAAGAATGGAATGCTAGACAATCAAGCTTACAATTACAACCTGTACATAAAATGAAATACAGTCTACTGTCATCAATCTGATGTCAACTATTGCCATCAAAATATTGAATAAACCTATCTGTCTGATAAACAGCTTTAACTCGATGACATTTTAAATATCATATTTGCTAGCAGACTGCAAAGTGGGTTCTATTTTGATGTCGGTTGTCTTTTTTTTTAACATCATCAATATATCACCCATACACTGCAGTGGATCAGATGGATGTTATGTTGACCCTCCTCCCATGATACACACATTGTACTTAAAATAGCATTTTAAAGAGAAATGATTGTCCCTCAAAGGAACTAATTCTCCACTTGTTCAAAACAAATTTTCCAGGTATCCAGAATGGGTATTTTTTCAGTTTAGTCTTTCTAATTACTGAGTAGGGAAATTATCTAAGACTTAGACACCATCTAAATTTATCCAAATTAAGTCATCTAGTAAAAAAATCTATCCAAATTTTGATTACAAAATGTTATTGTTACAAATACTCAAGTGTTACCATTATAGAAGAAATGTCTATATAAGACTTTTAAATAGTATGTCCCCTCTAAATGTCTTCTAACTTGATAAAATGAGTATCAAAATCCATATCAAAATGCATTAAATTTAATAAAATGTGCTGCAATTAAAAATATTGGATCAGTTAACTATTAGACATGGTAAATCATAATATAATGCATGTTGATGTCACTTTAAGAATATCAGAACATATCCTTCTTCAAAAATATTTTAGTCAAGTCTCTACATGACAATTCTAAATGAATGCAATGAATTGCAAATGATGAACTGTTATATACTGATAGGGAGGTTTAATATAATGATTTTAAATTCACTAACATTAACATCAAACTCATTCAACTAGTGTATTATACCGTTTCCAGAAACAGCAGCCATATAAATGTGACCATACTACACGTTCATTCATGTGAATCAAAAACTTATTATGGCAAACTTTTCATACATAAACAGGGTCAGTTAAAATTATTTTCTTATTAGTTGTCAGCTATTAATTACCAGTCGTATTGCAGAAATAAAGCAGTCAAAAACCTTCCTGTAACATACACCTGTTCAACATTTTACAAAAACAGGTGTCGGGAGTTTTTCTCTCAGATCTTAAGGATTTCTTCAACTGTCGTAATTATTTCAGTACCAATACAGAATAATAGCAATGCATTAAAACATTGCAATTTATCTTCTAAAACCATTTTTACTAGTATAAAAATATTTCAAGTAATTAGCCATTTACTTTCTTGTTTACTACCCTTTTCTGATATTAAGCAAAAGCCATAGTTTATATGAGTTAACTCCCTTTAACAGAGATTACATTTAAGAGACAACCTATTTTTGGCATCAATGATACAATACTACTGTGACACTTTCTACAGTGATACTCGGTGAGATGAAAGAATTTTATGTAATTTAGTTACAAAGTTGGAAAAATAATCTACCTCATTTGAAAGAAAACTATTAAAAAATTATTTAAACAACCAGCATTTTGGCTTTAGAGTATGCACAACTTTTATTAGCATTTTTGATGCTATAATGATGAAGCATATATCTTAAAGGTTCTCCCACAATTAAAAAAATTACCACAAAATGCACAATCCATAATGAAACAATCTTCAGCACTTAATATAACAAAATAATTATGATGTACACTGGATTGGTAATCTGATAATAACATTATTCAAACAATTGTCATTAGGTATATTCATGCTGAAGAAATTATGTTATATGTTACATAGTAAAACATAAACAAAATGCATAAAAGATGGAAAAAACTAATTTACAAGCATATATGCTTTCAGTTATCTTTACAAGGCAAACATCCCAGAAACTTTTGCAATCCACTATATCTTAAGCATAGCAAAAAATACATGTGCAGAAGATATTTAATGTGGGATGGTTACCTCTCCAATAACAATCATATAGTATTGAATATTCAAACAATTTTAAAATGGGTCATCAAAGTAAACCTCATATGTAAAGATATGTAACATCATATATTTTCTCAAGCTTGCCAAATTTTGCCTGAGGAAAATCTAGCAATGTTTTGAATTAACAGATAGCTGTACATTGAATGATACAAATGAATAAGACCATTTTGTGACAATGACGAAACAAAAACATTACACCTTGTACAGCACCCGGTATATCTATAAGGAAAAGTACATTTGTCTGACTTCTGTTCTTGTCTCTAATTAATTTAATTCTATGTCATCATAAACACTTCAGTGACCATGACTGAAATTCATTATACTATAGACACATAACACTATGACGGAGTTATATAAAGTATAACAAATGGAAAGGGGAAAAGCAATAGCAAAAATGATAACATCTTATGCAGTAATACAATTAAAGTTCTATTCATAACCATTGATCCTTTTATTATTTAATCTTTGAATAAAACTAAATCATAATTTGTATACACAGATGTACAATTCATCAATTTTAGTTATTTATTCCTCACACAATAATGCACAATACATGTTACTTATCCAATGTGTTGCAATTTACAACCTTTGATACTTACAATCTGATCTAATGTACAGGATAGAACAGCTATTAATGTGTACAATCTAATGAACAACTTCTAATGTGTATAAAATGATCTAATGTACAGGAAATATACAACTTCTCATGTGTACAATCTGATCTTATGTACAACATCTAATGTGTACAATCTAATGAACAACTAATGTGTACAAAATGATCTAAAGTACAGGAATGAACAATTTTTAATAAGTACAACCTAATCTAATGTACAGGAATAAAGAACTTCTTATGTGTACAATCTAATGAACAACTTCTAATGTGTACACTCTAATGAACAATGTCTGCGTGCAACCTGATCTAATGTACAGGAATTAATAACTTCTAATGTATACAACCTGATCTTAAGTACAGGAATCAACAAATTATAATGTGTACATCTAATGAACAATGTCTGTGTGCAACCTGATCTAATGTACAGGAATTAATAACTTCTAATGTATACAACCTGATCTAAAGTACAGGAATCAACAAATTATAATGTGTACAATCTAATGAACAATGTGTGCAACCTGATCTAAAGTACAGGAATTAATAACTTCTAATGTATACAACCTGATCTAAAGTACAGGAATCAACAAATTATAATGTGTACAGTCTAATGAACAATGTCTGTGTGCAACCTGATCTAATGTACAGGAATTAACAACTTCTAATATGTACAATCAGGTCTAAAGTACAGGAATGAACAACTTCTGATATGTACAATCTAATCTTAAAAATAATAATGAACAACTTCTTATGTGTACAACCTGATCTAACACACAGGAAATTAAAAACCTTTAATGTGTGCAATCTGGTCTAATGTACAGGAATGAACAACTTCACATGTGTACAATATAATGAATAACTTCTGATATGTACAATCTGATCGAAAGAATCATGAACAACTTCTAATGTGTACAACATGATCTAAAGTACAGGAATGAACAACTCATGTGTACAATTTAATGAACAACTTCTAACATGTACAATCTGAACTAATGTACAGGAATGAACAACTTCCAATGTGTGCGATCTGATCTAACATATAGGAATGAACAACTTCATATGTGTACAACCTTATCTAACATACAGGAATGAAAAAAACTTTAATGTGTACAATCTGACCTGATGAAAAGTTATTTATGGAACCTTCTATAACTATAACCAAAATGATTAATGGAATAATTGAAAACCTACCCAATTATAAATTTGAGCTTTTTAAGATGAAATAATTACAATACCAAACAAGGAAACCTTCAATACTGTGTCATTGTCATGAATCAACAACTCTTCTAAGAACTCTATTTACAAATAAAGTATTTATGCAAACTAGTTTGAACATTTTATAATAAAATACAGAATTTGAAATACTGCAAAACAACTCTAATAAAGCATATTTACAAAATTTTAAAAAGTCAACAGTACAATGTACAAACAGAAAGCCTCCCCATTTCATTCCATCATGATCCTCATTAGATTTGGTAGGATAATTAGTCACAAAAGCTATTAATAGAATGAAGGGAGGGGGAAAATTAAAAAAAAATATGAAATCTTCCGAATAATACAAAATGAATGCATGAAGACTATGATAAACAACTACTTTACTTACAATTCAGACTGTGTGATATATACATGTATAAGTAACTGTGATTTAAATGAAACCAATCAATTTAAAACAGATTACAAAAACTATGTATAAAGCCTCTATTTTAGTTTTCAAAAATTTTTATGATATTTTTGATTAGAGTACCAAAGACATTTAATATGAATACATGAAGACTGCTCTTCATGCCTGCATGATGCTACCAAAAGCCATAATGACAATTGTTTTGCCTCTTTGCTTCTTTTATTGCCTGTATGATCAACGTCTGACTGTGTGACACATGATTACTTTATAACTATGTTAATGAAATGAATGCTTCACAGATGTTCCAGTCACACATACTTTGGACTCAAGGAAACAGTTGAAGAAATCCTTAAGATAATAATTTTCATATAAACTGAATAAATGAAGTACCCTGGCATGTATTTTTTTTTTAAAAACTGCCTTCCCTGGGTGTCAGTCAAGTTTTAAAAGGAAAAGTCCATATATGGTATATAGGGCTATACAGTGGAACCTGTCTTGAAAGACCACATCTGCAAAAACATAATGGTCTCTCATGATAAATGGTCTCTCATAATGGATCATATCACTATATAATCAATAAATCTGCACATGGAGAACCTATTCTCTTACTACAGGTGGTCTCGCAAGACAGATTATATTGTAATTAAGACAAAACTGTAAAAAATATTATACACCATTTAAGAATGCAACAAATAATCAAGAAAGAAAAGCCATTTCATGTTATTTTGGTTAAACTCCAAAACTTAAGTCTACTTAAATAACTCATTTTTATGCAAATATAACAAATCATTAGTATTTAGAAATTTTACAACATTAGTTTTCTCTTCTATACAGCCTAAACTACCATTAAAATAAAAATATGCATATCAAAGAGATATGTAAATCTTCTAATTCACCGGCAGTCATTGTTTTCAAATGTTGAGAAATGTCATTATATACAACCAATTTACAAAGCAGTATATGCTATTTTTAGTAAAACAAAAGCAAATGAGAAATGAAGTAAAATGTACAGGAAATCTGCTTCAGAATCTGCATGATTGAAAAAACTGTGACAAATCTAATATGTCAATTTAAAATGATAGAAGTAATCTGTACATGCAGGGTGATTAAAACCAATTATAATGGGTGACCAAGCATTTGAAACAAAATATATACAAGCAACTAATAGCCATATATGAAACAAGACAAGTATGAATACTGTCCAAGTCACAATGGACAACTCTTCTCAAATGTTTCTCACAAATCTGATTCCATAAAATAATGTCATAGTGCAACTTGACATTATGGAGGAACGGACATCAGTAAAGTCTGTTGGAAATTATCAAAAGTCATTCTGACTACCTTTAAAGTGATGACATGTCTATATGCTTAATGATATATCTTCTATCTATGATATGTGACACATGTCCAATTATGAAGAACAAATTTAAAGACGTATACATAAGTTGCCAAGTAATTTAATGTTAAAACACAAAATAAATTTTAGTAAAGAACAGAATCTGCATTAGAACCAAAACTATTATTGACAAAACACAAAAATATGCAATTAAATATGCAGGCACTTGAGCAGGCTTTGTCTATTTATTATAACATTCTCTACCTGTACACAAAACTCAACCTATACAAACTATCATATTTAGTAAACAATATACAGGTAAACAAAAGCAATCCTACTGAACTTGTTCTTAAGTACAAAATGCAAAACCGAATCATTTTTAAAATTGTTGGAAATATTTTATTTTTTATGTCTATGTAAATAAGTACCAATGAAGCCTATTTATAATTGGTACACCATTTAACAAATTTCCACTTATGCTATATGAAAAGTCTTCAAAATATAAGGGAAAAAAACTTTTGAAAAATATGTAAAAGCTGTCAGGGCCAAGTATAATATTGTTGTTATTTTCATTTCAAACCATGCTCTACCTAGATCTATCTTCTACTTTGCCTTCAGCATGCATCACAATCTGATGAACAAAATATAGTTTACAAATGATTTCAAAAAATAAAAATGATATATACATTATATATAGTGTAAAAAGAAGTTAATCCCAAAACTCTATTTCAATAGCATATGATTGTCTGCATGTACTGATTTACTATGTTTTCTATGTTTTACTGTAACCTGTTGCTGCTGCTCGGCGTCGATTAGACTGAGATCCCTGGGACTTGGCCTGGACTGGAAGAGCGTGAAGCATTACGGTCATGCGCTGGTCCTTCTTCTTATTTTCCTAAGAATAAAAGACAAAGGATTTAATGTCTCCTACACAGGACACCATCCATTTCAGAACAAAATATCTCTTGCAAAAGGATACTTTTTTACTGCAAAATCCTCTGAATTGTTGTGTTGAAAATGACAAGAAAAATGTGAGGCTGATTCCACAGTATGTGTAGCAACATGTATCCAAAGAAACAGTGAATCGCTGTGGCAGTTTATACGGTTCATTTTCAATGAGATGATGAGAAGGAAAAGACATAAAAAAGCCTTCCCTCCAGAGTACTTCACTAACACAAGTGAAGGAGATTTCCTGTTGTAGACCTTTCATCAATGTTATCTGGGGAATCTACATTGCTAATTCAGATAGGTAAAGTATATTAAATGTAACAACCTAATTTCTAAATCAAACTAAAACTAAAGATATTACCTACACATCATTGCCTTGAATGAGAATGTTTAAGCTATCATTATTCATATTTACTGGCAAGTTTGGGATCAACTGAAAATTTTATTCGTGTCAGATTTTACTGTACACAAGACATGATTAATCTGTTACTTGGAAGTATGATTATTTTAAGGCACAATACTGATGTACAGCTGTGAATACGAGAAGCATGAACTATTCATGAAGTGAACAATGCCCAGCAAAACTAAATTTCAGAACTCTAGGATGAAGAAATAAGCTGTTAAATGCAAAGACAAGAAGTGGAAATGGGGTGGGGTGGGTGCACTAAACACCATATTGACATGGGCAAGTGTCACCTTCTTTCAGGATAACCAAGATTTGCCATTCCAACTAGTATGGCAATTGCTTGTTTGACAAGAGACTTGTACAGTTTGTTTGTTTAATTAGGATTTTTTGCGTAGCTTTAAAACAAATTCAGTCATATTGCTACGATGTCTGCAGTGAGGCAATTTATAATGATGTCTAGCAACGGGGCATCATGCTTCAGACATGTAGCATGATGTCCCACCCATTCACATTATCCTGACACCAGGCCAACCAGTCCTAACACTAACCTCTTAATGCTGAGCTGTTAGTACCATTTTTATAAGTCTTTGGTACGACTCGGACGAGGACAGAACCCACGACCTCCTGCTCCCATGGCAGATGCTCTAACCACTTGGCCACCGGAGCAGTTGACATGTACAGTAAATGCATCATGAAGTATGTTGTCATGACAAAGACAATATCTGACATAACAACAGTGGGAATATTGTTGGATGCCAGAAAATATTTAGGACATCTGTTATTTATTTGAAGGAAATTAACCCTTTACTCCCCATATGAAAATCAAACCATAATACCTGTGCCTCCCAAATGACGTTCACGACGTCATACCCTTGCTCCCCATAAAAAAAAACACGTAAACTGAAAAGCAACGTCATCTTCACAAAATTATATTCTCCCATTGCTCTAATAGCCTCAAAATAACCTAGTCATTTCCACCGCAAGCTATTATTTGTTATCAATGCCACATTACCGTAAATTATTATTTGTTATCAAATCTTGATAAAAAAAAACTACTACCGATGCACAAGTTGCTTTGTTTTAATCACATCAACCTGTGCTTCGAAACTTTAAACATCAGTATGTAAATGTTAATATGTACTTAATTAGCATATTTGGTAACATTATTTTGTAAAATATTTAACGGAAAATTTTCACAGCCATATTCATGTTATATTCTTTGTAATATCAGATAAAAATCACAAGTGAACCTGACAAGAGGCAGAAAAATAATAATGGCGGACATCGCGATATCTAGTCAGTGCTTGTTCATTAGACAGGCCATAATTTTAATTAATTTGCCACATAAATGAAGTAATATTTGAAATCCTTAAGAAATATGATATAAACATTATGTGAATAAATATTTAGCTATTTAACAAAAATAATAGTCCGTAATATATTACACTATGCGACGTTGGCCAGGTCATGGCTGTTTTCTTATATCACTTTTTTGTAATGATAATAACAATACATAGCCCCCCCAAAAAATCAGAACGAATAAAAATAATAAAAGTAAAGTACCAGTACATAGTAATCAATATAACTTATAATTATCAATAATTTCTTTTCAACATCATTTAAACGTGTATGGTTAATCCCTGTTTCTAAAAATAGATTCACCCACATGGCTTGCGTGGCGCCATTTTACTCTTGGCCGTAGTGTGATTCAGTTGGATATATGACTTTATTTCATGCAAGGATGGACTTGAATGATTCATTTCATCGTCGATGAATAACTCAGGTACTGTCTTGTGAGCAACAATGAAATTAATTATCAAAGTTTTGATGTTATTAAAACTTAGTAGCTTGAAATTATTCTGACTTTTATGCATGACTAATCTAGATTTTTCAATCAGAATTATAAAAATTATTTAAAAAAAAAAACATTGTACAAAGTCATTAATTAACTTGGCATGCTTTCCAAACATGGGCTTTTTAAAGGTTATTAAAAATATTTCATAACGAGTTCTTGTTATTTGTCATTAGCGATGTGGTTAAAAAACTTAAGGATATGTAAATCTAGTAGGCCTATGGCTATGTATATATTTTAGGAACAAAATAAACAAGTATGACAATATGAAAAAACGACAATTGTAGAGCACATTACAGCTACTCCTTTACTAGACCAGCAAGTTGGTATCTAAGCCTTTTTTAAATTTTGACATAGCTGCTATGTAAAAATAAAAAAATGGCTTAGAGATCAATTTGCTGGTCTACTCCTCTACAATCATGTTTTGATGAAACAGACTGTGACATTCTATGCAGCAGAGATGGACATTGCAAATGACACAGCCAATTTTGGTTTCTTTACGTCTCTTTTCTCCATTCTTGGTACAGTATTTGCAGGTGGATTTTTTCCTTTTAAGTGCCAGCAGTCTGTGTGTCTCAATATTAGCCTGTGTCAACGGGGCTACAGATGTTAGATGCATGGCAACCTTCCTACTCTTGAAGCTTCCTATGAGCTGCTGTGCCAAATTAATTCGAAAATCTGTCTGAATCGTTTTCTTCTTTCCTGACTTTCAGGATGACTTTCCACCATAGTTATAAAACCATTTATTATACAAATATTTATAATAAAATGAAACATATATCGCCACCATTTCTTTGATGATCGTCCAACTGGATATTTGGCCCTGAGTTGGTCACATATGTCAACCCCTCTGTAGTATTGTTGTTAATTTGTGATAATGTAATTTGTGAAGGTATTGAAGGAGTTTTTCAAATCTTCTGCGTGGCATTACATTTTTGATTCCTTCATTTGATAGAAAATTGTCATTTGACCAATAAAAACTATAGTCAGGAGTTTTGATTATCCCCATTAAGATCAACATGTCAAGAAAGGCAGACATTTCAGGCACACTGGTCTCTGTCCAGGTAACATCAACAATTTCATGATCTACATTTTGTTCAGCTGCAAATTTATTTGTTTCACTAACAATTTTTTCAAAAAGTCCAACTGGAAAATATAATTGAAAATAGTTTAGTTCTGATGCTGTTTCCTGCAAAGAATGTGATGGTCCTAACCGCTGAGTAAATGGACTTCTGTCAATATCTTGCACGTCTGCAAACCAAGTTGGCTGATCATCATCAGTGTCACTAGAGTCTGATGACATTTCAATGTCGATGTCTGATGACATAATTTCAGATACTGCGTCATTAAACGCATCATTGTTAAACAAATTTGGTATTTCGTCGGAACTGAATCCAGAAAAATCGTTTTCACTTCCAGACTAATCACTGTTATCAACAGATGAGGATGACATTGTCATGACGAAATCAAGGAATTCCTTCGTAAATAAAAACAATTCACTTCCGGTATCGTCTGTTATACGATTTGATTAAGACTTTGTATATTAAAATGAATGGAAGAAATGAACAACACAGACATTCTTAATTGTGTTATTTTATTTTAAATTCCGGCACTTTCAGCAGATTTCATGTTTTAAACACCTAAATGCTACGTTAAACATTACAATGTATGGAAGAAGACTTGTCGTATTTGCCGCGCATTTTAAGAATGTGATTTTGTATCTAAAATCCGGATGACATAATGAATTTATACAACTAATGTATAATTCAGCATCATATTTGAATATATTATGATTATGAATAACTTACACGTGTTGGAAAGGTCATAATATTTACATCGAATTGAGGTAATATAATCGGCAAACGTCTCCATTTTGGATGCGACCGTGGAAAACCCCACTACGTATAATTTGGTCGGTTAAATTTAGATTTATATGTTATAATGTTACAAAGTACGTAATTAAAATCAAATGTTAGTAAAGATTATTTATTTTTTTGACGAGCGTTTGGTTACTGCGCGGCGAATCAACATTTAAATGGAAGATCTATCATATTTATTGGTCGATACTGTGTAAGGCGTAGAAAAGCGTAGATGGGGGGCAAAGGTAAAGGCGTAGAAATGCGTAGACGGGGTGCAAAGGTAAAGGCGTAGAAAAGCGTAGCTGGGGAGTAAAGGGTTAAAAATAGCTCTATACAGTATAGGAAATGAGAACCAACAGTCAAGTTACAGCTGATGACCAGAAGACAATTGCAGGATAGAGAGAGAAGAGAAGGAATATGGCAACTCTGATCTGTAACCAATGCTGAATTTGGAAGCTACCATGTTATGCCCACATGCTAAGCAAATAAAGTCAATCATTTACTCAATTCTATAATGAAACTTGTTTTATCAGTATAACAGACTGGCAAAATGAATTTCATCAACAAATGTGTAACTCTATTTCTGAGCAAAATAATTTCATTCAAATATCATGTTAAATTTCATTTTATGTAATAGATTAAAATGTTAGATTTTATACATGGAGGTTTGTATTGTTCTAATCAATAACTCTACTAAGATCTTTGTTATTCCATCCATTACTTTCATATATTACATTATTAATTATTCAATTTGGGCAATAACACTGTGGTTTAACATCTCCTAGATAATGAGAACCAAAGCATCACCTAACAATTAAGAGGGAACCACTTCTCCAACACAGACTGCACAGACTATTTACAACAGGATATTTAATAAATTCGGAAATTATTTTATTTTTCGAAATTTCAAATTTTTCAATTTCCAATAACCAATTTTACATATACTACAAGTTTTATACTGCATAATGAGACATTCAAACCTTATTTTAGTATAGCATAAAACAATGTATGAGTATACTTGTATAATATTGTTTTTAAGCTATTGTTGTTATAGGGTAATATATGCTATGCTTATACTTGTATAACATGATACTTTCTAACCTTATTCTTGTATAAGACTAGACTTTGTAACCTTATTCTTGTATATGACTAGACTTTCTAACCTTATTCTTGTATATGACTAGACTTTCTAACCTTATTCTTGTATACGACTAGACTTTCTAACCTTATTCTTGTATACGACTAGACTTTCTAACCTTATTCTTGTATACGACTAGACTTTCTAACCTTATTCTTGTATAAGACTAGACTTTCTAACCTTATTCTTGTATACGACTAGACTTTCTAACCTTATTCTTGTATACGACTAGACTTTCTAACCTTATTCTTGTATAAGACTAGACTTTCTAACCTTATTCTTGTATACGACTAGACTTTCTAACCTTATTCTTGTATACGACTAGACTTTCTAACCTTATTCTTGTATACGACTAGACTTTCTAACCTTATTCTTGTATATGACTAGACTTTCTAACCTTATTCTTGTATACGACTAGACTTTCTAACCTTATTCTTGTATACGACTAGACTTTCTAACCTTATTCTTGTATACGACTAGACTTTCTAACCTTATTCTTGTATACGACTAGACTTTCTAACCTTATTCTTGTATAAGACTAGACTTTCTAACCTTATTCTTGTATACGACTAGACTTTCTAATCTTATTCTTGTATACGACTAGACTTTCTAACCTTATTCTTGTATAAGACTAGACTTTCTAACCTTATTCTTGTATACGACTAGACTTTCTAACCTTATTCTTGTATACGACTAGACTTTCTAACCTTATTCTTGTATAAGACTAGACTTTCTAACCTTATTCTTGTATACGACTAGACTTTCTAACCTTATTCTTGTATAAGACTAGACTTTCTAACCTTATTCTTGTATACGACTAGACTTTCTAACCTTATTCTGGTACAAGGTAAGCTATTTTTTAAAATAAAATTTTACTTTCTAACATTATTCTGGTAATAAAGTAAGACACAATATGCTTATATATGTATATGATTTGAACTTCCAACTTTATTCTGGTATATAGTAAGACAATGTAGCCTTTATATATGCTCAGTTATTTTTGAAAAATGCAAGAAAGGATGCAATGTTTGGGGGTAATTCTCCAAGTCACTTCTAATTTACCATGCTTACCATGTTCCTACACCCTGAAATACATATAGCACTATCCAAAATACAACATCTTGCCCTAGATTTGTGAAGTGTTTTGGAACCAAATGTACATGTTGAAACAAAACATCTCTCATGAACTATACAGATGTTTACAGTGTGGTCAAATGTTTTCAAATAAACTATCAATTACATGCAGCTGCATTCTTTTTCAACAATTTGAATGAACATACATGTACCAATTAAATATTTGCAGAAGGAGATAAACTTGTCCATGTTATTGTCAGGTGATGCAGACAGAACTGCAACTGGTACAGTACACTCTGTCAGTCCATGTGACAAATACAGGTAAAACCAATTATAACATGATTCCTTATAACAAGATTCTGCTTATAACGCAATGGAAGAATTGCTCCATTTTTTGAATTTAAAGTGACTTCTCTTATTAACATCCTAAAAACATGCTCTTGGAAAATCCCAGCACTGTGTTTAATGTTGCCTAAAAACATGCTCTTAACTTACCTACAGTTTTTGGAATATTGGTATGTATACAATTCAAAACTGAAGTATATCTGACGTCTGATGAAACCCGGCAAATAAAACAATATATGAATGATCAAGAGGTTAGTTAAAACAGATGACACCGAAATGTCAATGCAAATTTTTTATGGAGAAGCTTTTCAAAAAATTTGTTCTTGCTATCCTGCTTATATCGTGATGTTGTTCTATGGACCCCGAGCATTGTGTTATAACAGGTTTTACCTGTACTGCAAAACCGGAGTGTCAAGGGACTATTGCTACATTTTGATGCCTATGGACTCCAAACCAAAATATAATCCAAGGTTAAATGCCGAAGATACACAATAAAAAAAATGGGGCCAGTTAGCAAGTGCAATTTTTTTTTAAAAGTTGTTTTCTTTTTGCAAAAACAGCAAATTTGTTCTGGACACCCATCATATCACCTTTATTTTTTAAACAATGATTGAAAATACATTGTTGTGAAATATGTATCAACAGTAGACATGACTATTTACTGTAAAATAAAATAGCTTCTAGTTTTTGTATGTCAGTTGTGTGTGGGTTTAGTTTTTCTAAAACTTGAATTATGCATATCATGCCATGTATATCGGCTGAAATTGCTGTGTTTACCAAGCCTAAAAATGAATTAATATGTGGCTTTACATTAATAATGACTGTAAACCAACAACCCTGGTGTTCTATTCTGAACTGGATATGGATGAAGTTTTGGCTTCAAAAGGTATACATAAAAAATTATTTATATTTATTTTTGTACCTTTCATATTCATTCTAGTGCCATCACATACACTGTCAACATTCTTCATTTTGATTATTGCAGCAATAATGGCTTATCTGACTTTCAATCTATTCAATTCTGAATCTTTCTAGTTTATTTAAGCAGCAGAGAGGGTGAATCCTACATCTTTAATTGGGTTAGATTTCAAGCAAATAATTTTAGAGCTCTATTTGTCCGTTAAGGCTTTCTCAAAACCGAAAAAAATGTCCAAAACCAACTAAAGCTTGAAACACAGACGCATTTGTTGTCATGGTTTTGTTAGTTGTTATAGTTTTAACAGAATGTTTGATCAAGTCCGATACGATATCTTGATCTAGGGTCATGCAAATTTATCGTTACAAATCCATGTGGGACTGACTGAGTGTGACTAAAGAAATTTCTAAAGAGATTATAATCCATATCTCCACTGCACCAGGTCTGGTGAATATTTCGTAGTGTACGAGTGTCAACTCCATTAAACACAGCAAGAATATTACAGTCATACCTGGTCACTTTTGGTATTTGTGTATATCTCTGAGTAAGATAAATCACATCAGTATTTTTATGTCTACCTCTGGACAATATACTTGCAGGGTTTGCTTGTTTATCTAACATCACATTATCATATACGACTAAATTATTAATACTTCCATCAATAGAATCAAAACTCATTGCTTCTTCAATATCAGTGATAAATTCAATAACATCTTCATTGGATATCGATTTTGCTCTCTCGTTAAAATCTTTGAGCACTTCATAACATTGCTGATCGTCAACACTCAGAGCTACCAAATACAATTTGTTCCATTTTAACCTCATTATTAGATTAAGTAACAACTGCATCCTACCACTTCCAGATGGTCTAATTATAATCATGCGAATAGAATTTGGTAGTGCTGTATGGTGCTTTAATGGGTTCTAGTGTTTTTGTTGCCGAAAAATCAATTACATTCATGTTATTATAAATAAATTAATGGATCTATATTGTGTTAAATGTAAGATGCGTACTAGCACAAGCGACTTGACAACAATTACAACAAGCAATAATAGATCAGCACTTGCTGGTAAGTGTGTACAATGTGGAAAAAAAATTAAATTTGTTTCTATGAAATCAGGTAATGATTTTTTAAAAAACAAGGTGATATTGCAGCAAAATTGACAAAACTTCCCAGGACTCCATGGGCAAAATATCCAGGAGAAAAACACCTTCCAGGGTATAGTCATTGTGGCCCTGGAACCAGACTCGACATTCAACTCGATTAACAAGACAAACCCCAACCCAGCGAATATCCAATAAACGTTACTGATAAGGCGTTGTCATGCTCATGATGTTGCTTATAAAAGTAGCAATCTGCAACATAGACATATCGCAGATGTGAAATTGATTCATGTTCTGAATTCTATCACTGATAAAACCTTCAAAAAACAATTAGCATCCTGTTTGATAAAATCAGAGATGAAAAGTAAATTAATGCTGAGTGCTGTTAATTAATAACAATATGGAATCTATTTATTATTCCCCAAGAGGATACTGGTGGGGTAAATCAGCAATTGATAAACTCGCCAATGCTGCAAAAGTAAAAAATACCACCGCGGCAGATTGGTTATCCAACAGGCGATATGGCAGATTTATTTACCACCGTCTAAACAAATTAACTTCAAGCATTTTTTATGCTAGCGTCCCTAATGAAGTTCATCAGGCTGATATATTATTTCTGCCACATGATACTGTTAATAAACACACACACAAATACGTGCTAACTGTAGTTGATGTTGCAAGTAGATACAAAGAAGCTGAACCATTAACGACGAAGTCATCAACTGAAGTAGCTTCTGCATTTGAAGGGATTTATCGATGAGGTCCTCTGCAGTGGCCAAATCTATTACAGGTTGATCCTGGCAAGGAATTTCAGGGTGCAGTGTTATCAACAATGAAACGTCATAATACCACATTACAACAAGGATATACATGTACTGCAATACATCGCGATCAGGCATTTGTTGAACAATTTAATCAGACACTTGCTAAGTAGTTATTTGGATATCAATACGTGAAGGAATTCATCAAAGATAAACAATCTCGTGAATGGGTCATGAGATTACTACGTGTAATTACTGCGCTAAATAATGAAACTACTCGAACATTAAATATGAAACCTATAAACGTGATCAAAAAGATGTATATACCCGTACAAAAACCACAAAATGGTTTTTCAAAACAGCAAATACTCAGCAATGTCACTGTGAGATATTTGTATGAGCCAGGTGAACTTGAAGGTGGTAAAAAAAGAGCTACTTCTCCTATTTGGAGTGTTAATACACACAAAATATCTAAAATAACAAGATCCACAGGTAGACCCGCAATCTATAGATTATATTCAACTGCTCCTCAGCGTGGATTTACACGTGAACAATTACAAGTGATACCCGAGGATACTCAATAACTAGCACCTCTGCGTCTGTTACACTCAAGACAGGTCAACATCACATTATCTCTGGTATGACCACGACTATTATCCTTTCTATCCATGGTAAATTTACAAGGATCTTTATTCAAATACTGCCAACGCATTACACAATTACAACTCTCGCAGTGACTATTCTGTTGTTGTTTCAGCGTAAATTCAACATCAATATCAAATTCTCATTTATTTTTTTTTATCCTGTCGTTTATAACCAGTGAGTTTTTTTCTTATTATATCATCGCTGACAATATCACTGATTGTGGTGTCATTAGCATCTAGAACAACTCGTCGAAGTTGATTTATTCTTCGAACTCTGGACACTGCGATGCGATCATCTACGATCCAAACAATTGTATCAGATATGGTTAACCCTTGAGATGAATGTATCGTCATTGCGTATCCTAGAATCCACAGAGATCTATCAGCGTGCAATACATCTTCGACAACACTGATATCAACCAACACAATATCATTTAACATGAGAATCTGCTTCTCAGTCTGTCCTGGAATATCAACTTCGATATTCTCTTCTTCGTGTATCAGCTGGTCTATAACACAATGGAACTGAAAGTGTTACAAATTCTTTTTTATGTGCTTGAAACAACCGCCACTGAAGTGTGTCTCTGATTATCTTTCCACTTGCCACTATCAAATCATTTGGTCTCCACGCTTCCCAAAAATCATTTAATGGGGTTTCTGAAATTATTTCACTTGCTATTTCACACTGGATTTTATCCAGTTGTAATCTGATTAATTAAATTTCTTGAACTCACTTAATTTTTCATCAAGAGATCTGTGATCAGTATTAATTTTTTCATAATAATGTACAAAATTCTTCAACCAATCATGCGGAGACAAACCGACAAACGGTGGTGGTTGAACATTATCACAGCTGTATTTTTCAGTAACAACCACCCGAGAAACATTTTGAATATATCCAACGATACTGTGCATATCTCATCCCAAATAATGATTTCAGGAATATATTTCTCACCCATTCGATCTGGAGTCCATTCGTCACCTTTCCATTGAAAAAAAACTGTGAATTGTACAAGAATCAATTCCTCGCTGTTTCATCTCTCTTGCAAGTCTGTGTGTTGGTGTTAGCACAATCATATCTGACTTTCCTCGAAATAATTCGATAATACAAGTCATGTTCCAAAACTTTACATGGTAAACTTCTCCATCCAGTTTCTGTTTCTCCAGGGACTTGGGATTACTTTGTGTACGCCTGCAGGGGTCAGATGCACTTACTAACAAAATCATTTTATATCTATGTACCAGTAAGTCATTTATGCATGAAATATTGACAGCCTGCTCACTAGACACTGTGTTCTTCATTATAGATTGACAATGCAGGAACCATGTACATGGTGTATCTATACTAAATATTTGATTCAATGCTTTGTTTGTTTCCCTTCACATTGTTATTGTATCTATGAATACTTTCCTTTCAATAATTACATTGAAAATGACTGGTAAAATAAGAAATTAGAAACTACCTTGTCAGTTCTAGACAGACTTTCTGCCAGAATGTTTTTCTTCCCTGGAATGTGATAAACTCTGAGCATAATCCCTTTCTTTTCAAATTTTTATGTGGATGATACTGTCTTCATGTGACCAATGACCATGGAGAAGTACTCCAGGCTTTAAACGAGCCCCCCCCCCTCCTATATGAAGTGTTTGTAAACAGAGGGGAATGTGGCTTCTGGGCATGCAGGGGAACTCCTCTCAGAAATGTATCTTCACTGAGCCACCAATTTAGGAGGTATTGAAAAGTTGATCATAGAGAAATCTGAACTGAGAGGAGATTCCTGTGGGGTTTCCAAACTGCCAACAGGAGAAACTGAAGGGGAGATAAATAAAGCCTCTGGGGCAACATGAACCACACCCAGGGAGGTAAGGGTATTCATTCTGATGTACATGAAATCTATAGAGGGGCTATGATTTCTGATTTCTCTAGATTTGGAATCAGTCGAATTGCAGGTCATGTGGCTGCATAGGGACTGTTTGTGTTGTGTTGTTGCCAGATGTTGAAATCCTATAATAATGGAAACCCAAGTATTTCAAGTGCAAAGCTATTACTTGAATAACTCTGGCAGGCAAAGATCCTCCCTGTGAGAGTGCACTTCGACTCATCATGTTTTTTTCCACTAAATGATAAAAGCTGCCTCAGTTTTAGAAGATGCACTATCATGTCTCGGGAAGTTATAAACAATAATCACAATAATATATGGAACCCGGTCTTGAAAAATGTTGAAAATGGGTCATGTTCAAGAACCAAAATTGAGTACTATTACTACCACCAAGTCCGATGCCCTTATGAAAGTGGATGGCTCATCATGTTAACAATGCGCAATAGAAAACTAGCAATGTTAATTTATCAATTTAAAATATGAACTAGATGTTTTAAAGTTAATTATAAAGAACAAATGACAAGCCCTGGTATGAAAGCACTGCACTTTTCGGCATTTCTCTTCATCATTTTCTTTTGATGAAAATGAAGATGCTCTATAGACCATGATCTGATGGCATAGATCAGTCTGGGTCAATGAACATGTTATAAGAAATTTATAGAATAGGGAGTTGGTGCATCTAGCACATATGAGATCTTTTCATGCATAAAGGTAAAAGCTTCATAATAATTGTGACAGGTAAACAATTACTGACATTAAAATATCATTAATGTTCATACTTAAATTTATTGATATTCAATGGAGGATGAACAGGTCCCATTTCTTTAATGGTCACTAAATTCATGTATAGTATCAGTTACAAAAGTTTTTACACATGTATCACATAAAAATGAATTCACACTGCATCAATTGTACAATAAAATGTTTCAACTGATTACCATGTCAAATATTCTACTTTTTTTATTATTATTATCTCAACACAAACAGGTGACCTATTCTGTTAAGTTTCAGATTTTGGTCACCATAGCTAATTGAAAATTGTTATGGTCTCAAATACAAAATTAAGACATTGGTTAAATGACTAACATCACATCAACACATGAAAGGTTGTATTAAATCAAGGCAAATGTAATGATGTGTCTTGAAAGGCATACAATATTATGAGTCTGGCATGCTAACCACTGACACCATGGTTACTGTCAAAGTAAGATGGAATGTATTTACATACCTCAACTTTCAAACGAAGTAGCTGGAAAAGTGGATACACATTCTGAGCAGTCATATCATCTGGAAAGAGCTCATGTAAATCCTGCACTAGCTCTCCATGCTTCAAAATACCATCAGTCACCATCCCTACTGGCCAGAAGGAGTCATCACACAGGTAACTGCTCATCCTTTGTGAAATATCCACATTCATGGAAGACAGGCATCTGTGAACAAAACGTTTCACCGCTTTCAAAGTCAACTCTGTTACTCGTATATTATTGGACAGAAGATCAGAAATTTTTCTCTGGGTTGATGATGACAGCTTTATGCGGAAAGTATCATCCAAAGAATCAATTATGCTATCTGCATTTAATTCTTCCAGTAATTCATGCAGAGACACAAGATGACACAGTCTAATGCTGTTCTCGGGACTTGGCAATAGGCTTTTGGGAAAGGGACGGGTCAGTATGTTCTTCCAGCAATCCACATAGTCCACAAGGGAAGTGTCTGGCTTTCCATAAGTTTTCTTTAAAAGAGACAGGATCATTCCAAGATGTGTTAGGAAATCCAAAATTTGTCTTGGGTCTCTCTCCTTCTTTTTATTGATTGCCAGAACTAGATCTGAAGGTAAAGGTTCCTGTTCTATGTTTTTCTGAATCTGCTTAATCATTGCAACATAGTTTTGGAAATGTTCATCAGCATAGATGATCCTTGGCAAGGAATCCTCCATTCGTAAGTACTTAACATTAGTCAAGATTTCACTTGCTAATTCTGCCTCAATCTTTTCAAAGTCATAAATAATTTGCTTTCCATATCCATACTGAACATTATTCTGTGAATATTTGAGGAATCTGTCATCCCATTCAAAATTTACAATATCTGTGCTGATCAAATCTGCCAATGAAGTGCATGGGATCATAGCTTTTTCACCTCTTCTCAAAAAGCTTAGTGACAGGGGTTTCAATTTGACAGCTATTTTTAGAGTCTCATCAATCAACCTATTCTGCATGCAAACCAATGTGGACAATGCTTTGGATATTGTTGAATGAGGTCCATCATACAGGCAGTGTTTTAGCTGTAGTTGACTATGGATATGTTCCAACACCGGAAATTCGGGATCAAACTCTTGCAAAATTTCTCTGGTGTCCATAATATCATCCCAAGCTTGCTTAAATTGCTCGAACTTGTTCTTTATCAACTGTCTTCTTTTTCCATCAGACTCTTTGTGTAGGAAATCTGATATTATCATTTCTTCAGCCTCTCTTTTCTTCATAGTGTAGCTAACATTTGCAAAACATGTTAAATGCCAATGCAAAATTGGGCCAATGTGCTTCAGGACTTTTATCCCTTGCAAGTTGCTCAAAACAAGCCAAAGAAATGGAAAATCCTCCTTTTTTTGGTCAAGCTCTGCAATGAGGCTCTTAAATGAAGGAGCTACTGTTGATCTCCATAATGAAGGCATCTTTTGTGTTCTATCATTTAATTTTATTTCATAAACTTCTTGGATCAAGTTTTCCAAAGCATCCCCAGGGAGACCATACATAGTATTTTGCTCTCTTCTCAACTCCAGAATTTTTGCAAATCTGTCTGCAACCAAAATCTCAACTATTGAAGAAAATTCTTTTTCCCATTCAGCTCTTTCTGTCTCTAAAATCATACTCCTCTGGTCTTCACAAAGCAAGGCTTTGGTCTCATACAAAGCATGGTGAAGAAATACAATTGTATCTTGCTGCTGAAGGCCTAGGTAAGAATTAAGAAACTGCAGTTCCATCTCCATTGCCCGAACAAGAAAAGAAACTGTATCTTCATTTTCAATTTTTTGATCAAGTAGGGTATGAATATCATTTACGGATGCAAATCCAACAGCAAGTGACCCCAAAAGACATCCATGAAGGAGAATATGGAGAACTCTACTTGACAGTCTTGAAAGCTTCCTTGATGCAAAAGCAATATCTTCAAATTTAGAAGTGTCTTGAAGGCAGTATCCTTTGCATGGTATAGAGTTCACTTCCAGATCCAACTTGCAAAGAGTGGAGATATGAAGATCTTCCATGCAACCATCCTTAAGAACTCTGAAGCCTTCATCCTCACTAGCAAGGCATGCCAATGGAATATGTGAACATACTGTTTCTACAGTTTCAGGCATGCCTGGAAGAAATAATCCAGACAACGATACAGGATCCAGTAAACTTTTGGCAAAAAGAGAAACAGGTTTTCCAGCATTACACCCATATCCTGTCAAGATCACAATTAGATGGCCAACAATGGAGGCAATGTCTTTATGTAGGGATGGAGATTCTTCATGTAACTGTAACATCTCTACTTGAAAATTACTTGTTCCACAAAAACATTCAATAACACTCAAGGCCCTAATTTCCATTTTCAGTTCTTTTGCACAGTTCACGATCATCTCACATCGTGTTTTCTCTGTGTCATTTAAATCAGAAATCAGTCTTTTCATGTAGAAATGCTTCATTACTTCATTATTCAGGCATAACATTTCCTCTGTTGATGACATGGCTCTCTGGACTAAACTTTTTATTGAGTCAATATCCTTTGCAGAATCAAATGTGGCTGTAAAGGCTGCGATGCTCTTGGAAATGTGATATGAGACTGGGCTCATTTCTACACATTTCAAATCAAGATCTTTTTGCCACTTGTCCTCTTCGTAACACTTCAGATGAACAGACAATTTCTTACATGTTCTTTGCAGCTGAAAGATCCATTTTTCTTTTCTGAGGCATTTCAGGAGAAATACTTGCAAAGATCTGATCCTTTCATCCTTCTGAGACAATACAGCATTTACTGTCTGCATTACAACCTGGACCTCTGAGGTGTCATAATCCCTATCTTCCAAATAGATGCAAAGTACTGTCATGAAGCTCCTTATGTAAGCAATTGCTGTAACATGTCTAAGGGAAAATGAATCAGCCTGTAATATTTTGGCTGCCTTCAAAAAATACTGTACTTGTTGATCTGTTGTAGCACTGACTTCTTTAACATTTGTTGCGATCCTTACTCTCATGATATCTATGTCTAAGATATCAATAAGCAAGGCTGGAAAAGGGGAATCCACAAGCTCAGCATCAAAAAGTTTCTGAAGACATGCATCAATGGCTGAAAGAAAGGGTGAATTCATTATTGCTTCAAGTGAGCTGTCATCATTTTCTAGAAGCTTGTAAAATATATCTCTATCTAATGCTAGTTCTGTATGAAGAGCATGATGAATTGGAGATTTCAAATTTTTCAACATATTATCTGGTAGAGATTGATCTGAGATAATGTCCATCAACCAACTGATTATTTCAGTGTCGGGATTTGCCGCTATGCATCGACTGCAATATGAAGCAATAAGCCTCTGGGAATTATCTTTGTGTAAGTTTTTATTAGTTTCTATCATATCTCTCATGAGAACTCTTATTTCTTCCGAGTCTAGAGGAACATCATTCTGTAAAAGTGATCCCAATTGTTTCAGTCTATCTATCTCATTTGGCTGTATTAACACCATCTGAATAACAACATCACAGCAAAGCTTCAGGGCATGAAGAACACTTGGTTCCATTGAAACCTGATTGGCAATAGCCAGTACACTAGTGACCTGTTGGTGCCAAAAATTTACATCATAATATTTACTTAAGGCTGTGTCATTTGGAATTAACATTTTACAAAGTTGTTCAACCAACAGTTTGCATCTTTTCTTTTTTTCATGGCCAGGATTTTTAGACATTTCTACTTTCGGAAGTTGCATTTTATCATCTAGTTTCTCCACAGCAGTATCATACCTGTATATATCTGAGCCAATGTTAATTTCCGTAACTGAAGCATTATCCAAAATGTTGTCTATTTCTTGCACATCATTATCAGTCACTATCTCATTAATTGTTGAAACTTCATTATCTTTTGTCAAATCTGGACATTCTTGGTCATTGTTGTCAAAAGCCAATGATCCAAGAGTGTTACTGTCGTTTGAAATACTTTGTAATAATGAAGTAATTCCTCCCATTTCTTCTAAAACCTCTTTGCACATGTCAAGAAGTTGAAGTTCTGATTGGAATAAACCAAAGTGAATCCAGTATGCTGCATGCAGATCTGTAACGACAGCTGTCACATGAATATCTCTTAATTCTACCTCGCCGTATAAGCACCATCTCATTGCTTGAGCTCTCTGCTGGCTGGAAAGTCCATTGGCAATTTGATATGATGTTACATGGAAGAAGTCATTTTGATAATCATCAAGCCACTTGCTGTAGGTAATTTTCTCTATTTCTGGAACCTCTTGAATGATAAAGTTCTCCTGATGCAACAGCAGCTCCTTCCAAATGATATCTGGTATTTCATGGACATCCTCTATTCCTGCAGCTGATTTTACCGTCTGCACTGTCTCCAGGAAGAATGACTTGGTGGCCTCAATTTTTTCATACAAGACCTTAAAGAAAGGCAACCTGAATTGCAGGATAGGGCTTGAACATGCAAAACATTCTGCCTCAGTTGGATTTGGTGTATTCTGAATGGAAAACAGGTTTGGGTCATTGAATAACTCTTTCCACATGGATCGTACATCAGCTGATGCATCTTCATGCAAGAAAGCAGACAAAGCATCCAATTTCTCCAGCTCAAACAATATTCTTGCTAGAGGATTGTTGATAACCTGTGCAATGTAGTTTTCAAGAGCACCACTGAATGTTGATGAAGAATAAAGTGCATGGGTATCACAGGCCACTTCAACTTGCCAGTTCTTCACATCTATATTTTCTTGCTGTTCATCAATCCATCTGAATATAGCATCATCCACAATGTTCAAGAAATCTTCTGATGACTGAATTTGTTTAATAACCATGTCAATACTATGGACATCTCTACCCCCTGATGCATATTGAATTCTGGTGAAAGCCCAAAATAATTGTTCCTGAATATATGTACACAGAGGTCTCCTTTGTTTAATTGTGTCCACTAAGCTCCTGCCAACTGCTTCTGTAAGTGGCATTCTTGGTTCTTCGAGACTATCAATCATTACGAGTTTCCATTCTGTTAAAAAGTTGATTTGTGGTACTGCTCTTGATCTGCTTTTCATTCTATCAAGGTGCATGATCATACAAACATGTTTTATAGGTGCATCAAGTTCTTTAAGATACTCATTCCTTGTTCTTTCAATTACATTCCTTGCTAACAAAATATGTTCTTCATCATCTGCAGGTTTGCACTGTAGTACTAGGAGTTTTGAATCTGGCTCTGACCAGAAGTGCTGCATCCTGTTCGTCAGCTGTTTTTCTGATTTGAATGCTCCTAATTTGTCAACTTGGCATCTAATATTTGACAGACTAGCTTGCACATTTGTATGTATGTTGCTGTTACAAAATATCATTAACATCCTACTGTTTCCTTTTTCTTCATTTTCATTATTTATTTCCAAGTTGAGGTATCTTTTCAATCCCTGATGAATTGGGAGATGCAGATACTCCTTTGTAATGCTGTTCATCTCTTTTGCATTTTTTGGATTTGTTCCAAATTTTGAAGATCCAAGTCTTAGTACAGCCTCTGGTTTCATGATCCATAATAATTTCTGCTTGCAGAGGGCTGTCAATTCAACATGAAATTCATCATCTGTAATATCATGAGTTTCTTCTTTTTCAATTTCAATGAGACATTTGTGCACTAAAGATGGAATCATGTCAGAACCATAAATTGGAAACATGTCAACAGCCTCGAAATGTTTGTTTGGCACATCTGTCAAATGTTTCACCCAGTTCTCAAAGTCACTTATGATATTATGTTCAACCGTTACCAAGATATCTGTAAATTTTAAAGTCTGCTTTTCAAAGCGATTAAGAAATGGTGGGTCTGCATGATCAATTTTGCTCTCGTCTACTAAAACTATGCATCTGAAATCATCATGAACTTGGCAAATAGGATTACTGTATGGTCCCAAAGCCACTCTACAGTTCTTTTTTTCTCCAACCAATGTGTAGTTCTGATTTAGCATATCATACAGACTTCCATAAATGCTATCCAAATCTTTAAGGATAAGGACAAGACCCTGTTCCATACAAATGATTATTTTGTTCAGGATTCTGTAGCTGTAGTCATCAGTGAGATCCTCCTCAAAACGGCTTCCATACATTGTAATTTTCTTTCGTCCAAGTTTGTCCAGCTGTTGTTCCAAAATATCCAATGCAGCATCACCTGAGGTAATCAACATCAGATGACGTGCCATCTTATCTTGTATATTTTCAGTAATCAAGTCAATGACAGGTACTCTGTAATCTTCCAAGGACTGAAGGTTAGCTCTGAACAATTCATGCAGGGTTGCGAATTCAGATTGCTGTCCACCAAAATTTCTCTGAAGTCCTCTGGTTATTACATCCATTTTCTTTGCATCTGTTATCTCTTGAGAAGGCATTTCAGACAGAATTCTTGCAACATACTTGACAAGTGAATAATAATCCCGCAAACCATGAAAATTTTCAAATGTTTGTTTTTCAACATACTTCATATATGAATCTGCCAAGAATCTGAGTTCCTTATCTATCTCTACAGCTTTCACAGTTTTGGATCTTGTACGCTTAAGTTCATGGTCACTGTCTGTCTGCATCTTTTCCATAGAGTCACTGATGGACTTCCCTGTCATGTACAGTTCTTCCTCATTCATCTCTGGTCTGGAAAGATGTATTGCTCTATTCATTTTAGCAGCATCCAAAGCCCAATTTGAAATGCCAACAACAGCCACACTTGGAAACGGCTTTCCCTCTGGCTCAAGAAGACTATGAAGCACCTTTAGTGGATTGAACTTGGATATTTCTGCCAATCCAATCTCATCTAAAATTACAACTGATAGAACCTCTTCTGGGTTATTTTTTTCTTGGCATCTCTGTGCTTTCTCAAAGACCTTGATGATACCATCAGAAGTAGAAGACTCTGAACCCTGGAATGACACACAATTCAGCTGAGGTAATGACTTGAATAAGGGATCTTTAGAATCTTTGCCCCGGAGACTGCTTCTAATGACTTGCATTGAGAGAGATTTACTGCATCCAGGCTTACCCACAACAAATATTGGTATCCTATTCAAAATGCAGACCAGTATAACAAAAACATTTTCCTGCAATGCTGTATTGTGTGCAGTGCCAGTAGGAAGTTCCATTTTTTTCAAAATATCTCTCTGCTCCTCTGTGATTATGTTTTGTATCTTATCCTCAGTGTATCCTTCAAATGCATTACAGTGAATGACATCTGCTATTCTCATTCTATATTCCTTCCTGTCCTGTGCATTTGCCAAACGACTGTGGTAGCAATGGGCCAATGCCAAGATCATACATTGTATTTGAAAATGTATGCCTGTGTAAATATCAGATCCTTTTTTCTTCTTCAGGAAGTCTTGGAACCACTTAGTCAACAATTTGCATCTGTTTACATCTCGTAAGCTGACACAGGACTCCGATTCTTCAATTTTACGAACAACTCTCTGTGACATGATTAAAAGATCAGCAAGCAAAGCATTCATTTCCTGGTTCTGTACAAAGACATTTTGAGTCATGTGATAAACATAGGATTCTTCATCTTTCTCACTGATACTTCCAAAATCCCACACATAGTCAACCATGGTCTCTGGTAATGGGAAAACTCTGTACACCAAACGGGACATTTCATCAGTTTTTATCTTTCCCTGAAGACCTGCAGTCAATACATTTTTTTGTAGCCTCAATTTATAGGGATTGCATGCAGCCATAACAATTAAGTTTGGAGGTAAGGTTTTACCCATACACTTGTGATGACAAAGAATATCATTAATAAACCCAAGATGGTTGCAGGTGTTAATTTCATCTAGAAAGAGCCATAATGGGTTTCCAAAATTGTTCTCTGCTTCTCTTCTTATCTGATTAATTCTTTCTAAAATGTACTCCTCCTCTACACCTGCATGCATCTGAATGACCTTAAAGGAAACTTCACAAATCTGAGACAAATAGCGAATGAGTGAAGTTTTTCCACAACCAGTTTCTCCCATTATAAGGACTGGGATATGTGCCTTTATTCTGAGCATTATTAGAACCATTTTCAACAAGTTATCTGGTGTTAGAGCATAATCCTTTGCCATATCTTCCAGTTTTTTCTTGCCAAGTGGTAACGGATTAGTTCTTGCTACTCGCTGAAGTATATCTTGCAACTCAGAGGCAGACATGGACTTGAAGTCTGGAAGGACTTTTTTGACTTGACTCTCAAACAAATTCTTGACATGACTGGGTACAATGGATTTGTCTCTATACATGGCTGATAATGTCTGAATATCTTGATTGTGAAATACAAATATTAAATGATTGCTATCTTCCCATCTAATCATGCCTTCGACCCTTTTAAGCAGTGAATTATCATTACCATCTTTTGATGGTTCAACAGTTTTAGATTTTGACTCACTGTCTGATTTTATAGCTGAGGCCTGTACCTTCCTGCAGTTGTTCACAGACCTTGAAGCAAATTCACTAGATGTGTTCAGAAGTGCATGCAGAAGGTTACTTTTGACGGTAATCACTTTCTTTTTTCCTAAAGCAGCTTGCAAATTGTGTGTCCGGAAGAAAGTACTACAGCTCATCTTCTTCAGCTGGTCTGCTAAAACATTGATAAAGATCCTTGCCATGTTAAAAGACATATCACCAGTTCCAGGAAAGTACTTTCTAAGCAGTTGCTGACACTTCTGTGCTGGCAATGGACATGCAGCCTTCTTGCTTGTAAAATAAACGTCTCTGCTGTCAACTGTTCCCTCATCAAGTGCATTTAGATAGTGACAAACAACTTGAACTGGGCTATTGATATCTCTACTTACAATAAAATCTGTATAGTTTTGCCATGACAAGTTTTTTCTCTTGAAAGACATAGCAATTTGAAGTGCATCCTTCAACTGGTGATTTATTGTATTGGCAATCTCTATGAAGATTTGCTTTGTGGGCAAACGGACATATGACCTGCTTGCTGATGTAAAACCAAGTACAATTATTTCAAACAAAAAAGCATCAAGTTCCATGGGATTATCTATATTCCCAATGTCAATATGGAGAATATGGTGTGATCTGACTCTAAGATTAGCTAGTCGCTCAACAAGTTTGGTTTTGTTGAGAGGTCCACTGATGTGAAATGTCACTACTTCTTTTCCCTGCCCATGGGATCTTTGCCTAATAGTCTCTGTCTTTCCTAAGCCAGGAACATCTGAGGTAATTGAGCAAACATCTGGCCAGGTATTTTGCAAAATATTTCTGAATGTTGTGCCTGACAAAGGATGTACTGGCAAAATAAATCCACAGAACTCATTCACAAAGGGATGATTGTCAGTTCCGCAGCAAATAATAGCAAGAAGGAATGTTTGACTCCTGGGCAACTTGTGCAATGCCTCAACAAGTTGGAACTGTATTTCATTGGCAAGCATTTCCACATTTGCAATGCAAAATAGGTTTTCCTCATCTGATCTAACACAGCGATGTAACAGAAGCTGTATTTCTACCCACATTGTATCTTGGTTGCAAAAAAGTACCTGGTGGGGCTCTGGTAACTTCCTTACTGTGTTACTGTAGAGAGCTAGCATACTTTTCATCACCTTATTACTGTTTTCCTCCAAAGCAATTACTGACAATTTACCAGTCCTGATAAAGTCTGTTAACTTGGAGGAAACCATGATGCTTGCATCAACTGGCCTACAAACTGGCTGTAATTCCTTTAAGATATGGTTAAGTGTGTGAGCTATTTTCTCAAGTATGGAGAACTCTGACATCTCAAAGCTCAGTTGCGCATAGTACTCTTTCATTCCTTCTACTTGTACATCTGGATGAATAAATTTTAACATATTAAGTACTTTGTCTTTCTCTTTACCCATTTCAATAAAGTCATGGATAACATGCAACTGCTGACCAAAAATGAAATTCATCCAATAGTGTTTTTCTCTGCATTCCTCAAGTCTTGCACACCAACTGCCATATTCCTTTTCAAGATATTCCTTCAAACATTTCAGGCCACTTGCCTTCACTTCTTGTTCATACAATTTGTACTTAAAATGACCTGATATGTGTAGATTTGTCAATAACTGGCTTATTTCCAAGGCAATATCAACATAAAGTACAAAGTTTTCAAGGTTATCTTTCCGTTTAACTATTTCCATTGTCTCAGTTTTACTATCTGTGTTCATCAAGAGCAAAGTTCGACTTCTCATGTCAATCAAAGTGTCTTTACCATGATGTTCTGTTTTTTTGCCATGCTGATATCCAACACTGAGTACACATTCATCACCAGTGTCCAGCTGAAAACAAAAGGCTCCACTCTTGATCACATTGTCAACAATTTCCCTAGTCCTTACACCTCTATTGGCCACATTATTGTACAAAGACCTCAAATTGTACACATTATCTCTACAGTCCATAATCTTTCCTGCAAGTTCATTTGGCTTGATGTCTTTCATTTGTTTAGAAATAATTTGAAATAGTTGTGCTATGTCAGATTTCATGTCCTTCTTCAGAACAGGCTGGAGAAACCTCTTCACATCAATAAGTCCCAACACTGTAGCTTCGTTTACAGATTGTTCTGAAACCTCTTCAACAGCATCTATAAGACTTCGAAAGTCAACATCAACTTCTTTCAAAAACTCAACAAGAGTTACTGCTTTACCAAGAGCTCTCAGCACTTGTAATTTTTCCTCTTTCAAATCTAAAGCTATCTTGGAAATAGTTTTTAATGCCTTATGCACTTGATCCAAGGATATCTCGTCAACAGTGTGAGTCATCATCTTATCAAAAGCATCAATAGCAACAGCAAAAGTTTGGTCGGAATTTGAATCAATTCCTAGTGCATTTAAGGCCATCTTTATGACTTTGACTTGTTCACAGTATTTATCAAAATCATGGTATAATCTAAGCGCATTTCCTTTGCGGGCATCAATATGTAATTTAAGGGTTTGCTCACAGAGGGATATTTCCTGTAAAATGTCTGCTTTTTTAAACATTTTTACAACATGCCTCATTGTTACTACAGGGTTCTTGCAAAACATCATCCAGTCTTCTCTGTACTTCAGACCCCCATGATGTTCCAGTACCTTAAGGAAACTGATACAAGATGAAATAGTTCCAATTTCATGAACACTCTCACAGAACAAATATTTCAATGACTCCAATAATACTGTTTCTTTTTCTTCATCAAGCACCTCACTATCAACATCCTCTTCTGGAAATGATTCCTCTTGTTCTATGAGTTCATGTTTTTTCAAAAGTATGTCTAGACATGCATTCCAAAAGACCTGAGAGTCAATGTAGCAAACAAGCCTTTCACAAATTTCTGGTAACATTTTGCAATAAGACCAAATCTGAGTACCATCCATGACACATCCAGTGGTAATCTTATGACCTTTAAGTTTTTTATCGATTTTTTTAATATGTTCTTCAAAGCTGTTCCACCCTGCTGGCAAACAACTCAAAGGAACTTTTTCTCTAACTTTGTGTAAAACCTTCATGGCACAACCCACTTTATCTTTTTCTCTCTGGACTACAGAAATGACATTCTTCCAAAGCTTGTCAATATCCATTCTGCTCAGTTTGCCTGCAGCAACCAACAGTTCTTTTGTATCCTGAACCTTCTTAATCTTCTCTAACTGACTACAGGTAATATTCTTTGATTCAAGAGACTTAACAATGAATTCCAAACACAGCATACCTTTCTTGAATATTTCATGGTTCTTTGTGTTGTCAGAATGAGTTCCTTTCATATTGAGGATAAGAATCCAAAACTTGCTAATCTTAGTCATATTTATGAAGTTTTCATACTGATCATTTTCAAAAGTATTACAAAACAGCTCCATCATCTTCTGCACAAGTTCAGCTGTGTACCTGAAATACAAAGGTAGCAATATAGTATCAGCCTTTCAGAACAATATTTAGGATTTGTGACAAAAGTGCATTTTCTATGCAAGAATTGAGTTGTTGTAAAACACAGAGAATGACGTTACTCTCTAAACTTTATGAATCTAATGACAATCTTAGGAAACATGGCAATTTTTATACACAATCAAACCAACAATAAAACTGATTTTTTGTCTGCAAAGTAACACAATCTCATGCTTATTTCATTACAACAATGGCCCAGCAGATTTGGAGGAGAAAATAAAATTATTCCATGAATTCGAAAAGGCAAGAAGAGAAGACAATTTCGAAGACAAGATAATAATTAACATGGATAAAAAACCTATGTACTTTGATATCATTCCCAGATGAACTGTCAAAAAAAAGGTGTTAAAGATGTGAGAATTCACATGACTGGTGTGGATAAAAAGCATCTAACCTTAGTACTTGAAGTTTCTACAGCAGGAGCTGTGTTGCTACCAATAATAATTTTTTTGTGGTGTGAGAGAGCTAAAAGATATTCAGGCACCAAAAGGATTGATCATACATGTGCAGGAAAAGGGTTGGGTGGATGAGGTGATGCTGCAGTGGATTAAAGAGATATATCTCAAGTCTACAGGAAAGGAATGACCTCTTTTAGTGATGGATTCATGCCAGGCACATATATTACAGATGCTGTAAAACAGGCTTTAAGAAGGTGTATCATGGTGCCTGTATTTTTCCATCCTATAGCCACTAGACGCCAGTGTAAATAAACCGGTCAAGTCCGACATGAGGAAAAGCCAGACAAATTTTCTTTGTAAAGCAGCAGAGGGCCTTTCCAAGGAAAATGACAACATGTCTTGTAATTAAGTGCAAATAAAATAGTTGTGGACTGGATTGTGAAAGCAGTCGAATCGCTTTGAGACAAGCAAAATCTGATCTGAAAATCATTTAAAGTTTGTGGTTTTAACAATAACTTGAATGGATGCAAGAACAATATAAAAGATACTGAATATGATGGCAGCAACAGTGAAGAAGACAAATTTGATGGATTTGAGCCAGAAGAGGTTGAGTGGGCAATTAAGAATGTGGATAGATAAAAGGATTTAAATTAAATATATTAGCGACATTTAAGTTTGTTCCGAAGTACTTGAATTATATCAGATATCACTGCTGTGTAAATAAAAGATGTTTGGGTTCACAATGAGCACAAATAAATGGCAAATAAACCTTGGCACTTAATTTTAAAAAAACTTCGAACCAAAAAAGTTGAATTCTTTCTCATATACACAAATGATTCATTCCTCACTTGAGCTCTTGTTCTTCGCAAATCTGCATCCAGGAAGAAAAATGTAAACAAACAACACTCACAGCGTTTTCCTTTTCAAAGTTTTCTTTAATAAAATTAAGGTTTGAAAGCATTTTCTGGCATGTAATTTTTGAATGATTTAAAAAGTGTCCCACAACTTAATGACTCGAAAATAACTGTGTCCCAGAACATAAAGTGATTATAATAATTACTTTTAAAATTAATTTATGGCATCCAAACATTATATGGTAAATATGGTAGCTCTATATTCATTTTAGAAAGATCTCAGTTCTTGTGTATTGGAGTTACTTTTGCCAGGTTTAGCCTTTTTGGAAAAAACTATGGAAATACTTAGACTGAGCATATATACAAGTGAAGATGCAATCAACTGAGACGAGAGTTTTAGGAATTTTAGTTCTAACATTATCTAGACCTGTAGCTGTTCTGACATCAAGTTGATCTGATTCATTTAAAATGAATTCAAAACTTGTTTAAATTCCCACTACAAGTGCCAATGGCTTCCCCATTAAGTATTTTGAACAAAATCGAAAGGAAACTTAAGGTTGTTGATATCACTTAAATGTCATGCTCATATTTCTCTGAAAGATCTCTTGCTTTTATGATGTCCAACCTGCAGCCCACAGGCCACATGCAGCCAAGTTTTTCATACCGAGTGGACCATGGCCAAGTAAGCAGTCCTTTTGAAAATACAGAATTTAATTTATAGGCCTAATTAGTGATAAGGAACTGTCCTTCTTCATGTGACCCATGATCTTAAGCATTTTATTGGTTTGGGCCAAGAAGCCAAATAAGGTTGGATGCCCTTATCTAATTCTCAAGTATGTACTTCAGTTACCGAAGAGTGAATTGTTAAACTTTTATCAAAGTATGCACTGAACGACATGAGCAAGTGTCAAATCACAAATTTCTAAACCATATTGATAATTTCTGCAATACATTTGAAATCCTCTTCTGATATCTTACAGTAAAACATCAAATGACCATTCAATATGGCTGCTTATATATCCTGTTATGAATCAGTGTCTACTATTATGTTTTAATATAGTATGATAAACAAAGAATCACAGTAATTGAAATTTTCATGATTTAGTTTTGAAACAATTCTGGCCCTTATTGAATTTTGTAATTTCACCAACAGCAGCTGAATGATTCTAGGAGATTTCAACTTTTATCTTGACTACCCTACAAACCCACATGTAAAAATTCATAGACTATATATATATTTTCAACTTGGCACTGGTTGTACATACCAACCCACCGATGTGGACACAATTTTATTAGAATGGATTGTGTATAAACCTGATGATGATATTTTGAGAATCACTCCTCATACTAACTATGCATTATATTCCTCCTTGACCTGTCTGTAAGTGAACCAGCACCTGTTTACACTTCAAAACATAACATCAGCTGGATTAACAACTCAATTAATCATTGATATTACCATATATACTCACTTATATACCTTCACCTTTAAAACAAAAACCCCAAACTAAAAAGTGCATGACCCACTTTTAAGCTGACCTAGAAATCTGAGACTACATCACAAGGTGCACGCGGTAAGTTCTAAATGCACAAACTTTACTGCATTTCTTTACGCAAACTGATAGCAAAAATTACATGTATACCTCTCTCAGGGTTAACATATATGATTATTGCATAGAAATGGTATAAATTTGTTTGAAAAGTCAAAAAATCTATTTAATATTCTGTTTTCAAATTGTTTCTACCTAATTCAGATCTGTGTATAACTTAATCTGATTCAGACAAGAACTGTGCATTCACTGGTTGCTGTAACACTACCTCTCCCTTTTGACTCGATGATTGTTTATGAGTTATTGCATTAGACTTTTTATATCAGTGCACCATAATTATATTTTTATTTTACCTTGAAATTGTAAATACCTAACTCATTAAAAAATGATTCGATATGTAAACAACAATAGTGTCTGATTCAATACTCACAATTAGGCTAGTGAGCATATTACATAATGGCACCACTACATGTACAAATGTGTTTTTTTGCACATGCTAAATGAAGTACATTTCTTGGATTCAAATCATGAGCACAACTTCACTAAACTTTAATATTTAAAAAATACAATAATGAAGTTTCAGTAATAATGCTTAAAAAATTATGCTAATATCATAAAAACTGGTTTGTAGTTTGCTTTGATGTAAGTGACCCATTATACAAAACTATGGTAATCTTGCTAATAGTTTAAGTGAAAAGCAATTTTTACACATGAAAGTGATAGTATAGTTGCTGGTCAAAATCCCCCCCCCCCAAACTCAAGCAAGTTTCAGGGTTTTAATATTAACCAGCCAGTTTTTCAGTTGGAAAACAAAAGACAAATCCACCAATTGTAAATAAATGAGTCACCAAAACGTCCAGGTTACCACTATGTGGAAAATGGTGATTTTGTTCAGTCAAAACACAATTCATGATGATTATTGTTGATCTATATTCAGAACTGCAGCATTTATCATTACTATTCTTTCATGAACATGTAACAGTTATGCTGGTTATGTGCTTTGCACAACTGAATGTGTAGCTTTTCACAAACATTACCTCAATCTGTAGCATGCTGATATCATTGAAAAAAAAAGTAACATGCAAGTGTGTGAATCAATGAAAAAAACCCAGCTATTACCAACTAGCTGAAATGTTATCTGAAACAATATGATTTGTTCAAAACAATGAATAAAGCAAAACATTTGTTTGGGAATAACGAAGAATGAAAGTGACATTAAGAATGATTTGCACTGTTTAAGTACTGTACATTATAGTTTAGCCTGGTTTCCTGGGTAAACTCAAACCGGCCTGTGAATTATGAAGTCTGTATTTACCTTTACTTAAATTTGTGTTGGAAAAAAATCTGAAAATATGCACATGCAAAATAACAACAAAAGCAATCTGAGTAGTTTTTAACAGTTTAGTAAGTGTTCACTGAGACTGAGACACTGAAAAAGTATTTTTAGTGTTCCAAGATTTACAGCCGTTAAGGTAATCAACAAAAGAAAATCTTAACAACTTTCAAGTTTAGACCTTGGCTCACAGATAAGCTGACCCCAAATCTTCCAAGCATTTATTTTTTTTCCTAAATTATTTAACTTATAGGCAAGGATATCCAGTAGTTTATGACCACTGCTGAACAACTCTACAGTTGTCGGTTTGATAAGGATGCCACTGTGAACTAGAGTTAAGTCTCAGTGAATAAATTGGACTCAAGGTAATATAAACAACAAGCTGCGCGCCACCAAGAGGGAATGTCACAAGGCCAAGAGACAGTGAAATGACTAAGTTATGTCCATTTTTTATATCTGTGATGCCTTTTGTTTTTAAAATTGTTATGGGATACAAACAAACAAGAGGGTGCTCAAATACAATAAAATCATCAAACTTCTTGAGGGGATGCATCTGGAAGAGAATTACACCCTTAGACCTGCCAACCCTAATACTGGCTTGTGCATGATTCATTTGGATATTTGTTTCATATTGGACTTAGTGGAGTTAATGTTACAGAAAAATTTCAGATGCTTTAACACATTAAGCCCAAGCGCCGAATTTATGGGGCATGAGGTAGTAGCCTACTTCCAAGGTCTGTAGCATCAAGGTCATGCATGATACACTAAAGTGGGTGGTATAATAGAAAGCTAGACAGATTTAGCTCTACAATGATAGCAAATAATCTAGACATTTTAGTTGCACTAGTTTTTAGACTTTATGGCCTCAGATCTAAGGCAGACCAGTATGAAGTGTACACAGACAGGTGAACCCGTGCAAAAAGTTGGATATGGTGGACATTTTGAATAAAGAGTCTTCTCCATGCAAAAATTATGGGTCCGTTAAGCAAAAAAAAAAAAACAACAAAAGACAACAGCTTTTCAACTTCTGCTCATGCGCCAGCAAACTAACCAATGAAAAAACATTCTTTTTCGCACAATTAGCCATTTGTCTAATGGAATATTGCTTGGGAAGTTGATGTATTAGGATATATTCAGAAATAGTCCCCAAAATGTTTCCTACTCGTATTGCATGCGAAAACAGCAAAAACCTTCAGGGCTTAATGTGTTAAAGAGGTGTGCCCCCAACGTTATGTGAATTTGATCCAATTCCTACATCACTACTGCATGTTATACTGCCTGCTCAGACTGATGGACATCAAAAATGCTTCTTTTTTAAACAGGTGTTTTATCCAACACTTTTATAAAACTGCTATTATAAGGCCACATTTGAAACCAACACTTGATCTGAATGGCTTGGAAAAACTATCACCCTGTCTTGTCATTATCATTCATGTCAAAGTCTAAGCAAAAGTTACAGTTCTGTCTCAAATAGCATCTCACTTAAAATTTATATAATCTCTTCAGTAATTCCCAGTCAGTGCATTGCTTCTGTTAAAGTAATGAAACTGCCCTTCTAAAAGTTTGCTAATGGCCTTCTCTCCACTTCAGATGATGGTAAGATTTCAGTTTTCACACTACTTGACCTACCGGTATCTGGTGCCTTTGATACAACTAACCAGGACATCTTCCCGAAGTAATGCATAATTTAATTATTTTTTTTTACCCTACCCCCCCCCATAGTATATTTTTATACTAGTTGCAGTAATTACTTATCATGCAGCTATGGTCAGATAGATGGGTAGGTTGATGCACTTGTCAAACTGATAAAAACAGAAACTGAAGTGTATGGACCATGGAAGGATATGTCCCTCTAAGGTTGATGTCTCTCTGAGCCATAACAATCAGCCCTAGAGATCAGAAACAAAAACAAGATGTGTTGCTGTTCTCTACTGTTGTTTTGGTGATCAATTTCCTTAATGGGTGGATGCAACCCACTATCATTGTGCTCTACTTCCTTAACAGGACGGTGTAACCCACCGTTGCAGTGCTCAACCTCCATAAAGGAAGGGTGCAAGCCACTGTAAACTGGAAACAGTGTCAAAAGACAAGACATGAATCTCACTTCTTTGTCATGTAGCACTTCTTTGTCATGTAGAAGCTTGAGCGAGTAGGAACAGTTTTGAGTATGAGCTACTGAATGGAAGCTTCACTCAATGGTTGTGGGACGTAAAATGTAATAACGATTCCATGTGGCACAAGGTTGCAGGAGCCAGGTCCCTGAAGCTTAGAATACTCAATAAGATCAGCAATGTGCAAATCTGAACCGATTCTGAGAGAATTTTAAGAGTGTTGGAGATGGCAGCTCAATAGTGGATACTCAACATATTTTGGTCTTAAAACAAATGAAGTCAGCAATGAAAATTGCAGAGGACAGATAAATCAACATGTTTCCAATCACATAAGAGTTTCCACCTGTAATTATATACAAACACCTCAGCACCAAAACTTGTTTGGTTAGAGAGATTGATTGAGATGGGCATGATGTGCAGGTGGAGATCGTGAGGGCTCGTACAGAGAAGTGATCACTGGTGATGCAACAGGGGATCCCTCTTGTGAAGTTGAGATTATGGTCAATTGATCAACAGGTCCAGGAGATCAGCGAACCATGATCATTAGGGCCAAGGTGGGGCAGTGATGATGATTAACATAGTGGAAGTTCTGGCTTTTTTGCTAAACTTGTAGTATTCGGAATGAGATGAAGGCATATACAAATATGTAATCCCACCGGAAGATGAATGTATCTACTGCCCATGCTATCTTTCTCAAGACTGGAGACACTTAGAAAGGCAGTTTGTTGTTCACCCTTACAGCAAATAGGTACACCATGGGTTTTACCCATAATGTGTACAGGGAGTCTTTTACTGAGTGGTGAAATGATTCTATTAGGACAGCTGAACCTGTTCTGGGCAGGCTATCCACTAATAAATTCATCTTGCCTGGAATGTTGTGAACATAGAGACATCCTCCAAAGGTATGCCCAGATAAAGAGGTTAGAGACCTTTATGCAAAGAATTGGAGCATGTGTGCCTCCTTGATGCCATAGATATGCTACCTTGGATGTATTGTCCGAGGAGACCATGACACATCAGCCCCTTATTCTGTTGATATATTCTTGCAATGCTAAATACTGCTTTAATTCTAGATCGATGATGTGGTGGGTCAATTTGGCCTGAATCCAAGAACAGTAGAGAATTATGCCCTCCAGCTCTAACTTGAGTCTTCCGACTGGAATCTGATGTATTGGTGAACAGATAGTGAGGACCAGATGCATGCATGGGAAACCCCCACCAGGAATCTGACTCATCCACCACAGCAAATGATGGTAAAAATCTGGTCACGAGGGGTCAGGGCTGATAGAGAATCTCTTAGTAGTTTTCTTGCAAGGAGGAACTGAAGATGATGCTTATGGAGACATCCTAATGAACCAAACAGTCAGTAACATATAAGGTTCTGAGCAGGGAAAGATAAAGGTTAGTAGACAACATGGTTTTGGCTCAATGACTCTAAGAGAGCCAGGATTAGATCTACCTGATCCTGAGGAGCCTGGACAAAGTTGGTCATTAGTAGGTTCATCCCCACATAAACAATGTCCTGTGGTGGAAAAAGTTCTAATTTCTCAATGTTTGGGATGAAACCCAATTGAGTTATAGTGGATTATGAATGGAATAGATCCTGATGAAGGGTCTGAACATGGACATTGTGACTCAGCCAGTTGTCAAAATACTGGAGAATTGATGTTCCCAGTATTCAGAGAGAGGCAACTACCACTCCCATGACCTGAGTGAAGACTCTGGGTGCATAAGACATTTCAAACTGCAGAACCTATGCGGTAGTCAAGTAGGAGTTTCGGAACTGGACTGAGGTTGCACATACATGAGCAGATGGCAGATGGACCATGAGTGTGATTTGCCTAACCTTCATTCCTGGTCAATTGTAATGGACTGGGGTGGATGTTAAAGATCAATGTTGATGATCCAGCAAGTTTTGAGAAGCCACAGTATGAATGAGGCCCCAAAAGTAGGTCTCAGCTTTTAGAGGAGCAGCCTTAGAAGATCTTTTCTTGGTTTTCACCTTGCATGAAGGAGGAACTATAGAGGTTTATGTAGACATCCTAGGTGAACCAAATCCACAGTGGCATTTAAGAATCCCAATAGTGATAGCTAGAGTGTTTTTACTTGTAGCATTTCTAAGATTGACACAATCACATTCATCTGATCCAACCAAGCCTGAGTTCTGGTTCATTTAAGAACTTCATTTCCAGCTAAACAAAGTCCTGTCACAGAATAATTTCCAACTTCTCAAGGTTGGGAAGAAGACTGACACTGCATCTGTTTGACAAACTTGGCAGATGACCCCTGTTTACAATTCATATTAACATGCTTGCTGGCAAATTATGATGGCCTTGGAGCAGCTGGAAAACTGATATTGATGATCCTGCAAGTCATGGTAACCCATTGCAGGGAATAGTCCTCTGAAGAGGGTTTCAGCTTTGACTGGAGCAGCCCTTAAAAGGCCTTCACTCTAAGTAAGACCTTTGAGGGGTCCAATGTATAATCATGGCACATGTGCAGAAATTCCACTGATAAAGCCATCAAAACAATGGCAGACAGCACATGTCTCTTGTCTGGCCACAACTTCCAGCATTTGTTGTAAAGCAACTGGATTCAATGAGGCCTTTCTGAATAATGATTGTATTAGCTGTGAAGAGTTAAGCATGTGAATATATGATGATGATTAACCTGGATTTCTGTTTCACATCTTCAACTGTTTTGATGGAAAGGTATGCCCATGCAGACCAGAAGTCTCAAGATCAAGGGAGGGATCGACAAGCCTCAACATTGCCAAAATGACCTGCAGACAACCTCTGTGAGATTTCCTTGATCATGGTGGAATGAAGAACAAGCAAGAGGTCTGGTGGAGGTTGCAATCCTGAGATTTTTTCCAAATTAGAAACAATCTTCATGGACTGTGTACGAGATGGTTTCCAGCACAACTCATGGTACATGAAGTGGTAGTTTGTTTACACCTTATCAAAGGACCAGGCTTCATACAACTGAGAGGAAGGAGTGAACCTTATTGGATGCATATGTGGCACTGCTGTTACCTCAAACTTGCTGGAGTTGAGAAGGAAAAAATGGCATCATCATTGTCTAGTATACTCTGAAATGTAGAGTGACTGGGCATCACTATATCCGTCAGTTGTGGAGGAGGCATTGGAGTACTCTGCACCATGGCCCACAGATCAGGATGGTGAGTAGGGCTATAGTGCTAAAAATTTTAGAGGATTTATATGATTGTCTCTATGTCCTGGATAATATGACATCTCTAGCCTTCTGAGCTGATGTCATCTGGCAAGGTGATAGCCAAACATGAGCTGCATCAATCCCTCTCTACTGTGAGGGCAGAGTCCAGTATCCCATGGGGATATAAAGGACCAAAGCAAATAAGGCAGAGGGCCTCACATACAGTAAGGATTAATTTTTTCAATAGGGAAGGGGGGGGGGATACCAATGCACATGACAGGACAGTAAAGGGGAACTTGGTCAATACGATTGTCCTGTAACATGAGGCAACTGAGAGACAATCTGAAAATACCTCATTCTCAACTGATTCAACACTCTGAAGGATGTGGTGCTGACCACTCCCATGATAATGATAGTGGGGTAGCAACAGGCTATTATGAATATGAGGTGTGAGGTACACTGCCTCTCTAGCATCAGGAAGCAATATACTGTCATAGATACAAGGTATGTAGAGCACCATCTCCCTCTCTGGAGGGTACAACATGCTGCCTTGAATGTGTATTATGTCCAACTTCTCCTGTTTTGGGTAGGCCATAGACTCCCAAAGCTTCAGTTACTACTTCTGGAGGGGTCTCACAGACTGCTAAAGAAGAGGGTCCCACAAGCTCCTGGCAAAACAAAGTGGTCTACCTAGACAAAAGCAAAGCCTCTCGCAATATTGGGGTGTGTGTTTGTGTGTGAGAAAACAACTCAGAAACTTACGACGATATGGGAGTGGGAAAAAGCCACTGCCACTCGTGTGGCTTCAATCAGCTTTATCCCAGGTTTCAAAAAACCATAATTTGCAAAGCATAAAGTGATTTCTTTTCATGAGGACTTTCTTGCGGCCACATTGCACCACAGACTGTAATGGTATTATTATAAATAACAAGATAACAACAATATATTTTAATGTTAAGAATAAATTCACCTGGTTGTATGCAGTGCATACTAAATGCACACCAGTGTATGCACAAGATAAACAAACTGAATGACCCATTTTACCTGTTGTTTTTGTTGTTGTTGTAAAGATGTTTCTCTTACTGATGAAACCTTTAACTAAGGACAAAATGCAGACATACATGCAATAATAGTTTGTAAAAGTGAGAATGCAGACATTATTATTATATGTGATGAAGAAAACAACAATAACAACTAGATTCACAAATCTACTTGCCTGACTCCCAGAACAGGCTCAAATTTAGTTTGGGCAAGCTCAAGTTTGCATGGCACTTGCCCACAGGCAAAGCCCAAAAATAGAGTGAAGAATAAAAAATACAAGAAATTTATTTCGTGGTGGATGAAATACATACAACATTTTGAATAATTCTGTGTAAACTATTTTTCTGACAAGGCGTTGTGTTTAGTTTCAAATGCTTATTGCACAAGCTTTATAACCTGTGATCTTAGCCCAGTACACATATTTGCACCTTTATTTAGCATTCATGTAGCACATCGTTCTTTTTAACAGGCCAGTGTTTCTTTTATCAACTGTATACATCATTTCCATCTTGTAGTGAACATCAATATCAGTCTTACATTTTCCCATGGAGTTGCGATGATGTGAATATTTACTATTTAAAGCACATTTTTACAAAAAAAGGATAAACATTTGTATTGGAACTTACAAAGTTACATGTTAATTGTAATATTTGTTCATATCCAGGATTCCCTGCCTTTCAGGTCCCATGTTAGTTAGCCTTGCACACACTGTGTCAGTGTGTCAGGTTGCGAACACTAAGCAGTCAGCTTGTCAATGATTGTTTTGATGCATGTCACCAAATTTATGGTGAATAGGTTTTGAATCTTAAAAATACTAATGAGATTTCTTTGGCATAAGTGTTTTGGAAATAAAACTAACAATTAACCACCAGGAGGATTTGATTCAAAGCATGACTGATGGTGGGAAAATGCAGCACCCACAAGCAGTATTTATTATCTATTATTTAGTGCTAGGTAAACAATTAAATTGACAAAAATATCTCAAATCATTTTCAAAACATGTGTTCACAAATTATTCAATTGAGTATCAATAAAAAAAATCATTACAAACAGCCCCCCCCCCCTCTTGTAAATCTTTTAATACCTTTCCATTTACATGTCTGCTTTTGTACTTTTAACCATATCTACATTCCATTTCTTTCTAATCTACAGTATGTATGTATGTATGTATGTATGTATGTATGTATATATATATATATATATATATATATATATATATATATATATATATATATATATATATATCCACTTTCTTAATAGCTTTAATTATCTGTGTTTGGTTTTAAGGAAACAGCAAATTTAAAAATGAAAGTTCAAATAAATATAAAATAATTCCCTTAAAATATACCAATTTTGTTATATTATTGCTTTACTCATACTGGAATATTATATTTTTGCAAGGTTTTTTAAAACAACATTTCAGTGATCTTTTTTTTGTTAATCAATTTTTAGATGGAGATAGGACTACACTAGCCACTCACTGCCAATTTTGTACTAAGCAGGTTGCACAGTTATTCATTAACACAAGAACTTACACATACTTTGGTTGCATATTGAAAAATAGGGGGATATACACATAACAACTAAAGGATGGAATACATGGGTAACTCTTGTGTCCCTTAAAACACAATTCTATAAAGGAGAAAGGTTACCTGTAAAGAAATTAAATTATGAAGAAGGGAGACAGCTATTGCAGTAAACACTCACAAGAAGCAAATTTTCTCTGGTCACAATCTTGGCATAATATGCAAACAACCAAGTGTCCTTGAAACCATTCTGTGCACATACCATGCATGTTGCATGAATTGACTGTTATAGTGACAATTCTCCACTCTTTGGGAAGACGAGCTCACATCAGATGATGATAGTCATTGGCACAAAAATATAAAGCTGCACAATAGAGACAGGTAAGTTATTGCTACTATTATACTGACATTTTGTTACCATAATTAAACAAGAAACACAAAATAAATCCACATACAAACTCTGCAAAAATATGAATATTTACTAACTAACCACTCAAGCTATAAATAAAAACCCAACAATAATAGTTGCATTCTGTGTGATAAGATTAATGCAAGGTCAAAACCAGAAAAAAATAACAAAAGCTCTTAATAAGAGCTCAATAGAAGCTGACAAAAAAAATCATTTTTGATCAGGGGTATACTGTCATGATACAAATGAAGCACACAAAGAAAAATCTCAAATCACTATTTAAAACATAAAAGATCAGCAATTTCTCAATAATGTATGCTGCCTGTAATGGATGTGACTGGGGGGAAAAATGAATGACAGTGTGCTGGAGCAAAACATTCTAGAATCTTCTCATGGGAGGATGAATTCTTATCATACAGAATATTATCCATCTATGCAACAGCAACAGGTTATACATATATCTGATATTAAATTTAGGTCTATGACAGAAAGCTTACCTTGTGTTGACACGGAGATGACCCAATGTTCCACAGACTTCGATGAGAAGGTCTTCCGGTTTAGAGGAATCACAGTGAGCTACAAGGAGTTGCTGCAAATGTCTTTGGTACAAACCAAGGACCATAGATTTCTGCATATTCAGCTTTTCTATGTCTTCTAATTTCCTGAGGGCTTTTTTTATGTCTATTTTTTTTAACCATTTAAAAACATACTCTTCAAGTTTTGACTGCAATGGATCACCTTGTTGTAACACTGGCACAGCTAAAGCATCATGAAGATAAGCATAGCATGGACATATCTCATCTTCTATACTTGAATAGCTTGCAGCCTTCACATGGCATCTGATTGCAGTTTTCAACCATTCAAGAAGTAGATCTGGATTACGTTGCAAACAGTCACTGTACTTTAAAACCCAAAGAAGAACTGTGAACATTTCATGAAGATTCTTCACTTTCGATTGTCCTACAGCTTTTAAAAGTTGCTCCTGACTTTGCTCATCATTAAATAGATGTGAATCCACAAAAAGTTTATAGAGAGTTTTAGAGTCATCCATCGTAAGCTTAGCTGTGCTATTTGTAATAAAGCTGACAATAGCTTTTTGCAGCATGTCTGTCAGGTAAGTTGACAGATTCTGTTCTACTTTTATCAGTTCCCATAGCAGAACTAAATTTCTGATATTCCCTGCATTCACAGTTCTGGAGATTTCAGCCACTGAACTTGCCTGTAATGTTAACATCAATTTTTCTTGTATTTTTGTGTGGACTCCTACACTGGATTTACAAAAATAACTGTATCCTTGCAAAGCATAAGAAAGATGGAGATGGCGAAATAATCTCTCAAGAAAGGCAGCCACATCTGATTCTGTATCTGGAGCTATTCTCTGTTCAGCAACTGAGAGAATTTCTCCTAAATATTTCATGTCTGCCAGATCAGCTGAGCAAAGTGGTTTTTTACTGCTAACAAGGTCTATAATTTTCTGACTGAAAATTCTTTCATCAAAAAATGGATACATTTCATAAATGAAGAACAGTAAGCAATAATCTCTTTCATACAGAAACTTGCAAAAGTTTGAGAGCAAATGATACAAACGTTGACGACAAGATTCACTGTAATTGACAGGATTTTCTGTCTTGAACATTTCAAGAAGTGTTCTGACCATTTCTTTTGTAATGATGTTAGTATCAAGAAATTGCTTGATGTTTTGGAAAATGTTCATCAGCATTATTGTGAAAAGAATCACTGAATTTCTGTTGGAAACTGACACTATAGGTTTTATTATTTCCACAATATGACATTTCTGTTCAAATGTACACTGAGGCAAGCACATTTTTTGAAATTGTCTCACACATTCAAAAACATCCATTTTTTGGCAGATGTCAAGAATATGATAACAATGTGCCAGATATCCTTCCAGAGTGAGTGCACCCACATGATCACGCTGAACAGTCGATTGTAAAGATCTGATGACTGTTTCAAAAGAAGATTTTACCTCAAAGATAAATAGAATGGGTGACCGAACTCTGATTTTGTATTTGTATGATATACCTGGCTTCAACTTAATTTCTGGTACTTCTATATGCACACCCCAAAGACAATCATGCCCTGGAATTGCCTCCAATTTAACCTGATCAATTTCTTCGCAGGAAGACTTCAATTTAACATCCACAACATTCTCCTTCACCACTGCTAAATACAGATAGAAGTCCAAACCACACACCTGAAATATACAAGATTCAGAAAAGTTTGAAATACAGATTTGTTCTAGTCACAATGATTAGCTGTGACATAAATCAGGCTAACTCATATTAACAAATGGAGAAGAGGGGAATGCAAGCAAATTTTTCAAAATGATGGTGCAGATGATTTGAAGTATATTGAAGCTGAATCCTTCATTTTAAACATAAATACGTTACATGTTTAATAATTAGTAAATTTTCTGTTTACTTAATGTGCAGTTGCCAGAGAGAAAACTTTTATGAATGACAAAGTTACATGATATCAAATTTGAACTTGGATAAGAATGACCATGTATACCTACCAACAAATCTGAGACAAATAGATCCTAGACTGTAAATGTGCCCATGTTTACAAAATTCTTTTGGCCTTGGATTAGGTCAGAACTTTTTGCTTAACACTAATGTGTATATTTGTTGCATACATGTGCCTTATCTCCACAGTCACTGATAACACACACACACACACACATACATATATATATATATATATATATATATATGCTTATAAGTAAACAAGCACTACTATCAGCCATAATGGATATATCCATATGCAGGTGGTGCTTGCTAATGATGGAAAGATCTGCTCTATACATTAATATTACATTCAATCTTGTTGGTCAAAGGAAATTTAAATTCTGTACGTCAATGTTATATTCAATATTACTGGTTAATAATAAGAAGTAAAAGTACATTTAACCCATCAAAACAGACTTAACAAATGACTGTTTTTACTAAATCCATGCATTATCATCAGTTCTGTACATGTGTTTTTAGTTGAGTGTAAACAATGGATTTTGCTTAAGATAGCAATTCAGAATCTGAATTTTTATTTTTTGCAGACAGCTTGACAATGGTCAAGTACAAAGTGTAGGCAGTGACAATGATTAATTTCCTTTGCCAAGTAGGTCTGAAGTTGACAGAACCTGATGATGAAGACAATTAAACGCAGACAAGACAGTCACATGCTGCAAACATTGCCTAGTTGATCGAAAAAGTTGGTCCAACTTTGGTTTTAGACGATGGGAAGAAAGAGATTGATTTTTTAAAATTTAAATTCTCTGGTTTTGATTGAAGCAATTGTAACACAAACTAATGGCTAAATGCAGCAAGATGTATGGAAGAAAAGCCAGATTCAATTTGGCAACCTATGACAATGGAACAAATACTAGCATTTCTAGGTATACATTTTATTACATCAATTCTGGAACTATACATTAATTTGGTGATCTGCATTGCCCTTCCAGATATCAAATATTCCTACAGTTATGACTAGAATAATTTGAAAAGTTTTCCAAAGATTTTTTGTGAATGATACCAAACAGAATCCACCAAGATATCATCCTGGACATGACAAATATGCCACAAAGACCTGATATTGATGAAGCAGGGTTCATACTAAATTCTGAATGATAAATTCAAAGACTTTTCCCAAACTTTTAAAGACTACAAACAGAGAGATCCAAGTCCTATTTTTGCTAACATTTTGTTTAAAAGTTATGTTATATGAGAAAACAACAAATGCTAAATACTACAATACTGCTTAATGATGAAATGAAACTGAACGGGTCATCAAAAGAAAGAAACCAGGAAAACTCTACTACATCTCAATCTAACAACCTTGGACAATTTTATTTGTGATTATGGAAAGAAATTAAAATGTTTGTGTTTATTTAAACTTTCAAAGAAGACTTTTGAAGACCTCAGGGTTATCTGCTCAATTTTCCCAAACTTTCAAGGCCTTGAAAATACTTCCTCATTTTTCCCAAACTGTCTGAGACCTTCAAAGATGAATGAACCCTGTGAAATTTCTAACAACAAGTCTTGCAAATTACAAGTGTCATAAAGAGCTGAGTGTGAAATAAACTTATGACAACTTATAAAGGTAGATTATCCTTTAAGCAATATTTGCTAGCAATGCTCACTAAAGTCTGGGAACAAGCAGACCAACACAATGGGGCCTCGGTTGTTAACAAATGGACAACTTTTTCTCAAGACCAGCACAAGTCACAAAGAACATTTCATTGACTTGGTACAGTATGATCTAATAGAAATGGAATGCATGATGCAATATAATCTGCTAGATTAAAGGCATGGGGTGAAAGTGTTGTGATGACAAAAGGCAATTTATGTGCAGTAGCATTAAGTGACAAAAATATGGTCGATTATCTTTCAACAAGTTGTGAGCAGGATGGTCAGTTGGAGACAACCTACTAGAAAGTGCCATCTCTGATTTGTCTCCAAAGTGTATAACAAATACATGTTTGAAGTTGAGCTGGCAGACCAGAAAAGAATGTAATACTGCAATTGATGTAAAGCTGCAAAAGATTTGGAAAGATATTTTGGTTTTGCATGGGCTTTAGTGAATCCCTTAATAACTTTGAAAAGAGTCACCAAACCACAAACTTGAAATGAAAAGAATCAAATGAAGACAACTGGATTTTCATATTGCTCTTGCACAGTAGATGATAGGATCATTTTGAGGATCAAGAAAGAGAAAAAAATCCATTACCCAAGAGAGGCTACAATTACACTTATTGTGATTAGCTCTGAATACAGTAATGTAAAATACAGGATTAAAATGATGTTATTTATTTACAACAAACAGGGTCAAATATGATGCAACTCACTGCATTTTTTAAAAAAAATAGGTGACAGCAGAAAAGATGTGCATCAAACTCATTTATCAAATATCTGCCAAATGTGCACTTTTTCATCATATTAATATCTTTTTTAGCAGGTTACAAAACTTCCAATAGATAAGCCCACACCTGGGATATTATACTGGTCTAATTTATAGTGTGCTATGTTCAGCACAAGATGACATAACCTTGGATCAATTCAGTTGTTTTAACCATTATTGAAACCAGTAAATAATAAGTCTTTCACTAAATGAAGCAAACATATTCTCTCTGTAAACATATATTCATCATTTGTGGAATTTGAAACTTGAAGCACCTCTAGGTATCTGCTAATTGATGGTTGTAGAGTTCTGTTCAATAGTCCATCTTTCTGCAATGTCACTTGCTTCTGTAAGCCATTTTCCATTTTCATCTTGAATGGTACTCACTCTTGGTTGCTTCTATCTGGTGAGGTCTTTCACAATTTGGAATGCCTTTTTGCTGCTATTCTTTATCAGACTGTTCTCTATTTCTGTGCACTTTTGTCCAGTCCAATTTTATTTTGCTTTCTTCAAGTTTTTTCTGAGATTTTTTATTATTTCTTGGTACGCCATTGCCCCTGTTGTGTGTCTTACGTTTTTGAGGTCTCTTCTGGCATCACACAGATTCAGATCTCTTCTGTAACCCACAGTTTTTTCTTTGGGCGATGGAGGCCAATGATGTCCTTGGCAGCTTCTGTCATGACTGTCTTAAAAAGTGTTTGTCATCACTTTACATCAACATCCATCACAAGGAGTGGGGCAAAATTTCCTCCAAATGTGGCCTGGAATGACTTGCAGATGTTATGGTCCTTAAGATGTTCAAAACTGAATTTGAGCCTGATTTTCTTTGGCTTGTTAATTTTCTTCAGTCTCATTTGGAAGTTCATAATCACTCAAAATATCAGCACCTGGGAGCGTTCTTGTTTTTGCTCTATTGACACCAGATTGGCAACTGTTTTGAACCAGTATGTAGTCAATCTGGTTATGATGCATTTCATTTGGTGCATGCCATGTCCAGCATCGTGAAGTAGGGTGCTGGCTAGTACCAAGTTGATGTAGCTTGTGAACTCGAGCAACCGTCCCCATCTTTCATTGGTAAGTATATTGCAAGAAGGTCCACAATTATCATCTCAGTCTTTTAGAGAATCATTGCCAACTATGTTATTCCAGTCTCCTTGGATGATGAGGCTGTCTTTTCTACTGACCATGTTTAGAATACCCTGTAGTTTGTTGTAAAACTCCTCTATTTCTTCATCATTATGATCAGTAGTTGGAGCATAGACTTGGCTAATTGTGATGTTAAATGGAGATGCTTTTAGATGAATGGAGATGATTCTGCTAGATATGGGGTGACATTCAAGCACAGATCCCTTGATAGCTTTGTTTACAAGGAAGCCTTCTCCATTTATGGACTTTTCCAACTCTCCACTATAGTATAATATATGTCCATCTTCAGTTTGGTGTTCTCCTAGGGTTTCTATCTGACTTTACAGAGTCCCAGAATGTGCCATGTGTAGTGTTCCATCTTATGTGTCAACTCTTGGAGCCTTCCAATTTGCGCTAAAGTTCTAATGTTCCAGGTGGTGATAACAATGCTGTCTCTCCCTGATTTATGCAAAGTACCAATAACATACTTGTCACCTCTGCCTTGGTGAACAACAGCAGGCGCGGTCCTTGTTGATCCGGTTGATGACCAATCCAGTATGCTAACTTCAGATTTGTTCAGCATTATCAGTGTGTCTTGGGTATTCGTCGTCTAGCGTTGCCTATCCCTCTCCAGACAAAGGAGTTGCCAGAAGGGTATGTAGTACATTGTTCAATTGTCTTGGGGTCTCCACTCCAGATTTTCTTTTAGGGTTTACTCCCTTAGCCGTTGGCTAACCAAAGCTGAGCTGCAACGCAGCAGGAGACTCATGTATGGGTAGGTGCATCCATTTCCCAAGCAAATAAAGCATCTGCCACTGCCCATTCTGCCAAAGAACAGGTGGAGTCAGCAATAAGAGCACTGAAGACTGTGAAGGCATCTGGAGTAGTCAACATCCCAGCTGAATTTATCAAGAATGGGGGGGGGGGGGTTCAGTGATAGAGCTACTAACAAACATCTTCAACAAGATATGGCAGAGAGGTGAATGTCCAAAACAGTGGACACAGTCTCTGATTATAACACTCACCAAAATAAAGCAACCTCCAGCTGTGCCAACATTTCAAAACTATCGGATTGATCAGCCATGCTAATAAGGTGATGCTGAAGATCATCTTGAACTGACTGAAACCACAAGCAGAAGAAATAATAGCTGAAGACCCGGCAGGGTTCAGGAGTGATAGAAGCACAACAGAACAAATTTTCAATCTCCTCACCACTGTCAAAAAGAGAGAGCTGATATGATATGGCCATGTCACTAGAGCCAATAGTCTATCCACAACAGCACTGCAGGAAAGCATCCAGGGTGGCAGAAGGAGAGGTAGAGAGAGAAAAAAAGAGTGGACTGACAACATCACAGAATGGACCAGGAAAAGTTTTGCGGAGACACAGGCATTACCACATGATTGAGACAATTTGAGGGAACTTGTCACATGTTCAGCAGCACAGTCCCTAAATGACCACATTAGGTCATGAGACTGATGATGATGATGAAACCTATATAGTTTACCAAAAGTAAACACTATGCACAGCATGTTGGTGTTGTTGTAGGGTTTAACGCCATTTTTCAGCACACGAAAGGCTATACATGGCAGCCAGTATTAATGGTGGAGGAAGAGCAAAGAAACCCCCCCCGGAAAGAACCACCCACCCACGAGAAACTACTGGCAGGCTTTCTCACAAACACACATTTGCCGAATCTGAGACTTGAACCCACACAGACAGGTGAGATGGCAGTGATCAGTAATGTAAAGTGCTTTAGACCAGTGGTCCCCAACCCCCGGGCCATGGACCGGTACCGGTCCGTGGATCAAATGGTACCGGGCCGCCCAAGGAACATTAAATTATTTCCATTTTATTTACTGTGGTGTATTTCTCTCAGGTTTGTGCGACTTTCCATGGACGATAGGTTAACCGGGAGCTGAGAGATGTCACCTAAAGCTGCACCAATACCGCGCATGCACAAAATATTGTGATATCAGGGCGGTTTTAGGTGACGTCTGGAGCTGAGCGGCTGCAAGCGGCAGTGGCGTTGTAGCTTTGGTGGAGAGAAGGTGTGTATCGTTCTCTCTGTTCACCGGTACTTTCTCATGTTTAACAGTGCTTGGTGTACGTGTATATTGTGTTTGCTCAAATTTAACCCACAAATTAGCAAAAATGAGTACGAAACAGACGTCGTTAGAAAGTTTCCTTGGGAAAAAGAAAAGGCCCAGTGAAGAGACAGAAGAGCCTTCAACATCAAAGAAACATAAAACTTTTAACAGACAATACCACGAGTCCTACTTGAAATATGGATTTATCGGGACAGGCGATTCCCACACACCAACCCCGCTCTGCATAGTTTGTGGTGACCAGCTCTCTAATGAAGCAATGAAACCTTCAAAACTGCTTCGCCACTTGAACGCCAAGCACCCTGGATTAAAAGACAACCCCCTGAAGTATTTTGAAAGAAAAAAATGGGAACGCGAAGGACAGAAGAAATTTATGAGGGCCACCACATCAATAAAGGAGAATGCACTGAGAGCATCATATCTGGTGGCTAACCGTATTGCTAAGGCTAAAAAGCCATTCACTATCAATGAAGAATTGATCTTGCCCTCCACTAAAGACATTTGCCGTGAACTTCTAGGAGAGGCTGCTGTGGAAAAGATAGCACATGTGCCTTTGTCGGCTAGCACCGTGACTAGGCGCATTGAATAAATAGCCGAAGACATTGAGACACAATTGTTGGAGAGGATTAATACATCACCGTGGTACGCACTCCAGGTTGACGAATCTACAGATATCGACAACAAGGCAATACTACTTGTTTATGTGCGATATCTATATCAGGAGGATGTGCATGAGGATTTGTTATGTGCACTATCTTTGCCAACCAACACCACAGGAGCAGAACTGTTCAAGTCACTGGATGGTTATATATCAGGACAACTAAAATGGTCCTTTTGTGTCGGCATATGCACAGACGGAGCTGCTGCCATGACCGGACGACTGTCTGGTTTAACTGCTTGGATTAAGGAGGTTGCACCTGAGAGTGAATCTACGCATTGTATCATTCAGAGGGAAATGCTGGCAAGCTGAAAAATTTCACCGGAATTTAACAGCGTATTGATTGATGTCGTTAAAGTTATTAACCACATCAAAGCACATGCCCTTAACTCGCGCCTGTTTGAGCAGCTTTGTGAGGAGATGGACGCAGAGCACAGATGCCTTCTCTTATACACAGAAATAAGATGGTTATCCAGAGGAAAATCGCTAACCAGAGTATTTGAATTATGAGAGCCATTGCAAAGATTTCTCTCAGAAAATAAGTCACCGCTGGCAGCACATTTCAGTGACAAGGTTTGGGTCGCAAAAACTGGCTTACCTGTGTGACATATTCAGCCTGCTCAATGAACTCAATCTGTCCCTTCAGGGGAAAATGACAACTGCTTTCAAGTTGGCAGAAAAAGTAGCTGCATTTAAAGCCAAACTGGAGTTGTGGGGACGGCGTGTGAACAGAGGCATTTTGGACATGTTTCAGACATTAGCTGGGATTTTAGGCAAGACTGAGCCTGAGCATTCATTCTCCCAGTTGGTGCACGATCACCTGTCTTTGCTTTTAAAAGAGTTCGAGCGCTACTTCCCAACCACAAAAGACCCATGAACTGGTAAGGAATGGATCCGCGACCCATTTGTCAACAAACCAGGCAAATCTAGCATGTCTGTGCAAGAAGATCAACTGCTGGAGATTGCAAATGACGGCGGCTTAAAACTACGTTCGAGACAACAACTCTGCCGGTGTTCTGGATTAAAGTAATGGCGGAATACCCTGAGATTGCCACCACAGCACTTAAATCCCTATAGCCATTTCCGACATCCTATCTGTGTGAAGCGGGGTTTTCTGCAGTGACAGCAACCAAAACAAAACAACGGAATAAACTGGACATAAGCAACGCACTTCGGGTGTCATTGTCTCCTATTACCCCCAGATGGAACCGTCTCGTTGCAAAAAAAACAAGCTCAGGGTTCTCATTGATTTAGCGTTCTTTTGAGTTAAAATGTTAAATCACTTTATATTCATTTTTTGGTGTAACTGTATTTTATTTTGAAGGCATGTTTAAATACAATTAAATTAAAATTATTAAATCAAAACAATCTAAAATATAAACAATCAACGTCCCCCCCCCCTCAGTGGGCCGCAGTAAAATTATCAAACGTTGACCGGTCCGCGGCGATTAAAAGGTTGGGGACCACTGCTTTAGACCACTGGGGGCCATGCACAGCATGTAAATGGTTTATTTGATGTTCATGATATATATGGTTCTGGAATCGAATAAAACCAGAGTTATGCTGTAGCTACTTATTAAGCAGGTACATGAGAATATCCTTTATTTTAGAAAATGTTAGAATAAAAAAAGTTGCCTGAGGTATGATGAAGCTATTAAGATGCTTGGTAGTATGAAAATAATTCTGTGTCAGAAACTGAATGATACATTAAACTCACAATGTAAAACTGTTACTTATGCACAACGTATTATTACTTAATGGAACAGATGAAAATCGAGATCACACATTTCACGTTTCTCAAGGCTCGTCTATAAATTATTAATTTGAGCAAAAAAGATATTTTAAAAGAACTTCTGCCCAGTACATCTGAAGAACAAAACATTTTGTGCAAGAATTTATAGTTACAAATTTCAGGATGGACATAAAGAAAGACATCAGCAAACTGAGTAACCTCTAAAACTGTAAACAATAAAACTTCTTTTAAAAAATAATATCTTTCGAGCTATATACTGGTTTTATCATAATTGTGCTAATAATTTCTGGTTGGATGTTTGAAAATACAGTTACAAAATACTCACCCTGCTTCTGATCAATTGTTTTCAGTCTTGAAAAAAAAGCAATTTCCAGTTAAATTGAGCCAATGTGAAAGAACTTAAATTAAAACAATTATCATAAATGAAATATGTTTTGGATAATACAAGTTTCAGTGCTTTTGGATACTCTCTGAATTCTCATCTGTGGATCTTACAGTACTCACTTTAACATCTTGATCCTTTTTTGCTAAGCTGGCGTCCATAATGGGTTGCTGAGACTCTTTAGATGTGTGCACCACTGTCCTGGTTACTGCTTTAGCAACATTACTATTTTCCAAGTCTTCTCCACTGGAATAAATGTTTTATTCAATTTGACTACATATAAAAATTCAACAAATCCAAACCTTAAATTAAAGTGGATGTATGTTAATAAATGCTCATATATAATAATCATTGTTTACCCTTCATTTATTCATAAATGTATCAACAATTTAAATATCAGCAGTAACAAGATTACAGTATTAATACCTTGACATTACTTGTGATCAATTCATCTGAGATGTATAATTTTATGTACAAAGTGTCATCAAAATCCATGTGTTTTATTGTAACAGTTAAAAAGTTACAATATCATGGTCTTCCTTACAAGAGGAAACTGAAGCAAACCGACAAAAATATTGGTATATTTAAGTTGGCTGATGATGCATCATACATCTGAATAATGTACAAGCTCATCTCAAATATTCCCAAGTGTTGAAGCCCATAAAAACATCAATATTTAGCTTTCCCTTTCTGTAGTTAGGTAATGTAAAAATTAATCTGATGTTATTGCTATTGTTTGTTAGTATTCAAGCAACACGAACATACAATTGTTATTCCATTGCACATCACACCTATCAGTATAAAAATTCCAGGTGTAAAAGTTTCAAAATCTGTGCAAGTTGTACATTATGACATTTTTTAAATAAACAACTTATCTTTAAAATATCACTCTCAAGTTAAGCAGCAACTACTCATGTAAAGCTCCATCATATTTGCATATGAAAATCATATCCCTATTATACAAACAACCCAATATTATCTGATTAGTATAATAGTGAAAACTGTGCATCAACAGAAGTGGCATTTCTATTATCCTCATTGCAAGTCATGTAACAATATTTCTGGACAATTTCCAATATTACCTGGTACGACAAAATGTGGAATTACTACATGACAGAATTTAATGCAAGACATCACTCTTGTTTACACTTCGATGTTGTTCCATGCAGCTGAAAACAATTTATCAATGTGCATTTGTGGGTTAATCACAGCAAGAAGGCTACTTCCTAGCTTTGGGACCCTGGGTTCTTCCTCCACCAATAACACTGGCCACCATGTATAGCCTATCAAGTGCTGAAAAAATGGCGTTAAACTCTAAAAAAAAAACTTTTAAAAAATTCCTAGCTTTGACTATGCTGTCATGGGCTTTGGTAGTATGTGTATATGTGACTATCTATAGTGTAAATGTATGTAATCATAACTGTATATCTGTAACTGTATTGATTACAAATGAAAATGCATGTAAATAAAATGATATCCAAGATGTAATTCTATCCCTTACAAATGAATGTGTTTGCATACATATCCTAAAAGTTATAAAATTTGTGTTTGCATACATATCCCGGATATAACTGTATTTCTTATAAATTGTGTTTGCATACATATCCCGGATATAACTGTATTTCTTATAAATTGTGTTTGCATACATATCCCGGATATAACTGTATTTCTTATAAATTGTGTTTGCATACATATCCCGGATATAACTGTATTTCTTATAAATTGTGTTTGCATACATATCCCGGATATAACTGTATTTCTTATAAACTGTGTGGGCAGATGTATCCAAAAAGTAACTGAATAACAGAACTGATTTAGCTTCCTCAGTTTACTGCAAAATTAATTTAATGACGCTCATCAATAGTAGATGTAAATATACATGTATAACTGAGCAATATATTTAACAATTAAAAAGGATCATTTTATTTAACTGAACTGGTACACTGGCAAACATCACTGAAAAAGAAACAAAGAAACTTGGGTGGAAAAAAACAACTTAAATTAGGCTAGTTGAAATAAATACATTAATGGCATTGGAATGAAAATGTCAGTTCAATAACCCAATATAATATGTGCAATTCAGCTTTACTTCCTCCACTGCTACATGAAATTAAAACAATTTATAATAAAAATATAATTTACTTTTTTATATTTTCACTTAATAAATTACATTATAGTCCCAATTGCCCTGTACGGGTGCGAAGCTTGGACACTTAGAAGCGCTGAGGAGAGGAAACTTCTTGTGTTTGAGATGGCGGCGCTTAGAAAGATTCTAGGAATTCACATTATGGACAGGATGAGACATGAAGACATCAGAAAGGCTCTTAATCAGACAGAGACAATCGTGCAAAAAGTGCACGAGAGACAACACCCATGGCTAGGACACGTGATAACAATGGATAAGAACAAGATTGCGAATATTGTACTGCACGGTAGAATAGAAGGAACGGCGAAAGTAGGGTGTCCAAGAACGACATGGATGAAATCTGCACTGGCTAGATACGACATGGGGAAGCAAGTTATAACGAGGACTGCACAGGAGAGAAAAGAATTGAGTTTGTTGTCAACACATGCAAGAGCCCACGTCAATGATGTGCAATAGAAATTGTGCAGAGATATGTCGGAGAAGAAGAAGAAGAATAAATTACATATCAAGCAAGTCTTGCATTTTACATTTCTTGTCAGAAACATAGGGTATTGGTCACTAAGATCAACATATGGTACACTAACATAAGCCACATTGTCTGGTAGGTTGGTATAAATGTGATCAATAAGAGTGCTTGGTATTTCTGTTACCATTGTGGGCTTATTTACAAGCTGGACTAGGACCTAATAATTCAATAAATTCAATTCAGTTTTTTCTTATTTGGGTATTTGAGTAGGTCTTTATTTACAATGTCAAGTATATATGTCTCTTTATCCTGTGCACGAACATTTTCCATTTGTTTCAAAAAGTTATCATTTCAAATTGCCTTGGCCATATTTAGCATTTAATTTGCTTTCAGTGAGTCGTAAAACATGTATATTATTTTCCTTGGAAGACAACATAAACTTAATCTGGTCTCTTTTTCCCGCTATACATTATACATGTAAGTGACCTATGTTAAAACCTTTTTATCACATAGTCGGTAAGATTTTCCTAAAGTATCTGCAGTTTCATATTTTTAACATTACCGCATGTTAAAGTATCACTTTATGTGATTCTGATTGGTCCAAATAAGTCCATGAAATTTTTGTGCATTATCCTCTTTAATAATTGGCTGAGATATTGGAGGAAACATTTTTAACCCCGCTTTCTGGAATGTTTTGTTTTGAATTAATCTTTATGGTGGTCATTTTTTAACTTGACTCACACAAGGAAAAATTATTTCAGCTGTCTGAATATGGATATGTTAACCTGACAGGGTTTGTTATGTCATATATAACAATATCATAATTAGAAATATGGCGTATAACTACAAGACAAGAACAACAAGAAGTAAAACTAAGAGTATTGCTTTTTTGATTGTGGGGTGGGGTAGGGAGCAGTATATTGTTCAGTAACAGATATAGAATCCATCATAAAAAAAACTCATCTCTTATCCCCCGAAGAATTTGGACATAAATAGGTTTCCTAACTGACAGAACTTTATCCAACCACAGCATCTTTATACAGTATATATGGGATGCAAATCTAACTCAAAAAGAATTTTTTTTACGTATTCTGTATCCGGTCACAAATGCATCGCAGCAAATGAGGGAATTTCTATCTAGTAATCCTATTTCACATCTAAATCGATTTTGTCGTTATAAAATGTTCCAGTTATTCAGATGGAAGCTTTCTCTTTGATTTATAGTTTGTAAAGAAGTACAATCTACTTTTACTAGTTCAACTTTGTTTGGGACTATATTTTATGCACAACAAATGATAGATGCACCATCTGTCAGAATGAATGATATTATTCATTCTTCTTTCTATCTAAATAATTTCCACTGAAATAAAAAGAATCTCAAATGGGTAATGATTTAACATTAAATTTAGGGAACTTGTTGAATAATGTCCAGCCTTTCTTACCAAGGCTCGCAGAAGCTGGATATTATTAAACTCATTTCATAAATTCAATATTAAATTGTTACCCATTTGAGATCCTCTATGTATTTAGTTTCATAATCATGTATGTCATCATTCAGTGGGGTCTCCCTACTACTTTATCATTCTGATAATTCCATATTTAAACGTTCCTATATATTAACATCTTCAAAGTCACATACAGACACAGAAAATCAGTTAACTTTTGCATTTACCAAAAGTGTACATTGAGTCATTAATCTCACTAGGTACATTTAGATTTGTTATAAATGAAGCTTTGACATTCTTCTCTTAGCGAGCTTCTTAATATGTATAATATAATGAGTTTTTCTTATACCCTTTTGTATTTATTTTCATATCAATTATATGTATGTCATCATTCAATGGGACACTCATTGTGAATGTATCCATACTACTTTTATCAGACTGCTCAATATGAGCATATGTACAAGAAGACAATGACATATTTGACCAATGAGGTGCCTGAGAGGGAAAGTAACTTTTAACATTATCACATTATAGTTTTTTACATGTTAATATGCTTCACTTTGAACACAAATCAGAATATACAAAACTGGATATTTGCTCTCATCAGCTTCTTGTATATAATTTTGGAGAATCCACTTACTGGTTAAACTCGGGGGGGGGGGGGGGGGGGGCAACTTGGTGAAAGAGTCATTTTAGTCTTTCGTTTCATCTAAACTGACCCCAAAAGTGAAGTTATCTTTGTCTTGCATTGATTTCATGATACTACCACATAAAAATACCTATCAAGTTGGGCATATGACACGAGAGACACCTTCATTTTCAGTGCTCAACAAATCCAACAGCCCATCACTCAAGGCCCATCCTCTATTTTAACTGAGGTACCCATAGGGCTTGTTCAAAAATATCTACCGTAGTTTAAATGTGTGGACGAGTGCAGAATGTTATTGTCATGTTATTGAAAGGCTAGTAAATTACTAATATGTATTCCCTATTTAGTATTACCCTTTATGAAGATCATCTACTTATCATACTTCTGTTAAAGCTGTGAACTTTATGCACAAATCAAAGCACATGACCTACAAATGGGAAACAGATTACATGGGTTACCTATAATTTCTGCTCACATGGTTCTAACACAACATTAAATCAGCAGTTTTAAAGCCATTTACCACATATACAGTACCATTTTACAATTGAAATCTAAATTTTTTGAACATGAACAGATATTTATTTAAAAATATTGAAATTAGAGAGAAAACAAAGTCTTTTTACACACTCAATGCATTTCAAAATCCAGCCAGAACCAGTCTATTGGGGACAGAAACTTTTGACCATTGCAGAGATCAGTGACTGAGTAAACAGTTGAAGGCTAATACTCAACAAACTGTTAACTGTTGCTACAAGTAATAAAGAGTTCAAATGTGGTCAATTTTGATGTTCAAGTGTCTGATTAGAAACAAAATTGGCCATATTTTGCAGCAGTGAAGTAAAAAGGAAAAGGCACCCAGAAATATTTTTGGCATAAACACTCCATCAAGTAATGAAAGACTAGTTAAGCATATTAAGCAGCACCTATGAATAGGATCAAAAGTGTAAAAAGAAACTGCATGAAGCAAGGCATACTTCTGATGTTAATGGACATCAAAGCTGACATCAATTGAGTAAGGAGGACATTATAGTATTAGAACAATGACTTACACCAATACCTGGAGGAATACATTGCTTTATATGAAAATATTTTGAGATCTGAATAAAAACATACTGGTCAATTTAATGTTAACTTGTTTTTTCTTTTTTTTTTAAAGTTAGCGATTGCAATGTTGTATTAAAAAAATAATAGTAAAAACAAACAGGGCCATTTTGAGCACTTAGAACTGGTATGTGAAACATAGCTTGTAACATTTTTTAACGTCAAAAGCCCTGGTCGTTTATCTAAAATTGTTATTTTTAACACTGATTCTGTACAACAATCCAGCTCTCGTGAACTGCCACCCCATGAAGATGATCACAATTTTGATACTCAAGGACCCTTGACAGCTCTGATTAAATTACACTCACCCTATTTTGTTTCAATGCAATAATAAATTAATTTTCCCTTCAAAAAGTATAGTCAAAAAATAGAAACAGAAGTCTCATATTTTGAAGTAAACTTTGGTGCTAATTTTACGCTTGTAAATTACCAGAAATTATACTGCAATCTACAGAATTTCTGCCGATAATTCCCAGTAATAAAACAATCAAGGGTCTCGAGATAGAATGGGAGATCCCCCTTATATTGTCAAGCAAAGCTAGTCTTGATCCTTACAAAACATTTGGGAAAGTGCATTAATCATAAATGAATGAGGAACCAAACAAGAGACCTGGTTAAGAGTTAGCCCCAGAAAGTTGATCCAAAATGCTGGAATGAGTTTTAGAGTCACAAATTTGAAATTAGTTAAGATTAGAAATGCCCACTACATTTCAATCTTCCAAACCCAATTTATCCAGTGGCTTCAGAGATGCAGCTAAAATAAATAAATTCAATTGTACGAGGGTTTCAAGGTAGATGTAGATTAGTTCTTAGCTAACTGTACTACCCTCTTTAAATAAAGTCATTATTCTTATTATTATTCCCAAAGTTTAAAGGTCACTGGACTAAATACAGTAAACCTTGTTTACAACTTCGTCCAAAATTTGGGGGAGAACGTCTGATCTCTCTACCATGTAGCAAAGGTGCTGAAGTCTGCATGCAGGGAAAGGGACAATCACTTTCATGCAGTGGAAGGCAAATGGATGCCACTCCCAGTCTCTTCCCTAGCCTGGCATCTGTATGCTGATACCCAATCTCAAATGGAAGCTCAGACTGGTTGGAGGGTATGATGGATTGGGATCCCCAGCTCCGTACCATTGGGACTCCAATGATATATTACTGTAGTCATATACTGGTAACCAGAGATGCTGCTAGAGATTTTGTTAGAAGGGGGAGGACCCTCACACCTACCTCAAGAGGCAAATCATCAGAGGAAATTGGGGATAAATTAATATGCTGAATGGTAGCTGATGGGTGACAACATTATTATAAGATGTACAAACATCCAACTTAAAAACAAGCATTTAATTATTTTGTATAAATTCTTTGACATTAAATGTATAAGTTATATACAACCTAATAGTTGCTCAGTTGGTAAATATTCTTTGTCTCTCAACAATACCCTTCAAAAACCCTTTGCAAACTGAATATAGTTCACTGGACTATCCTAATGTCATCAGTTTCTTTATTAAGATATTGACCCACAAGCCTCTGAAACTCTACCATTGTTGAAAGAAACGTCAGAATATCTGTTATGAGTGATCTCTGCTATGAATATCCACCTATTATTTACAACTACAATTGTAATGCACTGATCAATTTTATTTTATAAATACACTGTTAAAACTTCACCAACCTTTGTTTAATCCTTGCATACCATTCTAAAACAAAAAAAGGCTGTCTACCGATTTCTAAAATTTGTATGTATGCCTGTAGTGTTCTACATTTTTGTAAACCAGAATAAAGAACATGTAGAATGTTCCAGCACATAGACTAGTTCCTGGCCTAATGTAAACACTACGCGATTTTGTAAAAGTAGGACAGTGGACCAGTCTAATCAGACCTATGAATGACTATATTCCAAGAACCAACATTTGAATGGAACAGAGAACGGGGACCATGGACTGTCAGGTTATGAAAATGAACAAGGCGTTGATTTCTATACAACCACTATATCCTATGATGATTTAAAGCTATCAATAACAGATCGGCTAATTTATTTATATCTATTTTTAATTTTATTGTAATTAGGTAAAAGTTTTCTAAACATTGTGTATTCCTAATGAAAGGAAGTTTCACAATTGTGTATGATCTTGATTAAATTGTTTGTTTACGGGGGCTCATAGTTAACCGGGCAATTATATTGAGGGTGGTCGACCTCTTACGTAACAAGTACCTTAAGGGAGTGGGTTATAGTATTTTTTATTATGATATACATATAATGCAATACCCCTTGACAAAGTGCAACTTAACACTTACCCTTTGACAAGTGGGGCTCATACAGCTACACTATACCCCCACCCACCACCTGTCAAAGGGGGGGAGGGCTTCATCCTGGATCTGAACATTTTCATTCAAGTAAAGTAATCTGAGCATATAATGAACACAAAGCATTACCGAAAGCAATAATTTCATTAAAAATATAAGAAAAAGGATCAGAGTGAATAGAGTCATTGTCTGCTCTTTTTATATACATGAATATTGTGCATGGAAATTTCTTGCCAGTTCTTTTCATATTGCGATAAAAATATTGTAAGAATTGAGACACACATCTTTGCTGTCAAGTAATATTTTAAATTTGTGAAGTAAAGCAGGATATTGCCTACGTATTCTCTTGTGAGATGAGCTATTTAGGCCAGACTCCGTAAGCAATAATTACATCTTGTTAGGGGAACACACTACACTAATTTGGGGAGGGTTTTCCTGCTGAGTATAGCCGGTGTTTATTGATTTTGCCTGGTAAAAGAGACTGACTGACCTGAGTCAGGTCATACTAGCAAGACAATAAATACGTTTCAAAGGCTGTTTTCAAATAGGACAATACATTTTTAGTGTAAGTAAGGGACGTATTTCTAATAAGTCAGGATGGTAACAGAGAGAAAATTAGTAAGAGAATTTAAATCCATTGGTAAAGATGAATTAGGGTACGAGAGAGTGAAACTTTAGGAATTTATTGAGCGTGGTCTTAGGGAACACAAGGAGCAATTAGCAGCTGAATGAGAGAAAGACAGACAAGCAACTGAACGAAAGAAAGAAAAAGACAGGCAGCTGAACGAGAGAATGAGAAAGGACTTGAACTAGCCAGATTGCATGCCGAGGAAAAAGCTAGGGAAAGGGAACATGTGTTAGCCATGGAGAGACTGAGGATTGAGGCCAAGTTCAGGAGGGGTGAAAAGCTGAACGAGCGTTCAGGGTCCGCAACTAGACGGTCTAAAGACATACAACCAATACAGATCACCATGCCTATGTTCAACGAAAGGACGAAATTGTTTGACATAGTTTGAAAAGTTGGCACTAGTTCAACAGCTACCTAGGGACCAGTGGGCTATCAATATTTCAGCATTCTTACAGGGGGCTGCGAAAGACGTCTACCATAATATGACACCATAAGAGATAGACGACTACGACGCTCTGAAGAAAGCTTTGCTACGACACTATGAGCTGTCAGCGGAAACGTTTAGATAACTTTTTAGAGACTCTTCAAAATGGGCTACAGAAACACATGCGCAATTTCAAAGTCGAGTACGTGTAACTTTTCATAAATGGATAAAATATGTCTGGCACCGCACTAACGTATGAGGGCATATGTGAGGAAATTTTAAAAGAGCTTGTCCTAAGTACTTACAGAAAAGATTTGTGTTTTTGGCGGAGCATGAATTCTCTTCCTTGGATGAGATAAGCATAATGGCAGAGCATTATGAGAGCACACACGCGCATCCAACTAGTTAGAGTGGTAGGGACCGACCTGGAAATGGTGAGCATAGAAGGACCACTGAGGTGGCACCACAAAAACAAAATGGTCAGAATGGTGGGAGGCCAGGGACCAAAATTCCAACCAAGGACATTTCCGTGGATCGGGAAAGACTCCGAGGGGGGGATGAAGGGAGAAGGAAACCTCGGACAGGAGAGGCGAGCCAGTGTGGTTTGGCTGCACGAAACCAAGTCATTGTCGTTAAGGACTGTAGAAAGTATCGTCCGACAATGTTAACTCCGAATACTGTTAAGAAATGAGAAACAGTGGAGTTCTCTAATATAGCGGTAGCTATGGTTAACGGTGAGAAGGCAACCGTACTGTATGATACCAGCTACAGTTATGGAGCCTTGGTAGATAGTAGGTATGTCAAGCCTGGAGATTATACAGGTAATATCGTTGAAGTCCAGTTTGCTAACAGGACGAATGATTCACTTCCAGTCATTAGCACTGACCTTTATTCGCCATATGTAAAGGGACGAATTCAAGCATCGTGTTTGTTGGGACTGTCTCGTGATGTAATATTAGGGTGTAGGTAGGTGTTGCCCCAACCTAACCCTATGACGAGTAACCCTATACATGTTGGGTCAGTTGAGATGAGGGCTAAGAAGCGATATGTTGCTGACCTCCGTAACAAACTGGAAGAAGTTTGTAAATTGGCTCAGGAAAATCTCTGCTGCAAAGGGACGTCAAGCCAAATATTACAACAAAGGGACAAAGGAACGTCACTTTGAGGTGGGTGACAAGGTGTTGTTGCCGTTAGAGCACAACAAACTGCAAGTCTCATGGAGGGGACCATTCAAGGTAATGGAGAAAAAGGGTATACAGAACTACCGTTAAAGGACAGACTGACATCAGATGCCATAGTTAAATTGCCTGACGTGACACAAGATTTTGTCTTAAGGACAGATGCTTGTGATAGAGGTTTAGGGGCAGTGCTATTGCAAGAGCATGATAGAAGCTTATTCCCAGTTGCATATAGTAGCAGGAAATTGTCAACTGCAGAACGTAATTATTTGGTATCTAAAAAGGAATGCTTGGCTATTATCTTTGGGATATCTAATTTCCAAATACACCGCTCCCTCGATAACTCGTGCACAACGGGGGCCAAAAACATCGACCGCACTATAAGCGAGGGCGCGAGTTACCGAGGGACCTATAAAAAAACTAATAAAGATATGGGAGATCGATAGAGACAGGCGAAAGAGGTGTGTGTGTGTGTGTACATTGTTAAATACTCATTTTATAATTGTGCTAAAAATAACTGTGAATAAATATTTCTTTATAAAGGTGTTGCTTGTTTTTCTTTATAAATTACCTTTAATTTCTGGATAAAATATCTTGAAAAGATCGTACAAACAAACATTATTTCACGAGGTATCAGTACTCTTAACATGTGTATCGCTAAACACATTGTGTATTACGTCACTGCTTTTTGTGTTGATTTGGATACATTCTAGTTTTATTGTTTGTTCAAAATGAATTGAGATTTCTTTTATCAAAAAAGATAACATTCATATCGAAAAACGACAACGTAGAAACTTGTGTTGCTCTATAAAAAAAAATCTGCTGTCACTAGATAGATAAATAGATAGATAGATAGATATATAGACAGATAGATAGAGTAAAATGTAAAAATATAAATTCACAAAGATAAACCATTACCAACCATGAATTTAATGGGTCTAAACGTCAGACATGTAAAAAAAAAAAAAAAAAAATTAAAATCGTCCGATAGCATAGACCAGCCTCATCACAATTATAAACTTGGTTGTCTGTATATCCATCAAAGGTCAATATCTCTCCGAGTTGGTTGGGATAACTAGATGCGGCCGCCTGATTTGCTGAACTTATCTCTCCCGACAACGAATTTTGTTTTATTCCATGTTGGCGCTGGAATCTCCAAAGCCATCCATGGCTTGCCATGAAATCTCAATCAGTATCCATAGTTTTGGCCATTTTGAAGGTGTTCACGTTGCTGTGTGAACCAGGTGTACACAGCATCATCTAATTCTGTGTCGTTTGCAGTGCGTGCCCATTTCCTTTTAAATCCATCATCAGAATCAACTTCATGCAAATAATCCCAAAATTTCTGCTCATCCTTGAGCCAACCTCTGAGTGTCGACTCTGCAAGTTTAAGTTCACTACAAACTTTTGATCTTCATTCACCATTACGAACCCTCTCTATGACAGTAAGCTTTTCATTCACCGAGTACGCCTTTCGCTTGATTCCCTTGCTCTCCATGATCACATTTACAAATGATTAGGATAAGTTACTGATTAATATATACTTTAATGACAATAAGTACATACTATTTGAAATCATGTTCGATTGGTCAATTAATTTGATTGATGTTGAGACACGATATTGACCACAAGAGTTTATGCATGTAGGATTTGCTTTCCTTTTAACTTTTGTATTGTACGTCTTTTACCTGATTTGATACAAAAGACCGACTTAACGTGATAAAACAAAGCAGGTCTATTTTAATTGATTTTTACAATGCAACAAACACTTCCCCAAGTCATCAATCAAAACGTAGCCGGCACTTAATTAGGTTTTCACAGATGTGCTCGCGTGCATCGATGTGACAGTCAATTGACTCTTTTCATGTTTGAATAGAAGAGAACATGCAACGATTATACTGCTTACACTGCAACACAATGAAAAGATTAAAACACTAATTTCCCCTGACAAGACATATTTAACTCTTTAACTTCTAATGCTACTGTAGTGGCTCACTGCTATGCCTAGCTGCTGGGGTCACTACTGCAGCTGATTTTGTGGGCTGACTACCAGAGCCAAATGCTGCTGCAGCCAAATGATAACTTTTTAGCTGATGTATGGTTGGATTGTGTTAGTTATTTTCTCTCTAATAAACTGATTATAGGCTAAAATCATGCATATATAAAAGTTATAACTATATCTGTTTGATTATTTTATCCTGCTGAAATCCAGGAATATAACACAAAACACTGCTTGTAAACACTAAACACTGCTTGAAAACACTAACATTTATCCAGGAATATAACACAAAACACTTTTTTTATACACTAACATTTATCCAGGAATATAACACAAAACACTGCTTGTAAACATTAACATTTATCCAGGAATATAACACAAAACACTGCTTGAAAACACTAAAATTTATGCTGGAATATAACACAAAACTGCTTGTAAACACTAAAATTTATCTGGGAGTCTTTTATACCAAGTTATTTATCAAATATATACATTTAATTACTAACACTGTTACCTAGTCACTATGTTCCACTATTTCTTAAGTAATTCCTCGTGATATCTATTTAAAGAAAAAATCTATTTCTTTTTTCCCCTCATCTAAAACGAAAGTTGAGCAGACGCTTTCTGTAAACTCTGTTACTTTCAGTGCATGTGGTTCTCTTGTCCACACTTCGTCGTCTTCATCATCAGTTTCTGTCTCAATTTCTGACAGACTTGATAAAGAAGATATATCAATATCACTACCAATACTTCTTAATTCATGGTGGTCAATATCATCCTCAGAAAAACCGGAAAAGTCGGAATCTGAATCGCTATCGTAAGAGAACGCCATGGTTTCTACTGTCAACTACAAATGCATGTATTAACAAACATGCGGTACAAATTTGAAAAAAGGAACCGGATTTAGTAAGAACAATCATTTGTTAACTCTAATTTGATTGGTTGAATAGACTTTTACTTCCATATATTGACCAATACGACCGGTTGTAACAATGTCATACAGAGCGGATCTATCCGTCACTAGGGTATAGGAAGCATATAAGGCAAGCGAATATATCCGTCACCGGGAGTAATAGTGCTCTGTTTACAAGCGGATTTATCAGTCACTGGTGAGGCTAGGCATATTTAGGCAGCAGATATACACATCAGTCGTAGTGAAAGAGTTAATTAGCGTTCAACTGTTAGCATTTACTATAATTCATTGATCTCTGTTTCGCCGTACATGTACAGTATTATTATTTACAGTGAACTGAGAAAATATTTTTTTACGACAAAAAGGTAACAAGATATGTGATTCCTTATTAAAACATGAAAATTTCACGATGTTGATTCTAACTTTTCGGGCACTAACCGCCATTCTCGATGATAAAACGGGCGATATATCAAGGTTTCATTCACCAGTTCTGATCATGATTTTCTTCATTTGTTAAAAATATTTTCTTTAAAAAAAAAAACGGGATCCACGCCAGACACCGCGTTATAAGCGGGTTCACGAGTTATCAGGACGCGAGTTATCAAGGGAGCGGTGTACCTATATGGTCAAAAATTTATTTTGGAAACAGACCACCAACCACTCGCCTATTTGGCTTAAACTAAGTTCACAAATGGACGATTAATGAGATGGTCACTATGTGAGAATGTGGGGGATGATTGTTAAAGTAGATTAGGGATGTCTGAGGTGAATAGGTCACCCAAGGATATGTAATGGAACCAGACTAGATTTCCAAAAATGTGGAGAGTAAAAAACTGATTTTACTCTTAAAAGGGAGCCTATGTGAAGGGGAAATCTCAGGTGATCTATTAATAATCCATTAGTTGAGGCCAGAGAACCATTAGTTAGATTTATGGAGACAAGCTTGTGTCAAAGGGTGTTCTGTCTAGTATAGTGTTATTCCTTTAGAGTGGGACTATTGTTACTAATTAGAACCTTTGTTAATTCAGCAGCCAGACTGACTGCTAAAGACATTGTCAAGTTTCATTTTCATGGAAAAGTGTCAAACTTGAGAAAACGCAGAAATTCTGTTACTTAAAAAAATGACCAGGTCAGGTTGACCAGACGTAAGCAACTCAGGAATTAAGAGCGGCAAAATACATCTGATTCTGATTGGTCACAATTAAATAAGGAGTGTGTTTTCACACAATATTTAATAGGATTTAATCTCGCCCCATTGAAATCAGAAATTAGTCTGAATTTTTCCTGTAAGAAGACAAGAGATAGAATTCGCTAAGACTCCAGATGTTATTTGAGAGAAATACATTCGTTAAGGAAGTGTGGTCCAAAACCGCCAAAACAAAGGTTGAGTGACACAAAGGTATAGTGTCACAATTTCATGTCATTTGTTGATGCAGTTTATATAATGTTTGCTTTAGTTTACAGGTCTTGCATGATCTCGTTTGATACTTTTACCTTAATTCTAAATTAAGAATGATGCAGTGTTAATTTTTGTCATAAAACACTATGCTGAGTTATGAATAGGAAGTGTTACATTCATTCTTGGATAGGTTTGAAGTATTGTTTTATCATCTTGATTGCATAATGATTAGGTTGTAAGAATTTAATGCCTTACATTACTTAATATCATATACGTAAATACATGTGAATTCACCGAACTTAGATTTTATAGATGATTTAGCGTCAGTATATTCAATTTATTTGCTGTGTTAATTAAGGCAGGGCCACAATTCAAAGCCTCGATGTATAGTGCATTATTGTATAAGGTCAAGGCTTAACGAATTAGCTATTTGTTCAACTACAGTCATTTGAGGACGTGTAGTTAATTACTAGCCGTAAAGTCTGTTTACCACTGATAGAAATATCTGATTTTCGAACCAGGAATAATGAGAATTCTCAGCTGTACCAATTATCACGAGAGACTTGGGGTTGTATAATTTCTTTTAAAAGGGAGAAAATAGATTTTTGGAATGTCTTAAGGTTACGTAAACTGAGACGTACATTTGGAAAAGAAATTGAAAAACAGGAATTGCAGTGAGGGCATGATACAGTGGAAAATTCCAGAATCAAGCGGAGATTCTATGTGTGCAGGGATTATCTAGAGACAGATGATAGGAAGTGTCTTATAGAACCAATGTCTGAACGGAACAGAGAACGAGGACCGTGGACTGTCAGGTTATGAAAACAAACAAGGCGTTGACTTCGATTGTACCACTTGATCCTATGATGATTTAAAGCTATCAGTAACAGATCACAGCTAATTTATATCTATTTCAAATTTCATTGTAATTCGGTGAAAATTTAATTTCTAAACAGCTTGTATTCCTAATGAAAGGCAGTTTCACAATTGTGTATGTTCTTGATTAATTTGTTTATCTTTACAGGGGCTTGTAGTTGTTTGCTCAACATACCTGCTCAGTTTACTCTATATATTCTCATATTCGAACCGGGCAATTATATCGAGGGTGGTCATCTCTTACGTAACGAGTACCAAAAGGGCGTGGGTTATAGTATTTATTATTATGATATATATATAATACAATACCCCTTGACAAAGTGGGACTTAACACTTACCCTTTGAAAAGTGGGGCTCGTACATCTACACTATACCCCCACCCACCACCTGACAGTTCCTCATTTTTATTTCTTCAATTTATGTTAGAAATACTGAAACCAGAAATTACAAATAATTGATGTGGACTGTTCTAAAAACCAGAAAATGACAGTGAACTGTCTATCTCCTTGTTTACATCAAACACCAGTAAGTCAACAGTGGTAAGGACACTTTTGTGACAGATTAGAAAATATAAAACAATGAATGAAGCTAGAAAGTTTTATACATTTTGAATGAAACTACTAGGTTTTATGCATTTTTTATATTGTTGATGCTTTTCGTTTTCAAAATTGGTCAAGGTATACAAACAAATGGGATGATGTGCCAATACAATAGACATGTATGAATGAATACAGGGTGCAAAAACCTGGGGAAAATTCATAACATAACCATGCATTTACAACTAATGTACATTGATGTACAAATTTAGCCCTCTCAGCCTCCAATTCAGTGTGCAAGTGCAATGAAATATACTCCAAACTGTTGCCTAGGACTAGAATGAACATATACATATGCATATACTTTTATTTTGTGCAGGGTAATATGATAGTGAGCTCATCTCAACTTCTCAGAAGTGAGCTATAGATGGAATTCACTTGCTCACCAGGAAAGCTGTGCAGATTTGAGGCTAAAAGTCTGAATTTTTTGTGAAATTTCTGTACTCACTTCATAATAAATGCTTACCTTTCAATTTTACACAGCAAAGACATGTACTTGTAGTATTCTGCCTCTTCCATGTCCATGGACAGAATAAGCCTATCATTTAACTTCAGATCTGTTTTTAAGCGAAAGCCCCACAAGTCTGCAAAGTTGCACAAAATATTTGACAACTTCTTTGATTTGCATGCCTCATAGAATTGGGTCAATTCTTCTTTAGTTTCTACTTCAAAAGTAAAAATGATCTGCTCATCTATGTAACGGATACTCCTTATGGTGATGCAAGGAATCTTTTCAATATTACTGAATCTTTTATTCAAAATAAGTAACTCTTCAGAAAATGACTTGCAAATGGCACTCAGACAATCTGGCTTCAATTCCTGTTGCATCTCTGAAGACACTTTCAGAGGCAGCTGAAAAGCTGTGAATAGAAATTTTGCTAATATTATAGCTAAGTAGAAAAAAGATTAGAAATAAATGCAAAGCCTAAAATGCTATACCAAAGAGAATGCTAATGAAAACTGGATATCATAATCAGAGAATACCGTTTTTTATGCACTTCCATGTGGTTTGGTGCTTTACGGCAATTCAACACGTTGTAGGTTATTAGGTGCAGAGGCAACTGGAGTAAATTGCCTTGCCCTATAAATAGCATACCAAGATAGCTGATCTATGCTGCTCCTACATAGTAAGGAAAGATTGTTCTTACAGATTTTACACACCTAACTGCTGTCAATTGAATTTTTCATAATCTGATAATATGATCATCATCTTCATATTTAAGTTGTCTTTAACTGATGAATCTTTGGTTATCTACCTGTCATTAATACTTGAATGTTTGAATCAATTCAAATGGCTGGCTTCCCAGTATCTCCGCTGGCAATGTGAGATTGTATTTGGGACTAGAAATAAAGCTTAATGCATCATTCTCATTAGAGTTAAATAATTATTAGACAGAGCTGTTTATATTTTGGCAATTGGTCATTTGCACTGACCTGCTGACTTTACAGTTCTTATTTCTTTTGTTGCAATAAAAGAAGTATTCAAAGAATTTACATTAAAAAAGTTTGATATTATACATGTAATTATTTGTGGTAATGTTGGTAACAATATACTTCTGCCACATATTGATATGATTCACTATACATAGCCTACAATATGATACACTATTGATAAACATATCAACATCTCTTTCAATTTTTGGAAGGTTTATCAGTGCTAGGTTGGTGCAGTCTTATATGTGTTGACAGACTGGTAATATTTCAAGCATGGAGAGTACAGATAGACAGAGGGTGACTTGTCATCTGTTCATAGGTCATTTTCATCTTTGAAACAAGATTAAAAATATCCTTTTCTTATCAATGAAATATCTTTAAAAAAGGGGCATATTTTCTTGAACTTTTCTAAAGAATAAATATTACCAAAAAAACATATTTTTTAAAAGGAAGAATAAAATAGTCCTTCTCTCCACAATAATGTCATGTTCTCTCTCAACATTTCACAAACACACACACTCACAGAGACACTTAAGTTTCATTAATATAATGATTTTGATTAAAATCATAATTTTATTAATTGTTCCCATCTCAAAAACTTTGGCAGTAGTAATAATGATTATGTGAAATGTTACATTAGTTTCTAATTTGTTTCAAAAACTTGCACCCTAAAAACAGTGTAGAATATGATCTTTCTTCAATCGGTAAATTTCATGGATTATATAACATCTTAGTTGTGCTTGTGCATGTCAAATATCATAGTCCTATTTGGGCCATAAACAAATCCTACATTAGCTGTATTCTGAAAAACAAACCAAAAACAACCCCAAAGGGACTCAACTTTACAGTAAGAATAACAAAAGTTTGACCTATCCTATTCTGCAGTCTCATTCTAATGCCATAAAATAAATGTTAGTTAGCACAGTCAAATGACAATAAATACAAAATTACCGGTGTGTATGTGTGATTCTAATTTTTAATGCAGCTTTAAAAATTTTCAGTCATATCGCTACAATGTTTGCAGTGTGGCAGTTTATAGTGATCTTCTGAACTGTGGCATCATGCCTCAAACATGCAGCATGATATCCCACCCAGTCACATTATCCTGACACTTGGCCGACCAGTCCTAACACTAACTTCTTTATGCTGAGCGCCTAGTGAGGTAGCTGTTAGTAACATTTTTATGTCTTTGGTATGATTCAACATGGAAACCAAACCCACGACATTCCGCATTCAAGGACACTCTAACCACTAGGCCACCATAGTGGTTCATTATGTTTTTGAAACTAATGAATGAAACTAATGAATTAAAAACAATTATCAACAAACATTTCTAACAAAGAACTTACCCTTATCTTCAGAACTCATGAAAAGGGATAAACTAATATTGGTTTCTCCTTTGCTGATATTAAAATAGCCAACATTTTGGCCATATCAGACAATAGGTTGGCACCATTTTCATTTCGGATTAACTATATACTACAAGAGAAGTCTTCCAGTGGAACCCCCATGCTGATGTTGCAATTAGTTCAGAAGGAGTAGCAACAATAAAAATTTAAAGTTGTCACTTTGGTGGCGATATTTGATATCTTTGCTGACATCATTTAGGACTAACTACCATATATACTCGTGTATAAGCCAAAACATTTAGGAAAAAAATAAGGCCTGGAAGAAGAGGGTGGGTGGGAAGTCAGCTTATCTGCGGGCCAAGGTCCAAGTCTTAAATTTTTAATGCTTTTTTCCCTTGATTTCCAGTATTTATTGTTTCTGTCGATTGCCGAAGATGATATCACATGCCTAATGATGCCACATGTCATTAAGTGAAACAAATATTTTTTTTCTAACTTAAGTGGTTTGATAGTGAATTAAAAATATGTTTTAACGTACTTGACGTCTATTTGACAGATGTTCATCCACCAGACGTGTTATTTGAGACACGGTGGTATATGTATTTTCCATAAGAAACACCATATTAGTAATCTCCAGTCAAGTATTTAACCCTCAGCTAATCAGTAATCATTAACCTCTACGGTATCGTACAAATGCACGCTAGCTTATTTCAGTGTAAATATGAAAAGAATCTACGTAAAAAAATAAAAGAATTATGATACTGAATGTATATACAACAAAAATTTTGATCGAGAGTAGAAATACATGTACGATAGTCTTAAAGGAACAATAGCTAGATGTTCTATAGGGGTTTGTTGTGCGTACACTTAGGAAGGGTAAATAACAGTGCAATATACGAGTCAGCATGAATAATTGTAAAACAATATAATTTGTGGGATTTCTTTGGAATGTGTTTTAGAAGTAATCAGCAGCCACATTTTATATACTACTGTTGTTTAGTTGTTTGTAAAGCAAAGTGGTTTGTTAGCGGTAGAGTATTGTACAATAGCTGCCATATGCTTAATATGTGGTAAATGCCTAGAGAATAATAGGTTTGTTTTGTTGCACAATGCCAATGACTTTACTAATAGATGCCAACTCTCAGATGTATTGTTTAATGAGATATGGAAGTGGACATGGTTTCTGCTCAAGTTATAAACTGTCACAACACTTGACAATGACGACTTATATGATATATGATGAAAGCACCCCCATAACAGAAGCCGAGTTTCGTGAACTGTTTGGCGAGTCTGATACAGAGCCTTAGAATTGATTTTATTTCAACATATAAATTTGCTTTCTTCCTTTCATTTTATTTTCATTTTGCTTTCTTCCTTTCATTTTATTTAATAATGAGATCTGCCTAAATAAACGTATTCTAAACTCACTTTGTGCATCTTGTGATGTACTTAGAAATTATGGGTTGGCTTATACGCGGCTCATGCACTTTGTAACAGTTTTACCAATTCAGTGTGTGTGGGGGCGTCGGCTTATACGCAAACGGGCTTATACGCGAGTATACATGGTAGATATAGTGAAACCCCATGCTGATATGATTATCGATTCTTCTGGTGAATCACCGCACAAGATTTTCAAGATTGCAACTATGGATGTCAAAGTAAAATCATGTTTATTAAGAACAAACAATACATCATTCAAAGTCTTCTGATGAAAAACCCATGCCAATATGACTTTCCATTCTGGATGAGTCGCAATAACAAGATTTATAAGATCCCTGCCATGATAGCCTTACTAGATGTCAGATCAGCGCCATTTTCTTTGGATCAATCACACATGACAAAAAGTCTTTAAGAAAAACAAAACAGTTTGATTTAACCAAAAATTCAGTTGGAGTAACTAAAATATGATTTCATGACAGCTGCTGTGGTTGGTCATATTAGATGTCTGAGCAGCATTATTTTTATTCAGGACCATCTTGGTCATGGGTTGAATGCGTACAATGCTGATATGCCAACAGTCCTTTGTTGGATCACAATAACACAATCTGCAAATATATCTTTTTGTTTGTATTTCACTATAATTTCAAGCGTCTATTTCCAAGAATTGTTATCAAAACACTTCTGTATTTCCAAAGAATAAATATTTTGAATATTTCCAAATCAAATACTGTGCACAACAACTTGATTCTGCTTGCATAAATGAATAATATTTACAGTGACACCATTATGTAGTCTTCTACTTCACCTCAGGTCACAATTAACATTTTCTATTTTCTTAAAAACATTACCTAATGAAAAATAACCTTCTAGAAAGTTCTTAACAATTATCCAAAAATGTTAGTTATTTTTAGAAAGTGTGTTACTAATATTATACATAATATATAACCTAGAAAATGTCAGATACACCAGGTAAATTGATGAGGAATCCCAATAAACTAGACTCAGCACCAAAACAAACACATTTACTTCTATTAATAATGATCCTGATAATAAACCCATATACACATGGAATATTTTAGCTATGTATTATTAGTTAACAGAATAAAATATTGAAAAAGCAATAATTCTAGGCAAACAGAACTTGATTTTGGACAACATACAATGGTATATTAAAATAGCATATAATAAAATGTAAATAAAGTTTTTAAAAAACATGATTAACAATTGTCCAAGTAGTTTGGGAATAATAGTGTTAACAAACTTGCTGTATTATGGTGAACAGTCCAGCCCATAAACTGTATCAATGACAAGTAGAGCTAAAACTTGACCAATAGTGTATAACTACTCTATATGTACAGTACAGTATCTACAAATGTAACCCCCACAGCCCAATCTGGCACAATCCACACCCAAAACCCTAAACCAAGTTTTGTGCATCTATCTTTGATGGTATAGGATTGTAAGGACACTACATACATATGGATATAGCAGTGTACACACAAATCATTACCATTTGTACTGATATACATACAGACCTACAATTCCCACTTTGAAATTATAGGGTTAATAATGAATCAGAAGTCAGAATTAAACAATTGGCTGGAACGAATTCTTACCAAATTTTTTCCTCTTCAGCAATGAAGTTGCCATCCTGACAAATACACCTACATGTAAATAAAAAATGTTGATTTGAGTTAACATAGTCTCAGAAATGCATAAATTCAATGGTTAATTATCATAATACATGGATGCACCCTCACTCTAAGCATTGGAACCTCATCATTGTCAGGAAAAGGGACAAGAAGGATGTGTGCATGTCAAAGTCATTGTGCAGCACTGACTGCTTGATAGATCAATGCCTCATCACCACCAAGCTCAACATCCACATTCAGCCCAAAAAGTGCACAGGAAAAAAAGGTTCATAAACAACTAAACATCAATGTGATAAATTATGGTGTTATAAAATATAAGTAATTTGCAGCTCGTTTAAACATAATTTTCACACTTCTCAGCCTTAAATATTAACTTTCAGGGAATTATATCTATATCAATGGTCAACAAAATAAGATATATTTAAATACATATATGAAGCCATAAAGGACTTGTAGGGTTGCTAGGCACAATAAATAACTGTAACAATGTTTTAATATCACGTTCAGTGATATTTTGGAGTATTAATATATTGATAATTTGGGTGATTGTGATTGGCACTTACTTCGTATAGGTTTGTATCCCATTGTCAATGTTGGTCCAAATCGGTCTTTTTGATCATTGTGGTTTGTTCTCTTTTAAATTGTCTAACACTATTTAGCATAGTATATTCATTTACTGAGAAATAAATTCTGATTTGAATATCTTCACATCAAGTGTCCAAATATTGAGTAATTCCACTCATGTTTCCCTCATGCACTTACAACCAATGTTGCCAGATACTTTTTTTCAATTCCTGCACATGTACCTTTAAAAAGTAGCCCATAAACTGCCCAATTTATATATTAAAATCTGAAGAGTAAATAAGAACCAAATAACATAAATTATCACTACAAACATTTATTCATCTGTAACTTCAAAGTATTCGTCAGGTAGAACGTCCTCATTGTGATCAGCAGATTCAGTTGTCGCATAAATTTTCGAATTGAAATTACTCAGCATTGCTGCAGATGGGACAAATCCATTGCAACAGATCCTGTTGTGCTTCATATAGCTTTGATGCGTAACAAAGCTTCCATCATGCTTTGCCCCATCCTGTTTCTTAGCTTCATTTTAATCAGATTCATTTGAGAAAAAGTTCTTTACGCAAGCATCTGTATGCTTTGCTACATTTATCCAAAAGTGCTCAGCTTCATTATTACTATACTGTGGCCAAGAGATTAAACTTATTCGTATCCACTGCTGCTCCAGGTCTCCCAAATTTCCCTTGTACAGAGGAAAAAGGACAACGTTGACAACTGCAGCTTCTGTTCTCCAAGGACGACAGAATGTGAGAGATCAGCCACAGATTCAAGCTGCTCAACATTTTTGCCGGCAATCTCAAAAGCAGTTCCTTAAGTAGTTCCAATAGATAATGACAACAACACTCAATTTTGGAGTCGTGCAGCTGCAAGTTGAATTCAATGCCAAAGTTGATCGCTGCTAAATGAAAATGGCTAGAACTGTTCACTAAATCAAATGCTATTATTGCTCCCCACAACAGGAATGTGGTTGGTCTTACAATTCGCAGTATCACGTTTTGATATAACGTTAGCAGTTCAGTCAGCAACTTTACAGAACTTGCTCTCTCTGATTCAAATAATTTATTCACTTTGTTCAATTCAAGTAAAAAACATCAAGTAAAGTTTATTTTCCAGTAAGCTGAACATCTGATACATTAGCTCAGTGGTATAGTCATGCTGCTCGTCTTTGACTATCTGAAAATGAAGTTTCAGTTCATCGTATTGATCAGGGACCCAGTCAACGCAGGCGGCAATAGATAGCCAACAAGTGTCCGACAATTTCAGAATTTTAAGTGGTTGTTTACCCACATAATTGCATTCAAATAACCGGTCATACTTCAATCGGCGAATGGTACTGTTGGCAAACCAGTTGTATGTCTCTGATATCATGAATTCAACATTTCTTGGTATATTCTTCTGTGCATGTGATGAACTTAGCTGAATTGAATGACATGCACTTTATATGCACAAGATCTGGACAAAATTCATGAAATCGTGTCATTACTGAATTGTTTTTACCAGTGTTACAGCCATCAGTTGCTAAGCCCAAACATTTGTTAATTGGTACTTTACTGACGTTAAGAAATTCGGTAATTACAGTATATATTCCTTCTGCTGTTCCAGATCCAACTGATATTATTCAAAGAAATGTAGTGACAATAGATTTCTGTCAAGAACTGTAGTATCATACCATGACCCAAAGTTGTTTTTGTGAGCCAATGTCAGTGCTTTCATCAATTATTAAGGAGTATGCTGTCTACTTTCTACTGTTTGACTAGATTAAGTCGGAGATTAATTCTTCATGCACTGCTATGCTGACCAAGTTCTTGATTAGTGCAGAACATTCTGTTCAGTGGAGTGGTATGTCTTTACCAGAATTGTGCTCTCCAATGTGATCTACTGTTGCAATACTGGAATGGCAGGCCACATGTGCAGCCAGTTTCAACTCATCTACCTTAATGGAGTTGTCAACAATTTTTACATCACAGCTGACATCATGTAAAGTTCGGGCATTTGAAAATGGTGCAGCGTTGCGTTTATGTTTCGTCGTTTCAGCATGATTTACCAAACTGCCATGATGGGCACGAATCATACATTTGCAGTATTGAGAGAATGCTTTAATATTGTCATCAGGCACAATGCATATCCAGTTCTTTAATGCAGCATCTCTTTCAAAATTTTTGGTGTATCGTTTCTCGTAATGTGACCACTTACCCATATTAAACTAGAACTGAAATTGATATTTAGCAAATAAAGAATGAACTACTATGATTTCAACCGATTAAATTTAACAATATTTATAACACTGATAAAGTTATAATAAAGCCTCTGCCTTACAGGCTACAATTACAAGCATAAATATGCTAGCTTAATTGAAATTTGGAATTAGAAGTGCGCTTCGTTCTTCCGGTTCTGGAATTTTTTTTTTTTTAAAGTATGTCAAATAACCTAATGGAGATACATCAAGAATAATGGATTCATTCAGATTTTTTTAGATATTATCATCACTAGCGCCAATTTGAAATTTAATGCGGAGAATTAAATAGCAATTTGATGCAGCACAAATTAAAGCAACATAAATCAGAAACCTGCCAAAAAAAACGCAACCCGCAATCTAAAAATATTTCATGCAACCAAATTTTGAAAGCAGCAATGGGCGAAAAAAATGCATATCTGGCAACTCTGCTTACGACCTCAATTCTTCCCATCAATCTCCGCACAAGACCAATGGGTCTCAAGGGTATAAATACCAGTCATGTGCCATGTTCTGCAGATGCATTCTGACCGGCAGAGACTATATGTACAATAAGAGAATAGTGTATAAGAGAGCTAATATTACTGCGGTACACTTACTATAGAGATCGCATTGTAACAATATAAACACGGATGATAAAACATTCCAAATGATATGAAATAAACCTACAATATATTATTCAGTATTGAAGATTGATGCCCCCCCCCTTCAGAATTAACAGTGCTATACTACAGTATGTTGTGTAACCAATGTCATATACATTTATATTGACTCGAGTGATACAACATTAATCTAATCTGATGTTATTTAAGTGATGCATATGGACATTCAAGTAAATAAATATATAAAACTATCAGTACCATTGTTATGGTAAATAACTAAACAAGTATAGAAGGGAGCATTCATTGTAATATTCCTACAGGGAGTATTCATTATTTTTATAATACATTAATGTGTCATTTATTTGGCTATAAAGAAGAAAAGCAATTCTAAATTTATATTTCAAAGTATTAGTGCATTCTGGACCATAACAATACAAAATTCACTGGGAAGCACATTTGAGTGGCATCAATTTTCATGTGTTCCCATTTGTTTTGGGTTGTATTCTACCCTGAGAAGTACATTAACCGTTTTCAGTGACTGTTTGATTAAGTACATTCTTAACTTTACACTGTGCCACATATTTATGTGATGAAATAATTTTAGGTGTTATCAACTCATTGTGGACCTATTTCAGAGTTCTGGACTGAAACATGATTTCATTCATGATCTGTTGGTGCATATTACACAGTTAATATTTACGATTACAAGAGTTTATTAAATGGTTGAAACTTAAATAACTTTCTGTAATGTGAATAAAACTCCAAGTTGACTTCTGGTCAAAACTGACTTTGTGCTGAGGTAAAGCTCAGGACGTTAAATCACCAAGCTGAAATGGATCAGTAGCGAACAGTCTCTCAAGGATGCACTGGAAGAACATCTGAAATACACCCTCTCGACAATCAGAATGTGGAGACCGATTGGGCAGCATTCAGAGAGCTGGTCTACAGCACAGCTTCGAAAATCCCAGGACCCTCAACCAGAAAATGTCAAGACTGGTTTGATGAGAACTGTGACGAGATCAAGCAGCTGCTGGATGAGAAACACTGCCTACATCACACCTACCTCAACAGCCCCAAGTCCACATCTAGGAAAGATGCGTACAACAATATATGCAGAACTGTACAGCAGAAACTCAGTCTGATACAAGACACATGGCTGAACAACAAAGCTAATGAAATCCAGTGCTACACAGGTCAGCATGACATGAAGGACTTCAACAAAGCCCTGAAGAAGTGTATGGACCTATATACTCTGGATCATCCCCCCTTCTCAGCGCATACGAGAAAACACTAATTACTGGCAAAGATAAGATTCTTCAAAGATGGGCTGAACACTTTGACAACATCCTGAATTGCCCTTCATCCATTAACGATGAAGCCATCAGTCGTCTACCACAATTACCCATCAACAAAGCACTGGATGACCCTCCAACCTTGCTGGAGACACAGAAAGCAATACACCTGCTCTTCAGTGGCATATAGAACCTGGTTCAAATGCCATCCCAGTTGAAGTTAACATGGAAGGGGGCACAGCCCTGATAAAAAGGCTCTACCAACTGTTTTTACTGACATAACAGCAAGAGACAATCCGCCAGGAATTCAATAATGCTTCCACCCGTTTAAGCACAAACGGAACTGCCAGACTTGCCACAACCACCAGGGTATATCTTTACTCTTAATTGCACGATAGATTCTCACTAGAATCCTATTGAACCACCTCAATACGCACCTTGAACAGGGACTACTGTCACAAAGCCAGTGTGGATTCCAAAAAGAATGTGGGACCATCGACAATGTTTGCCACGAGGCTGCTACAAGAGAAATGTCAAGAGCAAAACACAGACCTTTCCTCCATTTTAGTCGAGTTGAGAAAGGCATATTTGATACTGTCAGCAGAGAAGGCTTGTGGAAGGTAATAGCCAAGTTACAGATGCCCAAGAAAATTTATATCCATGGTGCAGTATTTTCACTATGGCATGCAGGCATGAGACCAGAACAACTGAGAGACATCTGAGAAATTCCCAGTAACCAATGGTATCAAGCAGGGTTGTGTTCTGGCACTGACACTGTTTAGTCTAGTGTTCTCTGCCATGCTGACTAATGATTTCAGAGACTGAGAGGTTGGAGTCTGCATCAGGTACCATACAGGTGGAAAACTATTCAATCCCAGGAGGCTTCAAGTGAAAACCATGGTTATAACAGACACCAACAGGGATTTCTTATTTGCTGATGACTGTGCCAATAATGCTGGCTCAGAAGCTGACCTGCAATGCAGCATTGACAAGTTCTCCAGCTCCTGCACAAGCTTTAGTCTCACCATCAGTACCAAGAAGCCTTAGGTCCTGCATCAGCCAGCCCATGGAAAGCCCTTTGCTGAGCCCAAAATCACCGTCAACGGCCAAAAACTCAATGTATTGACAACTTCACCTACTATGGCAGCACACTGTCACTATTGACAATGAGATGAAAACCTTCACACTGCCAGAGCAAACTTTCAGCAGATTGTACGCCAATGTCTGGAATAGAAGAGGCATCAGCATCCAGACCAAACTGAAGGTCTTCAGGACAGTTGTGCTTCCCACACTACTTTGCGCATGTGAAACATGGACAGTGTACCAATGTCATGCATAGCCAAGAAGATGACCCACTTTCCGACCATAGATCTCCAGAAAATCCTCTACATTAAGTGGCAGGACAAGGTCTCCACAGCATCCACACTATCCTGATGTAGTCCCAGCTATGCTGGGCGGTACATGTTGACACGTGCCAGACCAATGGCATATAGAACCTGGTTCAAATGCCATCCCAGTTGAAGTTAACATGGAAGGGGGCACAGCCCTGATAAAAAGGCTCTACCAACTGTTTTTACTGACATAACAGCAAGAGACAATCCGCCAGGAATTCAATAATGCTTCCACCCATGTAAGCACCAATGGAACTGCCAGACTTGCCACAACCACCAGGGTATATCTTTACTCTTAATTGCACGATAGATTCTCACTAGAATCCTATTGAACCACCTCAATACGCACCTTGAACAGGGACTACTGTCACAAAGCCAGTGTGGATTCCGAAAAGAATGTGGGACCATCGACAATGTTTGCCACGAGGCTGCTACAAGAGAAATGTCAAGAGCAAAACACAGACCTTTCCTCCATTTTAGTCGAGTTGAGAAAGGCATATTTGATACTGTCAGCAGAGAAGGCTTGTGGAAGGTAATAGCCAAGTTACAGATGCCCAAGAAAATTTATATCCATGGTGCAGTATTTTCACTATGGCATGCAGGCATGAGACCAGAACAACTGAGAGACATCTGAGAAATTCCCAGTAACCAATGGTATCAAGCAGGGTTGTGTTCTGGCACTGACACTGTTTAGTCTAGTGTTCTCTGCCATGCTGACTAATGATTTCAGAGACTGAGAGGTTGGAGTCTGCATCAGGTACCATACAGGTGGAAAACTATTCAATCCCAGGAGGCTTCAAGTGAAAACCATGGTTATAACAGACACCAACAGGGATTTCTTATTTGCTGATGACTGTGCCAATAATGCTGGTTCAGAAGCTGACCTGCAATGCAGCATTGACAAGTTCTCCAGCTCCTGCACAAGCTTTAGTCTCACCATCAGTACCAAGAAGCCTTAGGTCCTGCATCAGCCAGCCCATGGAAAGCCCTTTGCTGAGCCCAAAATCACCGTCAACGGCCAAAAACTCAATGTATTGACAACTTCACCTACTATGGCAGCACACTGTCACTATTGACAATGAGATGAAAACCTTCACACTGCCAGAGCAAACTTTCAGCAGATTGTACGCCAATGTCTGGAATAGAAGAGGCATCAGCATCCAGACCAAACTGAAGGTCTTCAGGACAGCTGTGCTTCCCACACTACTTTGCGCATGTGAAACATGGACAGTGTACCAATGTCATGCATAGCCAAGAAGATGACCCACTTTCCGACCATAGATCTCCAGAAAATCCTCTACATTAAGTGGCAGGACAAGGTCTCCACAGCATCCACACTATCCTGATGTAGTCCCAGCTATGCTGGGCGGTACATGTTGACACGTTCCAGACCAATGGCTGCCTAAGAGATTCTTCTATGGTGAGCTACAGCAAAGACAGCGATCCCACAGAGGTCAGAAGAAATGTTTCAAAGACATTGAAAACTGCACTGAAAGCATTCAAAATAAACCTGATTCCTAGGAGCAAACAGCAAGCAATCAAGTCGTCTGGCATTCCTCCATACACAAAGGCTCCAAACCGTGCGAATCTAGCAGGACAGCAGCTACAGATCTGAACAGGCAAGCCAGAAAAGCAAGTGCCATCAACCGTCCTGGAGATGTCCCACTCATTTCTGTCCCATATGCAAACATTCCATGCAAGGGTTGGCCTCATAAGCCACCTGTGCACACACAGAACAGAACCAGCCACTCAAACTCAGATGACTAGACAGGTCCTCATTAAATCAACAGATGCACAACAACAACACTTCAGGTGTCTTCCACACAAAAAACATGTTTGCTAAAATTACTCCGTGAAATTATAGACCCATTTCTATACTATGAGTTTTATCATAGATGGGGTTTTTTAACATGTAGCAAAACAGGTTTATAACTACTTCTATACCTTTTCCATTTTCCACAAGGAGCAGCCAGGTTTCTGCAAAGATTATCAATGTCAAATAGCTCAAACAAAATTAATTAATGTCTGGAAGAAATGATTAATGGCAACCTAAATGGCATAATATTTCTAGATTTTAAGAGAGCCTTTGATTTAGTCTTGCATGATATTCTGCTGACTAAACTACAATGGTATGGATTATATCATTCAAATAAATGGATTAATTCACATGTTAAGTGATAGCAAGCAGCAAATCTCTATGGAAAATGTCCCCTCTGTCCACTATTAAATAAGGCATGATGTTCCACAAGGCTCTAAACTGTGGCCCATTCTCTTTCATTTATTTGTCAATGACCTTCTACTCTGATATGTTTGCAGATGCAAGAACAATTCTTCATTAAGCACCAATGTCTATACCCTGGACAGAATTCACAAGTTTAAAAAACAAGCAGCTTGGCTAATTCTTGATGTTGCCATTGATGCATTATCATCAGACATGTTCAAAGAATTAACATAGTTATGAACAGACAATAGAACTAAACTTCTGCAAGCGGAGTTTATATATATATATATATATATATATATATATATATATATATATATATATATATATATCAAAGATGTTTGAGAGGAGACCATACTATAAATAAAGGTACAAATTACCGAAGGACTTCTGAAAAATAAGGGATCCATCTCCACTGAACATTGAGCAGTGGGATGGGAAGGGAGTGTAAATGTACTGTTTATTGCCTGGTAGTGGTATTAACGGGTACCCAGGCAACCAGGTACCTGACCATAGTGAAAAACCCAGGCACTGAAAATTAATGATGAGTACCCATTCACAAAAATAATTTGTCAACAACACTATCAAAATATCATATATAATCAGCAGTATGATGGTCTGAGTTGCAGCTCCAGTCTATATTTAGGAGTAGGACCACCCGTTTTGCATCAGCATTTTCAACGATCTAGCTTCTCTGTGTGCCGCAGATGACAAAGCTGCATTGGTAGATGAATTGGCAACATATCTGTCAGAGACACTACTTCATGTTAATGGTGACATTCTTCAGTATTGGCAAGATAATACAACATGATATCCCAGGCTAGCTGCCCTTGTGCAAACATTCCTGCAATGCCAGTACCATTTGAAAGTGTTTCTCAAGGGCAGGACATAATGTAAACATGAAACATGCATCGCTGTCGCCAGATACGGTTGATATGTTGTTTTATTTTTAGCAGAAACTGGAAATTTTGCACAGGACAATGATCATGTACTGTACACTAGGACAGACAAGTATTATTTTAGCTTTCATAAATTCTTTCTTAATGTTTTAGTTTTTAGTTCATAAAAGCATTCAAAAAATGTTATTTTATTATAGTTTGAATTTTTTATATTGTTATGTTTTGCTTACTTAAGTGTAAACCTAGAGTTTTCAAGTTCTCAACCAGAAGTTGACTTTCACCTCCATTTGATGTGAGTAATAAATAACAAAACACTGTGGACATTGTTGGCAGCTTATTAATAAGTGAAATGACATTGTAATATTAATTCATTATTATTGGCAAATCATACAAATTATTAGAGCACAATTAATAATAGACAATTTGAAGTACAACTGGAAATTTTCTCCATCGACAGACTATCAGCCATCTCCAGTTGGGTATGGGTAAAGTGCAAATGTGAAATTGTGAAAGTGTGAATTGGTAAAATGTGAAAAAGATCATGCAAAACAGTGGATAAACAATGTGCAAAATGATATAAATAGTATGTTTGTTTCATCAACCTACAATAATCCAGGTTTGTGAAAATTTGACAGTGGTAAAAAAGGTTGTACATGTTTATCATGTTCTAACAGGTACCCGGTTACCCGTTAAATTGCCCAACGGGTAAACAGTTGATGTTTTATTGTGGTTTTTGACAGCCCTTATGGCTGGTAACTTGTTTTATCATTGCATAAAGAATACTTATCAATAACGAGCTCTTTTAAATGACATAGTTTGTTATTCTATATAAATTAAATTTATTTTCATGATGCCCAACATCTGAAAGATCATTAACATTATTCCGACTAGTTTCAAACAGTCACATGTACACAAGAATATTTGTGTATTATGTCATAACTTTTTGTTCTTGTGGAATAGTCTGGTTTCCCATTTCATAAATGGCTACAAAGTTTGAAGCAGAAAATTTCCAGAAAAAGGACCTGACTTTATACACCATGAAATAAGATTTCTTTTTTACATAGACCAGCAACATTTATTTCATAAAACAAATCATCTATGTCAACATTAAAGTTTTATATTGCTCAAGTAGTAACATAATGATGCCCCGGAGGATATCTCAAAGTACCAATTCAAAAATTCTCTGAAATTAGCTCCTCCACAATGATCCTATCTGTGAAACAATGCTCTTTATTTGACAAAGTATTAATTTTGCTTGGTTGCCTTGCTATCTTTGATCACAATTATGAATGTCTGAGTAGGTTAATTTAAGGTAGTTGAAATATATAGATACACAAAAAATAGTTGTAATTATGTTTGACAAATCATTTAGAATGAGTTCAACTAATTTACGCATGGAGGATATGCATTCCTTTTAACTTTTCTTTTATTCAACCTAGAGTCTTTTAGAACTAGGAGAGGCCCACTTGTTTTCTTACCCCAGGGCCTGTTATCGCTCTCTACAGCTCTAAATCCATCTTCCTTCTTTCCTCATCTTGACTGGTGGGTGACTGTGGCCATCAGACATGCTTTTGTTTTACTATTCCTTCTCTCTTCTCTCTCTTCCACTGCATACTTGTACAGCATCTAATTGGGTTTGCTTACCCTACCTTTTATATTAACTTTCATATGATGCTAGTTCTCAACATCTCCAGTTATACACCAATATGAAACTATGGTACAATAATTTTATAAACACCAAAAAATGGATTTACTGCTTAAATAATACATACCTCAACCAAACTTCAAGATGTCAAGTGATTAAGAGTAATACAGGATTCTTCTGGAAGAGCAACTTTAAAATGATATCCATGATACCTAGAATCAAAAATAAAAAAATTGCACATAATTCATCATGCACGAGGTTTTCAATCATTGATGGAGGTCTATGTATACTATCATTGCCATTTTAGTCTTCTTACATTCATTCATTACAGTCTCAACATGATCAGATAATACCTTCACATTGATAACTGCTTATCTACAACATAAAAGTTATTAGCTTGCAGTGTGTATATTGGTTGCTACTATAGGCCTGCCTGGGTAAGTACACTCTGCTGGATTTTCATTTCTATAATCACAACAGCAGTATGAAAGGCTGATGTTTTGCCTTTTTTTTTGAAAACCCTTTGGGGCACTTACATCCAAAGAAGACTACCTCACCTCTAAAGACCAAATTAAAGATGAACAACAGGCAACACTCATGTGTGGGCTAAATTGTTATGGTGGCACTCTACTGAGTTTCGTATTTTGCATAGGGTTAGAATTTTAAAGAAAAAGAATTTCACATGATTTCTTCACTAGTTATACTGGCTATATAATAATGTATATCTTAGGTGTTGTTAGAAGAACTTTTAATTCCCTCTGATGTATGATTGATGGGTGTAATTTAGTTTCTAGAATATACAGCTTGGGCTCACGTACCATGTGCTTATATAAAAATGAACAGCTAGCTCCATGGTCATTTTCACTTCCTGGACTACAGAGGTAAATTGTAGAAAGAAGATCTGAAAACTTTTTTACTTTTCAGATATTCTGAAATTCGTTCGTTGCCCTTTCAGAAGCTGCTATTGCCTACTTAAGCAACATTCATTTTCCCTATTTTAATTATTGCTAAATTTAGTGTACTTTTGATTAATTCTGGTTAATTTGTCAAGCACAAGGGAGCATCCATTTTGTTATACCATGTGCTTAGAGCATGTAAAATTTCCACAAGTACTTCATTCAAAGAAATGTCAGCCACATTACATCAAAATAGCATAGAGATAAGCCATATGCCAACATTATCTCTACTGTGCTTGTTACCAATGCAAACAACTTCACCTTACATACGTCACTCTCTGAAAAGTACATAACTGGTGATACTACTATTTTGGTGTGGAACTGAAAACACATGTGGATCAAGAATATGACGCAGATCTTACATACATATAAGGATAATTATAGGCTTGATCACAAGTTATTCAAATATGGTGTTTGCAAAGGTTTACTACTGAAGCTGAATTAGTACAGAAGTCAACAATGCAAGAATAGGAGAAACAAACAATGTTCAAATTGCATTGGAGCCTCTGAATCTGCAAAGTACATTCTAAACAAATTTTGTGAAAGAGCAACCTGTTTTTAGTAAATATTTTTAACTGAATCAGATGCACTTTGCATGACACTGGAGTTTGGAATCAAGTGGGTCAGTCTTGTTGTCAAAGGGGCCCCCGGGTGGCAGAGCGGTCATATGTGCACACCTTACTGATCACTACCATCTCACCTCCATTCATGTGGGTTAGAGTCTCAGATTCAGCCAATATTAGTATGCGAGAAAACTTTCCATTAGCTTACAGTAGTCTTTACCAGGGTTTTAATACTACTACTAATAATAATAACGATAAATATTTTACTAAAAGAGGGTAACTCAATTAGTTCAATACAACTAATATCCCTTGAGGCCCTCTGAAATGGTATACATACCGTATTTTGTTGTGTATAACGCGCACTTTTTTTACCTAATTTTCTTATCTTAAGTCGGGGGTGCGCGTTGTATACAAGAACTAAAAAAAAAAGATTTTTTCCAGGTCGATCTGAAGAGGATGAAGGCACTCACTACTTGTGAAATATTAAATCCATTGTACATTGCATTGTAACTAAAATGTTTACCGGTACTAGCCGTATTAAAGAAATAAATAATGCTTACAAATAGTCTTGTTCTTTGATTGCTTATGTTAATAAACTGGTTTCATTTCACATCACTGTGTAAATTTGTTCTGTGCCACGGCCGGAAATACATGTACATAACGACTGGCCATTTGTTCAAAAGCTGTGCAAAGTGCCGCATTGGAGCGGAACAAATACCACTGTGTGGATTACCGTACTTGCTCCGTAAATGTTCAGTACCGTATTCCATAACTGTTGATCTAATCAAATTTTTCTTCATTTATTATTGGTTGAATTGAAATATAATATGTGTAGAATTCAACTAGTGTTAATGTTCTCATCAGAGCATCTGTTGGGGACATATTTTTTGCGACTACGGGTTCTTTCTTACGGGAACACTAATACGTTGTGGAACAAAATAATCAATGTATGAAGTCGGAAAACATTTTTTTCCTCTTTGGAAAATAAGCTTGTTACTTAGTTTTATTTCTCATCTTAAATCATAGCATTTGAGATATCTTTGCGATTATACAGTGATCAATGGCTTCAATGCTTCATTGACTCGGTGTGGTCTTTTCACGGTAATCGGCGCCAGGTAAACTTTGATGCGCTCAACATAGTTACAATGCTTTGTCTCGGTGAGCAGTATTTTAATTGATTCAGCTCGGTGTTTTTAATGGTGATCAGTGCTTCATTGACTCGGCGTGGTCTTTTCAAGGTACTTGGTACCGACTAAAGCTTTGATGTGCTAAACTCTTTCTTTGTTTTATTTCTCATTTTAAATAACAGTATTTGATGCGGTACTTCTTTGTTACAATACATAATTACAATGCATTGTCTTGGTAAATTCTAGCCTGAACATATGTTTATATTTTAGAGGTGTCATGATAATCCAAATAAGTATAAATACTGGACCTAAACTTTCACATATCATATTGTATTCGATCTTGAATCTAAACGAACATGGGTCGTATAAGAAATTCGTATACTTCGAAAGACAAGCTAATCATCATTGCCTATGCAGAAGCACATGGTAACAGAGCCGCTGGGAGGGAGTTTAATGTTGGAGAGTCTTCTATTAGGGAGTGGAGAAGAATGAAAGAAAGACTGAAGAAAATGCCACGAACAAAACAGGCAGAGAGAGGGACAAGTGCAAAGTATCCGGAAGTGGAGAGTGGAGTCCTTGAATGGGTCATGGATAGAAGAAAACGGGGAATTGCGATATCTACGACAGAGATTCGCTTTCAGGCAATATTGATTGCCAAACAGAAAAAAATAGACGACTTTAAGGGGTCTGTGAGCTGGGCTTACGCATTTTTACGACGGAACGATTTGTCAATTCGGCGACGCACACATATAGCCCAGAAGCTGCCAGAAGATCATGAAGACAAACTGCTGGAATTCCAGAGATTCATAATTAAACAGCGCAGGAGACTTAAGTTTGAGTTGAGCCAGATAGGAAATGCCGATCAGACGCCCGTGACGTTTGATCTTCCATCCAGCACCACTGTCCATATGAAAGGGGCCAACACCGTCAGCATAACCACAACTGGCAACGAGAAAAATCGTTTTACGGTGATGCTTGCCTGTACCGCGGATGGCGGAAAGCTCCCTCCATATGTTATTTTCAAAAGGAAGACACTTCCAAAGGGTGCAGTGTGGCCAAAGGGGATTATCGTCAGGTGTCAGGAAAAAGGATGGATGGATGAAACGTTAATGAATGACTGGATAAAACATGTATGGGGAAAACGGAGCGAAATACCGGTAGTCACAATTTTAAAATGCATTATATCACATGCGCGTTATATGGCAGAACTACGTTTTCTCCACTTATTTTGGGTCGAAAATCGGGGTGCGCGTTATACATCGGTGCGCGTTATACACACCAAAATACGGTATTTTCATGCAGATGTTGATCTCATGATAATAACTATACAAGTGAATTAGAAAGCACATTTACAAATTCCCCAGGCTCTTCCTCCAATGGTTATACTGGCCATCATGTATGGTTTATCATGTGCTGAAAAATTAAACCCACACCAACAATAATTTGTCATCCAAACAGAAAGATATATTCGGTGTTATTCCCAACATGGCAGAAGTAGTGATGTCATTTTAACAGGTTAAAAAGCATGCTAGTGTGAAAAAGTGCACTGTAGGACACTTTTGTCAGCTCAACCCTTCTTCTGCTTCCAATAATCTGTTGGATTCTACTGGAACAAATTTGCACATGATGTGAACTATGTACATGTGCTGGGAGCTCCAAGTGCGGGTAAAAACAGGTCAGGAGCTAAGCAATTCCCATACCAACCACTGCCCTGAAGGCATCAATGGAATTTGTTCACTAAGTTGGATGGCAGGGAATTCCACAGTTAGATTCTTGATGGGAAGAAGGACTCTTTGCACTTGTTGACTCTGGTGAAGGTGATACAAAATCTGCATGGCTGACCTCTAGTGTACACTCCTGTCTGATAGAGATATGGTGCAGAGATATGGTGCTGCTGAGATGTCAACTCGCTAGTATATCACAACAGCTTTGGCAGTAACGGACTAAAAGCTATTCCCATCCCAAATTTTGGAGCATGGTGGAGACTACTGATTTATTAATAATCGCCAATAGTAAACCACGCTACCCTTTGTTGTACTGCTTCAAGTTTGGCAATGTTTGATTTGGTGGACCGGTCCCAAATGGTTGATGCATACTCCAACTTTGGGCATACTGAGGATTTGTAGTACATTGATTTTACTTGTTCGGGGCAGGTGGACAGGTTTATACAAAGGAACACGATGATGTTGTTAGCCTTATTTGTGATAGAGTCAACATGGCTGTCACCTGATAAGATGATATTGATGGTGACTCCCAAATATTTGGCTTTGAATGTCAGTGTCAGTTTTTGATTATGGATGGAATATATGGCTAAGACAATCTGTCTCTTGGTGATTTGGATGACCTTGCATTTGTCAAGATTGAATTCCATCTGCCAATCCTTTTCCCATTGTTGTACACAGTCTAAATCTGTTTGTAACAATTCTGAATCCTGATCTGAGTCAGTTACTCTGTACAGCAATCTGTCATCTGCAAAAGGGCTAACTTGAGAATACAGCAACTCTCAGAATACTCTCAACAGCAAGTCATTGATGCAGATCAAGAACAGCAGGGGACCTATTTTGTGCTTTCTTATGCAACACATGAAGTGACCTGGGCTGATGATGATGATTGGCTTTAGAGCACAACCTGTTGGCTTCTTTTAGATTAAAAGCTCTTTATACACTCGAGGGTCTTGCCCTGGACACCATAGTGATGAAGCTTGGCAGCATTGTGCCTATGAGGGACATTATAAAATGCTGGGCTGAAGATCAGCAGGATTGCATCTGATGTTTTTTGTATGGAACAACTACTAGATCCTGGAGTGTCATTATAAGTTGGCTCTTGCATGATCTCTTCTTTCTGAAGCCATGTTATCTTTCATAAAGAATGTTGTTGCTTTTGAAATAGACTGTATCAGGTGGTGATGATGTGCTCCATGACTTTGAAGCAAATCGATGCCAGGGAAACTGTAGTTTGATGCTTTGCTTTTTTCACCTTTCTTGAACAATGGATGATGAATGCTCCTTTCCAGTTGCCTGGAGTCTGACACTGCTCTAATAAAGCTTGGAATAGGAAGATTAGGGCCTGAGAATTTCAAGGTGCCATCTTGTTCAAGAATCTTGATGAATATTTGGTCAGGACAAATTGTTTTATGTGGGTTAAGGTCTTCGAAGAGTTTAAGTACCCCTTTCTCATATATTTGGATGGGTGGAACAGTCAGAGTTTTGCTGCATGTGTGTCGTGTCTTCAATAGCAAAGACTGACGAGATCTGGGCATTCACGATTCCACACGGAATATGCACTGGAATGGATTTTGCCATCCTTTGAGGGAGACTATGGCACCATCAAGTTTCTTAAACTTTTCTTGAAAGAGTATAATTTCTTGCTGGTACTTGTGTTCATATAACTGACATACCCCCCTACTCATTGTAAACATTCCAGCAGACAGTCATTGGCCAGTATCTATCTCAGCCCTTTGTATGGTTGGCATGTCTTCCTCTCTAATATGCCCTTCTCTTCTTAAAGTTCTGATCGTTACATCATGACCGACTAAATCTACAATGTCATCTTCGAAGGGACATTTATTTGTTATATGTTTTATTTTCTGCAAAGCCAAATGACATACATATTGCAAATAAACGAGAAACAGCTGAATTATACATTTTTCAAATTTTAACTATTTATAAGAAATGTTTACATTTTAACTTTTGTTCAGCTCTTGACATAGTATCTTAGGTATTATGTGGAAAGGAAATACATGTAATACATCATTTTTTTTCACAGGCATTCGTTACATTAGAAGTATCCGTCATGAATCACGGGATGGGTGGTCTGACCTGTAACAATATAAAACATCCCTCGATTCATGGACAGATACTCCTAATTTTCTTTGTACGAACCCCTGTGATTACATAGATTTGGAAAAGTGCTGACTTAACACTTTTGGTATACCTGATCTCATCTTTTTCCGAAAACATTTTCAAAGCAGAGTTGTATACAAATGTTCATCTGACTTGATTTAATCAATACCTACCTCCTATTCATATAAGGAATACAGCTTATTTATGATTTTGATATAGTCCTTTAACTTTGTTGATTCTTGCAGTATTAAAATGCAACTGGCAAAACAAAGGCTCAAGCGCTTCTCACAAGGGTCACTTCATTGTCCCAAATAGGGGTGGCAAGTACAGTTTGAGAACTGCTCACATGCACAGGGTTTATATATCGTACACTCTACGAATAACGCACAACAAATTTGTTGTAATTATTATAGTGGTAGAAATGATATATATATAACCATCGTTACTCCCTCTTTTAATATTAAACTAGCGTAAATCATACTTAAAGACCATTTCATTTTCTGAAAATTCATTACCGGTTGGGACCGGTAAATAAGTGGAAAAAGTTGTGTGTACTTTCAGTTTCAAGTTTGTTGACAACGTTTGATGTACGGGGTATTAAATTAGGACAGTGGATAATATGACAGTTTTTAGGAAATATTAAAACCCAGTTTGCTGGTTGAGACAGCTAATTTGTGTGTGTATGTGCACTCTGTACTGTAGTGGAATTTACTCCTAATCACAAGTACTGAACGCGAGCTTGATGGGAAATAAAAAACAATAATCTAAAAAGGTAAAAAATCATGCAGAGTGATAACAATACCTTAGATTACACCAATGACCCATTGTGACATATGACGCTCTCTATATACTATATAAAAAGCACACTTTTGAATTGATACTCTGCACTTGGTGGCTGGAGTGTGTTTTTCAAGCAATGAACTTAAGCAGTTATCGAGTTTTTCTACTGCAGGAGGTATGCAAGTTGTTAGGTTTGCTTGGATGTCATGCATTAGTTTGGTTCTATTTATTATACGGAGGTTTCTATTAGTAGCAAGTAACGGTGGAAGTTTAGGGACTGATACGTCCAGATGGCATATAATGGAAAGGTGGCCTGCTGCAAGTTAATGGAATACAAGGATGGACCGTAGAATATTATCATCAGGTCTATGAAGAATCCAGTCTAAAATGTGACCATATTTATGGGTGGTCACGGTTAACTGACTGTTTATGGTTGAAAACATGAATGGAATCTAGGAGTTTTGATGTGTATGGGTCTCCAGGACAGTCAAAGTGAAAGTTGAATTCTCCAAGAATAATCAGAATGCCACCTATCAAATTTCTATGCTCCTTGAGATTCGGAAACTGCTCCAAAAAGAGAGACTCAGCTTGTTTTTTCTACTAGTGGGATGGTGTTAGAGGCAGAAAAAATGGAATGACCTTTGTTTCAGTGTAAGTGTTGTTTGGATTAGTTCAAACAATGTGTGGCAGAAATTGAAGGTTGTGTTGTGGTTAAGACATTTTGTCATGGAATTCCTTGTGATGACAATCTTAAGAGTTCCACCTGATCAGATAGATTGAATCCTGGCTCTGTTAGAGACGCAATGAGCAAATACTTCTTTGCCTGCTCAGCTGTACCTGTCCCTTCTGGGACCTTGAACACCACTGCCAACATGGTTCTATTAAGATGTCTTCATAAGCAACCTCAACATTTCCTCCTTCTTGCAAGGTGGAAACCTCACTAAGATTCTCGATCAACAGAGATCTTTCCAGACCAGCATTTCATCACCATTTGTAGTGTTGGATGAAACAGGACAGATTCATGATAGGAGACCCATGCTGAACTCTTAACTCCAATCTGTTTGCTTATACATCAGGTTCTGGTTGGGACACTCATTTAGAACCTTGAAGGCATATATCTAAATTCTCATGAGGCATGGTAATCAGTTTGAATTAACGCCTTACCGATCTTATTAAGTATTTTGATCTGCAGAGAGTTTTTGTTTCACACTCTGTTATCCTTTGAAGAAATCTTTCTTGTGTTTTATGGTCTTTAACCAAAAGGCCCTGGAATCACTGAGTGAGGCTTCTTTTCAGGACCTGACTCTAAAGAAATGTATTTCTGCTTGCCCTCACTTCAGTGCAGGGATGAAGTGAGATTTATACATTATCTTTTGACACTGGCTGTCTCCAGTTTAATGGGAACTATGATTTGGTTTCTCTCCTTTGTCAACTGGGATCTTTAGCCAAAAATCGTTTACCATCCATAGCTTCTCAATAGAAATCCTCCTTTACAGTTGAATCTGTGCTGCAGATGATACAGATATACTTTTATGTTTGGCACTGTTTCTACAGAAACCAAAGGAAAAATAAATAATATGAAGCAATATTTCCACCCTCAAAAAGGTTCTGTAGACTTTCAACTGCCACTATTTCAAAATAAATTGTCACCACAATAGATTGTCATCACGATCAAAAGAATACCACTCTCTTACTGATAAAAAGATTTTCTTTTTAAAATTTGGAGTCAGTGAAGTGAAGTGAGCACTGAGTACTTTCCATTTTCTAGTACAAACCAATACTGCCTGCTTTTCTGTAATTCTGCATCATTTTTACAGTTGAATTTTCAATGCTTTATATTTTATATCTGTTTATGTATTCACAGAAGCCTATGCATACGTTCCAGGCTTGATACTTTGAATTTTAGAATTCCTAAATTATTTAGTGTCAAGCCAGACTCTTCACATCATGTTGTATGTACTGTATATATTGGTATTGTACATAACATTAAGAGATAGAAGTCCTCAAGGTAGAAGGCTATGGGTGAGCTATTGCTGCTTTCAAACTCTAGGTTTTTGTAGGTAAAGCTAATATTAATTATGCAATACTTGCTCAAAGCTAGTGTCAAATGCCCTCCTCCCACTCTGCTCTGATATCCTGATGTAAATACCCATCTATGAAAAGTATGAACTATCTATCAGTGCTTGTTTTGCACATACTACACCAAGGAAACGGGGAGTAGCACAGGGCTTGCATCATACTGACAATTCTTACTGTAAAAGAGAATTTTCATAGATATTTATTCATTCCTTTTTCTTTTTTTTAGGACTCAGAACAAAAATGGAATGCCCTCATTGCCATATTGAGAAACTCTCACAGGAGTATCCACCTACAACTATCACAGATGAGTGTGACCATCCTGTACTCATCTGTCTCAAGGTGAGTCGGTCATAAATAGGTATCAGCTACTCCTTCCTCGTATACAAGACTTTAAAATTTCAAATGAAACAGTAGTACCTTTGATTTTTCATAGAATGTGTTATCCCACAAGCTTTTTTGCAAAAGTGGTGAAGAGTATTTACATTTTCACTCATCTGTCCATCCTTGCATCTATTCATCACACATTTAATTCCACTTTAAGTTCATAAGACACAAACATTAGTTATAGCCCTCACTAAAATGTGTGTTGAGGTACCATATTTTCAAGGCTAAAATGACTGGTCAGTAACTACCTTTCACAGTAGATGACTTTTTCCTTTCCAGTCTAAATCCTTGAATTGTTTAATATATTGGTTGAAACTTATTATTTTTATATTTTATTATTTGGCACATTTCCTGTTCAATTGCAGTGGGCAAGATGAGGTTGTGAAAGCTCAGTGTTGATGATCCAGCAGGATTTGAGAAGCCACTGTAGTGATGAGCCCTCCAAAGAGTGTCTCAGCTTCAAACTGAGCAGCCCATATAAGGCCCTTACTATGGTTAAGCAAGATCTTGGAAGAGTCCAAAGCATTATCATGGGGGAGATGCATAAATTCCATCAATAATGCCTTTGCAAGAAAAAGTGCATGTCTAAATGTCTTAACCACAGCTTCCAGAATGCATTTTTAAGAAGCTGGATTCAAAGAGAGTTCTCTAAGCATACTAAATGATGTATTTAGGAAGATCTCATCATGTGAAGTTCAGGTGATTTTGATTTTGATTTTTTTAAATGAAAGCCATGGCTGGCAGATCCACAGGGCCGGCGCTGTTGTTCAGTTTCCTCTTTTTGATGGTGGTGAGGAGGTCTTCATATTGGCCTACTTTGCACCTGATGTTGTTATGCACTTCTTCATTTGTAATGTGACTTTAGCTGTCAGATCTTGGGGCCCTGAGTGTCCAAAAACACTTACCAGTATGGATAACTGCCATCTTGTATGCAGAGAACTTGCCCTGAGAGAACTTGCCCCATGAAATCTTGCCCCAACGTGATTCATATTTAGATTTATATATATATGCAATCACAAAAGTAATATTAACTGGCTATCATAAAAAGTCCTATCATAATGATGGTCACATTAACTAAAATCCTACTTTTTATCAGACAAGTAATAAAACAACAGAAACACTTGTATACAAATAAATATTGTTATTATCAGTGGTTCATAGATGTTCAAATAAATGTAATTAATTTTATAAAATGTACTATTGTGTAGTCACAATCATTATTGTATAGGGTTCAGATTGTCAGCTTGATTGTTGAATACATTTTTTTTTAATTAACTATGTTGATTATGCATTAAAGTACGCGTGACCATGGTGTTTTTATATTAAATAAAATATTGTAATCTTGTTTATTTTGCATCAGTAATTTATTAAGTTTTAAACTTCTCGTTTAACTTGAAATAGTTTGTTATTATTAAGAAATAATAAAATTACAAAGAAAAAAGAAGAAACAACCTAAGTGATATATGTACTACAAATGATCTTTCAGAAACCATCCGAATTTACGCATATTAGCCATGATGATGAACCCGGTAGTGACCACATTTCCAGAGTAGCTGTTAATGAAGCTTTTTATAGAGTTCAAGTATCATTCATCAATGATTAACAAATCTCATGAACAATCAGATAAAATTATTAAGTTAAGAATTAGATAATATTAGAACCTTTTGGCTTATTGACAGTCATTGCAAATTCAGTCAATTTCAGGTTTTAGAGGTCCATACCATAAAGTCATCTCAGGATGACTTAGGTTATTAGGTTTGAACCCTTTCACATATAAAACTGCAGAAATCACATCATGCTTACACCCTATATTTTTCCAAATAAAATGCATCTAATGATTTGAAGAGGAGAGCAAAAGGGCAGATAAAACTTATTTTTGGATCAAGTACAGAATTGAACTGATCAAATGGAAAAGTTGAAAAATTGAAAATTTTACAGATTTATTAAGTTATTAAGACAAACAACAATAAATTTAGCCATAACAACCATGTGGCGACATCTCAGAATTACTATATATGATCCTTGGGTCGACTTGACAAGGCGAAGACGGGCGACTTATCTGACCACCATGGTGTGACTGCTGACACATGGGTCGGTGGTTTTTTTCCTGGTTCTCCCAGGTTTTTCCTCTCATTTATACTGGCCGCCATGTACAACCTATCTTGTCCTGATAATTGGCATGAAACTCTACAACAACTAGTAGGTCTTTGGTAGCAACTGAATATTACCACAGCCGATATATCGCGAGTCATTTAAACGCAGGGGTGGTATCCCACGCGTCCAAAATTAAGATTATTTTGAACATAATATCCTGGTGACAATTGCGTCTTTTAAAATGCCAAAATGGTAAGCATTGCTTATTTTATATTTGTCAATACGTCGAATTCGGTACACGTTTTGCATCAATAATGATGACGGAAACCATACAAGCGCAGAAAAGCCCGAAAGCTGTGTATTCGAATAGCATGATAGAGAGGGTAATCTAAGGTATTTTTGTCACTCTGTACGATTTTTTTCCTTTCAGATTACCGGGGATATTTTTCTCACAGCTCACAACATCAAGCTATAGCGTTGAGCACCTGTGATTTACAATGCATAAAGATATTTGAATTGACAATTACTTACAAGTTTAAGTTACCCCCATTTTTATGAAACGTGTCTTCTTTTATTTATTGATGTGGTCCTTCCGCTTCAGTCTTGCTCGTGTAAGTCGGGTTTCAGATTAAAATCAGGACACACCAGTTCATCACGAAAGTCAGTTTCATTTATATGGTAGGGATAGAGGGTTATATGTACAGAAGCATCTGTTCGCATCGCCGCCGTAAAATGGTTGACGTTAGTGCTCGCAGCACTGTTAACTTTACATTTGGTGTATTTTGCATTTTAAAATATATGTTTGGTACCACTTGAATCTACATTGTAAAACACATTGTTGGATACTTGTATCTTGTTACCCCTATTTTAATATGTTCCTTTTAGAATTTAGACCATTTCATTTTCGGCAAATTAAATTCGGTTACAGCCGGTGGATTAGCAGTATCTGGGTTTCTACTTTCGGTTTCACTCATTGATAATCAGTCGAGCTATATGTGAATAGTGTGTAGTGAGTGATACAATCATTTGTAGGAAATATTCAGACACAGTTTATCGTTTGAGTAAGTCTACTTAACTGTAAATGTAAATTATCTAAAATGGGGTGGGAATGGTCCGAGGAATCTAGAGTTGTGAGATTTTTTTCTACACTTGATTTTTTGCTCAGTAGTGGAATATTTTCAAAACTTAACGTTTTGGTGGAAAATATTAAAACTCAATTTGTCGGTTAAAAGATCTTAAAGCAGTGAAATCGACTTTTTAAAATACGTGTTTTTTAATACAATATTTATTTCAGCTTGTTAAGATCAAGGGGTCTGTTGTCAACGCTACAGCTGCTGAGAAACGGGTATGTACTATATATTAGTCCAACACTAGGACTTTGATCTTGAAATTTAGGCTGTGGGAGTGCCCATAATAAATATTGAGGTGAATGTCATCTATTATGGAATAAGGAAGATATGGACTTGATGAATACTAGATGTGGTCAGCTTGATGAATACAAGATGTGGTCAGCTTGATGAATACAATATATGGTCAGCTTGTTGCATACAAGATGTGGTCAGCTTGATGAATACAAGATGTGGCCAGGAAATGTCTGACACATTAAATTTCGATAAAAACCCAATTTTCTGAAAATAAAAAGTTTACCCCAACCCATTTGTCAGCTCCAATGACAAATCTGAAACCAGTGTCACCTTTTGTTTTACTGTTTTTTCTCGACTATTACATCTATTATATTTTGCCTTTTTATTTGAATTTTATATTTGCAAAATTTGTTATTAATTTGCTTATTGACATGCTTAAAACTTTTTTCAGTTTTTGGACATTTATAAAATATTACAATTGTACTTGCCAAAATAGTCATACATCTGTGAAAATTGCTTTCTGTATTTCAAGAACAAGCAAAGTTAGCAAACTTTGTGTTATTTCAAGTATATTTCCTCAGCACACAGAAGAAGTCTGCTTCTGACAACACATCGTTTTCCCAGAAGTGGTCGACACTAAATGTCAATAGGATGAAACATTTACAAATGTAAGAATTGACTTTCTCAACACTATTCAAATGAGATTTAGAGCAACAGCTTTTCTAATGTGCCTTCCATTTTTCAGCAGTGTGCTCCAAAATTCCATTGTGTAAGCTTCATGGCAATGAGAGTTTAAGCAGACTAGTTGACCCAGGTTCACTTGTCCCCAGTCTTAGGTTAAACTAGCAGAAACATGAGAACACGCTAAGCATACAAATTATTAATCCATGATACACATCTAAAAACACCATTTATGTATGAAGACAGTTATCATGTACCTAAACATTGTTATTTAAATTGCTTGGGATAAACATTACAGACTACAATCATCAATCAAATTGAGGAAATCTAAAGCATACTAATTGTTAAATGGACAAGAAATGTGTGAATCGTTACATGTAAACTTAAGTGAGGTTGCATGTTTCATCAAAATGTCATCTGCTTGTCTGTGATGTATTTTTGTGATCTCATATACAGATTGCATTGGTTCAAAGTGACCAACAGGTAAAAATTACCACCCAAGAAAAGTACCCTAGATATGTCCGTATTTGTTTGTAAAGTTCTCTGCGCATTTTGTAGGGCTTTTTTTTTTTTTTTTGTTGTTTGACTGCACAAACGGACAAGAATGCTAAGATTAGTTCCATGTCTGGCAGCACCATGCAAACTGCTCTTCAGTACTGCACAGCCTGCACACATCATGTGACCTTGACATCAGCCTCATTCTGTGTATATTCTCATTTTTTCATGGAATGTTGGAAAATAAATATGAAAATCAAATAATACAAGTTGTTGTGAGCTTATGGCTCATAATTTTTCTGTTTTATATTTTCAACAAATCTGTTTTTGGGAATCCTGGTGGCAGTGATATTTTGTATATCCTGCCTATCTTTGGAGCAGATTGGGTGGCATGTTGAAAACAAACATTACTGGCTAAGCTGCAGTTAGGACTGGGTATTCTGTTGTTGGCCAAAATGTAAATAAAAATGGGATGAATAAAATGTTGAAATCAATTTTTTATTTGCTCTAAATTATCCACAAGTCTGTCATCCAATGCATTTAATAACTATCTATGGATTCTAAGGTTATGGTCTTAATTTCACTAGATGGAATTTTTTTTCCACACTGACGGCATTTTGTTTACAACTTTAGGTGGAGTTTATTTCTAGGTGAAATTTCAGCAAGGTGGACAAACATTTATACATTTTCATTATTGGATGGGGTTTCTGCAGGTATTTCCATCTAATTAGGCAGAAGCAAAGATTCCACCTAGTAAGAGACAGATTAATTTGCATATTTCTGGATAATATTCCACAGTCTGAATCTACCTAAATATGAATATAAGGGGAATCTAGACTAAATAAACGGACTAAACAGGTTCCGCATAGTAGGCGGAATAAACAGATTCCTCCTAATAATAGACGGAGTAATTTGCATATTTCATGGGATATATTCCGCCCTGAATTAGCCTAAATGTGAATATAAGCGGAATCTGTGCTAAATAAGTGGACTAAACAGATTCTGTATAGTAGACGGAATAAACGAATTCCGCTTAGGAGGCAGAATAAACAAATTCCGCCTAGTAGACGGAATAAACAGATTCCGCCTAGTAATAGACGGAGTAATTTGCATATTTCGGGCTATATTCCGCCCTGAATCCGCTCTGAATCCGTCTAAAATTTATAATAGGTGGAATCTAGGCTTTAGGTGAAATCCGCTTTAAAATTCCACCTGGAATCTGGTTAAAGTCAGGGCGGAAGTTTTCGTACAGGAATGACTCATACTGTGTATGAAAAAAAATCAATCAAATTATGAGGAAAGATCTTAACCCAAAACGTTACATAATCTTCTATGACTGTGACCTTGACTCTATGACCAAAGGGCATACATGCATTTCAATTAAAGAATCATCTTAACTTATAATGATTCACCTCAAGTATGAACAAGGTCAATCAAGGGGTTAAGAAAATATAAGCAAATGAAAAACTTTAACTTAAACATTAATGTAAATTTTCTAGGATTGTGATTGTGACCTGAACATTATACAGGCAAGTGATTGTGCCAAAGAATGAATCAAAATATATTAGATTTGTAATGATTAATGCCAGGATGACAAGAAACACTAAAGGGGTTTAGGAAATGAAACAACCATGAAGGCCACATTATACCAATGCTTCTCATTTAATAGATCAAGAACAAAAGTTATTCTGCAAAACCAAATATTATTTGTGCCACACTTACTTTGACTTGAAACTCCAAAACCAATAGTGTTATTTTTATTTAATTTGTTTTGTGTGCCTGACCTTTATCTGTAACTGAAGGTAGAGGCCTACCTGACTACTCTCATATTTGTCTTCAATGTAACTTTATTTGCAAAATCTGATGGGAATATAAGCCATATCCTGATCATATTACTGTGCCTTAGATTTTTAAATAACATTCAGATCAGCTAGATTATTTATTCCTAGAAAAGTAATATATTTTTTGTCCTGTTTAAATTATTATTGTAGTTTTTTAGATCTTTTAAGTGGAATATTTAAAGACAGTTTTTAAATACTTTGTTAAATTCATGGCAAAAATGCTTGAATATATCCTTTCTCCCAATGAAATGAAACCACTGGCCAATAAATATTATAAAATTAAGAATGCTAGAATATCAAAATTAAAGTATATGGAGGCAAGAACAAAATTAAGGTCCCAAGTTTGCAGTGCATGTTCCAAAGCTCTGTAGCTTTGTATTTCATGCAAATTAATTAAGTTCAATCCCTACAGTTGATACAATATACCATGTAACAACATATTACAAGATAGTTAAATATTGGATATACTATTCATAAAAGAATAAATAATGTAACTTTTCATTAATTTTTTGTCAAAATCAATCTGTTCTTGAAAATGTTATTTACAGTGGTACTGCCTTCAAATTTTTTTTATATTAGCCATGATGAGAAAGAAGACCTTGAGGACTCAAAATTACATCTTAACCCCTGGAGGTTTTTGCTGTTTTCGCATGAAATGCGAGTAGGAAACACATTTTGGGGACTATTTCTGACTACATTGTAATATATCGATTTCCAAGCAATAATCCGTTAATCCGTTAGACAAATGGCTACCCATGCTAAAGAAAATGTTTTTCATTGGTTAGTTTGCTGGCGCATGAGCATTAGGGCAAAAATCACACTTCTTTAGGGGTGGCTTTTTGTTTTTTTTTTTGCTTAACGGACCCATAATTCTTTATTCAAAATGTCCGCCTTATCCTACATTTTGCACAGGTTTACCTGTCTGTTTGTGTTTCAGACTGGTCTGCCATAAATCTGAGGCCATAAAGTCTAAAATCTGGATACAAATTCAGAATCCAAATATGGCCAAATTTTGGGTGATAAAAAAAAAGGGTCCATAAACTTCGGTTTTTCCCTCGATTTTTTGTAATGCAACTAAAAAAATGTCCAGATTACTTGCTATCATCATAGAGCTACATCTGTCTACCTTTCTGTGATACCACCCACTTTAGCAGCAGAGGGGGTGAATCGGACAACCTTTTTTTCGGTTATTTTTTATTATACCCTTAAAACGACACGAATAGACCCTTCTCGCGAAATCTCATGTTTTTAACCTGAAAAAAAAATGACAGTGATTTTTGTCTGAAAACATGAGTTTTCGCAGGTGATACTGTATTCGCGTTTTCGTTGATGAATCATAAATGTCCGCAATGATGTTGTGACTCGCCCCCTCTGCTGCTAGAACTTTCAGTTCTGGGTTACGGTGAAGATCGTCCGATATACCCCCTCTGCTGCTTCAACCGAATATTTGATCCAGTCCGATACGATATCGTGTCCTCGGGGCTGATAAATTTATCGTTACAAATCCGTGTGGTTTTGACTGAGCGTGACTAAAGAAATTTCTAAACTGATTATGATTCATATCACCGCAGCACCAAGTTTGCCAGATATTTCGTAGCGTATGAGTATCAACGCCGTTAAATACACACAACACATTGCAATTATCGCGAATCACTTTTGGAATCTGAGTGTAGCGTTGAGTGACATAGATCACGTCCGTGTTTTTATGCCTGCCTCGGGAAAATATTCTAGCTGGGTTTTTTTGTTTATCTAACATTACATCGTCGTATACAACTAAATTGTTGATACTTCCATCGAGGTCTTCTACTGATGGTGCCTCGTCAATATCGGTTATAAATTCAATAACATCCTCACCAGCAATCTCTGAAGCGTTTTCATTAAAATCTTTTAGCACTTCATAGCATCGTTGGTCATCTACGCTAGGGGCAATTAAATACAACTTATCCCACTTCATCCATCTCATTATTAAATTGAGCAACAATTGCGTCTTGCCGGATCCAGATGGTCCGATTATAATTGCGCGGATAGATTTTGGTAGCGCTGCATGATGCTTAACTGGTTCTCTTGTTTTAGTTGCTGAAAAATCAATTATATTCATGCCGTTATATATAAATTATGGATCTATATTGTGTGAAGTGTAAGGCGCGTACTGGCACAGATGACTTGACGACGATTACAACTAAAAATAACCGATCAGCGCTTTCTGGTAAATGCGTACAATGTAGTACAAAGAAATTTAGATTTGTTTCTAAACCCAAGGAACCTTTAAAAAAAAACGAGGAGGTGATATCGCAGCCAAGCTAACTAAACTCCCTGGAACCCCATGGGCAAAATACCCTGGAGAAAAGCACCTTCCAGGATATAGTTATTGTGGACCGGGAACAAGACTTGATATCAGACTCAATAATCAAAATCAACCCAACCCCGGTGAAGAACCAATAAACGCCATTGATAAAGCCTGTCACCTTCATGATGTGGCTTATAAAAGCAGTAATTTGCAACACAGGCATCTAGCAGATGTGAAATTAATTCATGCGTTAAATGCTATTCCTGATAAATCTTTCAAAGAAAAATTGGCTTCCTTTTTGATAAAATCGGCTATGAAAAGTAAATTGATGTTAGGTGCTGGTAATTAATAACAACATGGAATCTATTTATTATTCCCCAAGAGGATACTGGAGAGGCAAGGCAGCAATCCATAAACTCGCTAGCGCTGCAAAAGTGAAAAAAAACACTGCGGCTCATTGGTTATCTAAACAGGCACTATGGCAAATTTATCTACCACCGCCTAAACAAATTAATGTCTCGCATTTTGATGTGACCGGACCCAATGAAGTTCATCAGGCTGATCTATTATTTTTGCCACATGACAACGGTTACAAATACGCATTAACCGTAGTTGATATTGCAAGTCGATACAAGGAAGCAGAACCGTTAAAAACAAAATCGGCCACTGAAGTAGCTTCTGCATTTGAAAGGATTTATCGACGAGGTCCTCTGCACTGGCCAAATCTATTACAAATTGATCCCGGCAAAGAATTTCAGGGTGTAGTGTCATCTACAATGAAAGATCACAATGTCACTATCAGACGGGGGCATACTGCACTGCATCGTGATCAGGCCATTGTAGAACGATTTAATAAAACCCTTGCTGAGCGGTTATTTGGATATCAATACGCAAAAGAATTCATCCAAGAAAAAAGATCCCGTGAAAGGGTTAAAAGGTTACCAGCTGTGATTACTGCACTGAATAACGAGATTACTAGAACAATTAATTTGAAACCTATCAATGCGATTAAAAAGAAGTCAATACCTGAAATGGAAATTCAAAAAGATTTCAAAGAACCAATTCTTGGTAGTAATGTCATTGTGAGGTATTTATACGAACCAGGAGAGCTTGAAGGGGGCAGAAAAAGGGCTACTGATCCTATTTGGAGTATTACTGCACATAAGATATCTAGTATAACACGATCTACGGGTAGACTTCCAATCTATAAACTGGATTCAACTGCCCCTCAACGAGGATTTACTAGACAACAATTACAAGTGATACCTGAGGATACTCAATTACCACCGCATGGGCTTAAGTAGCACCGTTGCGTCTATTGCACTCAAGACAAGTCAACATCACATTGTTTCTGACATGACCGAGACTATTATTTTTTCTGTCAACGGTAAATTGGCGAGGATCTTTATCCGAATACTGCCAACGCATTATACAATTGCAACTTGCGCAGTGATTATTCTGTTGTTGCTTCAAAGTGATTATTAATTCAGCATCAATGTCAAATTCTCGTTGTTTTTTTTTGTCTTGTTGTTTGTAACCGGAGAGTTTTTTTATCAATAATATCATCTATTCTGGTGTCATTATCATCACCAATGATTTCATCATCCAGGACAATTCTTCGAAGTTGATTTATTTTTCGTACTCTAGACACTGCAAGATAGACTAAATTTGACCATTCGATGCGATTATCTACCATCCAAACAATTGTATCTGATATAGTCAATCCTTGCGAAGAATGTATTGTTGCTGCGTATCCTAGCGTCCATGGGGATTTATTAGCACGCAATGCATCTTCAACGACATTGATATCAACCAGCACAATATCATTTAATACGAGAATTTGTTTTTCACTCCCTGACTCTGTCAGGCCTGGAATATCAACTTCAATGTTCTGTTTTCGTGTATCCGATGGCCTATAACAGAGGGGCACTGGAAGTGTTGCAAATTTTTGTTTATGCAATTCAAATAATTTCATCTGAAGTGTATCCCTAACTATTTTTCTACTTGCAATGATCAAATCATTTGGTCTCCACATTTCCCAGAAATCATTCATTGGAGTTTCCGAAATTATTTCACGGGCTATTTCACATTGGATTCTATCCGGTTGTAATCTAATTAGTTTCTTAAATTCTTTTAATTCATTATCAAGTGATCTATGATCGGTATCAATTTCTTCATAATAGTCTACAAAACCCTTTAGCCATTCATGTGGGGAAGCACCGACAAATGGTGGTGGTTGGCCGTGATCACCGCACATGACGATTTTTGTATTTTTCAATAACAACCACTCAAGAAATATTTTTAATACATCTAATGGCACTGTGTCTATTTCATCCCAAATGATAATTTCAGGGATAAATTTCTCTCCCATGCGCTCAGGAGTCCATTTATCTCCCTTCCATCGAAAAAAACTATGATAGGTACAGGCATTTACCCCTCTCTGTATCATTTCTCTTGCAAGTCTGTGTGTTGGTGTTAGTACAATCATGTTTGATTTTGAAACGCTAGCGTTTCTACGAAATAACTCAATTGCCCGGGTTGTTTTTCCCGACCCACCACAACCGTTTAAATAAACTGTTTTATATCTACAGATTGGATCAGAAATCGGTGGTGCACTAGAAAATTCTGAACACTGATTGCTTTCTAAGTAATTATTTTCAATGGTAACATCTGCTGATGGAATATAATCATGAAGCATTTCCTTCTTAATTCTCCATGACCCCCAATTCTCGTTGCCAGTAGCCTTAAAATCAGTCATTTTGCTATTTATGTAAAATGAATCAGTGGCGACTCTAACTGCGGTGGTAGGAAATCTATTGATCATTGAAAATAAATTAATAGAAGCATAACCAAGCATAGAAGCTCTCAAATGTGTGTACTGCGGATTGTATCCATCAGTGTAAGTAACAATTGTACCCAATTTGGTTCCATCGGACATAAATGCGTCCTTACGATTGACATATAGGCCCCTATTCGTTAAATCCGTGATTACAAAATCGTATTCAGCATTGTCTATAATCAATCGTGAAGAATATCTCGTATTGTCGTATTTGCCACCTTGGGTAAATTTACCGATTATTCTTCGTCCAAGATCTTTTGCTTCATTGTTTCTGATTTCAAATAACTGTTTGGACCAATCCATGATTTGTTGTTCACTGAAATTTGGAAACAGTTTTCGCTCTTCGCTAATTATTTTTTCTAGATCAGGTTGTGGTAACCAGACTGATTTCTGTGCTCGATAGGATATAATTGCTTCACTGACAATTAATGATTTTAACATCTTACAATCAAGCATATACCGTAATAACACTATTGGCATCCAGTGTTTTTCAGACATGTGTTTACCAATCCAAAGATAACTACACGGATGAAGTCCTGTAGCCATTTCAAATGATACTACACAAGCGAATCCGGTTAAATCGAAATGTGGCAGTGGTCCATTAATAGCAACACGGGTCATTTCGTGTGTAGGGTGTCCAAATCGTTTAAAATATTTCTCGCATTCTCCATACCCAAGAAAACTTCCTGGATAACATGCAATCATATCAACTGAAATAACGGTATCAGCGGTGTATTTTGTATTCCATAATCCTCCATGGCCGTATTCAAGACAGGACAATTTGACATCTGATAAAAACTCACTTCGTGTTGGTTTCCACGCGTTTTTCTTTCTAGCAAAATGTGCTGCAATTGATGGTACTGTAAAACAGTTTGCTAATAATTGATCGTTGTCTTCTCCGTCCCCAGAAAACTCACTAGCTAGTTGTTTCATTTGATTATGCAGTTCTTCGGTACGATATAATTCTCCGTTGGGCCTTACAAACTGATCAAATCTACATTCTTCGTCTGTAGTACTATGAAATAGCCACATTGACACAGGATCGTTTTTACTCAAATGGTAAATAGCATCAAATAATTTCTGCTCTGAAAAAAACTCTTCGTTTCCAAACAGATATTTTACGGTTCTATCCCGTGGAAATATTGTTACTGCAGATGACCACGCGTGTTCGTTATGATCAATAATTTCAATTGGAGTTCCTTTTGATTTATATTTCGATTCGTATAATACTTCACCGGTGATTGTCGTTACTGATATTGGAAATCTCAATGATGTTTCTAATTTAGCTATATCCTGAATTGTTGCCCCATGCTGTTTCACTGTCAGTTCCCATTCGGTTATTTTTTTTCGTCTTAGATCAGTTAGTTTATTTCCCCGGGACGCATTTGTGAAGTGTTCCATTATTCGTGTTGCTACACAATTGAGCCTTGTCGAATATTTCATGGGTGCTAGTTTTGAAATATCAGGTTTTTCATTGATCGGATATATCCCGTAAACAACTACTGTTACAGGATAAGATTTTTCGTAGTATGGTTTGTCAATTCCAGTCAAAATTCCTGGTTTTGAATCCTGAGTCACAGTGACAGTTTTTTTGTCCTTAAGAATAGGCTCGTATTTGTCCCTAATGATCCATTTTCCATTATCACGGATAAGGAATTTTATTCGAAAAAAATTTCTTTCTTCCCCAAGACGTGAGATTATCACTGCTGCTTTTTCATCATTCATGGTAGCGTCAGCAACACCATCAATTCGAAATGTTGACCAACAATGAGCTGCCCCATCACGCTTGAATTCATTAAAACAGTCTCTGATTTTACTAATCAAGGTTCTATCAAGAATTTTATTCTTTGGTGTATCAGAAACTCTATCAAGATTGAATTGAACACTTTTCCAGGGCTTAATTTTCGATAATCTCTCGAACTCCTCCATACTATAATTAAAACAAGCATTTAAATGAAAGATTTAAGTATAATGAATCATTGCAAATGGCTCATGATTGGATCAGTGACACCGTGTAACAAATCATGCAGAAATGAATTCTGTGGGTATCATATGCAAAGCTTTCGTCGTGGAAGCCTTGGTCCGTTACCCTGTATTCGATGTGGAGTTGGGGTTAGGGGAAGGTCGCAATTATGTCTAAGGTGTGGCGGCAAACGATACAGGGAACTAAAACGCTATTATGACAAACGAATAAAAAATGGACAATCAATCAGAAATTCTGACCCTCACACTGACAAAGTCAGCGACAAAATCATAAGAAACCCCCAAGACTACATTGAAAGATTCTCCAGTGATGTTATTAATGAATTATACAAATAGTATTAGTATACAAATGAACCAAGGGAGTTATCTCCCTTAGATTGTGATTCAGCGGCGGGAAATTGTTTTGTAAGAAAAGAAATCAAATATAAAATGTTTTCAAACAATTATATTCTTTTTTCTAGTGTTTAAGTCAAATATTCTGTCTCATTTAAATACCTTGAAACAGCATTAATAAGTAATTCAAGAAAATATAATAACACACCTTGTGGATTGCTGTATTAAGTTACCTTATATACTCTCTCCCTTAGATTGTGTTAACTTGTTTATGGGTTATCTCCCTTAGATTCCGATTCAGCGGCGGGAAATTGTTTTGTAAGAAAAGAAATGTTTTCAAACAATTATATTCTTTTTTCTAGTGTTTTATGCAAATACTCTGTCTCATTTAAATACTGTGAAGCACCATTAACAAGTAATTCAAGAAAATAAAATAACACACTCTGTGGATTGCTGTATTAAGTTACCTTATATACTCTCTCTCCCTTAGATTGTGTTAACTTGTTTATGGGTTATCTCCCTTAGATTCTGATTCAGCGGCGGGAAATTGTTTTGTAAGAAAAGAAATCAAATATAAAATGTTTTCAAACAATTATATTCTTTTTTCTAGTGTTTAAGTCAAATATTCTGTCTCATTTAAATACTGTGAAACAGCATTAATAAGTAATTCAAGAAATCAAAGTAACACACCCTGTGGATTGCTGTATTAAGTTACCTTATATACTCTCTCTCCCTTAGATTGTGTCGGGTTATCTCCCATTAAATTGTGATGCTGTGGCGGGGGGTATAATAAATTATTTGTTTTGTAAGAAAAGAAATAAAATATAAAATGTTTTTAAACAATTATATTCTTTTTTTTTAGTGTTTAATTCAAATATGTGGTCTCATTTAAATACTGTGAAACACCATTAACAAGTAATTCAAGAAAATAAAATAACACACTCTGTAGATTGACGCTGCTGTATTAGTCACCTTATATACTAAATGAAAGGTTTAAAGCTGGGGCTTTCGAAAGCCAATCCGACCAGTCAAAAATAACCCACGCCATTGACACGTGTGTGTGGTTGACTTTTCTCAATCATGCAACCGGGTTTAATTTCATGGGTTGCTTTTAATTGGTCGGATGGCCGTAGAAAATCCGCCCCGTCGTTTCATGTTTGTGCTGTCCTGTGCCGTCCCATCATCATTACATCATCATTGAATTATAATCCATCCTTAATTAAGTTAATTAAGTATATGTATACCTACAATCTGAGTGGAGATATATACGGTATTGTACTGTCCTTAATTAAGTATATGTATACCTACAATTTGCCACAACACTCGAGTGGAAATATATACGGTATTTGTGCTGTCCTTAATTAAGTTAATTAAGTATATGTTGTGACGTCACCCCCAAGCATATCTTCTGGGCGGTCTAAGATGGCGTTTGCCACGTTAGGCCTCCCTTCCGGAGATGTATGTTTCGGGTTTCCTTTGGGCTTACTTGGATGTGAAGGCAACCAAGGAGTTCCAAAGATGTGTTGTCGTATATATGTAACCTCTAGGTCATTTCACGTAAACATACCCTCTTGTGATTCTAACCCGTTATTTGACGAGTTAGATTCACTCTTAGGGGAATATGTTTCCGGTGAATGTAAATATAAATGACCTAAAATAAATAACATCCATTGATGTAATTAGCTCTCCGTCACATTTGGGTAACCCCGTATGGTGTTCAAAAATGAATTACCGGCCAAAAGAAACGGTCATAGGGTCAAATCGAGATTGAAGAAATCTCAGAAAAAAAAATAATGGAAATTTGAGAAAAATACTCAAAGAAAGAACCCTATGAAAGACACAGTGGCCTATATCAAGGGGGCCAAATGACTGATAACCGCTCATCATGGTTGTTATTTATTTTGAAAAAATATATTTATATTTATATACAGACTGAATTCTGAAAAATATATTTATATTTATATACAGACTGAATTCTGAAAATAAAAAATGAATTAGAAATATGTATTATCATATATGAATTCTGAAAATATGAATAGCATCATAGTTGAAATTGCAAAATTGAAAAGCCAGGATATTAAATTGTCAGATGGGTTAAATCCTGATCAAATCAAGTCGGATTTTCAGGATATAGAATACGGAGTTAGCACTAACAAGTATATGCTACCAAAGAAATATGCACTCATCAAAAAAATTCAAAATTCTATTCGAGACTCTCTTGCATTTTCCAGTGAAGTAGGTGTGTTTGTTCCGTTATATACTATCGTGGAAGGAATACGAAAAGAATTGGGTAACGAATATGAATTGAAAAAGGAAGTTAATTCTAAAATTAGAAACTTACGAGCGTTAATTCAAGAAAATGAACTATTTTGATTGACCGACCCTCAAAAGATTTTGTCAGACAGTAAAATCTCCTTGAGATTTTCATTTTTTTAGCATTTTTTGATTGAATCAGTGAAAATATTTCACACTGCGAAAATAAAATAGAATCCTAACAGCTTTTCTCTATGGAAAATCCAATGCAAAATCGACTACTTGACCCTACGAGGTTTTTTACCAAAAATCGATGAAAAATCACTGAAAACAGGCAAAAATTGATGAAAAATGGCTAAAAATCATCAAAAATGAGTTTTAACAGCTTTTCCTTATGGAAAATCCCATGTAAAATCGACTACTTGACTGTAAAATCTCTTTGAGATTTTCAACTGAAAACCACCAAAATTGCACAAAATGGCACCAAAACTGTCAAAAACAGTCAAAATCACTGAATATATTTCTCACAGCAATAAAAAATAAAAATATTTCATAGCAATAAAAAATAAAAATATTTCACAGCAATAAAAAATAAAAATATTTCATAGCAATAAAAAATTGGACCATTAAGGGAAGGAATCATCGATGGGAAAAATTGTTTTGCAATTGAAAAATGGTTTCTGATTTCAAATAATGGTCAATGAAGCATTAACGACCCGATTGGCTCGTGAAAGATTAGATGCAATTAAGAGATTTGTACCAATTCGTGACTCTGTCAGGAATAAACTGCAACAACGACAGAGTTTACAAACGGATTTTGCTTTGGGGTCTGAAGAGTTGTTTAAACCAGTAACCACAGCAACGAAAGGGGTTGAGCGTGCTTTACTGGGAGATGTTCCCGAGACGGGAAAATCTGTTATTGGTGAACTTGAAAAAATAGCAGCGAAAACTGAACAAACAAAACAAATGGAATCAAAAAGAACAGTAGATGATTTACGCGTGAGATTTAACGAAGAAGGGTTAGCAGCAATTGATGAGACTGATCCAACAGAAATTCCTGCGCTTGTTGTTAAGACTTATGAAAACAGAAAAAAAATGTTGAAACCAGAACATCACAAGTTTGTTAAGAATTTCACTCATTGGGCTGATAAATTCTACAAAATCAAAACTGGAAAAAGTAAAAAAAAGACAGATAGTGCATCATACATTGAATATATCAGGATGGTGGATCACGTGTATAATCAATATGAAGAACTAAAACAACAACAAAAACCGCCAAGATTGCAAAGAAAGCGACAGCAACCTGCAAAGAAAATATCTTTTTCTCCTATAAAACAACAACTACCACGTGATGATGATGATGATGATGATTATTTACAAACTACGGATTTAGAAAAACTAGATGAAGCAGCTGGTTATAGCGGAAGTGGATTGCAAAATCCAAGGATTGGAAACTCAAAGAGTGAAAACGCTAGCGTTTCATGTCCTGGTAACATTCTCAGTGATATATCACGGTTAGAAGTCCTCATCGGAGGGAAACGAGCCGGAAATAACTCTCCAGAAATAATTAATGAAGCAGCTGATATCTGTAGACGATTATTTGCCGGTGGTATCATGGACATTAATGTATATCGAGAATTCATTGCTGAGTTAGTTGAAAATCACAAAGATGCCCATGGTTATTACAGCGATTGATCACTAATTAAAAAACTACTAGTTTTATAACAAGATGATTATACACTACAATCATGATAAACCAACCCCCGTCTATGTGGTAAATTCACGGGTGCCAGTTTATAAAGCATACTATGGAGATGGTTTAGGTAATACCATTGCAGGTTTCTTTACAAGAATGGCCCCAAAAGTGATGCCGTTAGCTAAACAATTAGGAATGAAAGCCATTGATGTTATTCGTGATAAGGGTATTGGTGCTGCTGGAGATCTTGCCGGGAAAGCGTTTTCTGCAGCAAAGGATAAAATAACATCATTAGTGAGACGAAAAAAGAAACCGGTACCATTGCCATCTACAGCAGAAATGACTGCAAGTGTTAGTAAAATAATAAATAACGCAGTAGATGAAAAACTAGCATCATTGGTAAATCAAGGGGACCAAAATAACATGATAGCAAACATGATAGCAGGAAGTGGCTTTAAAAAACCACGACGAAAACGCTAGCGTTTTTCACGATGAAAATCTTTTTATGATTTCACGATTTAGACTCTGATAAATAGAATAAAATGTTCAAAAGGTCACCTGATCCAGCATTTGATATGGAGGCCCCAGTGCGTAAAGATGATTCTGTACGCGATTTTCAATTTTATTCTTATCACGCAGTACAACCAGATCTCCGATCACGAATTGAACTTCAAGTTCATGATACCAGTAAATACTTTTTGCCTTGTGAAGCATTTATTGAAGTAGAAGGAGAACTTGTAACAAACGATGCTGCACATAATGATCCACCATACGACAATAACCCAACTATCCGAGTTGGTTTTGTTAATAACGGTATCATGGCGTTATTTGAAAGCGCTAGATATCTCATTGATGGAAAAGAAATTGAATCCATTGACCGTGAAGTTGATGTGGCTACAACAATCATAGGGTTAGCAAGATATTCTGATGATTATACAAGATCAGCGGGTCCATCTATGATGTTTTCTAAGGATATTACTGATCACCCTGAACACAACCAGTATTCTAGAGTCAAGGCAACACATGCTTCTTCAGTTAATCCAGCACCAGCCGGATATACAAGACCAGCTGGTGATTTTGATGTCATAAATAATATTACTAACTTCAACCTAGGATTTGCAACACGCGTAGCAACGTTGCAAGGACAGCGTCGACAGTTTTCATGTGCAATTCCACTGCATCATATATTCGGATTCTGTAGAAACGTCCGAAAAGTTATTTATGGAGCTAAACACACAGTAGCGCTTGTACGAAAGGGTACTGATAATGATGCAATATGGCATGATGCTGGTGTTGCTGATGGTAAAGTCATTTTAACAAAACTAGCATTGTGGATGCCAGTGTTAACTCCATCAATCATAGCAGAAGAAAAATTGTTATCATTTATGAACCAAGGAGGAAAATCATTGTTGAGTTGGTTATCAGTGACTACGGATATTAAACTGGATAATGTTGATGATATATTTACTTGGCATCTGGCATCAAAACAAGGGGTTTCAGCTCCACGTCATATATTTATTGCATTACAAAATAATGCACGAGTTGGTAATCAACAACGAAGTCATATGATATTTGATCAGTTAGGTGTTAGAGAGGTCTCACTGAGAATAAACGGACAACAGGAACCATCTGAAGATGTACAACTTGATTACGGTCAAAATCATATTTCACGTGTCTATCATAACTTATTGTCGTTTATGGCACGTGATCTAAATGTGGATACTGGTTTGCAAATATCACAATTGGATTTCAAAAGCCTCTATCCGATTTATTACTTTTCATTGGAACATCTTGATTTGATGAGACAATCTGTCGTTGATATACACTTTAGAGCCCGTGTAACCCGTCCTGGTGGTATTGCTAATTATAGAGCGGTTGCTGTCATTCTCAGTGATAAATCAATGCTACTTGAAGGTGTTGGTGGACGAATGAGATTTATTGATGCACCAGTGGAAAATCTTTGATAGCAATTAGATCAATCTGTATTTGTATAATGTCATATAGTAATATCAATGTATCATTGACACCTGGTCAGTTAAAAAAATTGCAATCAAAATCCGCTAAACAATGTGGAACCACAATCACGTTGAAACCTAATCAAATGAATGGCGGGGCAAATAAATTGCCACTGACAACTCGTCAAGTGAAACATTTCAATGATGCTTTCAAGGATAAAAAAGGAGTTCAGATCACACTCTCTGCGGCTGCTATCAAAAATATGATAAAAACAGGTGGTATATTTCCGTTGTTTGCTGCGTTACCAGCATTGGTTGCGGCAGCAGCCCCAGCAGTCGCAAAAGCGGCCGCATTGGGGGTAGTTGGAGGCTTGGGGACAAAAGCGGTACAGAGCATTGCTGAATCATATGAACCGAAGAAAGGTCGAGGGTATAAAAAAAAGGGAAAGGGTCTAAGACTACCAGGAACCCCGTATTCATGGTTATGCGGAAAGGGTCTGAGACTACCAGGAACCCCGTATTCATGGTACAGCGGGAGATCCGTTCACGGATCAGGCCTGAGACTACCAGGAACGGTTTATTAATTGAGGAATCTTCGATGGTTCCCAAATCTTCGATGGTTCCCATGTCCAATTTTGATTTAATGGATGCTGCTAAAAACCTAGCGATTAAAAATTTCAGAGGTGTTTTTATGAAAGATCAATTACCACATCAACCAAACAACACTGAAACAGGTATTATTAATCTCGATAACAGCACCGGACCTGGAACTCACTGGGTTGCATACGCTATTGATCCACGTGGGATTGTCTATTTTGATTCATATGGATTAGCCCCGCCAAAAGAATTTATGCGTTACATAAAAAAATTTCCAATGAAGACTTGGTATTCTACGCTACCAACACAACAAATCAATGACCCACCAATATGCGGCAGTGAAGTATTAAATGTCCTTGATGCTATTTCAGCATCTAGAAAACCACCTCATATTGTCGTAAATGACTACACTAGTAATCGCTTTTTAGAGAGAGAAAGAGTTTTACAATAACATGATTGATATTTGGGGGAGATCTTTGAAACCCAAACCCGATGACACTGCAACCCCTGGTTCTATCAAGGATATAACAAAAAAAATTAAAGATGAAATCGCTGAGACGTTAAATTTAACAAGTGTTGACCCGAATGAAATAGTTGTATTTCAGGACAAACAGGGTAAATTGAAAACCAGTGATGTGTCGTTGGATGATATTTTAACACGACAACGAAACGCAATCGAGAACACCGTTGCGTTATTTTCCGATCAGGGTAAATTGAAAACCAGTGATGTGTCGTTGGATGATATTTTAGTTAAACAACAAAACGCAATCGAGAACACCGTTGCGTTATTTTCCGATCAGGGTAAACTCAAACCAGGTGTACTTTTTTCGACGATTACAGATCGATTTACAAACCACGATAAAGAATTTGAAGATCATTTAAGAAACTACAATAGTTTCCGTAGAAATGTCGTTCATAAGTTCTTTGGGTCCCCGATTGTAGTTACACCATCTATCGCTGAAATTAAAACTTTTGTTGATGATCAAAAGGTTATCAACGAAGCAACAAAAACAACAACCGACGCCATTGATAAATTTATTGGAACCCCGTTAGATAAACTCGACATAAAACTCCCTGATATAAAAAAATCCATCGATGAGACGAAAACCTTCACCGAGGACATCAAAGGTGATCTTTCGAGGATGATAACAGTCATTGAAAAAACAAAAATTCCTCATGAGAAAACCAACAACGTAGTATACACAATCCAACACGGATCATTTGAGTGGACACCTACAAACAACAAATTAGATATCACTGCAACCGTTAAGGGTATTTATCGATTAACACTAGTAACACCATTGTCTCAATTTAATATTTCATCGTCCAGTTCATCCGGGGTCAATAATACGATTTCAACGATCATCGACAAGAATACAACTGAAAAGTTTACAATCACACACCCTACTGAAAAAAATTTGGTTAGGGTCTCAACAACGTGGTATGTGGAATTCGTTGCGGATTTAAGTAAATCGTAATTGAAAACGCTAGCGTATTTAAAATAAAAATGATTTCATCATCGCAATATCGTTATGATCAAGTCAGAGAATTTCAAACTAGACTCAAAACCCTGTCTGAGGAGTATGCAATGAAAATAAAAAAATATCGCAGGAGAATTACCGCAATTGATGTTACTATGTACTCAGTGTCAGGCGTTCTCGCTGGCGCCGGAATAATTCTTGCATCGGTTACAATGATTGCCCCGGTCGTAGTTCCAATTTGCATTTCTGCGGTGGCTTCAATCGCAGGTATATCAACCGGGATCACAAAAAAAATATCATCATGCAGCCAGAGTAAACTGCAAGACTATGTGATTCAATTTCATGTTGTATCAACCGCATACTCGCAATTATCCTCATTGATATCGTCGTCACTCGATGATACAATTATATCAGAGAGTGAGTTTTCAGCGATGGTAGATATATATGATTCTGCGATGTCAAAATTAGAAATACAAAAACATGAGTATAATAACAATGACAACACCGATGGAATCGGAGAAAAACAGAATGATCTCAATAACCTCAACGATATCAGATAGTGAGTTCTCAGTGATGGTACGTGTCTATGATTCCGCAATATCAAAATTAGAAATACATCATGAGTATAATAACGATGACAACACAGATGGAATTACTTCAACAAATAGTGGAGAACACAAACCCAGTACAAACCAGCATGATCTCAATAACATCAACGAATCCAGAATTCAGTGTGAATTTCCCCTCTCCGGTCCCAGTGAAGGAGATAGCGCTAGCAAAATTACGAGTATACCACAGTTGGCCAAATATTAGGTCAAAATCATTTGGTGGTCAACAACCCAATAATTCCCTGGTATTTGCAAATAAGAATAAACCCGACGGAACCCCAGACTGGAACGTTGTTTCCATACCAACCGGATCATATCAAATTGAACAAATCAATAACGAATTGCAACGTAGAATAAAATCGATTACTGGAAAAGAGTCAAAAATAGCTATAACAGTTCATGAGCCAACACTGTCATCTGCCATTGAAATAAGCACAGAAGGATACGTCGTAGATATTTATCAAAGCTCAATAAGAACAGTGTTAGGTTGGCCTGAATTACCACACCCGGGGGAAACCGTTGATTTACCAGAACCCAAAAAAACTGATTATATCACAGACAGGATAAAATCTGATAATCCAGTAAAAAGTTATAAAGATCACCAAATCACTACAGATTTTTTTAATGTCCTTCACAATATAATAAATAAGGGAGAGAGATTTCTTACTGCTCACGATCTTAAAATCAATGACAATTTCAAGGCAATGAATAATGATTTTTCGCTGTTGTTAATATCTCTTAAATCCGGCTCTCTCACCCGAGATGAATTTATCAGCGTCGTAGAAACATGCAATAAAATTATCGACGATATGGAAACATTTAATTTAAAAATTATTCAGGATATATTAGATGAAGATAATCCCAGGTCGAGAGACGGATTTGCATCAGATTATAAAATCCGCGTTGAAGATATCCCCACATTCAAACTACCAGGATATAACGTACCAGAACTAAAAAAACTTCTCAGTGAAACCATCGATGTTGGTTTTAAAATAATTCATGATACGTGGAAAAAAACATCATCACCGGAAATAAAAATCCTCAAACATAATAATGACCCAGATGGTGGCGGCAGGCATATCGCTCCGTTCAACGTGAATATTTCATCGGTGATTGCGCTCAATTTAGTATGTGATGTTATCGAAGGAAGCTATCAAATTAATCTCGAACGATCAAATCAAGCTCAGCAAGGATATATTTTGTATTCATTTGCACCAATAGCTCCTCCAGGGTTTTTAATAATTGAATCCCCGGTGAATCCAGTCTATATGCGATGTCATAATAATTCATTAACCAGAATTAATTTCAAACTCACTGACCAGTCTAATAATCTGATTGATTTACAAGAGGAGGTTTTACAAATTAGTCTATTTGTAAAGTCGTAGTAAGGACTAGCAGAGGGGGTATATCGGACGATCTTCACCGTAACCCAGAACTGAAAGTTCTAGCAGCAGAGGGGGCGAGTCACAACATCATTGCGGACATTTATGATTCATCAACGAAAACGCGAATACAGTATCACCTGCAAAAACTCATGTTTTCAGACAAAAATCACTGTCATTTTTTTTTCAGGTTAAAAACATGAGATTTCGCGAGAAGGGTCTATTCGTGTCGTTTTAAGGGTATAATAAAAAATAACCGAAAAAAAGGTTGTCCGATTCACCCCCTCTGCTGCTACTTTAGTGTATAATGAATGACCTTGACGCTAAAGACCTTGGAAGTAGGCTACTACCTCATGCCCCGTAAAGTCGTCGCTAGGGGGTAATGTGTTAAGTACCAAGTCAGGAACTCCTGCATGGGGTAAACATAATGTGCAGGAGTACCGGAGAACAATCAGCAAATTTACAAAATCCAGCAACAGGAAATAAGAAGTTAGACATTTTTTGAAGGCTGAGTTTAGTTGTCCTGTCATTACAAAATTCTAATGCTGATATAGAGATGAAAATCTCCATTCTTTGCAAATTACAAAGTGACTCAGGGTGAAATCTATTCAGAGTCTGTTAAGTGTGAAGCTTAAAAATAACAGTGCATGTCATTAGTGATCTTATGAAGGAACCAAACATGCTATTGGATGTTATTAAAAATTCTTTACAGTGAACTACTAGATAAAAAACTCCTTTTTCTTTAATTGACAATACACTGACTCATTAATTATTACTGCATCATTGCCATCAGAATCTGAATTGAATTGATATTCAAAATTTGCCATTTTATTACGCTATGAAGAGAATACATATTATGGCTAAAATGCATTTTGTTTTCAGTCATCTTGAAATAAGTACATGTAGTAACATTTATGCTAATACAAAATCCTACTGGATTATAAGACAATCTACTTGTTTGAAACCCTGCTTCTTTATGCAATTCTGGAACCACCTGACACCATAGATGGGACCTTTGAATATATTTTGTTAAGTCTTTGTGTTGAAATTGATCAATTATGTTAGAAAACTGCACTGATTTATGTATTGTAGGATGTCAATAACTCAATTTAACCCAAGATATATTATCCTGCTGAAAGTATGCATTTTATGACAAATCCATCAATGTTCTATACAAAACTTACTTGCATAATTAAAACATTATTCCAATTCAAGTAAAGACTTACATACAACTAAGTGCAAACTGCAACATTCAATGTTTAACAAAGTTTATATGAAGTGACTGTCACCATCTCCATTGCATCAATGCTAGAATGACCCCTTGAACCTATAATGGCATACAAAAACTTTCAACATAAAGACTAATTGTAAATGTATTATTGCTACCCTGTGTAATCTATGCTCTCTGTATTGTGTACATTACTTGCTACCCTGCAAATCAAAGTACAACTGTTTCAGACTTGTTTTTCAAATCTTCCAGTATATTAATGTACAGAACATGGTTGCATGATTGCAAGATCATCAGTTTATTTGATAAAACAAGCTAAAATCTCTTTTTCAATAAATGTTACCAATGTCATGTATAAAGGCTGTTAAATATCAATTTATGATAGCCAACTTCTATTATTCAATTTCCAAAGATACTCCAATAATTGCTTGCCCTAAGTTGATGATGTACACAATCCTAGAGTATTAGAGTAAATGTTTCTTCTACTGAAAGAAAACTTACCGGTAGTCTAGTATCCGGATTTCCTTGTGACTGTCGAGTCCTATGTTGATGATAAGACGGAACAGGACCCATTGATGGAAGCAGTGCAAGTTTGGTTTCATAACCAAGTGATTCTTGGTTCTGTTCAAAATATAACATTCCATATTAGCAAGCATCAAGCTCACAGCAATAGCTATGAACATGTCATTCCTGCTGAGTTTCATACTAATCAACCTAAGTTGTTTGCAAGTATAGTAGCTTACATGATTCTCAACTATTATTAGTGACGTAATAAAGCATTATCTCATGATGCACCCTAGACTACAACATGTAGAAACACAGATACCCAAGCCAATAAAGGAATAATGATATTGAAAACATTGTGTCCAATATACATGGAAAAACAGTCTAAAAAAGAGCTCAGCCTAGCTATAACTCATTTACTCGGGAGATATTTTTTTTTTTATAAAGAATGAAATGGTGAAAATATAATGATTAGGATTTAAACATAAGTCGTTTTAACACATTAACCCCTGGAGGTTTTTTGCTGTTTTTGCATGAAATGCGAGTAGGAACTTTTGGGAACTATTTCTGAATACATTGTAATCCATTGATTTCTATGCAATATTCTGTTAGAATGGCTAGTCATGCTAAAGAAAATGTTTTTCATTGGTTAGTTTGCTGGCGCATGAGAAGAAGGACAAAAATTGGAGATTTTTTGTATTTTTTTATATTTTTTTTGCTTAACGGATCCATAATTTTTGTATGGAGAAGATTCTTTATTCAAAATGTCCACCTTATCCTACATTTTGCACAGGTTAACCTGTCTGTGTGCGTTTCAGGCTGGTCTGCCGTAGATCCGAGGCCATAAAGTCTAAAATCTGGATACAAATTCAGAATCTGACCATGGGCGATTTTTGGGTGAAAAAGAAAAAAGGGTCCATAAACTTCGGTTTTTCCCTCGGTATTTTGTAATGCAACTAAAATGTCCAGATTACTTGCTATCATTGTAGAGCTACATCTGTCTACCTTTCTGTGATACCACCCACTTTAGTGTATCATACATGACCTTGACGCTAAAGACCTTGGAAGTAGGCTACTACCTCATGCTCCGTAAAGTCGTTGCTATGGGGTAATGTGTTAAGTACCAAGTCAGGAACTCCTGCATGGGGTAAACATAATGTGCAGGAGTACCGGAGAACAATCAGCAAATTTACAAAATCCAGCAACAGGAAATAAGAAGTTAGACATTTTTTGAAGGCTGAGTTTAGTTGTCCTGTCATTACAAACTTCTAATGCTGATATAGAGATGATAATCTCCATTCTTTTCAAATTACAAAGCGACTCAGGGTGAAATCTATTCAGAGCCTGTTAAGTGTGAAGCTTAAAAATAACAGTGCATGTCAACAGTGATCTTATGAAGGAACCAAACATGCTATTGGATGTTATTAAAAATTCTTTACAGTGAACTACTAGATAAAAAACTCCTTTTTCTTTAATTGACAATACACTGACTCGTTAATTATTACTGCATCATTGCCATCAGAATCTGAATCCAACTGATCTTCAAAATTTGCCATTTTATTATACTATGAAGAGAATACATATGGCTAAAATGCATTTTGTTTTCAGTCATCTTGAAATATGTAACATTTATGCTGATACAAAATCCTACCGTATTATAAGTCAATCTACTTGTCTGAAACCCTGCTTCTGTCACATGCATGTAATTACTATACTAAAATTTCTGGAAACCACCTGACACTATAATTGGTAACTCTGAATACATTTTTCAAGTCTTTGTGTTGAAATTGATCAATTATGTTAGAAAACTGCACTGATCATGTATTGTAGGATGTCAATAACTCAATTTAACCCAAGATATATTATCCTGCTGAAAGTATGCATTTTATGACAAATCCATCAATGTTCTATACAAAACTTACTTGCATAAATAAAACATTATTCCAATTCAAGTAAAGACTTACTTACTACTAAGTGCAAACTGCAACATTCAATGTTTAACAACGTTTATATTAAGTGACTGTCACCATCTCAAATGCATCAATGCTAGAATGACCCCTTGAACCTATAATGGCATACAAAAACTTTCAACATAAAGACTAATTGTAAATGTATTCTTGCTACCCTGTGTAATCTATGCTCTCTGTATTGTGTACATTACTTGCTACCCTGCAAATCAAAGTACAACTGTTTCAGACTTGTTTTTCAAGTTTTCCAGTATATTAATGTACAGAACATGGTTGCATGATTGCAAGATCATCAGTTTATTTGATAAAACAAGCTCTTTTTCAATAAATGTTACCAATGTCATGTATAAAGGCTGTTAAATATCAATTTATGATAGCCAACTTCTATTATTCAATTTCCAAAAATACTTCGACAATTGCTTGCCCTAAGTTGATGATGTACACAATCCTAGAGTATTAGAGTAAATGTTTCTTCTACTGAAAGAAAACTTACCAGTAGTCTAGTATCCGGATTTCCTTGTGACTGTAGAGCCCTATGTTGATGATAAGACGGAACAGGACCCATTGATGGAAGCAGTGCAAGTGTGGTTTCATAACCAAGTGATTCTTGGTTCTGTTCAAAATATAACATTCCATATTAGTAAACATCAAGCTCACAGCAATAGCTATGAACATGTCATTCCTGCTGAGTTTCATACTAATCAACCTAAGTTGTTTGCAAGTATAGTAGCTTACATGATTCTCAACTATTATTAGTGACATAATAAAGCATTATCTCATGATGTACCCTAGACTACAACATGTAGAAACGCAGATACCCAAGCCAATAAAGGAATAATGATATTGAAAACATTGTGTCCAAGTTACATGGAAAAACAGTCTAAAAAAGAGCTCAGCCTAGCAATAACTCATTTACTCGGGAGATATTTTTTTTTTATAAAGAATGAAATGGTGAAAATATAATGATTAAGATTTAAACATAAGTCGTTTTAACACATTAACCCCTGGAGGTTTTTGCTGTTTTTGCATGAAATGCGAGTAGGAACTTTTGGGAACTATTTCTGAATACATTGTAATCCATTGATTTCTATGCAATATTCCGTCAGACAAATGGCTAGTTATGCTAAAGAAAAAGTTTTTCATTGGTTAGTTCGCTGGCGCATGAGAAGAAGGACAAAAATTGGAGATTTTTTATATTTTTTTACATTTTTTTTGCTTAACGGATCCATAATTTTCATATGGAGAAGATTCTTTATTCAAAATGTCCACCGTAACCTACTTTTTGCACAGGTTTACCTGTTTGTGTGCGTTTCAGGCTGGTCTGCCGTAGATCCGAGGCCATAAAGTATAAAATCTTGACACAAATTCAAAATCCGACCATGGGCAACTTTTGGATGAAACAAAAGGGTCTATAAACTTCAGTTTTTCCCTCTGTATTTTGTAGTGCAACTAAAATATCCAGATTATTTGCTACCATTCTAGAGCTACATCTGTCTACCTTTCTATGATACCACCCACTTTAGTGTATCATGTATGATTTTTGCCGCTACAGACCTTGGAAGTAGGTTACTACCTCATGCTCTGTAAAGTCGTCGCTCGGGGTTAAGGTGTTAATAGATCTCAAAAGATAATTACGAAACATCATGGAAAATATAAACTGAAACAAAAAAACCCATCATATTTATTTGGAACAGCCAAGTTGACCAGGTGTAGCTGACACTCTAAATTAAAACCAATTTGTTGTTCATTTGTTATTTAAATTTATTTGTATACATGTGTAATGAAAAATTTTTTAAATATACTTCACTTTATGAATGTATTTCACATATCAAAATGATAATGAAAAGTTTAATCAAAATCACAACCATGTTGGAATAAGAATGCATAAAAAAAAAAGAAATATTAATAGAGGATCTATGAAAATTCCACAACCCTCAGCAAAACCTTAACATGAGTTCCTTAAAAGGTCTGATGTTTACTACTGGGCAGAAAGCATCCAGGAAATAAAGATAAAACCATATCCTCTTTCTAAATGTAAATTGCTGAAACATGATGATCTCTGATATTCTTCAATGATAACTGAAGATCATTAAATTAGCTGCTGTAGTGGACATGTTCAAGGCTGATTCGTACTTTTTTCATTTATTACAATGTATTGATTATTTGAAGTCTTTTGGTGAAAACCCCATGTCAATATGACCATTGTTTGTTTAGTAGAGTAGTGACAGCAAGATTTTCAGGACATCCCAACAGCCGTTATTGGATGCACCATTGTAACAGTTTTCATTTAGGGAAAACAAGGTATCGTAAGAATTCTATTGGTGAAAACTCAATATTGATATAAAATAGGGCCTAACGGGAAATCGCTTCAGCCGGATGACCACTGTAATGGCCATATTTGATGTCCGAGCTGTACTATTTTCAATTAGGACCAACTAGACATGATCAGTCTTTAGGTCAAACCCCATGTTGATATGAGTTTTCATTTAGGAGAAGTAACAACACAATTTTTAAAATAGCTGCTCTGGCCATATTGGGTGTCAGAGCAGCACAACTTTGATTTATGACCAAATAGACATCATAAAAAGTCTTTAAATAACATCTCCATTATCATATGACCATCCATTCAGGATGTGTAACATGGTCACTAGTGGCCATACTGGATGTCCAAGCTGCACCATTGTCATTTATGACCAACTAGATGATGGAATAAATGTGTGTTTCGCAATCTTCCAATTATTTTAGGATGAGTAGTGATAACAAACAGAAACATAATGAATGACAGATTGACAATGGATAACAATTCCATAATATCTTCTGGACTATCACCAGTTGAGCTAATAACTGCTTTTCTGCATCAACAGATTTTAAACAAACATAATACTCTGCACCTGTTCATTCAACTGAGCAGATCTTTATGTTTCTGAGGAAATGTTTTTATATTAATTTGTTTTTACCAAATGGCTTGCTTAAATTGACAGGTAGAGTTGCTTTTTCTTGATCCAGTAGCACATGCAGATGCTCTTTTTGTGTGTTGGTCAGATTATCAACTGTGCTGTATGTTTCTTCCCTTCAGTGGCACTAATGTGATACTTCAGAAATTGGGGGCAGATTGGAAGCTGTTACACAGGCAGAAATTTGATTAACGGATTACAGGTTTTCACCCCGCTGATTTTCAGTCTAAGAACAGACCTACCTCGTGCCCAAAGCAACCATTGAAGAATATTGAAAAATGAAACACGACTTTTCACAAGCATGCCTCTCACTGACAAGTTAGTATGGACACCATTTCACATTGGATACATTTTTATGTCACATGCATGTAATTACTATACTAAAATTTCTGGAAACCACCTCACACTATAATTGGTAACTCTGAATACATTTTTCAAGTCTTTGTGTTGAAATCGATCAATTATGTTAGAAAACTGCACTGATTTATGTATTGTAGGATGTCAATAACTCAATTTAACTCAAGATATATTATCCTGCTGAAAGTATGCATTTTATGACAAATCCATCAATGTTCTATACAAAATTTACTTGCATAAATAAAACATTATTCCAATTCAAGTAAAGACTTACATACAACTAAGTGCAAACTGCATCATTCAATGTTTAACAAAGTTTATATTAAGTGACTGTCACCATCTCCATTGCATCATTGCCAGAATGACCCCTTGAACCTATAATGGCATACAAAAACTTTCAACATAAAGACTAATTGTAAATGTATTCTTGCTACCCTATGTAATCTATGCTCTCTGTATTGTGTACATTACTTGCTACCCTGCAAATCAAAGTACAACTGTTTCAGACTTGTTTTTCAAGTTTTCCAGTATATTAATGTACAGGACATGGTTGCAAGATCATCAGTTTATTTGATAAAACAAGCTAAAATCTCTTTTTCAATAAATGTTACCAATGTCATGTATAAAGGCTGTTAAATATCAATTTATGATAGCCAACTTCTATTATTCAATTTCCAAAGATACTCCGATAATTGCTTGCCCTAAGTTGATGATGTACACAATCCTAGAGTATTAGAGTAAATGTTTCTTCTACTGAAAGAAAACTTACCAGTAGTCTAGTATCCGGATTTCCTTGTGACTGTAGAGTCCTATGTTGATGATAAGACGGAACAGGACCCATTGATGGAAGCAGTGCAAGTGTGGTTTCATAACCAAGTGATTCTTGGTTCTGTTCAAAATATAACATTCCATATTAGTAAACATCAAGCTCACAGCAATAGCTATGAACATGTCATTCCTGCTGAGTTTCATACTAATCAACCTAAGTTGTTTGCAAGTATAGTAGCTTACATGATTCTCAACTATTAATAGTGACGTAATAAAGCATTATCTCATGATGTACCCTAGACTACAACATGTAGAAACGCAGATACCCAAGCCAATAAAGGAATAATGATATTGAAAACATTGTGTCCAAGTTACATGGAAAAACAGTCTAAAAAAGAGCTCAGCCTAGCTATAACTCATTTACTCGGGAGATATTTTTTTTTTTTATAAAGAATGAAATGGTGAAAATATAATGATTAGGATTTAAACATAAGTCGTTTTAACACATTAACCCCTGGAGGTTTTTTGCTGTTTTTGCATGAAATGCGAGTAGGAACTAGAGCTGTACCGATTAATCGCCCGTACGCGTAATCGGGCCGATTATTAGCACAATCGGTATAATCGGCTATCGGCAAAAATAATCGGTGCCGATGCAAATAATTTTTTTAAATAACCAATTTTTCCTGATAAAAGTTGTATATACAGTCGCGTTTTGACTGACCGTAACTTAATCCTTTGTAACACTAGAGCTCGGGATAAATGCAGTATGCAAACAAGTTGCTCATTAACTAACACTACTGTATAGTCGAATAACCATATATCGAGATGAACACATCGAACCATCAATTAATCTTTTGTAACAAAGAGATTGCTCTAATAAAGTATTTAAAAAGAATTTATTTTGCTGCCAGTTGTGCGAAATTTTCAACTCCAGCGTCCGGTAACATTTGTAAACTGCAGTAAACCAGACTAAAGTACATGTCGCTAACCGCCATTGTAGTGCCAAAGTCATGTGAATAGCCAGTAAGATTAACATCAAAGGGAGTAATGATGGATATATACACAGTCAATTTTGAGGTTTGTGTTTTTTCTTTATCTTTATGAAAACTCACAAAACACCGATAGTCCTTATGTCCCAGTGAGAAATTGTTTGAAAGGGCTTCAGTGTAGGTTTGAGTACGTCATCTGTCTTTCAGTTAATCCGTAATGCCTGGAGGATGAACGAACTCATTGTCTTTAATACTAGTAAGTGAGAATCATTTCCGGATTTTTTAAAATTATTTTTTATTTCTTTTTTTAGTGTTTCACCAAGCCACTATCTGGCAGAAGGGGCGGTCTCTCATAAGTCATAACTGGTTTTACTGTACCTTTGAAGCACCGACATATACTAAACAAATAAAACAATTCTATATCAATGTTTTACAATTATCTGATGTTGCCGCAGCAATAACAAGTATTTGTTGTCGTCAAAGCAAGCCAACGACCTTTGCTCATAGAAAGTCGGCAATAAACTCAAAAGCATTGCCTCAATTTACATAGTGATTAGAATATATTTATTGTGCCGCGAAACTTTCCTGTTTGCAAAAAAACAAAAAAAAAATCGCCCACCCCCACGGTCTGTGGACCACAGAGTAGTAATTTACTGTCTCCCTGGTAAACTCGACCGACCCGCAAATTATGAAGGCTGTATTTTACTTTTATGTAATTTCGTGTTGTGGAAATCAGAAAATATGCACATGCAAAATAATAACAAAATCAATAAAAAAATAGTACTTTATAAAAGGTTAATAATTTTCGGGTCACTGAAAGTTACTTTTTTAACATGCCTATGTCTTAGAACACGGATATTTTTGTCCCAAGATGTACTGCCGTTACAATAGACAACAAAAACACCAAAAAAACCTGTAAAGTTTTGACATTGGCCCACGGATAAGCCCCCCCACCCATTCCAGGCCTTTATTGTTTTCTAAATTTGTCGGCTTATACCTGAGTACATAATATGATAATCAAATAATCGGTCTCATAATCGGTATCGGCAATTTTGAGAATCGGCTATACGCGGTATCGGCATAATCGGCAAAAAGTGACATCGGTACAGCTCTAGTAGGAACTTTTGGGAACTATTTCTGAATACATTGTAATCCATTGATTTCTATGCAATATTCCGTCAGACAAATGGCTAGTCATGCTAAAGAAAAAGTTTTTCATTGGTTAGTTCGCTGGCGCATGAGAAGAAGGGCAAAAATTGGAGATTTTTTATATTTTTTTACATTTTTTTTGCTTAACGGATCCATAATTTTCGTATGGAGAAGATTCTTTATTCAAAATGTCCACCTTATCCTACTTTTTGCACAGGTTTACCTGTCTGTGTGCGTTTCAGGCTGGTCTGCCGTAGATCCAAGGCCATAAAGTATAAAATCTGGACACAAATTCAGAATCCGACCATGGGCAACTTTTGAGTGAAAAAAAAAGGGTCCATAAACTTCAGTTTTTCCCTCTGTATTTTGTAGTGCAACTAAAATATCCAGATTATTTGCTATCATTCTAGAGCTACATCTGTCTACCTTTCTATGATACCACCCACTTTAGTGTATCATGTATGATTTTTGCTGCTACAGACCTTGGAAGTAGGTTACTACCTCATGCTCTGTAAAGTCGTCGCTCGGGGTTAAGGTGTTAATAGATCTCAAAAGATAATTACGAAACATCATGGAAAATATAAACTGAAACACAAAAAAACCCATCATATTTATTTGGAACAGCCAAGTTGACCAGGTGTAGCTGACACTCTAAATTAAAACCAATTTGTTGTTCATTTGTTATTTAAATTTATTTGTATACATGTGTAATGAAAAGATTTTAAATATACTTCACTTTATGAATGTATTTCACATATCAAAATGATAATGAAAAGTTTAATCAAAATCACAACCATGTTGGAATAAGAATGCATAAAAAAAAAGAAATATTAATAGAGGATCTATGAAAATTCCACAACCCTCAGCAAAACCTTAACATGAGTTCCTTAAAAGGTCTGATGTTTACTACTGGGCAGAAAGCATCCAGGAAATAAAGATAAAACCATATCCTCTTTCTAAATGTAAATTGCTGAAACATGATGATCTCTGATATTCTTCAATGATAACTGAAGATCATTAAATTAGCTGCTGTAGTGGACATGTTCAAGGCTGATTCGTACTTTTTTTATTTATTACAATGTATTGATTATTTGAAGTCTTTTGGTGAAAACCCCATGTCAATATGACCATTGTTTGTTTAGTAGAGTAGTGACAGCAAGATTTTCAGGACATCCCAACAGCCGTTATTGGATGCACCATTGTAACAGTTTTCATTTAGGGAAAACAAGGTATCGTAAGAATTCTATTGGTGAAAACTCAATATTGATATAAAATAGGGCCTAACGGGAAATCGCTTCAGCCGGATGACCACTGTAATGGCCATATTTGATGTCCGAGCTGTACTATTTTCAATTAGGACCAACTAGACATGATCAGTCTTTAGGTCAAACCCCATGTTGATACGAGTTTTCATTTAGGAGAAGTAACAACACAATTTTTAAAATAGCTGCTCTGGCCATATTGGGTGTCAGAGCAGCACAACTTTGATTTATGACCAACTAGACATCATAAAAAGTCTTTAAATCACAACTCCATTATCATATGACCATCCATTCAGGATGTGTAACATGGTCACTAGTGGCCATACTGGATGTCCAAGCTGCACCATTGTCATTTATGACCAACTAGATGATGGAATAAATGTGTGTTTCGCAATCTTCCAATTATTTTAGGATGAGTAGTGATAACAAACAGAAACATAATGAATGACAGATTGACAATGGATAACAATTCCATAATATCTTCTGGACTATCACCAGTTGAGCTAATAACTGCTTTTCTGCATCAACAGATTTTAAACAAACATAATACTCTGCACCTGTTCATTCAACTGAGCAGATCTTTATGTTTCTGAGGAAATGTTTTTATATTAATTTGTTTACCAAATGGCTTGCTTAAATTGACAGGTAGAATTGCTTTTTATTGATCCAGTAGCACATGCAGATGCTCTTTTTGTGTGTTGGTCAGATTATCACACTGGATACATTTTGATGTTGGACGAGTTCTGATATCAATCAGTAAAACTTTAAAGTAGCTGAGCTGCAGCTGTTAGCACTACTATGAAAATGTAGTTTTTGGGAGTTTTCAAATAATTTTAATTGTATAATACTTAACATTGCTTGACTGCATTCAATTTGCTACACTTTACTAGGATGCTAAGTACCCAGTTCAATCAATTCAACCTAAATATTCTTTCCTAATAACTGGATGGCCTGAGATAAGTATAATTCGTTTAAGTCATAATCAATATATGGAATATCTTCCTCTTTTGACTTGGAGAGATATCGAATATCAGAACACAGTGGGACAAGAGAATCTGCAATAGTAGCTGGCATGTATTACATAATTATGAAAAGTTTTACCTCCCTAATTCTATTACTGTAATGCATTACCTGCTACTACTGCAATGCTGAATCTACCCGCTGCAAGGCAAGGTGGATGATCAAAACAAAAAACTGGCATAATAAATTTACTTCACCTTATGGTGGAAGTGTTTCCTACTGTAACTGGTATGAAATTGTACTGTTACTATTGGACCCAAGAAATAAATGCCTTCACTCTGGTGGTGCCAAAAAAAATGATGAAAAGGTAGTGAGAATGCCATGACATAATGAGAATGAAAAGGTAGTGAGAATACCATGACATCATCGAAAGATGAGTGATTTAAGTTGGTACAAGATAAAGCAACAGCCTCCTGGGGATTTAATTGTCATGAAAAAAAGAAAGGTAACTCTTAGTGAAGGACTAATAATCTCTTTTTATTGTGAGTACTCTTGATTGGGAGAAAGAGAGCATTCCAACCTCTCTTTTTAGAATAATCCAACAAATAAAAAAAAACAATACCTCATGGTCTATTGTGTCAAATGCAGCAGACAAATCAAGGAGGGTGAGGACTGTAATCTTTCTATCCAAAGCAGAGAGAATGTTATTAACTACTTTTAGAAGAGTAGTTTCAATACTGTGGCAAGGGTGATATGTAGACTGTACATTTCTAAAAATACTGTTTGAATTGATATGACATACAAGTTGAGTTAGAATGTTTTTCAAGATTTTTTTTATATGAATGGGATTAGAAACTATGCAATAGTTCTTTAAATCTTTATGGTCGAGTTTTGGATTCTTCAGTAGAGGCTCTACATTGGCAGTTTTGAAAAATGATGGAACCTTTTTCCAGATCAGAGAGAGGTATTAATAACATCAGTCAGTGAAGGCAATATTGGATCTAAGCACTCAAGCATCAGTGATGTTGCAACTGGATCAAGTTCACATGACTTTGGTACACTCTTCATCACGACTGTACATACTAAATCCATATAGACAGGTTAAAATGGTGCTAATGGTTGCTGCTGAAATTCTGTATTATAAGTAGGGTGACTACAAGTCAACTGTAATTGAGACTTATCTTTCATGGTTTGTACCTTGTCACGGAAGACAATTGCAAACAGGTCTAGAAGGTCGACTGGAGAGTAGTGTACATTTGTTCTTTGACATTAGCTTGTTAGTAATCTCAAAGAGCTCTTTGCAGCTGGAAATTTCTGTGATCTTGGTACTGAAGTGGGATAATTTCCCTGAATGGACTATGTATTCTTTGAGGATTTATAAATTTTCTTATGAATATTGAGTAAAGTAGAAAGTTAAAACCTCACTGCTCTGCTTTACGGTGGTCTCTTTTAGCATTGCGAATCTGGTCCCTAACATTGCTATACCGTAGAGAACACTTTTGAATTGATACTCTGGTGGCTGGGGTAATATTTCAAGCCATGAATGCAGGCAGTTATCAAGTTCTTCTGCTGTAGGAGGTAAGAAAGTTGTTAGGTTTTCTTGGATGTCTAGCACTAGTTTGGCACAATTCATCATATGGAGGTTTCTCTTAGTAGCAAATAAAGGTGTTGGGTTAGGGACTTGTATGTCTAGATGTCATATAATGAAGAGATGATCTGATCCAAGTTCGTAAGATAGAAGGGTGGATTACATAATATTATCATTAATTCTATGAAGAATCCAGTCTAAAATGTGACCATGTTTATAGGTGGGTTGGTTAACTGACTGGTAAAGGTTGAAAATGTGAATGAAATCTATGAGTTTTGATTTGTATGGGTTTCAAGACAGTCAAAGTGAAAGTTAAAATCTCCAAGAATAAGCAGGTTGCCACCTATTGAATTTCCATACTCCTGGAGATTCAGAAACTGCTCCAAAAATAGAGATTCAGCCAGCTTGTTTTTTCTACTAGGAGGAGGGTTGTAGAGGCTAAAAAATGGACTGACCTTTGTTCCATTAGTGTTGTTTGGACTAGTTGAAATTGAAAGATGTGGTGTGGTTAAGACATTTTACCATGGAAATATTTGTGATGACAGCAATTCCACCTCAGTGATGGAGTAACTGGTGGGTTTAGATCTGTGCACTTGTACTCATCGCATGGTGTTTTTAGCCATAGTTCTGTGTGCTTTTCCAGTGGTCTTACTGATTGGGTATCGAATAATGAAATATGCAGTGGTATCTCTGTGATAGTGGACTCGAAGGTTGATTATTTAATAGGGATTTTAGATTTTATCTAATGTAAACTAACTGGCAAATTTTTAAATTGTTGAGCTAAAAAGGACGAAAGGGATAAAACTGGAAATCTTTTTCCTGTTCTATGCCGGGCATCTTTGAAACAATGTTTCTTCTTTTGTTTTGTTTACATTTAATGATGAACGTAATCCCAGTTTGTTTAGTTTTGAGCACAATGTAATGTGGAGAACCAGGGAGTGGTCATTTAAAGCACTTAATGAAGGTCCACAATATCGTAAACAGGTTGACTGGCAATCACGTAATGGCAGTTTATTAAAAAAACAAAGGACATTGTAGCAATGGAGCAAGTCAGCTTAGAATTTTTTTAATTGTTCTCGTTTCCAAAACAAGGTTGAAGGAGATAAAGAAACACATACAAATTGAAGAGCCAATGCATGATGAAACACTACAACATAAACAAAGACAGACAACAAGCACATATATCATGAAAAATGGCACAATAAATATTTTTAAAATTAATTTATATATGTCCTATTATTTTTATCATTCTGTCTTTATGGTTTGATTGTTGTTTGTTTGTTTCTTTTTTTTTATAAAGGAAATCAAATAAAACCAAACAAGAAATATTTTCTCACAACTGTTCCCAAAAGGCACATATGTATGAAACAAAATTAAACACAAAACTAAAAACTTGTACAATTCCTTAATTGTGAAAAATAATTTCAGAATTACATGGCAGAATAAGGATTCTTATTTTGCATAAGGGAATTCTTGCAAAGAACTTTTAGTCTCATTTTTTGCTGGACTATATTAAATACAAATTCTACTAAAACAAACTGGCTTTTTGTTAACTCCTGGAAATGACATGCAAAGAATACATGAGAATGTAACACACTGCATATAGTGTCAAGCATATGAATGGTAAGCATGCATGTAAACTTACATTCATGTCTCGTACAGATGTCTCTCCCATTTCAAGTTTATTCAGTAGCCGGTCATCTGTGCAACCTATCATGCTAATATCAGACAAGAGCTTTCCTGGAAATGATCGTTGGCTGGTATTAATGACAATTTCCCTTTCCCTAAAATATAAAAGATCAAGAGTACAAAAAATTCAACTGAGATGCCCATCTTATGCCACTTACAATGTCATAATTTGACCTTTGAGCAAGGGACATGACAATTGTGTATGATGCAATGTCCAGTTAGGCTGTGCAAAGTTTAATATTATCTTTTGTATCTCAAAATGTAGATGACAGAAGAATAAAAGACTTTTGTTAATAAAAAGTAAACTGTTTAAGTGTTGAGGAAACAACTTTGTTGAATTTTTTTTTAAAACTGCACAGTGTACAAGTTCTGTGAAACATTAAACTTCTCATATTTAAAGATAAAAGTAAGACATAAAACTGTGTCATGGATTGTTGTTCAATCAAATTTTTAGATAACAGTTTATTTCCCCTAACCTTAAAAAAAATCATTTTTAAATGTGAAAAAATGAACTGTTTTTCACTTTGTCAAAAGACAGCCATTTTTCCATCAAAAAAGAAAAAAGAATTTTAAAAGGTTTCATTAGAATCAGATCAATATTTGACTGGAAAAGAGCAAGGAAACTGAATAAAGTAATTTCAATTACAAATTGTAAATCAAACTGACTACCTAAGCAGCAGGCTTCATGTATATTACCCTAAATGTTAAAGATAAAACAAAGATATATTTATTGAAATTAAAATGGAACATATTTTAGAAGTGTTTGTAACTAGCGAGTTTTTATGATAAACATCCAACTTTAATCACAATAAGCAAATCTTGATGAAATAACACTATATTAAGTATCAATTTAAAACTAGTTATCAATTATTAACATTATGGGCAGTGGGCAGATGTTCACATTTGCACAGATTATAGACGATCCTGCCCTCCACGAGTCTCCTGCAGCCTTACAGGCTAGGTTTGGGATAACCAAAGGCTAGGGTGCTGACACAGTACCTGATTGGGCTTATGAACTTCCTCGATAAGGTCACCGCCCAGGGCGGAGGAGTCCCAAGAAGGACTCAACGGCCATGTGTCCAGGACCAAGGCGAGCCACTAGTAACGTGGAGTTCGGCTGTGGTCAACAGCCTGGAGAGGGATGGGCTCCACCAGGTTCATTGCCCAAGACACACCACATGCAATGACAACATTACCTCCACCCATACCGGATAGGTCACTGCCCAGAACAAGGACCACGCCTTTTGTCTTGCACCAGAGCAGAGGTTTTAAGAATGCAACTGGTGCACGATCACCACCAAAACTCTGAATCAGAAACAACATCAGCATTGGTACGTGGAACATCAGAACATTAAGAACGCCTGGAAAGGTAGAGGAACTGACACACGAAATGAACAGATACCATTGGACCATCCTGGGACTGTGCAAAGTACGATGGAAGAACCTTGGGAAAACATCAGCACAGGATGGCCATAAACTATACTATACTGGCAGAGATGATAAACATGAACATGGTGTCAGATTTCTCATCCACAAAGACACTGTGAACACTGTCATGAGTTGTTGGCCGGTCTCCAGCAGGCTTATCATCATACACTTGAGGGCAACACCACTCAATATCACCATTGTGCAAGCTTACGCTCCAACTACAGACCATGCTGATGAAGAATTAGAGGATTTCTATGACCAACTGCAAGAAGTCATCGACTAGACCCCAATGAAAGACATTCTTGTGGTGCAAGGAGACCAGAATGCCAAAATAGGAGAGGATGCAGTCGATAACTGGACAAGCACATGTGGATGCTACTGCAATGCAGAGACCAATGACAGAGACTTAAGGTCCTGGAATTTGCCAGCTTCAATGATCTGAAGCTGATCAACATGTTTGATCCACACAAAGCATCCAGAAGGTGGACCTGGCATAGCCCAAATGGAGAACACCATAAGCAGATTGATTATATCATGGTGAAAAGTTGTTTCCACACCAGCGTAAACATTGCCAAGACAAGAAGTTTCCCAGGAGCAGACATTGGAAGTGACCATGACTTAGTGATGATGAACCTCCGACTACGTCTAAAAATAAGTCGCCAAAGAGGGCCCCACAAGAATCAAGTTCAACCTTGACAAGCTAAAAGACCCAGAGGTCTTGGAAGCCTTCCAGGCAAGGATAGGACGGAAATTTGCACCACTGTTACTTGTTAGTGCAGAAAACACAGTTATAGACACAATGATCGACACATTTAACATAGCAGTGACCCAAACAGCCAGTGAGATCCTTGGCAAACATCGACGACCAAAGAAAGCTTGGGTTACAAATGACATACTTGATCTGTGTGACAAGCATCAAGAGTTAAAGAAGAAGAAGTCAGAAGTAGAAGGAGCAAAACAATACAGGGAAATCAACCAGGTTATCAAGAAAAGCATGAGAAGGCAAGGGAGACATGGATTGAAGACCAGTGTAAAGATATAGAAAAAAATCTAAAGAAAACTAATAGCAAAAAAGCATACCAACTGGTGATGGACCTGACCAATGTAACACAAGGACGCTCCTCCATTATTCAAGATAAAGGAGGGAAATGTCTTACAGAAGAACAAGACATTCTTTAGAGATGGAGAGAATACTGCTCAGACCTGTACAACCACAGACCTATAGGGGACCCAGACATACTCAACACCCCATCAGTGACCAACAATGACAACTACCCCATCCTCCGAGAAGAAGTAGAGGCTGCAGTGAAAGCATTGAAAAAAGGGAAGGCAGCAGGAGTAGACAACATCCCTGCAGAACTAGTCCAAGAAGGGGAGCGAAGCCATGATAAGCACCCTACTAACAATCTGCAACAAGATCTGGCTGACAGGGGAATGGCCAACACCATGGACTCAGTCACTCATAGTAACTCTCCTGAAAAAAAGAAAATTTGCAGCAATGTCAAAACTATCGTATGATCAGTCTTATATGCCACCCAAGCAAAGTCATGCTAAAAATCATATTAAACAGACTGAAGCCATGGGCAGAGGAAATCATAGCTGAAGAACAGGCAGGCTTCAAACCAGGGCAAAGCACAACTGAACCGATTTTCAACCTGAGAATACTATGTGAGAAATACCTCCAGCACCAACAAGACCTTTATCATGTCTTTATAGATTTTAAGAAGGCGTTTGACAAGGTATGGCATTTAGCCCTTTGGTCCACCATGTACAACATCAACGCTAACCTGATCAAAGTCATAGAAAGCCTTTACAGCAATGCCACCAGCGCAGTATGCTTCAACGGTCAAATAGGAGATTGGTTTAAGACAACTGTGGGAGTCAGACAGGGCTGCTTGCTTTCACCTATTCTCTTCAACATCTTCCTTGAAAGAATCATGACAGATGCACTGGAAGACCATGAAGGAACTGTCAGTATTGGAGGCAGAATAATAACGAATCTGCACTTGCTGATGACATTGATGGCCTTGCAGGAAATGAGGAGCTAGCTCAGTTGGTGGAAAAACTGAACAGGACAGCTAGTGCTTTTGGTATGGAAATCAGTGCAGAGAAGACCAAATTGATGACCAACAACACCAGTGGCATCAGCACTGACATCATGATTAGAGGCCAAAAACTGGAAACAGTTAATAGATTCAAGTACTTAGAAGCCATCGTGGCAGATGAGGGATCAAAACCAGAAATATTGTCCAGGATTGCGCTGACAATAACAGCAATGGCAAGGCTGAAGACAGTCTGGAAAGACAGAAACACCTCAGTCAGCTTAAAAATCAGACTGATGCGCTCCTTGGTTGCATCTGTATTCCTGTATGCCTGTGAGTCATGGACCCTCACAGCGGATCTCGAAAGGAGGATACAAGCTGTTGAAATGAGATGCTTTCGAAGGTTGCTTGGCATTACATATAGAGATCATGTCACAAATGAGGAAGTGGGAAACAGAAGCAAGCAAGCCATTGGACCCTATGAAGAGCTATTGACAATTGTGAAAAAGCGCAAAATAAAATGGTATGGACATGTCACACGATCAGCAGGGCTTGCTACGACAATCATGCAAGGTACTGTGCAAGTAGGCCGGAGGAGAGGAAGACAGAGAAAAAGATGGGAGGATAACATCTCAGAGTGGACAGGACTGAAGCCGAGTGACACAGTGAGAGTATCCGAGAACAGATTGGAATGGAGGAAGCTGGTTGTCAGGTCATTAGTGGTGCCCAAACAGTCGGCAAGACTAAAGGAAAGATAGATAGAGATAGATAAGTATCAATTTAAAACTAGTTATCAATTATTAACATTATCCACAAACATTTATTATTAAATATACTGCAACAAAGAATCATGCACCAAGGGTGATTCCTGCAACACTGGCATTTTTATTTGCGTTAAAATTAGGAAAATGTCATTTTCAAATGCTATTACTTACTTTCCAATAATTTTGCCGATTTATCAAACACATAGAAACCCATAATTTCTCTGTTAACAGAAAAAACAAACTATTCTGACATATAAGTGAAGTATGCTTGATGGATAGCAGACTTGTACGTTATTTATACTCTACATATGTAATGAAGTGAAATATCAAGCTTAATAAGTGTCGGTACAGTATTGATTCAGGCATATCCAACATTTCACCACGAGGTGGTATATTAGCCATCTGTGTAACGGGCTGTTTTGTTCAAAAAATGCAGAGCAGATTCAGACAAAATTGGTTTGCTTTTTCGGACTTTGTACAGTTAACTGCAAATTATAAATGAAGTCTAAATAATCATTTTATAATGCTTTTTTAAAATAATAATTAATAGCTTCCAAACAGTTTTATTAATTTTAACAAGAGTGAAGTGAAAATAAAGAACATGTATGCATTTCTTATTTTAAATGCATTAAACATGCCTTAGGTATCAGAATTAGAGTAAAGCAGCATGCTTGTCTGTATGTGTGTAATCTGGGACTTGTACATGTATGCACAAGTTGATGATGAATAACAGTCATGATAATATGAACAACTGTACAAATATTTGTCATGGGGTTCCATATGGAATACTTCAGGTATCCATATGGAACAGATATAGTTATGGACTGAAAACTTGTCAAATCAGACAATTTATGTCATATCTATTCCATGTCATCCCTATTCCATAAGTACTTTACAACAAGTGAAAACTCCATATGGATGAAAATTTGCAGCTTTTTCAATCAGCCCTATTTTTCATATGGAAAACAAGTCCCTGTGTCATATTGAAAACAGTGTCAGAATTTTCCTATACATAAATTGTCTGATTCAAGTAGAAATGTTTGAGTACAACGGCATGTATCCTGAGTGTAATTGAGGTGGAATGAAGAATACGTAGTCATATAAATTTGAATGAAAACTTATGCATGTCAGTTTATTTCAACAGATATTTCAAACCCACCAAACCCACAACAAAAAACCTTTCATCAGAATCTTAACACACTTTAATATTATTCACTTATTATATAACCACTGTAGACTATCTTCTAATTTTTAACAATTCTATTTTGTTTTACCTAATATTATTACCATATTTATACTATATAATTTAATATGAAAAATAATATGGGACTAATAAGATTTCTGGCACAAAAAGTGGTAATCCTTATTGGCTAAGGTAAGTATGGGCGTGTGTTCCCAGATGGAATTCAGGGGCTTGAAGAAATTCCCCTCGTAGAATTATCAGTTCAAGTTTTTCTGCTGAAAGGAAGGCCTGACTCTGAGGGAAAAGAAAGTGTTCTTCTGTTATAAATCATCTAAGGACTGGGGATCTAGAGGAGGTTCATATCTAGGAAAGGACAATGGTAATTCTCTGATGGTAAGTGAGCAAGGGCTTGGATAAAGCACAAGGTTAGTCTCAACTACACATGTATATTCACTGATGTAAGTCTGTAAATATTGTTGAACTAAAATATTTTAAGTTCATGCTTAAATGTTGCCTTGAATTCAGAAATAAGTGCTTTTTATGACTCATGTTGGTAAGATGTCATCCTATATTTGGTTAAATGAGTTCAGATTTAGTTGTTAATGTAAAAGAAATCATGTTGTCAGATTTTATGAATTTCTTCTGATAAAAACTGTGTGAATATATAATTTGTCTGTCTGAAATGATTGGTATCATTTATGCTGAGGATTGATTTTCCTATGTCTGGAAATCAGCAAAGTAAAGTAGTTAATGCAAGAAGTGAAGTTTATTAATGCATTTGTGTAATTAAGATGTGAATTCTAATTGTGTCATGTCCTCATTAGGAATATGAGGGCACTAGAAAATACACAAAGTTATAATCAATATTAGGTTGATTATTAATTGTGAATGACCTCAGCTAGTTTTGCTAATTTTTTATAGATCGTATCTGACACAAAAGAGTACAAATCATGATTGATCACAGGAAAAGACAAATCTGGCATTCATTTAGGTTAGGTGCTAAATCTAGTGCTAATGTTATGGCCTGTTGCTCCAATGTTAAATAATGTTGAGTCATCTGCAAATATGTTGGTATTGGATAGCTCATTGTGATATGGTAAATCATTGATGTACAGCAGAAAGAGTAATTATTCAAGAACTGATCCTTGTGGAACACCTGATTTTATCCATTTCTTATCTGAAAGTTTATTTAAAAAAGAAACTTTTTGTTGTATGCCTGCAAGATAGGTTTGAAACCATGTTAAGCTTTCCTAGTTAACTTAATATATGCTGAGTTTTTCCAACAGGATTTTGTGATGTACAAGGTTAAAAGCTTCTGTAAGGTCAAGAAACACTGTGCCTACAACTTAATTGCTGTTAACCAACCATCCAACATTCTAAATAGTTTCCAATGACTGTCCTTCATGGAAACCCAATTGTAATGAATGTAGTACATTAAAAGATTCCAGGTAGTTTCTAAATTCAATACAACATGCCTTTATAATATTTTTTAATGTGATGATAAAACTGATATATGTCTATCGTTATTCATATCAGAAAAATCTTCCTTCTTATGTATTTGAGTTTACTTTTGCAAGTTTTAGCCTGTTTGGAAAAATATCTGTGGAAATACTTGAACTGAAGATATACATAAGATAAGGTGCAATCAACTGAGTTTTATAAATATAGCTCATATATTGTCTATAACTGTTGCTGTTCTGAAATCAAGCTGGTGTAAGTCATTTAAAATTAATTCAAGACCTATTTTTGGTATTTTAAGCACACTAAGCTTGTTGAATATCAAAATTTTCATCACTAATTTTCATCACTAATAAAATGTAAATGGCAGGTTATTGACAGATTATCCTCTCATGTCATTAAAGGTTTTCCAGCATTTTCTAGGATGCGTTTTCAAATTACTATCTGATATTTCAGTAGAATATTAAGTTTTCCTTCCATAATGAATCACTGACTTGACGTTGTTACTCCATAAGCTATAATTGTTGGTATCTTTTAATTTATGAAATCTATCCCTTGTCTTAAAAACATTCAGTATATCACCTGCAATCCAACTGGGTTGATTTAGTTGCTTGACTCTCTTGAAATTAATAGGACCATTGTCACGGAATTGTGTACGACTGGTATCAATATGTGGTCAAAAATGTACTCAGATTTCACTGCTGCATACAGCATCACCAAGAGTGGTTTATTAATTATCAGCTCTAGTTATTTCGAAACACTGAGCGAAACTCAGCTCATGCTGCATGTGCAAATTGCCTGCAGTTTAAAAATCTAAGTACCTAGCTGCACATATCGGTCACAGCTAGGGTATATTATAGAGCCAATTCTCTGTAAACATCACCTTACGTCCGGTCTTGTCAGAAAGCTTTTTACTTTAAGGAAGTAAACCTTCAGCTAAAGTGCTGACCGTGTTGTGGTGCAGTATGTGCCCGTATTGTGTATGGTACTTTGTGTATGCTGCCTTTGTGTATGCTGCATTATATATATGTATTATATATAATTGGGTTATGTGAAGTGTGGTTTCTTGTGACGTATATGCTGTGTCTGGTGACGTTGGTTTGGAAGAGTTTACTGGTGTTCGAGATGCGAGGGACCATGGCTTCTTGACCATCGGGTCCATGTTGAATGCGAGGGCTCTCGAGGGATCCTTCAAACAGACAGGGAGGAGTGGACCATGCGTGGTGACTCTGTGACCATTGATTAGAGCAGGAGGAACCAGAGATAGATCTTGGACGTCAAATGGATGCCACAATAGTTATAAAATACGTGTTCCATATTACTGCTATTTCACATTTAAGTATCAACTTCGTTATTTGAATGATAAATTTATTAATTTCACCTTTACATTGCTAAATTGGTACATGAACAATAAATTCATAAACTCATAATTTCAACTTTACATTGCTAAATCATTACATGAACAATAAAAACATAACATACATGCCTTTACCTTGGCAAGTCGTTATATGAACGATATAACCAAAATTACAGGCATTTACATCTGTCTCGTTATATGAGCTATATATATTTGTAAATTTATACATAAAATTTGCTGATTGGGTGATAAGACGTTATTAACATCAGTTTCAAATGCCTTTTGTTGAAATCATCCTTTGAGGATTTTTCATTGAGTTACTTGTTGTTGATAGTTCCATGTTAGGAACCTTATAATTTTTCCTTATCTTTTATTTAAAATGGTGTCAGATTTGTTTTATATTTAAATTGTGTTTATAAATAAACATCTTATTAATGCAGTTGCTTTCGGTGTCTTCACTAATCCAGTCCCAACCTGGCTTTACCCTGTGACAACAACGAGTGTTCAAGGTTTTGGTAAACATAGCTCTCCAGATTGCAAGAGCATGTAATTGGTCATCAAATGAGTTGTCTGTGGGTGGTCAGTACACAAATCAATGGTGAGAAAGTGGAGGCTTGGGAGTTGAGAAACTTTGTTTCTTACCCCCATGAGATGACTGCTTCCAAGACTGATCAGCTGATTGTTTCTGAGTGTTGGGATTATCACTATTTAGGGCTGAGAAGCAAACAATCCCACATCCTGTCTCTCTGGGAGAGTTGGGTATGAATTATAATGTGACCGCCATGAAGAGAATAAAAGGGCAGTTCCTGGGATGACTGTGTCCATACTTCCTCTATCTTGCCACCAAACAGTAGATGCAATCCGAAGGGAGTGGTTCTGAGAGATAGTGCATGACAAGGCTTGAATAAGGTTAAGTGTATTAGAATGCATCCTTCTGCACAAGATAAAGGTTGGCAGAATCCATCCAGGCATTGACCATTGCATGGTGGGCTACCTGGTTAATCACCTTTGATATTCTATATGTGGACTCCAATGCATGTTTGTCCGCCAGTCAGAAAATTGCCAGCAAAGTCCAACAATAAAGACATGGCCACAATGTTGCGCAAGTGACATGCACAACTCCTTTATCCATCTTACAGTAAGTAGGCAAAGTTATGGTGACTATGTCTTGTCTAATAGTTTAACAAATCTGAGCAAAAGCATTTCTTTCTGGGTAACATTTTTCAAACAAATTAATGGCACCCTCCCTCTGAAATTAAAAAGAAACTGTATAAAGCAGGACACATTTCAAATGCTTATGAATATCAACTCTGCTACTGCAGTTAGTAAGGAGAATCAAGCAAAGTATTAAAATTATAGAAAAAATATATGACCTTTCGGAAGGTGGATTTTGAGAACAGCATGTAAATGTTTTCAAGCCACTTGCCCTGGACCAGTGTGAGAAACGTTTTCTTTGAGCATTGCTTGTAGACGACTGAATGGTTCAAAAACTATTATATAGTAAAAGATATATGTCGCAGAATTGAAACCGAGTGGGTTTTGGATTAAATGAATGACTCGTACATAATGTGTGAAAGATGAAAATGTATTAACTTGATTAGTAAAGAAAAATGTATGATGTAAAAATACAATGATTCTCACAAGCTCTCAACATACAATTGATCCAATCACTCTATACTAACATTCACATTGAAAATAAAGCAATAATATTATATCAATCTGATATACAGCTTCAAGAAATCTCAGTTTCAAATAATACACACATGATTTTGACCTTTAAAAAAAACAACTGAAAATGTGGAAAGGGGGTTTGGGGGTACTCCCCCAACGGGGATGCGAGGGGCAGTGCCCCTGATCAGGGGTTCTGGGGGTCAAAGACCCCCTTACTAAAATGCATTTTACACACATGAAAATCTGCTCCTGGTGCAACTTGTGACCATAATATGTAACAAAATAATCATTTGAAAAACTAACAAACTTACCAAAAATTTGAATAATTTTACAATATTTATTGTCACATGAATTTGTTCTCCAATACTATTGGTACTTAAGTTATTTCATGTGCATGTCAGTGTTCACATCGTAATTAAGTCAATAATTAGTATTTTTCCTGCCAACATATTACACTTCTACCTTTTCATAATAAATATGTAAAATAAACACCCAAATACATCCTCTATATACAAACAATCCCATATATTCACGGTCTTTTTGTCCACTGAACGTTGTGTTCAGTTGATATGCCAGTTGAGCTCTTTTTGCGGCTTTAAGAAAGATTTCATTAGTCTTCCATTTTGTCATCAATGATTTTGCTGGCTCAATGTGCAATCGTTTCTTTTCATTCTCAACTAGAGCCTTTTTACTTTCAAACTCTAGCATGTATTGGCAACATGCAGTGCACATATTCTGACTGACGGCTTCATTTTTTTCCGAATGCAGCTTCATTTGTAGGTGCGGTTCCATATTATTTCAACCACGACTTCTGTAATGTATATATTGCAGGGCACAAAATGCCAGTCCTCGAGCCTTCAGTTTTCTTATAAATTGACCAACTCAATTTCCGTCGACAATTCGTTCCAGCTATTCCCTTCCGTTTTTTTAAAACCTTTATCTAAACTTTTTGTGTCATCATCTCTCTCAACAACTACAGCATGCTTCTTCTTTCCATTGCCATCAGTTTCCTTTACACGAAAATTCATTGGATGAATTTAAACTTTTGACCAATCAAAATACTCTTTACGAGAGTCGTGGGCTAATTAATAGATGGAGCGAATATGTTACAAGGGTTGTTGTGGAATGGGACTGAAAAGAACCGTTAAAAACCAGAAGAAAAAAGAACGGATCGGACATTTTTTAAAAATAAAAACAGACTACATCAAGAAAAATCAGATTCAAGTCAAGAGAACAGTGGAATTCCATTTTAACATGGAAAAAAAATCATGTCTGAATAATAGTACACACTAAGATATTCACATAATTTCATGTATAGACTAGGCTTGAGATTCAAACAATCAAGTTTTCAAATACGTTTCAAATGTTCTGCACTGTCAGTAAGATTCACAAATTTCCTGGAATTCAACTAAGATTCAAAATAATCTCATGTAAATACAAATATACCAATTGAAACAACAATTGGAATAAACATATATTTCTTGATCCTTATACAGCCACATGATTAATCTACTGATAAACCGCATAGTTTCACCATGTCCCTCGGGTTGACCCACTCTTGTATCGGCTGCTCGCCCCTTCATGGATCCACTACATGTACAGTCAGTCATACGTATAAACATATAGACAGCATACAGCACCCTAGTATTAGCTACGTCTACAATCGTGGCTCCACCACATGTACAGACATACGTACATACATACAGACATCTAGAAAGCTCTACTCATTAGCTAAACTCCTCAGTCTCATTACATCCGTTAGACTAGTTAGACTGTTAGCCTTGTTAACCTTGCAAGCTACAATAAAGCCAAACTGGTAATAAAAATGAGTTCTGGAAAATACTAATACATTAAACTCTTAAAAACAACTTGAAATTCACAGTTCACAACATTTTAAATATGCGTTGTAATAAAAAAAAATCATTACACAATATGACAATACAAACTCAATAAATTTCGTATATCAAATAAATATAAATTTAACACTCACCCCTATGGCTTATAGAAATACCTCGTGAAAATATATGCTCTCTTCACCAGATCCAAAGTGACCACTCTCAGTTACACCTTAATCTTGCTTAAATTCATAGGACAGTGAATAATATTCAGGGTAAAATACCCGTGCATATCGTGATTATGATGTCCATAGCCACAAGTAGTTTACGGCAGCGAGACATATGCTGGTTCCGTCACTTGTCTGGAAAAACACCTGTTCATCCTAGATAGCGTTGTATGCATGCACAACACAGTCAAAAATTTCTCAGGCATAAAAAAAAAAATAGTTTTTTTTTTAAATTCTGTGACAATATATATAAGTACTAATGGTAAATATCATACATATTTTCTAAAAAGGTTTTATTTCTATGTTGACAATTTTTACATTATTTATTTTAGTCAACAATATGAATTTGTCCAATCACAGCACAAGCCATAGCTCTATCCCTTATCTCTATGATATAATTTCTGAAATATTTCTAATATATCCCATGTCAAAGACTTTGTAAAAATACCAAAGGCTATCTTTGATTTTCTTCATGTCTGCAGGAATATTTATTTTAAAAAATCAATTTAATGGAAACCCTAAGGGTTTGTTGTTGTTGGGTTTAATGCTATTTTTCAGCACATGATAGGCTATACATGGTGGCCAGTATTAATGGTGGAGGAAGAACCCAGGAAAACCGCATAAAGAACCACCAACCCACAAGAAGCTACTGGCAAGCTTTCTCACATACCCACATTGGCTGAATCTGAGATTAGAACCCATGCAGATAGAGGTGAGATGGTAGTAAACTGTAACGGAGACCGCTTTAAACCACTCTGGGCCCCATCCAAATGGTTTGAAGAAAGTTGGAACTTTCCACCATCATAAAACACAACTTTGTTGGAGCACATTCTAAAAACATTCCAATAAGGCTTGATTAAAATTTGAGCAGTACTTATGCAATGTTCACAATACATTTTTGTACACTAATGTTTGGAATGACACTGAAAGAAGCATTTGAAAGAGCTCGTCATAAAAGAAATCCAACAAAGTTTGGTCAAAAATGATTCAACAGGTTAGATGTCAAAAATGCCAATGTGGACAAAAGAAGAATGACTCATGAATAAGGTCACAAGGCTTTAGACACGCGAGGTAAAATTAAAAAGACTTACTCATCACTGTTCTCTGCGTACAATGAAGCTTTCAGCTGGTGATAATAACCTCGTCCCATTTTCATTGATAAACTGATTGGATCACTTCTGTCCCACTTTAGTTTCAAAAGCAGATCTTTGTGTTTAATATAGTCTCTGAGACTGTTCGAAAGAGCTCCACATTCACTTGCATTGAAGAAGAAATCGAGTTCTTCTTCACTGTCCACTGTGAATGTAAAATCAATGTCTTTTTCATTTGTTAGGCTAACATCACTAACATTAATAAAACCCATATTTTCAGTGTTGCACAAATACGTATTTAATGATGCCAAATCCTCTGCCAACAATTCATTGAATAGGGATCTACAGCATTCTGGGCTCAGTTGTGGTGAGATCTTGAGTCTCAGTTTAAAATCTGTAAAGAAAACAGAAGATATTAAGGTACATTATCAAAAAATTCTTAAATTCAATGTTCACTAAAGATATGGAGACTACAATGATAATAATAAAGAAACTGAACTCACCCCAAATAACCAAAATTCAAAGAACATTTCCCTATTAAACCCAGACTGTTCATTTTGGTAAGTTTCCTACATATATAATTGTTGTCAGATGGAAAAGATACAAAAAATGTACTGACAAAGTTCTCGGGTCATTTCAAAACTGAAGCAGCATTTTTCCCTAACTCCAAGGCAATCAAATTCTCTCAAGTCATTTCTTTTGAAAGTCATAGTTGGGATTGTTATTTGTTGATCAAACTCATGTTTATAATTTCTTGTCTCATGTCTGAATTTTTAAGTTCAACAACAACTTTCCTCAGTGGCAAATCAGTTTGATTTTCCAGCATCTTTAAATCATTCTGATATTATCACTACATTTCCATCTTTAAATCTTTTGGTAACCTATTGAAATTTACTTTTCAACTTTTCTTCAATTTTTAAGAACTTTATGAGATTTACTCACCTTCTTGTCAGAACTGACACAAACTTTCTGTTTTGAAGTCTGAGAGTACAACAATTCATTAATATATTTCTTTGCACCTTTGGTATTTAAAAAGTTCAGATGTATTCACCAAGCATAATGTCCTTTAAATTATTACTAAATTATTTAAAACACCTGTTTCTAACTGTTTTGCCAATTGAAGCAATTCACTTCTCCAATAAAACACAACTAAAGTTTGTCTTCTCACTTTGACAACTAACTCTGCAAATGATATTTTCAAGTTTTGTGTAATCAAGTATAATTTTATGTGCAATATTTGTTCAGAAGCTAATCCAATCAAGTCATAACTGATTCCATATTTTAAACAATTCACTGAATGAAGCAAATTAATCATGAATAAAATAAAAGTTTGTTCATTTACCCATGACAGGTGGCCTTGCAATGCTACTCACCTTGTTTTCCATGGTTTTATCTAATTGATTATATGTGTGGTTTGATTGGCAATCAAACAAGTAAATAATAATAATAATAATAATAATAATAATAATAATAATAATAATAATACTACTACTACTACTACTACTACTAATAATAATAATAATAATAATATAATAATGTGGACTTTGCAATAGTGCCTAATCTTTAGAAGCTCTAAGCACTTTACAACATCTATAATGATATGACTACAGAAAAACAGAAACCATGAAATTAGAACATAAAAAATGCTAAAAATATTTAAAATATGTAACATTATTAGGTCTTTAAGTTTGTTCTTGCAGTCGTAAAAGGCGAGTTTTAAGATCACACTTAAAAGGGATCACTGTGTCTTTGTGTCTTATTTCAATGGGCAATTCATTCCACATTGCTGGGCCATGTTATGCAAAAATGTTGTCCATATGACTTCATTTTCATAGTGGGAACAATGAGTATATGATTATCTGAAGAGGAGTGTAAGTACCTTGCTGGTGTATACACATGGGTAAGGCCAGATAGGTATGTTGGACTGGAGTCCATCAGTGAAACATAGTACAGACAACAAATTTTGTTTGATTCTGGATCAAATGAATAGCCAGTGCAAGGTACAGAACAGTGGTGAGGTGTATTCTGATCCAAGCAGCTGTTTTTTTTAACTTTCTTAAGTTTCTGGAGTAGATATTATGACAAACCAGACAGAATTGAGTTACAATAGTCCAGCCTTGAAAGTAATAATGAACACACAAGTGTTTTAGTGGCATCAATTGAAAGACATTTGCGAATGGAGCTGATGCGTCTCAGCTCAAGATATGCAGCCCTGCAATATGTTCATGACGTGTTTGTGCAATGTGAGATTACTCTCTAGAGTAATACACTGGTTTTGTACTGTGTGAATTTAATGTTCGTGCTGCTAATATTTATTGTTTGAGGTAAAGGATGTGAATGATAAAGTCTTTGTGTCGTGATCAGAATGGCCTCAGTTTTATCATCATTCATCTGCAGCATGTCATCCATGATTTCACATCAGAAATGCACCTCTCTACTCCTTGGATGGTAGCATCAACTTCAGTTGGATGGATTTGTATATTTGAGTGTCATCAGCGTCCAATTGGTGAGACACTGGGTGATGCTTTATGACACTTGAGAGTGGCTGAGTGTATATAATGAAGAGAACTGGTCCAAGAACAGACCCCACTAGAAGACAACAACATAGATCAACTGGGCTGGAATGTATTCAATTTGTAAATACAATTTTTTTCCTATTGACTAAGTAGGACTTGAACCGCTGTAAGGCTGTATTGTGAATGCCAAATACACGCTGGAGACTGTGAAGTAACATATTATGGTCTATTGTGTCAAATGCTGCAGACAAATCAAGAAGGGTGAGGACTGTAATCTTTCTGCTATCCAAAGCAGAGAGACTGTCATTAAATACTTTCAGAAGAATAGTTTCAGTACTGTGTTAAGGGCGAAATGCAGACAGTATATTGCTGAAAAGACTGTTTGAATTCAAATGAGACACAAGTTTCGTTAGAACATCGTTTTCTAAGATTTTTTATATGAATGGGAGATTAGACACTAGTCAGTAGTTCTTTAATCATTATGGTCAAGTGTTGGTTTCTTCAGCAGAGGTTTTACAATGGCAGTTTTGAAAAATGATGGCAATTCTCCAGATGAGAGAGATATTAATAACATCAGTTAGTAAAGGCAATATTGGGTCTAAGCACTCTAGCAGCAGTGATGCTAAAACAAAAAGGGTTAAACACCAAATTACACCCAAGTGGATTACCCCTGAGATCAATGAGGCTAGGCACCTAAGAGATAATTTCCACAAGAAAAAAAGACATGAAAAGTTATAGAAAGTGGAGGAATAAAACTAAGCATCTGATAACTAAGGCAAAAGAGAACTACTATAAACAGGCTATTAATGAAAGTAAGAGTACCAAAACATTGTGGAAGCATCTAAAAGAGCTCAACCCACCCAAGAACAGTTGTCTTCCCCCTAGACTTAAGCAAAATGATGATATAGCAACATCTGTACATCTGTGGATATGTTCAACAATTTCTTCATAACCATCTCCAGTAACAGTATTTAGAACCAGACTAACATCCCAATTGAACTTGATGCTCTACAGTTATTTATAAGAGCTAAAATTCCTGAAGATAATTATTTTTCAATAGCTAATGTCAGTAAAGCAGACGTTTTTGATATGCTAATTAAGTTGAATATTAATAAATCCTCTGGATTGGATGGTATTAGTCCACGAATCCTTAAAATTGCTGCACCAGTAATAACAAAGTCATTAACGCATATCATAAATTTAAGTATAATGAGTGGTAATTTTCCAGAAAAATTGAAATGTGCAAAGGTAACACCTATCTTTAAGAAAGGAGAAAAAGAGGATCCAGGAAATTACAGACCAATATCAATTCTACCTGTATTGTCAAAACTGTTTGAAAAGCATGTAGCCATTCAGGTCTATACATTTTTTGAAACAAACTCTCTATTTCATAAAGCACAATCAGGATTTAGAAAGTACCACTCATGATAAACAGAATTTACCAAATTAATTGATCTTTGGCTGAAGGAAATGGATAATGGGCATATGACTGGGATTGTTTTCCTTGACTTCAAGAAAGCTTTTGATCTTGTTGATCATGAAATTCTGCTGCAAAAGTTGAACTGTTACAGGTTTGACAAACCTTCTTTAAACTGGTTTAGATCATACCTAAACCAAAGGTCTCAACAAGTAAGCATTGGCAATATTAGCTCTCAAACTCGCACTATTCATTCAGGAGTCCCTCAAGGCTCAGTTTTAGGCCCTCTCCTCTTCCTTATTAATGTCAATGATCTACCATTAAATAATGAATCCACCAATACAGAATTGTTTGCAGATGATGCAACCTTGTATACATCTAGTTCTGATAGTGAAGTTATCCAAACAAGATTAAACTCAGATCTTATTAGAGTCCAAAACTGGGCACAACAAAATAGGATTGTAATTAATGAAGGTAAAACAAAATGTATGATTCTGGGTACGACACAAAAGCTACACAAGTCAGGGAACCCCAAACTATCTCTTGCAATAAATAATCATCCATTAGAAAATGTCAATCATGAAAGGCTTGTAGGTGTGTCCATAGATAATTTATTATGGAATGACCATATTGATAAGCTTTGTAAAACACTGTCATCCAAAATTGCCCTTCTCAGTAGAATCAAGAAATATTTACCTATGGAAACTCGCAATCTATACTACAAGACGTATATTCTTCCAAAAATGGATTACTGTTCTAATGTATGGAGAAACTTTGCTAAATCTGAGCTTGACAGGATTTATAAACTCCAGAAACGAGCAGCACGTGTAATTTTAGATACATCTGTTGACCATCCCTCAAAAGCATTATTTACAGAACTCAAATGGTTCACAATATATGACAGGATAGATTTTCACAAGGTAGTTCTTTTATATAAATGTCTACATGGAACTGCACCAGAGTATCTTCAGGACTTATTCAGGCCTTTTTCAACACAATACCAGTTGAGATCAATCTCACATGGAAACCTTCTAGTACCAAAACCAAGAACAGAGCAATTCAAAAAGAGTTTACAATACTCTGGTACAGTTCTGTGGAATAAGCTTCCACTACATGTAAAATCGGCTGAAAATATTAAGAGTATTTAAGAAGAGATATCATAAGCATGAATGTGTTTCTAGTAGATAATGGAATTTAGTATTTTAATACGAAACATGCCAATATAAGCACTAATTATTGCTTCTTCACATAATGTGCATTTGTTATACTTTCATTAAGAGGGCCTCAAGGGAGAATAGTCCTTGACTAATGAGTCACCCTCTATAAATAAAGCATTATTATTATTATTATTATTATTATTATTATTATTATTATTATGTTGGAATTGGATCAAGTTCACATGACTTTGGTACCCTCTTCATGACAATTTTCCATACCAAATCTATAGAGACAGGTCCAAATGCTCTTAATGGTTGTCACTGAAATTCTGGATCATAACTGTATGGTGACAAGTCAATTGAAATGGTGTTGTCAAGCTTAACTCTAATGGTTTGTACTTTGTCACAGAAGAAATTTGCAAATAGGTCCAGAAGTCTACTGGAGAGAAGATACTTGGAAGTGGTATACATTCATTCATCGACATTAGTTTGTCAGTTATCTCGAAGAGCTCTTTGCAGCTGGAACTCTCTGTGATCTTAGTACTTTAGTGGGTTAATTTGACTAAATGGACTATTTTTGACGTTCTTCTTAGCGATGTCATAGATTAAAATCCATTCAAGTTATAATTGTTTCACTTTTTCTTTAACTATTATAAACATCAAAGATTATCTCAAACAATCTACTTTTTGATGCATTTTTGGGTTCTGCCATTGTTGGATATAGGGATGTTATGTTTCATTGTAACTGGCTCAAGAGTGAAATGATACACCTATTAATATATGTACAGAGAAGCCTCATTAATCTGCATTTAATTTATCTGGAAACCATGCTATCCAAACATAATTCAGTTGGAAAGGAATTTGTAAATGTTACCGGTTATTTTTCCGTAAATCAAGCAATTTTACACTGTGATCCATTTTGATTTCTGGATGTGAAATGTCGATTTTCAGATACAGAAATCAAAATAAAGGACCACAGTGTAAAATTGCTATACAACTTGTATTGATAAACTGGAAATAATCTGTTTAAAAAAAAACGAAAATTAAAAAAATTACATTTCAAAATACAATCAGTCAGATAACACAGGTTCACCAATGCAAATTTGGAAGTGTGTCAATGTATCAATCTCTGGCTGGTCAAATTCTAGTGGTATGTTAAAGTTATCAATTGACCACATGATCATGTGTGTGGAAAAACTAAGTAGCATGACCAAATTGTAACCAATATAAACAATGTCTATTTTAACTAGTTGCTGATGGGGATGATAATAATTAAATCAAAACACTGGGAACAAATCATCCACACCTTTTGACATACCATATAGTTAATAAATTAGGTGTGTCATTATGCCTCTTTGTTGTTTACTAATTGTATGTAGCAATTACAGTTTACTGATGTCTGTACAAATGCAGTGGTTTGATTAAAGCTGTGGACAGTAGCTGTGGCTTCATTTCAGAATAAAATCGGGATGTAAATTATCAGCTCAATAGCAGCTATAAAATATGACTTATAAAAATGACACGTGTACTTTTTCATTGTGGCCCACAATGCGTCATGCCACACACTATCAAAGACCTTTTTGAAATCAATGAACACATGATAGATGTCTTGTTGATATTGCGAGTACTTTTCACACAGAACCCAAAGATTTAATATTTGTTCTGTTGTGCTTCTTCCACTCCAGAACGCTGCCTGTTCTTCAGCAATTATTACAAATACATAGTGTGATGTTTTTAATGTGTTAATTATTTAAACTTATATTTACTGTACATGTATGTTGTATTATATACATGTATGTACATGCGCATGTTATAATAATGTGAAATAAACACGTCAATAAATGTATTCATTAATTTATTTCAGCCATTATTGAATATACAGTACATTTACAGCTAGTATATACACGCACATGTATATGATATGATGACATCGTAAAATAAAACTGTGCATGATTCAATTATCTGGAAAATTCGTTAATTCAGACATATTCATTGGGAACGAGGTCGTCCTGATTATTGAAGCTCCTCTGTATTACTATACAGAAACAACAATATGGTATATTATTTCTACACATATCAGCTTAAACTTCCTGTCATCTATAATAAGTAGTCCATTATTGGGTGCTGCCATTTCAGATGTGTCAACGTATCGGTCACATTTCCAGTATGCAAACTACAGGCAGACCTAGATGTACTATCTATTCATTTAAGCTGTCAAACGTTTTCTACCAGGTACCCATCGATTCCACTGACCGTTTTACCTGGGTACCTGATAGGGGTTAAATGATTCATTGATATGTCGATGCATCAATACTTTTGCTAAATCGATAAACATATTGATACAAAAGACAGAGACTCGATACAAAATGATACTTACCATATGCATGTTATTTTAATCTTCAGCAACCATGAACAATTATTATCATTTGCCTTGTTAGTCTGTAAAATTATAATCCATATGAAACAATGATAATTTTGCAGTCAAAGGCACTTATGTTTTTTAATAAAATAAATAAGACTATTTGAAAATACCCATTTGCTGTTGACAAGTTAACACAAGGTGACATGGCTCGTTATCTGCACCCCCCATCCAAGCTAATTATCTTAACCCAGAAGTATGTTCAGCATAAATTCCAAATGAGTTCCATATGTATAATGAAGTACTTTACTCATGATTTAATAACAACTTTCATGCAATGTTTCTACCTTGAATTGAATCTCGACGCCTTTGGTCAATTTGAAAGTTGTACTGCTGGTTTCTTGCACGGTGAAATATGTTATATTTACTTCTCATTTGTGGCTTCTGCTTGTTCCGCTCCAGATTAAACAATAACCACCAATCAGAAATCAATGTTACTTATTCTGTGCGTGACAAACAGGAAGAATCAGCAGAGCAACAGAATCTTTGCAGGAAAAGTCCTTAGATATGTCAAGTACTTATGTGGAGATGCTGTCATAGTATGCAAAACTTTTACAAATTTGCAGGCCTGGAGAACACTGAAATGAGAGAACTCCCACAAATTTGATGAAAGCAACACATGAAAATGTGCTCAGCGAAATATACAATTTTTTCTATTCTTGTCACAACATCTATTTTTAAGATTGCAGCTGTTCCACATCTAGGTTCTTCAAGCATGACATGAATGAGTTCTGATGTCTGCAGAATGCGTAGGAGACCCAAATGAGTTATAGTGGACCAAGAGTGGATAAGATCCTGATGAAGGGACCGAACATGAAAATGGTGAATCAGCGAGTAATTGACATACTAGAGAATCAATGTATTCAAAGGTAGGCTGCTACTACTCACATAACCCTGGTGAAGAGTCTGGGTGTGGAAGAGATTCAGAATGACAAAACCAGAATTGAAAAACTTCCTGGTCTCTGCAAAATTAAAGACAGTGCGGTGCAGATGAAAAATGGGGATGTGTAAACAGGCATATTGACAGTTGATGGAGACTGAATGGACAAAGAATGTTCGGTTTGAGGAGGTTATCTCCATTTTGAAGGTTTCCTCTGACAGAAACTGGATGAGCAGGGAGAGATCAATGATGATTCAAAATTTCCTGCTTTTCTTCATGACCAGGAAGAATTAGGAGTAGAAAGCAGGAGACTGATCATTTAAAACCATCTAGAATACCTCTTGCTGCAAAAGGGTGTGCACCTTTTCCCTTAATTCCACCAGATTAGACTTGATAGTGGAGGTTGTTTCCAAATTGGATTAAATAACCCTCATTTACAATGGAAAGGACCCAACCATCATCCGTGATGTTTGACAAAGCCTCTGAGAAAAGGCCAAGGTGAGCAACTACTGGAATGTTTGGGTAAGGGATGCACAGCAAGAGATGGGGGTAATTTGCTAGGGCTGCTCGCACCCCCAATCCCTTCATGCCCTGTTTTAGGAAAGGAAGGTGGGTTAGAAAACTCCTCTTAGATCTGCAGCAACCTGGGTGCTATAGACCTGATGAGAGAGGAGGTAGTCTAGCAAGAATTTGTGGATTGGAATGAGGTTGTGCCAGCTTGAAAACTTGGTAGTTGGTCCCTGAAGACGATTTGCTTGAACTTGTTTCCTGACTGAGTACTGTATGATGAACCAGGAGTGGAGGTAATGGATTGATGTTGGCGACTGTTAAGTCTTGAGAAGTGACAGTAAAAATGAGGCACCCAGAGAGGGTATCGGTTTCAGGAGGAGCAGCCCTTAGAGGGTATTTGCTGTGGTGAAGCAAGACCATCCACAAGTCTGATGCAGCATCATGGTGGATGTACAGAAACTCCCATCAGTAATAACATATAGTACATGACAGGATGTTTTGGCCACAGCCTCCAGCACATTATTTTTTTTGATGGGAAGGCGTGCCTAGGAACCCAAACAAATATCTACTTTGGCTGCATCAGCGTCCAAAGGAGGAGGTTTAATAGGCCACTTCAGGCAATGTTACCCAGTATCTTGAAGAAGAGATAAGGGGTCTCAATGTAGAGAATGGAAAAGACCACCCTCTATGTTGTCAACAATATTTTGGCCTTGTGAGAACATTCTCTAATATTTCCTCAATCGTAGATGAAGGTGGGAGAAGTAAGAGGTCTGGCTAAGGTAGTACCACCAAGATCTTTTCCAGACTGGGAAGGATCTTTTTTGGACTGTGTGCTGGATTATTGGGGCACAAGTCAGAGGGGAACAAACAGTAAGGCTTTTTTACCGCCTCATCAAATGACCAGCCCACTTCCTCATCCAGTCAAGACTTTAGTGGGCCTGAATGATGGTGTCATTGTCACAGCTTCTGTCTCAAACATGTTGAAGTCAACGAGGATGGAGAGAGCATCATCATCGTCATAGTCAAGGAGTTGGAGAGTGGCTAGGTATCACCATGTGCCTTGATGTGAAGGGGCATATGAGTACTATGAGTCACAACCCCTGGATGATCAAGAGGCATGGAGGGGAGACAAGAACACCTAACCACCCTCAATGATGTAACACTTGTAACCTTCCAAAAGGACACCACTTGGTGAGGTGATTGTGGAACACGAACCACAGTATCATAATTATTGCTATGGCAAGGTCCAGTAGTCCATGGAGGCATAATAGACCAAGGCCTCTGTGGTAAAAGGCCCTACATCCCATAAAGGTTCATAGGTATAATTGGCTAACAGTCCCCATCCCTAGCCACAATCTTGTGCATGGATTGTATATCCTGAACAGGGTAGGATGGTGGAGAGGGCAAATAGGGCAGCTAAATCCTGTACCTATCCCTGTACCATGAGGTCGATAAGTGACAAATGGAGAAAACCTCATCTTCACTCTGTGCATTATGGGTGTGATGTGTTGTCTCCCTAACAGAAGGGGCCAACACATTGCAAGAGGCAGAATATGTGTCAGACTCACTTACGAGAAGGAGCAAACTGCTATCATGGTGCTCAAACTCTCTAAAGGGAGGGTGCAACCAACAGTTAGGGTGCTCAACCTCCTTCAAGGGAGGGTGCAACCCACTTTCACAATGCTCAACCTCCTTGGAGTGAGGGTACAATCCGCCATCATGGTGCTCTACCTCCCTAACAGGAGTGTGCAATCCACATTCGCATTGCTCTACCTCCCCAACTGGAAGAAGCAACCCACTACCTAAAGCGTGAATGCTGTTAGGGATGCAAGAACTTTCCATCATCTCCATACAGGGGGTAAGTTGAATGGTTTCTCAAACGTTGAGATCCTCCTTTTAGAGGGGTTTCAACAGTCACTGAAGATGTCAGCCAGAAAAATCTGATGAAGATGTTATGTTCTTTGTTTTTTCTTTGATAGGTACACCAGGAATCTACTAGCAAGAATTTGTGGATTGGACTGAGGTTGTGCCTACTAGATTCCAGGTGCTGGAAGCCTGGAAATCACTAGTGGTGCAACAGTTTTTCCGAGTGCACCTGGAGTGCTTGATGCAGTCTGTGTCTGGATCCCATGAGACCATTTTGTAGCCACACTGCCCCAAGGACTGCTTTGTCTCTAACATTGTTTTCTTTATAATTAGTGGTGTCGTCCCTTATCAACTTGCACACAAATAAACCAAAGATGGAGATTATCATTGAAGTATGTCCTTATTTATTTAAAGAAACAAGATATTCCATTTCTGATAATTTGTTTATTGAGGTAACATACAAATACAAGAATGGCAATGCAAGCATTCTACGAAGTTATAACTATTTTATCGAGTTGAAAATAAAAATAATGGAGGATACAATGTCCTCAACACTGGAGGTGGACTTTCATGTACTATTTAGTTAATATTTTAAGTAAAAGAGTCTACCGCCACATTTAGAACACGAGGTAGCTTCCAAATTCCCACAAAGAACGATGTTTGAAGGGGAAAAACAAAAGGTTTTAGAAACAAACAACAATAGTAACAATGAGATTTATTAAACACTTTAGAGAGAGATCACTAACCACAGACATAATGTCTTTGTCACGATGGCTTCAGGCATCTATATAGCCTGTTGTCTGTGAAAAGAATGACATCTACCTTCTGTGCATGACCATGCAACAAAGTGGCGTGTAAAAGGTCAAAGGGTCATACCGACATTTTCTCCACTCTAGGTGGATGTATTCACATCATACGGACAGTATATTTTCGGCATGAAAATAGATTAGCTGAAAATAGCAGCGGGATAAGTAATTGCTGCTACTAAACTGATGTTTACTCTGGAAAACAAGATTTCTGGCTATCTATTATAATATGCTCTACAAAAAACATACCCTAGTGAAAATGTGATTGAAATTTCAGTGAAATCACAGTGAAAATTCAGTGACATTCACTCAATTGTAATTTTTTCACCAAAATTATGGTATTTTGCCAAATTTCAGTAAAATTTCAGTGTAATTTTACAAATTTTACTGAAGATATCAGTGAAACTTTGTGACTGAAATTTCAACTCTGCCAAAATTTCTGAAAATATCGGTGAGAATCTATGATAGAAATTTCACTGAAATTGTCAAAGTTTCTGAAATTGTAGTGACAATTTGCGATTGTAATATCACTGACATTTTAATTAAAAAATATCAATCAGAAAAATTACTTTCCTGATATAAAAACAACCTTTATACTATTTTAATAAAATTTATTTTTTGTCTTGTACAATTTCAATGATTTTCAGCAAAATTTATATTTCCTGTTTCTGATAGCTCTAATATTATTGTTCATTATGGGAATAACTTCTTTCCACATCTTTCCTTGTTATTTTTTTTTTCTAATTTATTTTTGTTGCTCTTGTTGCTATGTTTCACTTGAATTGGATTTAACTGACTTAAACAAGATTGTTTTCTTGTTTTCCATTTTAAAGCAGAATTTTGCTTTTTTCCTGACCTGAATCTCATTTTCCTCGACATGGACCCTTTTTTCAGTGTCTGTGGCATGATGCCCAAGCGCTAGACATCACAATAAACTGCTTCACTGCAGACATCATAGAGATATGACTGACATTTTTTTAAAGCTACATTAAAAATCCCAATCACACACAAACACAAATCTAAGTCCTGGAAAGCACATTTACTTGTAATGAATAACTCAAGACCATCACTGCACTTTCCTGCCTGGATGATTTCTATAAAATCTAGGCATATTCAGTTTTTGAAAATTTGGTCAATTCTGTTAGAGAGGTTTTGAGAAAAAATATAAAAAGCAATTGTGAATGGACAATAAAATACACAATGGACAAAAAAACTGAAAGATTACTTGGTTTTGTAACTCACCTTTTACACAGGTGAGCTAATGACACTGAAAGCAACAGGACAGTGAGTTAAATGCTCTCATATACATACATTTACCCCAACTAATCCAAAATCTTAACAAAACATATATAATGGAAAATGGATGGTTTTGAGGACTAAATTTGATTTCTAATAGTATCAGCTACAAATGTGATAGATTAAGTAAATGTAGTATAAATTACGTATTGATCCTTTTATCCTGTCAGCATCTGCCATCTTGCTTGGTCTTCAGGTATTACAAGTCTTCACTTGAAAAAGAAACAAAATGTATTATAAAAAATATTTTTTTAAATAATAAGAGGCAAGGTCTATTCTAGAAATGAAAATAGAGTGGGTAAATTCCCCAACCCTTCTATTGAGAAAATGAGTAACTTTGTGAATACAGGGGGTGGGGGTTTATAAAGAATTTATAATAAAAAAATGTTAATGCACCACTCTGTAATGCATGTGGCACAGACTCTTTTTTTTTTGAAAGCACGATTCTAACTATAGCGCCTCTCACATTAAGACTCTAAAGAGCCCTATTTGAACTTTAGATCATTTTGATGACATCTGCCTGATAACTAAATGCAGGTCTCCTGGAACAATCTTCCACTCAAATGAGTAAATTCCAACAAATATTCATCCTTGTCATCACTTATTACACTTTTCCACATAACTACTATTAATAACAAGAACACCTCAACGGGACTGATGTTCTACTAACAGATAAGAATTTTCAGGAATTGAAGATAAAATTATTCTCTTCTCCATAAGTGCTGAACCCATCTGTGATGTTCGTTAATAGTAGCAAGATTTTCAAATCAGCTGCTGGTAAACAGTTTAGATTCAAGGCTGGCACCATTTTCATTCAGAACCAACAACTTACAAGACATAAGAAGTCTTCATGTTGATATGATGTTCTATTTTGGAGGAGTAACAAAACCAATATATTCAAAATGGGTCATAGACTGCATATCGAATTAAGGACCAACTAGACATCGCATCATAAATGTCTTTCAGTAAAACCACAACAATCATATAGCCAACCAGATAGGAGAAGTAGCTATAACAAGAATTTTAAATAAGGCCTTTGTGGTGGCCAAACTATAAATCTGGCACCGTTTCATTTTCAATTATGACCAACAGACATCAAAATAAGTCTTTCAGTGAAAAATCTATGCTGATCTGACAGTTCATTCAGAAGTAGTGATAAGATTTTCAACAATGCCTCTACCATACTGGACTTTTAAGCAGCAAAACCATTGTCATTTAGGATCTACAAGACATCATAACAAGCAACCAGTACAAATCCCACATTGGTTGACCATCCACTTAGGAGTACCCCTAACAAGATTATGGCATGAACTTGTATCTAATCCTCAAAGTGGTTTAATTAAGAGTTGCAAAACAAGCTAGTGAAACAAACAGACAATGGACAGCCTTCCTATAGGCTCCCCTATTTATGATCTATGAAACCACAGGTACCCAATGCAAGTGTGATACTAAAATGGTAACACTGTTCCGTGTTGACTGAGTTTAAAACCCTTCTAAAATATATCCTTCATATTTCCTAAAAATGCATATCCTAAATAATAATTAGAGACAATGCTTGTAACTTAACAAAGTCCATTTTTACATCAAGTCATCATTTTCCTAATACTGTTTGCATTTAAGAGACATTTTTCAGCAATCTATGTATAATTTTAATGTGGATAAATCATTTCTTTCATGTGCTATCACACATCTTAACAAGTCACATATGTGACATACAGAATGCCAATGCTTATGTATTGTCTGATCAAACAGTGTTACCCTTGCCCCCAGTTACCAATAGTTTAAAAACTGTGCAACTTGAATGACACATTGTCATGCCAAAGCAAAAATGTCAGCCGATATTTTGACAAGATTTAATTACTTCCAATGTGAAGAAAAAAAATCATACGTTCTATTTCAAAGAAGAATTCAATATACCTCTGCAATTTCCACAAACTTTCATTTTAATCAAACTTCCTATCCGAAGGCTTTTTAACATATTAACCTCTGCTGCCTTGATAACTCTTCATACTTTACCTTCCTCATCTCCCGAGTGCCTCGATAACGGGGCAGAGTTTTTATAGCTTGTATCCTTGGTGCCAAGTTTGAGTGGCATTATTTGTCTATGCCTGTCTCCCGAACATCAAGTTAAATATGCCTGTCTCCCGAACATCAAGTTAAATTGGCGCAAACCATTGGTTGATTAAAAGCCATTTCCTAATTATGCAGTCAGTTTAACCCATAAAATGTTAGCTTATAAAGATAGAGTGAACATTGCTGAAAGGAAAAAAAATTGACTTCAATAGTGACAAAAATAGAAAATATTGAGATAAGAAAATTAAGAAAATTATGAGAATCAGCTGCTGGAAGTAAACTTTTATTTGACATATTGAAGTACATGTATTCACACGAGGTTAAATTTTCAATAGAGATGACAAGTGGAATTTCTGTGTACATAAAATGGAGTGAATTTCATGTTGATAGTGTTAATTATTCAGTGTGAATTCATTATGGATTTTTTAAGGATTATTCCTGGCAAGAGAAACAAATTGATATAAAAATCATTTTATCTTTATGCATCAGTTTTATTTCTGCATATAGCACAAAATTTTTATACCATTTTTGTACATATGTTTATTGAGAACAGCTGTGCCAAATTTTAGCTTAATTAAAGGAACATAAACAAGAAAATAACATTTATTACTCTTAGCTCTTTCTAAAAAAAATATGCAAGCCAAGTATTCTCAGCAAGTCTCAGAGATACAGGCACTGGTAAAGCTAACACTGCTCTAGGCGATCTCTTCAAGTATGCTGTCGAGGACTGCCTAGCTATTTGGCTCAGGGGTTAATGTGTTAAAGGGGACAAAACCCCGGACCTGCATAATTTTATTGTAAATAGAAGGATATTTAGTACATTGTAGTTTGTGTATATAATCTGTTCAGACTATTTTTTAATTTGCATCTATTGTATTTGCACTTATATTTCATAAAAAAAACTGTCCTGTATTCCAAGATCAAACAGAAAGACCCTACCATGAATTTGTTGGATGTGACATCATTAACGTATATGAGTCATATTTAGTTTGTGCATCAAAGTGTCAAGTAGAAACATGATAGTTCAATATGCAGCTCTAAATTGTGTGAATAAAATACACAAGTTAAGTGTCTCTCAGTATTCCTTGCTAATTAATCATTTAGGAAAAAAAGTCAGGAACATAGAGAATACTTTAGGACACTAAGGATATAATACCCCATCAAAGTTTAACTAAATAAATAGAACTTTTAAAGAAGGGGAGAAAAAATATTTTAAACTAAACCAAACTAAATATCAGGGGGAATACACCAACAAGGGGGAAGGCAGCATCCGTCTGGTGACCCACCCACCCCAAATATTGTGTGAAGAATAGCGGTTCCAGACAAAGATTAGGTCTTTTTTTTACATTTCCAAAGGACCCTAAAAGGAGATCTGTATGGGTGATCAAATTAAAGAGAGAAGGCTTTATGCTAACTCAACACACCAGGTTGTGCCAGAGACAATTAGAGTTTGAATGTTTCTCAAAATACCCGATAGCATCACGATTGTCAGAACCTGACGAGTCCTGTTCATCTTTGTCACACGAATATATCATGTAAGGTTGGATGTTAATGGAATATTATTATACTTGGGGAATGTCATCCACATCACTGTCATCGCTGACAGTCACCATAATTTCAACATTACTCATAGAACACTAGACTGCATTATCAATGGTATATGGATAACTCACGCAATGGAGAACTCGCCCTGGAAAAACTCACCCCAATGTATCTGAAGAAGTCGCCACAGAGTAGTTGGAGATGTTGCCCCAAATGGTTGGAGAAGTCACCCCAAAACTAGTCATCCAGAAAACCTATTTAATATTTATTTTTAAAATAAATAAATTATTTAAAAGATAGAAATGTGTATCTTAGAACTACTGTTATCAACAAAGATGTTGCTACATGGTGGTTATCGCATTATTTGAATACACAAATGATGTATCTTATTAACAGGTATTGGCTCTCCTGTACAAGGAAGCAAACCTCATACCTATGCAACTCCAGAAGGGTTCGGAAGGGAAACTGAAATGAAGTCACATGGGAAAAACAAAAGAAAAACAAGGCATAATATTTCACTTGTGAGATATGTTCAAAAGTGAAGAACTAAGTGTCTGTGCATTGTTGAATAAATTTTCTAGATTATATGCTGCATTCATTTTGTTTATGTAATGTTGATAATAGAAAAATAAGTCAACTTATAACTGAAAGTCTGGGTGTTCATATAATCTCATTACATTTCTTATAACAAACATACCAATTTTTAAACAAATGTTGCTGTTGATTTATACAAATACATGTATTATAATAACATTATTCTAATGTGGTAATTACTCTCAAACTCGGATCATGCTGATTCGGTAAAAATTGCTGACTGATTTGGCCCAGATATCTGGCTGATTCTTCAAACTTTAAAGCTGATTTGGTCCATGTGAAATATTATTCACTTTTGTATTGGATTTAAATGTGACATTTAAATTTGTTGTGAAAGATGGTTTTCTCATTATGTCCCAAGTACATCTAGCAGTTCAAATATGTATTTAAGGTTTAAAAAATCCAGTTAGTATGTGTGATCATGGTGTTGTTATATATAATAATATAACATATTATTCAGTTTTGTCCAGGATTTAAATGTAACATTTAAATTTGTTTTTTACATATCATTTTTTCATTATGTCCCAAGTACGTCCAAATATGTTACAAAATCTCATTAGTATGCGTGATAATGGTGATAAAATAACGTAAACTGGATTATTTGCATTGGCAATTTAATAGTGAAATACTTTTAAACTTCTCGTTCAACTTTAAATAGTTTGTTTTATTGAGAAATCAACTAAACGATGTTGAACTCAATAGTGACCGCATTTCCTGATTAGGAGTCAATGACCTTTTTTATCGAGTTCAACTATCATTCGTTATTAGGTTGGAGCCCTTTCATATATAAAACTGCAGACTTCACATCATGCTTACACCCGGTCTTTTTTTCGCAATTAAAATGTATCTAATGATTTGATGAGCAGACCAAAAGGACAGATATCACTTCTTTTTCGTTAAGTACAGAAGCGGAGTTGATCAAATGGAATAGTTGCACAGTTTATTGATTTAATAAGTTATTAAGCTGAAGAAAGACAACAATAAATAAAACTTTAAGAACCATGTAGCGACATCTCAGAATTAGTAGATGTATATATGATCCTTCTTCCAGAATGAAAGGTACAAATTTTCCGAAAATTGAACCATATACTGTACACATAACAAATTATATATCAAGTTTGCACAAATTTCAGTTTTGCATGTTTGTCCCCTTAAAGGTTGCATTTCAAGGGCAAGATTGCTGATCAGTCAAAATAAATAGATGGTTATTATGCATACACTGTGTAAAGATATTAGGAATCAGTGGAGACACTTAAATACTCTTTCTAAAATAAGTTAGCAACATTTTTCTTGTGATTTTATTTTAAAGAATGTATTTATAAATACAGTGACATGTTATTGTTTTTTTTTACAATGCATCAATGAAGCTGCAAAGTCCTGGTGAACAAAATACTGTCTGAAAGTGAAAAATTACCCAATGTTGACATTCTCAGGCTCTTTAACTATCACATAACCTTTACTATTTTATGTGGAGGACACACTATCTTTGACCATTCATATACAAAATGTATGTTCTAGTATTTCATTCTACCCTGCCCTGTCCGTTTTAAATAACATTTTTATAATGATTATATCGTACAACTAACTGACCATTCATGGACATTGCATTTACAAACGTGTATATTACATTTTAATCTAGATGCAAATGTCTGTACACAAGTTAAAAGAAAAAAATATTATTAGCCCAAGCTCCTTTCCTCCAAAAATTGCCCAGCATTGAGCAAATTGTTCACTTCCAAACAACATGTGGCTGAAAGGACTAGAAGCGATAAATCAACCCATCACCCATGATGAATTTTGTTTGATGTCGATATCGTCCACCAGTATCATCTCAGATGGGGGGCTATAGGGGTAAAAATCTTTTTTTATGATTTCACAAACAGGCTAATTTGTAAAACCGCTCCTCATAAGTCAATCAAATTATTGGACTGGTCAGTGAGTTTTAAATTAATTCTCGTTAACGAATCATTATGACATCGCATATACACTGGATTAGTTGGATCCTCAATGATTAGAAATCCGGGTGGAGCTGTTGGTGCAAATGAATATAAAATATATCCCTGCTCGGCTTGATTTGATCTTTCGAGATTTATTTGGTAACTTCCTTCGATGACATCACATACTAAATTCACTGCAATCACCGAGGATATATTGACGTTTTCAGGAGCAACATGCCTACCACTCCCATATGGATCATTATTATGTTTGAGGATATTTGTTAGTGGTTGTGGAATTTTTTTCCATTCAAAAAGTATCAGAGAAAAGTTTTTTTGAATAATATCATTAACAGATTTTTTTAGTTCATTTGCGTTATACCCAGGAAACTTGAAATCAGGTAAATTAGCTTCTGTGATATTGTAACCGATTAGGAATTTTTGTTTATCTCCGTTCTTGTCATTAATTATTATCTGAACAATTCGTTTGTTGATATATTCCATGTCGGATACAAGCTGATTTAATATCTCAACATATTTTATAATCTTGATGCGTGAACTCGTTATATCAGAGAGATGCTCCTGGAAACTGTTGTAGTCTCTTTAGTTGTGTTTTATGTAACTGATTAATCTCTTTCAAATAATGTATGACATTATTTAGCGTAAATACAATTGCAATGGATGAATCAGGAGTTTTCTCAAAACCAAATTCCCATTGCATGGTATAGTTATCGAGAAATGTGAATCTATCAGTTAATTTTGCATTTCTAATACCAGGTAAATAATTTCGATATGATGGAGCAATTTCATGGCATGATTTGTACATCTGTGATGTAATCAGATTTTTTAGGTTCTGGTATTTGTAAAGATGTCTGAGGTGGGATTTCAGGCCAACCCAGTATTGTCCTTATCGAACTCTGATAGATATGTGCGACATACCTGGGCGAGTTTATCTCAATCGTGGATGATAGCGTTGGCTCATGAACTGTTATAGCGATTTTCGATTCTTTTCCAGTAATGGGTTTTACTCTGCGTTGTAGTTCATTATTAATTTGCTAATTTGGTAGGACCCAGATGGTAGCGAAACAACATTCCAGTCTGGAGTTCCGTCTTGTTTATTCTTACTCGCAATTTTTGTTGTAATTATTCGGTTGCTGACCACCAAATGGTGCTAATCTAATGTTAGGCCAACTGTGATACACTCGTAATTTTGCTAGTGCTATCTCCTTCACCGGAATCGCAGTAGGGAAATTCACACTGAATTCAGGATTGGTTGAGGTTATTGAGATCATGCTCATTTTCACCGGGGTGGTATTTTCCACTAGTCATTGAAGTAGTTCTTGCTCTGTTGCCATTGTTATTATATTTGTGTTGTTTTTCTAATTTTGACATCGCAGAATCATAAACACGTACCATCGCGGAAAACTCATTATCAGATATTAATGTTATCATCAAGGGAGGACGATATCATTGAGGATAATTGCGAGTATGCGGTTGACACAACATGGAACTTAACTGGCTACATGTTATTTTTTGTTACTATTGAAATTATTTCCGCGATTGTTGTTGCCGCGAATATACAAATTGGAACACCTATCGGGGCAATCATTGTTACCGAAGATAGTATTATACTGGCTCCAGTAATTACACCTGATACAGAGTACACTGTAACGTCAACTGCGGTAATTCTTCATCAGTATTTTTTTTACTTTTGTTTGATATTCCTCGGTGAGTGTTTTGAGTTTAGTTTGAAATTCTCTGACCTGATCATAGCGATACTGCTGTGATGTTGCCAATGATGACATTTTATTTATTACAACAGATTTCAAATTGCTGGTGTTAAATTCGCCAGCATTGAAAATCCTATGGATTTTTAATTCAGCTGTTTACTTAAATCCGCTACGAATTCCACGTACCATGTTACTGAAACTCTAGCCAAATTATTATCAGTGGATATTATTGTGAATCGTTCAGTTGTTTCCTTGTCGATGATCGTTGATATCATATTGTTGGCCCCAGATAAACTCGTTGATGAAATATTAAATTGAGTCAGTGACACTAGTGTTAATCGATAAATACATTTGACGGTTGCGGTGATATTTAATATGTTAGTGGATGGTGTCCATGTAAATGATCCATGTTGGATCGCGTACACATTATTTACGATATTTTTTTGTTCGTGAGGGATTTTTATTTTTTCAAGTTTTTCTATCATCCTCGGTAGATCATCCCTGATGACATCGTTAGTCGTTTTAATATCTTCGCGAACAATTTCTATTCGCTGATTAATCGCGGTTATTTCATCAAGTTTCGTGATAAGAAGATCTGTTTTGATTTCTTCGGGTTTAGCATTTGTACCAAAAAGTTTATCGACGGCATCATCGTTTTTTTAAAAGTTTTTACGTAACATAGTAAATTGTTCGATATGAGCGTCATAATCGGATTGTAGTTTTGTCAAAACATCTATAGTGGTTTTTATCTCCGTGAGTTTCGGTGTGGTCACTGGTGGATTTCCAAAGAAATCTAATAGAGGTTTGTCAATATTGTCAATTATACTTCTTTGTAATTCAGAAAACCGATTAAATTTAGTTATATGGTCATCATATTCATTGCTTAGTTTTTCTTAATAATTCTATCGTTGATGAATAATTATCACCGAGTGCTGTTAATTTATCTGTGAGCGTCGAAATGAGAAAATCTAGTTTGAGATTACCCTCTTTGGAAAACAACACGATAGTATCTTCTACTGCGTTGTGTTTTTTAACTAAGATATCATCAAGGGAAATATTACTAGTTTTCAATTTACCTTGGCGATCTTGAAATACAACTATTTCATTGGGATCAACTCTTGCGAGGTTTAACAGCTCGGATAGTTCATCTTCTATTATTTTTTTTACATCACTGGTTGATAGAGATCTCCCCCCAAATATCAATCATGTTATTTTATATAATTTCTCTCTAAAAAACGATTACTCGTATATTCGTGTACGGTTTTATGGGGTGGTTTTCCCGATGATGAAATAGCGTTGAGTACATTCAATATTTCTATGCCGCATATTGGTGGGTCATTCATTTTCTGTGTTGGTAGCATGGAATACCAGATAGGAGTTTTTAAGCGGTTTATATAACGCATAAATTCTTTAGGCGGCGCTAACCCATATGAATCGAAATAAACAATTGCACGCGGATCAATCACGTATGCAACCCAGTGAGTTCCAGGTCCGGTACTGTTATCGAGATTAATGATACCTGTTTCAGTGTTGTTTGGTTGTTGTGGTAATTGATCTCTCATAAAGACACCTCTAAAGTTTTTTATCGCTAGTTTTTTAGCAGCATCGAGTAAATCAAAATTTGACATGGGAACTACATGTATTGTTAGTAAACTGTTCCTAGTCTCAGGCCGTTTCCTCTGTACCATGAATACGGAGTTCCTGGTAGTCTTAGACCCTTTCCTGATCATTTCTTTTTTTTTGTATCCCTGTCCAGTAGCTTTCTTTAGTGCCATCCCTGTCGCTGTACAAACGGATCCTAGCGCAGCGGCTTTTGCTACCACTGGGGCCACTGCCACAATCAACGCTGGTAACACAGCGAAAAGTGGGAATATACCACCTGATTTTATCATGTTTTTGATCGCGGCCACAGAGAGAGTGACCTGAACACCTTTTTTTATCTTTGATGGTATCATTGAAGTGTTTTATCTGACGAGTTGTCAATGATAGTTTATTCTGACCACCAGACATCTGATTGTGCTTCAGCGATATTGTGGTTCCACATTTTTAGCAGATTCCGATTGCAATTTTTTAATATGACCAGGAGTTAACGTAACACTAACATGACTATATTGTGCATCAGTTACTCTCATTCGTCCACCAACACCTTCGAGTAGCATTGATTTGTTGCTGAGAATAACAGCAACTGCTCTGTAATTCGTGATAGTGACAACACCACCTACAACTGGACGAGATACACAAGCTCAGAAGTGTGTCAACTACGGATTGTCTTGTTAAGTCAAGATGTTGCACCTAGAAGTAATAGATGGGATATCGATTTTTAAAATCAAATTGTGATATTTGCAGACCAGTATCCACATTATTATCGCGTCCCATAAATGTCAACTAACAATGATACGTGTATGCTATTTGGTTGGTTCCGTAATCAAGTAGTATATCCTCGGCCATCTCACCTTGATAGGTCTTTTGAAATGGTTTGCCTTTTTTCCGATGATCTGGCACATGTCTCTTATCCTCTGATATTTTCAAGCTGAATATGAAAAGAAGTTGTAGATTGTGACAAAACCAGACTGGTACTTTTTCATGTATGCAATGCTTGCTGCAACCCAGTATGCAACCAAGGCTAATCTATGAGGAATACACCAGACACTCACCAATCTTTTTTATTCTTCTCTTTCAGTTGTACACACACTCTAGATTTTGAACACACCATGACATTTGCCCCATCAGTGGCCAAACCAATAAACTTTAAAATATCAATCTCATGGTCATGAAGAATTATTTGTGATTGTTTAAACTTTTCTATCTAGCACCTTCACATTATCTATCTAATCAGTGTTTGCCTTCCCACTATGAACAGTTCAACAAAACATAGCCATTTTGTTTTACACAGCAATATCCAGACTCGTCCAGATGAATGCCCAGGTAAGGTGATGAAGGAAATCTTTGTTGAACTCTCTCCCTGCAAACTAAAAACGATACTGCCTGCATATCAGACATGATCCAATGCTTCTTGTATGTTAGGTTCTCATTATGCAAGGCTGAGAAAACTGATATCCCTCTAAAACAAAAATAGGAACTCAGACAAGATGCCATTGTTTGTCCACTCAATTTAAGATTAAAAACATCACAGCATTACAGCCTTTGCATCAAAAATATGCAAGGCAATAAAAAGTGTGCATCAATTTTTTGAATGTGCGTCTCTAGACACATAACTGTGCATAATGGGAAACACTGATTATAACATACATAAAGGGGCACCACCTACCTTCCAAAGATGGAACAAACAACAAGTTCATGCATATCATTATGCATCATATCACAGGCTGTCTATCATGAATCATATCAATAAGTTGTAAAGATGTATCGTTTTACAGTGTTTTAGCTTTCCCACCTACATGGATTTAAATTTGCAGGCTCATTTAAGGGGCTGGTATAAGCAGGTCTCTTTCCTCTATTGGAATTCTGGTATTGATCCCTGTATTTTGGGCACTATATACATGTATATAGCGTTGCAACCAAAATCTTGCCCTCTTATTAAAACATTGATCTATCATGGGTCCACTGCCTCTAGCACCACTGCTTCTACTCAAACCCCAGTAATTCTGAGAGTATCTTTTTCAAGTGCAAACTTAAAGTGTCACATCTTTTACTTCCCTAGCCAAATCATCCTCAAAAAGCATAGATGTTGGGGGGGGGGTATTCATATTGCAAAGATTTAAATATTTGCTTTATCATTAGTAGCTATAAGTCTGCTAATTGGACAACTGGACCTGCATCAACAAGGTGGCGTATATTCCTAAAGGCTTGAACACTTTTCTGTACTTCTGTACAATCAGTTGCACACATCATTATTCAAAGATTTAGATATTGGTTCTCCTTTTAGAGGAGTTTTCAATTTGGTACTGCCACATACTATCAGTGTTGCTAGTAGAAAGACAGTTGTAATCTGGTTGTAAAACATTAAACAATGCTCCATTTATTTTGCCACTCAAAGAAAATTTGCTTGAGCAGCCTACTTGTATTAACATCTGTTGGGATAACATCAACATCACTATATGACACTTCATTTTCATCTTCTACATGCAATTCAGGTAGGCATTCAAACAAAAAGGTCATCACTTTTATTGTTATCATCCAGATCTGGCTTACATTCCATTTAGGCCCAGTTCTTTCTTAAAAACTTTAATAGCTGTAACAGACAGGTTATTTATGTCTCTGAGACTGGGCCTCTTTGACTGTCCAACATTTTTCATCTTTTTTGGTTGCCATCACAGGGAAGCATTGTCACCTTTTGAAATTTAGTCACAATAGACTTAAATTTGTTCTCTTTCTTGCCTTGTGACTTTGGCATCTTGACTCCTCTCCATTGAAGTTGCCTCAACCTCGCAAAAAACTGCAGTATCTTCTGAGCTAAATCTGAAAATTCCCAGTCAGCTCTGAGGCCAGTAACTAAGAGGAGTTTGTCCTCTTCCATATCCATTGCAAGTAAACAAATAGAAAATGGAAAAATAACAAATTTGCTTGGACTACATCCTAGGCTGTCTACAACACCACCATAGTACCAAATAAACATCTATTAAAATCTTACCACTCCACTGGAATGCCAGAATATCAATGAAATACTTCATGCAGGTGTCCTATTTATATATGGTACACCATGTGATACATCATGTGACTGATAAATAAGTTTCCATATATTTAAGGAACACCAGTTTCCGTCGATGGGAGAATATCATGCTATGTACACATGTGAGGCCTGAGGCTTTACAGTAAGTAATACTCCTTTACATATGCAAAGTCAATATCTTATGAAAAATATTGGCATTAAATTAGGTGTATGGCTGAGAACTCTGGTAAATACAAGTGTGAAATACAGATGGACAGTGAGGGTGATTACTATAAGACCACAACCATCCCAATGCAAGACCCGAAATATCTTTGTCTAAATTTGTCAATAAAAAAATTATCTTTTTTATTTTATACTTTCAAGAAAAATAGCCACCATGTATCCCATAATGCTGTATATCTTAAAATGTATATATTAAAATGTTACCATGTTTCTCCTTCTTCTGTGATGCTGCCATCTTGTTTCTTCTACCTACATGGCTATAGAAAATATAAATAAATAACATTAACTTCTGTGTAAACAATTTTATATTACAAAATAAATGTTATATCTCTGTTTTTTCAACAATTTCATAAACACTTAAGCTTACCGATGTTAATTAATTTTGAAACACCAGAATAATGTCAATTCATTTCCATATGAAGATAACTCTTTAGAAAATTCGGATGTAATGTTTGACATTAGTGGAAACACTGTCAAACAATATTCTGAACATCACTGAAAATATCTGATTAATGTTGTATCTGTGTAATAACAGAGACACCAAAGAACTAATCTTACTAACACTGAAAATTAAGATTAATATATGAAAACTCTAATCTTTAACTGCTTGGAGATGTATAAGAATACAATTTTTACTTTTTCACCAAAAATTAAGAAACACATTAGAGATTCCTTCAAACAAATGATGAAGTGAAATGAAATTTGTATGTCTTTTTTTGCATTTTTTATCGAGATCATAATCTGTCTGGGGAAGATAAATATTCATATCCTTTGTACTGCAATACTGGGATTTTTCTTTTCCATCTGATACATTCAGAATCACCCATGATCTCATTACATCATCTAATACAATCAATGTATGGGTAATATTGTTTTCCCTTTTACTATTATTCCTAGAAGCTAGTCATTAATAATTAAATGCTTTTTTGTGAAAAAAAATGAGCATCAAACCCACTTGTACATTATCACTCCATGGACCAGGACAGCGGAGTCCTTTATAATATCAGTTATCTAATGTGACTAATGACATGTTTAAATTCATACTGATTGCACACATATATCAAGGCTTGAAAATAGCAAAAGTCCGAGATCCAGGACCTGCAGTTTTCCCAGTCAGAAGTCCATTGGACTTCCTCCATAATGGAAATTAAAAGTATTCCATTGCAGTCTCATAATTGTTTCTTAAAGGAAGTGTAAAATGTCAAGTATATACTACAAGCATTACTGCTCGAAGCCTAGTAACAGCTTTGTACACGGTAGTCAGACTGGAACAGTGTAGAAAAGTGTGCGAGCAAGTGCTATTTACCTCTGAATTCCAGTACCCTTCCACATAAGTATGAAAGTCTCAAGACCTAAAATTAAATCTCATTCAAAGAGGCTTTACCTTATTAAGGTTCAAAACACAGCTATGCAAAGTTCTCATTATTATTATTATTACATGGAAAGAGAAAATTACAAAGGTATCCATATAAAGCCTCATTTAAGAAGACTTTTGATGTTTAATACGTTGACTGAAAACATTCACCAATTTATAATTTATACTGTCCTCCAATGTTAAAAAGCAGAATTTCTATACAGAAATTGTTCTTTACAATGCACAACTGTAGCCAGAAACTAGCAAACATTCCAATTGTTGTCACCCCCAAAAAAGCATGCTTTAGATGAATGACATTACCCTGTTGTAAATGGGTAGAGAGCAGATTTTGCATGATATACACTGCTTGATGTTGATGATATCAGCACTTTTTCTGGTTGCTGCCACTTTTTTTAATAAGAATCGATTATATACCATTCCAACACCAAACCAATTTACCATACTCCAAAAACATTTTGGAAATTCTCTTTCTGTTATTTTTTTTATGACTTGTATTGTGAATTAAGGCGACATATACTTTCCTTGCAATATGAAATATGGTTGGGAAATTAAGAAACTGATCTAAAATTTAGCCAATTTTGGAATCTAATATGTAGGACACTAGGGCATAACCAACTTTTGATCCGGAAATCGGATTCCACCGGATAGTATGAACTTCCGATTAATCGGAGTCGGACAAGGCAGGAACGACTGATTCGGATAATAAAAATAATAAAGTTGAATTTCTATAGCACCGTGTCTAGCACTGCGTGTCATTCAATAGTGCGTTAATAAATAACCTCGATTGCTATTTTCCAGTATCCATTTTGAACATATATGTATCACGTGATAATACATGACAATGCAAAATAGAGGCTCGACATGGGGTAAAATCTTTTGTTTAAGTATTTAAAGAGATGAGAGTTAAAGTAGAGTAATTTAAAAACAAAAATAAAAAAATTTCATGGATTCTTTGTGGCTTTGAACTTTGTTGCATTTTGCTATAGTCCTGCCATATCCTTCCCCTTGTGACGTCGGTGTGATGTGCAAAACGTGTGTAACACGGTTTAAAAAGTTAATTTGAAAAACCTTTTAATTTAGCATTTCCGATTAATTGAATTGTATCCAGAATCAGAAAAATTTCATGCCCAAAATCCGGAATCGGAAATCAGTAGAAAAATGCTAATCAGTTATGCCCTATAGGACACATATGTCAAGTCCTAACACAATTGTGAATAATAATAACAGTATAATAGCTTACTATTTATTTGCTCAGTTATAAAATTTCTGAGGAATGCTATGTCTTCCATGCTTTACAATGGCAAAAGGAAACCAGTGTACTAAAACTGATATATGTTGCCATGTAGTATCTAGAATGCTTATACTTATTTTGTACAAAACCCATCTTCTATTACTCTGGTGCTAAATGACTTAGCACTCATTTAACTCATATTCTTGCTTCATCATGCAAACCAAACTAAAAGATCACCAAAACTAAAGGATACTTAGGAAATGTGAAATGGGTATATTGTGCAAAGTAACTCTGTTTAGAGTCATTATACTCTTGATTTGTGACCTCTTGACCCAAAATCAATATGCATCTTCAGAAACTCAAATGCAAGCTATCTACAAAGTTTAGTCAAGGCATGTGTTACTGAACTTGAACAGTTTGGTGGGATTCATATTTCATTCTTTCAGTCTCTGTGACCTTGACAATGAAATACAGATGCTATGTGGAGACCATTTTTCTCCTTAGAACATCAGTAACCTTGACCTTTGGACCCCCAGCCAAGCACATCACTCCACTGATAAATCACTCACAATGGGGTCCAGAAACACTGTCTGCACTATAAGTGAGGGTGTGAGATATAGAGGGACCTATACAAAACTAATAAAGGTATGGAAATCGAGGGTGTGAGATATAGAGGGACCTATACAAAACTAATAAAGGTATGGAAATCGGGGGTGTGAGATATAGAGGGACCTATACAAAACTAATAAAGGTATGGAAATCGAGGGTGTGAGATATAGAGGGACCTATACAAAACTAATAAAGGTATGGAAATCGGGGGTGTGAGATATAGAGGGACCTATACAAAACTAATAAAGGTATGGAAATCGAGGGTGTGAGATATAGAGGGACCTATACAAAACTAATAAAGGTATGGAAATCGGGGGTGTGAGATATAGAGGGACCTATACAAAACTAATAAAGGTATGGAAATCGAGGGTGTGAGATATAGAGGGACCTATACAAAACTAATAAAGGTATGGAAATCGACGGAGGAAGGTGATAATATTTAGGTGGGTGGGAGGTTAAAAATAATTGTTTTAAAATTGTGTTGAAATTAACAGAATAAATATCTCTTTACAGCAGTGTATTTTTTTTTTATAATTTAATTCAGGATAAACTATATTGGAGAGATAATGAACAACATTCCACATGATTTCCACACATTTAACACATATACCCCTGCTGCCTCGACAACTCGTTGTAATTTACCTCGCTCATCTCCCAAGTGCCTCGACAACGTCGCAGAGTTAACCTAGCTTGTATCCCAGGTGCCGAGTTTGAGTGGCCGTATTTGACTAAACCTGTATCCCACATAGCCAATATGAACCCTGGTTCAAACAGCTATCCACTCAATGAGTAGGTTATTCACCTGATTACTTTATTCTAGATGATGTACCCTGTTTTCATGACCTTCCATTCAGGATTAGCAATAAAAGTTTCAAAACAGCTACTACTGTGACCATATTGGGTGTCAGATTGACACCATTTTCATTGGACCTACTAGATATTGTAATGAAATTCCATGTTGACCATCCATTCCAGAGAAGTAGCAATAACAAGTTTCAAAATGGCCACCATGGTAGCCATATTGTATGTCAGAAGGGCAAAAATTTCATTTGGAACCAAATTAGGTTAAATTCTGTTTCAAGGCATTATTATCAGTAGTTTAGGAATAACAACAACAGACCTGTGCTAACAGACAGGAAACAGTCAGAAAACAGACTGGCCATTTCATAAGCTCTTCTGGTCTCCACATGACAGTAGAGTTAAATATATACATGTACAACTTGCTTACCTTAGACTTAAGTAGAAGTATCGAGTCTGTGGCTAATGAGATTATTGGATCCATCTTTTCATGACTCTAAACCAATAATGATGTCCACAAGTCACCTAGAATAAAATAAGCACAACCATTGTTAGCACTGACTCCAAAAGTAACACTTCCTTTAAACTGAATCCCACAACCTTTTGCAATATTAATCATGAAAAAAAATATTAGTTTTGTATATCATGGTGTATTTTTCTTTTGAAGACACATCAACCAATCTTTAATGTATGTAGATAATCTAAAATGTTAAAATAATCTTTTTATATGTATAATTGAACAATTTATTCAGTTTGAGAGAAAAAAGTACTTTTGCAATCAAAGTTGTATATCCAGTGTCACAGTAGTGTTGTCACCTTGGCAACTATTATTTTCAAATGGAGAAATTTTATTTAATATATCTGCCACAATACTAGTATATGTATAGGGTATATAGTTTCATCTTTAGGCCTTGCTCACTTTTCTTCTTCTTTCTCTCACTCTCTTGCATATCGGGAAGAAGAAATAAAATATGCCACCACATTTATGTAAGCAATGAGAAAGCTCATACATAATATGACAAAAAACAAACAACAAACAATAAGTGGGCTCAAAATATCAGCATTTGTAAAATAGTTTTCAACATAATCATGCAAATTATCTTTGACATGACGTTTTCTCATTCAATATTGAGAATCATAATATTCTATGATAAAAGGTAAGTTATTGAAAGCAACACTAAAGATTAAATATAATACTAAATATTGTTTAATTTTCAATTCTCCTTACAATCATAAGACCAATTTAAAAAGAGCATGAATGGTTCAGATTACCCAAATGACCCTATTTTAAACTGTCGACCCCACCAAATTTTCTAGAAGAAATAAAACAAAAAAGACAAAATATTTCATAAGAAAAATAGTGAGAAACAAATTAACAGAGGTGTGTAACTATGATCAAAGGTAAATTCAGGATTCAAATGATGCTTTACTTGTAGTTTACATTTCATTCAAGTCCATTCAGACAAAAATAAAATGTACAAATAAAAATGTACAACCGACAATAAATTATATTTTAATATAACATGAACCATACGCCTTTATTGTTGTGGAGAGCAATAAAATAGCAAATGTTTTCCATGACAGTAAGTAAACTCTACGTTCTGAACATGAAACCAAACAAAATAAAACTTACAGCCACATTTCCCATCAAAGCATATTTGGGTCAAGTTAGATTCACTTCTTAAAAACCTTGAAATAATGAGCAACTCTAAACACCAGTTTTGACTTAATTATTTTAGAGCTTTTATCCATATGGGCTTCATAATACAACTGTACTGTATTATTTATAAAGAAAAATACAATAACTTTGTGATATCTGTTTGTTCAGACGTGTAATAATTCCTCCACCTGAAAGAAACACCAAAAATGATTTAGTTAACATGTATGCAAGGTGGTATCACGTTTTTGTGTCCCTACTCTCCTCAGTTGCAGTAAAGATTGATAGCTTTTGCAGAAAGTCTAACGTGCTTTAGAAATTTGTCCAAATGCAACCACACCTTCATGTATTAGCTGTATTCCTTCAGAGGACTAGTCTTTCCAAAATTCAAGAATATAAACAAGTTTTTGTGTCGAGGGAGCCTTACAGGTATCAACACTAACATGGCGGAAGATTTACAAGGTATGAAGGTTGGCAAGAAATTCTATATAATGTATGATAGTTGCATTCTTCAACTGGCCAATGGCCACAAATAAGTTGATTTGAATCTGCTGAAAGAACTCGCCAGACATTTTTGGATAACTTTCTGTCTTAACAAAAAACTATTATTGTCTCCAATTTTCAACCTTGCATCATTTGCTTTTCGATCAGCATTTTAGCTCTGCTTTACCATGTTGGTCAGGTTTACATGAAGTGCATAAATATTCTGGTACTGTTCAAGACCAAGAACTGTATCTCCACCATCAAAAGCTTTTTCAAATGCATTGTATAACAAACCAACAAAGAAATGCCATACTCTCTTAAAAAAGACTGCCTCGATGGAGATCTGACTGGCAATGTTCCTATACATGTATATCTTTTTGCGCAGACTAGAACTGAATTGACTGAATCAATGAGAAATTCAAGGACTAGTTAATGCTCGAGACAGAATCAAATTGACACTTTTGTAGCATAAATATTTTAGTTTTGGAGAATATGCTGATACTGATAATGTCATCTAGGTACCAGGAGTAACAAATACTGTTGTACAAATTATAAATATGGTGGTTTCGAATTTTGTTAATTACCAGCTGTACACAGGAAACCCCAAGGTTAAACAGACTGTGATACTCTATGCACTGAAAACCTGGAGGTGCAACAGGTACAAGTAATTACTCTCTGTGTGCACTTTAAAAAGTACTGTTAAACAGGTAACCATCTGTACACTGGAAACTGGAGGCAAAATTATACAGATATGCCACATCAATCATGATTTACATACATTATTAATACACACATAAATTTGATGGGCTTTCCATCTTTAGATGGTCTGTCAGTGGTAGGTGGCACCTTTTATGTAATTTACTGTTTGTATTTCCTGTTTGAAAATTACAGACATATACTTGCCACCTGATTTTATGTCATTCTCGTCAATGACAAGATAACAAAAATACTTTCAAACAGATTGTTAGTTGTCAGTGAGTTTTATTCAACAGTCTGAGCTGTTTAAGTCGGGCTTCATTTGGTCAGATACAGAACTTACTTTTTAGCCACCACACCCTTTGTTTAAAAATGCATGAATGCTTTAAAAACATTATTAACAATTTCATTTCTCACTTAAACATGGAATACATTATGATATTATCTTCAAAACAGAAGAAATGATGAAACTTTCTCATTAAATATCTCACCATAAAACCTGGAACAGAACAAACAATAACCACCAATTAAAATTCAGTGTAATGAATTCCAATATAGACAAATGCAGACAGGATTGAAGTATTTTAATCAACCAAGTAACTTAACACAACAGAAAATGCCTTTTTAATGACAATTACTTCATTATACATGTAAACACACATTTGGAATGTCTCCTTTATTTTTAATGTGCCATTGCAATAAAATAATTAGCAATTCATTAGGGTTGGGGGAATCAAAAACCACATCACTTTGTGTCAATTTGTAGAAGGCTAGTGAATGTTTGTCAGCTTCATAAAGATCATTTTATGCATGCTGTTTGAATAACATATTCTTGCTCTAATGTATGGAAGAAAAGGATTTATCCACTTTGTTGCTTGGGGAAACAAAATAAATTATCTTGAGGATGATGAATAAAATATTCTGATTTGAATACAAATTCTAGCTGTCCTCCTTTCTCCAAAATCTAAAAGGTTGGTCCCTTGCAACATATGTATTTGAACTCTTCCTTTTTTTCTTGTCCTTATATCTGCCCACATATTGTACAAATTAAATATATTTTTTATAACTTTAATTACTGGCATATGATTATAAGGTACAAAAAAAATAGAAAAACTATTTATAAAAGAATATACTAATGATATTTCCAGAAGACATTCCATATTCCATCTTTTATTTTTAACTTTTTGTGTAATGTTACAATACAATGTTCTGGAACAAGCTCAAATATCCAATTTCCAGTCAACTTGTCCCAGAAGTAGGTGTAGATGAGAGCTGACTTTCATAAACCTTTTCAAATCCTGCATATATATTATGTAATAATTATGTAACAAGACAGATTACTTTAATACCATAATTTCCATCAATATGCTCATTTTATTTCCATCCAAAGTATGAATGGAACTGCTTGGAAGTTAAGAATGTATTCCCAAATCATAATAAATCCATAATTACTGACAACCTGTCAATATAACTTATGGACATTGTTTCTTTGCATCATATGTCTTAGACAAATTCATTAAATTCTGATAAAAAATCAACACTAAGAAATTATAGTTAATAACTTATTTTGTGGCTCCACTTTGTTGTCTTACCTGGTAGCATAGCCAATGCCAATGATGTGTTCAAAATGTATCAATCTGTCCCAGTAATGATATTAGTATTCAGATGGTCAGTATGAGAGAAATGTCACTGTCAGGACAGATGCCATTTTATCACAATAAAATTAAAATTATTCAGTTATATTTGTTCTTCTAAGTCATGCTCTGTATCAAGCTGGAATTGGGTGGCATGCATCGTCCAAAAACACTGCCATTATTAACTTCATCTAAAAAATGCAAGTGCTATACATTTTTTCAAAATGAAATAGTTTACCAAATCTGTACTTTGATTAACTCCATAGCACTGTAGTGATCAATGGTTGCTGAAATGGAAAATCATATTTTCTGCTTCTCCTAAATGACTAGATTTTAAAAAAAATTGATAAACCTTGAGATTATTTGGACTAGACAAACAAGCTGTTGGTTCTCTACCTTTGTTCCTTTCTTTATATTTTCTGAAAAAAGGCAGATGACTTAGGGCAGTTATGTCTGGATTAAAACACTTGAAGAACAACTTGTTGGTTATTGTTTTGACATGCTCTCTCACATCTATAACAAGGTGTTTCCCCTAACAGCAATATGGCTTCCTTTGCAACCAGATCGAACACCTATTTTTAACTTCTCAATAGGATATAATGGATACAGCTGCTTAGAAATTATGAGGAAAATGTCTCATCCACCAATATTTTTCGCTTTTCTACAATGCGTACCGTATTACCAGCAATGTAGGTTGATTGATTAATTGGATTTACGTCGTATGCGCCCATGTGCCACAGGCACTTGATCCTTGTGAAACTAATGTGTACACTCGCCATATAATATGGCGAATGTACACATTACTTTCCCAGAATCAAGTGCCTGAATCGGGACACCCAGCTTCAGGCGGGTAGGAATTTTTCCAAATCTCCGCCGTTATACGACGTCCGAGAGAGGTAAGCCAGCCTGTGTAATGGATGTTGTGCACTCCCAAGAACGCCAGCCCGTACTTAGTCAAATTTAGTCTAGTTGTACCATGGACAATAAAAAATGCCAATAATGTGTTAGGCACATGTGCAATTGGGTTAATCGGAACAAGTTGTAACATTTCCCTACGTCCTAACAATCGGAAAAAGCTAGTACATGGTGTACATTGTTGATATCCTACAAATTTTTTAATAACTGTCTAAGCAATCCTGTGGTCCGACTCGGAGCGACATATAAAAAGTTTGGTCACTGTTTGGCCATATGTATTAACTGGGTCAAACGCACATGATGTTCATGAATACCTTCTTTAGAACATGCAAACGGATTTCGACTCATTACAAATCAGCAAGACAAAGTGCGAAAAACAATCGAAATCCCTTATATACATGATTCTATTTTGGTGCAGCCTCCGTGAACAGAGTTCAGTTTAGAGTAACGCTGAAAAAAAGTATATGCCTTTTAGAATTATCATAATACTCACCCCATTCTTTCATATTTTCAATTTTCTTACAAGACTTAAGTATTTCGTAGTTATGTGGTTTTATGGAGCAGATGCAACCAAAGCGTCTCAGCAAATCGAGGTCAGCATACTTCTCGAAAATGGTGGCATTCAACTTTATAAATGGGGGTTGCCCAAATGATAAATGACACTATATAATGCATGTCCTGTTATATCATTTTATATTAATAAAGAAAGCACTTTATTCCGTCTTCTTATATGCTTTCATTAAGTATATATGTAAGACCAAGGACTGGAATAAATATTGTTGTATTCAGAATGCAACCATCCCCCATTTTTTAATAGAGCTGTTCCGAATAAAGTCAAGCTGCGACACGAAAACCTACATTCAACTGACTATAATTTTCAAGAAAAGAGCTTTCATTTTCGATTTTGAAAGATCACGTGATTGTAATGGATCGATAATATGGAAATGTGATCAATGTTTGTGCTATTTGGAAAGAACGGTAACACTTGCTACAAGGAGTTGGCCGAGTGTAAAATAGTTTAACTTAGGGAGTATTCATCGAATTTTATCAGGGTGCCTGGGATTTCCTTTTCGAATCAGTATTTTTGTCTCCCCCCCCCCCCCCGCACAAAAAATAATATATCTCGTACTTCTTTTCTTGTATTTACTCAAAGCAAGACTTCTTTCAAACCGTTTCATCTCGTTCTTTATACAACTTCATTCCTCACTCTTGAACAATTAGTTGTGACAATGTTGCTTTATGTACTTGACAAAAGCCGTTTTGTTTCGTGTGATATGTGACTGGTGCCTTGTAGCAATTGGCCCGCTGTTACGTAAACGACTTCTAACAAATGTTAACGTACTGGTGCATTTTATTTCGCGACTTGTAGCGAATGCGATTGAATGAAGCTATTGTTAAATGTTGTAAAGAAAAGAAGAGAATTATGCTTTTATTTTTCTTTAAACAGGACGAAAACGAGGATGTTAACACGTAAGTGACAGGGCATCCTTCTTGGTACCTATCGTGGAACAGCTTCGTACGAAATCGCAAATAATCGGGAGTGGTCGGTTTGAAATTATGAGTAAATACGACGTGGCGATATAGTAGCTTCGTCATAAGCATAAATTACCCAAGGTTTTTCCAACTGTCTGGCGAACACATGCACTTCAGATTTATCTTTTTGACATAACACCATGCATTGAGACTGATGGTGCGATACCCTAGTTTCAGTTGAAATACATTGTAGATAATATAAATAATAGTTGCAATAAGATGATGTCCTTTTCATGTACATCGAAGTTTAATTCATTTTGCGTCTTTAACATAGCACTGAAGACGACAAAACATGTTTGACTAAAGTCATTCATAATCCCCTCGTCTTCGCAAGGAATTCCATCTACAAATGAAATTAATTCTCGTTTACTTTTGGATAAAGTGTAAACCGTTTGCCACTCTTTGTAACCCACACGATACGCTTTGGAGGACAATCAGTCATGTTTTTTTTTTGGTGTTTGATTAGACGTATCACAAAGTGTTATGTATATTTAATTTTTCTTGTGTGCTTGGTCTTTGTCTGTAATTGAGAGTATTGTTCTGCCTTCTTTACTACTGTATTGGCTGTGGGTTCTGTCTACCTGATTTTAGTCATTAAAAGATGTTTAATTATACCTGAGCTCAAGGCCTAAGCTTATTTATAAATTTATAATATTCTCAAAAAATAAGTTTAAAGTGGATACTTGATTTATAATTTCCTTGTATGATATATTTTTGTTTAACAATAGTAAAATTTATTGGTATTTGTGTAACTTGTATAGTTTGCGGTATTAATTCACAAATGAATTGTTTCAGCTAATCAGCTACCAATTTTTCAGAGGTATAATTTGCTTTCGAATTTCAACTAAGTATCATTATCACATGCTCTATAAAAAGTCATTTTTGTAAACAATTTTACGCATTTTAAATCATAGTTACATACTATTGTTTTCAGATAATTGTAACCTGTGTGGCCTGCATCAACACATCGTTTTCCAGCGTTATTCCTTATGCTGGTGTTGTTGTTTTTTCGTTTCCAAATTACTAGCCTAATCCTTAATTTTGTAAACTATTTCATTGTAAAATAGTTTTGCTCACATATATTGTACCTAGATTTCTTGTTTTCCTGTCGAATACACTTCATCATATATGCAATCATGCAGCTCGAAAGGTAAACTGTACTTCCAAAATATCCAACATTAGTATCATATTTTGGACCAACAAAATGAAGGTAGCGACAGCACGAATGCCATCTGCAAAGTTCCACGAAAGAGGAATATTTATACTCACATTCGTGAAGTGTCACACCACAGTTGAACCACTGTACTTTATCGCCTGGTCTTACTCTTACTGCTCTGGTTAAAGATTTAGGTCTAGGTCCTTCCCGATGTTTAGGCCATTTACCTTTAAATGATTTCAGTCTAATTTCCAATTCACAATAGCCTGGAAAATACAATGGAAATGTGTATTTTTCTTTGCTTTGTACTTCGTAGTATAGTTATTGTGGTGGTATCCAATGTTTTTTGTCAGTGAATGAATGAGATCCATATATATGTTCACGCACGAACACCATCACCTTCTATTACAAAGCAACAAAGTAGTACTGCATTGCTTATGTCGTAGGGCGTAGCATCACTCTGATCCCAGGGCACAACATTGCCAACATGCCACGTCCATGGTCAGTTTTGGAAATCGGTGCAGTGCTAAGAATAACATTTGAAAAGAAATTGTCTGATCGTGGGAAATTGTGAGCCCTGGTTGTGGCTTATCGATGACTGTTCTCGTAACAATGTACCCCACCTTCGCCTGAAGTGTTGACAGAGGTGTCTAAATTCCACTCGGCAAAAGTATAATACGAGAGCCCAAATAAATTTGTCTTGTCCTCATGGAATTACGCGACATGGATCGTAAATGGCTCTTTCTCAGGTTGAACAAATACTTCTTTTTGATGTTGTAAAAAGAACCTATTACTCATTTTTCTGTTTCTTTTTGTATACTGTTTAAATCGTCATCCACTGATAATGATGGATAGAGAGGTTAGAGGTGAAGGTACTAACGGCAAAATTTATTGTGAAGAACATAAGAAATCGCACAAAAGCAAATTTATTTCCTTCTCTTCTGGAAAAATACTGGCTACAGAACCAGCCGTAATAGTAGCTGTTCTATTACTCCCAGTATACGATGTATTTGCTGCAGAAAAACAAAAAACATCTTCAACATTTCAGTATGTTACGTATATTTGATTTAAATAATTTATTTATTTTTGTCAGATTCAAATTTGACATTTTGGATTCAAAATTCATTCATTGGGAACTTTTTCTAGAAATTTTTACTCGACAAGTAAACAACAGATGTTAACCTCATTTTCTGACCTTGCTTCAGAGTGTAAACAAGCTTCTAAAATGATTGGTTGATTCCAAGGACATTAGAGCTTTATTTTAAAAATTATTGGTTGATTCCAAGGACGAAATGGAGTAAAGTATAAACATCTTTCTAATTTGGTTGGGTCATACGATGTTTGCGTGATTTCTTGAACGTGAGATTGTTCTGAGAGATTCTGGAAGGTCGTGACCCCTTTCTTGTTTACGTAAAAACAGGTATATAAGTGATGTTTTGGAGCGAGATATTTAGTAGAAGTTGGGCTTTTATAATATTAAGTTGTGTCTTCTTTTTGAGTTATTTTTAATTACCGTGTACTGGAAATTGTGTCAATTCGTTTGGAGCAAGAGGAATTATTTTATTATTTATATGGAAAAGAATATGTGCTCATAGATTTTTATTAACAAGAACTGACTAAATCAAGTGACATCGTCGTCCATATTGGATTACATCGTCAAGATTCGAACCGGGAACTATTAGGACATTTTATTATCAGGACTCTTGCAATTCCACAAGTGGATTATATTGTGAATTCTCTTTGGATTAATTTTTGGACTTGATTCTCTAAAACCGTAAGTTTGAATATTTTCTTTTATGAAAATATTTGTACTCAATAAATTGTTTGTTAAATTTTACACGCTTGTTATTTTCGTTTCTTTCTGTGTTGCTGCTTATTCGAGCCTAAGCACGTAACAAGTATTGATTGTACTTTAGCTTTTCAGCAATGATACATCGTAGAAACGCACTTGCATATATGTATGTAAAGTAACGTCACGCATCCGCTGTCTTTTAATTGGAAGATATATAACATGCCTTGACTGAATTACGTTTTGGTCATGTGTTGGTTTCTTCAGCAGAGGCTTTACAACGGCAGTTTTGAAAAATAATGGGAATTCCCCTGACGAGAGAGAAGTATTAATAACATCAGTTGGTGAAGACAATATTGAGTCTAAGCACTCAAGCAGCAGTGTTGTTTGAATTGGATGAAGTTCACATGACTTTGATGCACTCTTCATCACGATTCTCCGTACTAAATCCATAGAGACAGGTTCAAATGCTCCTAATGGTTGTCGCTGAAATTCTGTATCATAACTGTATGGTGACGACACGTCAGTTGAAATTGTGTTGTCAAGCATATCTCTAATGGTTTGTACTATATGGAAGAAATTTGCTGATAGGTCCGGAAGGTCTACTTGAGAGAAGGTAGTTGGAAATGGTGTACATTTTTTCCTTGACATTAGTTTGTTAGTTATCTCGAAGAACTCATTGCAGCTGGAAGTCTGCATGATCTTAGTACTGTAGTGGGATAATTTGGCTAAATGGACTATGCTTGTGACTGATAGTAGATTTGCTGTTTGTTTTTCCAACTTCCTGTGTGTGAATAGTAGATTTTGTGGTTTGTTTTCTCCTTCCTGTGTGTGGATAGTATATTTGGGGTATGATTTTAGCTTCCCTTTTGTGTAGATAGTAGATATTGGTGTGTTTTTATATATCTTTCTGTGTGGATTGTGGTTTGTATGATTTCGTTTTTGTGGATAGTAGATTGATGGTTAGTTTGCGTTTGCATACGTTTGTGTGGATAGTAGATTTTGTTGTTTTGTAGCTGCCCATCTGTGGTGTGGATAGTATAATTGGGGGGAGTTTTTAACTTCCCTTCTCTGTGGATAGTATATTTGGGGGTGTTGTTTAGCTTCCATTCTGCGTGGATAGTAAATATGGGTGGGTGTTTTTTTATATAGTTGTCCAGTGTGGATAATATATTTGTGGCTTTCTTTCTCTTTTTATTTTTTGGGGTGGTGGTGTTCTTTCTCCTCTGGATAGTATTTTGGGGGTTTGCATGAAAATAGAAAAGAACCAAAGGCCATATATGTGTATCTTTGTTTATTTGTTTGTTTACTGTTCCTACCAAGCATTATTTTATGGTATAGTTTATAAACTATCTGAACCTGCTACACGCTACACGCCACTCGTTGAACTTACCTGTCATCCTCCACCCAACACTCACTGAACTAGCTGAACTTACTCGCTACCCACTGTGTGACTGTTTGATGTTTAGTCCAATTTAGATCAGCTCCTTACCATATTGTTGCCAATAACCAGTACCATGACATCATCATTCCTTTAGACCCTATGCAATCTTGAGTCTCAATCATCCCACGACCTTTTCTGAGACTGGATTTCCCATTGAGGCTATAAATCTTGTCTCAACTGCCCCACGACCTTTTTGACAGGGATTTCCCAATGAGACTCAATCGTCTCTATAAGTCTTGTCCCTATACAAGCCCACAACCTTTTTGACGGATTTCCATAGGCCCTATAAATCTTTTTCAAATATCGCCCAAGGACGTTTTCTTCTCTCTTATGGCCTCATATGTCCTATATTGCCCCAATTAACTGCTGGTGTTTTCTGAGTCAGTTGCAATTTAAACTGTACAAATGAATAACAATCATATTTTGATCGCTTGATTCTGCTGTGTTGTGCATACATTTAAGAAAAATAAAAATAAAGTGAACTGTAATGAACCATAAGGAACGATTTACTTCACATATAAAAGTGGCAGAATATTTTTACAACATTTTTCAATTTCCTTCTAGAATTTTTCCAATATGACATTTGTTCTTTGGTTTAATGTATCAAAAAAACCCTAATTTTCTTTTGGAGATGTGAAATTTATTCTTTGGTGACGATAACACTGATGATAGCCAACTTTTAAAAATGAAGACTCTATGTTATTTTTAGTGTTTCGTGTTTAGACTCTCATACACAGCAACAAAGAAAAACTGAAAACAATAAGCTTTGTAAAATTTAACAAATAATTTATTTCCTTAGAAAAACAAAGTAAATTTACGAAAAAGAACTTACAGTTTTAAGAATAAAATCCAAAAGAATAATCCAAGAATGATACGAGAATTACAAATTAGAAGTCATAACAAAATGTTCTAATACATTTGAGTTCGAGTCCCGACGAAATCCCAGATGAAAGGTGATAAAATATGTTGTGGTTGGTATACTACTGACGTGTATACAGTTCTCTGTTAAATTTCAGAAAATAACACTCCGGTGTTTGAATTCCAAATACAATTTCAATAAATATCTTTGTTCAAGACTTCATTCCGAACGCAAGTATTTCCAGGTTAAAATGATCTCTTAGAATCTAAATAATTTTGTTTACTCCAACTCCGAATAAATTAATGCCAGGAACAAGGTCAACATTAAGACAGAACATTCTAAAATTAGATATTTACGAAAAACAGTCAGGTCAAACAAATTTATAGAAAATGTCAAATTCCATGAAAAAATATAGCATGTTTTAGAATTGTTAAAAATGTTTAAAAAATTAAAACTAACAAACAAACAATTAAATTAAATCAAACATAAATTTAAACTGATAAATGTAACACCTCCCCCATAAAAGTAAAAGATTTATATGATAAAGCTTTCTTTTTACCATAGATTGATTAGATAAAAAGTTTTTTATATATATATATAAACCACATAAGAAGAACTTTTGTCAATTATCCACAGTGTACATGAAATAATACCTTTCAATAAAAAAGTGCATCTGCTATTACATTATCTTTTCCCTTGATGTACCTGATGTCAATATTATATTCCTGTAATAACAAACTCCATCTTAAAAGTCTTTTATTTTTATTTTTCATCTAATGTAAACTGTTAAAAATGTTGTAATGCCAATATCAAAGCCAAACAATCCTTCTCGATTGTTGAATAATTTTTTTTATGCTTATTTAATATTTTAGAAAAATAAAAAACTGAATTATCATCACCATTTGCATCTTCTTGAATCAATACTGCTCCAACCCTAACATTACTTGCATCAACAGACAATTTAAATGATTGTCTCAAATTTGGAGCTGTAAGAACTGGCACGCTTATTAAGTATGGCTTTTAACTTATCGAAAGCCTCCTAACATTTCTCAGTCTAAAGAAACTTGTTTTTCTTGCTCAATAAATTGTCAGGGCTTCAGTAATTATAGAAAAATTGGAACAAAATTTACGACAGCATCCAGCCATACCTAAAAACACATCACCTGCTTTTATTAGCAGTCACAGGGAATTCAGAGATAACATTGACCGTAGCTTCTATAGGTTTAACTTGTCCATGTCCCACAATATGTCCTAGAAATGTTACACTTGCATGGCAGAACTCACTATTGTATAAATTAATTGTCAAACTTGCATCAATGAGTCTGTCAAAGAATTTCCGAATTGTTGCTATATGTTCTTTCCAGGTGTCGCTGCAGATAATGACATCATCGATGTAAGCATCACAATTATCTAGACCAGAGGTGATCATATTCACAAGATGTAAAGTACTTGGTGACCCTTTCATCCCAAATGGCATCACTTTATATTGATAAAAAATCCATCTGGAGTCACGAATGCTGAAATTTTGTTTGGTCTTTCCGTTAGTGGAATTTGCCAAAATCCTTCCAGAAGGTCCAATCTGGTGACACACTTAGCATATTTGAGCTTATCAATACAGTCATCAATTCTTGGTAATGGAAATTAATCTGTTTTGTCACATTATTCATCTTCATATAATCAGTGCACATATGGAATTTTTTTTATCTGGTTTAGGAACTCCAATCACTGTTACTGAGCTCTATGAAATCATTCTCCTGCATATACTGAATTTCTTTTTCAAGTACTCCTGTTTGAGAGGGTTCATCCTATAAGGGTATTGTTTCACAGGTTTGGAATTTACAATTTCAGCATCATGGACAATTGTGTTTGTTCTTAAGTTCATATTTGTCTTGTTGTTGCAACTGTGCAAGTTTCTGGTCCAGATCTTTCATAATTTCTAAATTCCAAAGATTTGTCACTCCAAAATCAGTTAATTCCAATGATATTCCTTCATTTAAATCTTCACTGAGTGGTTGCATGTTTAACCTGGCTATCTTTTGCAATATACTTTTTTAACATGTTTACTGCTGGCTGCCTAGTCATATTGGTATTAAGGTAAAAAAGAATCATCTTAATGATGACCAGTTCCTGAGTGGCAAAATCCATATACTGACTCCAAATAATATATAAATCAGCACCTTCAAATGGAACGAATTGCCGAGGTGATCGATATTGCACCACTGGCATACATGCACATCTTACTCTTGCATACCTCTTGAAGGCTGAATGTTGACCAGAGTGAAATTATTATGTTAGATTTATACATGTCATATTGGCTGAAGAAATTTGTCAAATATAATTGATTTTGCTATTGTAAATGTTAATGCATTTCTTACATCATACACCTCTATATCATTTTAAACCAGCAATCTAATCTATCAAGATGATCACCCCAATTCAACAATAATCTCTTGAAAATGTAATCTTCCATGATTTTACATGACTCACCAATTTGTACGTGTTTATATGTAGTGTAGACACGTTTGCCCATTGGAATAAATAAACATTTGTACCTGATTGACGGGTACCTGATACACACACACACACACACACACACACACACACACATCTATCTATCTATCTACCTACCTACCTACCTACCTATCTATCTATCTATCTATCTATCTATCTATCTATCTATCTATCTATCTATCTAATGATGTATATAACTATGCATAAAGTTTAGCGGTAAATCAGAACAATCCTGGCTACATGGCAAACATAGTCTATGATATATCCCTGAGCCCATAATGTGTGTGCAGTCATCCTTTTCTGAATGACAGATTCAATACACTGACTTTAAATCTTGTTGATGTTGTTGTTGATGTAGGGTTTAATGCCATTTTTTTCAGCACACAATAGGATATACATGGTGGCCAGTATTAATGGTGGAGGAAAAACATGGGAAAACTCCGGAAAGAACCACCGACCCATGAGAACCTACTGGCAAGCTTTCTCACATAATCACACTGGCCGAACTGGAGACTCAAACCTACGCAGATAGAAGTGAGATGGCAGTGATTTGTAATGGAGAGTGCTTTAGACCAATCAGCATATCCTATAAACTTGATAAACTATGAGAAATAAGAGCTCCACAATCTTAAAAGCATCAAACCCAATTAGAGAATGGTGTCAGTAATATAGGTCCAGTCACAGAGATAGAGGGTGCTATTGTGCCACTCACGTATATAACACATATACCTGACTCCCATAAATTCTGAATGGTGAATGTTGACCAGAGTATAATTCTTGTCAGTGTCCACTGTTTGATATGCCGTTGTCTTGTGTATCAACTTCCACCGTGTTGTTCTCAAATTATATTTTTCTTTATGTGAACTCAGTTAGGATGCTTTTAATCTGATATGCCACAATGGTAAACATTGGGCTGTTTAAAGGAACACAATTTATGCCACTCTACCATTTGACTTGGGCTCCATTGTGCTCTCACTCCATGGCAGTAGGACATTTTGGCTCAGTGTCGTTTTGTTTCAGTGAAGACCTGTGCGCAAAGGGAGCTTTGTCCCACAACTCCTCATGCTGAGCCAGTGCATTGTTCCTGATAGTAAACATAGCAGGAAGGCAAGAGCTGTTTAGAAATAGAGGGCCAACCCCTCTCCCTCCATTTAGTCTCCACTTTGCAAGAGGGTGATGACGGTCTGTGGACTGCAACATCAGTCTTTCTGTTTTGAGGCCAGGGATCTTTAAGTTCATGGCTGCATAAAAGTGAAGGACCAATCACATTCCTCCATTGGAAGACCACAAATCAGGATTGAATGTGATAATAATCATGAATGAATGTGATAATATGAATTTGCATATCTGATGTTGTAGGGTTTTACATAATGTTTCGGCACAAGATATGCTATACATGATGGCCATTATAAATGGTGCAGGAAGAACCCAGGAAAACCATGAAAAGAACAACCAACCCACACAAAGTTACTGGCAAACTTTCCACATTGACTGAACCCGAGACTTGCAGACAGAGGTGAGATGTGTGTTGGTGGTGGTAATGGGGTCACGACAGGGATCCATATCACTGTTATGATGGGCTCCATTGACTAGTACTGAAACACTTAAAAATAACTAGCAGTTGTTGAATCATTGACCAGACCGAATACTCTGATATGTGGGAAGTCCTTGATTCAGATCTTATATACTTGGGTCACAACTATCACCTTACAGAACTGCTCAATCTTTTTGCCACTGATAGGTTTTGGGGTCTGAGAGTATGATGCTTCTCCCACGAGGGGTGGGGGTGAGGCACAACTGACCCTCAGCCCTGTGAGAAGTGTACTTCTCTTTTATAGGGTAGGAGGCATGCATCTCCAAAGAGACTGATCCAATCCTACTCTGATACAAGAGAACTGTGGTGGAAATAGTCTTTCTTCGGGGGTGGGGGGGGGTGGGGATGCTATGTGGACCTTATGTGTGTTTAAGGAGACTGATCCATTCCTACTCAGAAACCCAAGGGAGTTGGAAAACCCTGACAGTTCTCACAAAGAAGGCTCTTCCCCCCCCCCCACCTTTCTCTCTGTTTATATTCAGTTTGGTCCTAGAAGACATATCTGACCAGAGACATTATACAGACCTTTTTAAAAATCAGGTTTTGAGTAATATTGAAGTTGCTGCCAATTGACAGGATAACTACTTCAAACTTCATAAATGCAATCACATTGAACTGTCACTACAATGGACACATCAAATAAAAGGTAATGCATTCCACAACTTACACATTTACATGTACAATAACCAATAAATATTCTCAGGTAGGCAGGTATGTAAAACTGTGTGTGCTAAAGGCAATACTTATCTTAATTAGTTAAGCATAATATTTTGATTACTGCATCCTCCTTAGGTTTTAGGGGTGTATAAAAAGTTTTACAACTCTGTAATGAACACTACCCAAGAAACAAACATAAAACAAAGTTTAAGTCAATCATGAATGAAATGGAGGTCAGAGAGACCTGTTTTTGTGTTAAGAGTGAAGTACTAACAGTAATCACCTCAGCAATTTTATAATTAAAAGTATGAAAGTATTATGGGCAATTAAAAATGAACATTTTGTCAAGAGCTATGTAAAAGTGTATACCAACGTAGAAGCACCCACATATTTTAAGTGCATTCATTTGAGCAGTGCCCACTAAATGAGCTTCACAAATTAGTTTAATATTGGTCAGAGACTATATATGTACAGAGTACATGCCAAGCAGTATCTCCTTACCAAAGATTGTATGTACAAAGAATTGCAAAATCTACCAGGTCCGAGCTAAATCTAAAATATTAACCAATACTGTAAAAGCTGAAATAGGTAACACTGACTTTCTTTTGTTGTATGGGTGCTTGCGATGCATACTATTTTTTTAAAAACAACATTGACATCGCCTAGAAGTTAAAAATTTAACCTAGGCCAGTGAAGCATAACATAAGGGTCATAATGACCTACTTTTGTGATAAGGTGTAGCTGCATCCCAGTTCCAAGCTTCATAATAATAATAATAATAATACATGTAATAATAATAATAATAATAATAATAATAATGACTATTTAAAGAGGGTGACACAGTTAGTTGCATGGAACTAATCCTCCTTGTGGCCCTGTAATATATGCATATTTACATATATAGTACATGTGCATAGTTGCATAATAATAATAATAATAATAATAATGACTTTATTTAAAGAGGGTGACACAATTAGTTGCATGGAACTAATCCTCTTTGTGGTCCTCTAATATATGCATATTTACATACAGAGTACATGTGCATAGTTGCATAATAATAATAATAATAATAATAATAATAATAAAGCATTGATAATAAGCTACATGTATATATGAACAGAATAAACAGAAAGTTTTGTAAAACATGATCAAGCTAGGTACATTGTGTATATCTATATATATAAAAATGAATGTTTGTGTCGTATGCGTTCCTATACCGTTCATCCGATTGCGATAAAACTTTGGTGAGTTCTGCGCACGCCCGCGAAGGTTTCTAAATTAGCACAACCATTTAATTTGTACAATTAACAAATGTGTGTATTTCATATAGTTTTGCGACATTTACCGTGTGTTCGCTCTGAACTGTAGGTGCCTTAGATATGTCACGTGATCGAACAGTAGGCGCCTTAAATACGTCACATGATCGAACACGGTCTGTAGCGATACCTAATTTCGTGTGTCTTCGGTGAGAACTGTAGGTGCCTTAGATACGTCATGTTTACTTAGTTAGGTTTGGTTCGCGCCTTGGTTACGTCAAACAATTGCGGTGTGAATTTGTATGTCACGTGATCGAACAGTAGGCGCCTTAAATACGTCACGTGATCGAACAAGGTCTGGATTGGCTGAAACTATGATGACATAAAGCAACAGCTGTATGAAATTCTTAATCGGTAACGATACCTAATTTTGCGTGTGTTCGGTGTGAACTGTAGGTGCCTTAGATACATCATGTTTACTTAGTTACGTTTGGTTCGCGCCTTGGTTACGTCAAACAATCGCGGTGTGAATTTGAAATAGTCGTTTCAAAGCATTACTTTCGCTGTCAAATCAATTATGCCACCTAAACGAAATCCTATTGGTCGATCTACACCTCAAGCACGAAAGATAAAGGCATCACGAGCTTCAGAAATAGACGAGCAGCGGAAAGCAAGATTGGCAACCATTCGAGTTCGCACTGCTCAAACCCGATCATCTGAAACAGACGAGCAACGGGAAGCAAGATTGCAAACCGTTCGAGTTCGCACTGCTCAAGCCCGGTCATCTGAAACAGATGAGCAACGGGAAGCAAGATTGGAAACCATTCGAGTTCGCACTGCTCAATCCAGACGAACAATGCACGCTGATTTAAATCTTAGTGCATTCCATTACAATGCTAATTATGATTACAGTCTTCATCCAAGTGTGCTTATTGGAAAAATGGATAAATTATGCATGTATTACAATGCCCTCAAATTTAAGAATGAAACACCAGGAACGTGCTGTGTGGGTGGAAAAGTGAAATTGCCAGAATTACATTCACCACCCGAACCATTATCAACGTTGGTATCAGGTGACACAAGCCAATCGAAACATTTCTTGGCAAACATACGGAAGTACAATTCATGTTTCCAAATGACATCGTTCGGTGCAACAAATATCGTGCGCGAGAATTACATGCCAACATTTAAAGTGCAAGGGCAAATTTATCATCGTGCAGGATCACTACTACCACTGCCGAACGCAGATCACAAATTTCTTCAAATTTATTTCATGGGAAACACTCATGAACAAATCGATCAACGTTGTCAATTCAATACGGGCACTAAACGAGAAATAGTCGGTGCATTACAAACTTTATTTGATCAACACTACAAATTAATTCGATTGTTCAGAACTGCCCTTGAACAAATGCCAACTGATGACTACAAAGTTGTAGTTAGAGCAGACAAAACACCTGTTGGCCAACATGAAAGACAGTATAATGCACCAACAATTGATGAAGTGGTGATCATTATAGTTGGCGAAGAATTTAACTCGCGTGATATAATTCTTCAACTGAAGATGGTGGCAAATCCATAACTTTAAAAGTACGAAACAATGATGTTGAAGTCGATAATCGTTGGGTTGTACCATATTCACCGTTAATTTCGAATACGTACAAAGCACACATCAATGTCTAGTATTGCAATTCGGTGAAATCTATCAAGTACATTTGCAAATATGTTAACAAAGGAAGCGATATGGCAGTTTTTGGAGTGGGAAATGCAAATGCATCCATCGATGAAATCTACCAATATCAAATGGGACGCTACATTAGTAGCAATAAAGCAGTATGGCGCATTTTCTCATTTCCAATCCATGAACGACATCCAACAGTTGTTCATTTAGCAATGCACCTTGAAAATGGACAGTGCGTGTACTTCACAACAGAAAATGCACATGCAAGAGCATTGTCACCACCGCCAACAACGTTAACTGCATTTTTCTCATTGTGCTGGGATGATATGTTTGCAAAGACGCTACTTTACTCTGAAGTGCTAACATACTACACATGGAATGCATCAGTGAAAAAGTTATAACGTCGCAAACAAGGTCAAGCAGTTGAAGGACATCCCAATTTATATTCGACTGACACATTAGGCCGTCTACACACTGTTCACCCAAACAATGCAGAATGCTTTTACTTGCGATTACTGTTAATTAATGTACGTGGACCGACATCCTTCCAAGAACTGAGAACAGTAAACGGTCAAGTATGTGCCACATATCGTGAAACTTGCCAAGAATTAAATCTTTTGGAAAACGAGGCACATTGGGACACTTCACTCGCTGATGCATCGAATACTGCTCAACCACAGCAAATAACCACGTTATTTGCAATCATATTGACAACCTGCTTCCCATCCAATCCAAAAGATCTTTGGGCAAAATACAAAGACTACATGAGTGAAGACATCTTACATCGTTTGCGCGCAACAAATAAAAAATCCGGACCTTCAATTCACACCAAACGTGTATAATGAGGCATTGGTTTCGATTGAGGAGATATGTTTGGCAATCGCTAACAAAGCATTGGTACAATTGGGAATGGCTGCTCCGAAACGATCTGCAAACGACCTTTTCGATCGTGATTTGCAACGAAAAACACACTCTGATGTTGACGAATTGGGAACATTTGTTCAAACAAATCTTCCGAAATTGGTTCCAGAACAACGCATAGCGTATGATAGAATTATGCATGCAATTACAAGCCAAAGTGGATTCTTTTTCCTAGATGCACCCGGAGGCACAGGAAAAACTTTTCTCATTTCACTTATTTTGGCAACTATATGATCACGACACAATATTGCACTGGCAATCGCATCATCTGGAATTGCAGCAACTCTTTTGGATGGTGGTCGAACAGCGCATTCAGCACTGAAATTGCCGTTGAATATACAAATCACCGACACACCAACATGCAATATCAACAAAAAATCTGGAATGGGTAAAGTACTCCAATCATGTCAACTCATTATATGGGACGAATGTACTATGGCGCACAAAAAGGCTTTGGAAGCGCTTCACTGTACACTAAAAGATTTGAGAGGAAATGAACAGCTCTTCGGTGGCGCACTTATTTTATTGTCTGGTGATTTTCGACAAACTCTACCAGTTATACCACGTTCAACAGCTGCTGATGAAATAAATGCATGTCTCAAATCATCAGTTTTATGGCGACACATGCAGAAATTGACTTTGAAGACCAATATGCGTGTAGAATTACAATACGATGCATCCACTGAACAGTTCGCAAAACAATTGTTGGATATTGGGAATGGGAAAATGGAAATCGATGAATCCACACAATGTATCACGTTGCCAACAAGCTTCTGTAAAATTACAGGAACCACAGATGAATTGATTCACAAAGTTTTCCCAAATATCACACAGAATTACAAAAATCATCAGTGGCTCAGTGAACGTGCTATATTAGCAGCCAAAAACAACGATGTTAATACCATCAACTTCAGCATTCAAAAACAAATACCAGGCGAAGCGACAACGTAAAAGTCCATCGATACTGTAATGAATCAAGACGAAATTGTCAATTATCCAACTGAATTCTTAAATTCACTTGATTTGCCAGGCATGCTGCCGCATGTTTTAACATTGAAAATTGGCGTACCTATCATTCTTCTCCAAAACATAAATCCACCACGACTTTGCAACGGTACCAGGCTTTCAGTGAAAAAGTTAATGAACAATATCATTGAAGCTACAATTTTAAATGGAAAATTTAAAAGAGAAGATGTACTGTTGCCACGCATCCCAATGATTCCGACAGATATGCCATTCGAATTCAAATGTTTGCAGTTTCCGGTGCGACTCGCATTTGCAATTACCATAAACAAAGCACAGGGACAATCGCTACAAGTGTGTGGACTAAATTTGGAAAATCCATTCTTCTCACGCGTTGGAAAACCTTCTGATTTATTCATATATACACCAGACAGAAAAACAAAAAATATTGTGTATCCAAAAGCACTTCAATAAACAGAATAGGCTATTTGACAGTATGAAAAAAGTGTATGTTTCTTTGTTTCTTTCTTTGTGTCGTATGCGTTCCTATACCGTTCATCCGATTGCGATAAAATTTTGGTATCAACAGCTGTAGCGATACCTAAAACGCCTTCGGTAAGTTAACCACTTATTGTTGGCTCGATAAATACCACTAAATAATCTGAGATTGTTTCCAGAAACCAGTAAAATAGTCTATTAAAACACAAACACTTTCTTTCTTTCAGTGGCATTGCAACGCATGCCAGGATTAAAATACAAACACTTTCTTTCTTTAAGTGGCATTGCAACGCATGCCGGGTACTTGCTAGTACAGTATAAAAATTGTGAGACGACAAAATGGAAGGTTTGAGAATATTATACTTTAAGTTGTAATGTATTTGGCAAATCAAACAGGTTCCACTTTTCATCCATTGAATTAGATGTTAATTAAAATGTATTTATATTTGTACTTTCTCTAATTTCCTTTGGGATTCGATTCCAAATTAGTGACCCTGAATATTTAAAACTTTTCTTAAAGAGTTCTTTATTTGGTTTTGAAATGCAGAGGTGGTTAGCTGAAATTGATCATAGATTGGGAGTGTTGCCTTGTTTTCTAGCATGAAATAGTTCTTTGAGATATGATGGGGCCATATTGTTTGAAACTTTGTGCATAAGTCTAGCCTTTCTCAAAAATATTCGTTCACTTACTATTAACATTTTAATATTATTCATTGCATTTGGGATGTTTTCAGCATTATCTAGGATGAGTTTGCAAGCTCTTTTTTGCAAGCGGAATAATTTGCAAATATTCTTGTCGGAAGTGTTTTCCCAGATATTGGTCTGTAGTTATTGACATCTTCTTTACTGGCAGACTTGTGAATGGGGGTAACTTTTGTCAGTTTCCATGTCTGGGGAAACACTGAGGTGGATATGCTTAGATTACATATGTAAGCTATGCTCGCAAATATTATGTTTGCAGCAGCCCTCAGGAGACGTGGTCCAATATTATCTAGACCTGTTGATTTCATTGTTTCAATAGTTTGCAAAAATTTTAAAACTTTTTAAAACTTTTTCATTTGGTATTGCAGAGATAAAAAAGTTTGTGTCAGGTGGAATTTTTTCCGAACAGAAATTTCTTAATTCATCATGATTAGAGTTTACAGTGGGTTCCTTAATTCTGGAAGTTATGCTGACAAACAATTCATTGAATGTATTTGCTATTTCAACATCCTCATCAATAATCCGGCTTTCCTGGCTAAGTTGTTGGGTTTTGGATGACCTTGTGGACCTTTTACCTGCACCTAGTTTGTTAAAAACTTTCCACATAGAATTCGTATTGCAGCAATTATTTTCCAAAGTTGTCTGATAGTAATACTTCTTTGCCCCATTGATCATTTTGGTTACTTTATGTCTCTATGTCCTGTAATGTGCTTGTTGACCTACAGATTTGAAATAATCTTGAGTTTTTCATGGCGTCTAGAATGTCAGGAGTTAACCAATCAGGTTGGAAGTCCAGTTTTACTCTGTGTTTTCATCGGTACATGTTTATCCACTACTTGTGTAAAAAGTTGAGTCCATACATCAAGAGAATCATCCACATCATCAAACATAGATACAATACTCCAAGGAACATTACTGAGATCATCCAGAAATTTGTCTTCATCATAATGCTTAAATGATCTGTATGTTATGGTTTTATGAGTTTTGGATTTTACACCTATTTTTAAGCCGGATTTTCTGGTTAGAAAATTAGGGAACTGATCACTAAGACCTATCCTAGGAATATGTATTTTTGTCACATTTTCTTCCATGTTTGTATAGATATGATCTATCAGAGTTTTTGAGTGATCAGTTTCTTGTGTTGGTTGGTCCACTAACTGGGTTAGACCAAAAGATTCTGTGAATAACCAATTTCTTTCAATCTGATTATTCATAAGATCCCTGTTGAAGTCATCTAATATGTATATTTCATTTTGGTCATCAATCACTTAATCTAGTTGCTTTTCAAAATGCTCATTCCATCTGACCTTCACAGAAGGGGACCTACAGACAAAGCCCACTAGGAATGGCTTTGTATTTGATTGATTTACCTGGATCCATATTGCTGTAATTTCATCTGATTCTAGATCATTTCTCCTTTCAACTGATAAACCATTTCTTACATAAACAACACCTCCACCTTCTGAACCTCTATCCCATCTGATTGGTGTGCCATAACCATCAATCAACAACAAGTCATTTGCATGATTGTCATTTAACTTTGTTTCTGTTAAACTCAGAATATGGACATTATTGACCTTAGATGATAATAATAAATTCAGTTGGTCTAACTTGTTATTCAGACCTTGTATATTTATATGCCCAATGTGTAGACCTTTTCCATTAATTCCTAGATCTAATGTCATTAAAGTAAATATTCCTAGGAGGGTCAGACAAGGAGTTGTGTGTGTGTGCAGATGAGCTATACTGGTCATGGTTATCTTTTCTTCAGAGGCATTCTAATAATAGTAGATTGAAATTATCATCTAGTTTCATGATTTACAACAATTGTTACGGCTATTGGATTTAATTTATTTATTTTTTTAAATGTTAAGTCCAAATTTGTTATTTTGCCTTTAAAATGAATTGATTGGGAGATTTTTTCTAGAATGTTCAGGCTGACTTAGATTCTCTAATTGTAAACAAGTTTTGACCTTGGCTTGTTTGACCTAAATCCTGACCTTGCTTTAGACATTGTCAACAAGCCTCCAAATCTATTGGTCAATTTCAAGGACAACACTTTTATTAAGGGTGGGAAGTGAATGATTTCCTTCTAGAATATTTCATTATTACGTGACCTGGAGAAGGTAGCTTCTTTTCCATGACCTTCCAGACTCACATGATTCCTCTTGTTTACGAGGGAATTACAATATATATAGCTGTGTTTTAGAAGCTAACTGTAGTAGAATATAAATTGGGCTTATTTTAAAGAAGTTGTGTATTTTCTGTTTTGAGTTTAATATCTTGTTCTGGACTGTGTCAATTCGTTGGAAAAGAAGAATTATTCTATTTATCTGGAAAAGGACATATGTTTCATAATTTCATCTGGATGATTTAAAAACAACAACTGTACCACGTGACATTGTCAGCCATTTTGGATTACATCGTCAAGATTCGAACCTGGAACTATTAGAACATTTATTTATCAGGACTTGTAATTCCATTAGTGGATTATTTTGTGAATTCTATATTTGTTGGATTTGATTCTCTAAAACCGTAAGTTTATTTATTTTATGAAAATAATTGTACTTAATAAAATCATTGTTAAAGTTTTACAAGCTTGTTAGTTTTCACTCTTTCTGTGTTGCTGCTTATTCGAGCCTAAGCACGTAACACAATAAACTTCTGTTAGAAGGGTAATTTTCAAGATATACTGGTATTCCCTCACCATCATGTTTCATGATTGAAAGTACAGATGTATGTACTATACGGATGGCAAGAAAGCAATGTGGTCATGAGCTAAAAAGAACAATTACCAAGAATGCATCAAGTATATACAGAATTAACCCTCTTGATCCTCTCTCCTGGGAATAGGTGCCATAAAGCTCATTCCAAATCTTTGCCTAGCACCAAGAACAAAATATATTCAAGTTCATAGGGGGTATACATATTTTTCTCTAACGTTGACAACTTATTAATATGCTTTATCTTTGCCTCAAAGGCACACCGCTCAGAGTAATAAATCTTTGATGTGCCAACAGTTCTGCTCATGCACTAATGGCTTTACATTCCAGTGACCGTATCTTTAATCCTTTGCAGCCAAAATTTTCTTCTACCAGTGCAAGATGTGCAAAGGATGTGTTCAAATTTAAATTTAATTAACCGATTCCTTTTACTTTACCCATGAACATGAACAACTGACATATAAATTACAATTAAATAATGGTTGTTTGAACCATACTTAATTTCTTTGTATTGTATGGTTATATACGTGAACCATACTTACTTTTCTTTGTATCCTATGGTTGTGTGAACCATACTTACTTTTCTTTGTATCCTGTGATTATGTGAACCATACTTGTTCTTTTGTATCATTTGAATCATATTCTTTTCATTACATATACAGTATTGTGGATGTATGAACCATATTCATACTTTTTTCATATATCAATCTGTATTTTCATAACATGTTCGGTAGTCTTGTATCATATGCAGTGGGTGGGTTTGCGAGTCTATTTGTATATGGGTTGCCGTGAACATATATTTTTTTCACTTTATTAACTTTCATTCACTCACATCGAGCTGTGTTATCACTCATTCCGGATATCCATTCAGTTTCAATCTTGTTACTTGAATTTAAGATGATCAAGATTTCAAAGTATTACCGGTATGCAACCTATTGATTAATCTTTTAAAGACATAATAAATATGACAATCTGATCTGCTGTTTTTCATACAGAAAAGTCACTTTTGACAGAATATGCACAAGAGTTTGGGTGTTATAGAAAAAGTGTATGTTCCTCCCATGCATATTCTATCCATCTTCACAAGAACTGTAGCACCAATATTTATATTACTCAAAAGTTTAGCTCGTATTTATAGAAAATACTGCACAACCTAGTGCATTACTGTATTATCCATCAAATAAAATGAGTTCATATTTTCCCATACAAATATAGTAATCTTTTTATTGTATGCTCATTTTCTTATTCTACGTAAGGCTTAATTATGTAAATGAAATACAATACACAAAACAAAGTAACTGAATGTATACTACCTTCCAAACTAAATACACAACATTATTAATACACACTTAACTCCACCTAGATAAATTTGTACTTAGTTGTGTGCTAGACATAACTTTCGAAAGAAAATGGTATTTTGGTCTACTTGAAATTGAAATTTGGAGTCATACTGTGAATGAATGTGCAATGCAACAACTTTTCCATTTGACCTGGAATTAATAGATTTTTGTATTTTTATTGTTTCTATGAAATTTCATGATTATGGACAGGATTTATCTACGTCAATTCTATCTGAAGTATATCAGATTTCAGCAGCTGCAAGTGTGTTTCTGTTCTGTCATTGAATGTTTGAAATCATAATGTGGGAAAAATATGAAGTCTTTCATTTGCAATTATCAAATGACACTATGGAATTTAATGTTTATTTCATACTAAGTGCAGTAAGGAGGATGTAATTGCACTTGGAATATAGTCAAAGTTACGGTACAATTTCGAAATGTGTAATCAAGCTTGTGAACACATGACATGGCTTATGTAATTCGGATCTGCAAAACTAGGAAAGTACATTTTGAGGAAATTCAGGATGTAAAACTGGAAGTATATTTTTGTTATTCTTATTGCCAGATAAAGACAGTTTATGCCTTGTCACTTGCAAAGTTAATGTGGAATGTAGCAGTCCACGAAACATCTGCTCTAGTTCATTCAGCAACAAATTTAATCAATCAAAATGTAAAGTGCCTACTACACGAGTGTATATTTGTTTACAAATCAAAAGTGCTGGTGTCTATTCCATCGTTTGCAATAGAAATTAGCTTCATTATGCAATAGAAATTCTATTTGCAATAGAAATTAGCTTCTTTATGAGAGCAATATAAAGTGCAATATCACAAATAGAGATCGATTCTGACAACATAAAGTTAATGGAGAAAAAAAAATGAGCATACAGTTACAAATACATGTTAGTTACTCTGACAAGAATTATTTTATTTTTACATGATAGTACTTCGAAAGTGCAAGTTAAAATCAAATCACAAAAATTCTTGTCATCATTATCCAAAGGTGGTGGTGGTGGTGGGAGATATATATATATATATATATATATATATATATATATATATATATATATATATATATATAGAGAGAGAGAGAGAGAGAGAGAGAGAGAGAGAAAAATAAAAACTTTTGTGCCATAGAAAAAAAAAAAAAAAAAAAAAAAAAAAGATTTTTTTTCCAGATTTTATTTATTTGAAAGGCAAATCCATCTATATTTTCAAAATGAGAGCAATCCGTCATACAAGAGCTACCAATGTCAAACAACTATTCAGCCTGGACTTTTTGCAATATGCTATTAACCCTGTTAATGTTTTAAATGCTTGTTCATGAGACTGGTAAACATTCATTCACATTACTAGTTGTATTTGGTTTGTCATCTGTAAAGTTCAGTCAGTCTCACATGCAAATAAACAGCATGGTTTACTATGAATACCATAGAATGTTATGTCTTGCCTGATTCACTGATGTGTAATCCCAAATTCCTGCCTATTCGCTAGAAGAAAAATAGGACATTATGACCTACATTTGTCCATAGCAAGTTGGATAAGCGTATTAGAGAAATTTAACTAACTTTAACACCTTAGCATTAACACCTATAACAATTTCACTGTCGTTGGAAAATTGCCTAAGCTTTACATGTGAGACAAAAGATGGAGTAAACTTTCCAAGTTTATCATTTTCATTTTTTAATGCAAGTAGAAAAATTATGATGTTTGAAATCTCCAGATAAGCATTATTTTTCCAAGAAAGTTAGCTAACCAAGCCCCTTGCCCACTCTCTCATTTGCAGCTCATGTCCTTTGCCAAAATACAGTGGAGTAGTACATCTCAAAGTTGGTCTGCAGTGAAATTTATTTCATGATTCACTTGCAGGATTGAAAAAAAAATTAGTTTCAACAGTCTTCTGTTTCTATTTAGATCTTTAAAAATGGTGAAATGGTGTGTTAAAAAAAATTAAGGAGAACTCGCTTTATTCCTCATAACACAACGTATTAAGAAAAACATTTCTATTCAAATTATCTGTTGGTAGTCAAAATATTTTTCCGGCAGCAGGGGTGGGGGGGGATAAGAGATTCATGTACATGTACCTCATACACAGTTGGATATAACTGCTTTAATTTAAAGAGTTTGAGTCAAATATAACAATTAATACCTGTTTCATTCTAACTTTATCACCAATATGCAATGGTGGATCAGGTAAGTTTGGGGTCGCAGGTATTGAGAGTTATTTCCTCCACCTCCCCTTAAGTTTAAATAGTATGTTTAGAGTAATATTTGACATAGAGTCAAAGTTTCCAGAAATCAACAGATTTCTTCTGTTCTTATTAACTGATGAGTATTTCTCAGCTATTCTTGAAAAATTTGAAGATACCAATTTTTTAAAACAAAAGTATGCTCACAAGACATCTCCAAGTTGTAAACAAAATTCTTTGTCATTGCCTTTGACCTTGATCCTAATTTTATGTAGAGAAGATCACTGAAATAATCAAAGACACTATCAACATCAAGTCACATGCTCTATTTGGTTATATATAGAAATATATCCACAAACTGAGTTTTATTATACCCAAAAGCAAGTAAAACTGAAAACCAAAGTCAAGACTATTGACATGACAATCAATATATGAGTAATGACTATCAGGTTTGTTTATTGGAATCCAAATAAATGAAAAGTTTGGCCTAAATTCAATTGCGTAAGTACTAGTCACTGTGTTCATAAGCTCTGTGAAGTACAAGTTCAGCAAGAGTCAGATCAGGTTTTCAAAACTCCTTCCCAAAACAGCAGATATGTTAGAGGTCAGATCTGACCAATTTTTATGGGGAACCAATTTAGATATTGCTGGAAGTGTTTAGTGAAAACTCAAGTCATGGTTGCCTTCCATTCATAAAATTTTTTCAGATGACCACTGTGATGTCATATTGGCAGTCAGATAAACCATTTCCAGCTAGATAATGCAAGACTGTTTAAGTGAAAAGTAGTAATGCAACAATATTCAAGATGGCATCAAGGCAGCAAATTTAAGGTTTGATCAACATCTAAATCATTTTGATATAGGAACAACTTTATATTGCTTGCTTGAGGTGCTTCCTTTATCAGAAATAACATAATGTTTGATGGCTGCTATGGTGGTAGTGTTGAAGGTTAAATGATCAACTAGACAACATGTACAGTATCTAGTATTTTTTTAAAAAATATTCTTTTGGAACCAACCAAACATAACCAATCTTGTAACAAACATCCCACTTAATACAATAATCTGTTCAGAAGAATTAGCAGTAAGATATTCAAGATGCCCATTATGGTAGCCTTATTGGATGTCTGACAGGTACTGTTTTTAGCTAGGAACATCTAGATTTCAAGATGTAACAGATTACATAAGTGTTTCTAGTCTTTGACCAATAGAGCTAAAAGTGAAGAAGATGAGCAATTTTAAGCTAACCAAACAAATCACTTTCAAGAATATACACATCACACATTTTGAAAGGAAACAATAATGTGATGATTTTGAAATAAACCAAACTCCACTGTATTAACTTTTGTCAGGATAGCTCTCATTTGTACGTAACAAATATTATATAAACACTATTATGAAACAATTACATAAAGAATGATTGTCATTAATCTTAATGTGCCATACAAATCTGGCAACAGTATACAAACAACTGATTCTTGTTAAGTATACCTGCTTTAATTAACATTCAAGGAATTAAACATCATAGCTAACCCATGGTGTGTGTATCTTCAAAATCAAACCCTTTCCAAATATTAAAACCAAAACAATATTTTTACTTGAAATTCCATGTTTGACATTAGCAGTCAACATTTTTGTAATCACACTAAAAAATAAAACATACAAAACATATTGAAACAAAGCCTTTTTTTAAAAAATGTTCTGTTTTGAACACATGCCGACATTTTCATTCTTCTGACAGACAAAATGAAAATGTTCATAATAGCCTATCAAAACAGTACATATACAAGTAAAATAGGACACTGAATATAACAAGTTGTTTGGGGAAGAGACTACAATCTAGTTTTATCCCAATATCAGTTCAAAAGATAGAACAAAACATCAAGTAGGAACTAGTAAAACACTTAACACTCAAAATGTAAGAGCACAATCAAAAGAACCAAAATGTTGCTCATCTTTCGGCAAAATATTATATTTGTATTTGAGGTTTATAATGATAATCAGCATTTAACTCAATTCATAGCTGAGCCCAATATCTAGTGTCATAGTATTATACTGACAAACTAGGTTTTTAAGGTTCAAGAACAGTGTTTAATTTATTAGTCCTTGTGAATAAGTATTATTATTGTAGTATAGATACATCATCATTTGCAAGATAGTCTGCTTAAGAGTTATGTCCCATTGATAATTAGTAAATAAACCCTTTACTATATAAAATATGTGCAAAATACATGATCAAATAATCCTCAAACACTGAAATCTGGATGTTATCACTTAAAATTAAGCATGTTTCAAGATATACAGAAACAATAATACAATTTTTAAAAACTACCAAGTAATTTTAAATTATCAAATCTGGTCAGTGATTATGTGTTCCAAGTGTTTTAAAGTATCTGATAGGTATGTGCTGACAAAAACTCAAGAACTTAATGATTGGTCAACACATTTTCTAAACACTCAATGATTCCTCATACAAAAGTTCCATCTTACAGTCCAAATAGAAAAGCAGACAAAGGTTTAATTGAATGCCATTTCACCCATGTATACAAATATTGTGAAACTGACATCTATGAATACAAGTAAAAACTATAAACAGTATAATAGTAATACTGTACTTGTATATTTCAAATAAATGCAGGAATTGATGAAGAAGTTAAATAATTTTCAGCCTTTATTATGATAGCTTAAAGTTTTTGCCATTACAGTCATCACTGCAAAACAGTGATACTGGCATCTACCAAATGCTAAATGTTGGGTCAGCAAAAATCTAAGGTATGACAGGTGGATCATAAGAACTAAAATTAAATTACTTCAAGGTATCTGTCAATAAATTGAGGACAAAAGCTTTGCCCTTGAGGAAATGGAAACCTCAAAAAAAATATTCAACAATTACATTTACACTCATTTCTAATATGGATAATTTTGCTTTGAAATTATGCAAAATTGCCATTTTAGTGCAGTTATGAAAATTAATTTTCATTAGTAAAATTATATTAAAAATGTACAGTCTGACTCTCCAATGAAATAGTCGAAAAAGTTACAAATACAAATTCAAGCACAGACTGACCACATCAATCTGATGTGCATAAAATGATGGTAAAAACCCAATAGCAAGATAAAAATATAATGTTAATAGAACAATTTACTGTACAATACTTTAGTGTAGTTGTTACAACTGATGTCTCTAGATGAATAAATTATCTCATGCACCTATTCATATGCAACTGATTTGACAAAGTGTATTGCAATTAAACAGTAAATTATATTATTGACTATATGCAATTTTTAAAAAATTGTTTTTAAATTTAGCATCCTTGCTTTATTCCTAAAGTCATAACACCTGAAACAATGGTGTTAACATTTCAATGATATTAAATAAATCACATCCATTTGTCACAGTGATTTGATAAAAATGTTATATAGCAGCAATGAGATAATTGTGACCAGACTGTGAACTCGTTCATTTAATTCAATTTAATGTTAAGACAACATTGTTTCAATGAAATTAAAAAAATGTGTTAAAAAAGTACACCCTCCCATTTACACTAATGTTTACACTGTTCATTTTTAATATTTTTATTTTTTATTTTTTTTAACTGGTATAGAAGTAAATGTTTAAGGTATTAAACAATTTTCTTTCCTGGTTATTAGTGTGCAATTAATTTCATTTACATAATGGATCTTCATATTTTTCTCTAACAGAAAAATATAATGGCTTGTAATTTTACTCCTTTATTTCCATAGGTATCCTATTTTCAACCTATGAGGAAGTTATAGTTTATAGTTAGTTTCCAAACTTTAATAACCTTTCATATAAGATAATTAATTTAAGAGATGGTAACAACATACTTTTAGTATAAAAGACTTAAAACTACAGAGCTTGCAATCTACAATGATCCTCAACAATATCAAAGAATCTCTCATATAATTTAGTTACAAAGTTAGGAAATGAAGCCATTTCATTTGGGAACAAACTTCTTTGTAGACAACTAGCACTCTGTTTAAAGAATCTCTCATATAATTTAGTAACAAAGTTAGGAAATGAAGCCATTTCATTTGGGAACAAACTTCTTTGTAGACAACTAGCATTCTGTTTAAAGAATCTGGGCAGGTTTTATTAGCCTCCTTAAGCTTATGGTGAAACTACTTCATTAATTTGCTTAATATAGCTGAACAGGTTTAGCCTTACATCCAAGATTCTGAACTGGAAATAATTTACAATATAAGAAATAAACACCAAATGTACAATATATACTAAAATTATGCTTACTACAATAACTTTAATGGAATGTAGACTTGACTGGCAAACTGATCATACTATTATTTTAACAAAAATTATTTTGCTAAAGTAACTTGTATGTTGTACATCAAAAATGAAGTGATGGAAAACAAAATACTTTTACATACAAGGATGACTGAAAGTATTTCACAGGTATAAATCATTATGTGTGCTTTCAATTATCTTTTCATGAAAAGCATCCAAGAAACTTTTGCAATGCAAAAAGATATTTGATAAGGCTATGTTACCTGTATCAAATAACAAATAGTATAAGGATGTCAATCTGTATACAAGGAATATATTCAAATGGATTACTGAAAATTCTGATACTATGACAAAAATGTTACAAAATAATGCTACATTATAAATTTTTTAAAATACATATGTACTATATACATTATAAACATTATTTTGAAAAAACTATATTGGCATAATGTTGTAATGAAACACATTTGATTGCTGTACTTGTCTTTAATTAATTAATTCTATATCATCAATTGATTGATTAACTCGTCCTAGGATGGAACAAAGCAAAAAGTAAAAATAAGTTAAAATAAAAGCAAATTGCGATGACTAAGTTTAAAAGAAGTTGAACAAAAAAAGTTTTACAAATATTTGGGATGCTGACACGAGTTTTGAACTCATGACCTCTTCATTGGCAGCCATTACACATATATTGAACAGTGTGTGTGTCTGTATAAAAGATGAGCACTTCTGTGACCATGATTGAATTTGATTACAAAATGAACACCTACCACTGTGAAAGAGTTTTATACAGTATCAACAATATTAAGGGGCAAAATTAAGAAAACACCACTAATACATTTCTTCGTTTTCAGTTACCAAAATAGACTATTACTTCTTGAACATAATGCAAGTCAATAGAGGTTATTAATCTAAATATAGCAATGAACTACTTTTGAAATATGTTCGATCGCAGTATTGAATACATGACTGGACTATGTGTCTTGAAATATGAAGATCCAATCTTATAGAAGAAACAAATTTTAAGTACTGTTTTTTTTTATCAAAGGATCTAATTTAAAAAAACCTGCAAAATCAATCACAGTCATGCAGATTATAATCTACTTACCAATCAAATATTAATGGGCAACATCCAGATTATTTATATTAAGAAAAGCCTAAAAACACAGAATTTTAAAATAACAAATTAATGACAATTCAGTATAGGTCTTTATAATACATGGGGTTTTTCATTTGTTATCTATGCAGAAGACTCAATATAAAACATTCTATGATTATAATCGTTAATGGGATAATTGATAATTGAAAATTGTTACCAGTTTATGAGGATAATAAATGATTCTTTAACATATGTACAATATCTAAAAGGAGATCTTCAACACTGTATAAATAAATGTCAAGGCCATGATTAACAACTTGTTTAATGATCTCTATTTAGAAATTAAAATTGTAGGTAAACTACTATATATAGTTCTCTGATCTTAAAATGAAATAATGCAAATCAACACTGATGAAGCCTGACCATTTGTCAAAAGTCTACAAGTATACAAGAAGGAATCTTTTACTATTCAACCCATCCTTACTGCCATCAGACGTGATTGGATAATTGGCAAAACACAATTATTAGAAAAAATGACTCCATTACTGAAATTTGTCCTTTAAAAAAAAAGAAAGTGAAATCTGATGAATATTACCAAATAAATGTAAAAGACTGATAAACAACTTGACTTATAATTAGATTTTGTAATATATGCATTTAATTATGATTAAATACAAGACAAACTGAAATGATAATGCAAAAATCAACCATGTGTGAATTCTGTATGATAATCATTAGATTATTATTATATCTACATATTCAAAATATTTTAATAAAGCATACGTTAAAAACTACTTATGAAGTCTGCATTGTGCTATCCCAAAAGATTATGAATGTTCATAGGCAAAACACCTGAACAAATCTTTATCATTTTCATTTTTTACATGCAATATAATCATCTGGCAATTAGTCTATACAACACTTGATTTTCTAAATTTGCATAATGTTTTTTATGGTATCAAGGGGTGTTTGGAGTAATATAGAAATTTTTTTTAAACCTTATATATAGGTCTAACTATAAATGCATTATATGTACAAACAGAACCATGCAAAAGAGCATAAATATAAAGAAACAGCACAGTGGTCCTTTTTATTATTAAATCGTGACAAAGAAGCCTATTTAGATGCTAATGATTCAAAGAGCAATGTTTAAATTCTAGAAGTTATCTGAAGTTAATGATGTAATGCATAGCAATACTGTCTTAGTTTTCTACACAACCTAAGTTGCAATTATTCTGTTTTAAAAAAATGTGCATTACAAAGAGCTGACAAACATATAAACCTGTGACTCATCTATAGTCATTGTTTGCAGATGTAGAGATAAAATTCCAAATATATACTAACTACATGTATTTACAAAGTACCAGATGAACGACAATCCATTCCAGTCTGATTTACCTGTCAAATGCCAAATATATTTTATTACACTATTTACAAAGTAGAAAGGTCGGAACATATTGTTGATATGAAACATCAATACATATTTAAATCTGCAGCCATTATCACTGCATTTGTCTTGTGACAAAAAAAACAAACAATCCTAAAGATTAATGCTAAAATACTGAATAAGTTAAAAAGATCCCTTTTGCAAAATAAATATAAAATTAAAACTTTTAGCAGCCAGGTAAGAAATAAACATCAATAAAATCATCTATAAGAGCTACACCAAGCAACAGTATTTTGCAATTATGCAATATAAAATATTCTCTTAAATATTCATCTTAAAAGGCTTTTAAAAATTTGTAAGGTAAGGCATTAGATATTATTAAGCCTTGTGACTTTTGACTACTATCTTCTACCAAGATTCCTTTTGTAATTGTCTTCAACATTAATCAAAACCTGACACTTCACTACATAATTTTGAGAATAAACATGACATTTTTTATTTTATTTACCACCTTTTTAAAACTGCAGAACCATAAAAACTACTAATATCTGCATCAAAATTGTCAATGAAAAACAAACAAGCAAAGAAGAAAGCCACATTAAGCTGATAACAATTATTAATAGTCTAAACTCTATGTACAGTTTCCTGTGCAATTTCTTTTCAAATCAGAAGGTACACATATCCTTATCACTGACCATTACTGATTAAATATTACTTGTAAAAAGAAACTTATTATATACATCATGTACAAAAAAAAGACGAAACAATATGTTGTAACACTAACATGGAAAAACAAATTTGACACAAGCTTAACCAATTTTTTTATTCAGTCAACTTCAGAACCTATAAACTAACAGCAATATATCAAGCAAAATACAAGAAAATTGTCAGTACCAATTCCACTTCATCTTCCATCTGCTCTAAGGCAAAATTTGATGACACAACAATCATGGTAACAAATGGTATATATACTTATCTAAAGTAAAATTATTATTAAAAACAAGAAATTATAATGACAAGAAAACAATTATGTACATGCTATTCACAAGCATCATTAAATAGTAGATATTAAAGATACACCTGCATAACATGACATTCTAACACCCAGCATTTTTTTGATATTATTTTGATCCTTATGAAACACTTATTCAAAAGAATGAATATTCATATTCTCATATACCATTAACAAACTGTAAAATATTTTCTTATATTCTACAAAAAAGCCTCCATTTTTTAAAAAGCTTTTTCTATAGTTAACCACTGGGGGTGGGAGACAAAATATGTGAACATTTTTACAACTACTTTAATACAAGCATCCAAATATAAAAAAAATTGGCATACACAACACAAATTATTGAAGTAAAATTACAAAATGTCCAGCAAATTTGAAACAAATGTAAAATTTAAGAGAGAAAGATCACAGGTTTTTAAACGTCTGCTGAATTTGTACAACAATGTGCAGCAAGCGAATCTCTTGATCTTGACAACCCAAAAATCATTTGCACAATACCACGTGAAAATACAGTATGCACAGATTATTGACAAATACTGAAACTATGGTGGAAAACAAAGAGGTCAAGCACAGCAAGATATGCCTCTATATGTAAACAAAATGTTACAATAGAAACGATCCTTAATGATACAAGAAAAACATTTAACAGTGGAAAATAAAAACGAATTTTAAATCTTTGTGTGCAGTCTACATGGGAGTCAAAGTTCATTAGGTCTGGTAACTAATCATAGTGCAGTGATATAACGAGGGGGGGGGGGCAGGTGGGGCATTCGCCCCGGGTGCTAGTGGCTAGGGGGTGCCAAATGGGCCCAAAGTATCAACAATGGATTTGTTGGATTATATACTGAACCCATTAGTGAAACTTGAAAAGTACACTTATTTTAAGTAACACATTACAAACAATGTTGTTTTGGCCAACATCTGCTGTATAGCTGTTGACTGGATTACAGTCGTGTGGGCAATCTACTGGTTAAACGATTTAATATACAGTCTGTGGTACAGGCATAGATCTCCTTGACCATACACTACAGGCCTTATGTTCGTAACATAATATCTACTGCTCATCAGCTCTGTCACGTGGAACTTGTCAGGCAGCAGCATGTAGAGCAGCAGACAGCTGCAGTAACAGCTGTCTGCTAGTGAACGTTATTCAGTTCTGCTGGCGACACCTGTTCACAGTTTAGAAACATTTAGATGGACTTACATTTTGAACATTCATTCTTTGTCTTCATGATAATGGCAAGTAGTTTGTGTTATTTATAAGCAACAAATATAAAACTATAGATGAATGTTCTCGTTTTGTTTAATCATGGTATACTTACTGTTTTCTAGGACAGGGGTCTCCAACAGTTTTGATCGGCGGGCCTGACTGATAATTTTTGGAAGGCCGGCGGGCAACCCGAAATTAAGTACCATTTAAAAAAAAAAAAAAAACAAGTACGTAAATGACTTTTATAAAAATCTTCCACAGTCTGACTTTAAGAAAAACACTAGAAACAATTGACTTTGATGATGTTATTGATCAGTTTTCAGCAGTGAAGGCCAGGAAAATAAATCTTTTATAAAATGCTACTTGTAATGTATTGTACTATGTGCAATCTCCAGATGACATAATTAACATAATTAATTATTTGGATATTATTTTTTCTAAATAGGCTAATATTGTTTTATAGGGAATTTAGCCTAGGCTATACTTTTTTCTAGCAATTAAATTGTAATAGTTTAATAATTATATATGACTGATAATGATTATGTTTTGTTTTGGAAACAAGGTACATAACTGCGCAATAGGGGTAGCTGGGGGGCGCAAATTTGGGTGTTTTGCCCTGGGCACCAAATATCTTTGCTACACCACTGTCATAGTGCAATGGATTGACTTCAACAAATATAAATCTGCATGGTATAATCTTTCAACCTTTTAATCTTGACATTAACAAGAAAATGTGTCTAGGATCATTAATAACTATCTTTGGGACTACTTAGATCTGCACTATGTAATGATGATCATCATCAAAATGCCAAAACATTTTCCTTGCTGTGACTCTTCAGTCTGAAAACTAATTGGTATACAATATTTAATCCTCTAACAATTAGGCTGACATCATATCATTTGAGCAAGGGAACCATTATCATAAATACATTCCTCTTAAACTAAAGAGGCACAAAATTGAGGGCCGTGTAAAGTGAAGTTACCCTAAATAATTTCTTAACGGCATAAAAGGAATATTTACCTATATAAAAAGATATATATATATATATATATATATATATATATATATATATATATATATATATTTATTCAATTATTGAACCAATTTATAAACCTTTGAATATACAAAAAAAAAATTATTAAAAAATGCAACAAAAGCTATGTTAAAATGCTCTATTTACAACTTGTACATGAATGAACCAAAAATTGTAAGAATATTGATGAAGAGTCAAGTGCCCATCAATATTGCTCTGATTGTGTTTATCTAGTAAGTACATTCCTTCCATTTTTGTGTAAGACTCAGCACTTCATATTTGCATTATATTTTTGTTTTCCAGTAAGCTATTTGTGCTTGATGCATTAAAAATTCTGTTTTCATTTATATTTTCCATTTGAAAACCAGATCTGATTCCCAACTCATATTTCTAAGTTGTTGGTCAGCACAATTCCTTAGCTTGTGGTGGAAGCATCTACTTTGTTTTTGCAACCCTTTGATCAAGCCTCAATTTGATGCTTGTTCATTGCCAAGTAATCCTATATTCAGTTACTGTTTATTAGAACTTCTGTGATCATGCTGCACAATAGACACCTATTCAGTTGTGGGATATTCTTTAACAGATTTCACAAAGTGTATGCTAATCACTTAAAGAGTCCCAACTGTGTACTGTTTCAATTTAGTTACAAAATTCCCGTCATAAAAAGACTTTCTTTTCAGCCTGCAAAAACTAATTTTCTTCTAAACTGCCGTAAGAATGGGAACTGACATGTCCAAAAATGGAGAAAATTAGTCACAAATTACTGCAGTGATACTTTTATCATAAAAATTTGGGACAAAGTTAAAGGCTGCATCAACAATGAAATTCTTAATCACAGATGTGAAAAAGAAAAAGAAGGTATTGATTATTTGAACATCAGATGTCAGTCAAGTGTAAACTTAATAAATACTGGTACCAGTAGTAAGAAATATTTAAACAAAATATTTATTAATCATCAAAAAATATATAATTATTTTTTTCATAGTATATACACTTACATTTAAAATTAAATATCCTATATAGAAAATTCAGCAATTTCACCTGATATATCTATGATAAATTAATAATATTCCACTACGACAAACACAATCACATTTAATGAAAGGTTTTTTTCCTTTAGATGATGAGACAAAATAATGGCATTTATGAATGCAGTTAAATCTGAAAAATAAGCATTTCTCAAAAACAATTGTATGCATACTATGGTATACACATTTTAAAATTGAAACATTCATAAATGAAATATCATTTTATCTCTATAATGTCATTTTTTCTCCAAAGGATTAGGATTTTCTAACTGTGCATGTTCTAACTAATTTGTTTTTGCATCCTCTGAAAAATATTCTCATTAACTCCTATATGGGAGAGGAAAGACTGCAAAGACTGCACCCAATGCCAAAAAACAAAACAACCTCACATACAGTGAATGTGCATGATACTGTACAACAAAATCAGGACTGACAGTGAATTCTTTTCTCATGTTATTCCATGGGCTGAGGTTGATTCTTGTTATAAATCAAACATTAACATAATTGTTTTACCAATGGAAGTGATTCTTTAGACATCATCAAGGCTGCAAAACTAAGTCTTGCTGAATAATTTTGCTGCTCGTCTTCGATTGGCCTGAGTTCCCTGGACCTTGGCCTGGCTAGGAAAAGACTGAACCATCATCATCGTCATACGCTGATCTTTTTTCTTGTTTTCCTATAGATAAAAGACAGCACATAAATATCTACTTCACTGGACTGACTTGTCTGTGAATACAGATCAGAGTACAGCTCACTCATATCTTGAATTGCTAATTTGAAAGAAAATGTTTTATATAAATGTGGGTAGATCCAGGTTGTACAGGTCATTCATTATTCCCTTCTTCCATGTTGCATCACAGGCATTTTCCAAATCAAAGAAAACAGCTTCTAAATATTCATTCATAAAAACATTGCAAACAAATGTTTTAAGTATAACAAGATATCATTGGTACTACTGCAAAACCAGAAGACAGTTTGGAAAGGAGATATTAAATTGTTAGTCTCTAAATACTAAACAAACCTTGCATTGATCATTTGTAACATCATTTTATATAGTTTGTCATGGAAAGGAGACAGTAGTTATTATGATCTCTGCTATCCTAACATGGTTTTGGAATACTGTAGCCTCTATCAAAGGTTCTGGAATATTACCAGTAGTCCATAAATCGTTCCAAATGAGCTATTACTGGTAATGATGGTTCCCATTGGAGTTTCAAAAACTGGTAATGACCTAGTGGATGTTTGAAGCTCCCACAAGTTTAAAAAGTGAAAATGGTTGATTAAAACTGTCTGAACTATTTGATGTAACTTTTAAATGCATCTTCCCTTTTTGGACTTGTCATCCTTCAAAAAGCAGTGGAATAATTTTAATGGTGATGAATTTTTAGCAAAACTATCAGCAAGTACATCTGATAAGTCATGTTTGGAGTTGAAGATTTTATAGTTCAATTTCATATGTCAGAATGATTTGAATTTACCTTAAGATTTATTTATGTCCCATACCTTTTCTTATATTGAGGAATGAGAATTTAAATTAGAAATAAGTTCTTCTGTGATGAGCTGGTACATTCTTTAATTGTGCAGTGAGCTTTAGCATGGAATGTACATTACCTCTTAGACACAAAGACACAGTGGTCCCTTTTAAGAGTGCTCTTAAAACTCACCTTTTTCGACTGCACGAACAAACTTAGAGACCTAATAATGTTTTGTATCTTATATATTTTCAGCATGTTTTTATGTTTTCCAATTTCATTTTTTGTATCATTTGTTTTTCTGTAGTGTAGTCATATCATCATAGATGGTGTAAAGCGCCTAGAGCTTCTAAAGATTAGGCGCTAATACAAAGTCCTCATTATAATTATTATTAAATGTTCGGGCTTCTTATTAGTCTTTAGTGAACCATGGTTTTGGGGGTCTTTTATAGTTAGATGACTTGGGAATGGATTTTTCTGGAATCTTCAGTAAAATAGATATAAAATACTAAACAGGATCATTGATGTTTTCAAAGGAATCTCTGTTATGTCAAGTTATGAAAAGTGTTTCAAACTCTGGACCAGAGAGCATTCTTAAATTACAGTATAGAATTGGCTCATCAATGGTCGAGTTAATATCCTTTACCACAACCAGGGTGACAGTAGCTGATGCAGCGAGTATCATAATAAACGATGGAACGGTGCAGCAGCTGTGGTCGAAAACTTTTTCGAGCACTTCAGCCCTAGTCAGTTGGGAACGGTGGAGACCTTGAACTGCCATATGTGTTCAAGTTAGCCAAGGAAAGGCATCCGGCTATAAAAACTTCCTAATTCAAAAAATGTCAAGTCATGAAAGTATGCAGGTAGGCAGTGCCAGCAGCAGAGCAGCTGGTAATGTCTCGGGCTTGGCGGGCCTCGGGGTGCGTGGGTCCACAGGGTCCGGCCATTATGGTGAATCCAATGAACCTCCAGAACAAAACAAACAAAAACAAAAAGAAAAATTCCGCATAGGAACTTTAAATGTAGGCACTATGCTGGGCAAGGAGAATGAAATTGCAGAAATGATGACACGCAGGAGGATCGATCTCCTCTGTCTACAGGAAACTAGATGGAGAAATGAGGGCTGCAGGAAAATTACAGGAAAGAATTCCCACCAGTGCAAGTTTATATGGTCCGGAAACAATAAAGGTACAGGTGGTGTTGGAGTAATGCTTTCAGAGAGATGGGTGGATAAGGTGTTCGAGGTGACGCATACTTCGGATAGGATTCTTATGGTACGGAATGTTGTCGGAAAGAAGGTGTTTGCCGTCGTGAGCATTTATGCACCACAGGTTGGCCTTAGCGAAGACGAGAAGGACAGATTCTATGAGCAGCTGCAGAGCCTGGTCACAAATATCCCAGCCTCGGAATTACTCGTTGTATGTGGGGATTGGAATGGGCATATAGGTAGCAATCCTGACAGATATGAGGAATGGCATGGAGGTCACGCCTATGGACAGCGCAATTCAGATGGTGAACGGGTGCTGGAATTCGCTGTCGCAAATGACTTAGTGATAGGAAACTCACAATTCCAGAAGCGCAGCAGACACCTGGTTACATACCAATCCGGAGATATGTACACACAGATTGCTTTACCGTCGTAGGTTCAGAAAATATGTAACAAACGTGAAGGTCATACTCAATGAGGAATGTGCCTTACAACACAAACTAGTTGCATGTGACCTGAAGGTTCCATCATTGCATAAATGTAAGCACAAGTTCACACCACGCATAAGACTGTGGAAACTTGAAGAACCAGCTTTGAAAGACAAGTTTGTTGAGTCCTACATCTCGAAGACCGAGGGTAACAAAGCGAATAATGTGGAGGAACTGTGGACAGCTCTGAAAGATGGTCTGCTTGAGGCTGCAACTGAAGTATGTGGTTTGTCAAGCAAGCATCAGTGGTGAAAGGAAACCTGGTGGTGGACTGACGTTGTGGATCATGCGGTTTGTGAAAAGAGGCAATGTTTTAAGTCATGGAAGAATGGGGGCAGTAGGGAAGACTACTGTGCCGCCAAGCGTTTCACAAAGCAAACTATTCATCATGCCAAATGGGAAGCAGAAAAACAGGTCCTACAAAACATCGACCCGAAATAACAACGCATCTACATGTTGGCCAAGCAGATGCGCCGGGATAATCTAGATGTAATCGGTGGGAAACCAATCAGGAATGACGAGGGTGAGCTCTGCCTGGACGAGGAATCCAGAGAAAATGCTTGGAAACAGCACTATGATAGGCTGCTGAATGTTGAATTCCCATGGAACCCGAATGACCTCACGGAATTTATTTGGAATACTCTATAATTTTGGACCAGTGATGAAACTTTTAAGACTATTGGGGTATTAATTTTAATTTTAAATTTTCATTTTGCTTTCTAGGAAAATTAATGGTTTAATTTTATAAAATTTGTTGGTTGTCGTTCTTTTTTGTTACTTTTGTGATAGAACTATAATTACAGTTAGCTCACAATAATATTTAGTTCCTATTAAATTTTTATTTCATAACTTACAATTTTTTTTATATATACAAAACCTGATTATTTGCTTTTTCTGTTACTATGATGAAGACCATACATGTATGCATGAACTTGGGTTTACTTTGTGTATACATGCAGGGTCACCAGGGTAGGATAGATTCATTTTACATCTAGGTACTGTTAAGTCATTTAAGCAAGGAATAAAGATGGCTGGCTCACTCAATGCATGTTATTCAGTGCAGATTGACTCTGCAGATACCATGTTATATATGGTACCTGTACTAGATATTTAATATAGCGTGTTGAATTTTGTCACATTGTTTTTGTATGTATGTATGTATGTATGTATGTATGTGTGTGTGTGTGTGTGTGTGCGTGTGCATGTGTGTGTGTGTGTATGTATGTACATATGTATGCATGTTTGATTATGATTTTTAACGTAGCTTTAAAAAAATGTTCAGTCATATCACTACAATGTCTGCAGTAAGGAAGTTTTTAAAGTGATGTCTAGCACTGGGGCATCATGCCGCAGACATGAAGCATCATGTCTCACCCAGTCACATTATCCTGACACCAGGCCGACCAGTCCTAGCACTAACCTCTTAATGCTGAGTGCCAAGAGAGGCAGCTGTTAGTACCATTTAAGTCTTTGGTATGACTCAGCCGGGGATTGAACCCATGACCTCCCGCTTACACGGCGGGTGCTCTAACCACAGGCCGCTGGAACGGTTGATGTGTGTGTGTTGTGTACGTATGTATATATATATATATATATATATATATATATATATATATATATATATATGTATATATATATGTACGCATTATAAGATTTAACAGCATGTCAGCACAACGGCAAATAATCAGTCATCTAGCTGAGGTTCCAATATGTTGACTCCATCTACACCTTGCTGTATTGAGCAGATATTTCCGTGCTTCAAATCTGTGAATTTCATTGAATGTGATCTTGCTTCCAATAAAAATTAAGTTGTTTAGTTTCTACATGATCAAGAAAATGGGAGCATAAAATGAACTAATAAATACGCAATTTTCCACTACCAGTCTGGTTTTGTACAAAAACCCTTCACTCAAATAAACATGAAATAACTAATCTCTGGTGTATATAGCCATACTTTTGATGTTAAACTTGCAAAGTATTCTTTTGAAGTCAGTTGCCTCCACCATTTACAACCAATGTATAACATTACATACTAAGTGAGGCAATTCATGCAATCCAATTATCTGATCCACCAAGTTGTAAATAGGGTTAACATATCAGAATGTTGGCTAGCAAAGATGAACTTCAGTAGCATCAAGAAGACTGCAATAGCATATTATACACCTGCTCAATATTTCATTGTCCTTTGTGTAGAAACTAATAGGGCAGAGTTGACTCTGGAGATTACTGAATAAAGAGTGTCAATGGTGACAACCAAGTAACTGTGCAGAAAACATTACTGTTCAATCAAGTAACTGTGCAGAAAACATTACTGTTCAATCAAACTTAACATGGCCTCTGACTTCAAGACTCCTGAATCTACAGGGTTTTGATTAACCTTGTGGTCTTCATCTTTAACTATCTGATACCAAATTGAAAGGCTTATTTTTTACTCTATGTGAAAGACATTTTGAGACTGGTCTAGTTATGTAAAGTAGAACTAAAAATCTGCCTTCTAGTCATTTAACATCAAGTGCATAATCTTTATCTTTACACCAGCTTCAAGCTATCCACAAATATTTGTAATGTTAAGTAGAACTGAAGTTGACATACAAACAAAGAGATATCAACACAAAGGGTCATGTCAGAATACAATCCACAAAATGTGGTTGTATACAGCAAAAGATTTTCTCAAATCACAGAAATAAACCCTATTCAAAACCAAAACTTGATGTGCATGATAAGACAAAATAAAGAAGACTAAAATCTTAAAAATAAATGAAGACAACTCATTGGAAATGATAAAAAAGACCACATTAAAGCAAATTAATGATTCATATAGAGACTTGTTTCTCTCACTGAAGAAAGTAACAATCTCTAGTACTGAGAAGGAATATGTTTACCTACCTCAACTTTTGAATCAACCAGCTGAAAAAATGGGTGCACATTTTGGACTGTAACATCTTCTGGAAATATGCTTTGTAGATCTTGCTCCAAATCGCCATGCTTCAAAACACAATCACTCACCATCCCAGCTGGCCAGAAGGAATCTTCACACAAATAATTGATCATTTTTTGTGACAAGTCCACATTCAAAGATGACAAGCACCTGTGAACAAAACGCTTTACTGCCTTTAGAGTCAACTCTGATAATCGTGGATTCTTAGACAACAGATCTGAGACTTTTCTCTGAGTAAGTGGTGACAACTTTACCCGGAAAGTATCATCTAAGGAATCAATTATGCTGTCTGCATTTAGTTCTTCAAGCAGTTCATGCAGAGACACAAGATGACACAGTCTAATGCTGTTCTCAGGACTTGGCAACAGGATTTTGGGAAAAGGACGAGTCAGTATGTTCTTCCAGTCATCCACATAGTCCACAAGGGAAGTGTCTGGCTTTCCAGAAGTTTTCTTTAAAAGAGATAGGATCATTCCAAGGTGGGTGAGGAAGTCCAAAATTTGTCTTGGGTCTCTCTCTTTCTTTTTATTGATTGCCAGAACAAGATCTGAAGGTAAAGGTTCCTGTACTATGTTTTTCTGAATCTGCTTAATCATTGCAACATAGTTTTGGAAAAGTTCATCTGCATAGATTATTTTTGGCAAGGAATCATCCATCAGCAAGTACTTAACATTAGTCAAGATTTCACTTGCTACTTCTGCCTCAATCTTTTCGAAATCATATATAACTTGCCTTCCATATCCATACTGCACATTATTTTGTGAATATTTGAGGACACTATCATCCCACTCAAAATTCACAATATCTCTGCTGATCAAATCCATCAATAAAGTGCACTGAATTATAGCTTCTTCACCTCTTTGCAAAAAATTCAGTGATGTAGGTTTCATTTTGCCAGCAATTTTCAGCGTTTCATCAATCAGTCTATTCTGCATACAAACCAATGTAGACAGCACTCTGAATATTGTTGAATGAGGTCCATCATACAGGTAGTGTTTTAGCTGTAGTTGTCCATGGACAAGTTCCGACAATGGAAATTCTAGATCAAACTCTTGTAAGGTTTCTTTATTTTCAATAATATCATCCCAGGATTTCTTAAATTGCTCAAATTTTTCTTTTATCAACTGCCTTCTTTTCTCATCTGATTCTCTGTGCAGGAAATCTGATATTGTCATTTCTTCAGCCTCTCTCTTCTTCATGACAAAACTTGCATTTGCAAAACATGTTAAATGCCATTGCAAAATTGGGCCAATGTGCTTCATAAGTTTTATTCCTTGTAAATTAATCAAAACAAGCTGGAGAAAGTGGAAATCATCCTGTCTTTGTCTGACCTCTGCAACAAGGCCCTCAAATGATGGTGGTACTGTTGATCTCCACAACGAAGGCATGATATGTGTTCTATCTTCTAAATTTATTTCATCAACTTCTTGAATAAAGTTTTCCAAAGCATCTATTGGGAGCCCATGTATGGTGTTTTGCTGTCTCCTCAAATCTAGAAGTTTTGCAAATCTTTCTACAATCAAGCAATCAATTTGATCAGAAAATTCTTTTTCCCATTCAGTTCTTTCCTCCTCTGATGCCATACATCTCTTGTCTTCACAAAGCAATATTTTGGTCTCATACAAAACATGGTGCAGAAATACAACTGTATCTTGCTGCTGAAGGCCTAGGTAAGAACTAAGAAACTGCAGTTCTGTCTCCATTGCTTGAACAAGAAAGGAAACTGTATCTTCTGTTTCACTTATTTTATCAAGTAGGGAATGAATGTCATCTACAGATGCAAAGCCAACTGCGATTGATCCCAAAAGACATCCATGAAGGATAACATTGAGAATTGTCCTCGACAGAATTGAAATCTTTCTTGATCCTAAAGCAGTCTCTTCAAATTTAGAGGTGTCCTGAAGGCAGTATCCTTTGCAAGGCATGTATTTCACTTCAAGATCTAACTTGTGAAGCATTGTGATGTGAAGATCCACAATGCTACTCTCCCTTAGAACTCTGAAGCTTTCATCATCACTAGTAAGACATGCAAATGGGATATATGAAACTTGTTCCTCTACTTTCTCTGGCATGCCTGGAAGAAATAGGTCTGATAAACATACAGGATCCAGTAAACATTTTGCAAAAATGGATAATGGCTTTCCAGCATGACGTCCATATCCTGTCAAGATCACAATTAGATGACAAACAAAGGAGGAAATGTCTTTGTGTAGAGAAGATGATTCTTCATGTAACTGTAACATTTTAACTTGAAAATCACTAGTTCCACAAAAACATTCGATAACACTTAATGCCTTCTTTTCCATGTTCATTTCTTTGGCACAGTTTACTATCATCTTGCAACGTGTTTTGTCAGTGTCATTTAATTCAGAAATCAGTCTTTTCATATAGAAATGTCTCATTACTTCATTATTCAGGCCTATCATTTCTTCTGTTGATGACATGGCTCTATGAACTAAAGATTTTATAGATTCTTTATCTTTTGCTGCCTCAAATGTAGTTGCTGAAATGCTCTTGGAAACGTGATATGAGACTGGGCTCATTTCAACATATTTCAAATCAAAATCTTTTTGCCATTTGTCCTCCTCATAACACCTGACATGATCAGAAAGTTTCTTACATATTCTCTGCAGCTGAAAGATCCATTTTTCTTTTCTCAGACATTTCAGGAGAAATACTTGCAAAGATCTGATCCTTTCATCCTTCTGAGACAATACAGCATTTACTGTCTGCATTACAACCTGGATCTCTGAGGTGTCATAATCCCTATCTTCCAAGTAGATGCAAAGTACTGTCATGAAGCTCCTTATGTAAGCAATTGCTGTAACATGTCTAAAGGAAAATGAATCAGCCTGTAATATTTTGTCCGCCTTCAAAAAATACTGAACTTGTGGATCTGTTATACCACTACCTTCTGCAATAGTACTTGTGATCCTTTCTTGCATGATATCTTTGTCCAGAATATCAATAAGCAAGGCTGGAAATGCAGAATCCACAAGTCCAGAGTCATAAAGTCTATAAAGACAGGCATCCATAGCTGATAGAAAGGGTGACTCTTTCATTATTTCAAGTGAGATGTCATCATTTTCTAGAAGTTTGAAAAATATATCACGATCCAAGCCAAGTTCTGTATGCAGAGCATGATGAATTGGAGGTTTCAAATTTGTCATCATGTTGTCTGGTAATGACTGATCTGATATCAAGCCCATCAACCAACTGATTATTTCAGTGTCCGGATTTGCCGCTATGCATCGACTGCAATATGCAGCAATGAGCCTCTGTGAATTATTTTTGTGTGTGGTTTTATTAGTTTCTATCATATCTCTCATGAGATCTCTTATTTCCTCAGAGTCTAGAGAAACATCATTCTGTAAAAGTGATCCCAATTGTTTCAGTCTATCTATCTCACTTGGTTGCTGTAGCACAATCTGAATGGCAACATCACAACAAAGCCTGAGGGCATGAAGAACACCTGGCTCCAAAGAAACCTGGTTGGCAACTGCCAATACACTGGTGACCCTTTGGTGCCAAACATGTACATCTGAATATCTACACAAGGTTGCATTACTTGGGAGCAGCATTGTACAAAGATCTTCAACCAACAACTCACGCCTTTTTCTTTTTGCAAGATCTGAGCTTTTGCACACTTCTGATTTAGGAAGTAGAGTTTTCTCATCTAGTTTCTCTACATCTGTGTCATGCGTAACTGAGCCAATGTTAATTTCCATGGCTGAAATATTTTCCAGATCGCCATCTCTTTCTTCCATAACATCAGCAGTCACCTTCTCATTATTTGTTGATACTTCATCATCTGTCAGATTTGGATATTCTTGGTCAATGGTGTCAAAGGTTAATGAACCTACCAAGTTAATGTCTTTTGAAAAACTTTGTATAAAACAAGCAATTCCACCTTTTTCTTCCAAAACTTCTTTGCACATGTCAAGAAGCTGAAGTTCAGACTGGAATAAACCAAAGTGAATCCAGTATGCTGCATGCAGATCGGTAATGACAGCTGTAGCATGAATATCTCGTAATTCTATCTCTCCATATAAACACCATCTCATTGCCTGAGCTCTCTGTTGGCTGGAAAGTCCTTTGGCAAGTTGATATGACGTTACATGAAAGAAGTCATTTCGGTAGTCTTCAAGCCATGTGCTGTAAGTAAATTTCTCCAGTTCTGGAACTTCTTGGATGATTATGTTCTCCTGATGCAAAAGCAGTTCTTGCCAAAACATATCTGGTATGTCATGGACATCTTCTATTCCTGTAGCTGATTTTACTATCTGCAATGCTTCCAAGAAAGAAGACTTGGTGGTTTCTATTTTTTCATACACAATCTTGAAGAAAGGTAACTTGAACTGCAGTATGGGATTTGAGCATGCAAAACATTCTGCATCTGTAGGCTTTGGTGTATTCTCAATGGAGAACAGTTTGGGGTCACTGAACAACTTCTTCCACATTAACCGTACATCAGCTGAAGCATCTTCTTGGAAGAATGCTGACAAGGCATCCAATTTCTCCAGCTCAAACAATATTCTTGCAAGTGGGTCATTGATAACTTGTGCAATGTAGTTTTCAAGGGCACAACTGAATGCTGATGAGGAATAGAGTGCATGGGTATCACAAGCCACTTCAACTTGCCAGTTCTTCACATCTATGTTTTCTTCTTGTTCTTGAATCCAACTAAATATAGCCTCATCCAAAAGCTGTATGAAGTCTTCTGAAGATTGAATTTGTTTGATAACCAAGTCAATGCTGTGGACATCTCTGCCACCTGGTGCATATTGTATTCTGGTGAAAGCCCAAAATAGCTGTTCCTGAATATAAGTAGACAGAGGTCTTCTTTGCTCAATTGTATCCACTAAACTTTTGCCAACAGCTTCTGTGAGTGGCATTCTTGGTTCTTCTAGACTGTCAAGCATGACAAGTTTCCATTCTGTTAGAAAATTAATTTGTGGTACAGCTCTTGATCCACTTTTCATTCTGTCGAGGTGCATGATCATGCAGACATGTTTAATACATGCATCAGGTTCTTTAAGATAATCACTCCTTGTTCTTTCAATTATATTCCTGGCCAACAGAATATGTGCTTCATCGTCTGAAGGTTTGCACTGTAGCACTAGGAGTTTTATGTCTGGATCTGACCAGAATTGCAGCATCTTGTTTGTCAACTGTTTTTCAGATCTGAATGCTCCTAGCTTGTCAACCTGGCATTTTATGTCTGATAAAATGATTTGCACATTCGTATGTATGTTGCTGTTAGAAAAAATCATGAACATCCTACTGTTTTCACATTCTTCATTTATCTTAAATTCTGAGTGTAGGTACTTTTCAAGTCCCCAATGAATTGGTATTTTTAGAAAATCCTTTGTAATGTTGCTAAGATCTTTTGCATTTTTGGGATTTCTTCCAAATTCTGATAATTCAAATCTGAGTACAGACTCAGGTTTCATGATCCACAATAATCTCTGCTTGCAGAATGTTCTCAATTCTCCAGGAAAATCATCATCATGGTCATGAATTCCTTCCTTATCCATTTCAATAAGGCATTTGTGCACCAAAGATGGAATCATGTCTGAACTATAAATAGGAAAGATGTCAACGGCCTCAAAATGTTTGTTTGGTACATCTGTCAGCTGTTTCACCCAGTTCTCTAAGTCATTTATGATACTATGTTCAGTCTCTGACAAGATATCTGTAAATTTCAAATTCTGCTTTTCAAAGCGATTGAGAAATGGTGGGTCTGCATGATTAATCTTGCTCTCATCCACCAAAACAATGCATCTAAAATCATCATGAACCTGGCACATGGGATTACTGTATGGTCCCAAAGCTACTCTACAGTTTTTTTTCTCTCCAACCACTGTGTAGTTCTGATTGAGCATATCATACAGACTTCCATAAATGCTATCCAAATCTTTAAGGATGAGGACAAGACCCTGTTCCATACAAATGATTATTCTGTTCAGCATTCTATAATTGTAGTCATCAGTGAGGTCTTCTTCAAACTTACTTCCATATATCGTAATTCTGCCTTTTCCAAGGTGGTCTAGCTGTTGTTCCACAATATCCAATGCAGCATCACCAGATGTAATCAACATCAGATGACGTGCCATCTTATCTTGTATATTTTCAATAATTAAGTCAATGGCAGGTACTCTGTGGTCTTCTAATGACTGTAGGTTTGCTTTGAACAATTCATGTAGTGTTGATAATTCTGATTGCTGTCCACCAAAGTTTCTCTGAAGCCCTCTGGTGATTACATCCATTTTCTCTGTATCTGTTATCTCTTCAGACGCTTTTTCAGACAGAATTCTTGCTACATACTTTACCAGTGAATAATAGTCCCGCAGGCCATGGAAATTTGCAAATGTTTGTTTTTCAACATACTTCATGTATGAAGCAGCCAAGGATTTGAGTTCCTTATCCATCTCTACTGCCTTGACAGTTTTGGGTCTTGTACGCAAAAGTTTATGGTCACTGGCTGTCTGCTTCTTTTCCATAGATTCACTAATTGACTTCCCTGTCATGTACAGTTCCTTCTCATCCATCTCAGGTCTGGAAAGATGTATTGCACGATTCATTTTGGCTGCATCCAATGCCCAGTTTGATATTCCAACTACAGCCACATCTGGAAACTGCTTTCCATCTGGCTCTAATAAACTATGAAGCACCTTTAGTGGATTGAACTTGGATATTTCTGCCAATCCAATCTCGTCCAAAATGACAACTGATAATTCCTCTTCCGGATTATTATTTTCTTGATATCTCTGTGCTTTATCAAACACCTTAATGATACCATCTGAGGTGGAAGATTCTGAACCCTGAAAGGACACGCAATTCAGCTGAGGTAGTAACTTGAATAGTGTATCTTTAGAATCTTTTCCCCTGAGATTGCTACGAATGACTTGCATAGAGAGAGATTTGCTGCATCCTGGTGTACCCACAACAAATATTGGTATCCTATTCAAAATGCAGACCAATATAACAAAAACATTTTCCTGTAATGCTGTGTTGTGGGCAGTGCCAGCAGGAAGGTCCATCCTTTTCAAGATATCTCTTTGCTCCTCTGTAATTATATCTAGTATTTTCTCTTCTGTATATTGTGTAATTTCATGACAGCGAAAGACATCAGATATTCTCATTCTGTATCTCTTCCTATCCTGTGCACTTGCCAAACGACTGTGGTAGCAATGGGCCAATGCCAAGATCATACATCGTATTTGAAAATCTCTGCCTGTGTAAATACCAGATCCTTTTTTCTTCTTCAGGAAGTCTTGGAACCACTTAGTCAACAATTTGCATCTATTCACATCTCGTAAGCTAACACAGGACTCTGATTCTTCTATCTCACGAACAACTCTCTGTGACATTATTAAAAGATCTGCAATTAAAGTATCCATTTCTGCACTGTTTACAAAGACATTTTGATTCATGCGATGAATATAGGCTTCTTCATCTTTCTCACTGATACTTCCAAAATCCCACACATAATCAACCATGGTCTCTGGCAATGGGAAAACTCTGTAAACCAAACGGGACATTTCATCAGTTTTTATCTTTCCTTGAAGACCTGCTGTCAGTACTTTCTTTTCTGGCCTCAATTTGTAGGGATTACAGGCAGCCATAACAAAAAGGTTTGGAGGTAAGATTTTACCTAAACATTTGTGATGACAAAGAATATCACAAATAAGCCCAAGGTGGTTGCAGGTGTTGATTTCATCAAGGAATAGCCAAACTGGGTCTGCAATTTTTTTCTCAGCTTCTCTGCTTATCTCATGAATTTTTTCCAACAAGTGTTCCTCTTCCACACCTGCATGTATTTGAATAACTGTAAAGGAAACTTCACAAATTTGAGACAAATAGCGAATGAGTGAAGTTTTTCCACATCCAGTTTCTCCCATTATGAGAACTGGGATATGTGCTTTTATTCTCATCATTATAAGAACCATCTTCAACAAGTTGTCAGGTGTCAGAGCATAATCCTTTGCCATGTCTTCCAGTTTTTTCTTCGCAAGTGGTGATGGATTAGTTCTTGCTACTCGCTGAAGTATATCTTGCAGTTCAGAGGCAGACTTGGACTTGAAGTCTGGAAGGACTTTTTTGACTTGACTCTCAAACAAATTCTTGATATGACTTGGTACTTTTGATTTGTCTCTATACATAGCTGACAATGTCTGAATGTCTTGATTGTGAAATACAAATATTAAATGATTGCTGTCTTCCCATCTTATCATGCCTTCAATCCTCTTAATCAGCGAATTTTCATTAGATGATTCAACAGATTTAGATTGTGACCCACTGTCTGATTTTACTGTTGAGGCCTGTACCTTTCTGCAGTTGTTTACTGACCTTGAAGCAAATTCACTTGATGTGCTCAAAAGAGCAAGGAGAAGGTTACTCTTTACAGTAATTCCTTGTTTGTCTCCTAAAGCAGCTTGCAAATTGTGTGTCCGGAAGAAAGCACTACAGCTCATTTTTTTCAGCTGGTCTGCTAAAACATTGATAAAGATCCTTGCCATGTTGAAAGACATATCACCAGTTCCAGAAAAGTACTTTCTAAGTAGTTGCTGACACTTCTGTGCTGACAATGGACTTACAGCTTTCTTGCCTGTAAAATAAATATCTCTGCTATCAATTGTTCCATCATCAAGTACATTTAAATAATGACAAACAACTTGAACTGGGCTATTGATATCACTACTTACAAAGAAATCTGTATAGTCTTGCCATGACAAGTTTTCTCTCCTGAAAGACATCGCAGTCTGAAGTGTATCCTTCAAATGGTGATTTATTGTATTTGCAATCTCTATGAAGATTTGCTTCGTGGGCAAACGGACATATGATCTGCCAGCTGATGCAAAACCAAGTATAATTATTTCAAACAAAAACGCATCAAGTTCCATGGGATTATCTATATTCCCAATGTCAATATGGAGAATATGGTGTGATCTGACTCTGAGATTAGCTAGTCGCTCAACAAGTTTGGCTTTGTTGAGAGGTCCACTGATGTGAAAAGTCACTACTCCTTTACTCTGCCCATGGGATCTTTGCCTAATAGTCTCTGTCTTTCCTAAGCCAGGAACATCCGAGGTAATCGAACAAACATCAGGCCAGGTATTTTCCAAAATATTACTGAATGCAGTGTCTGACAATGGATACACTGGCAAAAGAGATCCACAGAACTCATTAACAAAAGGATTATTATCAGTTCCACAACAAATAATAGCAAGAAGGAATGTCTGGCTCTTGGGTAACTTGTGCAATGATTCAACAAGTTGAAACTGTATTTCATTGGAAAGCATTTCCACATTAGCAATGCAAAACAAGTTTTCCTTGTCTGATCTAACACATCGATGCAACAGAAGTTCCACTTCCACCCATGTTGTATTTTGGTTACAAACAAGTACTTGATGGGGTTCTGGTAACTTCTTTACTGTGTTATTGTAGATGGCTAGCATAGTTTTCATAACCTTATTACTGTTTTCCTCTAAAGCAATAATTGACAATTTACCTGGCCTGATGAAATCTGTAATCTTGGTGGAAACAGTGAAGCTTGGATCTACTGGCCTACAAACAGGCTGTAAATTTTTCAAGACATGGTTAAGAGTTTGGGCAATTTTGTCAAGTAAGGAGGATTCTGACATCTTAAGTTCTGCATAGTATTCTTTCATTCCCTCTATTTGCACATCTGGGTGAATAAACTGTAGCATACTAAGAACTCTATCTTTTTCTTTTCCTTCTTCAAGAAAGTCATGGATAACATGCAACTGCTGACCAAAAATGAAATTCATCCAATAGTGCTTTGCTCTGCATTCCTGAAGCCTTGCACACCAACTGCCATATTCCATGTCAAGATCTTCCTTCAAACTTTTCAGGCCAATTGCCTTCATCTTTTCTTCATATGCTTTGTACTTAAAGTTGCCAGATATATGTAGATTTGTCAATAACTGACTTATTTCCAAGGCAATATTGACATAATGTACAAAGTTTTCAAGGTTCTCTTTCCGTTTAGTTGTTTCAGATGTCTCAGCTTTGCTATCTGTGTTCATTAACAGCAAAGCTCGACTTCTCATGTCAATCAAAGTGTCTTTTCCATGATAGCCATGTTTTTTGCCATGGTGATATCCAACTGTAAGTACACAGTCATCACTGGTATCCAGCTGAAAGCAGAAGATTCCACTCTTGATCACATTGTCAATGATTTCTCTTGTCCTGATACCTCTGTTGGCCACATTGTTGTACAAAGATTTCAGATTGTAAACATTATCACTACAGTCAATGATTTTCCCCACAAGCTCAGGTGGCTTTATGTCTTTCATTTGCTTAGATATTATCTCAAACAGGTGTGCAATGTTAGATTCCATTTCTTTCTTCAAAACAGGTTGGAGGAATCTCTTAACATCAATAAGTCCTGAAACTGTGGCTTCATTTACTGATTGCTCTGAAACCTCTTCCACAGCATCTATAAGATTTCTAAAATCTACGTCAGCTACTTCTTTCAAAAATTTGATAAGAGATCTTGCTTTCCCAAGAGCACACAACACTAACAATCTGTCTTCATTTATGTTTGATGCAATTTTAGAAATTGTTTTTAATGCCTCATATACTTGTTCCAATGTTATTTCTCCAATGTCAGAGCTAGTGATTAACTTTTCAAAAGCATTCATAGCATCAGAAAAAGCTGGATCTGAGCTTAGTACAATATCTAGTGCATCCAACGCTATTTTTATGGCTTTAACTAGCTGACTGTATTTATCAAAGTCATGATATAATTTAAGTGCATGCTGTTTGGGTTTTGCAACTGGAAGTTTGAGGGTTTTCTCCTGAAGTTTTATTTCTTCTAGAATATTCGCTTTTTCAAACATTTGGACAACATGTGTCATTGGAATGTCATGGTCCTTACAAAAAATCATCCAGTCTTCTCTGTATTTTAAACCTCCATGTTTAACCAGCAAGTCAAGGAAATGGATACAACTGGTAAACCTCTCTGATTCATGATCACTCTCACAAAACAGATATTTCAGAGATTCCAGTGATTCTTGCTCTAATCCAACAGGCTCATTTCCTGTAGCAATGTCTTCTTCTGCAAATGGATCAATTTGCTCAATGAGCTCAGGCTTATCAGACAGTATGTGCAGACATGCATTCCAAAAGACCTGAGAATCAATGTACTCAATTAGTTTCTCACATATCTGTGGCAATTTCAAGCAGTAAGACCAAATTTGAGTCTCATCCATTACGTATCCAGTGCTAAGTTTTCCGTATTTTAGACTTTTATCTATGTCTTTGATATGTTCTTCAAAATCCTCCCATCTTGTTGGAAACATATTCCAAGGAATAACTTTCCTGACCATGTGAAGAACATCCAGAACACAAGCCATTTTTTCTTTTTCTCGCTTGAAAGCTGACAATGCACATTTCCAAAGTTTTTCAATGTCTGTTTTGGTCTTTTTCTCGGTGACAGCAAATAACAGTTCCTTTGCATCCTGGGCTTTTGAAATTTTTTCTACATAACTACATGCAATTTTGTTAGATTCCAAAGTCTCAAGAATGAATTTCAAGCACAACATGCCTTTCTTGAATATATCATGGTTCTCTGTGTTGACCGCCTGAGATCCTTCCATGTTCAGAAGCACCATCCAAAACTTACTAATCTTCGTCATATTGATAAAGTTTTCAAACTGATCATTTTCAAATGGTGTGCAATACAATTCCATCATCTTCTGCACAATTTGGGAAGTGTTCCTGAATAAAGAAAGAAAGAAAGAATATATATATATATATATATATATATATATATATATATATATATATATATATAGTGAGGGTGACTTGTACTCGTGCAATAGTATTGGTAAAATACACACAAAACTATCACTTACAGATCGTTCAAATGTTTTTAATGAAAGAACAATTTCTCAATGACCTATATAAAGTTCTCTGGAATACGAGTCAAAATTTTGATGACAAAGATGAATCTCTGAGGGTGGACTGACTTATTTATGGATGTAGTGTCTAAGCATGCACATCTGAAATTAAATAATTTAAAGAATGAAAACCAACCTAATTCGCTGTCATGAGCATGTATGTGTTTCTAATAGATAATGATATTTAGTATTTTACTACTAAACAAGTCTAAATAAACAGTAATTATTGCTATCTTCATATAATGTGCACTGCTATACTCTTCATAAGAGGGCATCAAGGGATAATGGACCCCTCATCCAAGCATTTGTGAAGGATGAGGGGCATTATTGGAGTAAAACCGGAGGCTGAGCATGTATACATAGCATATTACTCTGTCATTGGCGGAAACGGCGCTCTTCAAAGAAAAAAACACTATTTTTCTAAAACACGTGATTTCACCCGAGGTAGCCTATATAAACATGCCCCCGCACGAGATATTCATAGTTTAAAGAGAAGTGTTTTGTTGTCTAAATAAAACAGGGAAGGAAAAACCTCATTCTGATGAAATCTCAACTTACAACAAAATGGGTGGGTGTATACATGCTCAGCCTCCGGCTTTACTCCAATAATGCCCCTCATCCTTCACAAATGCTTGGATGAGGGGTCCATTATTTTTCGTAAAGCCTTCAGCATCACATGTATACATAGCATTTTTAAAGATTGACAACAAAACATTTGCTAGAACATCAAAAGTAAAAGTAAGCCTATTTCAACCTGTTAAGTTGTAAATCATAAATCGAAATTTTTTGCTATTAATAACTGCTTCAGCAACACCCATACTATTAGTCTGAATATCCCTTAGATAAAATTTGTGAAAAGTTTTTACTGATACCCAGTCTGCTGTTTTTAATATAGTGTGCAAGGAACAGCCTTGTCTGAAAGCAGCTGATGCTGCAGCAGTTCTGTAAGAATGTGCTTTAAATTTAGAAGTATCAATTTATGATTGTTCTAAAACCATTTTTAACCATCTTGCAAAAGTACTAGATGTCACAGCTCTATAGGAACAATAAGATACCAGAACTTGAGTCGAATTCCGAAGATTTTTAGTTCTGTCAAGATAATGCAGCAAGGTATGCATAGTACAAAGCTTTTCATTGTCATAATGTAGTATTTCCAACTGGAATTTCTTACCTTGCCTTGAAGTTTTCAACAGATCCGAAAAATTGAATACTATTTTATTTGTCATACAAGTCATGTTATGTAAATTCAAAATTTTAGAGTTTGTGCTCTTGGAGCTGTAGATAATGCAATAAGAGCAACGAGCTTCATTGTTAACAACCTTAAAGATACAGTTTCCAAAGGAAAAAGGGTACACAGGTATGACAATGTTTACATCCCAAGTATCCATATACCTTGGTTTTGGCGGACTTTTGTTAAACCATCCCTTCAAGTATCTATTAATCAACAATGGATTTGAACACCATGCATTATGAAACAGTCTCAAAGTAGTAACTAACATTGCCTTGTGAGTACTGACAACACTATACGACTTACCTTCAGTTACCAAAGAATCTAAGTAAGAAATAACTGTTACCTCAGAGACACAAAAGGGATTAATTTTCCTGATTTTACACCAAAAACACCATTTTTTCCATGCCAAGTTATACTGTTTAGTTGTCCCTGATCTCCATGAATTAATAATGATGTCCACAGCTGTTCTTGGAAGTCCTTGGTTTTGGAGTAATCTCCTGATACAGTCACCACGGTTAAGGATAAGGTCTTCCCTTTAGGCTAGAGGATGAATTTGACCATTGTGTGGAAGAGTCAGTATATTTTTGTGTCTTGGAAGTGTAATTGGAAAAGAAATTAAACAAGACAAGTGCAAAGGAAACCAGGATATTGATGTCCAATGTGGAACAATTAATAGTGCTTTACTAACCTTATCGGCAATAATTTTATTCAACATTTTCCCAACAAGATTAAAAGGGGGGGGGGGGGAAATATAAGGGTTTAAATCATGCCAGGAGAATGAAAAAGCATCAATTTTAAATGCACCTGGTTCTGGGAACCATGAAGTGAACTTCTTCAACTGACAGTTTAATCTAGATGCAAAAAGATCTATGTCTGGAACAAATATCTGTGCACACACTCTGTGAAAGATTTCTTTCTTTAGCATCCATTCAGTGGAGTCAGAAAAATTCCTTGACAGATAATCTGCCTGTACATTATCTTTGCCAGCAATATAGACTGCAGATACGAACATTTCCCTTTCCAAACACCATTCCCAAATGTGTTTAGCTAGCTGATCCATTTGAATTGATGCCATTCCACCCATCTTATAAATATAAGAGACCGCACATATGTTGTCAGACTGATTCTCAATATGTACATTTCTGTGATCTGAATGAAAAGCTTGTAAGGCAAAAGAAATTGCTAATAACTCTAGGTAATTTATTGAAAAAATAGTCTCACTCTTGTCCCATCTACCAGAGACCGACCTGTTTGAATCCAATCCATAAGCTCCCCACCCTGAGAATGATGCATAAGTTTGAATAGTAAAAGCAATGTTGTCTTGTCTAATAGATTTCCCATTCCAGGCAGCCACATTTAGGTACCACCATTTAAGTTCCTGTATACTTTGAGAGGATAACTGAACTGTACTATCATAAGTTTTATTTTCACTCAGACCTTTTATTTTATCACATTCCAAATACCTGTAGTGCATTGGGGCTTCCAGTATTGCATAAAAAGCATAAATGAGCATACCAATAAATGAAGCCAACTCTTGTATTCTAACATACTTTATATCCAAGAGTTTCTTGGCAAAAACCTGGATTTTTTCCAATTTATGCTCAGAAAGAAAAACTTTAAACTGAACAGAGTCCAACACAAAACCAAAAAAGAGAATTCGTTGAGATGGAATAAGCATAGATTTTTCTAGATTGATTGTAAAACCAAGAGATTTCAATGTCTCAATCATAGTCCAAGTATTTTGCAAGCAAATGTGACTCAGGATCTAAAATTCAACGAGTCATCAATATAATATGAACACCTAATGCTCTGCTGCCTAAATATTTCATAAATGGGTTTTAGGATCTTAGTGAAAACTCTTGGAGCAGAAGAAAGCCCAAAAGGTAAACATACAAACTGAAAAAGCTGACCATTACAAACAAACTTTAGAAACTTCTGATAATCTCTATGTATTGGAATACTAAAATAAGCATCTTTTAGATCAATGGAAGTAAAGAATTCATTTTTCTGGACAAGATCTAAATTTTTTTAAAATGTTTCTTGCTTAAAATGTTCATAATGAACAAATTTATTCAACTGTTTCAGGTTAACAACTGGCCGAAAGTTTCCATTTGATTTGGGAACAATAAAAATGTTCAAAATAAATTGATTTTTCCTCACAATGGGATGGAACTATAGCTCCTTTATGTAGAAGTTCAGTAATTTCATTAGATAAAATTGTTTTCTGCTCAGTTGAGACTGGAGTTTCCTTAGGCAAAAAGGACTGAAAAGGCATGGAATCAAATTAAATTTTGTAACCCGAAACTGTTTGCAAAATCCACGGATCACGAGTAAAACCCACACCATACAGCAATACATTGTTTCAGTTTTCCAACAGAACTTACCTCAACCAATTTTAATTTATGAACCCATTTGGGGAACTAGTCGAGGCAGGTTTCCTTCCTCAGTTGGAATTTTGGTATTGATACCTGTACGAATATTTAGCACTATCAGGTTGAGATCGAAATCTTGCCCTGGGATTGAACTCTGAACCTCGCATGGGTCCACCACCTCCAGCACCACGGCCTCTAGTAAAATCTCTGTGAATATGGGCAAAATTTTCTTTGGCAAGTGCAAATCCAGTGTCACATCTTTTAACATCCTTGGCCACATCATCCCCAAAAAGCATGGATGTTATGGGGGTATGCATATTACACTGATTGGAATATTTCCGTTTCAAATGTGGTCGAATCATGTACCTTCTTCTGAGGGAGACGTGATATTGTACCTGACCCATAAGGGTAATACCATCTGAAATTAAGGACGTTGCCTTTTCATTAGCAGCAATCTGAGGCTTTAATAATTCTGCTAATTGGACAATTGCCATAATGCTTGCAGCAACAAGATTTTGGCTTTGTCATAAGAGTGAACTCGTTTATTAAGGTCATTCCAAATTTCCTGATTGACAAGCGGTGGGCCTAACCTATCAGAGTTTTCTGGGATCTTGTACTTCTGTACAATTTCATCTGTTGCACATAAGGAAGTGCATGCAGTGTTAATCAGCATTGCTAAGGATTTTGGTATGGGCTCTCCTTTCTGGGGAGTTTTCAGTTTGGGTAACTGCCACATATCAGCATTGTTAGTAGAAAGACAGTTGATTTTCCCACTCAAAGAAATTTGCTCGAGTGGTCTACCTGCATTACCCTCTACTGGGGTAACATCAACATCGCTATATGGCCCTTCGTTTTCAACTTCTACATGTAACTCCGGTAACGGTTCGCCAAACAGGGCATCAATTTCATTGACATCTGCCACAACAGGCTGCATATTATTTAGACCCAATTTTGTCTTCAACAGCTCAATATCGGTTTCCGACCGATTATTTATATCTATGAGATCGAAAGTCTTCGACTGTCCGACATTTTTTTATTTGTTTTGTCGCCATAACAGGCTTGCGTTTTGCCACTTTCTGAATTCTAGTCACAACAGACTTTAATTTTTTGTCTCTAGTTTTCTGTTTTTGTGGCTTCATAATTCCTTTCCTTCGTGAGGAACTAGCCTCAACTTCACACAAGGTTGCAATATCCTCAGGCCCAAAACCCAAAAATTTTGAGTCGGCTTCAAGGTCAGTAATTGAGAGGACTTCGTCCTCGTCAGTAGCCATTACGACTAAATAAAAATAAACTAAAACAGTTAGCACGTATAGCTTGGACTACGTCCTAAGCTGGCTACAACAAACCTAGGCACGCGACTATTACTTACCTATTTTGTACTTACCGCTCCGCTACAACGCCAGTATAAAATATGAATATCTCGTGCGGGTGGCATGTTTATATAGGCTACCTCGGGTGAAATCACGTGTTTTAGGAAAAAAGTGGTTTTTTCTTTGAAGAGCACCGTTTCCGCCAATGACAGAGTAATATGCTATGTATACATGTGATGCTGAAGGCTTTATGAAAAATAATAGTCCTTGATTAACAAATCACCCTCTATGTTGTTGTAGGGTTTAATGCCATTGATCAGCACACAATAGGCTATACATGGCGGCCAGTATAAATGGTGCAGGAAGAACCCAGGGAAACACCCCCGGAAAGAATCACCAACCCACGAGAAACTACTGGCAAGCTTCATCACATACCCACATTGGCCGAATTTGAGACTTGAACCCACACAGACAGAGGTGAGATGGCAGTGATCTGTAACGGAAAGCGCTTTAAAGCCCACTCAGCTACTCAAGGCCCCCACCCTCTATAAATAAAGCATTTTTATTATTATTATTATATCCAATAATAGTGCTCCTGAATATTTACAATCACTAGTACAGTAAAGGCTACCTGGTATATATTAATACTCCCCACCTGCGATCTGTCTACCAAACAGTATAAAATTCCCCAACAAAATAAGAAATTATTTTTAAAAAGTTTCCAAAACTCTAGAACCTTGGTCTGATGTAGTATTACAGTTGAGAGTTGAAATACCCACTCTATTTCCTTTTCCCAAATCCAATTTTATGTTTTTTATATGTTTATGTTTTTACAGATGCCTGTGCATGTGTTCCAGGCGTGATACTTTGAATTTTAAAATTTCCTAATTATTTATTGTCAAGTCAGACTCTTCATATCATGTTGTATCTATTGTATATATTGTACATAACAGATAGAAGGCCTCAAGGTAGATTAGTTCTGTAACTAATGGAGTTACCTTCTCTAAATAAAGTCTTTATTATTATTATTGTTATTATTATTATTATTATCCAATATATCCTGTGGCTTCAGATGTGCAGTTAAATTAAATAAATTTCCTTTCAATGAGGGCCTCAAGGTAGTTTAGTTCTTAGCTAATCGTGTTACCCTTTTTAAATAAAGTCATTATTATTAGTATCATCATCATTATTATTATTTTTATTATTCTTATTGTTGTTATTATTATCATCTTCACCATCATTATTATTATTAACTTGTTTATAGTAATTCTCTTTTGCTCTCTCTATCAGGTGCTTAGATTTATTCATCCAGTTTCTAGAGCTTTTCATGTCTTTTTTTCTTTTGGAAATTATCTCTTAGTGCTTAAGCCTTGTTGATCTGAAGGGAGGGGAGGAGTAATCCACTGGGGTGTAATTTGGTGTTGAACCCTTTTGGTTTTAATTGGGACAAGTTTGTCTAAGGCTGCATTTAATATCTGATACCATTTGTCTCAGGCAGTGTTGACATATCTATTTTGCAGACTGAGTGGAAGGGTTTGCAAATCAAATTGTTAAAGAACTTTTACTCATCAAACTGCATGTGTCAAGTCCCTGTTTCATATTTCCATGTGTTGACCATTTTTGTATGATTTGGGAATATGTTTAGTTATAAAGACTGGATAGACTCGATGCATTAATTTCCCTTATGTTGTCAGGTTTATTTGTCTAGACATGATCATTGACAGTAGCACTTTTATCTGTTACTCAAGATGGGGTGTTATTTAATTGGGTTAAGTTCTAAGTTTCAAAGTTACTTATCCATGTTAATGGTGGAGTTTTTTGTAGTTGATGTTAAAATTGCCTAATATGATAGTTTCTAAATCTTCGTTTAGTAAGGCTTTCTGCATTTGCACCTCAAATCCATCAATCCCATCGGCTGTAGAACTTGATGGCCTGTAAACTGAACATAAGAGTATTGACTTTGATTGGGCAAGAGTTACTTGGATCCAGATAATCTACATCTACACATCTCTTAGACTAATGGAACCTTCTACATAGAGAAGAACACCCCCCATCCCCACTGATTCTGTATCTTTTCTTTCAAGAGAGTGCAAGAGAGCACAAGACAGGTCTCTGCAGCTCAAAATACTTAAAAAGATAGGCAAGAAGTAAATCTAAACTAATTACCATGCATTCAGAAAATTTAAGTTTCTCAGAAATGGTAGCTGTATAGCCTTTGATAATGGATGCAGAGCATTTTTTGTTCTCAACTCAAACAGAAACAAAAGAAAATGAGCCATAGAGGGGCAGCAGGGATCAACACGTTGCCTACCAATCACAAAAAGATTTTCTACCTGGCATCATGGACCTTGGATGTAGAAGCTCTCCTGGCTTGAATGATGTGATTGGCAACTTGACCTGAAAAGTTGTTCTGGCAGAGAGATCATTTGAGATGAGCCAAGCATGAAGATGAAGTACTTGTGGGTTGCTGTGGAAGAGGGTTTTCCTAGGGAAAACATGGGAAACCTCGGACGATGCCGATATTTTGTCCAAGGTTTTGTGTCAAACTTCAGACATTATCTTGTACAATTTAAACACCTTCAAAATACCTTTGACAGAGCCTTAGACACGAGAACTTAAGTTTATGTTTGGCTTAGAAAAACCTCAGAAAAAACAGCCATTTTTTTTCTTCACAGCTTGGACATAGCTTGGAAATATAGACTTAAAAAATGATTAGCTAGGAAGTGGGCTTGGCCTGTTTTAACTGTACACTTAGAGATTTCTCTATTTATTTAGAACACAGTTTTAGCATTAATTCAAATGAATACCACATCACAAATGAAGAAGTGCGTAAGAAGTGGACAGAGAAAAAGGTAGACTGACAACATCACGGAATGGACCAAGAAAAGTTTTGCAGAGACACAGGCATTGGCACATGATCGAGACAAGTGGAGAGAACTGGTCAGATGTTCAGCAGCACAGTGCCTCAACGACCACACTAGGTCAAGAGACTGATGATGATGATGAAAATGAAAAATGTTTGTCATTACAAAAACAACTAACAAGTCTAGGATTTGTATAAAAAAATTGACAATGCTGATGGAGTGATATGGTTTTTAGTGTACCATCACAATTCAGGCATCATGGTGCCAAATAGGATCAAAGATTTTGGTTTCACATTTAATTTACAAAGAGATAACAATATGAGATAAAGAACCAAAACCTATACACATGCTGGAATTCTCCAGTTAGAAAAATTCTTAGCATTTATACACTTTTAATCACTTAATACATGTACAATCAATTTAGTGTAAGACAGTGGTCCCAATTCTAATGCCCTGTAACCATACAGGACAACTGTACAAATATATTTTCTAAATATATTTAACTGAATCTAAAGTAAAGTGTTCAATTTTTAAAAACATTTAGTGGAAAAAATGTGAAATCAACCCACTTATACATTAACACTCCATGGACCATTACAGTGAATCCTTTATAATCCCAGTTATCTAATGTGATTAATGACTTGTTTTAATTCATACTGATTACACACAATTAGCAAGGTTTGAAAAAAGCAAAATTCTGAGATCCAAGGCCTGCAGTTTTTCGAGTCAGATGCAGCATCTCTGATTGTTTCCATGAATCAGACAAATATTAACTAATCAGAAATGATTTTACTTTTCTTTGTGCAAACTTGAATTGTTCAGAAACCAAGGGTTATAATTGAGAGTAGTTTCACTACATGTGTTCTGTTCTTAAAAAATAATAAATGATGGCCGACACAAGAGTGAATTTTGATGATGATGAGAGTGAAAATAAGAAGTTTCTTGGCAGAGGAAAGATATGTTCAGCAGTTGGATATTTTGCAAGAATTAAAATCGAACAAGCAAGTTTCTGAGATTGAATTGTCAGAAGAAGAGGATGCTGATAAAGAAAATGATAAGAGTTTCTGCTGATCTAGCAGATTGGAGTGATCATCTTCAGTCTGTTCAAATCAATGATTTTAGTTGACCAAACGCCAGACCTACAGCAAACATTGACAAGGAAAAAAGAGAAATCAGTTCTTTTTCATTTATTATTTCTGGAGAAACAGCACGGACATTGCAAACGAAACCAATCCACATGCCAAAAATGCATACTGTATTGCTGGTATCACCAAAAAAAAAAACGTGGTACCCAATTACCTGCAAAATGTGTTCATGAAAGTCTCAAGACCTAAAATCTAATCTCATTCAAAGAAGCTTTACCTTATTAAAGTTCAAAACACAGCTATGCAAAGTTCTCATTATTATTATTATTACATGGAAAGAGAAAATTCCAAAGTTCTCCATCTAAAGCCTCATTTAAGAAGACTTTAATGACTGACAAAAAAAAAATGTGACATTCATACTGCATGACTGGTCCTATAATAAAAGGCTGCATTAGGCACTAATTATAACATTAAGACATGAACCAAACCCAAATGCGTGGCTCTAATGCAATTAATGGGTCACATGACATCTTTCTTAAAATTTGTGTCTGTGTGTTAGTTACAGGAATACTAATTTAACGTACTGGTACCTATTTAGAAGGAAAATTATCTATTACATTGTTAGTGTACAATGTTTTCTGAAAAATGGTTTGACACAGTTTTAATTTGTCACATTAGTTAAAAGAATAATACATATAAATATACAACTGAGTCTGAACAAATTGCATGGATGATTGGCATGTCACTATTTTTAATTATCATTTTTAATAGGCCAGCTGATAATAGCACAGTTACATGGAAGTTTATTTAATCCCTTTCAAAATGTTTTGGTAAGAATACACCAAACACTTGATTCTGTTTTCTGACATCTGACAACAAGAACGGGTTGTACTCTGCTTGTACAACACTGATTCCATCTCTGAAATACATATATTCCATTTGGGTATTTTAAAAATATTAAACTTTACACAGAAAATTGGTTTATGATGTTTAAATAACGTGAAAAATGACCTTGAAAGTTATTGATGAAATAATTTGAACATCATTAATTTTTCATTTTGAGTTTAAACCAGTGTAAAATCTTTTTTATTTGCAATTAGTTTATATAGAATTCAAATGTTCATGAATTTCATTTCCCCCATAAGTGCCTTGTGATCCCATGAGATGAGATGACTCTGGTCAAGTGGTCAGAGAACAACGGTTGCATGAAGTGTCAGTTTAGGAGCAAATTAAAGAAGAAAAACACCAAAAATTAACAGCCTAATTTACGATTTCGGAAGAAAAGTGTTGCTGTCATCGGGCTTGTGCATTCTGAAGCACTAATTTCCGCAATTTGGGTTGCACCTTTGCGGAGGCAAAGTGTTGTAGATAGTCTCCCAACTTTTGCGAGTTTTCACTGAACTTCAGTATCAAGACAATAGAGGGTGCGAATAACCCAAGGCAGTTCCCTGAGAGGACAGGCTTAATGAGTGAAATACTAAAAAATTGTAGAAAACGCAAAGGAAACGTCACAGATGATGTAAGTACGGTTTCCGGAATGGGTTTGATGGGGGAAACGAATGAATTCGCAATCAGCAACAGCCACCATAGATATAAGGTCTAGTGGGGCACATGTTGCGCAGCTGGGAAAAGCTACATTAAGTTGACCATTACGACAAGAAGACATGACGTCATTGTCAGATGCTGGCGCAAGTCATATGATTTCCACCCAAACAACCAATATGGCTACCCTGGATAAAGAATTGGCCATGCAATGTCAGTTGTGGACACAAAACACAGATGTTGTGTCCAAAATGCATGCGCACATGACAAAATTGGAAGAGATCTTGGCAAGTGTTGCTAATAAAACCCAAATGCCAAGCACATCAACTGCGGTTTATGAAGGATCAGCAGACGTCGACTCGGATGTGGATGTTGCAGCTTTAATTATGCCAGATCATGATGCAGATTCCGCTGACGTCATTGTAAATGAGGATGATGACTTGTTTGCGGACTTGGAAAGTTTTGTCCTGGAACATCAGAAAACTGGCCCAAATGTGGAGGACAAATTAGCGGAAGTCCTCAATAAAGGACTACGTTCAGTGCTAACATCCGACAAGCTAAAATCCATGCAGGAAAAGTATCCCAAACCAGGAAATTGTGACAATTTAAAAGTGCCAAGAGTAAATATTGAGGTCTGTAATGCAATGTCAAAACAGACCAGGAGTGTTGATATACTCCTGCAAAAGTTGCAAACTCAGGGCAAATTTTGGTTCCTACCCTAAGGGTCTTGGAATTGTTTAAAAAGCATAGAAACAATCTTCGAGAATTGCCGTTGGATTCAGTTAGGGACCTTGTCATGGACAATTTTAAAATGTCATCGTTTTTGTTCAACGACTTCAGTTTTAAGCGTCGTGACTTAAAACCTGAGCTAACCAACATGAATCAGCCCATCTGTGCTGCATCGAATCCCATCACAGACTGGCTTTTTGGAGATAACCTGAATGGGCAGGTAAGTAAACTAAATGAATCCCAGAAGGCTGGAACTCAGCTGCTGGGCAAAAAGCAACAGGAAGCAGCAAAACATCAAGTGGCATCAAATTTTAAAGCAATGTGCCTTTTTTAGGACGTTCTTATTCACGCACCGGACACCAACGGAACCGAAATTATCAGGGGCAGCAAAATTATCGCTGGAGGCAGGGTTTCAAAAACGTCCAGAAACAAGGAACTGGGTTTTTCAAACATTGGAAGGATCAGTAAGATCTTCCCAGGCTATTTGTATGCAGCCTCATGTAAGTACATATGTTTCTTGTATGATCAATACACCTGACAATTTTGTTGCTGGGAAAATTTCAGCCTCGTTTGATGCATGGCAGAATATTACTTCTGATCCTTGGACTCTGAATACTGTGAAAGGCTATGAAATAGAGTTTGAACAGCAACCTGTGCAAACATGTATAATAAACCAACTTACAGTCTCAATAACTGAAGAGAAACAGATTAATGCTGAAATTAAAAATTTTCTTGCAAAAGGTATTATTCATAAGGTTAATTTGAAACCTGGACAATATTTTTCAAACATTTTCATTAGACTTAAAAAAGATGGGTCTGTGAGACTTATTTGAATTTAAAACAATTTAATATAAATGTTGAGAAGATACATTTTAAAATGGAAACTTTGAAAACATCTGTTAATGCCATGAGAAAAAATTGTTTCTTTGCATCAGTTGATTTGAAAGATGCTTACTATTCTGTTCCTGTGGCTCAGATACATAGGAAATATTTGCGTTTTCAGTGGTTTGGGAATATATATGAATTTACCTGTGTGCCAAATGGTCTGGCATCTGTACCACGCGTTTTCAGCAAGCTACTGAAGCCAATTTTTGCATCATTGAGACAAAAAGAGTTCACAAATGTGGCATATATTGACGATTGTTGTTTGTTAGGAGAATCTTATGATCAGTGTGGGACAAATGTTATAGAAACAGTTCGTACATTTAATGGATTGGGCTTAACTGTTCACCCTAGAAAATCTGTGTTTGAACCCACCCAAAAAATAATATTTATTGGATTTTTGCTAGACTCTGCCACAATGACTGTCAGACTAACTCAAGATAAAGCAGACAGTATCATTGCTCATTGTTCTGACATACTGCGTAAACGTAACATCACTATTCGTGAATTGGCTCAACTTGTGGGAAAGCTTGCTGCTTGTGACCCGGGTGTCGAGTATGCACCTTTATATTATAAAGATCTAGAACATCAAAAAGATAAATACTTAACACATTAACCCCTAGCGCCTCGATAACTCATCGCACTTTACCTCCCTTATCTCCCGAGCGCCTCGATAACGGGGCTGAGTTTGCAATGCTTGTCTCCCGAGCGCCGAGTTTGGGTGGCAGTATCCCGCACGACGACTTGTGTCGTCGCAAACCATTGGTTAGTTTGAAGCTATTTTCGAAATATGCTGGCAGCTTAACCAATGAAATTTCAGCTTACAAATATAGAGCGAACATTCGTGAACAAAAGAAACTTTTGTTTACTTCGATTGCAGCAGAAATAGTGAAGATATATAGATCTGAAAATCATGGAAATTGAAGAGAATCAGGCGCTTGGAGCAGAGTTTTGTTTGACAGATTCTGACGGTGAATTTTCGGGATTTTCATCAGACGAGATCGATAGTGACATCAAAATCACTATTGATGATAACAGCGGCAGTGATGAGGATGAGAATGTTGAAGAGGGTGCAGAAGAAGAAGAAAATGGAAGAATAGCTGACCGATGGATCGTAAATGATAGAACACACGTTGACAAGAGGCCATACACAGGACCAACACCAGGACCAACAACAGATTTAGACCCGAATGCAAATGAAATTAAGTTTTTTGAGCTTTTTTTTCCAGCATTTTTGTTTCAGCTGATCGTAGATGAGACAAATCTCTATGCAAGACGGAAGCAGGAGGAGAAAGAAGACCCAAACTGGAGAGATGTTACGGAGAGAGAAATTAGAGCATGGATGGGAATGAGAGTTTTATGAGTATTCTTCAGCTCCTGGAGACAGCTATGTACTGGTCAACAGATGCCCTATTTGGAAACCTGAGTGTGAGAAGAATCATGAAGAGAGATAGATTTGATAAAATATCACAATATTTTCATATCAATGATAGTAGTCATAATCCTCCCAGGCTTCGACCAGGTCATGACAAGCTGCATCACGTGAGGCCAGTCCATGATGCTATTCTAAAGTGCTGCTTAGAAAACTACAATCCTCATCAAAATGTAAGTGTAGATGAAGCCATGATAAAATTTTGAGGTAGGCTATCTTTTCGCCAGTATCTACCAGCCAAGCCGACAAAGTATGGAATCAAGGTCTGGATGAGGGCTGACCCAACAAATGGCTACACCAATGAATTTCAAGTTTATACAGGTAAGGACGCAGGTACTAGAGAAGTTGGATTAGCAACACGTGTCGTTATGGACCTGACAGAAAAGATTTGGGAAAGAAACCACATAGTAAATGTAGATAATTATTTCACCAGTCCAGATTTATTCGAGAAGCTTCTACAGAAAGGTATGTATGCACGCGGAACCATAAGATCTAACAGAAGAGAATATCCTATACAGCATCTTAATAAAAGAGATATTAGGGTTCAAGGGGAATTCAAAACAGTACAGCGCGGGGAAGTAACAGCCTGTATCTGGATGGACAAGAAGCACATATACACTCTATCAACAGCAGAAGATCCAGCAGCCATAGAGAAAACAGTACAGCGTAAAAACAAAAATGGGCAAGTCAGGGAAATCAGAGCACCATCTATCATGCCAGAATACAATGACAACATGAAGGGAGTGGACACTGCAGACCAGTTGAGGACACAGTACAGTACATATAGAGCAGCGAAAAAATGGTGGTTGTACCTGTTTTGGTTTTTGTTTGATGTCGCCGCCACCAATGGATTCATACTAATGAGAGAATCAGAACATCATGTCAAGCGGAGCAAGAACAGATGGATAAAAGCACACAGATTAGTTGATTTCAATATGAATCTGGTGAAATTGCTTATTGGAGATTACCGGGAAAATGATCTAGCAGCACTAGCTACAAGCACATGAGGCCACTATCCTAAGAATGGTGAAAAGAGGGGAAGATGTCGACAGTGCAGTAAAGAAAAGCGACGCCGTGAAGTTATGAATATGTGCATTCATTGCAATGTTCATTTATGTGTAGATTGTTTAAAGCCATATCATGTAGATCTTTTGAAGAATCGTTAAATAAATATTTGTGAAATATTTTTTTTACCACGAGTGTTCATAATTCAATGTTTGATAAATGTTTTATTAGTTTTTAAATTTTCAGTTAGAATTCTAAGGAAGAAAGGTAAGTAAAGATCAAGAGAAATATGCCAATATGTGTACAGTATTCTAAGGATGTCAAGTCTACAAAAGAGATGACAAATGTTATTTCAGTGTACATAAATATAATTATATAATGGGTTAATGGTGTTCATAATTCTGTGTGAATTCATAATGGATTGTATGGGATATTCATGGCAAGAGAAGCAAATTGGTAAGTACATCATTTGTTGTCACCTTTATGCATGAGTTATATTTCTGCATGTAGCATGAAATTTATACCATTATGTATGTAATTTTATTGAGAACTGCTGTGTCAAATTTCAGCTTAATTAGATGAATAGAAATAAAGTAATAACCAATTTATTGCAAGTAGGCCCCTCTATAAAAATCTGCAAGCCAAGTGCTGTCAGAAAGCCTCAGGGATACAAGCACTGGTAATGCTAACACTGCTCTAGGTGATCTCTGCAATTATGCTGCAGGGGACTGCCTAGCTATTTGGCTCAGGGGTTAATGTGTTAAAGATACATAAAGGTAATTTTGATGCTTATTTGTCTCTTTCGGCTGAGAGCCGACAGTGTATATCTTGGTGGATATCTAATGTGTACTCCAGTTATAAAGTAGTTTCGCATGGTGAATCACAAGTTATCTTGACCAGTGACAGCTCCCTTGTTGGTTGGGGTGGGGTGGGAGTAAATCATACAACCAAAGCTGAAACAGGTGGTCATTGGGATCATGAGGAACAACTGTATCATATTAACTTTCTGGAACTGAAAGCATGTTTTCTGACATTACAATCTTTCTGTTCCAAAGTGAAGAACACACTTGCACATCTACGTGGATAATTCTGTAGCAGTTTCATGTGTAAAAAATGGGGGGCCGCATTTCTAAACTGCATAAATTATCATGCGATATCTGGCTGTGGTGTACAGTTAGGGGTATATGGTTAAGTGTTTCTCATTTGCCAGGAACACAAAATTGTGATGCAGATAGATTGTCTAGAAAAAAAAATGAGGATTCTGAATGGAAGTTAAGTGCTCCAGTCTTCAATGCGATCTTTAAAGTGTATGGGCACATAGATGTGGATTTATTTGCTTCCAGACTAAATCACCAACTTCCGAGTTACGTTTCATACAGACCTGACCCAAAAGCTATAGCAGTTGATGCTTTTTCTTTAAAATGGAATTACAATCGTCATTATTGTTTTCCAACTTTCAGTATGTTGGGAGCAGTGCTGCAAAAAATGGCCCAAGACGAAGCAGATGTTATTTTGGTGGCACCACTATGGATAATGCAACCCTGGTTTCTGAGTCTCCTGCATGCTGTGGTCAGCCCTTGTTTTATACTGCCACGTCCAAAAGACATCCTACACCTGGCACACAATCCACAACGAAAACACCCCCTCCAAAAATTGAAGATGGGTGTTTTTCACTTATCAGGACAGCAATCAAAAATCAAGGATTATCAGAAAGGGCTGCCTGCCTCATCATCAATTCATGGAGAACATCAACTAAAAAACAGTATTGGGGTCATCTCCAAAAGTGGATGCTATTTTGAAATCAGAGACAGATTAATCCATTTGACCCACCTGTGACTACTGTTATAGAGTTTTTAACAGAATTAGTAGATAGAGGTTTAGGTTATAGTTCTGAAATACAGCTAGATCTGCAATTTCATCATTAGTTAGTCTTACTTCTAAATCCAGACTAAACAAGAATATTTTACTTAAGAGATTTATGAGAGGAGTGTTCATTGCAAAGCCTTCATTGCCAAAATATACTTTTGTGTGGAATGTGCGGCTTGTGTTTAACTATTTTCTCTCTTTACAAGGCAATGATCAATTATCATTACATGACCTTACTATGAAGTTAGTCATGCTGCTTGCTTTGTTGACAGGACAGAGGTGTCAGACGCTTCACCTTATGCAGATCGATGGCATTAAATTTGGTATAAACAGTGTACAAATACACATTCCTTCATTGCTGAAACAATCTAAACCAGGTAAACCTCTGGAGCCTTCTGTTTTTGAATCTTATCCTTTTGACAAAAAATTGTGTGTTTATTCTTGTTTACAGTGTTATCTGCAACGAACCAAGCTTTTGAGAAATTCTGAGACACGCAATCTCCATATAAAAAGGTTGCCAAAAGCACAATATCAAACTGGATAAAGACTGTTATGAGAAAGTCAGGTATTGATACCTCAGTTTTCCAGGCTCATAGCGCAAGGGCTGCATCTGTTTCTGCAGCTTGTGTAAAAGGGGTACAATTGGGTACAATTTTGAAGGCAGCTGGCTGGGCTAGTGCCTGTATTTTCAGGAAATTCTATAAAAAGCCCGTTACAGACCAGACTGAATTCAGTACAAAAGTTTTGTCTGCATCCAGAATTGCATAATGGTAATGTACATCTCAAATTTGGGTTGTCTGGTTTAATATCAACATATAAAATTTTTCCCTTCTTCGGGTTTTAGTTGTTGTTAATCATAAATGGAAGCCTCGCTCTGAAATCTCATGGGATCATGAGGCACAAAAAAAAAAGTAGACATACAAAGCAACTGTAAAATACATTTTCCACATTTAAGCTTGCAAACCACATCTATACTGTCCAGTGATTAAGTAAATATGTATGTCATTAGTTAAACTATAGCTAAATTGTGAGTGGTAAAATGATCAAGTAATATATAATAGATTTTTTGGGAAGGATGTTTATACCGAAAAAAGCATAATCCATATACGGTTACATGTACGGCGTAATTTAGTGGGGAAAAAAAGCATCATGATTACGCCAAAAGCGTAATGGTTCACATGTATGTCAAAGCCAATGCAGGTATAGCAAGTTCGACTGGAGTTTCGTATGATCAATGTAATTGCATGCACTTTACAAAAAAGTGATGTTTATTCTTTTTCATTTTTAACTTATTAAAAATGTTGACATTTTAGTGGAAAATGCACAAATAAATATTTATTGCATCCTTACTAGCTACAACATTTCCTCTGTAAACAACCGATAGACGTTGTGTGTATCCAAAAATTAATTGGTACTTCACAAAACTGAAGTTGGTATCCCTCATTCACTATAGAAAGGATCCATTAATTGTCTGTGATGCTTGACCAGGCCTTGGAAAATGGCCTAGGTGAGCAACTACAGGAATGCCAGGGAGAGGGATGTGTGGCAGGTGAGGGTTCAAAGCCCTAGGGCTGTCACCCACACCTTTTGAAAAAGAAGGTGGCTGTGCAAACTGCCTCCTTCCTTTCCAGGTTCATCTGTAACATCTGTTATTTGGTTTTTGGGAACCAGACTGACAAAAAAGATCAGGCTCATTTTGAAGTTGCATATCTGACTGGGGCTGTTTGCTTGAACAACTTAGCAGATGACACACTTTCTGGCATATTGCGATGGGCCAAGAATGGATATGAAGGATCTATGTTGATGATCCAACAAGTCCTGAGATGCTGCAGAAGGAATGAGGCATCAAAACAGACACTCAGGTTCAAGTGGAGCAGCCCTAAGGCTGTCTTTACTGTAAACTAGAAGTACCTTTGAGGAGTCCAAGGCAACATCACAGCAGATGTGAAGAAGTTCCATTGACAAAGCCATGGAAGCAGACAGAGCATGCCCAGATGTCTTGGCAACAGCTTCTACAATGCGCTAAAAGGCGGTTGGGTTCAAGGATGCTTCCGTCGGCATACTAAAAGACGCAGCTGAGAAGAAATCAGCATGAGAAGCTATGGTGACTACCAGTTAAGACTTTCTGTTCCATAGTTTCAATGTCTTTAACAGGAAGGCGTGCCCAGGCTCCATTTGAAATACCCTCCATGGTCACACTAGCATCAAGTTTGTGAGGTTTCATGGAGCACTTTGGGGAATGTACCCAAAAACTGGCAAAAGAGACCAAAGGCCAAAATGCTGAGGAGAGAATGGTCCAACCTCGACGCTGTCAATTGATATTTTGGTCTGTCAAAAACCTCTCAGCAATTTCCTTGATTGTAAAAGAATAAGGAGAATGGTGTCTGGATGATGTTGAGCTCCCAAGAGTTTGTCCAGTCTGGAAGGGATCTTTTTGGACTGTCCTGTGGGTTTTGAGCACAAGTCAGGGGGTAAGAGGGGATACTTTTTTTGTTATTGCCCTATTGAATGATCATACATCCTCTTTCACATCAAACAGAGATGAAGGAGCAGGCATCACTTGTGCTTCCTCCATGTCAAACTCATTAGAGTCTACATCATCGAGGATACTCTGAGCTGGAGAATGTGTATGAATCACCAAGTCCCTAGGAGGTAAGAGGGTATTGGAATACTCTGTACAACATACTGTACTGCAAGACAGTGAGTAGAGGCTGAAGGAGTGGCAAGGGCTGGAAATGGATGAAAACATCAGTCAGTCCTGGAAGAAGTGACATCTGTAGCCTTCTGAATGGTTTCCACACAATGATGAGGTGATAGTGGGACACAAGGAAAGTGTGAATACCAACTGGATCCCTTATCTTAGCTTGAGCCCTTTGTTTGGACTCCCAATATTCATAATGAGTTTGTATAGGTGGAGAGGTAGGAACCTGGTCACAAACCTATTCCCATACCATGAGGCCTTAGTGTGATGATCAGAGGATACAGAATCATCAATTGATGCATCACTAAGGAAGGTGTGTTGTTTATCCCTTCCCATGGTAGGGTGCAACACACTACCTCTAGGGTGGTAGCAGTGCATCTCCTCCTTGATGGGAGGCAATGACACACTAAGAAAAGAGTGGTGCATCAACTCTTCCAAGGGAGGTAGTGACATGCTATCATATAGGCAGTGCATTTCCTCCACAATCGGAGGCAGTGACACGCAAAGAGGTGAGTGGTACATCTCATCTGTGGAAGGCAGTGCTGTTACTAGGTCAATGAATTTCCTTAATGCAATCTAGCAACATCCTGGGAGGGCTATTCCAGTCAGAAGACCCTTTATTTTCAGTAACAGAGCAGCCAGAAATTTTTTGGGAAGAAGGTGAATGAAGTTTTCTCTTTCTCTGATAAATGCTGCTGGAGTCTGCAAGATTCCAGCTTTCTGCTGACCATGATTTACAAAATGTACAATGGTTTTTCCTTGTACATTTGGAACATTTAATACAGTCTGGATGAGTGTCCCAGGCAAACTTCTTGTGGCCATTCTTTCCCAGACTTTGTTGACAATATTTCTTAATACAGTAAATAAATTAAAATATTTCCAATGTCATGTAGAACTCACCTTGTTTGTATGTAAAGCATATGGAGTACATTACTGTGTACTCTAGAGATATAGTAAACAATAGCATAAATTTACCAATCTTTTTTCTGTGTAAAAAAGAGAATTCTCAGTGTTTTATAAAACTGTTATTCAGAAAATGAAGTATACATACATACATGCATTCATACATACATACATACATACATACATACATACATACATACATACATACACAATGTGACAAAATTCATCACGCTTATTTAAATATCTAGTACAGATACTGTATATAACATAGTACCTGCATAGTCAATCTAAACTGAATAACATCCCTGAATGAGCCAGCCATCATTATTCCTTGCATAAATGACTTAAGAGGTAACCTAAATATAAAATGAAAGTATCCTACCCCAGGCGGCCCTGCAGGTATGCACAAAGTAAACCTAAGTTCATGGAGGAACCAAAATTGAAGGGAAAAGCTTAATTACCACATAAATATTTGGGAATAAAAACGAATGGATAATTCAATGCCATTGGATATAATTATTAAGAGGCCAGCTCACAATTGTGGTTAAACAAAAAAAACCCACTGCAACAAGCAATTATTCTCTGGTGTTTAACACACTTCTTATCACATCGATGTCCTAGCTGTGCTTGTTTTGCACATAATATGGCAAGGCAAAAAGGAGTTGCTTGAGGAATTGTATCATACTGACAAATCTTCACTCTAAGGGAAGATGTAGGAACATCAAATGGATGGTACGTGTACCTTTTCTTTGTCATGTAAAAAGCTATACCATAGTCATGGCTAAGCTATTGCTGCTATTAAAAAAGAACACAATTGTTGCCATTTTGAGCATTCATTTTTTTTTTATCTCAATTTATTTAATATTTAAAGTGGAGATGATACAGAATGTTTATCAATCTCTACTTGACTTTAATACATTAAATACCAGTAAGACAAAAAATAATAGTTTTTGTAAGTAAATGCTGCAATAAAATAACCGATGTTCTCAAAAGAATTCGTGGATTCCAGTGTAAAGCATCTATTGTCTAGCACTTTCAATTTCTTTCAAGAAACTAAATGTCCCCCCCCACAGTAACAAAGCAAGCAATACTGATGGCAGACAATTCTAAGTAATAATAGGCATGTCTGCACAGCTTGCTTGGCACACATACCAATCTTGGTTTAATCATCTTCAATGGCTTCAGAGTCATCCTCCAGAAATAAAATGTGTAATATAAAACAAACAGAACATACTATTACCGACATGTCAACATTCTGAGAAAAGTCATATAAGCCATTTTTGCAGACCCCTTTTCATACAAAATTTGGGATATATTAAATGTATGGTTTGCCTTGCTTAACTTTTATCTCTCAAAATGAATAGTGTACAATTTCTTTCTTATACTGGCCTCAGTATTGCAGTTAGATGTCATATGTCCTTGTAGAACCATGTACAGCATAAATTGCCCACTCTGTGCAACTTTTATAATAATAATAATAATAATAATAATAAACATGGCAAGACAGCCTTCTTAAATAAAACAGATGTGATATAAATAGAACTGCATCATACACTTTGTTCATAAACTATGGAACAAAGCAAAAAACTAATATTTTTCTGAGCTTTTTGTAATAACAACAGTTAAAGTTAAAACTTTCAATGACCTTAATCTTACCTTGAGTTGACTCGAAGTTTTCCCCTTGTTCCACACACTGCTATGAGGATGTCCTCTGGTCTGGATGACTCGTATTGATCTTCAAGAAGTTGCTGCACATGTCGCTGGTACAAGTCAAAGATCCTGGGCTCATTCAGGTTTTCTATGTCTTCTAATTTATGAAGGACTTGTCTGACATCTAGTTTTGATAACCAGTTTAAAACTCGTTCTTCAAGGTTCCTGCACAACTGACTCTCTGACTGTAACACTGGCAATGATAAAGCATTATGAAGATGTGTATAGCATGGACATATCTCGTCTTCTTTACTTGAATAGATTTCATCCTTCAGATGGTATCTAATTCCAGTTTCCAGCCATTCATGAAGTAGTCTGGGATTGTGTAGTAAGCAATCACTGAACTTTGAATCATGCAGAACAGTAATGAAAAGTCCATGAAGATTCTTTTCTTTTGATTGTCCTACAGCTTTTAAAAGTTGTTCCTGACTTTTCTCGTCATGAAAAAGATGTGAATCCAAAAAGAGTTTGTGAAAACTTTTGGAATCATCCTTTGAAAGCTTCGCTGTGATATTTGGTATGAAAGTAACAAGATCTTTCTGCAACTTATCTCTCAAAGAACTGGCAAGACTGTGTTCAACTTTCACTAGCTCCCAAAACTCAACTAAATGTGCGAGCTTTCCCTGGTTTAAATTTTTAGAGATGGAAGCCACAGAACTTGAATGAACAGTGGATAATAATTTTTCTTGTATTCTTTTGCAGATTTCTTCGCTAGGTGAAAATGAGAATTCACAAAAAAAACTATATCCCTGTAGAGCCATAGAAAGAGGGAGATGGCGCAACAATCTCTCAAAAAAGGCAATAACATCAAGTTCTACAGCTGGACCTTTAATTCTGTGTCCTGCAACTTTGAGGATTTCTTTTACAATTCCAAAATTTTTCAGGTCTGTTGAGCAAAGTGAGCCTTGACTGCTAACATGTTCTATAATTTGACTAATGAAATACTTTTCATCACAAAATGGATAAACTTCATAAATGAATAACAATAAGCAATATTCCTGGCCATAAAGAAACCTGCAAAAGTCAACCAGTAAGCGATGCAAATTTGATCGATATAGTTCACTGTAATTACCAGGATTTTCTTCCTTGAACGTCTTAAGAACAGATTGGACCATTTCATTTGTAATGATTTTAGCATCAAGAAACTGCCTGATGTAGCTTTTGTAAATGTTCATCAACATTGTTGTAAAAAGAACTATTGAACTTCTGTTGGAAAATGAGACATAAGGCTTAAGCATTTCCACAAGCCTACATTTCTGGTCAAATGTGCAATTTGGAGGCAAAGACAATCTTTCTAGCTCCAACTGCTTCATACATTCAAACAAATCAGTTCTTTTGCTGATGGTAAAAATATGATGACATTGTGCCAGATACCCTTCCACAGTGAACACACCTAAATCATCCCGATGAACAGTCCATCGCAAATACTTAAGATCACTTTCTGTAGTAGTTGATGACTCCAATAAAGAAAAAAAATAAGGCCTCCTAACTTTGATTTTGTACTTGTATGAAATATGATACTTCAAATTACTTTTTGGAACTTCCACATGTATACTCCAAAGACCATCATGTGCTGGAACAGCCTCCAATCCAATCTGATTCAGCTCCTTGCAGGATGAGGAGATCAATTTAACATAGATAACATTCTCTTTTTCCACTGGCAAATACAAATAGAAGTCAAAACCACACATCTGAAAGAGAACAATATATATATATATATATATATATATATATATATATAGAGAGAGAGAGAGAGAGAGAGAGAGAGAGAGAGAGAGAGAGAGAGGGTAAAACTAATTTAATCTAATACTTCATCATGTTATGGATAGTTTGATTATGTAAAATAATAATAATATTAGTAATAATAATTATAAAGTTTTTTATACAGGGTGATTCATTAGTCAAAGACTATTCTCCCTTGAAGTACAATAATGTGCATTATATGAAAGATAACAAAAATTAACATTAAGACAGAATTTTTTAGCAAAAGAATTAAGATTGAAATTTTCTCTAAATTGTATTAAAAGTAATTTTTCGATGATATTGTATTTTTCTACAAAATATACTGAGATTATTTTTGTCAACATCTGTATTACAACTGCATAACATAGTTCATTTAGCCAAATCATACCACTACAGTACTAAGATCACGGAGAGTTCCAGCTGCAAAGAGCTCTTCGAGATAACTAACAAACTAATGTCAAGGAACAAATGTACACCACTTCCATCAACCTTCTCTCCACTAGACCTACCAGACCAATTTGCAAATTTCTTCGATGACAATGTACAAACCATTAGAGATTCGCTTGACAGCACAATTTCAACTGATTCATCACCATATAGTTATGACGCAGAATTTCAGCGACAACCGTTAGGAGCATTTGAACCTGTTTCTATGGATTTAGTACGGACAATCATGATGAAAAGTGCACCAAAGTCTTGTGAACTTGATCCAATTCCGACATCACTGCTGCTTGAGTGCTTAGACCCAATATTGTGTTATTAATATCTCTCTCTCATAAGGGGAATTCCCATCATTTTTCAAAACTGCCATTGTAAAGCCACTGCTGAAGAAACCAACACTGGACCATAACGATTTAAAGAACTACCACCCAGTTTCTAATCTCCCATTCATATAAAAAATCTTAGAAAAGGTTGTTCTAACTCAACTTGTATCTCATTTGAATTCAAACAGTCTTTTTAGCAATGCACAGTCTGCATATAATAATAATAATAATAATAATAATAATAATAATAATAATAATAATAATAATCATAATGACTTTATTTAAAGAGGGTAACACAATTAGCTAAGAACTAATCTAATTTGAGGCCCTCATGTAAGGAATTTATTTATTTCAGCAGCATCTCAGGAGCCACTGGATATATTGGGTTTGGAAGATGGAAATAGAGTGGGCATTTCTAATCTCAACTGGAATACTATTCCAGAGCAAAGTTCCAGAGTATTGGAAACTTTTTTTGAATAATTCTTTATTTGGTTTGGGAATTTTATACTGTTTGGTAGACATGGATCGCAAGTGGGGTGTATTACCAGGTAGCCTATACTGGAATAGGGATTGTAAATATTCAGGAGCACTATTATTGGATATCATGTACATACATTTGGCTTTTCTTAAACATATTCGGTCTTAAATAGGTAATATTTTTAACTTACCAGCTAAATTTTCCTTGTTTTCTTTCTGGTATGATATTAGCCTAAATGCTCCTCTTTGAAGATTTTCCAATATTGATATGTTTTTATCATTTGAATTACCCCATACTGTATTACAGTAGTCTAAATAGGGTTGTATGTAACTGTTATAAAATAGTTTTCTGTGCCTTTAAGGGAGAAAATGTCTTATCCTACTGAGAAGCCATAAACTTGAATTGACCTTTTTAATGATATGTTTGATATGATCAGTCCATGATAGGTTATTATCTACCAAAACACCAAGTAGTCTGTCATCACAGACCATTTGCAAATTTTTATCCTTCCACGTCAGACATAGTTCATTGCTATCAAGATTTCTCCTTTTTTTCCTTGTTGAGATAAGTAATATTTTAGTTTTACCAGTATTTACTACCATGCCATTGCATCTGCACCAGTTTTCCAGCTTGTTTAATGCATTCTGTAAAGAAATTTCGAGTTCATGCTGTGTTTTGGATGTTTGACAATGTTGTGTCATCTGCATAGAGATCTGTAGATGATATTGAGTCTCTTAGTAAAAGTGGTAGGTTGTTAATAAATAAAATAAATAGTAATGGACCTAGAACTGAGCCTTGTGGTACTCCATATCTAATTGTTTCAGGTTCAGACAGAATGTTATTTATATAAACATGTTGTGTTCTCCCACTTAAGTATGAAGTAAACCATCTAACTGTTTTTTCATCGCATTGGTAGATTTTCAGTTTCTTCAAAAGGATTTCATGATCCACCATGTCAAATGCTTTCCTGAAATCTACAAATACAGATTCTATTATTTTACCTTGGTCATGTGCTTGAAGCCATTTATCAGTTAGGGAGATCAAGGCAGTCTCACATGAATGTTTCTGTCTAAAGCCTGATTGATTAGGGTGTAACAGCAAGTGTTTGGTTAAATATGACATGAATGAGTCATGGACATGTTTTTCAATCAATTTTGACAAGTTTGGTAGTACTGAGATTGGTCGGTAGTTATCAGCATCATTCTTAGATCCAGATTTGTGAAAAGGAGTTACTTTTGCAGTTTTCCATTTTGGGGACAGATGAGGTTGCAATACTTAAATTGATTATGAATGTTATGCTATGTAAAATAGCAGAGGCAGAAGATTTAATGAGTCTTGGACCAATCTGATCAAGTCCTGTAGCTTTCTTGGTATCAAGTTCACTGAGACATTTTTTAACAAAGTTTTTTGATACTGGTGGAATAGAGAAACATACTTAGAGATTTTGCTGCGGCAGAACTTTTTCAGCTCATTAAAGTTGTTTTCTATCACTGGTTCTTTTAACTTTGTGGTAATGTTGGTGAAAAAATCATTGAAAATATTTGCAATGTCAGTTTCATCAGTGACAATGGTGTCATTTACCAGAAGTGAGTGAAATTTACTTGTCTGATTGTTGTGTGTTCCTCCAGAGAGTTCATTGAAGACTTTTCAAATTGAGTTTGTGTTGCTCTTTTTGTTTTCAAGCAATGATTGATAATACAACTTTTTAGCTTTCTTAATCATACTTGTTATTTTATTTCTCCATACTTTATATTTTCCATGATTTCCCCTAGCCTTGAATTGGTCTCGTGTTTTCATAACATCTAGAATTTCAATAATAAGCCAATTAGGTTGGATTTCATTCTTTACTTGATGTACTTTCAGTGGTGCATGCTTAGAGGCTACATCCATAAATAAGTCAGTCCACACTCTCAGAGCTTGATCTGTCATCCAAATTTTGGATCATATTCCATGGAACTTTATATAGGTCATCAAGAAACTGTTCTTCACTAAAATGTTTGAACGATCTGTAAGTGATCGTTTTGTATGTGTTTTTCTTATTTCTCTTGCATTTAACCTTTCTTGTCAAAAAAACTAGGATAGTGGTCACTAAGACCAACATTTGGCACATTAACACAAGCCACATTGTCTGGTAGGTTGGTATAAATGTGATCAATAAGAGTGCTTGATTTTTCTGTTACCCTTGTGGGCTCATTTACCATCTGGACTAGGCCTAATGATTCAATAAATTCCATCCAGTTGTCCCTTATTTGAGTGTTGAGAAGGTCCTTATTTATATCACCAAGTATATATGTTTCTTTCTCCTGTGCAAGAACATTTTCCATTTGTTTAAAAAAATTATCATTCCAGATTGCTTTGGAGGAAGGTGGCCTATAAATGAAACCAATTAGGAATGATTTTGCATTATTTTGAGAAATTTCCACCCAGACACTCTCAATTTCATGTGACTCCAAGTCATGTCGCCTTTCAGCATTTACATCTTCTCTAATGTATACAACAAGACCTCCCCCCGCTGTCTCTCTGTCCCTGCGTAATGGTTTATTGTAGCCTTGACAGTAAAAAAGATTATCATTGTGGTTAGCATTTAATTTAGTTTCAGAGAGTCCTAAAATATGTATATTATTTTCCTTAGAAAAAACAACATTAACTTAATCTGGTCTATTTTTCCCACTATGCCTTGTACATTTAGATGACCTATGTTTAAACCTTTTGAATTTAGTTTCATATCGATTATATGTATGTTATCATGCAGTGGGGCACACATTGAGATTGTCTCCGTACTACTTTTAACATTCTGACATCCTATTTCTATATTTAAATGGTCATATATATTAGCATTTTAAAAGTCACATGCAGACCCTGAAAATCTGTTAGCTTTTGTATTTACAATAGTGTCTAGCGAATAGTTAGAGACAAGAGTGTCACTTGGTACATTTAGCTTTGTTGTTGTAAATGAAGCATTGGCATTCTCCTCTTTGCCAGCTTCCTAGTATGTATAATACAATGCTGTACAGAGACTTTGTTTGTGTCCATATTTATGGCATCTGAAGCACTCAATCTATTTGCCATGAAGGCATACTTGTGTCATGTGCCCAGTTTCTCCACAGTAGAGACAGTACTCTTCATTACAGTGTCTGAAAATGGGGGCAAACATGTTAATATTTCTCAATAGTTGAGAGGTTCCTTTACTGCTAAGATGAATTTTGTCTCTATCGCAGAGTCTTAGGTTGATGTCCTGGTTCTGAAGAAAGAAAGATGTGTATTGTGGAATGTACTGTATGTTGAAGTCTTCACATAGGTCAATAATGAGATCATTGATTACTTTCACCCTTGTGTCCACACGAGGAGGTAGTCCTGATATCATTATTTTACATGAATCTGGGCTGCAATACCTAGCAGCATAGAGTAAACTTTCAAAATCTGTTCTGATTTGATTTAGTGACCTTCCCTCACTGGCATCATTTCCACCTACTAAAATAATAATTTGGTTATATTTGGTAAGGTCAGAATTCATTATTTTGTCTGTGATATTGTTGTATCGCCCTTGCCACAGTACGGAAACTACTCTTCTGAAAGTATTTAGTGACATTCTCTCTGCTTTGGATAGTGGAAAGATTACAATCCTCACTCTCCTGGATTTATCTGCAGCATTTGACACAATAGACCATGATATATTACTTCACCGTCTCCAGCATGTATTTGGCATTCAGAATATAGCCTTACAGTGGTTCAAGTCCTACTCAGTCAACAGGACACAAATTATATCTGCAAATGGAATACAGTCCAGCACAGTTGACGTTTGTTGTGGTGTTCCATAGGGATCTGTTATTGAACCTGTTCTCTTCATTCTGTACACTCAGCCGCTCTGAAGTGTCATAGATCATCACCCAGTGTCGCACCAATTGTATGCTGATGACACCCAAATATACAAGTCTAGCCACCCAAATGAAGTTGATGCTACCATCCATGGAGTAGAGAAGTGCATTTCTGATATGAAATCATGGATGACATGTAACAAGCTGCAGATGTATGATGATAAAACTGAGGCTATTCTGATCACAACACAAAGACTTTCTCATTCACATCCTTTACCTCAGACAATAAATATCAGCAACACCAACATTAAATTCTCACAGTCAGTACAGAACCTAGGCATTACTCTAGACAGTACTCTCACATTGCACCAACATGTCATGAACATATGCAAGGCTGCATATCTTGAATTGAGACGCATCAGTTCCATTCGCAAATATCTTTCAGCTGATGCCACTAAAACACTTGTGTGTTCATTAGTACTTTCAAGACTGGACTATTGTAACTCAATTCTGTCTGGTTCGTCACAATATTTACTCCAGAAACTTCAAAAGTTCAAAACACAGCTGCACGGATCATCTTTAGAGTACCTCGATCAGAGCACACCTCATCACTGATCTGTACCCTACACTAGCTATCAATTTGATACAGAATCAAACACAAAATTTGTTCTCTGTGCTATGTTTCAATGACAGACTCAAGTTCAACATACCTATCCAGCCTCACTGATGTGTATACACCAGCTAGATCCTTACACTCTTCTTCTGATAATCATATACTCATTGTTCCCAAGGTGAAAACAAAGTCATATGGACAACGCTCGTTTGCACACCAGGGCCCAGCGACGTGGAACGAATTGCCCATTGAAATTAGACACAAAGACACAGTGGTCCCTTTTAAGAGTGCTCTTAAGACTCACCTGTTTTGACTGAAGGGACAAACTTTGCGACCTAATCATGTTTTGTTTTCAGCATGTTTTTATGTTTTTCAATTTCATTGTTTTTGTCATTTGTTGTTCTGTAGCGTAGTCATATCATTATTGATGGTGTAAAGCGCTTAGAGCTTCGAAAAATTAGGCGCTATGCAAAGTCCTCATTATTATTATTATTATTATTATTATGCTATTTTATAATAAAAAAAAGTGCTTTACGAGCAAATGCAATATGAACTTAAGGTCACCAATTTAGATTTAGTGGGAAGCTGCTGAACAGTACTGCAAGACAGTGTACAGTGCAATGTACGAGTTAAGCAAGATGATTAACACAGTTTCTGTGGGAAATGTTGAGAGCCTTGTTCTAATTCAAGATGAGCGAAAACAGATTGCATAGAAGAAGAGAGCTGAAAATCACCTGTGTTCGTAAATTTCTTTAAAGAATAGGCACTTTTTCATATTTGACAGTTTAATGGTAATGTTCATATGTTTCCAACATTTTTGTGAGTTTTTTCTATTTTATATTATAATGTAATGGAATGTTTATATGTTTTAAAAAATTTATATTTATTTGTATTCATGGTATGTATTATTTGGAAAGATGAATTTGCTACCAACTTCATGAGCAGCAGCAGGGGCGAATCAGACAACTTTTTAGAGGCGTCAAATTGGCAAACCAAGGCTTCTTCGAAATCGTAAAAAAAGCATCCATTTAGCAAACCAAGGCTTCCTTGAATTGTAAAAAAAAAGACGCCACAGTTGTTGTCGCACCCCCTGCTGCTGCTATGGGTTTAAAAATCCTTGTTGAAATTGTTAGCAATTTTAGCAATTTCAACCGAATATTTTATCAAGTCCGATACAATATCTTGATCTAGGATCATGCAAATTTATCGTTACAAATCCATGTGGAATTGACTAAGTGTGACTAAAGAAATTTCTAAATAGATTATAATCCATATCACCACTGCACCAAGTCTGGTGAATATTTCGAAGCGTATGTGTATCAACTCCATTGAATACTGCAAGAATATTACAGTTATCTCTGATCACTTTTGGTATTTGTGTATACTTCTGAGTAACATATATCACATCAGTATTTTTATGCCTACCTCTGGAAAATATTCTGGCAGGGTTTGCTTGTCTATCTAACATCACATCATCATATACGACTAAATTGTTAATACTTTTATCAAGAGAATCAACACTCGGAGCATCCTCGATATCGTTTATAAATTCAATAATACCTTCACCGGTGATTTCTGCTGCCTTTTAGTTGTAATCCTTTAACACTTCGTAGCATTGCTGATCATCTACACTTGGGGCTATTAAATACAACTTATCCCATTTCATCCATCTCATTATCAAATGAAGTAGCAGTTGCGTCTTACCACTTCCAGATGGTCCGATTATAATCATGCGAATAGAATTTGGTAGCGCTGCATGATGCTTAACTAGTTCTCTTGTTTTTGTCGCCGAAAAATCAATTACATTCATGTTATTATAAATATATTATGGATCTATATTGTGTGAAATGTAAGAAGCGTACTAGCACAAACGACTTGACGACGGTTACAACTAAAATAACAGATCAGCACTAGCTGGTAGGTGTGTAGAATGTGGTACAAAGAAATTTAGATTTGTTTCTATGAAATCTGCAGATAATTTAAAAAAAAAAATGAGGAGGTGATATTGCAGCCAAGTTAGTAAAATTACCGGGAACACCATGGGCAAAGTATCCAGGAGAAAAACACCTTCCAGGGTATAGTTATTGTGGATCTGGGACAAGACTTGATATCAGACTCGATGATCAAAACCAACCCCGACCCGGTGAAAACCCAATAAACGCCATTGATAAGGCGTGTCATGCTCATGATATTGCTTATAAAAGCAGTAATCTGCAAAACAGACATATTGCAGATGTAAAATTGATTCATGCGTTGAATTCTATCACTGATAAATCCTTCAAAGAAAAATTGGTTTCATGGTTGATAAAATCGGCGATGAAAGGTAAATTGATGTTGGGTGCTGGCAATTAATAACATCATGGAATCTCTTTATTATTCTCCACGAGGATACTGGAGGGGTAAATCAGCAATCAATAAACTCGCTAGTGCCGCAAAGGTGAAAAATACCACTGCAGCGGATTGGTTGTCCAAACAGGCAATATGGCAAATTTATCTACCACCACCTAAACAAATTAACTACTTGCATTTTCATGTCAGCTCACCTAATGAGGTTCATCAAGCTGATATATAAATTCTGCCGCATGATGGTTTTTACAAGTATGCGCTAACCGTAGTTGATGTTGCGAGTCGATACAAACAAGCAGTACCTCTAAAGACAAAATCATCAACTGAGGTGGCTTCTGCGCTTGAAAGGATTTATCGAAGGGGTCCTCTGCATTGGCCAAATCTATTACAAGTTGATCCTGGAAAGGAATTTCAGGGTGCAGTGTTATCAACAATGAGGCATCATAATGTCACCATCAGACGAGGACATACTGCATTACATCGCGATCAGGCAATTGTTGAACGATTTAATCGAACGCTTGCTGAGCGGTTATTTGGATATCAATAAGCAAAGGAATTTATTCAGGATAAACGATCTCGTGAATGGGTCAAGAGATTACCAGGTGTGATTACCGCGCTAAATAATGAGATACTCGAACAATCAACATGAAACCTAACAACGCGATTAAAAAGAAGTATATACCTGTAAAACCGAAAAATGATTTTTCAAAATAACCAATACTCGGTAATGTCACTGTTAGATATTTATATGAACCAGGAGAGCTCAAAGGTGGTAAAAAAAGGGCTACTGATCCTATTTGGAGTGTTACCACCCATAAAATATCTAGTATAACACGATCTACGGGTAGACCAGCAATCTATAGATTGGATTCAACTGCTCCTCAGCGAGGATTTACTCGTGAACAACTAGAAGTAATACCCGAGGATACTCAATTACCGCCGCGTGGTCTTAACTAGCACCTCTGCGTCATTTAAACTCAAGACAAGTCAGCTTCATATTATCTCTGGTATGACCAATACTGCTATTTTCTCGGTCTACGGTAAATTGTCGAGAGTCCTTATTCAACCAACACCAACGCATTATACAATTACAGTGATTATTCTGTTGTTTTTTTCAGTGTAATTATTAATTCAGCATCAATATCAAATTCTCTGTTATTTTTTTGGTCTTGTTGTTTATAAGCAAAGAGTTTTTTTCTGATTATATCATCGTTGACAATATCACTTATTGTAGTGTCATTATAGTCTAAGACAACTCTTCGAAGTTGATTTATTCTTCGCACTATGGACACCGCAAGATAAACTAAATTCGACCACTCAATGTGATTATCTATAATCCAAACAATTGTATCAGATATAGTCAATCCCTGTGAAGAATGTATCGTTGCTGCGTAACCTAGCGTCCATGGGGATTTATCAGCGCGTATGCATCTTCGACGACATTGATATCAACCAGCACAATATCATTTAATACAAGAATTTGCTTTTCATTTTGTCCTGGAATATCAACTTCAATATTTTGTCTTCGTGTATCCTTGGGTCTATAACACAGTGGCACTGGAAGTGTTGCAAATTTTTCTTTATGTAATTCAAATAACTTCATCTGAAGTGTGTCTATATTTTTCTACTTTCTATCAAATCGTTTGGTCTTCTTGCTTCCCAGAAATCATTTAATGGTGTTTCCGAAATTATTTCACGTGCTATTTCACATTGGATTCTATTCGGTTGTAATCTAATTAATTTCTTGAACTCGCGCAATTGTTCATCAAGTGCTCTATGATCAGTATTAATTTCTTCATAATAGTCTACAAAATTCTTCAGCCAATCATGTGGACACAAACCGACAAATGGTGGTGGTTGACCATGATCGCCACACATGACTTGCAAGTCTATGGGTCGGTGTTAGCACTATCATGTTTGATTTGGAAACGCTAGCGTTTCTACGAAATAATTCAATCGCACGAGTCGTCTTTCCTGACCCACCACAGCCGTTTAAATAAACTGTTTTATATCTACATATTGGATCAGATATTGATGGTGCATTAGATAGTTCTGATATCTGATTATTTTTCAAATATTTATCTTCAATCGTAACATCTGCTGATTTGGAATATCACACGGTATTTCCTTTTTAATTCTCCATGATCCCCAACTCTCGTCTGAATTAGTGAATTCGGCCATTGCTTCGCTGTGTTTTATGTTTATATAAAATGAATCAGTGGCTACTATAACTGCGGTGTCAGGAAATCTATTTATCATTGAAAATAAATTAATAGAAGCATAAGCTAGTATAGATGCCCTTAAATGTGCTTACTGAAAATTTTTTCCATCGTTGTAAATAACAATTGTACCCAATTTGGTTCCATCGGACAAGAAGGCGTCTTTACGATCGACGTATATACCCCTAGATGTTACATCTGCGATTATAAAGTCGTATTCAGGATCATCTATAATCAACTGTGAAGAATATCGGTTATTGTCGTATTTTTTTCCACCCTGAGTGAATTTACCAATTATTCTTCTACCAAGATCTTTTGCTTGTCTATTTCTAACTTCAAAGATTTCTTTGGACCGTTTCACAATATATTGTTCGTCGAGATCGTGGAATTGTTTTCTATAGTCGCTGATTATACTATCTAGACTATCAGGTTGTGGTAACCAGACCTCAGTCTGCGCTCGATATGATATAATTGCTTCACTGACAATCAGCGATATCAGCATTTTAGAATCAATCATACATCGTAATAACACTATTGGCATCCAGTGTTTTTCAGAGATGTGTCTACCAAACCAAACATAACAGCATGGATGAAGTCCTGTAGTCAATTCAAATGATACCACACGAGTAAATCCAGTTAAATCAAAATCTGGCAGTGGTCCATTAATCGCAACACGAGTCATTTCATGTGTGTGATGTCCAAATCGTTTAAAGTACTTAGCACATTCTCCAGATTCGAGAAAACTATCAGGATAACACGCAACTATATCAACCGAAATTATGTTTTCAGGGTCGTATTTTGTATTCCATACTCCATGGTTATATTCAACGCAGCTTGATTTGATATCTGATAGAAATTCAGCTCTTGTTGGTTTCCACGTGTTTTTCTTTCTCGCAAAATGAGCAGCAACCGACGGAATTGTAAAACAGTTTGTTAATAATTGTTCGTCGTGTTCTGTTGAAAAACTGCTAGCTAGTTTTTTTGTTTCATTGTGCAGGGTTTCAGTACAGTATAATTCGCCATTGGGTCTTACAAACTGATCAAATTTACCCTCTTCGTCTTCAAAACTGTGAAGTAACCACACTGACACAGGATCGTATTTACTTGACTGAGAAATAAAATCAAATAAATATCCCGTGTAATATTTTACGGTTCTATCCCACGGAAATATTGTTACTGCAGGTGTCCACGCGTGTTCATTATGGTCAACAATTTTGATTGGAGCTCCTTATGGTTATTGGAAATCTTGATGATGTTTCTAATTTGGTTATATCTTGAATCGTTGCTCCGTTTTTCCTAACTGTTAATTCCCATTTGTTTATTTTTTTACATCTTAGATCAGTCAATTTGTTTCCACGCAACGCATTTGTGAAGTGTTCTATTATTCATTCTGCTACACAATTTATCCTTGACAGTTTCAATGGTTTTAATTTTTCAATACAGTAGTCCCCCTCTTGTACGGCCCCCCTGACCAGCGGCCACCCGCTCCAAACGGCCAGAATTCATTGGCACCGACGAGTTTCTGTTCAAAAGTACCCCTCACGAGAGGCCACCCGGCTAACGCGACCAGCGGCCAGCATTTTTGTGCAATAATATAAAATTTTCCCCCTCACGAGCGGCCGCATTTTATTTTTAAATGTATCCAGAACCAATAACTAATTCAAATCTTGACGTAAGGTAAGTAATTTTGATTATCTCTATCGTAGATACACCTCTCCGAGTGTCAAGTCGCCGTTAAAAGTGTCGACGAAAGATTTAAAGTATATCGTTATCTATGAAAGTCGATGTTTACAGGAAATGGGCTCAATAATGTTTTGATAGAGTTTGGGGTTTAACACCTATGTTGAGTTCTTCTCGTTTGACGATTATAACCAGACGTATTTGTTATAATCATAATAACAAGGTCAGCATAGGCTAAAAATAGATTTTGTACATTGGCACACAGAGAACCTTAAAAAAGACAATAGGGTACAAGACAAAGACCGGAAAAATTACGTGACCAAACAATATGGCTTCCTTTACGAAGGCTGCATTTCGTAGACTCGACACAAGTTTTGTCTGCATAATTAAATCGCATACAGTCAGCAATAACCGAATAAATCATTACCAAACACTAAAATGCCATCACGTTAACGGATACATTATTTTCGAAGAAAGTCGGTTACTCTACTCGACGACATCCGGGGGGGGGGGGATATATGCCGTATGTACAAAAGATTCGTAAAAACAAGTTTACGTTGAAATAATTTGAATAAACAAAGTAATAACCGATAAGAAGGTTATTCAGCAGCAGTGGGAAAATGGACCAAATGGAAATATAATTATGTATGTACCAAGATGTAAATGACGTTTTTGAATCCATTTGCAATGTGCATGACAACAATACCCGCTCGCATATCAAACTTACGCCAAGAAAGCAAAAATAGTAACGTATATTCAGTTGAAATAAATTTGTTATTATGACAAAAAAAACTTGTATTGATTAATGTTTCATTTAAACTAAAATATTTAATATTTTGAAGTATGTAGCTTTCTTACTACGTACATTACATTAGTCCTACTTACATTGTAGGACTAACATTACATATACATGTACTTCACATAATAAATTTAGCCCCCCTCTGGAACGGCCACCCGCCTTATAAGGCCACTTTCCCGGTGCAACAGGGGTGGCCGTATAAGAGGGGGACTACTGTACTCGGTTTATCATTTAAAGAATATATTCCATAAATAACTGCTGTTACAGGATAGGATCTTTCATAGTATGGTTTGTCAATCCCAGTCAGCAATACTGGTTTGGAATCATGATTCAAAGTGATAGTTCTTTTATCTTTCAAGATTGGTTCAAATTTGTCTCGAATAATCCAATTTCCCGTTTCTGAATGGATAATAAATTTCACTCTAAAAAAATACTTTTTCTTGTCAAGATGTGAGATTATCGTGGCTGCTCTTTCGTCGTTCATGGTAGCATCAACGTCACCATCGATTCAAAATATCGACCAACAGTGAGATGCTCCATCGCGCTTGAATTCATTAAAACAATCGCGGATTTTACCTATCATGCTTCTATCACTTATTAGACCCTTTGGTATATCTACGGAGACTCTATAGAGATTGAATTTAACATTTTTCAAAGCTTTAATTTTCGATAAACTCTCGAACTCGAACTCCTCCATATTATAATTAAAAAAAAGTATTTAAATAAAGAATTTTTTATATAATGAACCATTGCAAATGGCTTATGATAGGATCAGTAACAGCATATAACAAATCATGTAGAAGGGAATTCTGTGGATATCATTTACAAAGTGTTCGTAACGGGAGTTATGGGCCCTTACCTTGCATACGATGTGGTGTCGGTGTGAGAGGAAAATCGCAGTTGTGTCTTAGTTGTGGTGGTAAGCGATATACAGAGTTGAAGTGCTATTATGATAAACAAATCAAAGATTCCATCAATGACTGACAAAATCATAAGAACACCTCAAGATTATATTCATAGATTCCAAAGTAATAATTTAACCAAACAATGAATTAGACAAATAGTATTATATATAAATGAACCAAGAATTACAGCCACATCCCGTGATTGCCAATTATGAGGCATCTCGTGACGGTATTGTCAGAAACCGCAGACTGAAGAATCCAGTTGGTACTGACAATGATGGTCTGGGGTATTTGAAGTTTACTGTTGGAAAGAAGAAATATTATTGTCATCGATTTGTGTTAGAGGTATTTAATGGATTGATCGAAGATGGTCTTGTTATTGATCATATTGATTCCAATCCTCAGAATAATTCTTTGAATAATTTACAAGCTATTTCTCAGAGTGAGAATACTAAATGAGGTGAGACTGGAAAAAACTCAAAAAATGCCAGGCCTATAAAATCATTTCATATAAAAACTAATGAGGAAAAAGAATTTAAATCAATATGTGAAGCTGGTATATATTTTGATATTTGTAGAGCCTCAGTACGATATGTTGCAGAAAGGGTATATCTATCTTCTCTTTCGAAGCGTTTTAAAAATAGAATTCAATTTGCATATATTTGAGAATACCAAAGGGAGATAACTCGTGCAGGTATGTGTATGGCTTATGAAAGAGTTACCCTCAATGGGTTTTTCCAATTAAATTCCATTGGTTGGTTTTAACTGTCATGATTCTCAAAGGAGATATAATCAATTGGGAAAATTATCTGTAAGAAAACGAATCAAATACATAGTATTACAAACAGTTTTATGTTTTTTTCAAGTATTCGGTTTTCTTTACAGAATAACTATGACTGATACACATATATCGTATTCAAAAGCACATACCTGTAAATATCGAATATAGTATATTCGTAACGCGTTGCCCATGGTTCGATTCTCGTAACAGACATATTGTCGACGGTACCGATTTGGAGGTTTTTCCTATATAATTGAGGGCGCCAGTCCAAAGGTACTTCGTGTACACCTCCCGTCACGTCAAATTCGTGACGGTGTGATTTTATACACCGCTGGGAAATTAATTCTTGGGGGAAGGTGTACAAAATACATAGACAGTCTTCTGAATATTCTAACATTTTGTTTCGCTTAGAAACTTCACTGGAGATATGTCTATGGGCGCCCCAAAATAAATAATAGCATGGATACAAAAGCTCTATGTCACACACTAGGGTAACCCCCACAGGATAATTCAGAATGAATTAAAAGAAACGGTCATAGGGTCCAAGAGAGAAAGAAGAGAGAAAATCTCAAAGAAAAAGAACCCTATGAAAGACAAAGGCCAAATAAGGGACCCAGTGTGAATGATAATCGCTCATCATCGCTATTTTTGTTTTGAAAAATATATCAATATCAATTTTTCAAATTAGAAATATATATTATTAGATATAAATGAATTCTGAAAATATCAATGAGATCATAACTGAGATTTCAAATATAAAAAATCAAGGAATTCAATTATCAGATAAATTAAATTGTGATCAGATTCTTTCTGATTTTCAAAATATTGAATACAGCGCTATGAATAATAAATATGTTACCAAAACGATACGCCTTTATAAAGAAAATACAGAATGCTATTCGCGACTCCCTTGTATTCTGTAACGACGTCAATAAGTTTGTCCTGTTATTAACTGTTGTTGAAAAAATCAGAAAAGAATTGGGGCAGCAATATGAAATCAAACGTACAATTAATTTGAGGGTTATAACAATAAGGGATATTATCCGCCAAACTGAAAATTCCCCCTTGGTTACCTCAACAGAATAAATTCTGCTTCTTAATGTAAATAACGGTGGGTGAGAGAGTGTCTACGGATTTTAATTTATTTTATTAAAATGTTGAAATATAATTTTTTTAAATTGATTTTTAGTTATTTGACTCATTTTTAGTCATTTTTATTATTATTGAATTTTAGTTATTTTTAGTAATTTTTGGTCATTTTTCTCCCGACTTATAAAAGAAAAATCAAGTAAAGTAGTCAAATTTGCATGGGATTTCTCGTAGAGATTTCTCATTCAAAATTATTTTTGCTGTCTCATTATTATTATGCCTCATGAATCACTTAGAGAATTTCTTGAAAATCGATCAATATGGTAACTTCGTCACTGCATTTAGATCGTACATTAATTGAAAATTGCAAAGCAATTTTAATAATGGTAAATGAAGCACTAACAACTAGATTACCGCAATTAAGAAATTTATACCAATCTGTGATTCTGTTAGATACAAATTGCAAGCTAGACAGAGTTTACAGACTGGTTTTATAACAGGATCTGAAGAATTGTTTAAACCAATAACCACGGCAACAAAAGATGTAAAATCAGCCACTGAAAGAGCAATATCAGCCACTGAAAGAGCAATATACGGAGAAATCCCCAAGGAAGGGAAAAGGAAAGAAACGCCTCTTCTTCCTGTACTTGAAAAAATAGCAAAAAAATCAAAACAAACAAAAAAATCTTTAAAAACACTTCCTGGTGATATAATAGCTGCTGCACGACTTCGAGAACAACAAGAACGACAACTTCAAGAAGAAGTTGAACGACTAGATGATATTGATATTAGCTCCCCACCACCTAAATCACCTGAACAACAAGGTGCTACTGCAAGAAAAGACTATTCACTTGAAATAATATTTACGGCTGATGCGTTAAATAGAATTAGAGAAATCAAAACTGACTCTGAATTAGCTAATTTTGCTAGAGAAAATTTTAAAAGGGGGGTAAGGAAACAATATATAAATGATGAATTTTTTGGTGAATTTGACGACGCTATAAAAGACAGAGACACCTGGGCAAATAAAGTATTTTTAGCAAACCGTGGTGAAACTAAAATCACAAAAAGGATACATGATGATTTTAATAATTTTATGGCTATGGTAAAAAATGTCACACAACCACCACCAATATACACAGCAGACCCAATCCCAGGTGATATAGAAATAATGGCAGAAGCTGATTCTGAAAAAGGTACAACTAAAAAAACAAAAGGAAAGGGATTTTCTCAGAGTGGAATTTCAGGTAGTGGTTTAATTCGTTGTCCTGGTAATATTCTCAGCGATATAGCACGATTAGAAGTTCCATAGGAGGAAAACGAGCTGGAAATAACTCACAGGAAATAATTAATGAAGCAGTTGATACCTGTATGCGGTTATTTCAAGGCGGCATCATGGATATCAAAACATATCGAGATTTCATTGATGAGCTAGCAGAAAACCCAAAGAATTGGAAATTCGAAGAATTTCACGGTTATCATAGTGACTAATCACCGAAATTGCTAGCAATGAAAATCCGTAGGATTTTGCGATTACATAAATATCATTTAAATAGGATGATCATACACTACAACCATGATAAACCAACCAGCGTCTATGTAGTAAATTCATGATTGCCTGTTTATAGAGCGTGCTATGGTGATGGTCTCGGCAATACCATTGCAGGGTTATTTGCAAGAATGGCTCCAAAAATAGCACCATTAGCAAAACAATTATCAATGAAAGCTATTGATGTTATTCGTGATAAAGGTATTAGTGCTGTTGGAGATGTTGCCAGGAAAGCATTTTCCGCCGCGAAGGATAAACTAATGTCGCTAGGTCGACAAAAAAAGAAACCACTGATGAAGTCATCGCTGCCATCTATGGAAGTGATGCCTGCAAGTATTAGCAAAATAATAAATAGTGCCGTGGATCAAAAATTAGCATCGTTGGCGACTTCGTCGTTGGCCAATGATGCATATGAGGCACAGAAAAACAATACTGCAAACATGATAGCGGGAAGCGGCTTGAAACCATGACGAAAACCATGAGCAAAATCATGATTTAGTTAGAGGAATATATAATAAAATGTTCAAATTGTCTCCTGACCCAGCGTTTGATATGGACGCTGTGCGCAAGAATGATTCTGTACGCGATTATCAATATTATTCCAATCATGCAGTCCAACCGGATATTCGATCAAGAATTGAACTTCAGGTCCATGATACCAGTAAATACTTTTTGCCTTGTGAAGCATTTATCAAAGTAGAAGGAGAACTTGTAACAAATGATGCCGTTCATGATAATCCACCATATGACAATAACCCAACTATCCGAGTTGGTTTTGTTAATAATGGTATCATGGCGCTATTTGAGAGTGCTAGATATATGATTGATGGAAGAGAAATTGAATCTATAGAGCATGATGTTGATGTTGCCACAACAATAGTGGGGTTAGCAAGATATTCTGATGATTATACAAGATCGGCGGGTTTATCTATGATGTTTTCTAAGGATATTACTGATCACGCTGAACACGTCCAGTATTCTAGAGTAAAGGCAGCATTAGCTGCTGCAGTTGATCCTGCACCAGAAGGATATGTAAGATCGCCTGGTACTTTTGATGTCATAAATAATATTACTAATTACAACTTAGGATTTGCAACACGTGTAGCAACGTTAGGGGGAAAGCGTCGACAATTTTCATGCATGATTCCACTGCATCATATTTTCGGATTCTGTAGAAATGTTAGAAAAGTTATCTATGCAGTGAAGCATACAGTAGCACTCGTGCGAAAGGGTAATGATAATGATGCAATCTGGCGCGGTGCTGGTGTTGCTGATGGTAAAGTTATTTTAACAAAACTATCATTGTGGATGCCAGAAATGACTCCATCAATCGCAACAGAAGAGCCATTACTATCATTTATGGATCATGGAGGAAAATCATTGCTAAGTTGGCTAACAACAACAACAACGGATATTACATAGCATAATATTGATGGTACATTTACATGGCACCTGGCATCAAAACAAGGTGTTTCAGCACCACGTCATATATTTATTGCGTTACAGAATAATGTGTGAGTTGGTGATCAAGAACGAAGTCATATGATATTTGATCAGATAGGTGTTAATGAAGTATCATTGAGAATAAATGGACAGCAGGAACCATCCGAGGATATACAACTTGATTACACCACTAACCATATTGCACGCGTGTATCATCGTCTATTGTCATATATGGGACGCGATCAAAATGTCGATACTGGTTTGCAAATATCACAATTGGATTTTAAAAGTCAATATCTAATTTATTACTTTTCACTGGAACATCTTGATTTAACAAGACAATCTGTCGTTGATATACACTTTAGAGCTCGTGTAGCCCGTCCTGGTGGTATTGCTAATTATAGAGCGGTTGCTGTCATTCTCAGCGACAAATCAATGCTACTCAAAGGTGTTGGTGGACGAATGAGAGTAATTGATGCACCAGTGGAAAATATGTAATGTAACAATTAGATCAATCTGTTATTAATATAATGTCATATAGTCATATTAGTGTTGCCCTGACCAATGGTCAGGTAAAGAAATTGCAATCAGAATCGGCTATAAAATGTGGAACCACGATAACGCTGAAACACAATCAGATGTCTGGTGGTCAGAATTAGGGATGTTAATATAGTTTTTTTCCAAAACCGATTATCGTTTGTAGAAATCCGATTTTAAACCGATTATTGTTTTTTGTCCTACTTTGAAATTACGAGAAATATATTCTTATAATGCAAGTTAGTGAATGCCTCTTGCGAATAAAAGATATTCATTACATACCATAACGTATAGACGCACATCATCTGATGGCATGGAGGACGATATTGTGGCTCCACCAAAGCCATCAAATCACGGAAGGAATTGGATTCAACAATCGAAATTGGTAGCATGTTTTCAGCGACAAACTTAGCTACAGCAGCAGTAACTTTTTCTTGATGACTATCAGGACAGTTTCTTTGTGTTCCAATAAATGTTGTTAATCGCGGCTGAACATTTGAAGGAGCCGCAATTCCGGGATGTTTGCTACGCAAATGTGCATGCAATCCAGTAGTAGTACCACCGCTCCGACTTATTTGTTGTGAACATAGTTTACAGCGAGCCATGCTTGATGAAATTTTTTCAAAGTTTTCCCATACATCAGATTTATTTATACGACCAGCCATATTTGTAAACTTGAAAAGACACAACCAGCAGAGACCAGTCCTCAACAACAGAGACTGTAGCAATTAACAGTCTACTGTTGTCAATTTCGGACATCAAAGAACTTAGCGACTGGTCGGTTGACTAACTATTGACATCCTTCAACAATAAATGTATTCATTTACAAACATGCTCCATGGAGCGCTCACAAATTTTAAACAAACACACATTCTTATCTGCTGGCCATATTGTATTAAAATGTAAACACTAAACAAATGCATGAATAAATTTTTTTCTGGCATTTTTTAAAATTTTCACTACAAAAATGGTAAAAAATATTGAATTCGATTATCAATTTGTAAAAACAAAAACCGATAATCATTTTCAAAACCGATAATCGGATTTCCGATTTTCTTTTAACAACCCTAGTCAGAATAAATTGTCGCTTACGACTCGTCAAATAAAACCTTTTAATGATCCTTTCAAAGATAAAAAAGGTGTTCAGATCACTCTCTCTGCAGCTGCGATCAAAAACATGATAAAATCAGGTGGTATATTTCCACTGTTAGCTGCGTTACCAGCGTTGATTGTGACAGCAGCCCCAGTGGTAGCTAAAGCAGCAGCCTTAGGAGTCGTTGGTACCACAGCAGGGATGGCACTAAAGAAAGCAACTGGACAGGGATACAAAAAAAAGGGAAAGGGTCTAAGACTACCAGGAACCCCGTATTCATGGTACAAAGGAAGCGGCCTGAGAATCCCAGGAACAGTTTATTAACACCATTGTCAAATTTTGATTTACTCGGCGCTGCTAAAAATCTAGCGATAAAAAACTTTAGAGGTGTCTTTATGAAAGATCAGTTGCCGGCACAACCAAAAAACGTTGAAACCGGTATCATTAATCTCTATAACAGCACCGGACCTGGAACCCACTGGGTTGCATACGTGATTGATCCGCGTGTAATCGTTTATTTCGATTCATATGGGTTAGCGCCGCCTAAAGAATTTATGCGTTATATAAACCACTTAAACACTTTTCATAAAATGAAGACTTGGTATTCTACGCTACCAACACAACAAATGAATGACCCACCAATATGCGGCATAGAAGTATTAAATGTCCTTGATGCCATTTCATCATCGAGAAAGGCACCTCATCGGATCGTGAATGAATATACTAGTAGTCGCTTTTTAGAGAGAGAAAGTTATTAGAAAATCAAAGATTTTTAAAATAACATGGCTGATATTTGGGGACGATCTTTATCAATGTTGAAAAAAAACCACCATGGAAATATCTGCAACCGGTGATATAAAAAAAATAATCGAAGATGAAATAGCTGAGATGTTGAACTTAGCAAGTGTTGATCCCAATGAAAATGTTGTATTTCAAGATCATCAGGGTAAATTGAAAACGAGTAATGTTTCCCTTGATGATATATTAGTTAAACAACGCAACGCAGTAGCAGATACTATCGCGTTGTTTTCCAATCAGGGTAAACTCAAACCAGGCGCATTTGTTTCAACAATCACAGATAAAATATTAACACTCGATAACAATTATATATCCTCGGCGAATGCATTGAAATCACTCAATGATAAGTATGATGAACATATAAATACATTTAATAAATTTACTGAATTACAAAGAAGTATAATTAACAATATTGACAAACCTATGCTAGAATTTTTTGGTAATCCTCCAGTGACCACACCGAAGCTCACAGAGATAAAAACTTCTATGTTGGAACTAGCAACACTTGAATCCAAATATATAGATCACGTTGAAAAGTTTTCATTATTTTGTAAAAATATCATTGATAAATTTTTTACAACCCCGCTGGATAAAATTGACATAAAACTCCCTGATATTAAAAAATCCATCAAAGATATGAAAAACTTCATCGAGGCAATCAAAGATGATTTACCGAGGATGATAGCAATCATTGAAAAAATAAAAATCCCTCATGAACAAATAAATATCATAAATAACATTGTACGCGATCCAACACGGATCATTTACGTGGACACCTACAAACAATAAGTATCACTGCAACCGTCAAGGGTATTTATCGATTAACACTAGTGTCGCCGACTCAATTTAATATTTCATCACAGAGTTCATCTGGGGTCAACAATACGATATCAACGATCATCGACAAGGATACAACTGAACGATTCACAATAGCATCCACTGATAATAATTTGGCTAGGGTTTCAGTAACATGGTATGTGGAATTCATAGCGGATTTAAGTAAATAACTAAACCGCTAACAGTTTCAATTGAATTATGTTGTAATAAATAAAATGTCAACACAGCAATACCGCTATGATACCGTCAAAGAATTTCAAACTAAACTCAAAACACTCAGTGAGGGGTTTCAAATAAAAATAAAAAAATACCGACAAAGAATCACCGCAGTTGATGTTACTGTGTACTCGGTGAGTGGTGTAATCACCGCAGCTGGTATTATACTCTTCTTCGGTGACAATGATTGCTCCGATAGCTGTTCCAATTTGTATATCAGCGGCGACAACAATCGTGGGAATAATTTCGATTATAACAAAAAAAATATCATCATGCAGCCAACGCAAACTACAAGATTACATAGTTAGGTTCCATATTGTGTCAACCGCGTACTCACAATTATCCTCGATGATATCGTCACTCGATGACACATTAATATCAGATAGTGAGTTCTCAGCGATGGTACTTATTTATGATTCCGTGATGTCAAAATTAGAGCAACAACATGAGTATAATAACAATGACAACACCGCAAGAACTACTTCAACATAGCGGAAAATACCACACCGTTGAAAACCAGCATGATCTCAATAACATCAACGAATCCTGAATTCAGTGTGAGTTTCCCTACTCCGATTCCCGTGAAGGAGATAGCGTTAGCAAAATTACGAGTGTATCACAGTTGGCCTAATATTAGGTCAGTAGCATTTGGCGGTCAACAACTGAATAATTCCTTGGTGTTTGCGAATAAGAATAGAGAAGACGGGACTCCAGACTGGAACGTTGTTTTGATACCATTTGGGTCCTACCAAATCGAACAAATCAATAATGAATTACAACATAGAATAAAATCAATTACTGGAAAAGAAGAATCGAAAATCGCTATAACAGTTCATGAGCCAACGTTATCATCCGCAATTGAGATAAACTCACCTAGTTATGTTGTAGATATCTATCAAAGCTCAATCAGAACAATACTAGGATGGCCTGAAATACCACCTTGAGGCATCTTATCAAATACCCGAACCCAAAAATTCTTATTATGTCACGGATATACAATCATATCATGAAATCACCCCATCATATCAAGAATATTTACCTTATATAAAAAATACAAAATTAACCAATAGATTTACATTTATCGATAACAATACCATGCAATGGTATTTTGTTTTTGAGAAAACTCCTGATTCATCCATTACAATTACATTTACGTTAACTAACATCATTGATTATTTGAAAGAGATTAGTCAATTACATAAAACACAACCAGAACGACTATGACAGAGCTTCCAAGAGCATCTCTCTTATATAACAAGGCCACGTGACGGGATCATAAAACACATCAGGATATTAAATCAGCTTGTATCCGATATGGAATATATCAACAAACGAATAATTCAAGTAATAATTAATGATAAGAACGGAGATAAACAAATATTCCTAATTGGTTACAAAATAACAGAGGCCGATTTACCCGATTTCAAGTTTCCTGGGTATAACGCAAATGAACTAAAAAAATCTGTTAATGATCTTATTCAAGAAAACTTTTCTCTGATACTCGCCAAATGGAAACAACAAACAACAATCCTCAAACATAATAATGAATCAGACGGCGGTGGTAGACATGTCGCTCCTCAAAACATTAATATTTCCTCGGTGATAGCATTGAATTTAGTATGTGATGTTATCGAAGGGAGTTATCAAATAATTCTCGAGCGATCAAATCAAACCCAGCAGGGATACATTTTATATTCATTTGCACCAACAGCTCCTCTAGGGTTTCTAATAATTGAGTCCCCAATTAATCCAGTCTATATGCGATGTCATAATGATTCACTAACTAGAATTAATTTGAAACTCACTGACCAGTCCAATAATCTAATTGATTTACAAGAAGAGGTTTTACAAATTAGTCTGTTTGTGAAATCTTAAATGATTTTCATCGTAAATTGTTAGTGTTAACCCCATAGCAGCAGCAGGGGTGTGTGACAACGACTGTGGTGTCTTTTTTTTTTACGATTCGAGGAAGCCTTGGTTTGCTAAATGGACGCTTTTTTTTTTACGATTTCGAAGAAGTTTTGGTTTGCCAATTTGACACCTCTAAAAAGTTGTCTGATTCGCCCCTGCTGCTGCTTCATGTTTAGATTCAATTTGGAAATAAAAGATTCTAGTAAAGAAAATGTTGTTTCAATAGTGCATATTTTAAGGGTCTTTTCCTGAAGACAGCAAAATTGTATGGGTTTGCAGATCTGCAAATGTGATGTCATATTAGCTGGTACGCTTTTCAAAGTCAAGTGGCTTGCATTAGATCAGATCATGTGATAAATTTAACCATTGTCCAAATACATAATGATTTTTCTATCTTGCCTACTTCTGTTTATTTACATTATTTATCCAATTAGTGAATATCTGTGTAGTCATCCATGATTTTCTGTTAGCTATGTATGTAACTGGCAAATTTTGCTGGTTTGTTTAGGATTTTTAACGTAGCTTAAACAATTTTTCAGTCATATTGCTATGATGTCTGCAGTGAGGCAGTTTATACTTATGTCTAGCACTGGGACATCATGCCGCAGATATGTAGCATGATGTCCCATCCAGTCATATTATCCTGACACCAGGTTGACCAGTCCTAACACTAACTTCTTAATGCTAAGTGCCAAGTGAAGCAGCTGTTAATACCATTTTTGTAAGTCAATGGTATGACTCTGCCGGGAATCGAACCCATGACCTCCTGCTTCCGCAGTGGACACTCTAACCACTAGGCCACCATAGCGGCTTGGCATATTTTTTAAGATTAATGTCCTTAAAGCAGTGGGGTTGCAGAACTCTGCAAGTGGATTCAGTTTCTTACCCAAAGTACTGCATGCTAACATCATTGTATTCATCAAGTGAATCCAACTTTTGGAATACTGCTTTGTCAGTCTCCATCAGCAAAGTACCTAGCTATAATGAAGCACTGATAGTTAATTTCAAAAGAAGCAATGTTCTATTGATCATCTACACAATCACAATTAGCAGGCCTACATACAAGCATTTAGTTATCTATACATACAATTAACCTTAAAATAGTCTGTTTTGTATGGTGCCTATTGTCAGCTGGTGGGTGTGTCATGTCTTACAAGCTCTTTTTGGATCTTTGTATCACAGATCAGACCACAACAATACCTGTTAAATTTAATTAATCTGTTCCAGTTTGTATCAGAAATTAGCAGCTAAAATATATTTCGAAAGTTTCAATTGAATTTTGGTTGTATGAGGTATTTTTACATATAAAATTGAAATTTGGGATGAAAACCGTTTCATTATTCAAAGATGAAGGGTTTCAGTTTATTGGGAAAAACATAATAATATGATTGAAAAAGGAGATTCCAGTATACTGAGATTTCAGTTCTGATGGGTTTCACTTAATGCTCCAATGTTCTTTTATTTGCCTACTTGGATGTGCCATAATTATTTTTTTTAAAAAGAGATAATGATAAATGGAAAAAGAATTATTTACTGGATATCAATTATATTCTTATTAAATGATTTTATCTGTAGATCTGAGGTTAAAATTTAAAACTGTATAAAAAAAGAACATCTAATACTCCCTTCAAATGAGGTAACTTTGTATAAAATATTTATTTATTTACTATGACTTTAATGTTTTCCTGAACATAATTAAACTTTTATTTATAATAAAAATAAAAATTGTAATCATATATCAGAAAAAGTACTTGTTTTTTTAATTATTTTTACATGACAGTTATTCATATACAATACAGAAATTAACATGAATTAATATATAACGAAAGCTTTATTTTAAATTTAACTCATTAGGTTCTGATTCTGCCTATACTCATGGTTTGTTTACTGCACTTAATGGCCTATCCTGCCTGTAGTAATGGCAAATGGTAGTTAAAACATCTATGATGGTTACAAACTGGGGTTTCCAAGAATCTGCCAATAATAAACCAATCAGAAATGAGTTTACTTTTTTGTATAAATCTGAACTCTTCATAAGCAAATGTACTAATCAAGTGCAGCTTTTCCTAGAAGTGTTTTATTCAGGAAAAATAGTAAACAATGGCAGGAACAAGAGTGACATTCAATGATTGATTGTGAGAACAAACTTCAGGAGTTTCCTGGGTTTCATCTTTAAAATATTGAGCAAGCACAAGAAAGATCTGTTCAGCATTTGGACATTTAATGAGGTTTAGACTAGAGCTATAAAGTTTCTAAGAATGAATTGTCAGAAGAAGAAGCTGGTGACAGTGATGATGATACAGCTCTTGCAGATCCAGCAAAATGGAATGATCCAACAATTTTAATGAATGAAAACTCAGAAAGTAAAAGTGATTTTTTCCATTTGTTATTTCCAAAGGAAGTGAACTCTTAACATCACTGTACAGCCTGCTATCTGAGATGGCAAGGCCACATGTTAGCCAGAATCACTAAACAAGGTTCCGTCAAGGAAGTTCAAACCTACTTCCCATAAAACTGTAGAACATGTTAAAGCTGTACCAATGTCACTATTTGCAGATTATGCCAATACTGTGTATAGCCAATTATTATAATTGCCAATACTGATTATTTCATTATTATTTGTTGTATAACAAGGACTGGTTCAGAAACATAAACCTATTAGTGTAATGCAGGCAGGTATTCTGCCATGAGATATTACAAGGTTGTTTATGCAGCAAGGGAATTTGAATATTTATACAAATACAAACAGAAACCAGACAAGTACATAGCTATTTATAGAAAACAATGATCACACAAACATAAAACTTTAAAACTAACACTTATAAATAAAACTTATGAATTTGTCAATTCAAGATATAAATGAATGAAAATGTATTAAGTTAGTTTTTATAACTTACATTCAATGATGCAGGTCGCTATTACTAGATTTCAATAAATGACTAAACAATGTTAATAAAGATAGCCCAATAATAGTTAAAATTAATAATACGCATGCTTTAAGACTAAAGTCAGATATCACTAAATACTGGCTGCAGCTAATTCTGAAAGCCAAGTTGAAGTAGGTTGTTTTTAATCAACAGTAACATTTATCCTTCTTGCCAGGAAGGTAACAATGCATGACGCCCCAAAAAATCTGGCCTGTGCCACTAAACAGCTGCTTGCTTGTAACACTTGAAGATGGTGAAGACAAATAGCATCTAGTTAATTTAGCCAAGTAGGGGAACTGAAACTTGTGAGCATTCCACCAGCTGTATACGTTGTCTTCTCATGGCAACAGAGGCTTGGCCATATACAATTTAGGCATTGCATCAATGGCGTCATCCATGTGGGTTGTTTCATTGATGGTATAAACAAGTTCATCACAGGTCACAGAAACCAAACTGCTGAGATGTGAAGCTGATGGTCCAATTGCATTTGTTTTCAGTTTTTCTTTTTTTTGGCCAGGGGTTTCTCCTACTTGCCAGCTGATGCATTCTGCTCTAAGCCATTCTTTGAATCTGGTCAAAAATAATTCTTTGCTGAATAGGTGCTGTTTGAATCATTGATAAACAATGGTGGCCAAGACAAGCTTCTTGTTGCTGGCAACACCAGCAAAGTATGTGTTCAGTGACATCAACATATCATGGCGCATTGTCTGAATACCTTGGCTCATTTCATGGTCTCGCGCCAGCAACATTAAGAGCATTTTCAGCAATGGAAGAATGACAGATACTGATCACTTACTTCCTTGGTAATGTCCGCAAATGGGCCTAATGTGTCCACAATATTGTTAATCAAGATCCACTGTTGGACTGTTAGGCTAGGCAGGTCATAGAGAGTAGTGTAAGCCCCCAAGACTTGTTTATGTTCAAATAATGAAACCAACATATTGTATGTAGAATTCATCAGAGGTCAAACTAAGGTCAGATTGGGCAGAAACTAAATCATGCACCTTGCTTTGTATCACCTGGTGCATGTCAGGTATCAAAGATGTGGAAAACTTGAATTTTATAGCACAATTTCTGATAAACTCTCAGCTTATTTATTTGTTCGTCTGAACCCAATTACAATGGTCTCTATGTTAGCAAGAAAGCAACATAATCAATTCAAGAACATTTTATTCTGAATGGAAGAAAATAGAATAGTTTTATGTTTTTTGATGACTGAGAAATATGTACTGTACTGGTGCTTTGTAAAATCTGCCCCAATATTGGATCTACATACAGCATGTAATACAATAATTATCATTACCATGAGCAATGGAAAACTATCTGTTTAACAATGCTTGTAATTTTATGAACTTGCATACAGCTTTAGTGCTTACAATCGTGATAGACTTAATACCTTTGCATCAATGACTTATGTCTTTTCAGTGACAGCTTTGAGATATAAAAAAGTGATATCAAGTTTTGTGAACATTTTTAAGCTTAAGTTTTTATTCTTCTTGCATAAAATAAATTAAAATAAAATGTTTATGGTCTTGAACTAGACCACATACCAAACATTTTTGATTTATATGGAGACTTCTTGACTTATCATTATATATCTCTTTGAAGTTTAAGTCATGCACTGTTGATAGCTTCATATTGTTATTATTGTTATTATTATTATTAATTATTATTATTATTATTTCTTCTTTAGGCCGCACATACCAATAAGAAATTCAGAAGTAACAGACGACACTGCAGTAATATTGTTTCCCATCGCTGATGGAGAACTTTTATTGGATGATTTACGTAAGCAATCTTTTTATGTTGATGTATACATAGCTCTAATATTATATATATAATTGTGATATATAAAAAAAAAACACAAACGCCGAACATTCTGCGCAAATAGTTTTGTATTTAATATATGCTTCTTCAGGCACAAAATGTTTTGAAAGAAACGGATGATGTATTTTAATTTAAGATGTATGTACTGTTTTACATTGCAATAATATTGCATTTTATTATGTTTTATTGCACTGCATTGTATATTACGATATGATATTGTCGTATGGTATTATTTTTCATTCTGTGCTTTGCAGTCCTGTACCTTACTATTTTTTTGTTTTTTAGGAAGTGCATTTCCTTTATTACCTCCCTCTGGTATAAAGATTCTAATGGAGACAAACAACACATTCTGTGTTGAAACAATGCATTTCTCAACCTTGAAGGTGGATGGAGTAAAGCAGGTAGAGTTTTTCTGGCCGTCTGATGCTCCACTGGTGAGGTGCATTCCATGATTTTGTTTACAAACATGATTAATAATGTTCAAAATAGACACGTGCAAATCTCAGAAATACCTAACACCATGCAGCCCAATGCATGAATGAGATTATCCATGTCTCACTTGAATTTCAACATCTAATAATATACACAATTAGTAATAAATGTTATTTGTTATAAATGAACATTCCTTCTTTATTCTTTGTTATATTTATAATTTCCTTCATTTGAAAGTCAATTCCTGAACCAAAATCTAATGGCAGTATAAATGACATCAATGAGATGTATATAATAAATCTTATAAGTTGATTTGAATATGTATTGTTATTAATTTGAATAGCACCTCGAGGGTGTCAAATATTTCAAGTCAAAATAAGACCACTATACATATTAGCCAGTATTAGTAGAAGTATATGACCCTGTTTAAGTCACACACCATGAATAAATCTGTTAAGAACATTGAAACTACAAATTTTCTACAAGTTTATGCCAATAATTTCAAACATTGTTATGTTCGTCTTACATATACAACGAAAGATAGGTGTATTGGTAAATACGTTTTGACATTAATAATGAGATTTGAAATATTGCAACATAGTAAAAGCACGTAAATATTACGTCATGCGCGAACATCATTACTTACGTTCTTATTTGTCTTTTCAGCTGGAAGACGAGGGCAGATCACAATAGAGAAAATTCTCAAATTCGCAACAGGGGCATCCAGAGAACCACTTCTTGGATTCAGCATTTACCCAACCATCCAATTTACTGAAATGATGTTTCCATCCACGAGCACACGTATTAATCAACTAGTACTACCTGTTGAAATTGTTGCTTGCAAAAAAATTTTATATGGCGTTTCTGAACGACTTATTTGGGCTTGAGTAGAAGAGTAGGATTATATATTTGTTATACTTTTCTACTGTATTGTATCAATAGGTAACCTTGGTTACTTCTGTGATGCAAGAATATGCCTTGTATGTATGACGGCACAATAAATTATAGAAGAAATACGTACAATTTTTCCACCGGAAAGTTGTCGGCAAAATAACAACAACAAAGAAGATAAATAAACAATGATATGTGCAGACCACTTCAACAATATCTACGACTTTATTTGTCTGTATGATAAATAAAGTAGTTCCTTGCAGTCCGAACTTCTCGGTCAATCACTGCTTCCTAAATAACATAGGTGGTCAGAATGGAAGTAGCTGCATATATTTAAAATATGTATACGTAGATCAATTTATTACTGCGCAAGGAATGTTAATTGGCTTTACTTGTGAAATAATAGAGCTGTACATGCACACATTTGAGTAAAATGTGTGCATGTACAAATCTGTTTCTTTAATATGTTGATCCGTCAGGTACACTTTTGAATAAAATGTGTATATGTACAAATCTCTATTACTATAATATGTTGATCCGTCGTGTATAAAATGTGTACATGTACAAACATGTACACATTCATGTTACTTTGATGTTGTATTCTGGCAGCCGCTATCGGCCATCGTAGCAATAGCTTTGTGCCAACTAATAGCATTCGGGTCGTCATATGCAAATGGAGGATACTTCAGGTCCATATAATACAAGGAGTTGCTGCAGCTGCTGATGTTAACTGCGCAACATCCATTTGTTTTTATCTGCCAGAAACAAATCATGTTCGAAGATGTGTTTGTAGCACAAATGCTGGCCAAGATTTGATGTCACACAGTTTTTAGAATCTTTTACACCTCTGGAAATGCATGCTTTGCAAAGTGGGCAATTTGCTTTGGACTCATTTCAACTGCATTTACTTTGAAGTAATTCCAGATTAAACTTGAGTGTTTCAATTTCAACATCATGCATAGGCTTGGTAGTATATTTAATAGTGTACAATCGCTAGTCATTATTAATAATCCAATCGATTTGCACTTTTAAAACATTTGTTTTAAATCAAATAAGTTACTACTATGTTGTCCACATGGCTGGATGGATGCACAGTCATGCTGTGAGTTGCGCGTTGCAGCAGCTGGGGTAACATTGCTGGCGCTGGCATGCCATTATCAATGCTGCATAATATAAAGTAATTCAAACTAATTTTGCACTATATTTTGCCAAGAGATAGCAAGAAATAATCATCACCCCACATAGTGGGAATAATGAGTATATGATTGTCAGAAGAGGAGTGTAAGTATCTTGCTGGAGTGTACACGTGGGTGAGGCCAGATAGGTATGTTGGACTGGGGTCTGTCAGAAAAATGTAGCACAGAAAACAAATTTTGTGTTTGATTCTGGATCAAATAAAAACTAGTGTAGGGTACAGAGCAGTGGGTAGGTGTGCTCAGATTGTGGTACTCTAAGGATGATCCAAGCAGCTTTATTTTGAACTATTTGTAGTTTCTGGAGTAGATATTGAGATGAACCAAATAGAAATGAATTACAATAGTCCAGTTTTGAAAGTACTAATGAACACACAAGTGTTTTAGTGGCAGGCATCAACTGAAAGATATTTGCAAATGGAGATGATGCATCTCAGCTCAAGATACACAGCCCTGTATATGTTCATGACATGTTGGTACAATGTCGGAGTACTGTCTAGAGTAACACCTAGGTTTCATACTGTGTGAATTTAATGTTGGTGTTACTGATATCTATTGTCTGAGGTAAAGGATGTGAATAAGAAAGTCTTTGTGTTGTGATCAGAATGGACTCAGTTTAATCATCATTCATCTGCAGCTTGTTACATGTCATCCATGATTTCACATCAGAAATGCACTTCTCTACTCCTTGGATGGTAGCATCAACTTCAGTTGTGTGGCTAGACCTGTATATAAGTGTCGTCAGCGTACAATTGGTGAGACACTGGGTGATGATCTATGACACTTGAGAGCAGCTGAGTGTATAAAATGAAGGAAACAGGTCCAAGAACAGATCCCTGTGGAAAACCACAACATAGATCCACTGGTCTGGAGTGTATTCCATTTGCCGATGCAATTTGTGTCCCATTGAATAAGTAGGACTTGAACCACAGTAAGGCTGTATTGTGAATGCCAAATAAATAATGGAGACGGTGAAGTAATATATCATGGTCTATTGTGTCAAATGCTGCAGACAAATCAAGGAGGGTGAGGACTGTAACTTTTCTGCTATCCAAAGCAGAGAGAATGTCATTAACTACATTCACAAGAGTAGTTTCAGTACTGTGGCAAGGGCGATATGCAGGCTGTACATTGCTAAAAAGACTGTTTGACTTCAGATGAGATACAAGATGGGTTACAACAACTTTTTCTAAGAATTTTTATATGAATGGGAGATTAGAAACTGGACGGTAGTTCTTTAAATTGTTTTGGTTGAGTGTTGGTTTCTTCAGCAGAGACTTTACAATGGCAGTTTTGAAAAATGATGAAATATCCTTGGATGAGAGAGAGGCATTAATAACATCAGTTAGTGAAGGCAATATTGGATCTAAGCACTCAAGCAGCAGTGATGTTGGAATTGGATCAAGTTCACATGACTTTGGTGCACTCTTCATCATGAATTGTTCATACTAAATCCATAGAGACAGGTTCCCATGCTGATGATGTTGACTCAGATGAACCAGTTCTCTCTCTGAGAGTAAGAGACCTCCTCTGATTTTGGGAGACATAATATTTCTCTGGGAAGGCAAGCTGACCAAATCCAGGCTTAACTGAATAAAGCATGAGGTTGACTTGCTCAGGAATGAATCCCTAATGTGTTGGATGAGGATCCTTTGTAATGATGAAAAGTGAAGTTTTAATAACATTACAAACTAGAATGGCAGGGAGATTTTTATTTGCTAATAAATTGACTGCTTTCAGGCTTTTGTAGACAACTTTAATAATTTTGTACAGTGTGTGAAAAAGCAAAGAAAGTAAATGTATTTACAAAAGGATCTATATAAACTGTCAATCAAAATAGTTCAAACCATATATGCTTAGGTCATTATACATACCATACTCATGTATAAGCCCTTTCGCGTACAAGCTGACCCCCCCCAAACTGAATTGGTAAAACTGTTATAAAGTGCACGACTCGCGTATAAGCCGACCCATAATTTCTAGACTACCGGTACATCACAAGATGCACAAAGTGAGTTCTGAATACATTTATTTAGGCAAATCACATTATTAAATAAAATGAAAGTAAGAAAGCTAATTTATATGTTGAAATAAAAACAATTCTAAAGTATTAAAGTCTTAATGGAAATTGAATTAATCCTCATTCTAAAATCATAAATTATAAAAGTTCAATCACTTTTTTAATCTTTAAAATCGGGCTCTGTATCAGACTCGCCAAACAGTTCACAAAACTCCGCTTCTGTTACGAGCGTGCTTTCATCATATACGTCGTCATTGTCAAGTATTGTGACAGTTATAACTTTGAGCAGAAACCATGTCCACTACCATATCTCAGTAAACAATACATCTGAGAGTCAGCATGTATTAGTAAAGTCATTGACATCGTGCAACAAAACAAGCCTATTATCTCTGAGGCATTTACCACATATCAAGCATATGGTAGCTATAGTACAACACTCTACTGCTAACAAACCACTTTGATTTACAAACAACTAAACAACATTAGTATATAAACTGTGGCTGTCAATTACTTCTAAAACACCTATCAAAGAAATCACACAAATTATATTGTTTTACAATTATTCACAATGACTCATATATTGCACTGTTATTTATCCTTCCTAAGGGCTATTCCATTTAAACATACCCCTAGGTGGGGGGAAGGCACATTCAAAAATGGGTGACTACCCATAGAAGTGATTTTTTTTCTACCACCACCAGTCCACAGCAGTGAATTTTGGACACCCATGCCCATGCATAGAAGCAATTTTCGAAATTCATTACCGTGCATACAAATTACTTTAATAGAAGTGAATTATATGTTGATTAATTTTTATTATTTGTAACTTGAATAGAAGTATTAAACTTCATAGTCAGAAATAAAATATAATGGCTCTAAATAATATTTATAATTAAGAATAATATGATAAATAAAAATCATTTTGTGAATAGTAATAATAAAATGAGTTGTTTATCTTTGATCAACCAGGTATTTATGGTTTTCAAGTTTAAGGATGAAACATTGCCATGACAGTTTACTTGGATTAAAAACCCAATATTTACATGGTTTAAGATCAATCTGTTTATAATCACCTAAATAATATCACCCAGAAATTATATATAAAATTTGATAGCAGGGCCATACATGTAAGTTTAAAATATTATTTTCAAGTTAGACAAGATAATATATATTTTATATGAATGGATTAAAGAAATATTAAAACTACAAGATGCCTGAATAACTTTTATTTTCTATAAACATGAAAAATGTTCCCCAACTGATTGTAAACATGCACCTTTAATTGTCTTATATAAAGATGACAAGTCTCATATCACACCTTTCCCACACAGTATCATTGGATACTCTGCCAACCAATTTGAAGTTTTTACATGTTTATATGTTCAAACAAACACCACAAAACAAAAACATTACCATACGATATATATATATATATATATATATACATACATACACGGTTGTCTTTCCCAGGCATTATTGTTGTATCTTGTCTTAATTAGTCAAATATTACACCTGTACAATTCTGCAATTTTCAACCACACAAAACTCATTGGATCAGCAGATGCATGTAGTTCAGAAACCAAAAACAATTCCACAAAACAGTTTTCCAATGACAAAGAGTAATATTTTGAAATATGGTAGTTTTTCACAAGGTTGACATTTGTAGAACCATAAAAACCATTATTTTCAAAGTGATTTGTGAATAATTTGTCCAATTTTCAATAATTTATTATTTTATATCTCAACTTTGCTGTCTTCAAATAAGTGAGAACGCAGAGATATCACTGTTTTAGAGCAAATACTTCAAACCTCGTGACTTTTCTATGAATGTTTACTGGAATTGGTCTTTTATCTTACAACTCACAGCAGATTCAGGTAACATTGCATTATTTATGGTGAGTACCAAACTGTATTTGACCAGCCAATGGCAAACCTACAGTGAGTAATAAAATAAGAACAACATGCTGGGAACCAGTCCATTTCTGGCTTACATAGACAATGTTCAAAATACTAGTGTAAATGTGTTTTTTTTTGAAGCTGTATCAATAAACTCTCTTGTCAATCCTTTATTTAACCCTTACCTGCTGTAAATAAGTACAATGACTTCTGCCACCAGTGTAGACCTGGATCAGTTTTCAGCTCACTATGAGCCATTAACAATTTAACAGATTGATCCAATTTCAAAGAAAGAACTGCTCATTGTTAAAATACCGTAGGGTAAGGGATAAGGGTTAATATTTGGAAACGCTCAATGAAGTTTTTTTCCAAACTAACACTATCTTGAGCTTTCTTTGTAGGTTTGCTTTTAGTTAAATTCTGAATAAAATGTTTATTCCCTCTTGAAATGAGTGAATTTCATAACATATCCACACAAAAATCTATCAACTATGAGTTCAAACGGTGAGATAAAATGAGCATACCAGCATGCTTAATAAGAACCAAGTATACAATGATTTTTAAAAAATCCCTCAACATGTACGTTATTTTAGAAATTTGTCTGATTGGACAACAAATTAAAAATATATTTGTTGAGCAAAAACAATCTCTTCAGTTTCGTTTACCTTTTCATCACCAAGAACTATATAATGTTTGTCCCTATGATTCTGTCTTATGTCAAGATGAAAGATTTGGCAAAGAAAACAGAATAAATAGAAACATAAATACTTTATATATATATATATATATATATATATATATATATATATATATATATGATTTATCCACTTAAGACCAGTTGAAATATTTTACATTCAACCTGTGTCCGTGGTGACAAGTCCAGGTTTTTCATAAAGTAACTCAACAAATGAGATTATTAATAAAGTAACTCTATAAATTTGGGCATAGTAACACCTTGGGGCATGAGCAAGCTAATTTTATATCTCTCCCATTTGATCTCTGGTCAATATGAAAGATTGGGCAAAGAAAACTGCATATACAGAAACAGCAATATTTCATCCACTAGCTACGATGTCGTAGCCTCAATTTGATTTGTTGCGGTCTAGGTACCAGTAAGGGCACTAATATTAGTACTATTATATCCACATGATGTATTTTCATTCTGTACTAATTAATATACAGAAATTTTAAATATGTTCAAGTCGAGGATTTTAATAAAGTGACTAAACAAATGAAGAAAAAAAATGGGAGTCAGTAGACAGTACCTATCAACAGAAAAATGGGCACACAGTCGTAAATATTAATAAACCCATCTGTGAAAAATGTACGCAAGCCTAACTTCCATAAGTCACTTAATGCAACCATTCGAATGACATTGCCAATATTTCCTAGCTGATATGGAGATAGTCTATTAGTTATGATAGGTATGACCGAATCACGTACATTCAACGAAGAGTCACAGGGGCGCGGATAGTTGCTTACATTTGAATTATCAGTCATTCATGCACTATAAAATACTACAAGGGAGGACACTTCTCTGCCTTCTCACGCAAACTATTGAAAAATCAACGCTGATACTTTAAGCTAAACTGCGTGTATCGTAATAAATTTGGTATCGATGTTTCGCTCAGGCATTCAACTTTATACTCATACTAAAACTTTTACGTAGTATTTATAAATTTACGGAATGCCAGACCATTTTCCCACGCTATCGCTCGACATGACTATGATCGCGCCCATTTAATATGCTAGTGCCATGCAAAAAATGGAATACTGTCCCCGTTATAGTAAACTGAAAATCAGTTTCAACCTAGGTTCAGTACCTCATTTTCATTCAACCAATGAGGAGACAGCATTCCATTCTGTGCAGTGCACTTGCATATTAAGTAGGTGTATCATGGCCATGTCGAGCTATAGCGTGGAAAAAATGGCCTGGCATTCCATAAATGTATAACAGTACATCAAAGTTTTAGTATGCATACAAAGTCGAATGCCTGAGCAAAACATAGTACCAAAATTATTATGTTACATGCAGTTTAGCTTAAAAGGTCGCGCGAGAAAGTGCGCAATCTGGTGTATTTCAAGGTCATATTTTTTCGGAAGCACATACTCGTCATACAAATAGTTCGAAGACTTCCGGATATCCATGTTCCCATTGTTTCTGGATTTCTGTTACAATCCATCGGAAATTGTCGATTTAGCTTTTCTTTTCCTGAAATCCCACGAATTACGACGTGTAATCCGCAATGTTAGTGGGAGGGGGGGGGTACAGAAGAGACAACAAACACAACGGTGGCATTATAGAAAAATATTATTAAAATAAAAAAAGGCACCACCGATAGAAGCATTTTTTCTTTTGATATGATATGGCACAGAAGTGATTGTTTATTGATGACCATGCATGGAAGTTTTTTATCTTGCCATCTGTGGGGTAGTGGTAGGTTTAAATGGAATAGCCCTAAGCATGCCCCTGTGGGCACAAACCTCTATGGAGCCTCTCGCTATTGCTCCTTTAAGAGTATCATACATGTATTTCTACTCTTGATCAAAATGTTTGTCATATATACCTTCAGTATTGTAATTCTTTTATTTTTTTTTTTTACATAGATTCTTTTCATATTTACAGTGAAAAAAGCTAGCATGCATTTATATGATACCGTGGAGTTTAATGATTACTGATTAGCTGAGGGTTAAAAATTTGACTGGAGATTACTAATATGGCGGTTCCTTTGGAAAATACCCGTACCACCGTGGCTCAAATAACACATATGCTGCATTTTCTGGTGAATGAACATCTGTCAAATGGACGTCAAGTATGTTAAAACATGTTTTTCATTCATTATCCTACCACTCAAGTTAGAAAAATAATATCTGTTTCACTTCATGATAGCACAAATCTTATGAGTCATGTGGCATCATTAGGCATGTGATCTCATCTTCGGCGATCAACAGAAACAATAAATACTAAAAATCGAGGGAAAAAAGCATTAAAAAGTTCAGACTTGGACCTTGGCCCACAGATAAGCCAAGCCCCCTTTCTTCCAGGCCTTTATTTTTCCTAAATTGTTTGGCCTATATGCGAGTATATATTGTAAGTGTAGGTTGCATCCTTATACAGCAGAATAGAATGCTCACAGTTGTGGAAAATGTTCAGAGCACGACAACAACTGCTTTAGAAACACAAATGAAGGCTGACTTTATTATAGCTGAGGAAAATGTTGCAGTTTCAAGTTTCCAAGCCTAGTGAAATTACTGAAAGAGTGTGGATGCCCATCTCTTGAGAATGAATTACCTATTCCCACCAAGATGCAGTAGAAGAAATGGAAATTGCCAAAGAAAAAAATTGATAAACTAACACTGGAAAGTCTCTATGTAGCTTAATCATTGATGAAATGGTGAATGCGACCATTGATGAAAAACTCTTTATCAACATGTCATTCAAAATGGAAAATCTAAATCTTCGCTCTTTGGAAACTTTACAGAATTCAGTGGAAAAGCGGAAACAAGTACAAAATTCCAGAAGAAAACATTTTTCACTAGAAAATTTTATTTGTGTAAAGACAATTCCTTCTTCATACATTCATTGTGCTGCTCATTCTTTAGCATCTGCATCTCAAGATGTATGTTATTTTCTATGTATATTATTAGCATCAGAAACTTCTGATATTGTCCAGTTTTCATTTCAATAGACAACTGCTTACTACATATTCTGATTCCATGCATCAGTGTTGATACTAAATACGTTGTACTGGTACTTGAAAATCATCACTGATATTCTTTGAATTTTTAAATAAATGCTGCGAAATTGAGAAATTTCTTTCTCATAGATTTTGTTTGTTGGTATACCATGGTGTTTCATTTTTAGTCTTGATAAAAACAAATTAATAACCATGTCATTGACGGCTCTGTTTGGATTTTGCCACTTTCTATTTATTGAGGACTGTAAGTATGTGATATAGCCTTGTTGTAGCTGAAGGCTTTCACACACCAAGCCACTAACGCTAAACATTTTATGTGGTTTATGGAAACTCTTTAATTATTTATGTTATAACTTAATTCTAAACAAAAGTTGTTAATTGTGCAGGGATTAATTTGTATCCTATCTGCAATTGAGTATATTTTCAGGTCAATGTCATTTAATGAAGCTAATAGTACCTAATTCAATTTAAATACTGCAAGTGACATTTAATTAAGTACTTTTAGTTTGATATAATGATGTTAATCGGATACTGAATTACATATACACTGTAGTATACAATTTGCAATCTGGTGTAGAATCAAATTTAGTGTAATCACATTTAAGTAATGTCACTGTCAGTCACTAATTTAATCCATAGTGTCGACTGGTGACGCAGAGCTGCTCCCAGGATTTTATCATAATAAATGATTTACCACCTATCACAAAAAAAAGGGGAGTAGGGGTGGGGAAAAAAAGAGAAAATTAGATTCATATTTTACATTATTTTTGATCGAACACAGTACCCTTAATATCGTATGGTATGCAACACATTTTCTGTAATTATATCCCTGTACTGACTTTGGTCCTACAGATAATTGTTTACATTGTAGAAATAGCCGAGTGAATTACAAATGATGGCTGCTAATGTGTTTGGTCAATAAATAAATAAAAATATATAATTCATTAATTGTTCAACAATATTAGTTCTTGAACAGTTCATAAATGTTTCATGTTGAAATGTTCATGAACTGTTCAAGAATTAATGTTTTAGAACAAGATTTAACATTCATTCTTGAAAATTTGGCTATTTAATGTTCACAAACTGCTCATGAAATGTTCAGGTGTATTTCATGAATGGTTCAGGAAAAGTGTTCTAAAATAATTCATGGATAATTTGAGAACTGTTTATAACATTTTCACAGAGGTACTAAGTAGCATCACTTAATCTCAAATAATCATATACAGCACTTCCGACAGACAATTTGATGCTGAATGCACATTGATCTTTATTTTATTCCTATTTTGTAGATCTTACATTACTCACATCTGGGGCCTCCTTGCTGGGTGGCTGTGGCTCCGTGCATGTGTGTACCACTGTCCTGATCACTGTCGAGTCACTGTAGCTGTTTTCCATGTTTTCTTCACTGCAAAAAAGGTTTAAATCTCTATTTTTACTTATGACTATCATTGTATTTTAAACTTGCAAATAAAGTCAAACTTTCATGAGGACTCAAAACTTGATTGTGTGTATGGATATGACTGATTAGAGGTGTGTGTGTGTGTGTAATAATAATGCTTTATTTATAGAGGGTGACTCATTAGTCAAGGACTATTCTCCCTTGAGGCCCTCTTAATGAGAGTATAACAAATGCACATTATATGAAGATAGCATTAATTAGTGCTTATTTTAGCATGTTTACTATTAAAATACTAAATTCCATTATCTATTAGAAACACATGCATGCTCCTGATATCTCTTCTTAAATACTCTAATATTTTCAGCTGATTTTACATGTAGTGGAAGCTTATTCCACAGAACTGTACCAGAGTATTGAAAACTCTTTTTGAATTGCTCTGTTTTTGGTTTTGGTACTCATTTCTAGTAAGCTCTTATTGCCCTCAATTTTAAAACATGAAAAATGTAGCTTTAACTATGGAGGGAAATCATTGCTATGATTCAATGTATATGTTTTCTATTAATATACAATACACATTTGTTGAATCATTATTATTTTGCTTTTACTGTGTGTGCATGATGAACATTTCATGTTGCATCCTTACAACTTCAACTAATTCTATCTAATTGGATATGTGTGATACTGGAATTTTGCAATTTCACATCTTCATATTTTTTTTTAGTGAATTTGTGTGTGATGTTTTAAATTTACACATTCTATATTGCATTATTTTAGCTCTAAATACTCTCTTCATTCTGACACTTAAAAAAACAACATAACATATTTAACTTCCAGGAAGGTGGAATATAACAGAGAAAGTTACATAAAAGATTTTTGTATGATAATGCAAATTGAAATGTGAATGTGAACTTTATCCTTTTTTCATAATCTAAAAATGGGACATCACAGGAATGACCATGCTGTGTTGTTATATCTTGCACTGGAGAAGAATAATTGTTCTAAGTTCAGAATATGGGGAACACTAAATTACTGAAGTTCAAGTTTGATGACAATGACCTTGAACCTGTAGTACCCTTAAGGGTCATACAAGATGATACATGGGTCACATGACTAGTCAGTCTTTACTGACATCACAGGGTGTGAAAGCTGAGCTTTTTGAGTGATCTATATAGGAGCAACAGGTTCCATGAAATTATCAACTTCAACTTGACAATTATCTTTTAATTTACCAATTTCACTGAATCTTCCATTACCCATGGGTATCCATGAGATGTTTAGAGAATGTACCCTGTGACTGAAGCAAATTAGATAAAAGCAAATTACACAGCATCATAATTCATATACTGGATAGAAAAGCATCAGAACAATGCAAACATGAATTAACTAGTAATGGGATAGGGGACGTCCATTAATTATGTCAACAATTTTTAGGCAATTTTTTAACCCCCCCCTTGTCAACAACTGTCAAACTTTCTGTGACCCCCTAATAACATTATGTCAATTTTTTTACCCCCCCCCCTACAAACCAACAAAGATGTCTATGGCTCAGTGCAGTCTTTCAATTTAGTAACAGCTTCCCTTAAAAATCTGTCAGATGAATAACCACAATGGTATTAATCTTCAGATTAATACCATATGTGGTTAATCTGTCTACAGTTTACAATATACACTGAATAAAAACAAAATATGATGATGCAAGACTATGACTTCCTTGGCAAGTGCTCAACTGGTTTAGGATTAAACTGGTGAGCTGTTGACAGGCGAGCGTGTGCCATACCAACACACTAAGTTCCTATTTTTTTATTTATAAAATTTATTGTAAAAAATAATATTGTTGACGTCAATCTAACTTGAACTCCCCCCTCCCCCATGTCAACAATTGTCAAACTTCTTCAAACCCCCTCCCACCCTATTTTGTTGACATAATTAATGGACGACCCCATAAGGGTAAAATGGTATGCAACATTTCAAAATGATACATAATATGCAACTTGCAATAGGATACATATAATCATATTGATAGTATCAAACTGAAAATGAGGTTAACACAATACCTTTGATTAATCATATGAATGTATGTGTTGAATGTTATTTTGATGTCCAGATAGTGTAAAATATGCAATGTATCAGCACGCTCATCTGGTTGACCTTTCTTTGTATAATGGTAACAGCATAAAAAAATTGAGTCAAGATGAAATGTCACCAAAAATAAAATTTAAATGTCAAGTTATTTGGTCTGATTCATTACACATTTTGGTATTCCCATACTAACATTTCCTCCAGTTACTACCACTGATTAACAACAAAGAAAAGGCATTTTTTCTCTGGGTCTCATCTTTGCAGCACAGCACGCATGTGGCCCCATCAGTTTTACAGAGCATCAACTAACCCTCCTATTTGACAAATTCAGCAAAACAATAGCCATTTGTAAGCTATTGATGCCATTGAAATGAATTTTTTTGAGGGATAAAATTAATTTTAATTCTTACCCATAGATATTGTTGACTGTCCTCCTTCCACCCTGCTCTGATGTCCTAATGTAATAGTCATCTATGAAAAAGACTATCTGTGTTTGTTTTGCATCATTTCATATTTACAATTCTTCATTATAAGAGAGTATGTATGCACATCAAACAGATCATCCCAAATATGAGACATAAGAAATGTATGCAGATAACAACTTGAACCAGAACATTAACAAAATAATGACCTCTCATGCTGGAAAAGTGACTGCTATGTCTTGCTTCCCATTACTGATGTAGGCTTGACAGAAAGTGGGCATAATTTATGATTAGTACTTACCTTTCACTTCTGCACAGCAAAGATTTGAGTCTAAAGTACTCTGCTTTTTCCATGTCCATGAGCAAAACAAGACTATCATCTCTTTTCAGATTAGCTCTGCATCCAAAACCATACAAAGCTGCAAAGTCATTCAGAATAAGTGGCAAGACCTTGTCTTTGCATGCCTGATAGAACCGGTCCAATTCTTCTTCAGATTCTACTTCAAAAGTGAACAATATCTGCCCATCTATGTAACAGACATTTTTTATATTGATGTAAGGAATCCTCTCAACTGCATGGAATCGCTTATTTAAAAGTGGTATGTCTTCAGCAAATGCCTCATAAACAGTTTTCAAATGTTCTGGCTGCAATTCACGTAACATCAATGAACGCACATTCAGGGGGAGGCGGAAATCTGTGAATAAAAAAAGTTGTAATATTTCTGCTAAATAGATGCAAGGCTAGAAAAAATTATAATACCAAAAAACCTTAAGCTATCTCCTTTTTGGCCTAAACAGACAATATTTCTCAATTCTGCATGAAAACATTTATTCAGAACTTTTAAAGCAACCTACTCCATGTTAACTCTTTGCCATGAATTAGAAAAGGTACATGTTGGAATGCTAGAAAAATCTAAATTTGAGAAGAGATGAATGAGGGAAGTATCTAACTCTGACCAAATAACATTAAATAGCTCACATATTGATTCATTTTCCTTAAATTAGAAGTGTGACATTGAAATCAGCAAATATCCAAGTGACATGGTCACGCATCTAACATCTGCCAATCTCTTTATGTGGAATTTAAATTGATACAATAGTGAATGCATCATCATCATAAGATGCAGTTGGCTTTAAAAAGAACAAAATATTTGAAGAAATTAATAGTTTTCATGCAAATTTTAGCAATATTTAGTCACAAGTAGACATAGGTATAAGCCAAAGATGGTCTTGTAGGCAAATAATATATATATATATATATATATATATATATATATATATATATATATATATACCTCATATTCATATTTGTAGCTTTTTGTCTTATTGGTCATATTTTTTCTTTTTCTAACTGATGACTTTTTAGCTATTTTCACATTGGAATTCAATGATGACAAATGCAGCTAAAAATATGGCCATGCTGCTTCAAACAGCATCCTGACATTTTAGCAGCAGTACCGGAATACATTATGAATATGAAAACAGAAATTGTCAGTACTCTACAAGAAAAGTCACAAAAACACATCAGTGAAATTAGCTTAGTTATGAAAATAAAAGAAAATGCCCTCAAAGAAACTAATAATTCCAAACCTACCATGAATATAGGAAAAAATTTTACAGTCCCTCAAGCTACAGTGGATTACCACAACGTCACCAATATCTCAGGCATAACAGCTTTACACTTGATTCTACCATAGCCAGAGAAGAAAAAATCAAAGAACATGGTAAATCCAGAAAAAAACTCTCATAATTGATGACACTGTAATTAAATATGTAAATGAAAGGGGCTTAAAACCCTTGGTTCAAGTTAAGTATTTACTTAGGACATAAACTGGTTATATATTTGAAGAGACGAGAAAAAAAATCAACCTTTCTCAATATGACACCATTATAATCAGTGTTGGTGGCAATGATGCAAGCAACAGTGCTCATATCGACCAAACTGAAGCCAACATTTACAACATCCTAAACAACAAATACCTGATAAATCCTAACTACTCAATCTTTTTATGCAATGCATGCCCATGAATTTACGAGGCATTTACATCTAGGTCAGGAGTGGAATCACAAAAAAGATAGACACTGAACATAGATTCATGACCAAGTCTGGATTAGTCCTAATAGAAAAAGGCAAAATTCATCTAAATATAAGGGATTATCCCACTTTATAAATGCAGTAAACGACAGCTCTGGTGACTTTAAAAGCATATAAACATAGATCACAAACATAATTGGGACCATGCAAACTGATCTAATCATCATCAGAAATAAAGATGTTTCCACTTCTTCGATGTATTGTGTATCATGCAGACACTCAAGCAAAACTACAGTGTCACAATTGTCTAAAATACATAGAGGAATAAGGCGAAACACAGAAATGTTCCACTCAAATATGCAGTACAAGGAATATGGCTATGAAGATGGGGCCAAACGTTTAACAACCAAATACATTTTTTCCAGAAACTTCAAAAAATCATACAAGATCTACAAAGTGAAATTCTTCCTGTGATGATAAGAAACAAACCAGATACCATACTGATTGTTTAGGTCTCACTGGAAAATTTTGTATTTTGACACCTTTGTAATTTTGAATGTAGAAGGCATTAACCTAATTAGTATAAGCTTAGTATTTATAAATTCCCACATAAGCTAAATCTCTAATGTGGTTTAGATTTACTTTTGAGTTAGGCTTGGAAATGGGCTGACTTGTTGGTGATTGCCTGTCACAGTTAGACTAGCAATGAAGAGCAAATGCGTAACTTGGGCTGCAAATGAGCAGCTGACATGGCTTACGCATTTACATGTGTCTGATACAGAGGTAAATATCTAAAAAATCTAGATGGTTGAGGGGTGATGAAAAGCATGTTAATTTGTTACAGTACTAGTGAACTTTATTTTATGCATAAGGCACATACAGACTCTTTCAGCTGCCTTGTCACACAAAAGTATTCAAAATAGTTCTTTGCTGTCAATAATGACTACAAAAAGGTGGGGTTGGTAGCAGTGTTGGTTCAGTATAAAAGCCACCATTTGTATAAGAAATGTACCTGATTGCCATTGTCAAAATCTCACATGCATGCATTCTACAAAAATCAATAGTTTGACTTTATTTGTAACTTCAGTCTAAAATTAATTTCATTTGTTTGCAATTGGTCATTTTCGGATGAAAATTCACCTGGAAAACTGTCAAGTGTGACTTTATGTCCATGGAATTACCTCTGGTGCAATTCCATTAAGTGCATCCATCAAAGAAAGTGACCATACTGTGTTAACTGCTGCTATGTTAACTGTTGAATGTGTTAATGTTTCAAAAGTCATTGAAAAATCTTCTGAAGGAACTGTTGATAGGCATGATTTAAGAAAACGTATGAAAGAAAATTTGATGGAATATCATGGTTCATCTATAAAATATTAATTCAGATACTCCATATCATTCATCTTAAAACCATCAAAACTTAGAATTCTTTCAAAATCAGTTGTAAAACCGCTTCGGTGGTCTAGTGGATAGAGCATCTGTCCGAGTATGCCATTTAGATCTAACTATCAGATGGATACTTAATCGATTTCTTTAATTCTTTCATAATCAGTGGCATAAAAGGTCACAAAATTTGCCATCTAAATACATATACTACCTTCTTCCAAAACTTTATGAAATCAAATTACTTCTTTCAGGAAATATTTCAGCAATTGATATTGTTCCCTCCAGTAAAACCTTCTGTAATGAACTTTCACATATTAATGAACTTGAAATTCCTAATTACAGTTTTAAAAGAAAGACACACATTTCCAAAAGGGTGGTGGACTTGCCATTTACATTATGCCCAAAAACCATTTGTATTAGGAATCTGGAGTGGAGACCCTAAGGCAGCTGGACAATAAACAAAATCACCTTCTGACAAAAGATGCACTGATAATGCTGGACAAATCTAAACTTACCATACCGGATTGGTTGTTGCCCGAGTCAACAAGGACCACACCTGCCATTGTCCATCAGGACAGAGGTGACAAGTGTTTTACTGGTACTTTGCATAAAATCTGAGAAAGAAACAGCATCACCATCACCACCTGGAACATTAGAACTCTGGTGCAAATTGGAAGACTCCAAGAGTTCACACAAGAGTTGGAACACTACACATGGCATATTCTGGGAGTCTGTGAAGTCACATGGAAAGCTCTAGGAGAACACCAAGCTGAAGATGGGCATATTAGTCCATAAATGGAGTAGGCTTCCTTGTAAACAAAGCCATCAAGAGATCTGTGCTTGAATGCCACCCCATATCTCACAGAATTATCTCCATTTATCTGAAAGCATCTCCCTTTAACATCACAATTATCCACGTCTATGCTCAAACTAGTGATCATGATGATGAATAAATAGTTTTACAACAAACTCCAGGGTATTCTAAACATGGTCAGTAAAAAAAGACATCCTCATCATCCAAAGTTGGCAAAGATTCTCTAAAAAACTGGGAAGATCATTGTGGACCTTCTTGCAATGAGTTTACCAATGAAAGAAGGCGACAGCTGCTCTACAACTTGGTACTAGCCAACACCCTATAGGCCAACATAAAGCTTCACGATGCTGGACATGGCACTCACCAAATGGAACCCATCATAATCAGCTCAACTACATACTGGTTCAAAACCGTAACCAATCTGGCATCATTAGAGCAAAAACAAGGACATTCTCAGGTGCTGATATATGGGAGCCATCACAATCTCATGATTATGAACTTCTGAGTAAGGCTGAAGAAAATTAACAATCCAAAAAACACCAGGCTCAAATTCAACCTTGAACAACTGAAGGACCCTAACATCAGCAAATCATTCCAAACCACAATTGGAGGAAAATTTGCTCCACTCCTTGTGATGGATGTTGATGTTAAAGTGACGACAAAAACTTTCAACACAGTCATGACAACAGCTGCCAAGGCTATCATTGGCCTCCATTGTCCAAAGAAAAAAACATGGGTCACAGATGAGATTCTGAAGTTCTGTGAAGCCTGAACAGACCTTAAAACCAGATACACAACAGGGGCAATGAAGAACTGAGAAATAAACAAGAATAACAGAAAAAAACTTGAAGAATGCAAAAGAAGATTGGATTGGACAAAAGTGCACAGAAATAGAGAGCAGTCTGATAAAGAATAACAGAAAAAAGGCATTCCAAATTGTGAAAGACCTCACCACACAGAACCAACCAAGAGTCAGTACCATTCATGAGTATTGCAAAGAACTCTACAACCATCAGTCCACAGGAGACACCAGATGTGATTGAAGTTCTAAACTTCACAAATAATGATGATTTCCCCATTTTCAAAGAGGTGGAGTCGGCAATAAGGGCATCTAAGAATGGAAAGGCAGCTGGAGTAGACAACATCACAGCTAAACTTTTCAAGAATGGGGGGGGGGGGGGTATCAGTGATAGAGCTACTAACAAAAATCTGCAACAATATGTGGCAGACAGGTGAATTGCCAACACAGAGGACCCAGTCACTGATTATAACACTCCCAAAAAAAGGCATTCTCCAGCTGTGCCAAAATTACAGAACTATTGGTCTGATCAGCCATGCTAGTAAGGTGATGCTGAATATCATCTTGAATAGACTGAACCCACAATCGGATGATATAATTGCTAAAAAACAGGCAGGATTCTGAAGTGGAAGAAGCACACAAAAACAAATATTCAATCTCTGTGTGAAAAGTACTCAAAACATTAAAAGGACACCTATCATGTGTTCATAGGTTTCAAATAGGCCTTGGACAGAGTTTGGCACGAGGCATTGTGGGACACAATGAAGTAAAACATGGGTGAAAAATTGACCAATACCATCAAGCAGCTGTACGCAAAGGCTACCAATGCAGCAATTGCTCAAGGTTCTGTGGGGGTCTGGATCCAGACAACAGTCGGAGTACATCAAGGATTTATCCTGTCACCCACACTTTTCAACATCTACTTGTAGTGCATTATGAGCAAAGTACTGGAAAACCACTGTGGGACAGTCAGTTTTAGAGGGCATAACATCACCAACTTCCGCTTTGCAGCTGACATTGATGGGCTGGCATGGAGTGAATGAAGATTAGCTTGCCACCTTAGTGAAGAACCTGGATGAAGCATCTTCCAAATCTGGCACGGGCTTAAGCGCTGATGACAAATAGGGGCAAACAAATCTCAGCCAAGATTAAAATCAGAGGATGGGAACTGGAAACAGTCAGCCAGTTCAAATATCTTTGTTCCATAATCACCAAAGAGGGATCAAAAGCAGCACAAACAACGGTAGCTATGTCAAAGCTATGGTAATACCCATATGGAGAGACAAGAATATCTGTCTGAAAACTAAAATCAAACTATTGAGAGCACTAGTCATCTCAGTCCTTTTGTATTATTGTGAGGCCTGGACCCTGACAGCAGAATTACAACGAAGAATCCAGTCACTTGAAATGAGATGCTACAGAACCATCCTTGGCATCTCTTACATGGACCACATTATAAATGTAGAACTGCATAACACCATCAGGCACAAAGTAGGCCATTATGAAGACCTCCTCACCACTGTCAAACAGAGAAAGCTGAAATGGTATGGCCATGTCACTAAAGCCAACAGTTTATCCACAACAGTCCTGCAGGGCAGTGTCCAGGGTGGCAGAAGGAAAGATGCACAGATAAAAGTGGAGTGACAACATCACAGAATAAGACCAGGAAAAGTTTTGCTGAGACACAAGCAATGGCACATGATCGAGACAAGTGGAGGAAATTGGTCAGATGTTCAGCAGCACAGCACCTAGTTAACCACACAAGAACAGGCATTTGTTTGGTCCTTAAATGCTGTCCTACAGTGGTGACTTCAATAATACATGCACCCTTCATCAAAGAAAACCAACTACAATCTTCACAAACAAATAAAGAACCGTTTGTTAATGGATTTCAGCACCAAACTTAAATAAAAATAATGAAATCTGATTGATTGATGCATTTTTCCAAAGTGTCTGGAAAGCATTTCTTGTGCTGCAAAATTATTATTTTGCAGGAAGAAAATGTTTATGCTTAAAATCACTACCAATACAGGGGCCTCGAGTGGCCGAGTGGTCTAATGCGCTGTCCGTTACGAATCACTGCCATCTCACTTCTGTCTGCATGGATTCAAGTCTCGAATTCAGCCAATGTGGGTATGTGCAAAAGCTTACCAGTAGCTTCTCGTGGGTTGGTGGTTCTTTCCGGGTTCGTCCTCCACCATTAATACTGGCTGCCATGTATAGCCCATCATGTGCTGAAAAATGGCGTTAAACCCAAAAAAGACGACAAGCAAACACTACCAACACGGTATAAAATGCAAATTTGATATTCAATCTTTTCAAACAATAGATATCTGGCTTTCAAGTTAACTGAAGATTAAGGATCTTGCAAAGATTTTGGTTAATATTATTATATTGTTCATACATTTTTCTTTTCCTATGAATAGCCAGCCTCGGCAAGATGATAGCTGTCCCCTGCTGAACCAGGCCATTTGAAGTATATGTACATGTAGCATGTAAGCAGCTATAGTCAATATCATAGTGAAATGATTAGTGATCATCGGATATAGATCAAACGAGAACTACCGTCTTTGATATACAAGCTACAAGTGTTTTCTAACATTTATACTCTAATTTGTGAAATTTTTTTTATATGCATGTACTTAATGGATTATGCATCATATTACACAACTGTTAAGTTGTTTGTATTTCAGATTAATTGGCCTATATTTTTTTGCATACATTGCATTACCCAATGCTCCCACCCCACCCAGCCAGTCTCTTGGGTATATGCATAATGTTTTAAACTAACTGACTTGGTGGATTATAATACGGTTTGGTCTATTAACATGGTTGGCTTCTATGGACCCCATGGGCTAATTGTTTCATTATCAATTGTATGATATCCATCAACCTAGCAATACCACCTAGTGATGGGACAATGCACAAATACAGAACTTAATCCCCAAAAACTACAAGATGGCTAGTGTAAGCAGAATATCTTAGCTGTACTCTCCATTTATATTTTGAACTTTTTCAAGCATCAGCATTAAATAATGGTTTAGAGAAGTATTAACAGTTTCATGTCATGTTTTCTTTTATGGATAAATCTCAAGAGAGTGACAGTTTATACATGTACTTTGAATATGATACCAGTCTTAAAAATGACCCGAAATATAAAAAAATTATTTTATGTATGTAATTCTCTACAAATTTTAATTAGACTAATGGTGGGTAGTGATTATAATTTATATTGCGCAAAAGATACCACGATTCCGTAAATTGCAGAGTTTATCCCAGAGTTTTCATGAGACAACAGATCACATGGTCCCATGACACAATACTAGCCATTACTTGAATACAAACAAAACATAGCAAGCGAGACAGACAGGAGGAGACCATATTTGGGTTGCACATTCAAAAGTTGAATCTATATTGATTTTATATCTAACCTATTTTCTTGTAATCACTGTTATTTAAACTGCCCAAGGGATAGTTTTATATCAATACCAGTCATTACAGATTTACGTTTATACATTATACATGTAATAGGCATCGTTTTTTTTATTATAATTAATTTCATAAATTTTTTTAAGATTACTGAAAATTATGTTTTCTCGATACACGACCGTGTCGGTGGACAAGAATTTTCTTTTTTGCATAGCAAAGCTTCCATTTGATTAAAATCAGATCTCAATTTCACATAGGACAGTGGTGACTTGGTTTAGATTGTGATCTTGAAAATACATTTATTCACTTCATCAGCACGATCAGGTGTCTGGCTGTCATATTTTTATTAGCACTGATGGTGTAGATAAAAGATCTGTGAATTGATTGTTATATTTGGTGGTCCCTTACTCTGCCTTCTGCCTATTTTCATAACTCGCACGTTTTACACTTTTCCCAGGATTTAAAATGTAGAATGGTATGTATGGAACAGTTTCAACTTTTAGGCCTAGTATTTACATATCCTACAGCCACCATTTTTCAGGATCCCTCTCATAACATTCCTTTGAGAAATGTAATGAGTACGGAGTGCTGTATGGTGTTGCATTGAACTGGCTCGCTTGTATAATGTATCCATACTTTCTTTATGGCTTTATTGTTTGGAAAAGAGGGAAAAAAATGTTGTCCCAAGCTTTTTTTCTTCATGTGCTATTTACACCCTTAATCGATGCAAAACAGCCAGTTGGTATGCTGGAGCTGCTACTATGACGTCACATCATGAGAGTAACTGAATAGGTACGGAAATTCTGCATATGAGGTTCTGGAAATTCAGCTCCTAGAACATATGCCAGTATTTAAATATTGGCATTGCGGTTGCAGATGATACTTCAGACTAAGGTTTACTTCTATGTTGCTGTTATTATTATGCTATATTTCCATTAGTTTCTGGTCTCCTTTAACTCTGGTGGGAGCTGCAATTACAATTATAGCCAAAATAAGCCCTATCGTAATCAACAAACTGGTAATTTCATTCATCTTAGCCATTAAAAATCAGCTGTTGCAATTAAGATTGCAGAATCTGATGCAGTTGGTTCTGCTGTCAGAACATAAACAGAAAATTTGTTTTCCTAGTTGTAAAAAGTGTTGAAAGAGAAGTAAGGCCAAATCAGGTCCTATCTTAATCAGGCATTTACATTTCAGCAAGTTACCAAGCCAAATTGCAGCTGCAGTTAGTTCTGTTGTCAGAAAAAAACTTGAACATTTTGGAAATCAAATTTAATGGGAAGAATATGAAGATAAAACAATTTAGAATCTAGGATTAAAACACTTGTCTTTCTTGCCAATTTCTGCAAAAGAAATTGAAATCTACAGCACATGAATACAAGGAATCCATGAAAAAGTAGGTAAAAAAACATTTACCATTCTTGGCCTTGTTGCAAAATTGGACTTGTAGATATTGAAGAGCTGGAGACCCATGAACCTCAAGAGCCATATTAACAATTGCCAGGTTTATTTTGCACAACAGTATGAAAATTTTAAATAGCAGTACTAACTTATTTGGCCCATAAGATTGATATTGGAATGATCAACCACTGACTATCATTGTCAATCAATTAAGGAATAAATTATTGTTCTGTAGTATTGCACAATTAGTGCAGCTGAGTAAGCAGGCACTTGTTTATGGTTGCTTACGTCAAAGCAAAATATGAGTGTTTAAGGTAGTTTTCAAACTGGAACTTCTTTGTTGTACTTTTAAGGTATTATTTAAGTTTAGCACAATGTTGCTTATAATTAGAATCCAAGTGATATAGGTACTTAATTCAGTGCAAGGCAAAATCTTCAAAGTACATGTGATAATGCCATGATGTAAACATGCTCACTAAATGCAAGCAATTAAACCAAATGCAATTGTTGTATATTTTAAACATGGTAGGTATTACATCTTCAAGACAAAATGAAAATGTAATTATACTACGCCCTCGACAACTTGCGCACATCGAATCCAAAAACATCGACCGCACTATTATCGAGGGACCCATAATAACAAATAAAAAAAAAAAGGATCGATACAAAGGCAAAAGGGTGGGTGGGTGGCAGATTTTAAAGTTTTTAATACTCACTTTATAATCGGTCTGTGATTAACTGTGAATAAATATCTCTTCATAACAGTGTAGTTTATTTTTTCCTCGTAGAGAAACATTAATTTCAGGATAAATTACTATATATTGAGGAGTTAATCGAAAACATTATTCCACGTGGTTTCCGTTTGAATAACATGTTTACCACTTCACACATGGTGTATTATGTCGCTAATTTTTGTGCTGAATGAGATACATTCTTGTTTTATTGTTTGATCCAAATTAGATGTATTTGTTTTGACTCTCTTTTCGAGAAACAAGGTCGATCGATCCATTGATATACAGTGTATATATTTGATTGCGGTAGAAGTAAAATGAAAAATTTAAAACAATGTAAATTAGATCACGATTATACAAACGCTGGTTGTAATACACTGGACAAATGACTAGACTTTTTGAAAAAATCAATTTTTTGTGTTACTTCCTGATTTTGCTGCCGCCAAGCAAATTTGTCACTTCCTTGATTCGATGCAAAAAACATAAGTGATAAAACAACACAGGTATCTTTAAATGGATTATTTTAATGCAACAAACACTTCGCCAAGTTGTTGATCAAAACAAAGCTGGCAGGTAAGTAGGTTCTCACTGAAGTACTCACGGATTTCGATGTGACGGTTGATTGACTCTTTTCATGTTTTCATAGAAAAGAATATGATGCAATTATAATGTTTACATTGAAACGGAAATAAAGGATTAATTCATAATTAATGACAGAAGTGCTAAACTTTTAAAAGTACTAAGCACTTTACAATAATAGTCAATACATAAGCTTAGTTAACACATAAGGATATATATATATATATATATATATATATATATATATATATATATATATATATATATATATATATATATATATATATATATATATATATATATATAAGATTACACAGAACAAAACACTGGAAATTTAAAATAATCAAAGTTTCTAAATTGTTGGTGCAATGTACGCTGATCTTAGGATTAAAGTGTATTCTGTGCTGATCCCAGCTTCTGTAACCTATGCTAGGCTGATCCCAGCTTAAGTAGACTTCTATGTGCTTGGCAGATCATAGCATACATGTGTATTCTGGGCAGATCCCATCTCAACTAAATCTATGCATGGCTTATCCCCTCATCAGTGTGTACTCTGTGTTGAACACAGATTAGTGGAAAGAGCTAAGCTGATCCCAGCATAAAGAAACTGTTATTATTTTTTCTTATTTAAAACTGTAAATTTATATTAAACAGGCATGACCTTTACATTCTTAGTATAGCGTATGAGTAACCAACTGGGAAAAATGACTGATCACTGCCTATGCGCTTTCTAATTTAAGGATGATTACAGCATACTTGTTTATTTTGAGCTGATCCCATTTTAACTAAATCTATACTAGGCCGATACCCAAACAAGACTAGTATATATATATGTCTTTAACTCTCATGATCTTTATAGTATCAGTATAGCATATACATTTGCGTTGAATCTATAAAAGTGGAATAGTTAAACTAGGCTAATCCCAGCATTAAAATGAATTCTGGGCTGATGCCAGCTTCTGTAGACTGTGCTAAGTTGATCCCAGCTTAACCCTCAAAGTGCTAGTTGCGACTATAGTCGCACTGTTGTTTTTGGTTCCGTAATGCGTGTAGCGACTATAGTCGCTTTCAAGGTGAGCAACAATGATCGCATTCTATAACTTCATCTTGCCATAAATGCCTGTAAAACTATATTTGATTGGTTTAAAAAGGCCCGGAACAAGCATACTGCAGTACTTTACTATATTATTAACGATGTATTTTACAAATGCTCGCTTTTAAACACATGGTACTTGTGCAAAGCTAAAATGGCCGACGCTGAATATGAAGGTGATTTCTTGCAACAAATATTCACTTCTGATAGTGATGCTAATAGTGATTTTGAATAATTTGAGAAAAAATGACATTATTGGAGGAAGCGAGGTATTGATGGAAATGCACATGAATGATTTTGAGCCAGTAATTTACTTGGAACTGGAGTTGGATGTACATGCTCGCTTGCTGTGAAAAGATGGCGCGCCTGTCAACCCCCATTCACTGGTAATTCAAAATTAAATGTCGAGATGGTGAATAATGAACCTACGGACTATTGAAGACTTTTTCTTAGATGACGAGTTATTGCATCTGATAGTAGATCAAACAAATCGTAATGCAGATCAGAGAGTCAGAGAGGACAACTCAGCCGGTCCCAAGCCCGGAAAAAGGAGGAGGGTTGACCAGCTGCCGACTGGTCATAAAACCCAGGCATGAACCTGCATGAAGAAAGCCCTACTACTTGCAAACTCAATTACCGCATCCGGGATAGCCGATGCGTCGACGCTGGTCAGTTCCCCAATCCAGGACGTTGCCGAGAAATATGCTACTGGAAAGGGGAGAGAAACTTCAGATAAACAACAACAAGATCGTCGGACATCATCTGCGATCTCAACTAAGCAGACTACCTTGCTGGCAACATGGAATATCCATACGGGTCACGCAGTTGGACATCGGGAACAAGTGGCCAAAGAACTCGGTAACTATAACATCTCTGTTGCTGCACTCACGGAGTTCAGGATGACCGGGTCAGGCAACACGACGGTTAATTCTCCGGCAAATAATGCGAAATACCAGCTATATTACTCCGGGGGCACGAAACACATCGAGGGTGTCAGATTCATGGTGGACAGCAGCTTTAACAAATACGTCACTGGCTTCCATCCCATCTCTAGTCGAATGGCGGTCCTCACTCTTCATTGTATCATCAATACGAATCTGGTCGTAGTTTATGCACCGACCGAAGTCAGTCCAGAAATGGCCAAAGACGAATTCTATGACAACCTTCAGACGGTTTGGGACTCTTTGCCTCGTTCTAACATCAATATTCTTCTGGGCGACTTAAATGCCCACACCGGGTGCGACAGCCATGCGTGGCTGGACGTTCTTGGCCCTTTTGGAGTGGGCTCGATGAACAACAATGGAACACGATTCCTTTCATTCGCTTCACTCAATGGTCTCAGGATAGGAAATACGCTATTCCGCCACCTGCCTCGTCACCAATTAACCTGGAGATCTGCCAATGGACGGGACAGGGCGTGCATCAACTATGTAGCAATTTCCCGGCGATTCCAAACCTCATTCCAAGACGTTCGAGTCATGCGTGGAGCGGATTGTGGGTCCGACCACCACCTGGTCAGAATCAAGATTTGACTAAGATTGAAGCGCTCAGCAACCAATAATAAACGGGAGCAAAAACCGAACGTAGCACTCTTAAGAGACCCAGCGGTCCGGGAAAAATACCAGATCACCCTAAAGAATCGTTTTGAAGTCCTTACTACATCGGAGGCAGATGAATCACAGGAGGGAGTTGATAATCTTGCAAACGAGCTTGCGAAGGCAATTACAGACAGTACCAAAGAGGTGTGTCCATCAACGAAGTGGCACGTTCAACCCTGGATATCCGAAGAGACCTTGTTTCTCATCGATAAACGAAAGAAATGCAAGTTAACTAACCAACCGGAATATAGACGCCTCAACAAACTAGTCAGAGTTCATTTAAAGGAGGATAGAGCCGTGTATTGGGAAAATCTCGCAAAAGATATGGAAGTGGCAGCCAACCGGAACGAATTCCGAACCCTTTACTCAACCATTCGACGACTATCCGGGAAATCTCGGCCGTTTGAGTACAACATCAAAGACAAGTCTGGAATAATTCATCAGCTCCAACACAGGATGTTTGGACCGCTGGCAGGACTTCTTCTGCACCCTCCTCAACCACGATGCCCCACCTGGACCGATGGAATCGGTGGACGCCATGGACGAATTATCTAAGCTAGTCGATGAGTCCGAACCGTCTATGAAGGAAATACGGACTGCCATCTTAAACCTGAAGAACAACAAGGCGCCGGGCATTGATGAGGTGACACCAGAAGCCTTGAAATACGGCGGAGAGATCATCATCGAAAGATTACACGCCCTGCTGAGATTGATATGGCGATCGGAAGCGGTACCAACAGCATGGAAGAAAGCCATCATCGTACCAATCTTCAAGAAAGGCAACAAAACGGACTGTAAGAACTATCGGGGAATCAGCCTGCTCTCCATACTTGGCAAAGTATTTATGAAGATCATCCATAGAAGGGTACTCAAACGGCGGGAGGAAGTGGCACGAGAGGAACAGGCTGGTTTTCGACCTGGAAGAAGCTGCTGCGACCAGATCTTCACGCTCCGTCAAATCCTCGAGGAAAGAATTCGGTGTGGAAAACGCACAATCATGGTGTTCATTGATTTCTCCACAGTGTTCGACAGCGTCCATCGCCCGGCCTTGTGGAAAGCCCTGACATTGGACAACACCCCAGTGACCGTCTGCCTTAACGGAGTCTATCTTCAGCAAGTTGAGGAATTTAAATACCTGGGGTCCATAATCCGAAGCAGATCAATAGCAGCCTCCACTGACATCTCACATCGCCTGGGACTGGCAACGTCTGCGTTCGGGTCACTAGCTTGGTGCATATGGAGATAAAAAGCCCTCTCGGTGGTGACCAAGGTGCGTCTAAACCACACTCTCATCCTCCCAATACTCCTATATGGAGCAGAGACGAGGGTCCTCCTAGACGCGGACCTCAAGAAGCTGGAGGTATTTCAAATGCGCTGCCTCAGACGAATACTGGGAGTAAACCTTCTGGACAGAATCCCAAACGTGGAAATCCGGACTCGATGCTCTCACCAACCCACAGTGGAATCACTGATTAGACGTGCTAGGCTTCGCTGGTTTGGCCATGTCTGCCGAATGGAAGAGAGGCGCCTACCATATCGAGCCCTGTGGCACACCAGACCGGAAACCTGGAAGGTCTCAAGAAATGCCCTTAAGAAAACCTGGATCCAACAAGTGGAAAAAGACCTGGCTAATTATGGCATCACCGCGGTACATGCCAGAGAAAATGCCACGCAGGACCGAAAATGGTGGAAACAAATAACTGAGTTCATCAGCACGGGCAATTTTCGAGCAGCACCCACAGTCTCCTATCAACTGCGACCACGCTGATTGGATGGAAACTACGGGATCAAATTGAATTGAATTGAATTGAATTGAGAGTTCATGGGGCAGACTTGAAGGAAAAAAGTCGCATGAAGAAATGGCGGCCTGTCACACCTGAGTATCTAAAACGTTTTCGCATTGATTAAAACAATGGGTTTGGTACATATGTCTGTTCTCAAATCCTAATGGGCTATTGATGATGTGATATCAACCGCATACTTCAGCAAAAAAAATAAGCATGGGATAGATTTCAAGCTATTCCAAGCAATTTACACCTGTCAGACAATGAGAACAATTAAGGTGACTCTTCACACAAAATCAACCCTATGATTGAACAAAAATAAAGCCTTTGCTGAAGTTTAATCACCAGATATGGACCTCAGTTTGATGATATTATAATAAATAACAGGTGATAGTTTTTCATGAACATTAATTGCTGACTGGAGGGTTTAAACTTACCTGTGACATTCATGGAGTGGATTTTTGCAAAACTGTCACCGTTCCTTTACCTGTGATTTTCACAATTTATATATAACATTGTGACAAACATAACATGTGCATGGTTGGACTACTAAAGAATATAACTTTTCTTAGATATATTTGAACTTTTCCATCAAAAACAAACAAAATTACTGATGAAATACAATTGTAACTTGTCATTTTACCTGTATTTACACCTGTACCTGCAAATATGTTAAACCTACACACGTGTCTTGATGCTAATCTTAAAGTATAGACATGCGCCATCATTTTTCATATAGGGTTTGTATATCAATTGTGTATATTTAATGAAATACATGCAATTTAAGAACTATGCAGTTTTCTCCTTTTCTCCCCAGAAACAATTCAGCACTGAGGGACCATATACTGCAAAACAATGCAGCACTTGGGTTAAGTAAAATCTGTGCCGGGCTGATCACAGCACTAAAATGTATTTTGGGCTGATCTTAAGTAGACTATGTGCCAGGCTGATCCCGTCTTAGCTAAATCTATGCAAGGATGATCACTATGTAAGAGTGTATTTTTGGTTAATCCCAGATTATTTGAATAGGATTTCTAAGGCTGATCCCAGTATTTATGTTATTAGTGTAGCATGAGTATCTGAATGGGTGAAAATGTTGCATGCTAGCCCAGGGCAGGCCCATGAGAAAGTAATGAAACCAAAGGCATGATAAACCATCTAAGAGCACAACTCACCATGTTGGTGGAATGGTAGTGGACCAGCACAAATCCATAAGAATAATTTGATGCAGAGATTCTAAATCCATTGTCTGTATCTGATTATACCCACCTCAGTGATTCTCTAAAAAGTCCTATGAAGGCAGCAAGTAATCTTGCATGATTTCTTGTCTGCCTCTCAATTTCAAGGTACATATACAACACTCGTATACAAGTATTAGCCAAAGACTAAGCCTTCAAATTCACTATACATCAGATTAATACACTACCAATACGTAACTTATTGGTCAATATCAGACAAAGCATATTACAAAATTTGTAGTTAAAATAACTCAAGATCATCAATTTGTGCTTAAAATAATGAAAAACTAATAATAGAGAATTGTAAGAGTTATTGTTATCCTAGGATTTAACGCCATTTTTCAGCATGCGATAGGCTATATATGGCGGCCAGTATTATTGGTGAAGGAAGAGCCATGGAAAACACCCAGAAAGAACTACCGACCCACACGAAGCTACTGGCAAGCTTTCTCTTAACTACATTAGCTGAATCTTAGACTCGAACCCACGCAGACAGAGGTGAGATAGCAGTGATCCGTAACTGAGAGTGCTTTAGACCACTCAGGGGGCCCCACATTCAGTCTGTAAGAAGAAAGATTTGGTAGATGCATAGAGGATACATGAGTTTATGCATCAATTCTCTCACTCACTCACTCTTTCTTTCTAACAAACAAGCCAATATTCATTATTACCAATATTTTACATCAATATCATAACTAAAATAACAGCAATTCTTGACTAAGCATAGCATTAAAGTGTATTCTGGACTGATCCCACCTTATTTAAACTGTGCTAGGCTTATCCTAGCTTAAGTAGACGATGTGCTAGGCAGATCCCAACATTCAAGTGTACTCTGGACTTGTCCAGTCTCAACTAAATATATGCATTATAATGTGCTGTGAAATCCTATGTAAATCCTGACAGTTCTCTGAAAGTACAGGGTTAATCAAACAAAAGAAAGAATTCAATGCCACAAAATCTTACCAAATCTTTTCCGCTTCGCTTTGGATTCGGCCATCTTGTCATCTGTATCTACATGCCAAAAGAAAGTTTTGCATTTATTCCAGCTCAATGTTGCTCGACTCATACATTTTAAGGTCAAATATTATAATACATTTATTAAACAATGTTTTAAACTTAAATTCCCACACAAGCAAATGCACGTTTTCAGGTTCTATTGGCCTACATTTCAGTTGGCTGTAATGTGATGGAAGTTGGGAATACCAAAATTGGTTCGAAGGATCCTTAGAATCTTGAACAAAACAAAGATATCTAAACAATTCCTTCAATATTACAGCAAAACCTGTCTTGAAAGACCACTGTTATTTGAGACCACCTGTCTTGAGAGACCATATTTTCAATAAACAAATTTAATGATTATATAGTGATATGACTTGTTTTGAGATACCATAATTTTTATGGCAGAAGGGGTGGTCTTTCAAGAGAGGTTCTACTGTAATAAATATTTATTTGTTTTGTTAAGCTTAGGAAAGATACTTTCATTTAACCCAATTTTGGCATTTCTGGCTTCCATCACTTTCTAAAGCATTTTTAGTGTTATGCCCACATTGCCTGCGAATAGCTAAAATTTGATTCTGGATCGCATTCAAATTTTTTTTCTCCAAAAATTATGTCAAGACTCTGGGATTAACAATTTTTTAAAATACAAATTTAAAAGAAAATGTAAATTTTATGATTAAAAAACTTACAAAATAGTTGTACAGCTGTACACTGATGAAAATATTTTTTAAAAATATACAAATTACTGGTAACCAGTACAAGCTGACATATACGAAGTTAGTATCTTACTTTTAATGCTCTTTTTTTATTATATATTATAGTGTGAAATATAGACTAATGACAAAATATTTTTTTTCTAAATTCCTATATTTTCACAGGTGAAAAACATGTCCTCATATTTTTTAATGTGAAAATATATCTTTATATTTTAATACGTGAAATACATGTACATGATTTCCCATCATGCCATGTGATGCTTGATTTTGTGTGCCCACAAAAGTTGTACCTGCAGAAACAAAAAAAAAAGTACTTTGCTAGCAAGAACAAATAAATAAAAACTGCGCATCATGAGCGAAGCCCTGGAAAACCACTGTGGGACAGTCAGCATTGGAGGGCGTAACATCACCAACCTCCGCTTTGCAGACGACATTCATGGACTGGCAGGCAGTGAAGATGAGCTTGCCACCTTAGTGAAGAACCTGGATAAAACATCTTCTAGATCTGACATGGAGATAAGTGCCGAGAAGACAAAGCTGATGACAAACAGTGGCAAACAAATCTCACCCAAGATTAAAGTCAGAGGACAGAACTGGAAAAAGTGGGCAAATTCAAATATCTAGATTCCATAATCACGGAAGAGGGATCAAGAGCAGAAATTTTGTCACGAGCAGCACAAATAACGGTAGCTATGTCAAAGCTAAGACCCATCTGGAGAGACAAGAACATCTGTCTGAAAACTAAAATCAGACTGTTGAGAGCACTAGTCATCTCAATCTTTCTGTATTCATGTGAGACCTGGACCCTGACAGCAGAATTACAACGAAGAATTCAGGCACTTGAAATGAGATGCTACAGAACCATCCTTGGCATCTCTTACATGGACCACGTCAGAAATGAAGAAGTACGCAACACCATCAGGCACAAAGTAGGCCATTATGAAGACCTCCTCACTATTGTCAAATAGAGAAAGCTGAAATGGTATGGCCATGTCACTAGAGCCAACAGTCTATCTACAACAGTACTGCAGGGTAGTGTCCAAGGTGGCAGAAGGAAAGATGCACAGAAAAAAGTGGAGTGACAGCATCACAGAATAGACCAGGAAAAGTTTTGCTGAGACACAGGCATTGGCACATGATCGAGACAAGTGGAGGGAATTGGTCAGATGTTCAGCAGCACAGTGCCTCAACGACCACACTAGGTCAAGAGACTGATGATGATGATGATGATGATGATGAGGTAGGAGAGGTAGACAGAGAAAAAAGTGGAGTGACAACATCACAGAATGGACCAGGAAAAGTTTTGCCGAGACACAGGCATTGGCACATGATCGAGTCAATTGGAGGGAACTGGTCAGATGTTCAGCAGCACAGTGCCTCAACGACCACACTAGGTCAAGAGACTGATGATGATGATGGTCCCAACACAACAGTTGGAGTACGTCAAGGCTGTCTCCTATCACCCACGCTTTTCAACATCTACTTAGAGCACATGAGCGAAGTCCTGGAAAACCACTGTGGGAGAGTCAACATTGGAGGGCATAATATCACCAACCTCCACTTTGCAGATGACATTGATGGGCTGGCAGGCAATGCAGACTAGATTGCCACCTTGGTGAAGAACTGGATGAAACCTATACCAGATTTGACATTGAGATAAGTGTTGAGAAGACAAAGCTGATGACAAAGAGTGGCAAACAAATCTCAGCCAAGATTAAAGTCAGAAGAGAGCAACAGGAAACAGCAAGCCAGCTCAAATATCTTGGTTCTGTATTCACCAATGAGGGATCAAGAATAGAAATTTTGTCATGAACAGCACAAACAAAGGCAGCTATGAAAAATCTAAGACCCATCTATAGAGACAAGAATATCTGTCTGAAAACTAAAATCAGACTATTGAGAAAACTAGTCACCTCAATTTTTTGTTTTACTCATGTGAGGCCTGGACCCTGACAGAATTACAATGAAGAATCCAGGCACTTGATATGAGATGTTATAGAACCATCCTTGGCATCTCTTACATGGACCACATCACAAATAAAGAAGTGCATAACACTATCAGGCACACAGTAGGTCATTATGATGACCTCCTCACCACTGTCAAAAACAAGAAAGCTGAAATGGTATGGCCATATCATTAGAGCCAACAGTCTATCCACAACAGTCCTGCAGGCAGTGTCCAGGGTGGCAGAAGGAAAGATGCACAGAAAAAAGTGGAGTGACAGCATCACAGAATAGACCAGGAAAAGTTTTGCTGAGACACAGGCATTGGCACATGATCGAGACAAGTGGAGGGAATTGGTCAGATGTTCAGCAGCACAGTGCCTCAACGACCACACTAGGTCAAGAGACTGATGATGATGATGATGATGATGATGATGATGATGACGATATAGGCCTACTGAACACTGCCAATGCTTGGTATAATACATTTCAAAATAAGATTTAAACTCTATATGTAGAAAACAAAGAAGTCTGTTTAGTGAGTGACTTCAATTACAATCTGCTTTATGATACCAATCAAAGCTGGATTAAAACCATGAATTCCCTGCCTGAATATCAAAAACTAGTTCACTGACCCACTAGGATAACAGAGGTGCCTGAAACACCAATTGATCATATTTATACTAACAATGCTGAAAATATCATAGAATCTGCAGTTCCCCAATACTACATACCGTATTTTGTTGTGTATAACGCGCACTTTTTTTACCTAATTTTCTTATCTTAAGTCGGGGGTGCGCGTTGTATACAAGAACTAAAAAAAAAGATTTTTTCCAGGTCGATCTGAAGAGGATGAAGGCACTCACTACTTGTGAAATATTAAATCCATTGTACATTGCATTGTAACTAAAATGTTTACCGGTATTAGCCGTATTAAAGAAATAAATAATGCTTACAAATAGTCTCGTTCTTTGATTGCTTATGTTAATAAACTGGTTTCATTTCACGTCACTGTGTCAAGTTTTGATCTGTGCCACGGCCGGAAATACATGTACATAACGACTGGCAATTTGTTCCAAAGCTGTGCAAAGTGCCGCATTGGAGCGGAACAAATACCACTGTGTGGATTACCGTATTTGTTCCGTAAATGTTCAGTACCGTATTCCATAACTGTTGATCTAATCAAATTTTTCTTCATTTATTATTGGTCGAATTGAAATATAATATGTGTAGAATTCAACTAGTGTTAATGTTCTCATCAGAGCATCTGTTGGGGACATATATATTTTTGTGACTACGGGTTCTTTCTTATGGGAACACTGATACGTTGTGGAACAAAATAATCAATGTATGAAGTCGGGAAACATTTTTTTCCTCTTTGGAAAATAAGCTTGTTACTTAGTTTTATTTCTCATCTTAAACATACATGCCAACCCCTGACGAGGAAAAAGTGTAATCCAAGTGGTCAAAAAGAGGAATCCAAGCAGAAAAAGAGTAATCCACATATAACATACTACAATTACAATTGACAATGATTTATTTGCTTTTCTCGTCTTTTATCATTCATTAATGGTTCAAGTGTTCATATGTAGCACTTTTAGCTTTAGAAAGCAACAGATTGTCATGTTGCATTTCAAAACATTTTGTACCAGCTGAGGCCATGAATGTTTTGCATACCAGTAGAGCACTCATTACTGGGTTACTTGGCCTGGACCTGAATTCAGTTTTATTTTTGTTAACAACACTGAACAATCTCTCACAGTCAGCATTAGAATGGTAAAGAACCAATATTCCTTTCATAACCTGACAAAGAAGAGGAAATTTATTTCTTCCAGTGATAGAGTCTTTTAGCTGGGAAATAAGGTGCCATTGCACATCAACTCTATCTGCATTAAGTATATTGTCAGGTAGAATCCCAACTTGATACTTCAGGAATTCTTCTTCCAGATGATCCAAGTTAGACAAGGGTGGCAATAGAAAGGGATATCTCTTGACAAAGAATCTAACACTTTTGAAGCTTTTTGACTGTCTCTCATTTACATAAGCAACTGAAGCATTTAAAAGCAGTTCATCTCATATGGGAATTTATGGAGCATGTAATCACAGGCTGTAGCATAATAATCTCTAACATTATCATAGAACATCTTCACAGGAAGAGTAGAATTGTGTTCTATGAATTCTCTTGCTTCTGCACCAATAGCTACATCTTCATTATCTTTCTGGTTTGCATGGTCATGAAAGTCAATATCAGTTAAAAGTTTGGCTGATGTGATGATTTCTGGCTTAATAAACCTTATTAGCAAATCTGACAACTGGTTTGACAGAATCTTGTGCATAATATGAATGCATGGTTCTTCTTTCTGCAAGACAACATTTGCTGCATCAAACAATGGAATGGCACTCTTCATAAACAAGCAGTACAGTTTTGTAACTGGATCATTAAGCTTTTTGTAAACCATCTCACATGCTAGTTTTGCCCTTGGAAGTATGAGAAGATCCAGTATGCTTTTTAACAGATTCATACTCTGAAGAACCTGATCCAGATGGCTGATGAAATTTTATGTCAAAAGATTTATCTTTCACAGTCATGGTCTGAGCCTGGAGGCCCTCTAGCTGGATAGATAGAGGCCTCTCAAATAAAAATTCCATGGATTTAAATTTCTTTCTTTCTGCTACAACAATCTCTTTATTGTTAGTATGTCTGTCTATACTTTCATCTCTTGTTCTCTTCTGACTTGCAATAACAGATTCTGCTTTTGTACCACTCTTCTTCACTTTTCCACCATGTTTTCTCTGTGCAGATTCACTTTCAGTTTGAAAGAATGCTTGTAATGCATCCCAAAGCTCAAGTAAACGGCTAACACATTTGCCAAGGGATAACCATCTTGTACACACATGCTTTATAACTTTATAGTCTTCAAGATCAAACTGATCTTGTAACAACTTTAGAGCCTGTTTCCTTTTACTATTTTTCTCCAAATAATAGTAGATATCTATTAATAAATGGCCAATATCTACTTCTAATTTATCAGCAGCCTTACCAGCAGCAAGGTGCATCAAATGACAGGGGCAACCTGTTATGAACACTGATGGAGACATTTTCAAAATATAGGATGCAACTCCTTTATGAATTCCAGTCATCACTGATGCATTATCAGCTGCAAACCCCATACAGTTCTGCCAACTTATGTCATGTTTCTTCAAAACATTGTCAAGCAAATCAAAAATGTTTTGTCCAGTGGAATCTACTGTTAATTCTGGTAAAGAAAGAAGAACACTCATTACTTTGCCTTTTTCACTGTCAAAGTATCTAACACATACTGGGTACAACTTTTTAACATCATAATCACAACTCCCGTCTGTGGCAATACTAAACGGCCCAATTTTCATTGCTTCTGCAATTTTAAGTGAAGTATCTTCTGCTAGGCACCGAACTATGTGAGATGATTTTGTTCTTGCACAAGCATATTTTTCCGCAATTTTCGAATCAGGAAACATCCGCTTGAACAAGGGACCAACGTGGTCTGCTACCGCTAAGGGTAGTCCGTGTTCTATTAAAACCTCGGTAAATAAGAAGTTACCTTAGTATTAGAGTTCGTAAGGCGAGCTAATTCGATGTGTTTCCTTGTTTTCACGTGTTTTTCCACATCAAATTTACCACCATGACCAATGCTTTCCCGCAGTCTGCAATGAGCATGATGCTGTCCTAGAATGGAACGCTGTATTATGCCATTCATATATTCATCTTTGAATTTTTGGAGGACTCGTTGTTTTGCTTTTTTTCTGATCCATCTGCGAAATTCTTGGGGGAAAAAATGTGCTCTAACATACACAAAGACTAGAATCCATCTTAACATCTGAAGCCATTTAGCGCCAACGATTAGACGTCACGTGATGATGCCCTCGTCGTGTTTGGAGGATTGATTACATTTTGCTTTGTTTATTATTGACTTTTTCTAACCCATCTGTGAAATTATTTAAGAGATATTTTTTGCACTCATAAACGCATTGAGAATTTTTTAATACTTTTTAGCGCAAAAAAAACTTTTAGACTGGTTCTGCACTATACAAAATTAGAACAAAGAGTATGTGCATAATGATTTAAACAAAATAGAAACCAGTCTGTTCTCTCCTCACTAAGCCGCTATAAATAGAATATGAGGTCGAAAGTTTGAAAGTATCTTAGTAACATGATAGTTGCTATAAATAGAACATGAATATTAGGAAAGTCCACGGACAAGTATACTCGTATATCGTAGTTATGTAGAAGCGGGGTATTTTTTAATTAAAAATAAAACAGTATGTAAAAAATAAAGTAATGCTAATAAAAACGAAAAAATTTTTTTTTTTTTTTTTGCAAGATGGATATATCGAAAAAGCGTAATCTATAAACGTTAACGCGTAACGCGGAATTTAGTGGGAAAAAGCGTAATGATTACGCCAAAAGCGTAATGGTTGGCATGTATGCTTAAATCATAGTATTTGAGATATCTTTGCGATTATACAGTGATCAATGGCTTCAATGCTTCATCGACTCGGTGTGGTCTTTTCACGGTAATCGGCGCCAGGTAAGCTTTGATGTGCTCAACATAGTTACAATGCTTTGTCTCGGTGAGCAGTATTTAATTGATTCAGGACATACAGCGACTTTTCGAAAGTGATGAAGACAAAGTGGAATTTGAGGGATTTGATGCAATAGACTGCGTCAACTAGACGAACATTTAAAGGGCCCTTTTAAGGGCCAACAATAAAATCGGAAAGATACAATATCAATATTGCCACTTTTTCATTCACTATCTAAAATGACCAACTGTTGTTGCACTATGAAAATGGAGCGAAATGGCGGTAGTCAAAATTTTAAAATGCATTAGATCACATGCGCGTTATATGGCAGAACTACGTTTTTTCCACTTATTTTGGGTCGAAAATCGGGGTGCGCGTTATACATCGGTGCGCGTTATACACACCAAAATACGGTAAGCGTTCATTATCCTGTATGCTGTACATGAAAATTAGGTAAGAAAAGTAAAGCCTTGTCATCATAAACATATCAGGTATTGAATAATTAGAAGATTAAATTCACAAATATTCCTTAAAGTACTGAAAGATATCTATTGGTCTGTAATTGAATGTGTTGATGACCATCAGATTGTCTTGGGATTTGGATAGATCTGTTTACTGACACCCTCATCGCCCATACTCCTTTTAATTTCAAGAGAGTCAAGCAACAAAATCAACCAAACTGGATTACAGGTGATATACTGAATGATATTAAAACAAGGGATAGATTCAAAATTAAAAGATGCAGACAATTACAGATTACTGAGAAACAGAGCCAAGTTAATGATTAAAAGGGCAAAGAAAACTTATTATTCCACTTGAATATCATATAGCATTACAAAAGAGAATCCTATAAAAACTCTGGAAAACTTTCAATGACTGAGAGGCGAATATCTTAGCTGTTCACATGTATTAGTGATGCAAATGTTGATATTAATAAGCAATAACCTCATGAAATTTGAAAAGCACTCATTGATTACATTGTCACAACTTCTAGAAGATTTTCCAGTGATGAATTAAATTAGCATATTTCTTCAAAACTAAGCAAAGAAGATTGCTTTAAAATACCTAAAACATTTTAAATGAATTAAACCAACTTGGTGTGACAACAGGTCTAGATAAGTGTGAAATTAATAACTGTCATCTCAATTGATTGCACCTTCACTTATGTATATCTTCAATCTATATACATTTCCACAGGTATTTTTCCAAACGGGCTAAAAAGTAAATCCAATACATAAGAAGGGAAATCTTTTTCTGCCATGAATAACTAAATACTTGTATCTGTTTATCATCACTTTCAAAGATAATAGAAAGACATGTTTGTAATGAAGTTAGAAACTACCTGGAGTCATTTGTTACATTTACAACAACCAGGCATCTGCAAAGGACGTTAAAGCTGTGCGGACGTCACTTTTGCCAATTATACCAATATAGCATAGAGCAATTATGAAAACTGCCAATACCGATAATGAGATCGATTATTTCATTGTCATTTGTTTTATAACAATGAATGGTTCAGAAACATAAATATACAAGTGTAATACAAGCAGGTATTTTGTTGTGTGAGTTATAACAAAGTTGTTTATGTGGCAGGTGAATATGAACTTCTATAAAAACAAACAGAAACTGGATAAGATTTACACTGCTATTTATAGAAAACAATGATCACACAAACATAAAACTTAAAAAACTTTAAAACTAACACTAACAAAACTTATGGTTTGCCAATTCAAGATATAAATGAATGAAAATGTATTAAGCTAGTCAATAATGCAGGTTGCCATTATTAGATTTCAATAAATGACTAAAAAAATTGTTAATAATGATAGCCCAATAATAATTAAAATTAATACACATGTTCTAAGATTAAACTTAGACATCAATGTACACTAGCTGCAGCTAATATTGAAAGCCAAGTTGAAGTAGGTTGTATTTAAGCAACAGTAACATATATCCCTTCTTGTCAAGTAACGATACTTGATGCTTTGAAAACATCTGACCTGTGCCACTAGACAGCTGTCTGCTTGGAAAGCTTGAAGCTGGTGCAGGTAAAGCTAATTTGGCCAAGATGGGGAACTGAAACCTGCGAGCATTCTACCAGCCATATGTTATCTTCTCATGACAACAGAGGGATGGCCAGCTACAATTCAAGCATCGCATCAATGGCGTCATCCACATGGGATGTTTCATTGATGGTATGGACAGGTTCATCACAGGCCACATACACAAATCCCAGAGATGATGGTCACAAGGTGTTTGCTTCAGTTTATCTATTTTTGGTTGGGGGTTTCTCCTGCCTGTCATCTGATGCCACCATGATGCATTCTGCTCTAAGCCCTTCTTTGGATCTGGTCAAAAGTAATTCTTTGCTGAATAGGTGCTGTTTGAATCATGGATAAACAATGGTGGCTAAGACAAGCTTGCCATTGTATGCAGAAGGTAAGCAAAATGATTCTTCTTTGCACTCATATAATTAGGTAAATCCTTTGGAACACTCGCACTTTCTGTACTAATTCCTATTAGACTGAAACGCCTATTTATCTATCTTCTGTTGGCCTATTCTAAAATTTCTAATGCATGCATGGAAGGCAGCATAAAAAAAATAATCAAGGCCATGTAAAGAAATCGGTCAAGTCTACAAACAATACATGGCATACTGCCTTGTCTGAAAATCAATCCTCTGATCAAAATTGTCATGTCTTTGGGCACCTCAAAAGAGGTCTGCATGTAATCAACCTAAATATTCAACACATCCTCCCTACACTAAATTAGATAAAGTTAATATTACAGCAAACTAGATCAGTCAATGTTCTAGGTCTATGTGAAACCTTTCTTTCCGACAGATACTGATGATTTGACTCTCTAAATACAGGGCTTCAACTTTGAAAGAAAAGATAGGTTGCGCTACTCACAAAACCCCTTGTTTTACAACAACAACAAAACGCTGTGCATAAATAGTATTACCTATGTAGCATGACCATCATTCTTACATCCTCTCTTATTTTTCAAAAAAAAAACACAACTAATGATTTGAAGAGCAGAGCAAAAGGGACAGATAATCACCGGCCACCGATATTGTGCAAAAGTCCCATATGATTAGAGTCATAATATAAATGCATTTATCATATATGTACACTATACAAATGTTTAAACAGACTAAAAATTTCGTTTTTTAAATGAAAAAATTTACTCGGCAATCTCTGTCCACAATTTATTATTTCCGCGTGCCAAAGACGGATATGACGTACATTTATCCCTTCGGTTCAACCGAGCCATTCATGCACTGTATTGCTTATGGATGTAACCAAAAGGATAATATACAATAATTCTGAGATTTTTGCCACATGGTTGTCAAGGCTGTATTTATTGTTGTTTTTCTTCAACTTAGTAACTTCTTAAATCTATAAAATTTGCAATTTGTTTTCAACTTTACCATTTGATCAACTCCGACTCTGTACTTAATGAAAAATAAGTGTACCTTTAACTAAATCTATACTAGGCTAATACCCACACAAGACTATTATGGTGTGTTGATCCCAGATTAGTGTAATAGATGCCAGCTTCTGTAGACTGCGCAAGATTGATCTCAGCTTATTACGTAAAATCTATGTTAGGATGATCACCATGTAAGAGTGTATTTTTGGTTGACCCCAGATTATTTGAATAGAGCTAGGCTGATTCCAGTATTTACGTTAATAGTGTAGTATGAGTATCTGATTGGGTAAAAATTCTGCATGCTAGCCCAGGGCAGGCCCATGAGAAAGTATCGAAACCAAAGGCATGATAAACCATCTAAGAGCACAACTCACCATGTTGGTGGAATGGTAGTGGGCCAGTACAAATCCATAAGAATAGTTTGATGCAGAGATTCTAAATCCATTGTCTGTATCTGATTATACCCACCTCAGTGATTCTCTAAAAAGTCCCATGAAGGCAGCAAGTAATCTTGCATGATTTCTTGTCTGCCTCTCAATTTCAAGGTACATATACAACACCCATATAGAAGTATTAGCCAAAGACTATGCCTTCAAATTCACAAATTCACAATACATCAGATTAATACACTAATAATCAGATTAATACACTAATACGTAACTTATTGGTTAATATCAGACAAAGCATATAACAAAAAACTGGCAATTTGAACTTAAAATAACTCAAGATCATCAAGTTGTGCTTAAACTAATGCACAACTAATAATACAGAATTGTAAGAGGAAAGATTTGGTAGATGCGTTGTAAGAAAATAGAGGATACACGAGTATATGCAATAATTCTCTCACACTATCTTTCTTTTTAGCAAACAAACCAATATTCATTATTACCAATATTTTACAACATCAACATCATAACTAAAATATTTGGCTCTCTTTGGGTGCTACAACTGGGCTAGAATCTGAATGTACAAGACCATGATTCCCAATTGGTGCCAGGCTGATCTCAGCATAATAGTTTATTCTGGTCGACTGATCCCATCTTCAAGTAAAGATTGTTGATAGGCTGAATAAATCATTATAAAGTGTATTCTGCGCTGATTCCAGCTTATTTAAACTGTGCTAGGCTTATCCCAGCTGAAGTAGACTATTGCAGAAGAAACAATTTGATGCCACAAAATCTTACCAAACTTTTTCCGCTTCGCATTGGATTCAGCCATCCTGTCATCTGTACCTACATGGCAGAAGAAAGTTTTGCATTAATTCCAGCTCAATGGTGGTTGACTCGTACATTTAAAGGTCAACTATCATAATACATTTATTAAACAATGTTTTAAATTTAAATTCCCACACAAGCAAATAGACATGTTTTCATGTTCCGTTGGACTACATTTCAGTTGGCTGGAATGCAATGGAAGTTGGGAAAAGCAAAATTGGTTAAAGGGATCCTTAGAATCTTGAACAAAACAAAGATATGTAAACAATTTCTTCAATATTACAGCAAAACCTGTCTTGAAAGACCACTGTTATGTGAGACCACCTGTCTTGAGACCATATTTTCAATAAACAAATTTAATGATTATATAGTGATATGACCTGTCTTGAGAGACCATATATTTATGGAAGAAGGATTGGTCTTTAAAGACAGGTTCTACTGTAATAAATTTTAATTTGTTTTGTTAAGGAAAGATACTTTAATTTAACCCAATTTTGGCATTTCTGGCTTCAATCACTTTCTAAAGCATTCTTAGTGTTATTCCCACGTTGCCTGCGCATAGGTTAAAAAAAAAGAAGTCTGGATCACACTCAATTTTTTCCAAAAATTTGTGTTGAAACTCTGAGATTCGCCATTTCTTTAAATACAAATTTAAAAGAAAATTTAAATTTTATGATTAAAAAAAATACAAAAAAGCCATACACTGATAAAAAAATATATTAAAAACGTACAAATTACTGGTAACCAGTACACATTGACTGGTATGAAGTAGTATCTTACTTTTAATGCTACTTTTTATTATATATTTTAGTGTGAAATATAAAGACTTATTGGCAATATATATTTTTTTAAATTTCCCATATTTTCACAGGTGAAAAACATATCCTCATATATCTTTATATTTTAATATATGAAATACATGTACATGATTTCCCAGCATGCCATGTGATGCTTGATTTTGTGTGCCCACAAAAGTTGTACCTGCAGAAACAATAAAAAGTACTTTGCTAGCAAGAACAAATAAATAGAAACTGCCTTGCATTACACAGAAATTAATCTTTAATAAAGAAAACTGACCAGATGCTGCTTCTCTCTGAAGCTATTTTCCCTTACTTCACCAACAACAACAACGAACACTCTAATTTTGTTGGCAGTTAAATTAAAAAATTTCAGGCAAAATAACTGCTTAGGCTTAAATAACAGTTACAAACTGTTAACCCTTAAAGTGCTGCATTGTTTTGCAGTAAAAGGTCCCTCAGTGCTGAATTGTTTCAGGAGAGAAAAGAAGAAAACTCCACAGTCTTTAAATTACATGTGTATTTCATTAAATATACACAACTGATAGACAAACCCTATATGAAAAGTGATGGCATGTGTCTATACTTTAAGATTAGCATCAAGACACATGTGTAGGTTTAACATTTGCAGGTACAGGTGTAAATACAGGTAAAATGACAAGTTAAAATTGTATTTCATCAGTAATTTTGTTTGTTTTTGATGGAAAAGTTCAAATATATGTAAGAAATGTTATATTCTTTAGTAGTCCAACCATGCACATGTTATGTCCGTCACAATGTTATATATAAATTGTGAAAATCACAGGTAAAGGAACGGTGACAGTTTTTCAAAAATCCACTCCATGAATGTCAGAGGTAAGTTTAAACCCTCCAGTCAGCAATTAATGTTCATGAAAAACTATCACCTGTTATTTATTATAATATCATCAAACCGAGGTCCATATCTGGTGATTAAACCTCAGCAAAGGCTTTATTTTTGTTCAAACATTGGGTTGATTTTGTGTGAAGAGTCACCTAAATTGTTCTCATTATCTGACAGGTGTAAATTGCTTGGAATAGCTTGAAATATATCCCATACTTATTTTTTTTGCTTAAGTATGCGGTTGATATCGCATCATCAATAGCCCATTAGGAATCGGGAACAGACATGTGCACCAAACCCATTGTTTTAATCAATGCGAAAACGTTTTAGATCAGGGGTCTCAAACTCGTGGCCCGCGAGACGATATTTTGCGGCCCGCTACCTGACAGCAAAGTTTAGTGTTAATGCAGCCCGCGCGTTTTCCTCATTCTCATATCTATAATGTGACCCTCCATGACGGCTTCAGTCGAATCTCACCGACTAGTCTAATTCTGATTTTTATTATGTTTGTATAGGTTTGGACGTTGATTATAATGGTAAAATCCGTTTTAAAATCGGACTAAAAGTTTTTATTTTATAGCATTTTATGCAACAAACATGGCCAAAGTGCAGTTTTGAGAAAACACGCTTCGAATGTTGTATATACATATATCAAAAGTTAAAAAAGTAAGTTAGTGGGTAATGCACAACCATAATTGTGTAAATCGTAGCAATCCGACACATTATCAAAGAATCCCTATTAAAATTGCCGCTAGTGTGTACGAGTGACGAGTGAGGGAAATTCCGAGCCTGTCAGCTTGGTCACTTTCAAAATAGGGTTAGTCAAAAAGGACTTTTCTATGATTAAAAAAATAAAATCAAAATTCATTCTCCCTACAATAGCATCTTCCTTCGCATCAATAATTCATAGATATTGCCTGCTCCTGCCTTCTGTTTGAACACGTTTTAGTTTTAAAATCGCTAGTGGGAATCGCCATATTTTTTTTTTTATTTTATGCTTTTTCGTCTTTGTTTACCAAACTTTACCAGAAGCTCATTATTTTCATAGCATTTATTAGCTGAATATTTTTACTTTAGATCACTGGGAATTTTATTTTCTTACTAAGGATATAATGCCGTTAACAATGATACGCAATGTGACGGCCGGGTCTACTTGTGGAGTTTAGGGGTGACGCGATGCTCAATATTCGAGTTTTAATGTCTTGTTGGTGTAATTTTTGGAACTTACTAGCACAAGTATGAGCAGTGATTTGTTATTGTTTTAACCAAAATTAATGTAGATTTATTTACTGTAACTAAAACTGTGGAAAAATGTTTGTTGATTCAATATCAGCCAAAAGGTCATTGTTACCAACCGTCTTTTTTCAACGCTAGCGCAAAACTAGCTTTGGTGACATACGACTGAAACCATCGTGGAGTGTCACATATTACATTATTATTTCAAATTATGGAGCAATATATATTTCATACGTCAGAAATTACGTCATAATTCAGGAATTCACTCTCTGACTACTGCAGCCTCATTTATTATGTTGGTTTCTAAATTTCCCTAAGAGCAAAGTCTCATGATACATGATTCGGGAGTGTTACCGAGTGGAGGGAAAATATATTTTATCACACAGTGCAAATACGTTTTTTGTCACCCGACCCCAATCATGTCTTTCTCAAAACCTGCTGTGAAGAGAAAGGTTGGCGATGAGCACAGACATTTTCAGGAGAAGTGGGAGACGGACTACTGTTTTGTTGAGCACAGGGGCATTCAGACGTGCCTTATATGCACCGAGAAAGTTGCGGTGCACAAGGAGTACAACATCAGACGTCATTATTTAACCAGACATGCTGAGGAGTATGCAAAATACCAGGGAGATGAGAGAGAGGCCTGGGTCGCTAAACTTAATACATGTCTACTGAGGCAGCAAGATTTTTTCAAGAAAGCAAACAAAGAAAGTGATTCAGCAGTTGAAGCTAGTTACGTGGTGAGTGAGATGATTGCTAAGGCAGGAAAGTCATTCAAAGAAGGCGAGTTCATCAAAAATTGCATTTTACAAGCTGCAAATATAGTCTGTCCGAAAAAGACGGTTCGGTTTAGCAACATCAGCCTTTCAGCCAACACAGTGGCAGAGCGCATTTCTGAGCTGTCAGGTAACATTTATGATCAACTGTGTGAGAAAGGTAAACATTTCCATGCATACTCAGTCGCTCTTGATGAGAGCACAGACGTTACTGACACTGCACAGCTCGCAATATATGTCCGTGGTGTTGATGATAATTTTGAAGTGATGGAGGAGTTGCTCAAAGTGATTCCAATGTATAGCCAGACCACTGCTCAGGAGATATTCTGCCAGCTGTGTGATGCCATTGTGGATGCCGGTTTACCGTGGAAAAATTTTGCAGGAATAACAACCGACGGAGCGCCATCAATGACAGGGAAAATAAATGGACTCGTGGCACATGTTCAAAGAAAACTGGAAGAGGAGGGTGTGGAAGAGGCCGTTGCTCTACACTGCATTATCCATCAGCAGGCCCTTTGCAGCAAATGCCTGAAGTTTGACAATGTGATGTCTAACGTTGTGAAATGCATCAACCATATCAGATCCAGGGGCTTGAAGCACCGGCAGTTCCACGCCTTTTTAGAGGAAATAGAGTCAGCATATGAGGATGTTATCTACTTCACCGAGGTACGTTGGCTTAGTAGGGGAAACGTCTTGAAAAGGTTTTCTGAGTTGAGAGCAGAAATCAAAACCTTCATGGAGAAGGATGGGGTGGTTGTTCCTGTACTAAGTGATCCCAAATGGCTCATGGACTTGGCTTTTCTTGTTGACATTACACAGGAGCTGAATGTACTCAACAAGAAGTTACAAGGCCATGGGCAGCTTGTCAGTGTTGCCTATGACAATGTCAGGGCATTCTGCACAAAACTTGTGTTATGGAAAGCCCAGCTTTCTCAGAGAAACCTCTGCCATTTCCCAACGTGCAAAGTACTCATGGACTCGGGCACACCATTCAGTAGTAAGTATACTGATGCCATTGCAAAGCTACAGGAAGAATTTGATCACAGGTTTGCAGACTTCAAAACACACAGAGCCACTTTTCAAATTTTTGCTGACCCTTTCTCCTTCAATGTGGAAGATGCCCCCCATGCACTTCAAATGGAGCTGATTGATCTTCAGTGCAATTCCGAACTCAAGGCTAAGTTCAGGGAGGTGAATGGAAAAACAGACAAGCTTGGACATTTTATGAGAGAATTGCCCTCCACCTTCCCTGAGATTTCCAGGTTTTTCAAGCGGATCATGTGCCTTTTTGGGAGTACCTATCTGTGTGAAAAGCTCTTTTCTACTATGAACTTTAACAAGTCAAAGTTCAGGGCCAAACTTACTGATGAGCATCTTCAAGCTATACTGAGGGTCTCAGTTGCTTCCTCACTCAAGCCAAATGTTGCTCAGCTGTGTAAGAAGAAGCGCTGCCAGGTCTCTGGCAACAAGGAGTAGGAGGAAGTAAGTGAAGCCTATGTTCTTGAGAACCATTAATGCTTTTATTTGTAATTAATAAAGGTTGAGCAGATTTTAACAGTTGTACTTTATTGAATTTGTAATCGCTTTTTGTGGAATACTTGATGCGGCCCAGTCTCAACCAGACTTTATCTCCTGCGGCCCCCGGATAATTTGAGTTTGAGACCCCTGTTTTTGATGCTCAGGTGCGACAGGTCGCCATTTCTTCATGCGACTTTTTTCCTTCAAGTCTGGCCCATGAACTCTCTGATCTGCATTACGATTTGTTTGATCTACTATCAGATGCAATAACTCGTCATCTAAGAAAAAGTCTTCAATAGTCTGATGGTTCATTATTCACCATCTCGACATTTAATTTTGAATTACCAGTGAATGGGGGTTGACAGGCGCGCCATCTTTTCACGGCAAGTGAGCATGTACATCTGACTCCAGTTCCACGTAAATTACTGGCTCAAAATCATTCTTGTGTATTTCCATCAAAACCTCGCTGGCTCCAATAATGTCATTTTTCTCAAATTATTCAAAATCACTATTAGCATCACTATCAGAAGCAAATATTTGTTGCAAGAAATCACCTTCGTATTCAGAAACGGCCATTTTAGTTTTGCACTAGTACAATGTGTTTAGAAGCGAGCATTTGTAAAATTACACCTTTAATAATATAGTAAAGTACTGCAGTATGCTTGTTCCGGGCCTTTTTAAACCAATCAAATATAGTTTTACAGGCATTTATGGCAAGATGAAGTTATAGAATGCGATCATTGTTGCTCACCTCGAAATTGACTAGAGTCGCGACACGCACTACGGGACCACATACAACAGCGCGACTGGAGTCGCGATACGCACTTTAAGGGTTAAGGAATACTTATGCAATTGCTTGTAAACAGATTGATTGATAAATCTTGATTTCTGCAGGATCTGCTCTGCAACTGAGAAACAGCTGTACAAATTATAAAACTGCTAAGGTTAGGAAATGATTTGTAAACAGCCTTCTATTTTGACTTGGGATACTGCAGTGTCAAGATAAATGCCTCTTTTTCCAAAAGATTTTTGGAAAATCATGTTTATCATTCTTTTATGAACATGACCATGCTGGGCGTTGGGAGTCATGCCATGATATGACAAGAATGGTACCTGTATAGTAGTCCCCCTCTTATGCGGCCACCCCTGCTGCACCGGGAAAGTGGCCTTATAAGACGGGTGGCCATTCCAGAGGGGGGCTAAATTTATTATGAGAAGTACATGTACATGTATATGTAATGAATGTAGTAAGAAAGCTACATATTTCAAAACATTAAATATCTTTGTCTAAATGAAACATTATTCATTAAAAGGTTCATTTTGTTATAATAACAAATTTATTTCAACTGAATATATGTTACTATTTTATCTTTCTTGGCGTAAGTGTGATATGCGAGTGGGAATTGTTGTCATGCACATTGCAAATGGATTCAAAAACGTCATTTACATCTTGGTACATAAATAATTATGTTTCCATTTGCTCCATTTTCCCACTGCTGCTGAAAAACCTTCTTATCGGTTATGACTTTGTTTATTCAAATTATTTCAACATAAACTTGTCTTTTTGAGCCTTTCCTACATAAAATTGATCAATATTCCCCCTCCCCCCTGACGTCGTCGAATAGAATAACCAACGACTTTCTTCTAAAATAATGTATCCGTTAATGTGATGACATTTTAATGTTTGGTAAGGTTTTATTCGCTTATTGCTGACTGTATGCGATTTAATTATGCAGACAAAACACGTGTCGAGCGTACAAAATAAAGTCATCGTAAAGGAAGCCATATTGTGTGGTCACCTGATTTTTCCTGTCTTTGTCTGATACCGTGTTTTTTTTAAAGGTTCTCTGTGTGTGCCAATGTACAAAATCTATTTTTAGCCTATGCTGACCTTGTTATGATTATAACAATTACGTCTGGTTATAATCATCAGAGAGAAGAACTCGACATAGGTGTTAAACCCCAAACTCTATCATAACATTACTGAGCCCATTTCCTGTAAACATCAACTTTTACAGATAATGATATACTATAAATCTTTAGTTGACACTTTTAACGGTGACTTGAAACTCGGAGACGTGTATCTACAATAGAGCTAATCAAAACTGCTTACCTTACGTTAAGATTTTAATTAATTTTTGGTTCTGGATACATTTGAAGAAACAAAAGTGGCCGTTCATGAGGGGGACATTTTTCATTTTTTGTACTAAAATGCTGGCCGCTGGTCGCGTTAGATGGGTGGTTGCTCTTGAGGGGTACTTTTGAATATAAACTCGTCGGTGCCAAGGGATTCTGGCCGTAAGAAGCGGGTGGCCGCTGGTCAGGGGGGCCGTTCAAGAGGGGGACTACTGTACTTTGTTTAATCTAACCTTTCATAATCCAACTTTTTCATACACTTTTAACCTGGTGATAATTTTCTTAAGCTCAAGCATTACACTATATAGTCAACTTTGGTAATTGCACAGCATCGGGCCCATCAAGAGACTGTGCAGTTAACCAAAAGTACAGTACAATATGGCTTTAAATCAGCACAGCACAAATATAGGTGAAGAATAATGTAAAAAGATTATTAGAATCCATTCTTTCAACTTTTACTTAAATGAAACTAGAGTCAACAATGAACAGTACTAACGTCATATTGTTGAATTAAACACAACTAAATTTACCATTTCCGAAAGTATTCAGCAACTGTCTGCACACAAGTTTTACTAATAAGTTGGTGAATTGCTGACTTTATTTTGTAAAACGGTTCAAACAGCTCACAATCTCTCTGTTCCATGAATCTGCATAAATTATGGAGTGACTGTATTGCGACTTTAGATGAAACCTGGTCATCTCTTCTTTCGTCAAGTTTCTTGTAGTTTTGTCTCTGTAAGAGCTGCAATGATGCTAGAGTCATCAATTTCACCTTCCGTCTGAAGAATGTCATCTATTGCAACATATTGTTCGAATATTTCTACATTCATGCAGTGCAGAATTTTGAATGATATAAGTGGGGTCATCAAGTGACTCATCATCACAAAGCACCAAAACACTGGCCCGCATATAGCAGTTTGCTACGGTTGACTGTTACACTGCTCCAGGCATTTCTAATAATATGAAGCGAATCTAAAACTGTCAGCTTCCTTGTCTGGTTGGACACTTTTTCTTCAGAGATGATCCGTCAATGTCTGACAGTAGTTTTCAAATAACAAGCGATCTATAGAACTTCTTGAAATTCACTATAATTCCTTGATCCAATGGTTGAATCAGTGAAGTTGTGTTCAGAGGAAGGAAAACAATCTGAACCTTTCTAGTGCCGTGACCCTATTAATGCAATTCCAAATGTTGTGGCGACCCAACCGTAAAATTATTTTTGTTCATAACTGTAAAAATGTATATTTCCAATGGTCGTAAGCGACCCCTGGCAAATCGTTGTTCGAACCCCTGACGGGGTCGCGACCCACAGGTTGAGAACCACTGGCCTATACTGTACTGGCAGCTTTTTCAAATTCTTAAAACATCAAGGGGATTTGCTTTTGTCAATGACCAAGGCATCCAATTTTTCGCTACCATCCATATTGCATGCAAACAAAATTGTCAAATGATCATTGGCAATCTTACATCCTGGTTCTTTTGCTCCTTTGAAAGACAAAGTCCCATCAATTAATGCCCACCAGTACAACCCAGTTTCATCAACAATGAATATATCTTTTGGTTGGCAGTCTTTATGGATTTTGGGTTGAACATCAATTACCCATTGTTCAGCTCCAGTCATCTGCATCCTGTTTTTCGCCATGTTGTCATTTAAAATGAATTCCATTGCACATTTTCCATCTTTCCAACCATCTCTTTGTTGGTTTGAAATCATGCAAACCTGAACCATTTGCCAATTTATTAGCTTGTTCAAGCAACAGTGGTCCATTTATTGGAATTTGTCGCTTGTGAGCTTGAGCAAACCTGTGTAACAGCACTTCTTTAACATCTTCGGACTTGCCACCTCGTTTGCACTTCTGAGAAGGATTGCTGATATTTGCCCGTCTTCAATGATCTTGTCCTTGTTCTTGAGGATTCGCGAAATCACACTGTGACTAACACTGAACTCTAGTGCAATAGAGGCCTGACTTCTGTTGTTCTCAACACATTTTATGACCTCAAACCTTTGAGCTAACATCAGGGATTTACACTTGCGACAAGTCGTTTTAGACTGTAAAATATACGCTCGTAAATTCAAGGTTGAACTTCCGATGATTACCCCCTAGTTCAAATCACGGTTTAGAGCAATGTTTCCCTTGCTGTACTATGATTCTTCCCTGGTGGGTGGGGATATACATGTATCTACAAAATCTACTACCTATGGTGTCCTTTACATGTCAATCATTTACAAAGTCGCATTTACTGGCTTTATTGTTGGCTTATTTGAAGTGCTACAGAAGTGGACTGGCAATAACTAATGCTGACTATACATTGTGCAGTTAACCAGATTAAAATTGTATTGAATAATGTGCCACAGGCAGAAAATGTATTGTGCTAGTATCCAGAGTGCGCATTTAAATGAAGTGCAGTTATCCAAAGTTTGTTCCCATTGAAAAGCATTGGGGAAAAAAACAGGACCAGCGTGACTACGTGCAGTTATCTGGAGTGTGCAGTTTACCAATGTGCAGTTAAGTGGAACTGACTGTATATGCTTTTGTGTAATTGATTCATTTACAAACAAAGCTCACATAAATGACTATGAGTTAAAAAATTACCAACCTTAAGCAAACCTTAAGATGTCAAGTACAGTAACAGTAATTCTGGTTTATTCTGGAACAACAACTGAAAACAGGTATCCATATCACCTGGAATTAAAGAAAAAAACAAAAACAAATACAAATAGACATGTTTTAATTGGAACTAGTAATATTAAAGCAACAAAAATGAGAATAAACAATAAACAAACATCACCTAAAAAGATGGATGTAGAATCTGAGCATAATACATAACTACAATAATCAGATAAATGATGGTTGAACTTGAAATGTTTGCAAGCAATGCACTCTAATGGAGATGTGTGTTTTTAGGATTTTTAATGTAGCTTTAACAATTTAAGTCATATCACTACAATGTCTGCAGTAAAATATCTTATAGTGATATCTAGCATTGGGGCATCATGCTGCAGACATGTAGCATCATGTCCCACCCAGTCACATTATCCAGACACATTGCCAACCAGTCCTAACATTAACCTCATAATGCTAAATGCCGAGAGAGGTAGCTGATAGTACCATTTTCATAAGTCTTTCGTATGACTCTGCCAGGTTTCAAACCTGTGACCTCCTGCATCCAAGGCAGACACTCTAACCAACCAGGCCATTGGAGTAGTTCTAATGGAAACAGTTATTAACAATGGAATTTTGAGTCCAGGTATAAGGGAAACCTGGGCTTGAGATAAAGCATGCCAAGATGTAAATTTAAGCTCCAACAATATAAAAAATGTATATTTAGTATCTTAATAGAAAGCACAAGTTAAAATTAGACACATGCCAAAATATAAAATAAGCCTTAAAGAAAAATAAATTGAATAAAAATGGAAGTTAACAGGCAGTTGTAATGCAATCGAGCTGACCCTTTGAGACTGGGCAGGGTTTTAAAGAAACAATAAACACGTTCATGGATGACAATGACAATATATTAAACACTCACACTAATGATATGAACATAACACACAGAAAGGCATATAATATGAATATAAAACACAGAAAGGCATATAATATGAATATAAAACACAGAAAGGCATATAATATGAATATAAAACAGGTATGAAATATTATTTGACTACATTGTCAAACTCATGTAGTCAAAAAGTTCTAGCAACTCCATATAAACTTCATGTATGCAAATATCTCTAGCAAACTTCCATATGAATAAATGTAGTCAGACACTACTGTCATAATTCACATGTAGTCAGAACACTACTGTCATGATTTACATATAGTCAAAATACTACTTGATATTGTACTTTACATGTAGTCAAAACACTACTATGATTGGAAAAGGCATGTTGACTCGGCCTGCTCTCCAGCACGGTCACTTTCCCCTCCACACTTGTACCCATATGTTGGCACTGAATTGGTGGGTTATACTAGTAACGGTACACCAGACGTCATGGTATTCATAAGCCCATCTGGCTGCTCATAACCGGCGAGCTGAATATGAAAAATAAACAACATTTCTATTTTAATTGCAATGGTTTTAGTTGCAACTACTTTAAGAATATATGATAGTTACTAATGGGTTAACATAACTTGTCTGAGGTATGACATAGGAATGCTATGCAATTAAAATAAAAATGCGTAATGCTATGACATTAATGCATATATAATATGTTTTTTGAAATTAGTCATGATAGCGACCAGATAAAATTAACTCGCTACCACATTGCCTAGGTTATATCTTAATAAACTGAATTACAAATATGATAAACGATGTGACTACATAATACAACAATGAACGTGCTTTTATGAAACTGAATAATTATTGTAAATAATAAAAAGAGTTGATTAAAAAAAACATACGACTCACCCAACTCTTTGGCTTTAACTAAATCAAAATGGCACCTGCCCCGACAGCTGATTAGTTTTAGAGCTTCCCTCTATATTGACCGTGTCCTTCAATATCTACCCGATATATATATATATATATATATACAGTAGTGTGCAATAATACACTAACTCGAACGTGCTGCGTGAGCAATAAAAGCATCACGCAATATGACGAAAAATTATATTTACAGTGGTATTATGGCGCGCGAAACAAGACACCCTGATTATAATGAAAAGTATGGAAGGCTAAATAAGCCATATCGGGCATTTCGTAACAGCAGTCTTCAGTATATATAACAAAATACTAGACAAAATGGACACCCAGATATAAATCATCACCATAGCCAGAATGCTGGATGGGTGGTAAGTCGCATCTGAGTAGGCATTTTGCCTTTTCTGGTTTCCATTGTGGCCCTTTCACCTGTTCATGCCTCTAGCCCACCCCACCCCCACCAATTAAGCCCATAAATGACCATTGCATTTTGATTACTTGTTATTTTTGTCGACGGGATGCAAAAACCACCAAACACGCATCACATGAGTGAGATAGTCATGGGGTATAGAGCCCCTTTTGTATGGAAATGCCCCAAAAGATTTCTAAAATGGGCAAAAACACTAAGTCTTTGATACTACTCAATGATTGTAGAAACAAATTTCACAAAGTGCATTTATTCAGGAAGTGATCAATACAAACAATGAATGAATATACTGTATACAGACATGTTTGAGTAATTGAAACTATACTGTATCAACAAAGCTCAGTATTGATTTTTCTCTGCACATTCTCTACAGCATGATTTTGTACTGACAAAAGAGAAATATACATGTTGAATTGTAAATATTTTCACATTTAAGAAATGCTTATAGTGGTTTGTTTAAAGCACTAGTCAGGCCATTACCTCCCAAAGTATACTGAAGGAATTTATGAAGGTCTGAAACAGTGGCATAAACCTGCCAAATGATTAGAAAATATAAAACGTGATGGACGAACTGAGATTGCTGTATCTTTTGAATGCATCATACAGGTTTATTAAGGAAGCACAGAAGGTGTTGTATGCATTCTCTAAAACAAGTTCAGAATACACTGACAAGCTGGTTAACCTGAGAATGACCTTAGAAACAGAACAAAATAAACTTTGGAAAATTTTAGAGGCAAATGAAACTAAAAAGAAATCTGCAAAATGCTGTACATGAAAGAGTACACCCACATAAGGAAAATAACTTGCACAATGTGTCTGATATGAGTGACATTTCTGATGAGGTCAGTAATGAGGGTATTCAAGAGCAGACTAATTAAACAAATACTTTTGGGCCATACTACACCACTACTTGACAGATGATTTTTTAAAAAAGAAAGGTGATGTCTACATTTCATCTTTGCCACAGTGCTGGGGCTGCTCTTCTGGAAGTGGTTGGTGGTGTTCTCTCTGCTTTGGAAGGTGAAGAAGTTGCCCTCCTTGGTTTGTCTGCGGTGTTTAGCACAGTGGGCAGTGATATATTACTTCACTGTCTCTCAGCCTGTATTTGGCATTCAAGGTGCAGCAGCTTGCTGTGGTTCAGGTTCTGCTTGGTCGGCAGGATGCAGATTGTGTCTTCAGGTATGGCGCACTCCAGCCCAGTTGGTCTATGTTGTGGTGTTTTAAAGCAATCTGTTCTTGGACCTGTTCTCTTCAATATGTGCACCTGGTCGCTCTCAAGTGTCATAGATAATTATTGTACCAGTTGTACGCTGGTGGCACCCATGTATACAAATATAGCAGCCAGGCATGGATTGGTTGTGCGTTTCTGATGTGAGGTTGTGGATGGCATTTGGCAGGCTGTGGATGAATGATGACAAGGCTGAGGCCATTCTGGTTGTAGCATTGAGACTTTCTCGTTCGCATCCTTTGCCTTCTATCTACATGTCATAATCTCCCCATGGACAGAATGACCAAATTCTTGATTTGTTGTGAAATGAAAGAATCTATATCATACTATATATGGACAAAGAATCTTGTTCAGCTACTTAACGAACACAGTAAGTATTAAAGCAAGAAATATTCATGCACATTTTGCATGCACATATTTAAGACTTAATAAATGCTCACCAGTCATGCCTTTTACTGCAGCTGTATCAGTAAAAAAAATTTTTTTAGTGGTTCTGTGAAGGCTCAGAGACTTAGTTTTAGCTGAAAAGAAGAGTGAAAAACTGGCAAGTTCCTTAGTATGTAAACCATAAGAATTTCAATAAGGATGGATGGATGGAAACATGGAAATATACATGTCAGACTGAGACTGATCGCACATTTGTATGGATGGATAGGCAGACTGATCTTCTTCTATCCCACCACCAAACAGAATAAGCCATCCCAATGGAGCATTTCAGGGTTAGTCTATAATGAGGCTGGTGTGAGGTGAAGCATAATCATGCATTTTACTTTCCCCATAAGTGCCTCGTGATCCCATGAGATGAGATGACACTGGTCACATGGCTGATCAGAGAACAATGGTTGCATGAAGTGCACAGTTTGGGAGCAAATTAAAGAAGAAAACACCAAAAATTAACAGCATAATTTACGATTTCAGAAGAAAAGTTTTGCAGTCATCGGGTTTATGCATTCCGAAGCACTAATTTCCGCAAACTGGGTTGCACCTTTGCAGAGGCAAAGTGTTGCAGATAGTTTCCCAACTTTTGGGAGTTTACATTGAACTTCAGTATCAAGAAAATGGAGGGTGCAAACCACCCAAAGCAGTTCCCTGAGGGGACAGGCTTAATGAGTGAAATACTCAAAAATTGTCGAAAACGCAAAGGAAATGCCACAGATGATGTAAGTATGGTTTCTGCAACGGGTTTGATTGTGGAAACGAATGCATTCGCCATCAGCAACTACCACCATATATATGAGGTCAAGTGGGGCACATGTTGGGCAGCTGGGAAAAGCTACATCAAGTCGACCATTACGACAAGAAGACATGACATCATTGTCTGCTACTGGTGCAAGTCATGTGATTTCCGCCCAAACAATCAATATGGCTACCCTGGAGCCTAAGGGGGCAGGGTCCAGTTTTTATGTACAAATTTAATGTTGCATGCACCTGCCTAATATAAAAATTCATTAAAAATATAATATGTGAGTGAGATCAAAAAGGTCCATAAAAGTGACTACATTGCGGCAAAATGCATTGCATTGTATATACTTTGTGCTAGGATTGCTGTCTTGAAAAGAATTAAACTTGTGTGCAATGGAATATGTTTTCTGTCCTTTTTGCCATCGTATAGTCAGGAAGATACCAGAATTACATGATGATGTTGACTGAATGCTAAGAATGGATTTTACAGTTGCAAATAGTGACTGAATATGAGATACACTCTTTGTTACTAGCGATAGAACTTCTCTATTGTTCAAGCAATTATTTGTTGAAATTTTTCTTTTAAAGTGACACTTAAGAAAAATGTTACCAGACATTGACATTTATAATGTACTTTAATAATAATTATAGCTTGAGACACGCACATCAACATTCTTGACCTGGTATTGTTCTAGTGATGCTAACATAAACAGCATTGGGGGGGGGGATACACCAACGTCTAGCTAATTGGGACAGATGTAAAAGAAACACATATTATTCTATGTTGGGACATTGATGTGAGGAACCTTGCTGAACTTACATCAACATATCTGATAAATTCAGTGACAACAGGCCTTTGAAATGAACCATTCTCAAGCCCAAAATACAAAATAAATACACAGTCCATACAGTTAACCCAAATATTCTCAGAATCCTATAAAGATCTAGAACATGAAAAAGATAAATACTGTGTATATCTTGGTGGATATCTAATGTGTACTTATAAAGTAGTTTCACATGGTGAACCACAAGTTAGTCCTGACCAGTGACAGCTCCCTTGTGGGGGGTGGGGTAAATCATACAACCACAGCTGAAACAGGTAGTCATTGGAATCAAGAGGAACAACTGTATCATATTTACTTCTTGGAACTTATGTTCCTGTGCATGTCCTGAAAGCATGTTTTTTTAAATTACAATCTTTTTGTTCCAAAGTGAAGAACACACACGTGTGCATCTACATGGATAACTCTGTAGCAGTTACATATGTGAAAAAAAAATGGGGGGTGCCACATTTCTAAACTGCATAAATTATCGAGTGATATCTGGCCGTGGTGAACAGTTAGGGGTATCTGGTTAAGTGTTTCTCATTTGCCGGGAACACTAAATTGTGATGCAGATAGAGTTTCTCATTTGCCGGGAATACTAAATTGTGATGCAGATAGATTGTCTAAAAACATAAATGAGGATTCTGAATGGAAGTTATTGCTCCAGTATTCAATGCAATCATTAAAGTGTATGGGCACACAGATGTGGATTTATTTGCTTCCAGGCTAATACACCAACTTCTCAGTTATGTTTCATACAGACCTGACCCAACAGCTATAGCAGTTGATGCTTTTTCTTTAAAATGGAATTACAATCGTCATTATTGTTTTCCACCTTTCAGTATGTTGGGAGCAGTGCTGCAAAAAATGGCCCAAGATGAAGCAGATGTTATTTTGGTGGCAACACTATGGACAACGCAACCCTGGTTTCCGATTCTCCTGCATGCTGCAGTCGGCCCCTGTTTTCTACTGCCACATCCACAAGACCTTCTACACCTGGCACACAATCCACAACGACGACACCCCCTCCAAAAACTGAAGATGGGTGTTTTTCACTTATCAGGACAGAAATAAAAAATCGAGGATTATCAGAAAGGGCTGCCTGCCTCATCATCAATTTATGGAGAACATCAACTAAAAAACAGTATTGGGCTCATCTCCAAAAGTGGATGCTATTTTCAAATCAGAGACAGATTAATCCATTTGACTCACCTGTGACTATTGTAACAGAATTAGTAGATAGAGGTTTAGGTTATAGTTCTGTAAATACAGCAAGATCTGCAATTTCATCATTAGTTAGTCTTACTTCTAAATCCAGACTAAGCAAGAATATTTTACTTACGAGATAAATGAGATGAGTGTTCATTGCAAAGCCTTCATTGCCAAAATATACTTTTGTGTGGGATGTGCGGCTTGTGTTTAACTATTTTCTCTCTTTACAAGGCAATGACCAATTATCGTTACAGGAACTTACTATGAAGTTATTCATCTGCTTGCTTGTTAACAGAACAGAGGTGCCAGACACTTCACTTTATGCAGACAAATGGCATTAAATTTGGTGTAAACAGTGTACAAATACATGTTCCTTCATTGCTAAAACAATCTAAACCAGGTAAACATCTGGAGCCTTTTGTTTTTTTAATCTTGTCCTTTTGACAAAGTATTGTGTGTTGTTTCTTGTTTACAGTGTTATTTGCAACAGACCAAGCTTTTGAGAAATTCTGAGACACAGTTATTTATCGACACACAATCTCCACATAAAAAAGTTGCCAAAAGCACAATATCAAACTGGATAAAGACTGTTATGAGAAAGTCAGGTATTGATACCTCAGTTTTCCAGGCTCATAGCACAAGGGATGCATCTGTTTCTGCAGCTTGTGCAAAAGGGGTACAATTGGTTACAATTTTGAAGGCAGCTGGCTGGGCTAGTGCCTGTACTTTCAAGAAATTCTATTTGAAGCCTGTTACAGACCAGACTGAATTCAGTATAAAGGTATTGTCTGCATCCAGAATTGTATAAAGGTAATATACATCTTAAATTTGGGTTATCTGGTTTAATATCAACATATAAAAAATTCTTCTGTTTTTAGTTGTTGTTAATGAATTCCATAAATGGAAACTTCTCTCTAAAATCTCATGGGATCACGAGGCACTTAAGTGGGAAGTGAAATTGATCAAAGTTTGATTGTAATTTCATGAACCCCACAAGTGCCTTAGTGATCACATGCCCACCCTTAATACTTCCCACCCAATAACACATTGAGCTTCCATTTCTTTGCTCTCAAGACTGACCAGCCACGTGACCAGCTTCATCTCATCTCATGTAATCACTAAGGCACTTATGGGGTTCATGAAATAACAATCAAACTTCGACTCGGTAAGTCTTGCTTAATTTATCAATCAAGTCACACAAGATCCAGGTTAGCAAAAGCCATCAAATCATTTGCCATTGCATGGTGGGCTACCGAGTTAATCACCTTAATTTTCTAGCCAAAGAAGTGTTTATATATTGCCAGCCTTGTACAGGATAATTTCTATTTTGGAAATGTTTTTAATTCATTCAAAGAATTTTGTAATTTTTTGTAATTTGAAACATTATGTCTGTATCTTTCATGTCAAAGAAACTAATATCTGCCAATAAGTGAGAAAATCTTCTTATCATCCAAGATCATGTAAATATGGTATACCATAGCCAGGACATTGATACTGATGCATTATTTCAGACGATTGTCAATTACAAAATACTCTGAATGAATAAGAAACTTGTTTCCAAAAAAGAATTTAGCCTATTCATATAAATGATTCTGCACTGAACAAAGCCTGTAATCTTACTCAATGTGAGGCTTTAAATGCCGCAAAATGTATGATCACCATCATCATCATCAGTCTTTTGAACCAGTGTGGTCATTGAGGCGCTGTGCTGCTAAACGTCTGACCAATTCCTTCCAACTGTCTTGATCATGTGCCAATGTCTTAGTCTCTGCAAAACGTTTCCTGGTACATTCTGTGATGCTGTCAATCCACTTTTATTTCTGCTACCTCTCCTTCTGCCACCCTGGATGCTGCCATGCAGTACTGTTATGGATAGACTGCCGGCTCTAGTGATATGGCCATACCATTTCAACTTCCTTGTTTTGATGGCGGTGAGGAGGTCTTCATATTGGCCTACTTTGCACCTGATGTTATGCACTTCTTCATTTGTAATGTATCTTTAACTGTCAGATCTTGGGGCCCTGAGTGGCCAAAAGCACTTACCATTATGGATCATTGCCATCTGTATGCAGAGAACATGCCCTGAGAGAACTTGCCCCATGAAATCTTGCCCCAACGTATGTGGAGAAGTTGCCCCACAGTGGTTAGAGAAGTCACCCCAATTGATTGGAGAAGTCACGCCAAAACTTGTCACCCAGAATTAAATCATCTTTTACGAGATTCATATTTAGATTTTTATATATATGCGATCACAAAAGAAATAATAACTGGTAATCATAAAAAGTAATACCATAGTGATGGTCACATTAACTGAAATCCTACTTTTGATCAGACAAGTAATAAAACAACAGAAACACCTGTATACAAATAAATATTGTTATTATCAGTGGTTCATCAATGTTCAAATAAATGTAATTAATTTTATAAAACGTACTATTATGTAATCACGATCATTATTTTTATAGGGTTCAAATTGTCAACTTGATTGTTGAATACATTTTTCTTGATTAACTATGTTGATTATGCATCCAAGTATGTGTGATCATGGTGTTTTTATATTAAATAAAATAACATAATCTTGTTTATTTTGCATCAGTAATTTATAATTTTTTAAACTTCTTGTTTAACTTGAAATAGTTTGTGTTATTATTGAGAAATAATAAAATTACGAACAAAAAAAAGAAAAGAAACAACCTAAGTGATATATTTACTACAAGTGATCTTTCAGAAACCATCCGAATTACGCATATTAGCCATTATGATGAACCCGGTAGTGACTACATTTCCTGAGTAGGTGTTAATGATGGTTTTTATCGAGTTTAAGTATCATTCATCAATGATTAATAAATCTCATGAACAATCAGATTAAATTGTTCAGTTAAGATAGATGATATTAGAACCCTTTGGCTTACTGATGGTCATTGCCAATTCAGTCGATTTCAGGTTTTAGAGGTCCATGCCATAAAGTCATCTCAGGATGACTTAGGTTATTAAGTTCGAACCCTTTCATATATGAAACTGCATATAAAACTGCAGACGTCATATCATGCTTACACCCTCTGTTTTTCCAAATAAAATGCATCTAATGATTTGAAAAGGAGAGCAAAAGGGCAGATAAAACTTTTTTTTGCATAAAGTACAGGATTGAATTGCTCAAATGGAAAAGTTGAAAAATTGCAAATTTTAATGATTTAACAAGTTATTAAGACAAACAATAATAAATAAAGCCTTAACAACCATGTGGCAACATCTCAGAAATACTATATATGATCCTTGGGTCGACTTGTCAAGGTGAAGTGGGGCGACTTCTCTGACCACCATGGGGCGACTGCTGACACATAGGACAAGTTCTCCCAGGGGCAAGTTTTCTTCTATTCCTGCCATCTCACATATGTCTGCATGGGTTCGAGTCTCAGGTTTGGCCAATGTGGGTATGTGAGAGCTTGCCAGTAGCTTCTCATGGGTCGGTGGGTTCTTTCCTGGGTTTTCCCCGGGTTCTTCCTCTCATTTATACTGGCCGCCATGTACAACCTATCTCGTCCTGAAAATTGGTATGAAACTCTACAACAATTGTTAGGTCTTTGGTAGCAACAGAATATTAATACCGTTTATTACCACAGCCGATATATCGCGAGTCATTTAAACACGGGTGGTATCCTACGAGTCCAAAATTACGATTATTTTGAACATAATATCCTGGTGACAACTGCATCTTTTCAAATGCCAAAATGGTAAGCACTGCTGTATTTTATTTTTGTCAATACGTCAAATTCGGTACACGTTTTACGTCAATATTGATGACAGTAACCATACAAGCGCTGAAAAGCCCGGTGTATATTCCTAATAGGAAACACATTGGGGATGTGGGGTGGCGCATTTTGCCTAACCTCTGCAAAATGAAACGTACGTTTGGGGTGGGTTGTTTACCTTATCTTTAGAACATCTTTAAAGAAAATTAATGTAGCAAACTGATTTACAACAAAACACTACATACATATATATTTTTGTCACTCTGTACGATTTTTTTCCCTTCAGATTACCGAGGATATTTTTCTCACAGCTCACAACATCAAGCTATAGCGTTGAGCACCTGTGATTTACAATGCATACAGATATTTGAATTGACTATTACTTACAAGTTTAAGTTACCCCCATTTTTATGAAACGTGTCTTCTTTTTTTATTGATGTGGTCCTTCCGCTCCCATCTTGCTCGTGTAAGTCGGGTTTCAGATGACAATCACGACACGCCAGTTAATCACGAAAGTCAGTTTCATTCTATGGTAGGGATACAGGGTTATATGTAAAGAAGCGTCTGTTCGCATTGCCGCCGTAAAATGGTTGACGTTAGTGCTAGCAGTGCTGTTCACTTTACACTGGATGTATTTTGGATTTTAACATTTATGCTTGGTACCACTTGAATCTATATTGTAAAACACATTGTTGGATACTTGTATCTTGTTACCCCTATTTTAATATGTTCCTTTTAGAATTTAGACCATTTCATTTTCGGCAAATTAAATCCGGTTACAGCCGGTGGATTAGCAGTATCTGGGTTTATACTTTCGGTTTCACTTATTGATCATCAGTCGAGCTGTATGTGAATAGTGTGTAGTGAGTGACATGATCATTTGTAGGAAATATTCAGACACAGTTTATCGTTTGAGTAAGTCTACGTAACTGTAAATGTAAATTATCTATAATGGGATGGGAATGGTCAGAGGAATCAAGAGTAGTGAGATTTTTTTCGTCACTTGAAATTGAATATTTGCACAGTAGTGGAATATTTTCAAAACTTAACGTTTTGTGGGAAAATATTAAAACTCATTTTGCCGGTTAAAAGATCTTAAAACAGTGAAATAAACTTTTTAAAATACGTGTTTTTTAATACAATATTTATTTCAGCTTGTTAACATCAAGGGGTCTGTTGTCAACGCTACAGCTGCTGAGAAACGGGTATGTACTATTAGTCCAACACTAGGACTTTCATCTTGAAATTTAGGCTCTGGAGTGCCCATAATTAATATTGAGGTGAATGTCATCTATTATGGAATTAGGAAGATATGGACTTGATGAATACAAGATGTGGTCAGCTTGATGAATACAAATGTGGTCAGCTTGATGAATACAAGATGTGGTCAGCTTGATGAATACAAGATGTGGTCAGCTTGATGAATACAAGATGTGGTCAGCTTGATGAATACAATATGTGGTCAGCTTGATGAATACAAGATGTGGTCAGATTGATGAATACAAATGTGGTCAGCTTGATGCATATAAGATGTGGTCAGCTTGATGAATACAATATATGGTCAGCTTGATGAATACAAGATGTGGTCAGCTTGATGAATACAATATGTGGTCAGCTTGATGAATACAATATGTGGTCAGCATGATGAATACAATATGTGGTCAGCTTGATGCATACAAGATGTGGTCAGCTTGATGAATACAATGTGGTCAGCTTGATGAATACAATATGTGGTCAGCTTGATGAATACAAGATGTGGTCAGCTTGATGAATACAATATGTGGTCAGCTTGATGAATACAAGATGTGGTCAGCTTAATGAATACAATATGTGGTCAGCTTGATGAATACAATATGTGGTCAGCTTGATGCATACAAGATGTGGTCAGCTTGATGAATACAATGTGGTCAGCTTGATGAATACAATATGTGGTCAGCTTGATGCATACAAGATGTGGTCAGCTTGATGAATACAATATGTGGTCAGCTTGATGAATACAAGATGTGGTCAGCTTGATGAATACAATATGTGGACAGCTTGATGAATACAATATGTGGTCAGCTTGATGCATACAAGATGTGGTCAGCTTGATGCATACAATATGTGGTCAGCTTGATGAATACAATATGTGGTCAGCTTGATGAATACAAGATGTGGTCAGCTTGATGAATACAATATGTGGTCAGCTTGATGCATACAAGATGTGGTCAGCTTGATGAATACAATATGTGGTCAGCTTGATGAATACAATATGTGGTCAGCTTGATGAATACAAGATGTGGTCAGCTTGATGCATACAAGATGTGGTCCGGAAATGTCTGACACATTATTACATTTCTATAAAAACCCAATTTTCTGAAAATGAAAAGTTTACCCAAACCCATTTGTCTGCTCCAATGACAAATCTGAAACCAGTGTCACCTTTTGTTTTACTGTTTTGTCTCAACTATTAAATCTATTATATTTTGCCTTTTATTTTAATTTTATATTTGTAATTTTTTTTATTAATTTGCTTATTGGCATGCTTCAAACTTTTTTCAGTTTTTTGACATTTGTAAAATATCACAATTGTACTTGCCGAAATAGTCATGCCCCATCTGTGAAAATTTCTTTTTGTATTTCAAGAACAGGCAAAGTTAGCATACTTTGTGCTATTTCAAGTATATTTCCTCAGCACACAGAAGAAGTCATTTTGATCAGCTGTCTGTTTCTGACATTTTATTTTCCCAGAAGTGGTAGACACTAAATGTCGATAAATATAGGATGAAACATGTACAAATGTAAGATGACATTCTCATATTTTTCCAATATCATGCATTTATCGCTTTTGTGTGAATGAGATTTAGAGCAACAGCTTTTCTAATGTGCCTTCCATTTTTCAGCAGTGTGCTCCAAAATTCCGTTGTGGAAGTAATGGCAATGAGACTACTGGTAGTTGACCCATTTTCACTTGTCCCTGTCTTAGGTTAAACTAGCAGAAACAGGAACACGCTAAGCATACAAATTATTAATCCATGATACACATCTAGAAACACCATTTATGTATGAAGACAGTATTCATGTACCTAAACATTCTTCACTTAAATTGCTTGGGATATACATTACAGACTACAATCATCAATCAAACTGAAGAAACCTAGGACATACTAAAATGTTAAATGAGACAAGAAATGTGTGAATCATTACATACTTAAGTGAAGTTGCATGTTTCATCAAAATGTCATCTGCTTGTCTGTGATGTATATTTGTGATCTCATATACAGATTGCATTGGTTCAAACTGACCAACTGGTAAAATTAATTTTGTGGGGGCTCCTTTTTTGTTGTTTGACCGCACAAAAGGCCAAGAATGCTAAGATTAGTTCCAACTCTGGCAGCATCATGCAAACTGCTCTTCAACACTGCACTGCCTGCACACATCATCTGACCCTGACATCAGCCTCATTCTGAGTAAATTCTCATTTCAGTCATTTTTTCATGGAATGTTGGCAAATAAATATGAAAATCAAATATTACAAGTTGTTGTGAACTTATGGCTTATAATTTTTTTAGTTTTAGATTTTCAACAAATCTGTTTTTGGGAATCCTGGTGGCAGTGATATTTTGTATCTCCTGCCTATCTTTGGAACAGATGGGGTGGCATGTTGAAACCACCAATACTCGCTAAGCTGAAGTTAGGACTGGGTACCAATCTGGGTTAGTTGGTTATCTAACATGGTTTGCAATAAAACACTTTCAGAATTTTCATTGATTATCAATTTCTCTTAACTTGGTATGATACTATGTTTACAATTAAGCAGCAGTGATGTAAAATTAAATTGTTGTGAAATAATATGAAACTGGGTTCCTTTCTATTTTAGGATCAGACAAGATGGAGTGCCCTCATTGCCATATCAAGAAACTTTCAGAAGAGTATCCACCCACAACTATCACAGATGTGTGTGACCATCCAATACTCATCTGCCTCAAGGTGAGTCATATGTCAACATGTATCAGCTGCCACCCCACACTACCCCAATAAATGTGGTGAAAATTTCAAACCAAGTTGTATTGTCTTTAATAGCACTCCCGCTTTGTTAGATAATGTTCAAACATGAATCCATCTGTCTTTGCATCCATCAAAATACCTTTCTTGTTAATATTCTAAAACTAAAAATTGGTATTAAGATATTCATTTGTTTGGCAGAATTTTGTTCAAGAAAATTGACAAGGCAGAATGAAGACTAATCAACACTGCATTATTCTACAAGGTAAAAATCATAAATTGAAATTCATCCTCATCCTCACAAGGGAATCATAATGTCAGAATTCTGTGTCGATGCAATTGTTTTTGTTGTACATTACCTACTCTATTCATTAATATAATTGTCATTCAGATGCATTTGTAAGATAATATGTAATGTATCAAATTAATAAAGAACATTGTATAGAACAGTAGGGGAATGTCTTATCAAAGTCATCACAACCTTTACATATCAGTCACTGTAATGTGTATTCAAATTTATTTTAATTAGATTAGCCATGTGTTCATGCAGTCTTCAATGAGAAGAAAATTACATATATAACTTATCAAATATTGTTTTTGAATTAATCCCCTCATTAATTGTACAAGTAATCAGGAATTACTGTCCTTTTTTACCATTAATCTGTCTTTATTACTAAAGGAACTCTTTTGATAAATAACACCTACATTCATTTGCTTTTGATCATATCACCCACCGTAAAATATTGCATGACCCCTAATTATAATTTACATGTATAATTATATTTAGATTGTTTTGTTCATGATGTGTTCATTGTGACTTGATCATTGAAAGGGGGGGGGCATAAAATACCAAACTAGACAAGAAAAAAAGATAAATTTGATAGCTTTATTGATGCATTTGAATATGTTCGATGAATATTCAAATACAAAAGTTTTTGTGTTCATTTCAGCTCCAATTGGTACATTTATCACTAGAAGGTGCATCTTACACTGACTGTAATTCTCCAAAATTATTTGTAATGATTAATATATCCATATTCCTGGTTTGAAGGGAAATTTATGGCCAATAATCTTACAGCTCAAGGTCATAGGTCTCCATGGCCCCTACTGTAAGGTTATTTTCAAAATTGAATCATTAAATTTAATTGTTTTATTACCGAACTTCCAGTAGCATCTATATACACTGACAAAATTCTAAATCATTTCTCTTAAATCAGGGTTGAACTTTTGTTTTTACTTTTGTTTCCTAGATGTCTCATCAGGTCTACAAAGTTCTGTGTGTACAACAAATCTTTCATTACTTGCATAATTTTTTCCTCACATTGTCATCATCAAAAATTTTCCAATGCAGAATAATATTTTATGTTTTTTATATGTTTATGTTTTTACAGATGCCTGTGCATGTGTTTCAGGCTTGATTGATACTTTGAATTTTTTAATTTCTTAATTATTTATTGTCGAGCCAGACTCTTCACATCATATTGTATGTATTGTATATAGTGTACATAACAGATAGAAGTCCTCAAAGTAGATTAGTTCTGTAACTAATTGAGTTACCTTATCTAAATAAAGTTTTATTATTATTATTATTATTATTATTTTTATTATTATCATATAATGATGTAAATATTTCACTGTTTTGGGGGAGTGTTGCAAGAGTTATTTTTCCATTGTACAACTTAAGCAGTAATGGACCATTCTATTTATACCTTGCATCTTGTTTACACAACTTCAGTCAACACTTCCATTCCTTTTTGTTGTTGAGGGTAAATGTACTTCCATGTGATCCAAACTTGGATTACAAGGACGTTTTAGAAGGTGCAATGATTTTAAGAAAAACTAGAAAGTAACCATTTGTATAGTACATGTATTTTGCAAAAGTCCCAGCCAATCCTGAAGCTCATTTGTGTGCCTAATAGATGATCACACAGTACAGTGCTTGAAGAGTTTAGACAGTGGTGCAAATGAAATTTGTATTATCATAAGTTGACATTTTTTTTATACTTAAGCATTTGGCAAGTGATAGAGCAACTTCAGGAACACACTTAGAGACCTAATAATGTATTGTATCTTATATGTTTTCAGCATGTTTTTATGTTTTCCAATTTCATGGTTTTTATTTGTTTTTCTGTAGTGTAGTCATATCATTATAGATGTTGTAAAGTGCTTAGAGCTTCTAAAGATTAGGCATTGTACAAAGTCATCATTATTATTATTATTATTAGATAGGCAGCTCATTGTGTTATGTATATTCAGTTTGTATTGTTTGTTAGGGTTTTTTTCTCCATGATTATGTTATGTATAATTGTACTTGGACTTGACCTTGTCCAAAAATAAGTTCACTTTGTACCTGACCAGTAATATTTATTTTTGTAAACAAATAATACATTGTTAATATTTCGCTGTAAGTGTGGGTTAAGTATTACAATCATTATCAATAGAAGTAAACATGTTTATTTGTCTATGTTATTGGCATTCACCATGGATAAACCTGTTGTACCTGATGTTTACCACATTCTTTATTATTGATTTAGCAACAGATTTGTCTTGTTGACAAAGCCAGAATGTTCTAGAATGGAAAATTTCATTAACTCATTAACCCCTCTTGGTTTTTGTTGTTGTGAATAGGAAACACATTTTGGGGGATTTTTCTGAATACATCCTAATACATTGACTTCCAGGAGATTTCTAGTTAATCTAATGCCTAGTTGTATTAGGAACATCATTTTTCATTGACTATTTTGCTCACACATTAGCAGAAGGGCAAAAGTTGGAGTTCTTTTTTTCTTTTTTTGGGTGCTCAACACACCATTATTTTCATATAGAAACCACTCTATTCTAAATGCCCACCTTATCTTACTTTTGTAAAGGTTCACCTGTCTGTGTGCAGTTCAGATCAGTCTGACTCAGATCTGAGGTCAAAAAGTCTTCAGTCCAAACAAAATGTCAGATTCCAACCACTGGCATATTTTGGGTTAAAAAAAATCGGGTAAAACAAATTAGGTTTTTCCCTCTGTATTTTGTAGTGCAATTTAAAATGTCCAGATTATATGGTATTGTTGTATCTATCTACCTTTATATAATACCACCCACTTTAGTGTATTATACATGACATTGATGTTACAGAGCTGGGAAGTTGGCTACTACCTCCTGATCAACGTTCCCTCTAAGCTGCGCGCATGCACAGCTGCTCAGGCATCCTTGCACAGCTGAATTGTCAATTTTTGTTCATTCCAACGTTAAATTTTGCTCGTCTCCGTAATGCTTGCGCAGTTCAGTGAGCACTGCGAACATACCCAAACCAAAATCGCAAGCTTATTTTTAAGGTTGCGGCAAGCTTGTTATTTAAGCTTGCGCAAGCTTAGATTTGAAACCGCGGCAAGCTTGCGCAAGCTTATTTTTAAGGTTGTGGCAAGCTTGTTTTTAAGGTTGCGGCAAGCTTGCACAAGCTAGTTTTTAAGGTTGCGGCAAGCTTGCCGCAAGCTTGTTTTTAAGGTTGTGGCAAGCTTGCGCAAGCTTGCCGCAAGCTTTTTTTTAAGGTTGTGGCAAGCTTATCGCAAGCTTATTTTTAAGGTTGTGCATGACAAGCTTAGATTTTAAACTATATATATATATATATATATATATGTAGGAAACTGACATGGCATGTACTGCCACCATATTTCTAGCCCTTGATGTGTGGAAATGACCATTTATATAAAATATTAAAAGTAAAATGTTGATATATGCTACAATGTATGTCGCAGAATTGAAACAGAGTGGATTTTGTATTAAATGAATAACTCAAACAATGTGTGAAAGATGGCAATTCATGAATTTAATTAGTTAATAAAAATATATGATGTAAAAATACAATGATTCTCACATGCTCTCAAAATACAATTGATCCAATTACTCTATACTAACATTCACACATTGAAGAAAATAAAATATTATATCTCTCTGATATACAGATTCAAAACACCTCAGTTTAAAAAAATAATATACACTATCCGATATTCACATAATTTTATGTACCACCTAGGATTGAGATTCAAACAATTCAAATAAATTTCAAAAGTTCTGCACTGTAAGTACAAGATTCACAAATCTCCTGGAATTCAACTAGATTCAAAATAATCTCATGTAATTAATACAAATGTACCAATTGAAACAGCAATTGGACCAAATACACCAGTCCCTCGATAACAAATAGTAGACACATCAATATACTATAATTACCGTTATTTACTATTGCACGACATACTGTGAGAGAGAGAGAGAGAGAGAGAGAGAGAGATTGTTTCTAAATATCTTCTGCAATTTTGGAATCTTGGGAACATATTTTTAATTACTTCCATTAACGTGTAGGCTGTGCTCAATTTACGATCAGCTCATAGAATCACCTCAGCACGTTATCTGCTTTTGAAATATGTGCTGATCACTGACTTCCTTTCCCTTCATCGTTGACAAAATACTTGTATTTCCCTTCACTAGCGATGCCAATTTCGCATGATTTTCCGATTCCACGTGCCGTGAAAAGTCATTCATTCCACCATGTTGTTCACATGAAAAATCTAAGTTACAAACAGTGCAGAGCACAAAATGCACTCCTTTAGACAGTGGCTTAAGGCATGGTCACAGAGCATTATGAACTGGTAGAAAATGTTGCTTTCTATGTTTAGACATTCTATTTTCATCATCAGATTCGAGCTGAAACTTTGTTGTAGGCGGCATGTTTAAACAACCGGATGTTGAGAATGTTACAATCAGTGATATGGCGCCGACTACAGACCCGGACGCGGACCGAAGAGACGTACAACAAAACTAACCGGAATATAAACGCTTAAAAAATTATTTTAAAAAAAATAAAAAATAAATGCAACCTCAAATCGTATTTTAAAACCAATGACCATACTACCGTACGAATGAGCTTTATTCCGTACAAATAAAGTCAAATACGAACTGGTAAACAGGTCTGCAAAGGCAAAAGGGAGGGGGATGTCAGATTTTTTAGTTTTTAATACTCATTTATATTAATTTCAGGATAAATTACCGTATATTGAGATGTTAATCAAAAACATTATTCCACATGATTTCCGTTCGATCACAGGACACTGTTTCAACAATGTTAAAATTACCTACACTTTCAAATACAAAAATTGTCAATGAAACAGAAATTGTTATATTCTTTCAAAAACTAAATGCCAGAAGTTATCATCACAAAATTACAGAGACTATATTTGATGGTGCATACATTGTTGGTAAGAAGCATTTATAAGTACTTGACTTCAAATATCTTGCTGCATTAAGTCAGTCTGTAAACAACTTTGCAATCGGTAAATGCTATGTATTTTACCGGATTTTACTAATAGAATCCTTTATCACAGTGTAAAATATAACACACATTCAAGAAATTCTTGCTCTGTTCTTTTTATATTTAATGGTGTAAAACAATGTGGACAAATTATGTTCTATGTTAAAGTTTATCCACTGTGCTGCTGTTTGATGAATGACTGCAATCTAGGAAGCTTGAATTTTACATTTTACAAGTTTGCAGACTTGGAAAAATTCCTTTTGCAAGCTTGCGCAAGCTACCTTACTAGCTTGTACAACTTCAACTGCGGTAGCTTGCTGCAAGCTTGCTGCAAGCTTGTGGAAAGCTTGCATTTTGGTTTGGGACACATCTACATTCGCTTAGAGGGAACGTTGCTCCTGATGTGTAAATGCAGCACCAGCAGTTAATGAGTTATCATCATCATCATCATCATCCATTTTGATTATCCAGGCCTTTTATTAATCCTCTAACGAGGGTAGGCCTGGCTGTTTCGTCGCGAGAGTATTCAAAGCTTTCTTCCAGGCTCTACGGTCCTGTGGATTGATTCCGTTCAGCCCCAATATCTTTCTGTTTCTTTTTGTGAACTCTTCCCATGTTAGCTTAGGTCTGCCTGGAGCTCGACTTCCAGTAACTTTGAGGGAATGGACCTTGGATATCCACCCTTTACTATGCTCAACATGGCCCAGCCATCGCATCCTATTTGATTGGATAATGTCAGAAATGTTTCTGATGTTGAGCTGGGTGAGGAGAGACTCAAATGGGACATTCGCCTCGGGATTTACATGGCAGATCCATCGTATCATGGCTTTATCATTGCGATCAATCTTCCTGAGAGTTGTAGCAGTGACAGCCCAGGTTTCAGAGCCGTATAACAGCACAGGTCTGATGTAAGGTGAGACGACCCCTTGTAATGTGCGTCAAATGCCTATTCGTCAGGATTGGGAGAAGCTCTCTAAACTTATTCCAAGCAGACTTGCAACGCGTTGTTGATGCCAGTTCATATCCTCCTCCGGCTGATATGGTGTCTCCTAGATAACAGAAGTCGGCTATGACATCAAGCTTTTCTTCACCTACAGTTACTTTTGTCACAGGCCTTCCATCAATAGGTCGAGCGAGTCCACTACATCTGGGACACTTGTAGCTTGGATCAGGTTTGAGAGGTCCATTCATTCCACTACATTTCTTGTGAACCCAATGTGAACAGCTGATGCAAAAGATTGAGTTTCTACCTGCGCCTTTTAGGCAGACGGCACATGGATACTTTCCTGTGCTTTTCAGTGTTTCACTATTCAGGCCAGAAATCAATACCTTGGATTTACCCATGTTGACCCTGATACATTTTTCTTCCATGCCCTTCTTCCATTCTGTCACACGTTCAACCAGAGCCTTGAGTATGGAGTCAACGACCGCTAGATCATCAGCATACAGGAGCTCGTATGGGCAGCTTGTTCGAAAATGAATTGACAGCGCTTCCAGAACAACGATAAACAATAACGGGCTCAATACCGATCCTTGATGAACACCAACATTGACATTGAACTCATCACTGTAGCGATCACCAACACGAACACGGCTTCTAGCATTAGAGTACATGGACTTTACCAATCCTTGATGAACACCAACATTGACATTGAACTCATCACTGTAGCCATCACCAACACGAACACAGCTTCTAGCATTAGAGTACATGGACTGTACAGTTTTAACAAGCCATTCTTCAACGCCAAATTTACGCATCGCCCTCCATATAACATTCCTTGTAACTCGGTCGAACGCCTTCTCAAGATTTATGAAGGCCATGTATAAGGGCTTGTTAACTGCGATGTGTTTTTCTTGCATTTGTCGCAAGATGTATATGGCATCAACAGTTCCTCTTCCTGGCATGAAACCGAACTGCATGTCACCGATGTGTGCTTGTTGTCTGATCAATTGCTCTATAACTCTCTCAAAAACTTTAATTATCTGGTCCATCATCTTTAGGCCTCTTTAGTTGCTCCTGTCCAGTGCGTCGCCTTTGCCCTTGTATAGACTGACTATGTAGCTTTTCTCCCACTGTGTTGGAATATGTCCATCACGAATGATAGCTTCAAAGAGATCACGTATGAGTGCTACACCACTCATGCCAGTAGGCTTCAACATCTCTTCTACTATGCCAGATGGGCCTGCAGCTTTACCCGTCGCCATCTTGCTGATTGCTTTTTCAATCATCATAGTTGTGATTGGAATACTTGGGCCCTCAACAGGAGGCTCATCCGTGAGGTCATTCGGGTTCCATGGGAATTAAACATTCAGCAGTGCTGTTTCCAAGCATTTTCTCTGGATTCCTCGTCCAGGCAGAGCTCACCCTCGTCATTCCTGATTGGTTTCTCACCGATTACATCTAGATTATCTCGGCGCATCTGCTTGGCCAACATGTAGATGCATTGTGATTTCGGGTCGATGTTTTGGAGGACCTGTTTTTCTGCTTCCCATTTGGCATGATGAATAGTTTGCTTTGTGAAACGCTTGGCAGCACAGTAGTCTTCCCTACTGCCCCCATTCTTCCATGCCTTAAAACATCGCCTCTTTTCACTAACCGCATGATCCACGATGTCAGTCCACCACCAGGTTTCCTTTCGCCACTGATGCTTGCTTGACAAACCACACACTTCAGTTGCAGCCTCAAGCAGACCATCTTTCAGAACTGTCCACAGTTCCTCCACAGTATTCACATTGTTACCCTCGGTCTTCGAGATGTAGGACTCAACAAACTTGTCTCTCAAAGCTGGTTCTTTAAGTTTCCAGTCTTATGCGTGGTATGAACTTGTGCTTACATTTACGCAATGATGGAACCTTCAGGTCACATGCAACTAGTTTATGTTGTAAGGCACATTCCTCATTGAGTATGACCTTTATGTTTGTTACATATTTTCTGAACCTACGACGGTAAAGCATGTAATCAATCTGCGTGCAGATATCTCCGGATTGGTATGTAACCAGGTGTTTGCTGCGCTTCTGGAATGGTGAGTTTCCTATCACTAAGTCATTTGCGACAGCGAATTCAAGCACCCGTTCACCTTCTGAACTGCGCTGTCCATAGGCGTGACCTCCATGCCATTCCTCATATCCGTCTGGATTGCTACCTATATGCCCATTCCAATTCCCACATACAAAGAGTTCCTCCGAGGCCGGGATATTTGTGACCAGGCTCTGCAGCTGCTTATAGAATCTGTCCTTCTCGTCTTCGCTAAGGCCATCCTGTGGTGCATAAATGCTCACGACGGCGAGCACCTTCTTTCTGACAACAATCCGTATCATAAGAATCCTATCCAAAGTACATGTCACCTTGAACACCTTATCCACCCATCTCTCTGAAAGCATTACTCCAACACCACCTGTACCTTTATTGTTTCTGGACCATATAAACTTGCACTGGGAATTCTTACCTGTAACTTTCCTGCAGCCCTTATTTCTACATCTAGTTTCCTGTAGACAGAGGAGATTGATCCTCCTGCGTGTCATCATTTCTGCAATTTCATTCGCCTTGCCCCACATAGTGCTACATTTAAAGTTCCTATGCGGAATTTTTCTTTTTGTTTTTGTTCGTTTTGTTCTGGACGTTCATTGGATTCACCATAATAGCCGGACCCTGCGGACTCACACACCCCGAGGCCCACCAAGCCCGAGACATTACCAGCTGCTCTGCTGCTGGCACTGCCTACCTGCATACTTTCATGACTTGACATTTTTTGAATTAGGCAGTTTTTATAGCCGGATGCCTTTCCTTGGCTAACTTGAACACATATGGCAGTTCAAGGGCTCCACTATTCCCAACTGACTAGGGCTGAAGTGATCGAAAAAGTTTTCGACCACAGCAGGTGCACCGTTGCATCGTTTATTATGATACTCGCTGCATCAGCTACTGTCACCCTGGTTGTGACAGGCTATTAGAGGAGACAATAGCAGTCGCCACTTGACCCAGATGTCTGGGGGTCTGTTCATGGGCATCAGGGCATGTCCACATGCCGGTGGGCCTGGAATGCTGCATGTCTAGAGGCAGACCTCCTCCGAGTCCCATACGGTTCTGCCTGAGGCCACAAGGCACCCAGTTTCCATGTGCCACCGCGAGGAGATACCGTAATGGGGCTTGGTCATTGAGAGGCTGTGTACTGGCAGGGAAGACTTATGCACTCGGCTCCCTTTTCACTATAACTAGCTAGCCAGCGGTGAGGCTGAAAGTGAAGGTGGTACAACACCCATGCACTTCGCAACAGACTAGACGCATCGCACGACCCATTAAGACCTAACATGTGCTCTACACATCATGAGTCCGGCACATAAAATTAAGTGACAGTATTTCAAGAAAAAGGTATTTGTGACCTACGTCAAGTAGAGGGTTTATAAACTTGTTTACTTGAGAAATTACTCATTCTTGCTTTAATATCTGATGCAAAATCATTTGTAGTATTGTGTTCAATTTTTGAATTGGGTGGAATTAGTTATTTAAATTATTATTCTCTGGAATTGCATGGAAGGAAGAGCCCAGTAAAACCCTGGTAAGAACCACCAACCAACAGGAAGGTACTAGCAAGCTTTAACATATATTGACCAAGGCAGAGACTTCAATTCACATGGACAGAGGTGAAATGTTAGTAATCTGAAATGTGAGCACCTTAGACCACTCGGTTACAGCAGTCATTGAGCAGTTTCATAAAACTCAGACAAATTTCAAGTGGAAGAGATTTACCAGTGATATTACCAACTGGTATTTAGATTTTTGGTCAGAGATCATAAGAACAGTACTCTCACACCAAGCACAGAATTACCAAACTGATTCCCACAGAAGTGTCTGTAAGGGAAGACTGTTAACAGGAAGTGAATATGGGTGATCTTGTGAGAATCAGCAGACAAAATAGCATGTTCAGAAAAGATGCACACCCAACTGGACTATGGAAAATGTTTGTGGTGGATGCAGTAATGAAAAGAATGCCAGTCGTGTACATGCTTAAAGAAACCTCATGCGAGTCCATCAGCATTTCTTAGTATGAACATGAATTGCAGAAAACCACCAAGGACATGTTCAGAATAAAAATAAGTCATTCAACAAAAGGTAAAATATCTCATCAGATAGTTTGGTTATCTGACAGATTTAACTTGTGGATACTGATGGCATCAAAAACCTTGTCACCAGAGCCAGTGACACTAAAATAATTGTATCGTATGCTGCTGGCCTGTTTTTTGTGTGCCAGAAACTGGCTTGCATTTCACAGCTTGCTCTGGTACAGCATCTGGTTCCATCAACTAAAAAATATGCCTGAACATGTATTCAAACTTTTCATGTGACCTGGAAGTGGAGTGCACACGACCAGGTTATTCCAATGACAAAATTGATCTTGTTATGATGCAGTCAGGTTAAAATGCTTTAGCATATTCCTGATATGATATTGTTGCTTGTATCGCTGCATGGGTCTCTGATGGCTATAACATCTCCTCCACCACTGGTCATCATCATACATTAGTCTTCCTCCTCCTCCCAAAAAATCCAGAATATAACTCGTATCCTTATTAGCCATCACCACAGCATCATCAAAACATTTTAAAAAATCATCGATGGAGTCTTTGATGCTCGCATTCAGCTCAGGTGATGCTGATGGCCATGGCAGTAGCTCTGATGTCTCTGGAAATGAAGATACCTGATCTTTGCTTATACTGATCATAAATATCTAATATGCACACAGTGGTCCAGAACCCATATTGCCTAGACCACTGCCCATTGGTACAGAACCCACATTGTTTTCTTCGTATTTAAAAAGAAATACAATAACTTTCATACCTTTTGTCCAGAACTGCCATAGCTCTTAAAAATTGGGACACAACCACCCTCTTTGTGCAGAAGATCACCTATAATAAAAAGTGATCCAGAACCCCCATTTTCCTGTACTACTGATATCAGCAATTATATTTATCTTTTCATTGTCATTTTCATCATCATTACATGTAAAGATGCTATAAAAGGAATGCTTGTTTTGTCAGGTTAAAACACCTGAAATTTGATCACAAAACAGTAGTATTTCTTTTCCACTGATGTTGTACTCTAAGCTAAAAATATTGACTCATATTAAAGTATACCTACAATTTGTCCTATAGTCAAAGTCAGCTTACTGAATTTGTAGCCTTTATTCACTCAGCCATTTATGTTGTAGTATGTCAAAATCAGAAGTGGAGATGAATTGTCCCAAGGGATAAATTGGCATGGATGAATAGTCTTGGGACAAAATGTACTTACGCACAACATGGCACATCTTTGTCACTGACTAATGATGGCCACATAATGTATGACTTCTTCTAAATGTTGAGAATTGCATTTTTCATGGCAGTTGTTTTTTTTGCCACATCACCGACATCCTAATGCTTTACAAACAAAAAGTGTGAAAAACTCCAAATATGTAATGACCACATTATTCTATATTCCAGTGTACCATCAGCTATCTGAAACAGAACAGATCATGTCCTGAGATGGGATGTAACCAAAAGATTTCTCCAGATGACTGCAGACTAAAGCTTTTTGAAGCCATCCTTTCTGAGATGTTTACAGAATACACAGCTTCTTATACCCCAGAAGTGGCCATTTCTGGGTTCAGCACCTTGTACGTGACCATGTTGACAGGGGAGAGCATAAATGTACCCTACAACCCCTATATGACAGTTTCTCAGTTGAAGCAAGAAATTTACAAAAAATTGAATCATGACACAAACAAGCAGAAACTTTTGTACCAAGGAGGTTCAGATGAACATGGTATCGAACTACAGGTGAGAATCAATGTGTATATCTGGCTTTATAGATATAGTAACTTGTATCTGCAGTTAAACTATATCATCGTCAGTCATGTCTGAGATTTGTCAATAATTCATCCACCTCGTTCTCTTTGATGGTTTCTCCTAAAGATTTCAACAGGCATCCAGGTACTCAGGTACCTGCCTGTTATTAGTTCATATAAACAAAACATGTTTCCAAGTTCATATGAAAGATTATATCTAGAGATGTCAGGAGTGAGTGAGACACAGAATAATGAGTAAAGTTCGAGGCTTACGTTGTGTGTCTTTTGGCTGTGTACTGATAAATACAAATGTTCAGTATTCGATTAATTCTGATGAAGTGTTCAACATATTCATGAAGCTTAAACAAGTTGGAAGTTACATGGAATATATGTTATTAAGTCAGTTATGTACACATTAATTTCTAAATATACTGTTTTCTTCAGATATGCAGAGCCTTTGTAAACATTTTTCATTGCTGCAGTTTATACTTTAATTAACATTGTACAATCCTCAAGATGACCCCAAATGTTTCCATTCTAAAAATCAGCTGGACAAGGACCTTGTGATTGCCAATGCTAATCATCAAGATTACTGACCACACTAAAACTGTCAATAGATTCATGATTAATACTTGGCACACAGAGATTAATTCACAAGCTAAAGTGTAGCATAACTGGGTGATGTCTTGAAATGTGTAGTACAATTAGACAATTTTGATTTGACAATTGACATCCATTTAATATCCAATAGTACCATGTATCTTTGTTCACAGTCTGGAAAACATGAGGTTACGTTATAGTATACGATCACAAGGCCTCAAACCACTGGCATATAATTATACTTGTGCTTACGATTCCCAAGCTGACCATGACACTAAAGCTAAAAACAATTTATGTAGGTAATTAACAACCCTACATTGATCAATTTAATGAACACTGACACTGAAACCATGATAAATTAGAATGTACATGAATCGTATTAATTAATCAACTTCAGAATCTTATAGGATCAGACTGTACATTTACAAGTGCAGAACACACAATTCAAATGTCATCACAAAGTTTAAAAGATGAAACTGGGACTGTACTACTTAAAAGTTTAAACACTTTTAGTCTTCATAAATTCTTACATGCACAATTTGCTGTATGAAATAAATCTTGCACTTATCTGAGGTTAGCTTTTAGTAAAAATAGGAATATTGAGCTTTACCCACAGGAGAAAAAGGAGGTCCACTTTTCTAAAGCCACACTCTGTCATGATTAAGCCACACTCTGTCATGATTTCATTACCTAGCAAGAAATAATTCATTGAATAACTTTTTGAACAATAAATCTGTCACTAGCACGACCACCAAATGCTTTTGATATGAATATTATTTGACCATGTAGAGACATTTCAGCTACTGAAAGAATTTGGCAGTATTTTTTAATGAGATTTATAGTTATGTCTTTGCTCTGCTCTTTAAGTTTGTTGGCCATTGAATAGAAATTTCAGTACAATCTGTTATGCATGTTGTTGTTGTAGGGTTTAACACCATTTTTCAGCACACGATAGGCTATACATGGTGGAGGAAGAACCCAGGAAAATGCCCGGAAAGAACCACCGACCCACGAGAAGTTACTGGCAAGCTTTTTCACATACCCACATTGGCCGAATCTGAGACTTGAACCCATGCAGACAGAGGTGAGATGGCAGTGATCCATAACAGTTAGCGCTTTAGACCACGCTGTCACGCATGGGCCCTATGCATGTTGTACATGGTTAGTTCTCTCTGAAAAATTTAGGACAACATGCATGTATAATTTCATATGGGATATCAAACCAAACAATAAAACACCTCAGTGTATCTGCCAATACTGGAATCAATACAAATATGCAGCCAAACTTCCTGATATTCCAAATCTTTGAGCCTGGTCCTTACGATTCAATTTAAATTGCATCCAAACTTATAATATTATATTTGCTAATTCTAAGTAAAACTTAAAACTATTGAACTGATCCATACAGTTCACCACTGTGAAGAACACCTTAAATCTGTATATAGCAAGGCATCATAGTCAGTTATTAAAGTTTCAGAAGCCTGTATACCAATGCAGTGTCTCACTGTTCATTAACATGTATCCCATTTGCCTGGGAAAGATCTATTACTGAAGTATCTAATATTCCCAGTTCTGAATGATCTTGTATTCTGTATTCACACTCAACATCAGTTTATCAGTTTCTATCACTTTTTTTTTCTTCACTTCTGTGTTTTTGAAAATCTTGTGTTTGCTGGGAGTTTTTTTTTTTATAACCTAATTTTAATCTGTGGATTTCATTTCTTTCAGTTGGCCTTCTTTCAAAGAAATGTTCTGAACAAATAACAAACTTTTTTGGTAGTGTTTTTCTGTTTAAAGAATTCATTCACTTGAGTCTTCAAGGCCTACCTGATGAAATGGTTACAATTTGTAATACATGCATTCATTATGTGTGGACTTGGTTGTGTATTTCACATAAGATAAGGATTTATTATATATATTCAATTTTCAGTGTTTGTACATTTATTGACTGCACATATTCCACTGCCTGAGTGTTATTCATTGCTTTAATGTCCATCATGAGAGAATCAATGCATGTACAACAGAGAAACACAAAATGTAAGGACAGAGCAGCTGATAATGCATCAGACAAATTTGCAGAAATGTAATAGCTGATGTATCAAATGACAGAGAATGACAGTGCCCATGAATATTGACTCAGTACCAGATAAACCTGTGAATAGTTTTTATGTGTGCGACCATTTGGCCATGTAATAGTTTCCTTTTTCTAATTATAGTAATGTTATATGACACATTTCCAAGAAAACATATGGGTTGTTTGAATTTGAAACCATGTGTCACAGATTCACTACATTTTGATAGACACTTAGGTAGCAGTCCAGTCTATACTGAAAAAAAAAATGGTGCCAAATATTAAGTGAAACAGGCTTGTCGATGTGACCCATGGATGAAATATGACTGAAAAATGTTAGAAGAGAAAGAGATTTTGTTGCATCAGGAAAAGATACATTTTGAAAGAGGAATTTAACAGTGATGTAATACAGTATTCAGAATTTGTAGACTTGACTTTATGATCATTTAGCAGAAGTTAGACATGTAGATTAGTTAAAGTGGTGTTGTGCATAAAGAATTTAAGATTTTTGTGTGTCTGTTCTTTCAATTAGATTTAGACAATTTGGGACAAGAATTTTAGCTATATTGCTCTTTATATGATCAGATTACACTTGTTTGCCACTTATATTAGTAATTTTACTCTTGTTGCAAATTTGGGACCAACATCTTTGGTGGCCGTTGAAGTCCAATCTGATGTAAGGTCTAGACATTCGAGAAGTGGATCACCTTACCCATGTAGGCCCTAGGGAGATGATAAACATTTATAATGTCTCTAGCAGGTTGCAGATTTCACCCTCTCATTTGTCATATAGAGCACTGCAGCAGCAGCAGCAGCAGGTTGTCCCCTTCCATTAGGGTGGTAGAGCTTTGCAACAGTGGGTTGCGCCCTCTTATTAGGGTGTTGAGCACCATGATAGCAGATACCTTCCCTTTAGAGAGCTTGAGCACCCCATCAACAGTCTGCTTCCTTGCATCAAGGACATAGAGATCCACAATACATATCATGTTTCTGGAAGCATGTTGCTCTTCTCACCCCCACCCACACTGGTCTGTTCAGGAGGCAAAACACAAAACCCATGATGCATATAGTGATAGATCAGTCAAAGACGAGGTCTTCTCTATCTATTACTCATTGGTATTTTTGGTATGGGTACAGGACAAAGACCAACCTTAACTCTTCCCCACCCCCACCTTTAACCTCCCACCCTGTTCAGGAATCGCATTCTATGCACAGGGCTCAGCCTAGGGTTGGGGACTGCATCGGTGTTCCCGTTTCCAATGATGTGGGGCTTTTTGCCTCAGGGCATTTGGTCCATTATGCACCCATGGACTTAGTGGACTTTGCCATTACAGTCGCAGTGATGCTATGGCTCATGTCTCACCATCAACTCACCACCAAGTGTCTTCCATTTGGAAGGCTTAATGTGAATATCATCTAGGGTAGATTGGGTATTTAGCACTTCCTTGGTATACAGTCAGTTTAAAATACCATTAAAACTAGGGTTGAAAGTGCTCAGTGTCATCTCTACTCTGTCTGTCTAGGTTTGAGTCTTGGGCTTAGCCATTGTTGGTATGTGAGAAAATTGCCAGTAGTTTCCCATGGATTAGTGGTTCTCTCCAGTGTTTTCACCAGATTAATCCTCCACATTTATACTGGCATCCTTGTTAGCATATCTTGCCCTGAGACATGACACTAAACCCAAAGTAACAACAACATTAAAATAAGCCCATTAAAAAGCCATTTTTACAAAGTTAGGGGTGATGGTGGGAGGGGTGATTGTATGTAAATTTAAAATAACTCCCCAAATTTCATATATCAAATATATGAACTTTTATGTGGTTAGTGATCCAAGTGTCAATTTACTGTATTATGTCAGACAGCAGGAATATCGGGGTCATGGTGCAAAGTCTATCCCTACCCCAAGGATCACAACTATTGAGATCTCCTCCCATGAACTGTATATACTCTCCCTGAGCATAAGAAGTCAAATATAGGCAAGTACATGCAGTCGATTGACTTGTCTCCATGTCATAACTTTGATATACTCACCATATAGCCATTTATACACTTAATGGGCATGGACAGAGCAAGTGACATTGATCCCGAGGATCCCATCCACACTCAAAGGGCTTAGCCCCAACCATAGGGTTATAACCTTGAAACTTTAGATATATCAGCATTAACTATACAGAATTATACCTGCAGCTAATATTATTCTCGGGTCCATTCTTAGCCCCCAAAGGAATAAACCCATTATTCATGGCTTGGAACCTATGTAGTTCCCTAGCATATAACAATGTACATGTTTATTGGTTATCAAAAGATAAATACATGCACCAACAGTTCTTACCCAAGAGCTTTAAGCAGCATGGTGCTGCAGACAAAATGTTCAAGGATATGTGTTTCACAAGGACAGAATTTGAGGTCAAATAGTTGATGTCTGAAACAGTTAGAATGGCACAGAATTGAATTTCACCATGATTAATCATTTCATTGTCTACTTTCCAGAAAGTGACTGATGCTTGACAATTAAGTAATCGGAACACCATTAGCTAGATTTCAACAAAATTTGCCTTCAGCTTCTGTACATCCAGGAATTCTGGTCTCTGAATGCCAGTTCTCCTAATTTTGATTTCTGCAGTGTACCTGTATCAGGGATTGTGGAATCTCACCTGATTTCAACATGCAACCTTGTATATGATCACCAGTATTGTGGTAGGGTCATATTATTTTATAACCCTGGTTGATTCATTCTTCCAGAGTTAAAGACAGTTTTTTTCAAACAGATTGGTTATATATCTTGCTATGCACCAAGTCAAGCCTGTCTTTTAAAGATAATGTTCATAATTGATCAGTTCAGTGTGGAGTCAGATGACTCTTTACCTTTACCAGCTGAGTAATCCAACTTTTATACCCTTATACTATCTTTGGAAGTTGCATTAAGGTCACTTCAGGCACTGTAGTTGGTTGAGCATGTATGTTCTATGAGACCTTGAATTAATATTATTTACAGAATTCAACTACATAATTTGGATAAGATATTGCCCCTGATGCCCATCCACCTAATCTTTGGTTTCTACAGCATAACATTACAAAGAGCAGCTGTATTGCCCTTTATTGCAACTAAATATTGATATGTGCTTTACATTAAAATGATTTCATACGAGTTTCATTTCAAGTTTCCATGTCCAGATATAGAGAAGTTTCTGATTTCCCATTCCACTAGATTGGTTTATTCAGCCGAGCTATACCCATGAATGTTTGTTGTTAAGGTAGTCCAATTTGATACACAGCTTTATATTCATGAAATCATGAATGAGTTTATCTACTTCCCAGGAGATTCTTTCTAAGTATATAATATCAGTTGGTAGAATGGTTTCCCTTTTGTGTAAAACATTGATTTATGCACCTGAGCGATAACAGTAAATACTGGATTTGAAGTAAATATTTTTTGCCACATTATATTATTTGACTGCTTGGCATACCGGGGGTAGTTACTGCATTTTATTGTTTGATGATATCCCTTTTTGCATTGACAAAAAGTTCCTCAGTTGAAGCCATCAAGAGCAAATTGAAGCAGGTGGGGTCCTTGCAATATTCCACTATTAATTGCAATCATTATTGTCAAAGAAGTAAATATTTGTATGATCAATGTATTTTATAACTCAGTGTCTTTTAATATTAGGTTATTACAAGCTATGCATTGCTTTTTGTATTAGAGACTGGATCTTTGCAATCATGCTCCATTAGTGCTGATTTCATTGATTTTGTATTTGAATATTGAGAAATATTCAGTACAAACATTTTATTAATTTCACAATTAAACAAGACTTACCAAAGTCGCAGTTTGATTGGGATTTTATGAACCTGTAAGTGCCTGAAGGATCACATGAGATGGAATTGGTCACGTGATGAGTCAGTCTTTAGAGCATGATCAGCTTGGATGCCGCAGAGAACAACAATAGGGTGGGATATGCAAGCTAATTAAGATGCATTTGGGTGGGCATGTGATCCCTCAGGCACTTACAGGTTCATAAAATCCCAATCAAACTGCGACTTTGGTAAGTCTTGTTTAATTGTGAAATTTTATTTCCCCTGTAAGTGCCTCGGGATCTCATGAGATTTCAGAGTTATGCATCCAAGCACGACAATGAAGAAAAAAAAATAAAAAAAAAAATAAAGTAAAGTGTTTATTTGTGATACTAGGAAAACTATAAGGAACAAGATATAAGCATCTGAGACTATATCAAAATTTTTATTGCGGGGACTGCCCAAGCACAGCACTACTGAAATCTAAGCTATCCGATACAGGTTTATGATTAAAATTTCACAATTAAACAAGACTTACCAAAGTCGCAGTTTGATTGGGATTTTATGAACCTGTAAGTGCCTGAGGGATCACATGAGATGGAAACATTTTATTAATATCAAACATTATTCTTCCCCAATTTTAACACTTGTTTCACATGTTTTGTTTTAATGGTTCCAACAATGTCATGGATTATTTTGTCAACAGTTGGTGATTGGACTCGTCATGAAAATGTAACATTTTGACATAGTTAATCAAGTTTGCCAACTTGACTGTTTATATGTTTATGTGACTGACCTGTTACATTTTTGTATCATTGGAGTTAATTTTGCAAGTCTTATTGGAGGAGGGAGGGGCGTCTGGGACCTTTTTTTAATACAAGCAGGCATAGTGTTCGACAAAGACAAACCTTATAGTTTTTGTTATGTACTTTTTTTCAGATGTACAGAGGCAGTGGAGAATTTGCCACTTTGTCAGACAATGGTGTGAAGCCCAATTCTACCATCCATTTGGTGGTTGTTCTGTATAATATTCCACAGGCCTTTGACCATGTGGTGTTTGATCTCTTCTGGGGATACCCTTCAACAGGAGTAGACTTCTTGGATGCATCCTGTCTGACATTTTCTAGAGTCAATTTCATAGAAGTTTGTGATTATCGTCAAAGAGGGCAGCTAAATAACAGTGTCAGTCATTCTGGAGATGTCATGAATCATACACAGAGAATAGGGCATCATACCATTCATGTTTACTTGAAGAAAATTCCAGCCAACATCACCCACCTATACTTTACTTTAAGTGCCTGGAGTTCTCCCAATATTTCCAGGTATCCCAACCCAAGCTTGCGATTTTATGAAGCGTCCAGCCCATCTAAGGATCTTTGTAAGACAACATTTACTCATGCCAATCATTCCCAAGCTGTCATCATGTGTTCTGTGTCCAAAGGAAAAGATGGAGCATGGCGAATTTTTGAATCAGGGAAACTTTCAGCTGGAAATGCCAGTAACTATGTACCATTGAAATCTACTATAAGATCACTTATTAACCAAGGTTACTGAAACTGTTCATATATATATATGTGTGACCTTATATATATATATATCTATATATATAAAAATGAATGTTTGTTTGTTTGTGTTGTATGCATTCCTATATCGTTCATCCGATTGCGATAAAGCTTTGGTGAGTTGTTCTGCGCACACCCGCGAAGATTTCTGAATTAGTACAACCATTAAAATTGTAACAATTAACAAATGTGTTTTTACGACATTTACTGTGCGTTCACTGTGAACTGTAGGCGCCTTTAGATACGTCACGTGATCGAACAGTATGCGCCTTTAGATATGTCACATGATCGAACAGTAGGCGCCTCATATACGTCACGTGATCGAACAGTAGGCGCCTTAGATACATCACGTGATCGACAGTAGGCGCCTTAGATACGTCACGTGATTGAACACGGTCTGTAGCAATACCTAATTTCGCGTGTCTTCGGTGTGAACTGTAGGCGCTTTAGATACGTCATGTTTACTTAGTTACATTTGGTTCGCGCATTGGTTACGTCAAACAATCGCGGTGTGAATTTGTACGTCACGTGATCGAACAGTATGCGCCTTAAATACGTCACGTGATCAAACACGGTCTGGATTGGCTGAAACTATGATGACGTAAATCAACAGATGTATGAAATTCATAATCGGTGTACGTCATGTTTACTTAGTTACGTTTGGTTCGCGCCTTGGTTACGTTAAACAATCGCTGTGTGAATTTGTAATAGTCGTTACAAAGCATTACTTTCGCTGTCAAATCAATTATGCCACCTAAACGAAAAGCTATTGGTCGATGTACACGTCAAGAACAAAAGATAAAGGCATCACGAGCTTCAGAAACAGACGAGCAACAGGAAGCAAGATTAGAAACCGTTCGAGTTCGCACTACTCAAACCCGATCATCTGAAATAGACGAGCAACGGGAAGCAAGATTAGAAACCGTTCGAGTTCGCACTACTCAAACCTGATCATCTGAAACAGAGGAGCAACAGAAAGCAAGATTAGAAACTGTTCGAGTTCGCACTTCTCAAACCCGATCATCTGAAACAGACGAGTAACGGGAAGCAAGATTGCAAATCGCTCAAGTTCGCACTGCTCAAACCCGATCATCTGAAACAGACGAGCAACGGGAAGCAAGATTGGAAACCGTTCGAGTTCGCACTGCTCAAACCCGATCATCTGAAACAGACGAGCAAAGGGAAGCAAGATTGGAAACCGTTCAAGTTCACACTGCTCAAGCCCGATCATCTGAAACAGATGAGCAATGGAAAGCAAAATTAGAAACCATTCGAGTTCGCACTGCTCAAACCTGATCATCTGAAACAGACGAGCAGCGGGAAGCAAGACTGCAAACCGTTCGAGTTCACACTGCTCAATCCAGACGAACAGTGCACGCTGATTTAAATCTTAGTGCATTCCATTATAATTCTAATTATGATTACAGTCTTCATCCAAGTGTGCTTATTTGAAAAATGGATAAATTATGCATGTATTGCAATGCCCTCAAATTTAAGAATGAAACACCAGGAATGTGCTGCGCGGGTGGAAAAGTGAAATTGCCAGAATTACATTCACCACCCTACCACTGCCAAACGCAGATCACAAATTTCTTCAAATTTATTTCATGGGAAACACTTATGAACAAATCGATCAACGAGAAATAGTCGCTGCATTACAAACTTTATTGGATCAACACAACGAATTAATTCGATTGTTCAGAACTGCCCTTGAACAAATGCCAACTGATGACTACAAAGTTGTAGTTAGAGCAGACAAAACACCTGTCGGCCAACATGAAAGACAGTACAATGCACCAACAGATATGATATGATTCCGACAGATATGCCATTCAAATTCAAACGTTTGCAGTTTCCGGTGCGACTCGCATTTGCAATTACCATAAACAAAGCACAGGGACAATCACTACAAGTGTGTGGACTAAATTTGGAAAATCCATGCTTCTCACATGGACAGCTGTATGTGGCCTGCTCACGCATCGGAAATCCTTTTGATTTATTCATATACGCACCAGACAGAAAAACAAAAAATATTGTGTATCCAAAAGCACTTCAATAAACAGAATAGGCTTTTTGACAGTATGAAAATAATGTTTGTTTGTTTGTTTCTTTGTTTGTGTCGTATGTGTTCCTATACCGTTCATCCGATTGCGATAAAACTTTGGTGAGTATCAACAGTTGTATGAAATTCATAATCGGTAGCGATACCTAATTTCGCGTGTGTTCGGTGTGAACTGTAGGCGCCTTAGATACGTCATGTTTACTTAGTTACGTTTGGTTCGCGCCTTGGTTACGTCAAACAATCGCGGTGTGAATTTATAATAGTCGTTAGAAAGCATTACTTTCGCTGTCAAATCAATAATGCCACCTAAACGAAAACATATTGTTCGATCTGACTGCGATTAAACTTTGGTGAGTATCAACAGCTGTATGAAATTCATAATCGGTAGCGATACCCAAAATCGCGTGTGTTCGGTGTGAACTGTAGGCGCCTTAGATACGTCACGTGATTGAACACGGGCTGGATTGGCTGAAACTATGATGACGTAAATCAATAACTGTATGAAATTCATAATCGGTAGCGATACATAAAACACCTTTGGTAAGGTAACCACTTATTGTGGGCTCGATAAATACCACTAAATAATCTGAGATGCTTTCCAGAAACCACTCAAATAGTCTATTAAAACACAAACACTTTCTTTCTTTGAGTGGCATTGCAACGCATGCCGGGTACTTGCTAGGTTTCTGAATTAGTACAACCATTTAAATTGTACAATTAACAAATATGTGTATTTCATATAGTTTTGCGACATTTACCGTGTGTTCGCTGTTAACTGTAGGTGCCTTAGATACGTCACGTGATCGAACAGTAGGCGCCTTAAATACGTCACGTGATCGAACACGGTCTGGATTGGCTGAAACTATGATGACGTAAATCAACAGCTGTATGAAATTCATAATCGGTAGTGATACCTAATTTCGCGTGTGTTTGGTGTGAGCTGTAGGCGCCTTAGAAACAGACGAGCAACGGGAAGCAAGATTGGAAACCGTTCCAGTTCGCACTGCTCAAGCCCGATCATCTGAAACAGGTGAGCAACGGGAAGCAAGATTGGAAACAGTGGCATTGCAACGCATGCCAGGATTAAAACACAGACACTTTCTTTCTTTGAGTGGCATTGCAACGCATGCCGGGTACTTGCTAGGTTTCTGAATTAGTACAACCATTTAAATTGTACAATTAACAAATGTGTGTATTTCATATAGTTTTGCGACATTTACCGTGTGTTCGCTGTTAACTGTAGGTGCCTTAGATACGTCACGTGATCGAACAGTAGGCGCCTTAAATACGTCACGTGATCGAACACGGTCTGGATTGGCTGAAACTATGATGACGTAAATCAACAGCTGTATGAAATTCATAATCGGTAGTGATACCTAATTTCGCGTGTGTTTGGTGTGAGCTGTAGGCGCCTTAGAAACAGACGAGCAACGGGAAGCAAGATTGGAAACCGTTCCAGTTCGCACTGCTCAAGCCCGATCATCTGAAACAGGTGAGCAACGGGAAGCAAGATTGGAAACAGTGGCATTGCAACGCATGCCAGGATTAAAACACAGACACTTTCTTTCTTTGAGTGGCATTGCAACGCATGCCGGGTACTTGCTAGTAAATATATATATATATATATATATATATATATATATATATATATATATATATATATATATATATATACTGCTCCCTCGCTAACTTGTGCCCTGATAGCTCACAAACCCAATTATAATGCAGGGTCAGGCACGGATCCCATATTTTTTATACAAAATCACCAAAAATATCCCTTTTGATTGAACTTAAAGAAAATCATGATAAAAATTAGTAACTGCAACTTAGATGCATCACTTGTTTTATTGTTGAAAATTATAGATAGGACCTGGAAATTAATCAACATTAAAAATTAATTTTTTACATTTTTTTTCCAAAGAACATTCTTGGCACACCATAGATAATGATAGTCAACTAAATTTCTTTCAAGTACATCTAGTGGAGCTAGTACTTTAATAAATACAAAGCAGTTAAATAAGCTTTTATCAAGTTAAATTTATGTTTTATTTCCATCTTTTAGTTGGGTCTAATTGTAATCATCATAAATGCAATGTGCCTGCTTGTATTTAAACATAAAATGTTTCAATCTACCATAACAGCTATGTCTACAAGCATTTCTTTGTGAACCCAATTAATTGCCAGCTGTGTTTTGATATCTGACCGGTCTTTGCCATGTGTCTTCTAACATTGGATGAAGTCATTGAGTGTAACAATAGGATCATGTAGTGCAATTTAAAATTATTAAAGATTTGATTCCATCTTTTACACTTTAACAAATTATGTAGGTAATTTGTAGGTATCTGAGTTTATTTCAGACTTACCTTTCTCCCCATATGCTGTTGTCACTTGGGTTACATCCCTAGGTATGACCCATTGGGTCAAAAATTAAGACACATTATGATTACTTTTAATTCAGGACTTTATTTTAATAAAGTTGAACCCATTCAATGCAGATTTAGTATACAACATGATTAATTAAGTATGGTTCTTAAACTCCTGTATGGGTTTTGCTTATATTATGTATAAATCAATATAAAGCTAAATGTACAATCCTAAACATGCTTTATCACCCCTTTTGCCTTAGGGTCAAGGTCACAGTTGTAGAAGACCTTTGTGAAGATTTTGGTTGACATTTTTCGTTTGTTTGTATTTCTTTGATGGATTTTGTTCCTACTAGAGACCAATCATTATGAAGCTAAATATACATTCCTCAACATGCTTACTGACCACTTTGTCCAGTGGGTCAAGGTCATAGTCATAGAATACTTGTATGTATGTTTTTCATTTGTGTTCCTAAAGTCCTAGTGGATTTTGTTCATAATTGGAATGAGTCATCATGAAGCAAGATAATTCATTTAGTGATACAATCCATATAAATTACAGGGTTTAGCAACAAGACAGAAAAGATTTAATATGAAGCTGACTATGATTTTGATGGTGAAGAGTCTGCAAAATTTCTAGGAGTTGAAATTGACTACCTTTTACATTCTGACAAACATTTATCTGAAATCTGTAAACATTACCTCAAAACAAATGGATCAAACACCATCTGACATAAGACAGTAACACAAATATTCATACCATGCATTATCATGTCAAATTGTCTTTTTTCTTTTCTTTGGTATGTCATTTCTGCGGTCCAACAATATTGAAAAGCTCAATTTTCAGAGCATTTAGATTTATACATGTATCAAGAATGGGAACTCGTAACAAATGCAGACTCATGAACTCTGCATGTCTAAAGGTGATTGTGTCAAGAACAACAAGATATTAAAAGGCATGAGTCCTCCATTCTTCCACGATCTTCTAAAAATATTCTAATGTTTTTAAATATTCATGTAGATATGTAAGTATGGAAAAAAATTACAAAATCAGTAACATCCAGATAAGATAAGAGTATTTTTTTAATGTTCTTGCTACCAAATAACACAAGAACAGCTGCTGTTTTTTATGAGTGTAAGAAATGTATCAAAATTTAGAATAGCATGAAGTAATGATGTACAATGAGTAAATAACTTTGCTGTAATCTAACTTAAATTTGACACATAAACATGTTTCTTGTAATTAGTTGAAAATTTTAGCTTGTTTTATACATCTGTTGTTTATTTGCTTCAACTTTACCTTCTTTTGTTTGTACAGAGCTTTTAGTTGCCAACTTCTGTATGTAATGTTTATTCTATAATTTGGAGGTTTTCTTTATATATGGATATATGTATGCATATCAGTATGTGAGTATCTATGTATGTATGTGCAAACAAAAGTGTATGTAAAAAAATAATGAAACAAAGTAAAAATGGGCATATAATTATGCAAATATATACAATCTTAAATCTCATACAGTTATATATAACTATTTGTATTATTTAATTGATTTACATAAATGTTTATAATTTATCTAAATATATACTTGAATAAGTTACATACAATTATGTCAATGCATACTGCTATACAGATTCCTTTCAATGTATATTGGATTTTTATTCTTAATGCTGAATATGACCCAAACTACTGTATTAAATATTCACTGTTAAAAGCTTAAATAATGATAATGACTATTTGAAGAACTTGCCTGCATGAGGTATGCAAGAATTTCATTCAAATCATATATATTTTAAACATTTCTGTTAATGTACATATATTGAATATCCCAGTGATTGTGAAGTAGGTCAGACCAATAAAGATTATTTTCATTTAGTTGTGTTGCTGCTCATTATTAACAATATTCCAAATTTTAGAAAAGATGCGGGAAAATGTGTTCCTAACTGGTTTCATATACATGTATTGGATTTCTAAGGTTTCTAAGGTTTCTTTCTCTTTAAACTCATTTAGAATCAAAGATAAACAGATTGTCTAACCCTTGTTTTTGTAGTCACCTTTATGGCAAGGGTGTCATTGTCATAATGAATTGTTAAGGTTTTTGGTTGATTATATTTAAATAGTGCATTCATAGGACTAGCCTGAGCTTCTTGACAGGACTGATCACTTAATAGGTGTTGGGGTTGCTGCAATATTTTGAAGGGAAAAATATTCACAATTTCAGATAACTTGAAAAAATATTAAAACTACAATTTGTTGATATGCAATAGAATGTTGTCCATATTACATCGTTTTCATAGTTGGAATAATGAGTATATGATTGTCGGAAGAGGAGTGTAAGTATCTTGCTGGTGTATAAACATGGGTGAGGCCAGATAGGTATGTTGGACTGGAGTCCATCAGTGAAACATAGCACAGAGAACACATTCTCGGATCAAATGGATAGCCAGTGCAGGGTACATCTGATTGTGGTACTCTAAGGATGATCCAAGCACCTGTGTTTTTAACTTTTTGAAGTTTCTGGAATAGATATTGAAATGAACCAGACAGAATTGAATTACAATAGTCCAGTCTTGAAAGAACTAATGAACACACAAGTGTTTTAGCGACATCAACTAAAAGATATTTGCAAATGGAGCTGATGTGTCTTAGCTCAAGATATGCAGTCTTGTATATGTTTATGACATGTTGGTGCAATGTGAGAGTACTGTCCAGAGTAACACCTAGATTTTGTACTGACTGGGTGAATTTAATGTTGATGTTGCTGATATTTATTGTTTGAGGTAAAGGATGTGAATGAGAAAGTCTTTGTGTTGTGATCAGAATGGCTTTTATCATCATTCATCTGCAGCTTGTTACATGTCATCCATGATTTCACATCAGAAATGCGCCTCTCTACTCCTTGGATGTTAGCATCAACTTCAGTTGGGTGGCTAGATTTGTATAAATTATTTGGATGTCATCAGCGTACAATTGGTGAGATACTGGATGATAATCCAGGGCTCGAAATTAGCGGTAGTCCGCTAGCCCAAGGCTAGTAGATTTCCCGTCGGGCTAGTAACTTTCATAATGTTAATAGTCCAATGGGCTAGTAAGTTTTTGGTTATCAACAGTCATAGTTTGTTTACTCAATACCCTAATAAAGATGTGACTTTGGCTGATATTCTTTAGAATCAACGCAGTGACCATTGTAAACACAGTCATAAAATATTAGCACGTGAAGATGAAGTCAATTTCTGCCTCGGAAATGTGTTTCTATTACAAGAAGCCATCTGATTATGTGCGTTTCACTTAACAGCGCCAATTTAGGTTCCGTCATTAACAAAGAAAGTTTGGAAATTGATCCATATTAATCTGATAGCGAATTAAATGGTATCACGCTTTATTCACGCGACCACAGTAACAAATTACGAAACGTTACACCACACAGAAGAACATAGCATCAACTATTCAAAGAAATTAGTTTACATGTTTGTTTCTTGAAGGTATTTTTTTTTGCTTGCTCCGAGTCACAAACGGGTAACTCATATTTTACGTTTGCATCAAAATAATTAGAAGAATTAGATCAATTTATTATGATAACATTACTGACACATCATTTTCCAAGCAACTACTTTTTCAATGATAATAAGAATAGCTTTTATATTTTTCCCCAAAAAACGATTGAACAAATAATTTAATACACGTGGAGATATCCAAGCATTTGATGGGAATTAAAATTTCACATGGGCATCTAAGATTGAAAATATTCATGCTTATTATTAATTTCAACAATACACTGAGGTTCGATTAATTAGGAACAATTACCAAACATATGTTATTAATGATGAGACCGTAATTGGAGCTGTTATGTTAAATACCACAAGTGTTCGATGCGCTCTTGATGTGAAGGAGGAAAAAATCTAAAGAAACAAATCATACAGAGTGACAAAAAATACCTTAGAAAAATATCTCAGGAATATTTTTGGTATTTTTGTTGCTATGTATGATTTTGTTCCTTTTGATTATTGTTTTCTTTTTCATTCACATCAAGCTCGCGTCGGAGTTAAATACAACGCGCCGAGTCAGCTGGCTTCGTTTGATGGGAGCACACATTCTCCAAGTTGAAACTAACATTATCTTTTGATGTTAATATTTTATAACAGTGTTTACTTTAGCCACTGCTTTGATTGAGCAGAACATCCGCTGAAGTCAAGTCTTTATTAGGAAGAAGCCATTTGATGGAGGGGGGGGCAAAGGCACGTGTTTTTAAATGGGTTTCTTGCTCGGACTCTATTTATATAAAGGACACTGTATCATTCCTTTTCTGACTTCAAATAATTCGCGTCAGCTATATTGTAACATTTCATATTTCAAAACGAGGCACAATTCCCGCTTATAAGACAGGCAAAATGTGTCATTTTATAGAAGGTGTTCAGCCTCCGGAAAAAAAGGAAAATTCATTCAGTTATCTTACAGTTACAAAGATATCTATGCTTTGACTTAGCCCACAGTTGTACAATCATATGCTGCTGACTGCAAAAATATTCTGGCATTGATTGACCTCATCCTAACAATCCCAGCCCACTCTGCTGATGCTGAAAGGGGTTTTTCAGAGATGAAAATGGTGAAGAGTGACTGGAGATCTTGTTTGCGATCTTGGGTTCTGTCCGACCTACTCTTCATCATGTTTCATACAAATGACATTCCAACATATGATCCATTATCAGCAATACATTTGTGGAATGTTTCAGGGAGACCAGTAAGGAGACCAGAGCAAACCCCATATGGACCCAGAGTGCAGGTGGAGGATGAGAATGGACACCTGGATCCCTTTGTGGAATTGTTTTATATGATAATGCTATGTATGAAATAAAATTGTTGTTAATCTCAATACAAGTGTGTGACATTGTTTTGGGGACAGGGCTAGTAAATGTTTGGCAGGGCTAGTAAATTTCTCAGTACACTAGTCCGTCTGGCTACCAGGAAATTTGTGTTAAATTCAAGGCCTGTAATCTATGACAATTGAGAGTTGATGAGTGTATAGAATGAAGAAAAACAGGTCCAAGAACAGACCCCTGTGGAACACCACAACATAGATCAACTAGACTGGAGTGTATTCCATTTGCAAATTCAATTTGTGACCTGTTGACTAAATAGAACTTGAACCACTGTCAGGCAATATTCTGAATGCCAAATACATGCTGGAGATGGTGAAGTAAAATATCATGATCTATTGTGTTAAATGCTGCATACAAATCAAGGAGGGTGAGGACTGTAATCTTTCCGCTTTCCAAAGCAGAGAGAATGTTATTAACTACTTTCAGTAGAGTATTTTTAGTAATGTGCAAGAGCAATATGCAGACTGTATATGGCTAAAAAGACTGTTTGAAATTAGATGAGATACATGTTGGTTTATAACAACTTTTTCTAAGAGTTTTGATATGAACGGGAGATTAGAAACTGGGCGGTAGTTCTTTAAATGATTATGGTCAAGTGTATATTCTTCAGCAGAGGCTTAACATTGGCAATGCTAAATCCATAAATAAATAGTGAAATTTTATTGATCCAGCCTTCTCGGAGACTAAGAAAATAAATCCTATCCAAATTTACCACCTTAAAAATTATTATTTATTTAGGTCTGCAATCAATAACCAAAATTAAAATTTATGAACAAACTCAAAAAATCATATGTCCATTAATAAATGTCATTCATAAACTGAGTCAATCATTACCATGGCTATGTTACTTTTTCCAGTTTGTAAACAGACTCCATCATCAGAAGTAAAAAATATAGTAAACTGATTGGTGACATGGAATATATTACAGTGAGACAAAGTTAAAATCCTTTTCATAAAATTTTTATAGCTTCAAGGTTTGCAAGGTTGCAGGTAAAATAATGTTTTACCAAAGGTCTGAGTATGGCAAGTATTTAAATGTTTGAGTTTACGTATTAAAAATCAAACCCTGCTTTTCTGGAAGAAAAACAAATACCGGTACATTTTTAAGGTCTGAACTTTTGTGTTTCAAAAGCTTGAAGCAACCACAAAACCTGTGAAAACTAATACAAACATTATAAGTGAACAAAGGTGAAATTTATGTTTTAACATTGTCAATACTGGGGGAAACATTTCCATTTAATTGTATTTTTTGTAACAATATTGATGATGTTGATGCAAATTTCACGAGTTCATCATGGAAACAATGTAACCTTGCATTACAAAAACATAACTGGGATTTTAAATATAAGAAAGTTACTGAAATATTACAATGTATATACATAATTGTGCCAAGGCCATAGTACAAATGACATTTTGTGTAAAATTTCAAAGAACATTGTAAGATTAAATACCAAGAGTATATATGGAAGTTGCCATGAAAAAAATCTCTTATGCCTAACTTATTCTCAGAAATTAATGTGAAAGTCTACAAGCAAGTAACTATTTCTATTCAACCTAGCACATCATCAAACTTAACAAGATGATTAGAAATAAACCAGTTATATATAAATAAAAATCATATTTGTGAAATAATATGCAAGTGATCATGATTTTAAAAAAATCTGAATAAAATTAAGAATTACTTTGATACAACTTAAACATCATTAGTTTAGTTGTTGTGTAATAACATGCACTTTTTTTATGTACTTTACATATCTGTTCTACTGGCTGTTACGTAAAATACTTAAAATTTGCATGAATAATAGGTAACAAAGAAAGGAATTTATTTTCCCAGGTATTGTTTTCAGATGCTGAGATACACCTTACTACAACAATCCTATTTACAAATCAAGATATGTAGGGCAACTCACAAACTGGTCTTATAAAAATAAAAAAAAATCCACAAAATGAAGTAACAAAGGAAATCCAGGTGGACCTAACCTATCATGGGCTGAACATATCAAACATATCAGTGAAAAGGTCAATTCAAGTTTATGCTTCTCAGTAGGATAAGATATTTTCTCCCTGAAAGGGGCAGAAAACTATTTTATAACAGTTACATACAACCCTATTTAGACTACTGTAATACAGTATGGAGTAATTCAAATGATAAAAACATAGCAAAGCTGGGAAATCTTCAAAAAAGAGCATTTGGGCTTATATCAAACCAGAAAGAAAGCAAGGAAAATTTAGCTGGTAAGTTTAAAATAATACCTATTAAAGACCGAATATGTTTAAGAAAAGCCAAATTAATGTATGGGATATCCAATAATAGTGCTCCTGAATATTTACAATCCCTATTCTAGTATAGGCTACCTGGTAATACACCCCATCTGCAATCCATGTCAACCAAACAGTATAACATTCCCAAACCAAAAAAGGAATTATTTAAAAAACGTTTCCAATACTCTGGAACTTTGCTCTGGAATAGTATTCCAGTTGAAATTAAAAATGCCCACTCTATTTCCATCTTCCAAACCCAATTATATCCAGTGGCTTCTGAAATGCTGCTGAATTAAATAAATTTGTTTTGTATGAGGGCCTCAAGGTAGATTAGTTCTTAGCTAATTGTGTTACCCTCTTTAAATAAAGTCATTATTATTATAACCTTTAGGAACAGACTTTACAGCACAGCTTTGTAGATTTCATCAATATAACACGTTTTAAATTCAAAGTAGGAAAAAATAACTTGAGTGCTGTTTCTACAATATGTGAAGTAATTTAAACCAATAGCAACACAATCTCACAAATCCTACTTCCAGTTCAGATTTACAAAGTACGGAACACAATTCTTGACACAAGATAAATATTTCAAAATATGAATTTATTAAAATCAAACTTAATTTAAAGTTAAATTTACAGCAATGTTTGTGCAAGCCTTTTATTTATTTATTTATTTACACACTCAAAGATTCTTCAGGACAGCCCATCTAGGACATCTTCAGGATTAAAAAGTTTCTCTCTGCCAAAGGGAAAAAAGTCACTCAAACGGTTTGGCTATCCTGAATAATTTAACTCATGGATTCCCACAGCTTCCTTGACTAAGATTGTGCCTCCAAAATAATCTTATCATACTCCTCCATCAAGTGCTTTCCAGAGACAGTCACACCCATCTTCTCAAAGATACGCTAAATTACATACTCAAATTTTATGAATTTCGCATGATCCACCAATTGCACTCCAGTCACCTTATTCATCCAATAATAAAATTCATTTCAACAGGGCTCTTACAAATAAAATGCTTCAATTTATTCCTGACATATTACCAGTTACTTTGGTGCTGCACTGGATGCTGATGACTGTGACTACGCTTTGCCTACTACTCCTCTTCCTCCTCTTCACTCTCTTTGTAATAAAGCATCTCTGGCACATAACTCCTTATTCATGTACACTAGCAACTCCTTCACACACTTTAACTTTGTTTGGGACTCCTCCTCAGTTACATGTAATTCACACTGGATCTGGACTCTCATTACTCAAATCCAACTTGTCTATTCTCCAGGTATAACATTGGAAGAGACATCTTCACTGTACTACAAAGAACATCTCCAATACAGTGAGCCAGAACCCCCTTCGAATACAGGTGATGAAGACTCGAGCTCCTCCTTACTTGGTTGACTCACTCCTGTAGTGGTGAAAGTACTACCTTAATTTGTTTATGTGAAGATAGCTTCTTCCTGGGACGAAAACCCTGAATAAACAACACGTCTGGCTCCAAACCAGTGCACCATCCTGAATCTGAACATAATAAGAGTGGGTTTGGGATGTGCATGGAAATTCTGGTTAGAAGTTGATCCTGATTTACAAACTAACATGTGGTGACAAAAGTTTGATCTTAGAAACATCAGCACTGTCAAAGAATCCCTGTGTAGTTTCCAATTTTCCATAAGGAGAATCTGAAGTGAACCAAATGCAGTTTTTGTAGGTGAATCAGGTACACAGAGTTTACGATCCTCGGAAGGGACAGATATATGCATGCTGATGACTAAGTCTTTGTTTTCAGTGCTTACCAATCGGTCCGGATCCTGAGATGGAAATAGCTCCAAGTTTTATAGTTCTGTCACATTAGGCCCAACCAGATCAATATGGACTAGCAGTGAAACAGATAATGTCTCAGATACTCTAAAAGGTTCTAGCGGATCAAAATACTAGAGGCTAGGGATATTCAGTGATTTAAGTGGGTGGACACTACGTCATTTACTTTAGTAAAGGTAATGGAGCAAAGGCTGACTGAAGGTCAGAGCAAAAAACTGGAAAGTCTCCTGGTTCATACAAAACCAGAGGAACTTTCAGTAAGGAAGACAAATTTGGAAATAAAGGTGCACATCCAAAAGGTTGAAATAGACTTCCAAGTCTCCAGGCCTTATGGTTTTCCTGAATGAAGCTATGGCCTCCATCCTCTACGGTTCCACCTGAAGAAACTTGTTTAAGGCAGTAAATTTGATAATTAGCTTAAACCTGTCATCTTTTGTGGACACCAGTAAAATTCCATGAGTAGAAGTCCAGAGACTGGCTGTTTAACACCCTCTCGACTATACCTTTCTGAAGTAGGGAGTGCACCTCCTCCCTTAACAGAAACAGACTTGACTGGTGGAAACACATGGTGTTCCTTGCCAGAAGAGGATGTTCTCATCAGTATCCTTCATTCATTTTAGTCAGGACCCACCCATGCTGATGCTATTTCTGATGTGAAATCATGGATGACAAGTACCGGTAACAAGCTGCAGATGAATGATGATAAAACTGAGGCTATTCTGATCACAACACAAAGACTTTCTCATTCACATCCTTTACCTCAGACAATAAATATCAGCAACACCAACATTGAATTCAGTTAGCATGAAACCTAGGTGTTACTCTCAACAGTACTAACATTTCCATCAACATGTCCTGAACATATGCAAGGCTGCATATTTTGAGCTGAGATGCATCAGCTCAATTTGTAAATGTCTTTCAGTTGATGCCACTAAAACACTTGAGTATTCATTAGTACTTTCAAGACTGGACTTTTGTAACTCAATTCTGTCTGGTTCATTTCAATATCTACTCCAGAAACTTCAAAAAGTTCAATACAAAGCTGATCAGATCATCCTTAGAGTACTATGATCGTGCTGATCAGAGTAAAAAACATTTTCAAAACGTTTTGCTACCTCCCACTACTTTGTACCCTAAATTGGCTATCAATTCAATCCAGAATCAAACACAAAATTTATTCTCTGTGCTACGTTTTACTCATAGACTCCAGTCCAACATACCTATACGACCTCACACGTGTGCACACCAGCATGATACTTACACTACACATCTAACAATTGTATACTCATTATTCCTGCTATGAAAACAAAGTCATATGAACAACATTCTTTTGCATACCATGGCCCAGCAACATTGTATGAATTGAACATGGAACAAGGACACAGTAATCTCATTCAAGAGTGCTCTTAAACATCACCTATTTTTACTGCAAGAACAAACTTAAAGACCTAATAATGTTTCTTACCATAAATATTTCAGCAAGTTTTCTGTTTTCTTATTTCATGGTGTTTGTTTTTTGTAATCATATCATTATATATGTTTTTGTGTTTTAGGTGTTGTCTAATGTTGTAAAGCGCTAAAGATTAGGTGCTATACAAAGTCCTCATTATTATTATTATTATTGTTCATTATGCTTTACTAGACATCTGAAAAGACAGTTAGTTGAGCACCTATGGGATTTGTTGGAAGTGAGTTACACTGCAGAGAGATCATAAATCCCATTGGTTTCCACCTTCCCCTAGTTAGAAAAAGTAGAACTTCCTCCCTAGACCTTTCCAGTGATAGTGTTGAGCGATGTGCAATTGAAAATGTTTATTTTTTGTTTAACTGGGCCTACATCTTGATGGGCCCGAGGGTGTGCAGTTAACCGGAGTCGACTGTATGTCAATGAAGAGTGGTGTAATGCCTGTAATGAGACATATTGAAGATCAGTGAAACTTAACCTGAGTGGTGAAGTCAAGTAATCCAACATCAGCAATACATAGCCCAAGTACTGAATGATGTAAAACCAACAAAATACAATATCATTATAAAGAAGTGTGTGTGACCACCTGAACACACGCATTGAAGTTAATGTTGATGTACAGCATCCTTAAGTGAGTTTAATAATAAACACACAGGATTAATCCATGAATCTTAAATCTAGAAAAACTGAAAACGATGTCACAAACAATTCCAGGGATGAATGTAAAGACTATGCTTAGACAAGAGTCCGGAAAAACAAATAAAATTGAATTATGATAAAATTAGGAACAATTATGGATTACCTTATCACCAATGGAGAAGGGCAAATGCTAATGGGCATTGATGACAAACTGAAAAAACTATATGGTAACATGCAATCGGTGCCAGATATGCATCTTGACATGACAGAAGAAAATAATTCTGAAGAGCATGAAGAATCAATCCACAAAATTATTCATAAAAAGGCAGTTATTGGACATGGGCCAATGATCTGGGGAACTTCTAGAACATATTGTCTAATGGAAGGATGGAATTATTATTGTATGGATGAGGGTACATGTGTGATATATATATATATATATAGAGAGAGAGAGAGAGAGAGAGAGAGAGAGAGAGAGAGAGAGAGAGAGAGAATTACAGCCCTAATTGCAATCCCAAAATATAAGAATTATGAAAAATGATTCATACTTTTTCCATGTATTGACTTGTTACAAGCCACAGAGAGAGAGAGAGAAAAAAAGAGAGAGATTGAGATGCATAAAAAGAGATTTTACTAAAGACATGACAAAAGAAAATAATCATTTTTTCAAACTATATTTATTTCAAAGGCAAATCCATTTATTTGAAATTGAGAGCAATTCATCATATAATAGCTACAGATACTATCAAATAACCAATTAGCCAAGACTGCCTTGCAAAATGCCCATAATCCTGTTAATATTAAAAAATGCTTGACTGTGTAAGCATTTTTATTACTTCACATAATGCCAAATGCAAGCTGGGTTCTAGTCTTATATACATGTAAACAATAAATTGATTAACTAGAATTCCATAAAATGCTACATCTCACCAACTCTACTTTGGAATAATCCAGCATCCCTGCAAAGTTGCAAGAGCAACAAAAGTAGGTCAGTGTGATATACTGGTCTTTTTGAGATCAATACAAAGTAACCATGACTATATAAACAATCTTAGAGAAATTGTGTTAATTGCAAAAGTTTTAAGTAATTACTGGAGCAGGACAATTTGGCCTTTTTGACCTTTTTTTGTGCATGTAGTACCCTCCATAAATAAAGTAGCCATCATTTTTCATGGCTGTATAGATTTAATGGTATCAAAGCTGCTAATCTAAATGCAACAACAAAACCATTGACAAAGGGATTGCACTTCTTTGCAGGAATTAGACACAAGCCCTTGATTGGTGTAATTTTGAAAGTATGTGCCAGCTATATATTTTCCCTTAAAGTATTTTAATATAAAATCCTCTGAAAACATCACAATAACATTATTTTGAAAAGTATCTTGGCTAACCATGTTCTTGGACCCTCCACTGATGATCTGTAGCTATGTCCTGTGCTTAAATACAGTGATGCAGTAACCTCAAAATCGGTCTGCAGATAAGTTTACTTAATAATCCACTTGCACAATCAACAAAAAAGCTTTTACAGTTCTCTCCTGTCATTTGTTTCTATTTTGATTCTTATGAGTAGTGATTTTTGAAAAATGTTTGAAAAATGTTTTAACCATGAAGCTTGATGTCCTAACTGTAGTTCATTATAAAAAGAGAGTCTATATAAAAACATGTAGTTGCCTTGAGTTTTCAAATCTGAATGAAAGCTCACAAATTACCCATTTAATCACAAATCAATCACAAATAATAAATTGTGTATATTGTTCTTGTATAGAAATGTTTTGTTTTAAAAATTTCCCTCAGCAGTGTGAAATTGTATTGTCTTCATAAGTTAATATACAGTTGTGGTTCAGATGAAATGCATGTTGCAGGGGCAGGAGTTATGAAGACCTCCCATGCTAGAACCACCGCTGCTGAAAAAAGTACTTTGAAGAGAAACAGGAATCTTCTGAAGGGACTAATTCCCTACTAGTTAAAAGAACTTTACAGGCACATTTTCTTCTCTGTTTATTCCTTTTAAGTGACAAGTATTGAAGCCATATCAGATATTTTTGAGAAACTCCAACATCTGGTAACAAATATACTTTCTTGTAGGTTTGATGTAACCTGTTCACAAAATACTTATAAGTGCGGGACAAAATTCTTTCTGACGACATACAAGCTGATATCATGGATAGAACACCAATGAACTTGTCTCAGATACTGCAAAATATATTGGCTCAATAAACATAAACATTAATACATTGGTTAAATATACAGTATCATTAAATTTGTTTTGGAATTTTTTTTTATTAAACTGCTTTCATTTCAGTATTCTTCGATAAACAACAATTTCCATCTACATTTAGTTTTTTATCAAAATCATAATCCATTACAGCAGCAAAATGGAATCAAGACTTTAAACTTTAAAATGAATGTCAGAGTGCTGGTGATCAGTATCTTTATTGGAATGCAACTAAATGAAAAGACGGGTCTAAATTCATTTAGAAACAACTACTTATTGCAAGAAAGATATACATGTACGTGTACTACTTTCTTTAAAAAAGAAAAACATTTCTAGTATGTCCATTGCCTTTGGGAAAGTTTCTTTAACAAAAGTTTTCTTAATATGATTTATGGTGGCACCATTTAGAACCAACAATACTTAGTGAGAAGTGTTTAAATAAAACCCAACATTGACAATACAAGTTGCAATAACAAGATTTATAAGACTGCCTGATTAGCAACACTTTCATTGAGGACTAACCGGATATGATAAGAAATTTCATACTTCAAGCCAGTAGAACCATTGGTTCACATGGTGTAGCAAAAAGATTTTTAAGATAGCCACCATGGCAGCTGTATTAGTAATCTAAGCAGCAGCATTTTCAACTAGACATCATTAAAGTCAGTTAGTAAAGATTCCAGTTCACATATTCGTCCATTTAGAAATAGCTGCAAAGCAATATTCAGTATGGCCAATGTGGTGGCCATATTGCATGTACAGGGTACACTATTTTCATTAAGAACCAGTTTTACTTCAGGATTAAACAGTATATATAGTTTTGTGATTTTCCTCCAGGTGGTCATTTTGGAAGCAGGAACAACTAAGAATTGCAGATGTATGATGTCTCTTTGCACAAACTGTTTTGGTACTTGACTAATGCAGATAAAAATGCAGAAAATTGGCAATATTAAGGAAAATAAATTCACCAATTTTAACATCTAACCCTGCCAAATATATTTGGATCTAACAGTATACCAGTGTCCAAAAAAAGCTTGAAGAAATGTTTTGAAAAGATTGTGATAATGATATACGACCACTGTATAAACATTTGTCAGGATTGCTCTCGTTATCAAATATCAAACAGCATTACATAAAATACACTATTTAAGACTTACATACATAAAATAAAGATTGTTATTCATTATAAATCTTAAGATGTAATCAAAATCTGACAACAGAACCAAATTAATTAAACACCCAAATATTATAGTAATTTAATCTTTACAATCAAAACCTTGTTCAACTATGACCAAAAAAAAACAGAATCTTTGACAGATAATTACATTCATTATATGAATAGTAGACACAATTTTTACTGGCATAAATAAAACAGGAATGTCAGATATTATACAAAATAAACAAGGTTGGTCTGTAACAAAGGTTATTTTTTTCTAATTTCATTAAAAAATGTGTGCTCTAAGATTTTAATTCTTCAGAAATACTGTAGGAATTAGCAAACAAATCCGTGTGAACAGTGTATCCATTAAAATTTTGTAATTAACATATCCTTAAATTAAACTGACAATTTAAAAAAAAAACAGATTCATCAGTAGGAAAATGCAATCATCTTATTTTAAAAAAATACAAATTAAAAATATGGAATAAAACATAAAGAAAAAATTAGAAATACACTGTTCACAAAATTCAAAGATATAAGAATAATACCTGTGCTCATCTTTCCACAAAAATTGTTAAATATATTTAGAATCAGCACAAATGAATGATTCATTGCCAAGCTCAAAATCTGTTATTTTAGTTATTATACTGATTAACTAGATAAATTATTTTCAAGACCTGAGTAAGATCAAATGAGTATACTTACTCTGATGCTTACACCTGATTATTAATTATTATTAATGTACGTTAATTGATGGCTGATACAAGAAAGTATCTCCAAGTATCACAATCCCCTTGACTGGGAGTGTATTAACCATACATCATTAACATTTGTACAAAATGTGATCAAATAACCAACAAAAGTTTGAAATCTGGCTTTAATCATTCAAGCTTAATGTACATTAAGATATACACAGAAGACAACATGATTTTTAAAATTGTGCACATTATCATTTTCTGATCATTATTCAGCATTATTTACCAATTATATGCATATTGACTATATGGGAAAAACTCCAGCACTCAATGACTGCTCAACACATTTTCTTAAGAATCATGTCATTCTCATAAAAATGGTCCACCTTTCATTCCAAATTGTTCATGATAAACAAATGAAGGTTTAGTATGATGCCATTTCACCTGTTATGGAAATATTACAATGACATCAACAAATGCAGGCAATATGGGATCTAATCAGTATATTTGACTACAAACTTTTGGCACTATAAATATAATAATGTACTTGTATATTTTAATTAAATACAGCAAAGTCTGAAGAAGTTATACGATTTTCAAATGTAGTTACAAGATCTTATTGTTCCTGCATTTTCACATCTGCTAAATGTTGGATCAACAAAAATATGTTTTTCAAGCAATTAAAGAATGACAGTTGGATCATAGCAATGAAAAATTTAAATACTTTAAAGTATATGCAAGTCTGATATCCTTAGGACAAGGACCCATAATATATATTTTGCAATTACATTTACACAAACTTGCATACTGATTAACACTGCTATGAAATTGCGCAAACCTCCCTTTTTAGTACAATTGAATAACAAATCTCAGTTAAGAGTAAGCATTAACATACAAATTAATGTTAAATACAAATAAAATTATATTAAAAAATGCAATGTTTAACTTTTCAAACATTTAAATAGGTTATAATACAAATTGTATAAAGAATCCTGTACAATCTAGTCTCATCAATCAGTTGCCAACCACCATTGTTAAAACATTGAATAAACCCAACAATAAGATAAATAAGGTTGGATATGAATGTCCAATAATATCATGCACTAGTAGACCAAAAAGTGGGTTTAATTTTCATGTGAGTTTTATTTTAACTTTAGCCATTATCAACATGTCTTTGGTGAAAGAAAAAACTTAATGAAATGTGCACTAAAAATCCATACACATATATGACTCATAATAGTTTTTTTTCATGTCACTTAATTTTTGGGATGACTTGAAATTGAGCAAATTACAATTCAAAGACATCTGTCTATCAAATCATATGCTTCTTCTAAAGAATAATTTTGAATTTAGTTTTCTCATGGCATTTCAAAGACTGACCAGATGTAATTTACAAAAGGGAGGTAATTTTAAATAAATCACACCCATTCACACTGCTGTATTGAGTCCATATCCAAATTTCATTGTACAGATTGTACATTCATTCATCTGACTTAAACTTTTAAAGTGAGACAAATGTTTCTTCCATACAATTTGGTCAGTTAAAAACAGAGGCCAAACTGTTTACCAAGGCAAACTCCATTTAGATTATTATGACAGTTGGCCTACATTCTTTGACCTTAAATCTCAAGGACTTTTACCATCCTGGTAACCATTTCAGCACCATTATTTCAAGCATTTGTTTTTCTATTAATAGCTAATTTACTGGTATATGTTTATTAATATTTCCAGCATTATGGAATTTCCATCTTGGTTATTTAATTTCAGTTAATAATCTTCATATGCATGACTTAGTGGGGAAAAAAACTGCTTGTAAACTTATTTTCTCATTCCAGCTTAGGTAAGCAATCGATTCCTTTTTTTATGAGTTAACTCCCTTAATTCTGGATAATTTCATTTAGCTGGCTCTAACAGTATATATTAGCATTCAAGATCTAAAACCTCCAAGCTTGTAGTTTAGGTTGTAATGCTGGTGAGATGAAATAATTTCATATAGTTACAAAGTTAGAAAACTAATTCATCACAATTGGAAACAAATTTGTTTTGTACACAACTGGCATTTGTTTCAGGAACCTGTGCAAATTCTCTAAGCATCCTTAATTGTGTGGGAAAACTACTTTCCTATAATTTAGTTTATTGTGGTTATATTAATGATGAATCAAATTTCTAATGGTTCCCCATAAAATAAAGTTAGCTCAGCATAAAAACTTTTAAATTGCATCAATTTCACACATAGATTAGTTCTAGAATTTAATATAACAGCATAATTAAAATGTATGGTCTACAATCTGACCATACAATTATTTTGCCAACAATTATGATTATCATGTTGAAGTAATCTGTTGGACATATATGTCATATGACATACATAAAATCTGAAGAGAACAAAAAATAGATGACTGAAAATATTTTAAAAGGATAAATACATATACATTCTTTCAGTTATCTTAAAGCTTCCAAGAAACATTTGGAATATACTCAAACAATACAAGTGCAAAAGAGATTTACATGATGGATATATGTTAGTTTTACCTACCAGTAATAACAAACATATAGCTTCAAATTTCTCAAACTCAAGAAAATTAAACTATTTTTTCATTACATGTTCTACTGAGTAAAAAAATCTAACTCTACACATTTGTGCATGAGGAACATCTAATCATTTCATGATTTAAAATATGTATTAATAGTTTTTAATACCATGACAAAATTATTACAGACAATGTTAATATATAAAACATAAAAACATATTATGCATTGTACATTGCAAATACTGCTGAGGAAAGGTATATTTGTACACATATTTTACTCTAAAAGTCTAATGATGAACAGGTTTTCTGCTTCAATTCTCTGACACCGTAAGTACATTGATCATGATTGAAACAGATTATAAGCATAAAACATTTAGAGTGAGTTATACAAAGAATCAATTAAATAAAGCTTGAATTAAACAACATCATATATGGAAGTAAAATTATATTTATAGGTATAATTACTAAAGTTTTTCTTCTTTTTTCATTCATTTAATCACCAAAACCATTTTTTCTCCTCATGCAAAAAGTATGCATAATGCATTTTACTGATCTGATACTTACTGTTGGATTTAAAGTGTACAAATGAACAACTTTTGCCACATGAGTAGAACACCAATCTACCAATTCTTAGCCTCCTCAGTTTGTACATATAAAACACATAAAATAACTATCTGGTGATTATTTTTTAAATATGCAGAACAGAATATTTCAAAGACATCTTGGGCTATCTTGAATTGTTATGAATGTAGATGTAATAATTATTTTTTAAATGACAGAGCAGCATTTGACATACAAAGAAAATGTGCAGAATATGCAAAGAAAAAAATTCATTTGAATCACCAAAACATGAAGATATTTATATATTTTTATACAAATAATGCATCAACTTGAGAGTTCTGTAAGTTACCTACAGTAATGATGCTGTGTACATCAGTACTAGATTAGTATGTACAATTCGTATAGACTCGACTCTTCTATATGACTTGAACTGACATTCTTTTGGATGAAACATGAATGTCTGCATTTTTTTAAATGAGTATCATAAAGAGCTTATAAAAAAAATAAACCTAATAATTGATCATCAATTATTATTTTGATATTAAATTACAATATACACAGATTATTTATAAAGCAGCAGATGTAGTTCCCCATAAAACAAACCATTTGCATACATTCTTTGTAAAACAAAAAGCAAACAAAAAATAAAGTTATCAATATAAGAAATCCAAAATCTAAATGAATAATGAAAATAGAAACCTGTAGGAAGATTACAAAATATTGTCATAGGTCCCAAAATGTATTTTACAATACATATGTACAACTAATTGCCAACAAATGAATGTACTAAATTTTGTAAAATGACTGTCAGGTCCGCAATAGGTAAATCTTCTCACAAAGAACTTTGCAAACAAGACTTTATGAAATAACCTGAAATTGCCATACATGAATTTTATATGAAAGAAAAAATAAACAAAAAATTACATATAAAGTTTTTTTTATATTATTTGAAGTGATCCACAATATATATAAATAATTCAAGTTTGCTTAGCAATCTTCTGCTGCTCAGATTCTATCTATAGGATAATTGCAAAACATTTAATCTATAGAAACATACTTATGTTCTAATTATAAGAAACAATTTATAGCTATTTGTACAATTTTACAAAGTTATCTCAGGTTCATGTAAAAACACATGATATATTTCTATGATACTGTCTATTTACAACCAGAATAACATATTCTTGAAGCAATATACAAATATGCATTCACTTGAGAACTATTTCTACAGCTTTTGTCACATTACACCTCCAAAACGAAAATTGTTCTGGGTTAATGCCACAACAAAGTAGATAAAACAGCAATTTCTCAAATCATTACAAAAATCTTATATCTGACATCCATGTATTAAATAAACAAATATCAATAAATCACATTTACAAGAACTACACCAAGCAACACAACAAGTTTCAATTATATAATATGAAATATTGTCTTAAATATGCATGTAAATTAAATTTTTTAAACTTACAAGAACTGATAGCCAAAATATTATTGAGCTTTGGGTCACCTGAATTTTGTTGTTGCCATGTCCTACCAAAATCTCTTGTCTAATTTGTCTTCAACATGAATCAAACTCTGACAGTTCTAAAATTGTATGAATTCATGGCAAACATAACACTTTGAGTTTTTTCTTGATAATTACAACCATTTTAAAAGATGCAGGAAGAATACAAATTATATCAACTAATTTCTGTAAAATAATTATCAAGAGTAAAACATGAAAACCACAAAAAATATGAAACTTATTTAAAAATGTCTTCTATTTACATGGTATCCTCTCTGCTGAAATTCCTTTCCAAATCAAAGGGTACAGAGATAATTACTATCAACCATTATTAAAGCAATATTAAATACAGCTGTGGTATTCTGTACACCATATAAACACCAAACTAATCAAAAATATTTTATGTACATTCATATGCATGAACAGATTTCACAGAAGTTAAAACCTGTCTTTCACTCAGACCACTCTGAAAATCTAGAATCAACAAGTGTACATATATATCAACATATCAAACACAACACAAAAACTGTAGCACAATAACATATTAATGAATATTTAAAAATTCAACAATTACTTCATCTTTTAAGCATGCCAATTCATCATAAAATCAAATTATTATAAAGAAACAAACTCTTAGAAGCAACAAAGACAAATTTTATAACTTTATATCAACAATGTACATATATTTATTTAGATGTAAACAGTGCAAACTAAAATCCAACCTCATAAAATTCTTACTCTTTCAAAGTAAACATGTCTTTTGTTACATTTTAACATACTATTCACAACTATAAAAAAAATATTGAATTAATAAATAAAAGCAACTCTTTCTAGTTTTGTACAAAGATATTTTCTTTTCTAATCTCACAATATAATACATTACTTTTGTCACAAATATGTTAAAAATCCAAGAACATTAATGCAATCAACAACTTTACAACTTTAGACATATGCTATGTGATTATTTGGAGTCAATCTGGAAAAATATAATTTCAGCAAAACTGAAAGAATGAAAAATGTCAGATATTCAATAAGCCTTATTTGCACAAAATTCTGTATGAAAGAGTCCAACTAACTGCTGAAGTAAAATAAGGATGTGCAGCATGGAAATATCTTGATCATCCAACAATCCGATTTTATTTTACCATTGGAAATACAGTTTGTTCAGATGTTGGAAAACAAGAGTACATTATCTCCTAGCACAGACATGCATGACTGTTTCTGTAAACAACAAAACCTCAGCAGAAAATATCATTAATGAAATAAAAGAAAATTATAAATGGAAATAAGAATGAATTTCAATTTTTTTTAAAATGTGGGAATCCAAATTTACTAAGACCGATAGTGAGGAAAATCATACTACTATCCAGGCCTTAACCTCTTAAACCTGTTCTCAAAAAGAATGCATGTCCAGGATCAGCAATACATATCTCTGGACTATTAAGTAACATTATACAAAATCCATGAGCACATCTGCACCATTTCAAAATGAGCATCACCCAAATGGTAAACACCTTTTTTATTGCCATTATATTTCATCCAGAAGGTCAATTAGCATGATACATTTTCTCCATTTAAGCCAGCAACATCATATGAGCAAGGGAACTATTTATCATAAACAACTCAGAAAAAGGGCACCACAAGCAGGTCTTCATGAAGTAAAGTTTATATATAAGTATGTCTGTACAGTTTAATTAAAAATAATTCAAACTGCTGAGATGCTATATAAAAATCTGAATTTAAAAAAAATCATTTAAAGAATACAACACAGCAATATTATTTAATTATTTTTTTTAAATTTTAAAAAGAGGTAATATATATGATACACAAACTGAGAGAAATTAATGAGCTAGAAAATCAAATTTTGTATCTGATTAACAAAGCATCTCTAGAAAATTATAATATATACACTATGTGTACATATAATTACTGATGGAAAATACATAGGAATGGAATATAATGAGTGTAATGAATAGCTAAATTTCTTGCAGGCAGTAAACCTCAAAATCAGGGCATGTAACTAGATTTTGTAACTTAAAAGATGAAAGTTGTACAATGATACATCAAAAGCTCCACTTCACATGGAAAATACATAAGTATAATCTGTTTGAAATCTATCAATTATGAACATTATTACCATTTAAACATAATCCTTGTACAAGCCTTAGTATGAGCACATCCCTTATTTTGCTTGAAGATCACATACAAAATGTCCATTGTCAAGCGCATGTGTACTGATCCTTGTATGACTCATGCAGAGGGAAGCCAAAGCTAAAACATTATGATTTTTTGGGAATTTACTATCATACAGGCCTGGTGTATCAATACCACTTTACATTATGGATTATATCAGTGTCAAAATTGATCTTAAGTATCTTTAATTCAAACCATGCACTGCCAAAGTATACAGCAACAAATACAAAGTATATATATATATATATATATATATATATATATATATATATATATATATATATATATATAATAACTTTTATTTTTAAATTGTTAAATTTAAACTTTTAAAGTTAGTACAGTCTTATTATGACCAGATTTTAAATTCACAATTATATTCCCAAATAATTCGGCACATAAAATATGCTGAATCCAGTTTTTTGTAAAACAACTAATATCAATGAATGAAAAAGCACAATCTGGTGTGCTGGTAAATAAAATTGAAAACATTTTGAAAAGTTACTTTATTTAATATATTTGTGTGTTAATCAGATTGATCTAGAATGAAAGCATTGGTGGAAAAAAAAAAAAACTTTAAACACTATATAATAGTAGTCATTTCTCATGAATAAGACTACTGTCTTGTTGGCCTCCTAACAATGAGTTTCCAAGTGAAACCAATGGAAAAAATACAAGTCATTAGTGATACTTTTTATAGGATTAATTTAGGCCAATGTTCAAAAATGTGATTCAACAATGAAATTAAAAGTAACTGTAATAGATTTTATATACAGATGAAAAAAAGATGATGATATATTTAAACAGCTGAATCATATAATATACAAAATATGCCTATTATATTTTTCATAAAATACAATATTCAGATTGCAAAGGCATAATATATTATAAAACAAATCATGTAATTTGACACAATACATATCTCAATAAGTTATGAATATAACATTAGTGACAAACTGTTCTATTTGACTAAACAAATGATGATGACATTTTAACTATCTGTGAATCACATAAGAAAATTTAACTCTGACATGAAGGTATTTATGAATGTAATTAATCAGTGTAAATAGGCATATCAAGAAAAAAATGGTATCCACACTATTGGTATTCTCTAGGACAAAACCCCGAGTTTGCACATTTATTAATGGAACATCTATGCATCTGCATTGTCATTTCTTTTAAAATCTGAACTTATTGCAGAAAAAAGGCATTGACTGTCATTACCAGATATGTGATTTTTAAAAAAAAATATTTATGTACATGTTCTGTAAACAAATATCATCATCAACTCCTTATACTGCAAGAAGTGATATGCTACATGATGCAAAACAAAACAATATGATACACATGAATGTTTTTGAAACTATACACTAAAATTAAAAATCCTCTAAAAATCCTTGGATCCTTTATGAGATTTTTCCATGGGCCAAGGTTAAATCTTATTACAAGTCAAACATAAAGATGCATTATTCTGGATGGACCAAGGAAATTACTCCTTACACACTGTCATGGTTGTGTAATTATGTCTTGCTGTACCCTTTTGCTACTGCTCGCCTTCGATTGGTTCCTTGAGCCTTGGTCTGACTGGGAAGAGACTGAAGCATTATGGTCATACGCTGGTCCTTTTTCTTGCTTTCCTAAGGATGAAAGACAGACTATTAAAAACTCCACCACTGAACATCGGCCACATAATTCTACCATACTTGAAAAAAAGACTAGTTTATTCTTAAATGCACTTGGCTTTCCTCATGCATAAACTACCAAAATATTTAAATGAAGCTATAAATGCATTAAATGGGCATGAATACTGCTTAAATTTATGCTTCACAAAACAAGAGATTATTCAGGATTAGTTATCAGATCACAATCTCAAAGACACAGTACTCTTTCATTCTAACGCTGTACATACTTCATTCATTTATCAGCTTATATTGAGAAAGTTTTATAATGAAATACTGTAAAAATACTTAATACAATGTGATTTTTGACCATTCCTTATAACAAGAACCACATTATAAAGAAGATAAAGTGAATGACTCAAGTATGTACATGTATGGCTCACAATCACAGTATCTAACAAAATATATGGCAATTCATACAAAACATGCGCTTGGAGCTAGTTAAAGATGTAGCCGGTATGCAGAAGATTGATCAATATGATCATATCTGAATGGCCCAATTAGGACCATATTGGTGGCAAGTTTATAAAGATAGCTGATTTCAGCAGTTTGGGAATGTTTTATAATATTTATATAGCTGTTTTTCATTTATATTTATGGTATAACTTTACAAAAATAAGAGTCTATCAAATGGAAATCACAGGAATATTAAATTTTGTTTCTTCTTACTTGCCAAGCATTGAAACCATCTGATATTCTTGAGTGACTCGATTTTCAAATTGGCCACTGTGACATCCATATTTGATATGAGACCAGCACCATTTAGATTTTGGACAAACTAGATATCATTTATTTAGCAGAGTTTGGGTGAAAATACTTTGCCAATATAACCATTCCAACAGGAGCATTACTTACAACACTTTATGTTCATTGTGGCAACTTCAGTGGATGTATGTAGGACACCCTTTCAGTTTGAACAAACTAGATATCACAAGTGTCAAGTGCCAAATTTTTTGTCAGTGAAATCCAGTAATTAATTTGTAGGCTAGCCGACAATCAATGGTCTTGGAGTAGAGTTTTAACGGAAAGAATGTTAGTTTACCTCGGTCAGACTGTTACAATATTTAGAGTGAAAGCGGACTGAGTGTTTGACACGCTTAAAATTATGTGATTCCGCACGTAGAGCTGTCAGAGTGATTGGAAACAAATGATAAGGTGACATTTCGATCCTAAGTGGCATTTTTGGCATCTTGATAGACGGTTTTCAAAAGGTCCGCAAGGATAGCATTTATGCCGATTGGTCAAATGTATAGGAAAGAGGATTGGGTCGAAACCTAGAATTGGGGAATATATTCTCTGAGTCAATGAGTTTGAATTAGTCTAGGAAGACCTCTGCAAGAGACGGTCAGCATTTATTAGTTCCAACATAGGAGAAGACTCCGGGGGTAATTTTACAGCAGTGCCTTCGTAATAATAAGCTCAAGAAAGTCCGCCGGAAATCAAACGGCAGAAGCACGCCAAAACACAAGGTATTGAACTCAAATTCACCTTTATCACGATGTAATGTATATGATGTTTTTCTTTGTCATAGATGCATAATGTATCGATACTATGATACAAATAGTCAGTATTACATTGATTTAATAACGTACTTTGATATGTTTCTTTGTTACAGATGCATGATGTGTTCATATTTTTGTATGGATAGTCGGTTTTACAGTGATTTAATAATGTATTTTTGAATTCTGAATTAGCATTTTTTACCTTATATACTTAGGTAGGTAAATGGGTGGTGTAGAAAACCCGCCGTGTACATTTATGATTGGAAAGTGTTACATAAATTTGAATTTATCATATTAGTAAATATGGATTGTGTGTTATGATATATTGCCTCACTTTACGTAATGATTTACGGGAATATATGACTTTCCCGAATTCTGATGTCGATAATTAGCAGAATAGCTCTATTGATCTGAAGACTTGTATAGTATTTGTTAGCCGTATAAATGATAACACTGATAGTAAGATCTGATTTTTCAAACCTGAAAATGGACTTACTATCTCAACTCTTAAAATAACGAGATACTTAGGGCGTTTTACCCTTTTCTTTTCAAGGAAAAATAGTTTGTTTGAAGAAAGAGCGAGGGAGTCGAAATTCAGAGACGGGAAAAGAAGTTGGAAGACAGAGTTGTGTAATCCTGCTTACAACAAAAAGGCAAGCAAGTCAAGACGAACGCAGAAAAAAAAAAGATCCAGTCGACGAACAAGGTCATTTTGAATCATCCAACAGTCCAATGTTTTATGAACATTCGATTCCATGATGAAATTTACTCTCAGTATTAACGGCTAACTTCATTTATTTTTATTAGTGTTTGGAATTTTATGAATGTATCCATTATTTTAAAGCTTCAGTTTAGGTATTTCTGAACTAAGTGTATTCAGAAAGAAAGAAATTGTAATTCACAGTGTCATTCTTCACTTAATTGTATTTTAATTAAATTCATATTTTATCTTTACAGGGGCTCGTGTGTTGTCTTGTTCAAAGTACCATCTCAGATTACCATATCCATTAACCAGGCACATTACACCGTAGAGATCATCTTCTAGATAACGATAATTAGGGGGAGGCAGTTCGAGTGTTGTTTTTCCAAGTTGTGCAATACCTCTGACCAGGGCTTGTGCGATATTGTAATAATAACACATTGATAACCGGCAGCCCCATTACAACAAGTCTTGTGGTGAAAATCCAATGTTCATATGAGCATGAATTCTTGAGTAGAATTTCAGATATGCATCATTTTCACATCTAAAACCCCATATAATGCAATACTTGGGGTCCAAAGAATAACATTTTGATTTCACATTACTTTTTTTTCCCACAAAATGTCCCCATTGAAATGTATATTGAAATTTCAATGTCATTAGTTTTAACTAACCTCTTGATCATATATCATTTTTTTTGTTCATCAGGTTTCATATCAGACATCAAATATATTTCAGTTTTGAATTCTAATCATGCCAATTTGGTGGAAACAGTGCACAGTGATGTTAAGGCAACATTTACACAATGCTGGGATTAAAAATCTGCAACCAATATGAATAAATGGCTTTTCAAAGAGCATGTTTTTGGGATGTTAAAAAGAGAGGTCACCTTAAATTAAAGAACTTGTGTGCCAAGCTGCCATCATGTTATAAGCAGAATCACATTATAATGAATGTAACCTGTAATTAGATACCAAAAGAATCTTGGTGAAAACAATGTCAATATAACAATCCATTTAGGAGCAGAATTAATTGACAAGAATTCAAGATGGCTACCATGGTAGTCATGTTTGAGATCGTATTGCTGGTACCATTTTTTATTCAAGACCAGCTAGATATCATAATGAGTTTTCTTATAAAGACTACAAGTTAGTAAATGATTTTTCCACTTAGGGGCCATAATGAATTTCAAAAAGGTACCATTGTCATTTTGTGCATGTGATTTGGATTTTTAATGTAGCTTTAAAAAAATTTCAGTCATATTGCTATGATGTATGCAGTGTGGCACTTTATAGTGATGTCTAGCACTGGGGCATCATGCTGCAGACAAACTTGCAGCATGATGTCCCACTGAGTCACATTATCCTGATACCAGGCTGACCAATCTTAACACTAACCTCTAAATACTGAGTGCCTAGTAAGGCAGCTGTTAGTAGCATTTTTATAAGTCTTTTGTATGACTCGCTGGGGATCAAACTCACAACCTACTGCATCTGAGGTGGATGTTCTAACCACAAGGCCAGCAGAGCGGTCTTTTCAATTACTACCAAAAAGACAAGATAAGAAATCTTCTGGTGAAAACCCGATGTCAATAATACTTCCATCTAGACAAAATAGTGATAGCATTTCCAAGATAACCACTGTGATGGCTATACTGGACATTAGATCACAACTTTTATTTAACACTTACCAGACCCTATAGGTCTCCTGGTGAAAATCTCATGCTGATATGATCTTTCATTCAAATAACATTTTCAAGATTGCTACCATTTCATTTGGGACCACTTGAAATCAGAATAAGTCTTTTAGTGAAAACCCCATACAGACATGATTCAGGAATCACCATATGAAAGTGTTCCAAGTGATTGACCATATTGGATACTTAAGCAGCACAATTTTCATTGAAAACCAACTTCGCTTTGGGATAAATGTGTGTGTAGAATTTCTTGTCAATCCTCCAAGCAGTTTATGAACAAGAGCAATAATAAACAATAGCTAATTGAGGGACAGACTGCAGACAATAGACAACAAGCCAGCCCAAAAGCTCTCATGTTATTGACCAGTAGAGTTAAGAAATACATTCTTGTCTATTGAGTTTGTTTGTTTGATTTGGATTTTTAACGTAGCTTTAACAATTTTTCAGTCATGCTACGTTGTCTGCAGTGAGACAGTTTATAGTGATGTCTAGCACTGGGGCATCATGCCATAGACATATAGCATCATGTCCCACCCAGTCACACTATCCTGATACCAGGCCGACCAGTCCTAACACTAACCTCTTAATGCTGAGCATCAAGCGAGGCAGCTGTTAGTACCATTTTTGTAAGTCTTTGGTATGACTTGGCCAGGTATCGAACCCACAACCTCCCGCTTCCGCGGCGGATGCTGTAACCACTAGGCCACTGGAACGGTTTGTCCATTGAATGGAGAAGACAGTGTAGAAAAAAGGATTTTCAAGAACTCAAGACTTGTGCCTCTAGTATGACTCTACTCTACCTCACCCACCCAAACAATGTCAAGTAGGTAGGCACGTATTTATTGGATTCAATTGCGTAACAGCAGAATTCTGACTATATTTAGCCAAGTAAGTTCAGTTATCACCAAACAATACACAAAACAAAGATAAAGAAAAAAAACTAAAATCTTTATAATTGTAAGTATGCCAGTTTATATGAAATGCACTCTCTTAACACACTGACGAGTTTACGGGTCATGAGGTAGTAGCCTATATCCAAGGTGTGTACCGTCCATGTCATGCATGATATGCTAAAGTGGGTGGTATTATAGAAATGAAAGGCAGATTTAGCTCTACAATGATACCAAATAATCTCGACATTTTAGTTGTACTATAAAATACAGAGGGAAAAACCTAAGTTTTTGGACCCGTTTTTTTTTCTCCACCTAAAATTCGCCCATGGTCATAATCCTAATTTGTGTCCAGATTTTAGACTTTATGGCCTCAGTTCTATGGCAGACTGGTCTGAAACGCACACAGATAGGTGAATCTGTGCAAAAAAATAGGATAAGGTGGATATTTTGAATAAAGATTCTTCTCCATACAAAAATATTATCGGTCTGTTAAGCTAAAAAAAAAAAAGAAGAAAAAAAAAGGCCAAATTGTCACCTTCTACTCGTGCGCCAGCAAACTAACCAATGAAAAACATTTTTGCTAGCACAACTAGCCATTTGTCTAATGGAATATTGCTTGGAAGTTGATGTATTAGAATGTATTCAGAAATAGTCCCCAAAATGTGTTTCCTACTCGCACTGCATGCAAAAACAGCAAAAACCTCCAGGGGTTCATGTGTTAACATGGCCAACTTCAACTGTCCTTCTAGAACATCTTCATGGGACACAAGTCAGGTCAAAAGTTTACCTACATTAGTTCTATCAAACAATATGCAGGAAGACTCAGGCCAATTCTACATCCCGGAGGAAGTTGCTGACCAATGGGTCTAAATGATCACAACCTTTGGTCAAGGTGCTTAGTCTTGATATAAAGTTACTGTACAGAAACTATTAGTTTCTTATTACCTAAATGTAATCATGATCTCTAATCTTATGACTCCAAAGTGAATGAACTTTTTTCTAACCCAACATGCAAGCTGCCATAAATGTTAGTAAAAGTTCATTGCTGGGAAATTAAATATGTTTCTTATTTTTGTCAGTGACTATCACCTTTGACATATTTACCTTTAAATCTGAGCTTTTTCCTTATCACGAGTGCAAGCTATTCAAATATTCTGGTTCCAGCATGGATATAGAATTAAGGTTATAGTTGAATGAAAACCACTGTGTAAAAATCTTCTTGCAGCCATAATAATGTTGGCCTCTGACCTTTTAATCCCCAAATCCATTGGCTCCTCATTGACCAAAGCGCAAGATATCCACAATCATTGGTATATGATGCAGAACTAGTATAAATCTGCAGGAACCATTTTTCTTTTTCCAGTCACAGTGACTTTCGTCTTTGACTAATTAAATAAAAACTAATAGGCCTCTTCCATAACTCAAGTGCAAGTTATACACAGTAAAACTGAAGTTATATTACAAAGAAAAGGTTTTGTACTTGCAGTTTCACAGCACAGCTGCGCCAAAAGGCATTCATACAAAATAGTAAAGGCAATAACATTCCAAAATGTACTCCTGAATGGAGTTTTTCAGAAAAAGACTTCTTATGATGTCCACTCGGTACTATGTGAAAACGGTACTGATCTAGCACCAAGTATGACCAGCATAGCAGCCATCTTGAATAACTCCCTATTGCTTAATATTAACAGTGGTTGCAATAAAAAGAAATAGTCTTATTTTGGTCTGGAGAGCATCATTCCCATCAATGGATTCTTGTTTTAGCCTCAGTTACCTTTCCAGGGAAGTATTTTTAAAATTTTAATGAAATATTTTTAAAATTTTAAATAAGTCACTACCTTTTATACTTTGTGTCATGGTATATATTTCCTTTTTATTTTGAAGAAGTTAGTTATCTTTGTACCATAAAGATTTTCAAGACGATCACAATGGCAAACATATTGGATGCATGACTGGCACCATTTTCATTAAGGCCATCTTGTTATCATAAGAATTTTGGTGAGTATTTACCATCCATTCAGAAGTAGCAGTAACAAGATTTTAAGGATGACCACTATGGTGTCCATATTTGTAGTTCGATTGGCACAATTTCAATTGGACCAACAATACACTATAGGAAGTTTTCTGGTGAATGATGCTCATTTTGGATGTTTGATTGTTATTGTCTTTATTTTTGGACAATAAACTAGACCTCAGATATATGTGTTCATGTGTGCAAAGTTTCATGGCAATGTAGTTTTGTATGAGCTGCAATAAAACACTTGTTTTAATGGATGGATGATATATAACATGATATACCATAACCTCTTCTGGTTGATGACCAGTTGAGCTAAAAATAGGGTAATATTCCTTAACAAAAACAAAGTTAAAAGTTACAAGACATTATCAGTTTGAACAACACCATAGGACACATATGAGTAATGACAAATAATAATTTGTTTTTATGGAAAAGGCTCAAGTGGCATATTAATATGGAACATATTAACTTACCTCAACTTTTGAGTCAAGCAGCTGAAAAAATGTGTGCACATTTTGAACTGTAACATCTTCTGGAAATAGTGTTTCTAGATCTTGCACCAGTTCTCCATGCTTCAAAATACCATCAGTCACCATCCCAAGTGGCCAGAAGGAGTCTTCACACAAATAGTTGATAATCTTTTGTGAAATGTCTATGTTTACAGATGACAAGTATCTGTGAACAAAACGCTTTACTGCCTTTAGAGCCAACTCTGCTAATTGTGAATTCTTTGACAGAAGATCTGACACTTTTCTCTGGGTGTGTGATGACAACTTTATACGGAATGTATCATCCAAAGAATCGATTATGCTGTCTGCATTTAGTTCTTCAAGCAGTTCATGTAGAGACACAAGATGACACAGTCTAATGCTGTTCTCGGGACTTGGCAATAGGCTTTTGGGAAAGGGACGAGTCAGTATGTTCTTCCATTCATCCACATAGTCCACAAGGGAAGTGTCTGGCTTTCCAGAAGTTTTCTTTAAAAGAGACAGGATCATTCCAAGGTGTGTTAGGAAGTCCAAAATTTGCCTTGGGTCTCTCTCCTTCTTTTTACTAATTGCCTGAACTAGATCTGAAGGTAAAGGTTCCTGTTCTATGTTTTTCTGAATCTGCTTAATCATTGCAACATAGTTTTGGAAAAGTTCATCTGCATAGATTACTTTTGGCAAGGAATCCTCCATTAGCAAGTACTTAACATTAGTCAAGATTTCACTTGCTACTTCTGCCTCAATCTTTTCGAAATCATATATAACTTGCCTTCCATATCCATACTGCACATTATTTTGTGAATATTTGAGGACACTGTCATCCCATTCAAAATTTACAATATCTCTACTGATCAAATCTGCCAATGAAGTGCATGGGATCATAGCTTTTTCTCCTCTTCTCAAAAAGCTTAGTGACAGGGGTTTCAATTTGACAGCTATTTTCAGAGTCTCATCAATCAACCTATTCTGCATGCAAACCAATGTGGACAATACTTTGGATATTGTTGAATGAGGTCCATCATACAGGCAGTGTTTTAGCTGTAGTTGACCATGGACATGATCCAAAGAGGGAAATTCTGGATCAAACTCTTGCAATGCTTCTTGGTTTTCCATAATATTATCCCATGCTTTCCTAAATTGGTCGAACTTGTCTTTTATCAACTGTCTTCGTATTTCATCAGATTCTTTGTGTAGGAACTCAGATATTGTCATTTCTTCACTCTCTCTTTTCTTTATTGTAAAACTCACATTTGCAAAACATGTTAAATGCCAATGCAGAATTGCACTAATGTGTTTCAGGAGTTTTATCCCTCCTAAATTGTTCAAAACAAGATGGAGAAATAAGAAATCCTCCTTTTTATGCTGAAGCTCTGCAAACAGACTCTCAAATGAAGGTGCTACTGTTGATCTCCATAATGACGGCAGGGTTTGTGTTCTGTCTTCAAATTCGATTTCATCAGCTTCCTGAACAAAGTTTTCCAAAGCATCTAGTGGGAGACCATAAACAGAGTATTGCTCTCTCCTAAAACTGATAACTTTTGAATATCTATCTACAAATACAATGTCAACTTGTTCCGAAAATTCCTTTTCCCATTCAGCTCTTTCTGCCTCTGAAACCATACATCTCTTATCATCACAAAGCATTGCTTTGGTTTGATACAACACATGGTGAAGAAATACAATTGTATCTTGCTGCGGAAGGCCTAGGTATAAACTAAGAAACCTCAGTTCCATCTCCATTGCTTCAACAATAAAGGAAATAGTTTCTTCTCTTTCAATTTTTTTATCAAGTAGTGTATGAATGTCATCTACAGATGCAAAGTCAACTGCGATTGATCCCAAAAGACAACCATGAAGGATAACATTGAGAATTGTCCCTGACAGATTTGAGATCTTTCTTGATCCAAAAGTAATCTCTTCAAATTTAGATGTGTGCTGTAGGCAGTATCCTTTGCAAGGTATGTAGTTCACTTCCAGGTCTAACTTACAAAGAGCTGAGATTTGAAGATCCACAATTGTACCTTCTGTCAGAATTCGGAAGTTTTCATCCTCACTAGTAAAGCATGCTGATGGGATCTGTGAATATTTTGTTTCTATTGTTTCAGGCATGCCTGGAAGAAATAGTTCAGACAAACATACAGGATCCAGTAAACCTTTTGCAAAAATAGAAACAGGCTTTCCAGCATCACACCCATATCCTGTCAAGATCACAATTAGATGGCCAACAATGGAGGCAATGTCTTTGTGTTGGGAAGGAGATTCTTCATGTAGCTGCAATTCTTTGACTTTAAAATCACTAGTTCCACAGAAACATTCAAGAACACTTAGTGCCCTCCATTCCATGTTCATTTCTTTTGCACAGTTCACTATCATCTCACATCGTGTTATGTCAATTATGTCAGAAATCAGTTTTTTCATGTAGAAATGTCTCATTACTTCATTATTTAAGTATAGCATATCATCTGTTGAAGAGATTGCTCTCTGGACCAAAGTTTTTATGGATTCCTTTTCCTTAGCTGCATCAAATGCAGCTGATGAAATGGTCTGGGCAATGTGAGACGAAACTGGGCTCATTTCTACAGATTTCAAATCAAAATCTTTTTGCCATTTGTCCTCCTCATAACACTTGAGATGATCAGAAAGTTTCATACATATTCTTTGCAGCTGGAAGATCCATTTTTCCTTTCCAAGACATTTCAGGAGAAATACTTGCAAAGATCTGATCCTTTTACCATTCCGAGATAATAAAGCATTTACCGTCTGCATTACAACTTGGCACCCCGAGATGTCATAATTTCTTTCTTCCAAATCCAAGGAAAGTACTGTCATAAAGCTTCTGATGTAAGCAATTGCTGTAACATGTCTAAGGGAAAATGAATCAGTCTGTAATATTTTGTCCGCCTTCAAAAAATATTGAACTTGTGGATCTGTTGTAGCACTGGCTTCTGCAATATGAATTGTGATCCATTCTCTCATGATATCTTGGTCTAGGATATCAATAAGCAAGGCTGGAAAAGGAGAATCCACGAGCCCAATATCATATAGTTTCTGAAGACAGACATCCATAGCTGATAGAAAGGGTGACTCTTCCATTATTTCAAGTGAGCTGTCATCATTTTCCAGAAGTTTGAAAAATATATCATGATCCAAGCCAAGTTCTGTATGCAGAGCATGATGAATTGGAGGTTTCAAATTTGTCATCATGTTGTCTGGTAAAGACTGATCTGATATCAAGTCCATCAACCAACTAATTATTTCAGTGTCTGGATTTGCCGCTATGCATCGACTGCAATATGCAGCAATAAGCCGCTGGGAATTATCTTTATGTAAGTTTTTATTAGTTTCTATCATATCTCTCATTAGATCTCTTATTTCTTTGGAGTCCAGAAGTAAATCATTCTGCAAAAGTGATCCCAATTGTTTCAGTCTATCTATCTCACTTGGTTGTTGTAGCACAATCTGAATGACAACATCACAACAAAGCCTCAGGGCATGAAGAACACTTGGATCCATGGAGACCTGTTTTGCAATGGCCAATACACTGGTGACCTTTTGGTGCCAAATACTTACATCAGAATATCTACCTAAGGTCATATCAGTTGGGAGAAGCATTTTGCAAAGCTGTTCAACCAACTGTTCACATCTTTTCTTTTTTTCTTGATTAGTATTTTCAGACAAATCTGCTTTAATAAGTGGAATTTTATCATCTGATTTCTCCACAGTTGTATCAGGCATACTGGAGCCAATCCCAATTTCATTGGTTGATGTATTGTCCAAAATGCCATCTTTTTCTTGCACATCATTGGTTATTATTTCTTTACTTGCTGATACTTCATCATCTTCTATCACATTTTGGCATTCTTGGTTACTGATATCAGAATCCAGTGATCCTTCAGTGATACTGTCATTTGAAATACTTAGCAACAAGCTATTAATTCCACCCTTTTCTTCTAAAACTTCTTTGCACATGTCAAGAAGTTGAAGTTCAGACTGGAATAAACCAAAGTGAATCCAGTATGCTGCATGCAGATTTGTAATGACAGCTGTAGCTTGAATATCTTGCACTTCTACCTCTCCCAATAAACACCATCTCATTGTCTGAGCTCTCTGCTGGCTGGAAAGTCCTTTGGCAAGTTGATATGATGTTACATGAAAGAAGTCATTTTGGTAGTCTTCAAGCCACGTGCTGTAAGTAAATTTCTCCAGTTCTTGAACTTCTTGGGTGATCATGTTCTCTTGATTCAACAGCAGCTCCTTCCAAATAATATCTGGTATTTCATGGACATCCTCTATTCCTGCAGCTGATTTTACTGTCTGCACTGCCTCCAGAAAAAAAGACTTGGTGGTCTCAATTTTTTCATATACAACTCTGAAGAAAGGCATCTTGAACTGCAGTATTGGGTTTGAGCATGAAAAACATTCTGCCTCAGTTGGCTTTGGTGTATTTTGAATGGAAAACAATTTTGGATCATTGAACAACTCCTTCCACATTGACTGTACCTCATTTGATGCATCTTCATGCAAGAAAGCAGACAAAGCATCCAATTTCTCAAGCTCAAACAATATCCTTGCTAGAGGGTCATTGATAACCTGTGCAATGTAGTTTTCAAGAGCAAGACTGAATGTTGATGCAGAATAAAGTGCATGCGTATTACAGGCCACTTCAACTTGCCAGTTCTTCACATCTAAATGTTCTTCCTGTTCTTCAATCCATCTGAATATAGCATCATCCAAAACTTTTAAGAAGTGCCCTGATGACTGAATTTGTTTAATAACCGAGTCTATACTGTGGACATCTCTACCCCCTGGTGCATATTGTATTCTGGTGAAAGCCCAAAATAGTTGTTCCTGAATGTATGTATACAGAGGTCTCCTTTGTTTAATTGTGTCCACTAAGCTCCTGCCTACTGCTTTTGCAAGTGGCATTCTCGGTTGTTCCAGACTATCAAGCATTACAAGTTTCCAATCTGTTAGAAAGTTTATTTGCGGTACAGCTCTTGATCCACTTTTCATTCTGTCAAGGTGCATGATCATGCATACATGTTTTGCTGATGCACATGGTTCATCCAGATATTCCTTCCTTGTTCTTTCAATTACATTCCTTGCTAACAAAATGTGTGGTTCATCATCTGAAGGTTTGCACTGTAGTACTAGGAGTTTTGAGTCTAGCTCTGACCAGAATAGCTGCATCCTGTTTGTTAACTGTTTCTCTGATTTGAAAGCTCCAAGTTTGTCAACCTGGCATCTAATACCTGACATAATTGCTTGTACATTTGTATGTACATTGCTATTAGTAAATATCATAAACATTCTGCTGCTTTCACTTCCTTCAGATGCATTCATAATTTCAGAGTGAATGTACATTTCAAGTCCCTCATGAATTGGGAGATTAAAATAATCCTCAGTAATGCTTTTTAGTTCCTTTGCATGCTTTGGATTTGTTCCAAACACAGATAATGCACATCTAAGTACAGAATCTGGTTTCATGATCCACAATAATCTCTGCTTGCAGAGATACGTCAGGTTATCAGGAAATTCATCATTAGATACATCATGAATTCCATCCGTTTTCATTTCAATGAGACATTTATGCACCAATGATGAAATCATATCAGCACCATAAATTGGAAAGATATCAACTGGCTCAAAATTATAGGTTGGTACATTTGTCAAATGTTTCACCCAACTGTCCAGTTCACCTATAATAACATGTTCTATCTCTGACAAGATATCTGAAAGTTTCAAATTCTGCTTTTCAAAACGATTAAGGAATGGTGGGTCTGCATGATCAATTTTGCTCTCATCCACTAAAACTATGCATCTGAAATCATCATGAACCTGGCACATGGGATTACTGTATGGGCCCAAAGCCACTCTACAGTTCTTTTTTTCTCCAACCACTGTGTAGTTCTGATTTAGCATATCATACAGACTTCCATAAATGCTATCCAAATCTTTAAGGACGAGGACAAGACCCTGTTCCATACAAATGATTATTTTGTTCAGGATTCTATAATTGTAGTCATCAGTGAGATCCTCTTCAAACTGGCTTCCATATATTGTAATTTTGTCTCTTTCAAGTTTGTCCAGCTGCTGTTCTAAAATATCCACTGCAGAATCACCAGAGGTAATCAACATCAGATGTCGTGCCATCTTATCTTGTATATTTTCAGTAATCAAGTCAATGACAGGTACTCTGTGGTCTTCCAAGGACTGAAGGTTAGCTTTGAATAATTCAAGCAGAGTTGATAGTTCTGAATGCTGGCCACCAAAATTTCTCAGAAGCCCTTTGGTGATTACATCCATTTTCACTGCATCTGTTATCTCCTGATCTGGCATTTGTGACAGAATTCTTGCTATGAATTTGACAAGTGAATAATAGTCCCGCAAGCCATGAAAATTTGCAAATGTCTGCTTTACAACATATTTCATGTATGAATTTGCTAAGAATCTGAGCTCCTTATCCATTTCTACTGCCTTTAAAGTTTTTGATCTTGTACGCCTTGTAAGTTCATGTTCACTGTCTGTCATCTTCCTTTCCATCGATTTGCCAATTGACTTCCCCGTCATGTACAGTTCTTCTTCATCCATATCTGGTCTGGAAAGATGTATTGCACGATTCATTTTGGCTGCATCCAATGACCAATTTGATATTCCAACTACAGCCACATCTGGAAACTGCTTTCCATCTGGCTCTAATAAACTATGAAGCACCTTTAGTGGATTGAACCTTGATATTTCTGCCAATCCAATTTCATCCAAAATAACAACTGACAAAACCTCTTCTGGGTCATTATTTTCTTGGTATTTCTGTGCTTTTTCAAACACTTTGCTGATACCATCTGAAGTGGAAGATTCTGAACCCTGAAAGGACACGCAATTCAGCTGAGGGAGTAACTTGAATAGGGGATCTTTAGAATCTTTACCCCTGAGATTGCTTCGGATGATTTGCATAGAGAGAGATTTACTGCACCCTGGTTTGCCTACAACAAATATTGGCATTCTATTCAAAATGCACACCAGTATAATAAACACATTTTCCTGCAAAGCCGTGTTTTGTGCAGTGCCAGCAGGAAGTTCCATTTTGTTCAGAATATCTCTCTGCTCTTCCATGATAATGTCTAGTATTTTATCCTCATTATAATCTTTAATTTGATGGCAGCAAATGACATCGAATATTCTTTTTCTGTAATCCTTCCTGTCCTGTGCATTTGCCAAACGACTGTGGTAACAATGAGCCAGAGACAAGATCATACACCGAATTTCAAAATCTTTGCTTAAATAATGACCATGTCCTCTTTTCTTCTTCAAGAAATCTTGGAACCATTTTGCCAACAATTTACACCGGTTTACATCTCTTAAACTCACACAGGAATCTGATTCTTCAATCTCACGAACAGTCCTCTGTGACATGATTAAAAGATCTGCAAGCAAATCATCCATTTTTGGACTATGTACAAAGACATTCTGAATCATGCGATGTACATAGGCTTCTTCATCTTTCTCACTGATACTTCCAAAATCCCACACATAATCAACCATGGTCTCTGGTAATGGGAAAACTCTGTAAACCAAACGAGACATTTCATCAGTTTTTATTTTTCCTTGGAGACCTGCTGTCAGCACTTTCTTTTCTGGTCTCAGTTTATAGGGATTGCATGCAGCCATTACAACAAGGTTTGGGGCCAAGGTTTTACCAAAGCACCTGTGATGACAAAGTATATCACTGATAAGTCCAAGGTGGTTACAGGTGTTGATTTCATCAAGGAAAAGCCATACTGGGTCTGCTAAGTTTTCTTCTGCTTTTTTGCTTATCTGATGAATTTTGTCCAAGATATGCTCCTCTTCTACACCTGCATGTATCTGAACAACATGAAAGGAAACTTCACAAATCTGAGATAAATAGCGAATTAGTGAAGTTTTTCCACAACCAGTTTCACCCATTATAAGGACAGGAATATGTGCCTTTATTCTTAACATTATGAGAACCATCTTCAACAAGTTATCTGGTGTTAGAGCATAATCCTTTGCCATATCTTCCAGTTTTTTCTTGGCAAGTGGTGACGGATTAGTTCTTGCTACTCGATGAAGTATATCTTGCAACTCAGAGGCAGACATGGACTTGAAGTCTGGAAGAACTTTTTTGACTTGACTCTCAAACAAATTCTTGACATGACTGGGTACAATGGATTTGTCTCTATACATGGCTGATAATGTCTGAATATCTTGATTGTGAAATACAAATATTAAATGATTGCTATCTTCCCATCTAATCATGCCTTCGACCCTTTTAAGCAGTGAATTATCATTACCATCTTTAGATGGTTCAACAGTTTTAGATTTTGACTCACTGTCTGATTTTATAGCTGAGGCCTGTACCTTCCTGCAGTTGTTTACAGACCTTGAAGCAAATTCACTAGATGTGTTCAGAAAAGCATGCAGAAGGTTACTTTTTACAGTAATCACTTCTTTTTCTCCTAAAGCAGCTTGCAAATTGTGTGTCCGGAAGAAAGTACTACAGCTCATCTTCTTCAGCTGGTCTGCTAAAACATTGATAAAGATCCTTGCCATGTTGAAAGACATATCACCAGTTCCAGGAAAGTACTTTCTAAGCAGTTGCTGACACTTCTGTGCTAGCAATGGACATGAAGCTTTCTTGCCTGTAAAGTAAATGTCTTTGCTGTCAATTGTTCCCTCATCAAGTACATTTAGATAGTGACAAACAACTTGAACTGGACTATTGATATCACTACTTACAATGAAATCTGTATAGTTTTGCCAGGATAAATTTTCCTTCTTAAAAGACATGGCAGTTTGAAGTGCATCTCTTAACTGATGATTTATTGTATTGGCAATCTCTATGAAAATATCCTTTGTGAGCAAATGAACATATGATCTGCCTGCTGATGCAAAGCCAAGGATAATTATTTCAAACAAAAAAGCATCTAGTTCCATTGGATTGTCTATGTTTCCAATGTCAATATGGAGAATATGGTGTGATCTGACTCTAAGTTTAGCCATTTGCTCAACAAGTTTGACTTTGTTGAGAGGTCCACTGATGTGAAATGTCACTACTCCTTTTCCCTGCTCATGGGATCTTTGCCTAATAGTTTCTGTCTTTCCTAAGCCAGGAACATCTGAAGTAATTGTGCAAACATCTGGCCAGGTATTTTGCAAAATATTTCTGAATGCTGTGCCTGACAAAGGATGTACTGGCAAAAGGAATCCACAGAACTCATTCACAAAGGGATGATTATCAGTTCCACAGCAAATAATAGCAAGAAGGAATGTTTGACTCTTGGGTAACTTGTGCAATGCCTCAACAAGCTGGAACTGTATTTCATTGGCAAGCATTTCCACATTTGCAATGCAAAAAAGGTTTTCCTCATCTGATCTAACACAGCGATGTAACAGAAGCCGAATTTCCACCCATGTTGTATCCTGACTGCAAAAAAGTACCTGGTGGGGTTCTGGTAACTTCTGTACTGTGTTATTGTAGAGGGCTAGCATAGTCTTCATCACCTTATTACTGTTTACCTCTAAAGCAATAATTGACAATTTACCTGGCCTGATGAAGTCTGTTATCTTTGTAGAAACCATAAAGCTCGCATCTACTGTCCTACAAACTGGCTGTAAATCATTCATGACATGATTAAGTGTCATGGCAATTTTATCAAGTATGGAGGATTCTGACATCTCAAAGCTCAGTTCCGCATAGTACTCCTTCATTCCTTCTACTTGTACATCTGGATGAATAAATTTTAACATACTAAGAACTTGGTCTTTTTCTTTTCCTGTTTCAAGAAAGTCATAAATAACATGCAACTGCTGACCAAAAATGAAATTCATCCAATAGTGCTTTTCTCTGCATTCCTCAAGTCTTGCACACCAACTGCCATATTCCATATCAAGATCTTCCTTCAAACCTTTCAGGCCACTTACCTTCATCTTTTTTTTATATAATTTGTACTTAAAATGACCTGATATATGTAGATTTGTCAATAACTGGCTTATTTCTAAGGCAATATCAACATAAAGTACAAAGGTTTGAAGATTCTCTTTCTTTTTAGTTGTTTCATATGTCTCAGCTTTACTATCTGTGTTCATTAGGAGCAAAGCTCGGCTTCGCATGTCAATCAAATTGTCTTTTTCGTGATGTCCATGTTTTTTACCATGCTGATATTCAACACTAAGAACACAGTCATCACTGGAGTCCACCTGAAAGCTGAAGATTCCATTCTTGATCACATTATTGATGATTTCCCTGGTCCTCATACCTCTATTGGCAACATTATTATACAATGACCTCAGATTGTGTACATTATCTCTACAATCCACAATCTTCCCCACAAGTTCATTTGGCTTGATATCTTTCATTTGATCAGAAATAATTTGGAACAGTTGTACAATGCTAGTTGCCACGTCCTTCTTCAGAACAGGTTGGAGAAACCTCTTGACATCAATAAGTCCTGATACTGTGGCTTCATTTACTGATTGCTCTGAAACCTCTTCCACAGCATCTATTAGATTTCTAAAATCTACGTCAGCTACTTCTTTTACAAAATTAATTAAAGATCTTGCTTTTGAAAGTGCCCACAACACTTGCAATCTTTCTTCATTTAAGTCTGATGCAATTCTAGCAATAGTACTTAATGCTTTATACACTTGTTCCAAGGTTATCTTTCCAATATCAGAGCAAGTCAACTTGTCAAAAGCATTCATGGCATCATAAAAGGTTTGATCTGAGCTTGGTGCAATTTCTAGTGCCTCTAATGCCATCTTTATGGCTTTAACTTGGTCCTGGAATTTATCAAAGTCATGATATAGTTTAAGTGCTTTTATTCTGTGACTTGCAATGGGAAGTTGGATGTTTTTCTCCTGAAGCTTTATTTCTGCTAGAATATCTGCATTTTCAAACATTTTTATGACATATGTCATTGGAATCTCTTCATTCTTATACAATATTGTCCAGTCCTCTCTGTACTTTAGAACTCCATATTGTACCAAGACTTCAAGGAAATGGACACAACTGGTAAAACTATCTGATTCCTGATCACTCTGACAGAATAGATATTTCAAGGAATCTAGTATCCTCAATCCTTTCTCCTCTTCAAAAAGTTCATTCTCTGGAATGTCTTCTTCTTCTGCAATTGGTTCATTCTGCTCTGCAAGGTAAGTTTTGTCAGAAAGTATGTCCAGACATGCATTCCAAAAGACTTGGGAGTCAATGTAGCTACTTAGTTTCTCACTTACTTCTGGCAAGTTCAAGCAATGAGACCAAATTTGATTACCATCCATGACATACCCAGTGCTAAGTTTGCCACCTTTAAGTCTTTTATCAATGTCTTTGATATGTTCTTCAAAGTTCTCCCATCCTGCTGGCAATCTATTCCCTGGAATGGCTGTCCTGACTTTTTTTAAAACTTCCATAACATGAGTCATTCTTTCTTTCTCTTTCTGGACAGCTGACACGGCATGTTTCCAAAGCTTGTCAATATCAAATCGGGATTTTTTTCCGATGGCAGTCAACAATTCCTTTGCATCATGAACTTTTGCAATTTTCTCTACATAATTACAAGTAATACTGCATGATGCTAAAGACTCAAGAATGAACTCTAAGCATCTCATGCCTTTACTAAACACATCATGCTTCTTTGTGTTGACTGACTGAAGTCCTTCCATGTTAACAAGCAGAATCCAAAACTTGCTAATCTTTGTCATACTGATAAAGTTTTCATACTGATCACTTTCAAACGGTCTGCAATACAGCTCCATCATCTTCTGTACAAGTTGGGAAGTGATCCTGAAACATTTAGTACATCAAAGTGTTAATATATTAAAAAGTGGAAGAAATAATTTGAGAGAGAGAGAGAGAGAGAGAGAGAGAGAGAGAGAGAGAGAGAGAGAGAGAGAGATTATCATGGCTTACTGCAAATTGAAGAAAACAACTGTTGCAAAACAGTTGATGATGGATGGGTACCAGTGTTTTCACTCTATAAACTGTTTATGCATTTGTGAAATGTCAGTCTAAATTGCAATTTACTACATGGAAACTTGTCTACTGCTACTGTACTATATTAGAAATACTATATGTATGCAAGTGCTGTAATAAGGAACTAATGCCCTCAATTATCAATATGATGCTGTGCTATAGCAAACATGTGTACCATGAACAGCATATTATATCTGCCCCATATCAATCATCTGTGTAATCACTAGTTGGGAACAGCTGATTCTGGAGACGATTAACCAACAATTAGCTGGACTTTGATCAAGGCATGTCATTTGAATTAATTTTACTGTGGAGGAACTCTTTCTTTTTTTTTTATTAGACTCACCGTGATCATAACCTTTGACCTTTGAATAAGTAACTTACTTGACAACAAAACATGTTCACCATCAAACCCAAATTTCTCTAAGTCATAATGATCCTGACCTCCAAATTCTTTGACTCCAAATTTATTAAGTTTCTTCCTTACATCAAGTGCAAGACAAATGCAAAGCTGGTCAAGATCTTGGATGCAGAATTAATCTGATTTATCAGCACACAAAAATTCTTCTTACGGTCAATGATCTTTGACCTTTGTCCTTTTATGACAAAACTCTACAGGTTTCATTCACACCTCCCTGCTGCTATGTACCCTACACTGGCTATCCATTCAATCCAGAATCCAACACAAAATTTGTTCTCTGTGCTATGTTTCACTGACAGACTCCAGTCCAAAATACCTATCTGGCCTCACCCGTGTGTACACACCAGCAAGATATTTACGTTCCTCTTCTGACAATCGTATACTCATTATTCCCACTATGAAAACAAAGTATGACAATGTGGAACAAATTGCCCACTGAAATTAGACACAGTGATCCCTTTCAAGACAAACTTAAAGACCTAGAAATGTTTTTTACCTTAAATATTGTCAGCATTTTTTTATGTTTGTAATTTCATGGTGTTTTTTCTTTTGTAGTCATATCATTAAAGATGTTGTAAAGCGCTTAAAACTTCTAAAGATTTGGCACTATACAAAGTCCTCATTATTATTATTATTATTCTTGCACCAAGTGCATGTCATGCACAAAGTTTCGTAAAAGAGTTACTGGATGGAAACAAAATAGCAAACAAATGGGCAGACTGACAGACAAATAGATAAACAACATAGTAACATAAAAAGTATGTGCCCTTTGGCAGGCCTATTAAATAAGTGTGGTTCTCATTCCACCTTGTTACCCCAGCACTTCCAATGTTGCCTGGAATATTGATAGAAAATACCCATCCATATGAATGATCATACAAATGTATGTAATGTTCCTGAGCTCCTACTACACCATTTAAATTAGACATCTGAAACTTGGATAAATCATGGTCTAATGGCTGTAGATTATAGAAAAAATTAGGTCATGTCCCTGATGGTGGAGTTTTAGAAGGTACATGCAGGGATGATTTTTCTTGATTTTTGCCTCATATTTTATAAAAATAGCATGTATGATCAAGGATCCATGCTAATGAACACCAGACAAGGACAACCAAGTCATGCAACATGGTCATTCCTTAGCCCCAGGACCTTAACCCCAACAAGTGAATCCATGTGCCACCATAATCCTGTGGGAATGAACCCCAAGACCATAACTTACACATTGTTGTGACTCCAACTTATAACAATTCATCAAAGATGAGAATGGTTTATTGGGCTAGAGGTCATGTGAATACCACACTACTGTGTGATCTAATGAGAATAAACAATGCAAAAGTAAGATTAATGAAAGATAAATTTGACGATCTGTGCTGTTGTAAAACAAGCACAAGAATTTGCTGCTGCAGATCAAGTGGACAAGGACAGGGAAATCTAAGTATCTACACTAGCAAGAGGAAAGAAAATACCTCTATGGGGTGAGTGGGTAACCTAAAGATGAGGCTATGACACAAGTAAATAAGAGTCTCATGCCAAAAAACTCTCAAGAAAGCTTAATTTAGATGGAGAAAAATATCTGAACTGAGTATAATATGTGATGCTCACAATGAAAAATGCACAATTCACAATGTATACTTTAAGCAAAAGCAACTGTTATACAGCATAAATCAATTCCATCTGAAATGATGTGGCTCACAGGAAAGAATGATGATTAATGCATGATTGCTATCATTTGAACGAGAGATCCTTTTGGAGTAACTCAATTGTGGCCCACTTTGTAGTGGTGTTGCTGGTGGAGTTGGTTGGCAGATTGTACCTTCTTAAAAGGTGTCCGTTTTATTTGGTTCTCATTATTTACAGGATAATCACCCTCAGTGTCGTTGCCCAGATCGAGTAAATATGAACATAAAATGTGACACTAATAGGTGAAATAAATAGATATCTGAGGAGATATATGAAACAGAATGACACAAGCCCTATAAATGAAATACAACAATTTAATCAATTGCATTAACAAATGTGATAATACATTACATTAGAAAAATACACTTCTTTTTTAAATAAATCATTCACCGAATTTCAAACACAAATATACTTATTTATAAATCATTCACCGAATTTCAAACACAAATATACTTATTTAAATAGCCTATCTGTTTTAAATGATAGAATTTGTTCATCATATAATTGAGTGAACAATCGAAGTCATTGTCTTGCACAACTTCATAACCTGCTTATTTCCAGTTCACTCCCACTGTGACTGTTCTTTTCTGCTTTTTCACTTTTTCTTCTCCAAACTCTCTACTGTCTCAATTCTTTTTGGCCTTCCAACTTTGTATGGGTAGGAGGATATGTAGATACTTGGATAAGTAGGTATGTGCATATGTCAGTGGAGTTATTTCCCCTTTTAAAATAATCAGAGAAGCAATCTAAATAGATCATTACCCCCTCTCGTTATGTCAGTTATCATCCCATCAGAATTCAAACAGATACCAAAGGCTGTCTTGTCAAGCCAAACAAGGCAGACCATAAACAAACTTAGTTTAATTATCATAAGATTAATGTACTTCCTATTTGTGTTTTTCATCACTGACTCACATTAACACCACAAGAGACATAACAGTTCCGTTCTTGTCTCAATTACACAAATGAATGAATGACATTCATTACATTGCTAAACTACATTATTTTCAGCAAATACACACATTCAAGTCTTTATCATACATAAAATCTCACGTCATGGCTTAACAATGTTAATTTCAGTCAGTACACACTCAAGTGTTTATTATACATGAACTCATCTAAAATCGGCAACTTCAAACAACTCAACAAACTTATATAAAGATCATTATACAAATTCTGATAGTTGAACTCTACACAGTTATACTCCTAAGAAGTAAATTGATCTACGAAATTATACAAATAAATTGATGCAAATATAAGCAAATAAATTCAAGCAATTCATTATATTGGTAAAATATATCAACTAATTACATAAGATGGATGCAGAATCCCCTGTGCTTTCAAGCATTGCTCTTCAATCATGTAAAGTCATCCGGTCCCTTTGACAAATGTTTTACGAGAGAATTTCTTATAAATTCAACCTCGGATTCTCCTATATTTTCACTCTTGCTGGAAAAATGTAGACTGACAATCTTTTGATGGGGCAATATTAAAAACCACAAAATTTCATGTTGGAAACATGCCCTTTATTTAGCGTAACCAATTAGGATTAAATATATACACCAGAGGGATGAAGCATTTGACTTGAAAACTTTGAATGTAATATTGCCAAATGTATGAAGTTTCCTACATTAACTGACTTATGTTAATATTTAACTGAATCATCTAGGGCTCTATCAAAGTTTTCACATTTTGCAGATCACAAGAAATTTCAGACAGTTCTTTCTTCTTATTAAATGTAACTGTGCCATAACAATGAATTTATTAATTTTCAACCACTGGAGATAAATTTCCATCCACTTTTTCCTCATTTGGTCAGAACTATGCCTGTCATCAGACTACATTGTTATCTTACTATCATCATCATGTTGTCCAACACTTCCAAACATTCATCTGCTTTGAAGGGCAGCTAACTCATCCTGGAAAGATTCTCCAGAACTTCTCCCATCACTATCTGCCTTATTAGACATTGCAGCAGCTTTGCATGTTCTCTTTGGATGAAGTGTCTGACATGTCATACAGCTACTGCCAATAGTTTGGTATCATATCCATCTGGCTGCTTGCTACAGCATGTATATTTGACCTCATGTTGCAAGTCTACTCTTTGCTTAATACTGGTTACTTTTTTATAGCCATGATGGTTGTTTGAACATCTGTTGTTACCATTCATCCCAAAAGTCAAATGTTTGTGATTGTACTCTGCATTAACAGAGTGTCTGCAGTGATGAAGATCCAATGTGATTCCATATCCAGTTATGAGATATCATATGACCTTCCACCACATCAGTCATAATAATCACTCATGATCTCATTTTGTGCTGATTTTCAGGTTTTCAATGAGTACAGACAATGGAAGCAGTGTAACTCACTTTGAACAGAAGGTGAAAGAAAAGTTCATGATTGTAGGTTATGGCTATGTGCATCTGGGCATGAGAACTGTTGAATATTATGAATTATGCTGACAAAAAGTGATCCACAAAAATAAAAATAAACACTTACAATTTGAAAAAAATAGAGTACATTCCTACCCATTTATGTTGACATCCTCAGTCCCGAGGAAATATGTCGCCATAGGCGGATGTCGAGATAAGTGTGTGTGGAGAGGGGGGGGGGGATGAAAAAAGATAAAAGTTAAAATTTGTCAGCAAAGGGTGACCTGTCGTCAATGAATAGCATTTACACTCTGAAAAAACAATGGAAATTTTGAGTACATGAAGACAGAATCAGTGTGAAATACATTTGCATATTGACAAATTACATTTTGGTTACCTTTGTGTAGTAAAATCCAAATTAAAATATTGCATTGATCACATCCTGATATGAAAAATATTATGATATTCAGGGTCGGCATTAACACACGGTTGGATAGTTGTTATTTACATGCTTCATGTACATGTACTTAAATTGGCCTAGATTTTGGTCAGTCTGTTCCCATCTTATTGAGGCTACCAAGGAGATGGAGCTATTCACAGGGAAGTGAAAAACTGTCAACAGTACATGCATTCTCCACAAATACTTTTGTATCCGATGTTATGACGAACATTAAAGCGACTGAACCAACCACTTGTTGCAGCGAAGTTCTCCACACTAAGTTTTTTCGCAAATGCTTCATTGAACCATTTTGATGCTTCCTCCACGTCTTCAAATGTAGCAGTCTTTCACTTCTTCCTTTGGAGTGAGCGGTTACCTTCAACATAGTCTTTCTTTAAAAACTCAGCAGCTTTCACCCTTCCTGAACGGGCATTATTTTTAAGTGAAAAAATTTCACAGACCTCTCTGCGAGATGTTCATCCCTCAATTTCCTTAACAGCCAAATATTTAGTTTCCAGAGACTGTAAATTTAATTTGCGTTTTACACTGCTGTTGGTAGCCATCGTAAATGTAAATAAAGTTAAAAACGAAACTTTCACAGCAAAAAAAGACTTGTTTTAACCACCGATCACTTTCTAAGGTCTTGGAAATGAGTAATTCATATTTTCACGCAATTTTTATATCTTGGATTCAAAAAATCATGTATACAGGAGTCCTCTGTATGCATCAATTTCCTGGATGGCAAAGTTAAGGGCTTGCTAGTCCTGCTTCAACCACCTGTTGATTTGGAAATTGTGTTGATCAATTAGCTGTGCTGATATTAACAATCAGAAAATTCAGTGGCTGAAAGACCCACAGATGTACATGTTGTCACTGTAAGAGTACATCTGAAGAACATGACCCACAAGCTAGACAGCAAGATCAGAGACTTAACCAGCTGCAGAGTGGTGAGAAAATGTGCTGCTATGTTGTTTGTTTTTTTTATCCGAGCGCGACATTAAAGCCTGGCGGCAAGATCAACTAATTGTTGAACAAAGTATGGGTCGGAACAGGCAGCTTGTCGACATAAATGATTATAAAACAAAGGATTTGTTAAAGCTGGGATCAAGGGCTTCTGTCGACATGTACATTGATCTTTTATCTCGACGTCGAAACAAACTTGAAAATCTGATAGTAATAGTAGACCAAGGGACTGGGACTTTGCTTTTTTGTCAACATAGGCAGCTTGTCAATATAAGCGATGTCGACATAAACGGGTAGGACTGTATTACATTCACTGAAGCAGATGAATCTTCTTGGAAATGCACTAAGATTAATCCAAAGTGTAAAATGGGGCTGAAGTCTCAGAACCAGGATCATTTCAATCAGATTATGTTGCTCTATTTTTGGACAAAATCACAAGTTTTGCAAAGTCTGTAATTGTGGCAATATTTGATGGGCATCATTTATACAAACCTTAAAGGTCTTCACTGCAGGATGCTTTATACAAGACTGTCCAAATTCAACTCAGTTTTTACGAAGTCATTTAAATGTTCTTCTAGTTTTAGTTCAAACAGGCTGAATTTCATCAGCTTATATTAAGGCACAAATATGATGTTCAGTATATACATGGTGCAACCACTAATGAAGACAGTAATAATAGTGAATATTTATTTGTAAAGACTTCAAACAGAATCAAAACATATGAATGATGTAACAAAATAACTGAGTGGTTTGCTTGATTAGGATTTTTTTAAAACATAGGTTTAAAAAATTTTCAGTCATATTGCTATGATATCTGTAGTGAGACAGTTTATATATAGTGATGTCTAGAACTGGGGCAACATGCCACAGACATGTAGAATGATGTCCCACCCAGTCACATTATCCTGACACCAGGCTGACCAGTCCTAACACTAACCTCTTAGTGCTGAGCGCCAAGCAAGGCAGCTGTTAGTACCATTTTTGTAAGTCTTTGGCATGACTCAGCTGGGGATCGAACTCAGGACCTCTTGCTTCCGCGTCAGACGCTCTAACCACTAGGCCACAGGAGCAGGTGGGATTTTCTGATTCACAACAGAACACTTCTGACAATGATATAAATACAATGTTTAATAATGAATGACTTGAATGAACAATTAAATTATGAATATGTGTGTGTATATTTAATCCAACTATTGGATTAATTAACATAAGAATGTACAAATGTAAATAAAGAAAAATACAAACTACTCTACAAAATACAAACATAAAGGGTGAAGGATTCACAATGACTAAACAATGGAAAGATGGAAACAGTTTACTCAGCTAGCAAACAAATGTAGAATTTTACTCATGTTGTAAAATGAATTCACTCAGATCGAAATTATGCAAACAAAAAAGGACTGATTAATAACTCATCTTTACAGTTTCGAAAGATGCAATGGGTTTTATGAACCCCAAAAGTAGCCAACGGCCGCAAGATTATATGCAAGGAGATACACTTCATTGTCAAAACACTTTATTTCAGCTCCACAGTTGCACCAGTTCAGCTTCACAGATCCTATGAATAATTCCTGTGGTTGGCTTTACAGCTTGCACGATGTAGACCTTGATCACTCTGACAACTTGAAATGCTTGGGTCACTCTAGCCACACTGGACATTCCAGACAGCTCTACACATTTTGGATGCTCTGTACACTAAAATCTGGATAACACTGGACACTCCAGACACTAGATACAGGACAGCACTGGACAACATCAGACACTCTAGACTGGATATTCCAGACACTGGACGCTCCATATACTGAACAGCACTGGACAACACCAGACACACTATATTCTGGACATACCAGACACTGGACAACTGTACAGCTAGGACACTCCGGACTCTGGACATTCCAGACAATGGACAGCAGAAAACATATCCAATTCCGTGTACTATATACATGGCATGGCCAAAATAATTTAAAAACGTTATACACTGTAAATTATATTAGTGGCACAATAATTACAAAACAACAATTTCAGAAATAAACATAATGAATCCTACTGTACTAAACATGTCTTAAAAATGTAGCCTTATATTACTAATATAAATCCTATGCTAAGTTGAAAACAAGAATATAAATGTGTGCATAATTCTGCATAAACCAAAACTAAAAAACATACAAAAAATTATGTGGTAGCACAATAGTGATATCGTATATACAAGAAATGAATAAACTTAGAATCTACAGCTGAAGAAGTGCAATCCTTATAGTAGACTGCTGACTGACAAGACAATCAGTAATGTAAAAACCTTTACATGTGGTAAGGTATTTATAAACAGATATTGTCTGTGCATTGAAGGCATTCAGTTCATCCCATCAAAAGCACTTAACACATGCAGCATAGGATGTACAGAATTCACTATTTTGATATAATAATAATAATAATAATAATAATAATAATAATAATAATAATAATAATAATAATAATAATAATAATAATAATGCTTTATTTATAGAGGGTGACTCATTAGTCAAGGACTATTCTCCCTACAAATGCACATTGTGTGAAGAAGCAATAATTAGTGCTTATATTAGCATGTTTCGTATTAAAATATATGACACAATATAGATTAATCACCCTCAGGTAATGTTGTACAGCAAGAATGAAACTAAAGTACATGAATTTAATAAATAAATAAAAAGATTTTATACAATTATGTGACAAATGCTATTTTATGACTAACTGTAACAAGAGAGATGTGAAATATAAACTCAGAAAAAAAATACTGCCCCTCCCCCAATAAAAAACAATTTCTATGTCTTGCCCTATCAAGACTATTGCAATATAAGACATAGGAAAAAAGGTTAAAATTATCCAGCTAATTAAAACTCTTCCCCGACGACAATCAGGTATTAAGTAAAAGCACAAGCTAATCAGACAATGGCTTAGAAAACACTGGGAAACAAATCAATAGAAAGCAACACTTCAAAAATAGAGGATGCCAAATCAAAATTCAAGAAAGTTCAGCCAATATAGTTCTGATATTTGCACCTTTTTTTTAGACTTAACAAGTAATACAATGGAATGCAAGCAAACTAGGTAAAGCAAAAATCCAAGTTTTAGGTTATGGTTTGTAAGCCATTGGTTAAGTATAATCAAATTACAGGATAATCCAATGAAGGTTCTTCTGCTACATTGTAATTTATTGGTGGATTAGCATCTTTTGTATACATCTGAAATGTCTTCAAGTCTAGATGCATCCTGTTAAGTTTGATTAGACTGAAAATAACTGTTCTGGAGAATAAAGTTTTTAATGTTTTTCTATATAAGTATTGGCTTATATATTTAGCAGCAGATCATTATTGGTTACATAAATGAAAAAAATCTTCTATGCCAGGATGTTTTCAGTCAAATGGTCTATATCTGTTGAGTAGTTTTTAAATAAAGTTGTTGAAAATATTTTCAATTTTTTGTGCCAGGAACCGTATCTGATGTCACCATCTTTTGTAAAAATCTGAAAGGTCTTTATGCCATGGTGCTTTCCACCAAGTTTCATGAAATTCTATTCCGCAATATTGATATAGAAGACTTTTAAAGGTTTTACATTTTGAATAATGGCAACTTTTAAGATTGAAGTTCATCATTCATAAATATGCCATCTTTGACTACCTTTTAAGGATGTTAATTGTGTCAGGAATGTTTTGGACAAGCTAACATGAAGAAAAACAGATTTAAACTGACCACAAATGTACAGAGAATGACCCTACATCTAGCAGTCATTAGACCAGTATATCTTTTCAAATATCAGGACAAAGACAAAAAGTATGAGGGGATGTATAGTTTAGAAGAATTGAAGATGAACTGGTAATATCGATTTTATATCTCAGGAAAACCCCACCACTCTGTGGAACAAGCTTCCACTACATGTAAAATCTGCTGAAAGTATTTGAGTATTTAAGAAGGGATATCATGAGAATGTACGTGTTTCTAATAAATAATGGAATTTAGTATTTTAATACTAAACATGTTAAATCATACAGTAATTATTGATATCTTCATATAATGTGCATTGTTATATTCTCCATAAGATGGCCTCAAGGGAGAATAGTCCTTGTTTAACGAGTCATGGGCATATAAATAAAGCATTATTATTATTATTATTATTATTATTATTATTAATTATGTCGATAACTGGTTATGGCCAACATTGTGGTATATTTGTATAAGTATAAATTAAAAAAATTGTGTGTATGTGTGCAAAGGTTTTCAATCATGCATGTTGGTGTACACAATGCTGTGTGTTGAATCCACTTTGTTGCTCTTGTGTACACCAATCTTTCTACAGTACTCTTTATTCACAGCTGTATTTTATTATTCTGCCAGTCCATATGTAGATAATTGAGGGTCAAAAGGAAAATTAGTTTTTGTACTAATTGTGTAACCCTCATATAATAAATCATATAAAATAAGGACTTTATTATTATTATTATTATTATTATTATTATTATTATTATTTACAGCAGCACGAGACAGATACCTTTTCTCCTGTTGTGTAAAGTTTTCAAGAAGAGCTCATCTTTTTCTCAAATACTTTGACCAGTGTACAAATCAAACTAATAAAATTGTCATGAAAAAGTATTTTGAAACAAATTAAAATGTAAAATTTACAATTACCAGCAACAGATAAAGGATGACTTGCACACTTTTAAATCAGTACCGGTATATAATTCCAAACTTAAAAATCTTGGTAAACCTTTCTGATATGCGTTACATGTAAATAGAAATCTAATTTTTTTTTTTAATTCACACCTTTAGAATTTGTAAGTTGTTTTCACGAAAATATTTGCAAAACAAAGTACATGCAACAGATCCATGGTTTAGCATAGAACAGGCAGAATACTCTGCAATGGCACATTTGCTTCAAAGACCTCAAATTCTAGGTCATGGAGTCTCAATCTGAGAAATTTGGTTAGTTTTTTTTATATATATTTGATCCTCAGTTTTAAATAAATACTAGGCCTACACTTCCATGTTCAAGCTCCTTCAAATTTCATGAGTTGAAGAATAAAAAACAAATGTCTAAAGCATGTATTCACGTTGAACAAACTATCAGGAAAATTTTAAGATTGTAGCAGGGCTAATGCCAATAACATTTGTAAAAGGATGGACTGTATGCCCCCCCCCCCAACATGTAAGCTTTCTGTGAGTGATTGGTGGAATCATTAACATAAACCAGCCTTGCTGCAGAAATTAAATTAATCACAAGTGTAATCATGTACTGATTTTATTTTATATCATGAACCTCATGTACACAATGAGGTGATCACTTACTAATACAGTTTGACAGTATAATGATTGAAACATGTAAATATTATTGTGGGATCATGTAAATAAAGTTTCTATTCTTGCCAATGCCTGTCTGAAATACAATATCACAACATATCTACAAAAAAATATTAATTTCATTAACTTGACATGTTAAATAAATTTGTTTCACAGTGTATCACATGTTGAATTTATCAAGTTTGTCAGCATTTCGTTGTACTCAGGATTGTTGAATCTATGATAAGACAACTTTTCATAGTATGTATTTTTGTATTTTTCAGGTCAAGTTTTCACTTAATTACTCATTTTAGTTGATATTCATTTTTTTCCTCCCCCCCCCCAAAAAAAATGTTTATGAATGGAATTTCATTTCTGTTGCTAGTACGTTAAATATGAGTGAAATTGACCTATATGTTTACCCCAAAAGTGTAGACAAAATTCACTCAATCTTTATAACAATTCATTATTTTTCGTAAAGCCTTCAGCATCACATGTATACATAGCATATTACTCTGTCATTGGCAGAAACGGCGCTCTTCAAACAAAGAAAAGACACTTTTTTTGTCCGACACGTGATTTCACCCGAGGTAGCCTATATAAACATGCCACCCGCATGAGATATTCAAATTTTATTCTGGCATTGTAGCGGAGCGGTAAGTACAAAATAGTAAGTAATAGTCGCGTGCCTAGGTTTGCTGTAGCCAGCTTAGGACGTAGTCCAAGCTATACGTGCTCACTGTTTTAGTTTATTTTTATTTAGTCGTAATGGCTACTGACGAGAACAAAGTCCTCTCAATTACTGAACTCTAAGCCGACTCAGAATTTTTTAGTTTTGAGCCTGAGGATATTGCAACCTTTTGTGAAGCTGAGGCAAGTTCCTCATGAGGGAAAGGAATTATGAAGCCACAAAAACAGAAAACTAGAGACAAAAATTTAATGTCTGTTGTGACTAGAGTTCAGAAAGTGGCAAAACGCAAGCCTGTTATGGTGATAAAACAAGTAAAAAATGTTGGACAGTCGAAGACGTCCAATCTCATAGATATAAATAATCTGTCGGAAACCAATATTGAGCTGTTGAAGACAAAATTGGGTCTAAATAATATGCAGCCTGTTGTGCCATATGTCAATGAAATTGATGCCCTGTTTGGCAAACCATTACCGAAGTTACATGTAGAAGTTGAAAACGAAGGGCCATATAGCGATGTTGAAGTTACCCCAGTAGAGGATAATGCAGGTAGACCACTCGAGCAAATTTCTTTGAGTGGGAAAATCAATGGGGCATTGTTTGACGCTTTCAGCTTGATTACAACTGTCTTTCTACTAACAATGCTGATATGTGGCAGTTACCCAAACTGAAAACTCCCCAGAAAGGAGAGCCCATACCAAAATCCTTAGCAATGCTGATTAACACTGCATGCTCTTCCTTATGTGCAACAGATGAAATTGTACAGAAGTACAAGATCCCAGAAAACTGTGATAGGTTAGGCCTACCGCTTGTCAACCTGGAAATTTGGAATGACCTTAATAAACGAGTTCACTCTTATGACAAAGCCTTTAGGGATATCCAAAATCTTGTTGCTGCAAGCATTATGTCAATTGTCCAATTAGCAGAATTATTAAAGCCTCAGATTGCTGCTAATGAAAAGGCAAAGACCTTAATTTCAGATGGTATTACCCTTATGGGTCAGGTACAATATCACGTCTCCCTCAGAAGAAGGTACATGATTCGACCACATTTGAAACGGAAATATTCCAATCTGTGTAATATGCATACCCCCATAATATCCATGCTTTTTGGGGATGATGTGGCCAAGGAGGTTAAAAGATGTGACACTGGATTTGCAACTGCAAAAGAAAATTTTGTCTATACTCAGAGAGATTTTACTAGAGGCCGTGGTGTTCGAGGTGGTGGACCCATGCGAGGTTCAGAGTTCAATCCAAGGGCAAGATTTCGATCTCAACCTTATAGTGCTAAATATTTGTACAGGTATCAATACCAAAATACCAATCGAGGAAGGAAACCTGCCTCTACTAGTTCCCCAAACGGGCTCATAAATTAAAATTGGTTGAGGTAAGTTCTGTTGGAAAACTGAAACAATGTTTTGCTGTATGGTGTGGTTTTACTCGTGATCCGTCGATTTTGCAAACAGTTTCGGGTTACAAAATTGAATTTTATTCCATGCCTTTTCAGTCCTTTTTGCCTAAGGAAAATTCCAGTCTCAAATGAACAGAAACAATTTTATCTAATGAAATCACTAAACTTCTACATAAAGGAGCTATACCGGTAGTTCCATCCCACTGTGAGGGAAATCAATTTATTTTGAACATTTTTATTGTTCCCAAATCAAATGGAAACTTTTGGCCTGTTATTAACCTGAAACAGTTGAATAAATTTGTTCATTATGAACATTTTAAGCAAGAAACATTTCAAATTGTTTTAGATCTCATTCAGAAAAATGATTTCCTTACTTCCATTGATCTAAAAGATGCTTATTTTAGTATTCCAATACATAGAGATTATCAGAAGTTTCTAAAGTTTGTTTGTAATGGTCAGCTTTTTCAGTTTGTATGTTTACCTTTTGGGCTTTCTTCTGCTCCAAGAGTTTTCACTAAGATCCTAAAACCCATTTATGCATGGTTTAGGCAGCAGAGTATTAGGTGTTCATATTATATTGATGACTCGTTGAATTTGGATGCTGAGAGTCACATTTGCTTGCAAAATACTTGGACTAGGATTGAGACATTGACATCTCTTGGTTTCACAATCAATCTAGAAAAATCTCTGCTTATTCCATCTCAACGAATAGCAATTTCTTTTGCCTTTCAAGCTTTTCATTCAGATCACAAAAATGTACATATTGAGATTCAGTCTGACAGCATATGTGCGGTCTCTTATATTAATAAGATGGGTGAAATGGCATCAATTCAAATGGATCAGCTAGATAAACACATTTGGGAATGGTGTTTGGAAAGGGAAATTTTCATATCTGCAGTCCATATTGCAGGCAAAGATAATGTACAGGCGGATTATCTGTCAAGGAACTTTTCTGACTCCACTGAATGGATGCTAAAGAAAGAAATCTTTCACAGAGTGTGTGCACAGACATTTGTTCCAGACATAGATCTTTTTGCATCTAAGATTAAACTGTCAGTTGAAGAAGTTCACTTCGTGGTTCCCAGAACCAGGTGCATTTAAAATTGATGCTTTTTCATTCTCCTGGCATGATTTAAACCCTTATATTTTTCCCCCGTTTAATCTATTATGTTATTGAATAAAATTATTGCCGACAAGGTTAGTAAAGCACTCTTAATTGTTCCACATTGGACATCACAATCCTGGTTTCCTTTGCTCTTGTCATGTTTAATTTCTCTTCCAATTAGACTTCCAAGACACAAAAATATACTGACTCTTCCACACAATGGTCAAATTCATCCTCTAGGGAAGGCCCTATCCTTAACCGTGGTGACTGTATCAGGAGATTACTCCAAAACCAAGGACTTCCAAGAACAGCTGTGGACATCATTATTAATTCATGGAGATCAGGGATAACTAAACAATATAACTTGGCATGGAAAAAATGGTGTTTTTGGTGTAAAATCAGGAAAATTAATCCCTTTTGTGTCTCTGAGGTAACAGTTATTTCTTACTTAGATTCTTTGGTAACTGAAGGTAAGTCATATAGTGTTGTCATTACTCACAAGGCAATGTTAGTTACTACTTTGAGAATGTTTCATAATGCATGGTGTTCAAATCCATTGTTGATTAATAGATACTTGAAGGGACTGTGTAACAAAAGTCTGCCAAAACCAAGGTATATGGATACTTGGGATGTAAACGTTGTCTTAAAATACCTGTGTACCCTTTTTCCTTTTGGAAACTGTATCTTTAAGGTTATTAACAATGAAGCTCATTGCTCTTATTGCATTATCGACAGCTCCAAGAGCACAAACTCTAAAATCTTTGAATTTACATAACATGACTTGTATGGCAAATAAAATAGTATTCAATTTTTCGGATCTGTTGAAAACTTCAAGGCAAGGTAAGAAATTCCAGTTGGAACTACTACATTATGATGATGAAAAGCTTTATGCTATGCATACCTTGCTGCATTATCCTGACAGAAGTAAAAATCTTTGGAAATCTACTCAGGTTCTGGTATCTTATTGTTCCTATAGAGCTGTGACATCTAGTACTATTGCAAGATGGTTAAAAATGGTTTTAGAACAATCAGGAATTGATACTTCTAAATTTTAAGCACATTATTACAGAACTGCTGCAGCATCAGCTGCTTTCAGACAAGGCTGTTCCTTGCACACTATATTAGAAACAGCAGACTGGGTATCAGTAAAAACTTTCACAAATTTTATCTAAGGGATATTCAGACTAATAGTATGGGTTTTACTGAAGCAGTTATTAATAGCAAATAATTTCGATTTATGATTTACAACTTAACAGAAATAGGCTTACTTTTACTATTGATGTATTAGCAAATGTTTTGTTGTCAATCTTTATACATGCTATATATACATGTGATGCTGAAGGCTTTACGAAAAATAATGGACCCCTCATCCAAGCATTTGTGAAGGATGAGGGGCATTATTGGAGTAAAGCCGGAGGCTGAGCATGTATACACCCACCCATTTTGTTGTAAGTTGAGATTTCATCAGAATGAGGTTTTTCCTTCCCTGTCTTATTTAGACAACAAAACACTTCTCTTTAAACTATGAATATCTTGTGCGGGTGGCATGTTTATATAGGCTACCTCGGGTGAAATCACGTGTCGGACGAAAAAGTGTTTTTTCTTTGAAGACCGCTGTTTCCACCAATGACAGAGTAATATGCTATGTATACATTCTCAGCCTCCGGCTTTACTCCAATAATGCCCCTCATCCTTCACAAATGCTTGGATGAGGGATCCATTCTTCTTAAGAGATGCTATACCTGCCCATGCTGTTGTTGGTGTTATTCTTCCTAACAGTGTGAAATATAATTATTATTATTATTATTATTATTATTATTATTACTACTACTACTACTACTCCTATTATTATCTGTTGCAAGAAGAAAGTAAAAATTGACAATTTTTTTAATATAAAAACTTAAAACTGTATAGATCCCAGGGAGAGAGAGAGAGAGTGACAGAGAGAGAGACAGATAGACACATCCCATTCTGCTAGTATTCTGTAATGAAAAAAGCTGCACAATTAATTTCAATACATGTAATACCAACACATGTCCAGTAACTGATACTACAACCATGGAGAAAGCTGCCATGAACGCAACTCATGGACTTGCATGTTGGTGAGTAAAATCAATTACCTGGCTGGCTGACTCTATTGCATTGTGCCAGTTTACAAGACTGCAATTCAGCAGGTACTTTATACTGTATTGCTGCTGCACAGTTTTGCCCCCACAATTTCAAATGCCAAATGAAGTTATTTTGTACATGTGTTCTAAATAAAATAATCATTCAGATCATCATTTTGTAGATAATTATTATTTACTACTACACCTTACAAACTGCAGTTATTCATGCAGTATTGTCTGCAGTTATTAATAATAGGATAACAAGGTTAGCAAAAAATAAGCGCCGAAAAGACAAAGCTGATGACAATAGTGGCAAACAAATCTCAACCAAGATTAAAGTCAGAGGACAGGAACTGGAAAGAGTGGGCCAGTTCAAATATCTTGGTTCCATAATCACCAAAGAGGAATCAAGAGCAGAATATTTTGTCACGAGCAGCACAAACAATGGCAGCTATTTAAAAGCTAAGACCCATCTGGAGAGACAAAAATATCTGTCTGAAAACTAAAATAAGACTATTGAGAGCACTAGTCGTCTCAATCTTTTTGTATTCATGTGAGGCATGGACCCTGACAGCAGAATTACTGTGAAGAATCCAGGCACTTGAAATGAGATGCTACAGAACTATCCTTGGCATCTCTTACATGGACCACATCACAAATGAAGAAGTGCTTAATGCCATCAGGCACAAAGTAGGCCATTATGATGACCTCCTCACCGCTATTAAAAAGAGAAAGCTGAAATGGTATGGCCATATCAGTAGACCAACAGTCTATCCACAACAGTATTGCAGGGCAGCATCCAGGGTGGCAAAAGGTGAGGTAGACAGAAAAGGTTAGTAAAGCACTCTTAATTGTTCCACACTGGACATCACAATCCTGGTTTCCTTTGCTCTTGTCATGTTTAATTTCTCTTCCAATTAGACTTCCAAGACACAAAAATATACTGACTCTTCCACACAATGGTCAAATTCATCCTCTAGGGATGTTTGAGGATTTGTTGAAAGAGGTGGTTCACTGTACTTTAGATGACTAACAGTCTTATCAATAGGGGGATCTAGTCATTTGACAACATACATCCCCTACCATTCATCTGGATTTGCACTGAATGGAAGCAGAAAGTCTGAACCATAAGAAAAAATGTGAAGATTTTGTCTCATATTAGAGAAAATGACTGAGAGGACTGAAGAGTTAGCCTTCCTATGGATCAGTCATGATTTCTGGAATCTTTCTGTAGTTATTCAATGGATATGATCCAGAGCAATCAATGGCGCTCCATCAGTGCACCAAGTAAAAGAGAAAAGGTCACCAGCTTTAACATGTTTGCCATAAAGCTGACCTTCTTAGATATCCTCTATATTATCAGGGTCTTTTTTTGTCACTAAATTTATGCAATAGCATCCTGTTGAAATTCCAGTCTCTTAAGTATTCTGCTCTACTTGGCAAGCTAATGGAACCTCAACAAAATATTATATACATCCTCTTACTCAAATACTAGTCAACTTTCAGTTGTTTCTTGCAAGAGAAATCCACAATTTGCACATTATTTATGACCCATAATAATTTATGCCAAAAGATTACTGATATAGGACTTGAACTGGTGCACAGATTTATGAAGCTTCTAGACACCAGTGCAGAAACTAATGTAGGTAGATAGACCAGCTGAACATTTTCCTTAATGCCAATGACAATATAAGAATTCCACTTAGAGTCAAACTTATGGAGGCACAACTGTATATTGGCATGTAATTAGGATCACTATCATCCTAATCATATTTCAATTCCTTTCATAACCATTGTTGAGAACATGTATACATTAATTGATTTTTATTGTTTTAAAACTTGTTTGCTTTAAAAAAAAAGCTGTTAATTTCAAATTGCATAGCACTGTTGTAAATAAATCTACTTCAGAAATAGTTAATATTTTTTTACAAATTTACTTATTGATATTACATGTAGCCTCTTTTCTAATGCAACTCAGTTTTCTTGAATTGTTTACTGTAATTGTTGCATATATTGTTTTTGCAACAATAAAACTTGAATAAGTCGGCATTGAATTTTATGCTTGACCCCAGCTTAACCAATCTTGTTGTCTATCCATTCAAGCTTGCACAAGCTTGTTGTCTGTGCATTCAAGTGTGCATAAGCTTGTTGTCTGTTCATGCAAGCTGCACATGCTTGTTGTCTGTGCATTCAAGCATACACAAGCTTGTTGTCTGTCCATGTAAGCTGGCCCAAGCTTGTTGTCTGTCCATGCAAACTTATCCAACCTTGTTGTCTGTCCATGCAAGCTTGCACAAGCTTGTTGTCTGTTCATGCAAGATTACCCAAGTTTGTTGTCTGTCCATGCAAGCTTGCACAAGCTTGTTGTCTGTCCATGCAAGATTACCCAAGCTTGTTGTCCAAGCAAGATTACCCAAGCTTGTTGTCTCTCCATGCAAGCTTGCACAATTGTTTATTGCATAATTTAGGCTTGCAATAAAGAGCCACATTAGCTTGTCAGTTTATTCAATGCAGACATGCATAAGTTGCCACAAGGTTCCAAGTAATAGCTTGCATGATAATACATTGTGCAAGGTTGTTGCAAACTAGCATGAAGAGTTTGCGATCACAGTTTGGGTCTGAACAAATTGGAAAGTGCTTATTGTCATGTACATTTCCTACCTTGTACATTTTCTGTCAAATTTGATCAAACTCTCTCAAGAATTCTTTGAGAAGATATTGACAGAAATTGTGAACAGTTGGACAACACATTGGATGACATGGCAGACACATGTCCATATTCAGCTTACCTGGCCTTATTGCCAGGTGAGCTAATAATAATAATAATAACAGCAACAACAATTATAATAACAAACAAACCAACATTCCTTAATGCCTTTGCACACATACATACACATGGTTATAGGGTGGGGATCTCAAATGCTCCCAAATTAAGATCAAAATCCCCTACCCCAAGGCCATGAACCAATGTCTGTATGGAATATATATCTTATTCCACCTCATCATGCCCTGAAAATTTTATATGGAAATAGGGCAGGATCTCAACAGTACTAAGTTGCGACTCACATTTGACTTTGGATCTGTACAGGACATAACTGATTTGGCCTAATCATGCCCTTCAAACATACATATGGAAATGTTGTATTAACAACAATTTTATGACCTAGGGGCATCCTTACCCTACCCCTGGGGCAATACAGAAAGGTATAACCATTCATGACAGTATTGTGTTTTTGTATAACATGGTGAAATATATTTGGTATTAATGAAGGAAATTGTTTTTGTTTGTTGGTTTTTGTTTTTTATGGTTTAACGCCATTTTTCAGCACAAAATAGGCTATACATGGCAGCCAGTATTAATGGTGGAGGAAGAACCTGGGAAACCCCGGAAAGAACCACCGACCCACGAGAAGCTATGAAATTGTTTCTTAATTATATATTTTTGTGGATAATTTTTACCATCCTTCATCATATTCTAAGGTTTGAAGTTGGTATTCAATGGTGTCAGTGAGGCCCCAAATTGCCAAGTGGTCAAAAGCACTTGCCTTTATTGATCACTGCCATCTCACCTCTGTCCATGTGGGTTCAAGTCTCAGGCTTTTCCATGCGGTTTTGTGAGAAAGCATGCCAGTAGATTCCCCATAGCTTAATGGTTCTTACCGGGGGGTTTCCAGGGTTATTTCTCCACCAGTTATACTGGCTGCCATGTATAGCCTTTCATGTGCTGGAAAAATCTCATTAAGCCCAAAGCAACAACAAATGTGTTGAAGCAATACACTACTTTCTAAACAAACATATGGAAGTACATACGAGCAGGACAAAAAGTGCAGTGATAATAAAATGTTACATTTTGGTTAGTGAAGCCTTACCTGGAGTTGACACGAAGTTCACCCATTGTTCCACAGACTGATAAGAGAATGTCCTCTGGTCTAGATGATTCAGACTGTTTTTCAAGCAGCTGTAATACATGTTTCTGGTACAAATCAAGGACCATGGACTTCTTCTCATTCAGCTTTTCTATGTCATCTAACTTCCTAAGGACTTGTTTGATGTCTAGTTTTGATAGCCATTTAAAAACAATGTCTTCAAGCTTCTCTTTTAACTGACCATCTTTTGGAACGATTGGCGCAGCTAAAGCATCATGAAGATATGCATAGCATGGACATATCTCGTCTTCCTTTCTTGCATCCGTCACATGGCTTTTTAATGCTGTTTCCAGCCACTGAAGAAGTAGATTTGGGTGCTGTATCAAGCAGTTACTGTACTTTGAATTCCAAAGAACTGTTACAAAAATTCCATGAAGATTTTTTATTTTTGACTGTCCTAGCACCCTCAACAGATGTTCATGTGTATTTTCATCAACAAAAAGTTTTGCATTAAAGATCATCTTTTCCAGACTCTGTAACTCAGATGACAACATCTTGTCTGTTCTCTTTTCAATAAAACTCACAAGACTTTGTTGCAATTTATCTCTTACTTTAATAGCAACATCTTCATCTTGAACAATTTCCCACATTTGAAATAATTCTGACATTTTGCCTTGGCTAGCATTAACTGATATATTTTCCACAAAAGATGCTGAAAGTGTTGCACTCAACTTATCTTTCACATTATTGTGAATTTCATTTGTTGGTGATAGGCAGATTTTGCACAAATATTTGTAACCTCTAAAAGACAATGACAGGGGAAGGTGTCGAAATAATCTTTCAAGTAATCCAACTGCTGGGGCATTTATTTCAACCTTATTTGCAATGATAAAAATAACTTCTCGAAGAATTTCAAAATTTTCTCCATCAGTAAGCATGAAATGTTTTTGATTGGTTGCAAGCTGAGCAATCTGTTGAATGAAAAAATGTTCATCTAGGAAAGGATATGTCCAATAAATGAAATGAAGCAGGTTATAATCCTTGCCACTGTAATACATGCAGAAACTCTGAAGCAGATGAGGGAGAAAGGTTTTACAATACACACTGAAGTTAACAAAATCTGTACCTCTAAAGCTCTCCATAATGGATTTCACCATGTCCTTTGAAATTTGATTTGCTTCAAAAAATTTCCAAATATTCTTTACGTTTATCATCATAATCACAGCCAAAATTATCAAACTTTTTTGACTTTTGTGACTTGAAATTACTGATTGCAACTGGGCCATTATGTCAACTGCTTCATCAAATGAGAAGCTGTAGCTGAGTAGTCTTTCAATCTGATGAATGCAACTGAAGACATCTAATCTGTTGCTATGATTTAGAATATGCATGCAGTGCATCAGATACCCTTCCTTTGTAGAAGAATCTTGTAAAGAATGATCCCCTGGAACAAATTCATAACGCTGAACATTACTATTCATGAATTTCCTCTGACTTTTGTAGGTTTTGACTGATCTAAAACCAACGAACCCCTCTTCTCTTTGGGCTACATAGCAATATGAGGCACTTTTCATTTTTTCAACTGGAATTTGAACATGCCCTTCCCACATACCCTCAGAACCTGGAACTGCTTTCAATTTAAGATTATTAAATTCTTGATATTCTGATGACAAGAAAATGGTATTCATGTTTGCCTTTTTGGTTAGGAAGATGTAAAAGTCACAACAGCATGTCTGAAACCAAATAAATAAAACTAGATATCATTTTACTCATAATAATGTGTCTACTTCTTCTGATAAAATCTGAATGTGAAATAATACATCTAATGTACATCAACTTAAATGACTGTGATAGTTCTTTTTGTAAATGTGCTGCTTGTTCTAGGACAATCATATGACTTCATCAGCAGGGACAAAATATGTTTAAAGTTATTTTAAAGTTTATTGACTCAAAGCTACTCAACAGATTTTCTTCAAACTTAGCATGGATCTGCCTTCTTGTGTTCGAGTGTTTGGTTTGCCTAGTTGCTGAAGTAATGTAAGCTCTGATTTACATAATACCATTTCCCAGGCAAAAATAAAATGGCACTTTAATCTACATATCAGATCTGGAATCCTACTAAAATCATACTATATGACTGCCAAGTTTAAGACAGTATTATGCAAATAGTCACCTAAAATTATGCTGTAAAGATACTGTTAATAAAGCTGGATTCCTGCAAGGTTATAACTATCTTGCTAATTTAATACTAAAATGTAGGTTCTTTTTCTTGTTCTAGATTAAGAAAGAGTTGCCCCTGCTGTAATTTTCCATGGTATACTCTGAAAAAGGATGGACTACCATGGAAAATCCTGGAAATTAGTGGAAAAATGAAATATTTTTGCAAAATTTAGCATGGAAACCCTAGACATTGTGCATGAAAAAGGCTGGACATGCCCAAAAAAAATCACTGATAGCTTGGACCTTTTTGGAATCTTTTCAGCAAGGAAAACCCTGGAAAAGAATGTATTATTTGGACAGAGCATTATTTCTGTATGAAAAACCTTGGAAAAGGGTGGATTGTGAGTTTGGATATATTTCAGCATAGAAAATCCAAAACAGAAATTAGTCCATTTTCAAGACTGGCATCTAGTATTAGTTTTCATTTTTATTGTTCAATTTATTAGTGTTAGCCATGCAGAAAAATCTCGACAATTCTCATAAGCTTCTTCACATTTGAACCCTGTTAACAATGTATGCATGTAGGGTAGATTCTGCAAGCTCATGTGCGCAATTTAATTGTGTGAGCCAAGGAATAACTAACCAAACTGTCATATGTCTGCACAGATTATATATTCTAATTCCAACTGACACATGATAAATTTGTTCCAAGTTGGATTTTCTCATATGTGTTTTCCACATTAGCAACTAGGAGTTAAATATTCTGTGTATATGTTGGATGTATGGCATGACATCCAGACTAATGTCAATAGACATTTCTCTGGAATACAAATGACTCAAGGACGGGATTATAATGTTTAAGTGCCCCATCCGGACAGTGTATGCTATTTATCTTAAACAGTGATATCAAAACACTTAATTTTTAAACAATTCAAAGTAGCAAATGTACAAGAAACAATTTTATATTAACAACATCTTCAATTAAATTAAGGAAGATATTTTCATTCTGATAACTTAAATAGTGGTATCAAAAAATTGTACAGGATGATCATGAACAACACTTAGAGATGTTTCAAAGACTTATGAAGTGAGTTTTGAATGTTGAACTTAAAAAAGAAGAAAATTTCTTTGCTGAACAAGTAAATAGTCAGATTTTTTTGTACCTGAACCATATGAAAAAGCAGGGAGAATGCAGGATTTTATTCTGAGAGGATTTGTTCAGAAGGTGGTTAAATCTGACTGTGCTAAAAAAAATATTTTTTTTTAGACACAGTCCCTTATGACATTTTTAGGCAGATTATATGTGTAAAACATCATAGGGTGTCTACATGATAAAAAATATTGTAAAGAGTAGTAGTACTGAATTAAACAAAATTATTGTTTCTGTAGATGTTGACTAAAAAGCTTTTTAAAAGCTTGGCATGTATCAGCTGACTTCATATAAAGGGATATAGAATTCCAGTTTGACTACAGAAAATGCAATACCCTTCTTCTTATAAAACTTTTACTTTGGTTTAGCTAAATATAACTTGTTGTTTGATATGGATCTTAGTTCATAAATATGTACATTTTTAACAAATTTAAAATTACATTTAAGATAATCAGGAGCCAAACCATAGAAGGATTTACACACTAGTAAACCCTTTTTGAAAATGAGTTTTTTGCTGAAATGGAAACCACTGTAGGTTTTAAAAAAATTTGTTGATGGTGTATTGAAATCAGCATCAAGAATAATTCTAGTTGCTCTTTTTTGAAATTTTCATAATCTTTCCTGCTTTCCTAATTTTCTATATGACTATTACCACAGAGAAAACAACGATGTGGCATGATATATGCATTGTAGAATAATTTGTCTGTTCTTGAGGGAAATAAGATTGTATTCTGTTCAAGAGATAAAACAGTGAATTAACTTTATTAATGACTTTGTCAACTTGCATTTTCCAGCACAAGATATGGTTTATCATAATGCTCAACTACATATGTTCATGCTTTTGTTTTGATTGCATTATTCATACCACTATGTTCACACCAGTTATTTAGGTTTACCAAATCTGTTGATCCAATGTTATATGTCATATCATCTTTGAACATGTTGGTGGTGGATAGATCAATGTGATACGGTAAATCATTGATGTACAGCAGAAAAAGTAATGGTCCAAGAACTGATCCTTGTGGAACACATGACTTTATTAGTTTCTTATCTGAAAGTTTATTTTTTTTTTAAAACTTGTTATCTGCCTTCAAGATAGGATCAAAACCAAGTTAAGCTTTCATGGTTAACTTGATATAAACTGAGCTTTTCCAGCAGGATTTTGTGATTTACAAGGTCAAAAGCCTTTGTAAGGTCAAGAAGCACAGTGCCTACAAGGTTGCATGAATCTATTGTTCACCATTATCCACCATTCTACTTAGTATAGTCTGGCATGAATGTCCTTCATGGAAGCCTGATTGTTATAAATGTAGCAAACTTAATCATTCAGGTAGTTTTTAAATTCATTACAAACATGTCTTTCTAATATTTTTTAAAGTGCTGATAAAACTGATATAGGTATATTGTTATTCATATTGTTATCCATTTCCCACTTCTGATAACTCTAATTTTATAGCTCATTTTGGGAATGTAAACTTCTTTCCACATCCTTCCCTGTTATTTTTCTGTTCTAATTTTGTTTGTTTAACTTGAGAATTGGATGTAACTGCTAAAACAATACTGTTTCCTTGTTTTACATTTTAAAGCAGAATTTTGCTTTTCTCCTGACCTGAATTTGATTTTCCTCGATATGGACCTTTTTTATATTGTCTTGGAAACATTTTTAAAACAAAATCCTCTCTTTGGTCTGATTTCTCAATGATCCTTTAAAAAAGTATTTGTTCTGTATATTATTTAACAGATGATCACTGTAAAGAGCATATGAGTGGGCATTTTGTGATTTGTGACATAAGGATCCTTCAATATCTTTAGTGGTATTATTGATAATATTATCAAAATATTCTAGTTGTGTTAGAATACAGAGTAAAAATAAGAGTAATTATATCATGATAAATGTATGACTGTGAATGGAAGGACTCGTTCAAGCGACCACAACAGCACCATAGTTTGTAATTCAAAAGTCATGTTTGCAGTACGACTCCTTCATCTCTTTCAGGCAGGATTTTTTTCAGGTAGAATTTTATTTCAGGCGGAAACCTTAGATTGATTGTTTTGTTTAAGTAGAATCTTAGGACAACTAATCGGCATATTTTGCCTAAAATTCTATCAGGAAGCCATGTATAGTCTGCTTGAAATTAATTCACTTAAGCTTCTTTAAGTTTATGGTTCATGTAATGAACTGAAGGCAGAATTTTGCAAAATCATATCATGTGGGACAGACATCTTACTAGGAATTACATAATTATGGATCTCTGAATTTGCTTCAAAGGTACCATATCCTTGTGCAGCGGGGCTCTTGCCAAAGGGCATATTCGGGCCATATACCCTGTGGTGTGCCAAGAAGGTGTGAAGAAACCTGGACCCAGGCAGAAAGAAAATCAACCAGTAGGCATCTCAACTAATTAGAGATGAGAGAAGCTAGATCTACCACTGGGAGGGGCTAACCATCGATCAGAATGTAGATTGAGCACTATGTGAAATTAGACTGAGTTGGATTTATGTGCATATGTATTTACTAGGTATAATTCTGTAATTCTTAGCATGCATGCAATAGGAATGTTTACTTAATAATGATGGAGAGATACCGTGGGAGTTTGTTACAAAGATTCATTGTGTAATGCTATTTGTACGTAGAATGAAAGGCATGAATCTGATAAGTGGAAATGTATATGTACATAGGGCATGGTAAAATTGTTTGAACATTAGTCCAGGGGTGGGCAAACTATGGCCCGCAGGCCACATGCAGCCCACCAAGGGCTCTCATGCGGCTCGCCAAGGGTTTTCATGTGGCCTAGGAACAAGTCCTAAGTTCACACTATTTAATTTTCTCAAGGGTAAAATTTCTTTCTAATTTTGAGAGAAATGTAACCACGCGATGTTAAATACCCACCAAGTGGGAAAAACCATAGAAAGGTGACTTGACTGTGTGTCTACAGAACCAGTGCGCTTACGTGCCCAAAATATTTTTTGAACAGTGTATGTACCCGCCATAGCAGACGAGTGATTCGTAATTAACGCGAAATTGCTGAAGTGAAGAATTTAACGGGATCGACAGTTCCATATCGGTCTATACATTTAAAAAAGCTTTTATTATCTGCCAAAGTTTACCCAAAATAAGTTGTTCGAGAATATCTAGAAGGTGAAAAATTCAAGATGAATGCCACGCGTTTAGCAAGGAGTGAACTCACAAGTATTTATTTACTGATGTTGGATATAAAGCTGTGTGTTTGATTTGTCAAGACACTATTGCCATTTTCAATGAGTTCAATTTGAAACATCACTTTCAAACTAAGCATGGTGCATGGTAACATTGGAATTTTTTTTTATCAAGACAAGAACTGCAAAAGAAAGCAACTAATCTGCTAAAAATGTTGAAACAATAGCAAGCTGTGTTTGTGAAAACATCATCTTTTTAAGAGAATGCAACAAAGGCAAGTTAACAACATATTAACAACTGAAAATTAATTATGATATTTGAAGAAAAACCTTTTGTTTTTGCTATTTCAATATTAAATATATCTTACTTAATGAATTATGCGGCCCGCTAAAGTTGTACATTTGTGTACATGGCCCTTGCACTGGAAAGTTTGCCCACCTCTGTATTAGTCTGATGGAAGGTCTGTGAGAGAGTGATTAATTTCAAAGAGTAGAGTAGGGAGACAAGGGTGTGAGAGTCAGCACTGAGAAATACCCAGGGTGTATGAAGTGACAACACTGAGAGAATAAGAAGGAAGCTCTGGAAAACTCCAGGGTTTACATAAGAGGCACAGTGTATATAGAAGGAGAAAGAGGAAGGAAGGAGGAAAGAAGAGAAATTAGACGAGTACTTGGGAAAACTCACTGAACAGAGACTCTCTCATAACAGGACAGTAATTTCCGTATGATGAAGTAAATAGTAAAGGACAGTTTGTCAACCTGGCCCATTATTGTACATGTATTATGATATTTTAAGCTGAAGATTTATGTCCATGAAATCCTTGCATTGATTCATATATTTGATAAAAAAAATGTATCAATAAATATCGAACTATAAAAAAAAGTTTTTTAATACGTAATAATTTTAGTTAATAATAAAAAATTTCATCTTAAAGGAGATATATACGGTATATGGGTCCACAATGGTGCAATGTGAATAATCCTAGCAGCCGAAGTTCACTCTTCACAGAACTTGTGGTAGCAGTCGGAAAGGTGAGAAAGCATAAGTGAATAAGCAATCCTACTGGAAGCTGAACACATTGACTGTCCATGCTTTCTGATCCAGGAAAGGAGACACATAAAAAGAAAGTTTGTTGCTGAGCTTGGTCGCAAACAGTTGCACTAGATGTTTTCCCCGTTGGATAAACAGGGATGCTGTTATGAGGTGATGAAGAGATCATTCTGTGAGGATGGCTTGGTCTGTTCTCAACAGGCTGTCTGATAATATGTACATCTTGCCCAGAATGTCACAAACTCAGATTGTGACATTCTTCAGGGCTGCCTAGAAGATAAGGTTCCAGACCTCACTGCAATGAGAAGGGGCATGTGTGCCTCCTTGACATCATAGGTAGGCTATGACAGACATTTTGTCTAAGGAGATCATGACACATCGGCCCCTTATTAGGTCGATGCAATGCTAGAAATACTGCTTTCATTTCTAGGTTGTTGATGTGGAGGGACAATTCGGCTTAACCAGGAATGGTGTAGAATTATGCCATTCAGCTCTAAATGTGCTTCCTAGCCTGAATCTGATGCATCTGTGAACAGATAGGAATGGGGATCAGATGCATGCATGTGGACCCCATCAGGAATCTGTCTTGATTCATCTACCAATGCAAATGGTGGTGAAATACTGGTCCTAGAGGGATCGGGGTTGATAGAGAATCTCTGTGAGGTTTCCGCCTTGACAGAAGAAGGAACTGTAGAAAACACATGCAAAGATGTTCTAAAGGAACCAATTCGTCAGAGGCATTCAAGGTTTCAAGTAGGGACAGATAAAGGTGAGCAGATAAATCAGTTATTGCTTGTAGCATCTCTAGGAGAGCCAGGATTCAATCTATCCTACCCAAGAGAACCTGGGCCAAGTTTTGGTTCATGAGGAAGTTCATCCCCACACAAACAAAGCCCTGTGATGGAATGATTTCAGACTTCTTGAGGTTGGGTAGGAGACCCAAATAAGTTATGGTGGACAAAGAGTGGAACAAATCTTGATGAAAGGACTGAACATGATTTTAGTGAATCAGCCAGTCATCAAAATACTGAAGAATCAATGTTTCCTGCATCTGAAGGTAGGCTGCTACTACTTCCATAACCCAGGTGAAGACTCTGTGTGGAAGAGATTCCAAATGACAAAATCCAAAATTGAAATAAACGTCCTGGTCTAGACAAAAAGAAGATATTGTGATGCAGAGGAAAAGTTAGGATGTGTAAATAGTCATCCCGAAGATCAATGTAGACTGCCCAATTTGATGGATGAAGAGTGTTCTGGATTGCGGAGGACTGAAGGTTTCCTCCAAAAGAAACTGGTTGAGTGGTGAGAGATCAATAATGATTAAAAATTTCCTGCTTTTCAAGGTGACCAGGAAGATTTGGGAGTAGGAGGGAGACTGATCATTTAAAACCCTCTTGACTGCCTTATTCTGTAAATGAGTGTGCACCTCTTCCCTTAATTCCTCCAGACCGCACTGAGAAAAGAAAAAATGTTGGTCCTTGATAGTAAGGGTTGTTCCCAAACTGGAGTCAATAACCCTCATTTACAATGTAGAGGACTCAACCAATTCATCCATGATGCTTGACCAAACCTCTGAGAAAAGGCCTACTAGGCAAACACCTACTGGAACATTTGGGATGGCGATACACCGTAAGAGATGAGGTAATTTTCTGGAGCTGCTCCCACACCCTTCCTTCCTTGGTAGGAAAAGAATGTGGGTTAAAAAAAACTTCCTCTTGGATCTGAGGCAACCTTGGCACCATGGACCTGATAAGTGAGGATCTGGTCTAGCAAAAATTTGTGGAATCGACATGGGTTGTGCCTGCTTGAAAAATTTAGCTGATGGTCCCAGAGGACGATTTGCCTGACCTAGTTTACTGGTCTACTGCAATTGACCAGGAGTGGAAGTAAAAGATCGATGTTCGTGATCGAGTCACTCAATCTCCACAAACATTGACTGCAATTTCCATGTTCCCAAAAACTGGTCCTTTTTGAAAATTTTAAAAATAAAATCATTGCAATCGCCACACTTCAAATATGAAAAAATAAAAACAGAATCATATTAAATAGATTCATGTGTTTATTTCAATCTCACAAATTCTTTCTCTCACTCAAAGCAATGTTTGCTTTTATGTCCTAAGATCAGTCAAAGTCTAAATGCTCAAACAATATCTATCTTACTCAGTAGATCAACAGTGCTTATGTTCATTAGCATTGGTCGCATGTCTTAATTTATATTCAGTTTACATTTGCAGTTTTGAATTTGTTCAAAGATACCACTTACTTTTTTTTGTTAGTGTAAGCAAAGCACAAACAAGGGACAGATGAATTATTATTCATTATTTTTAACTTCAAAAATCTTGAACAGTGCAATAGCAATTAAACAAGAGCATAAAAAATCAGACCTCTTGCCAAAATAACATTTAGTCAATCTTTCCTTCTTATCTCAAGGTCAACCAATTTTTTAATCAAAGACTCAAAAGCCAAAACAACTACATTTGAACCCTTGATTACTTATATTACCTGGAGAAAAAAATCCTGTATTGCCCCATAACTTTTCAGATCACAACAACAAAGCAATCAGTTCACAGCTTGTCATGTATACAGGTTAGCCTGAATGCTATTATGTGACCACATATTGTTGTAGCAATTGCTGGAACAGTTCTTGTCTCCACTAAAATGGTTCTGGCTGTTTTATGTTACAAAAATATCTATTTCAGAACCATATGTATGTTAAAGCCATGAAGCACTAGTTATAATAACAGTATGTTCCCAATTCATAAATCAAAATAATTATGCTTCGATTTATATTCAATGCTTACTATTTTCAATATAAGTATGGGGTAAGGGGCATACATGGGAATAAATATTAATAATTTACCCGTCTTCCAACATCTTGAATTAAATTTCAACATTTCATTTGCGAGATTGATTTCTCAGGTGACAAGCACCCCAGGTATTGGGCTATCAGACTTTTTGAGCATTGAATGTAGTTCAAATGGCTAATATTCTAGTTTTTCACCTAATATTGGATGATTTTAACAGGATGGGGTTCCTGTAAAGGTCTCAGCCAAATGAAAAATATTTTATAGCGAACTCTCATGTATATCAAAAACTGTAATATTCTTCCAGCTAAATATTACAGTTTTGTCAAGGTAAATATTCCAGGGTTTTCCATCATTTTCAATGCTTTTCCATGTCTTATTTTTCCATGGTGTTCCAGCCTCCTCTGGACAGAACCTGGAATATTAGTTCAAATACTCCATGGTCTTCCATGCTAGAGTTTTCCATACTTTTCCATGGCTTTTCCTGGAATAGCTTGGAAAATCTAAAGCCAGGCTGGTAGGCTGCCAATTCCCAGCAACAAAATGATATGCATTATATGCATTAATACATTAATACTCTTCTAGCAACCCTGCTAGACAAAAAAAAAAGCTTAGTAATATTTTTTGTGTGCATACTATTGGTTTGCTATCTTGCCATTTCAGATTGGGTCTCCATGTATTTCATGTATATGTACTCCTATTGTATCCCTTTGAAAATGCTGAGCATCTCAGCAAGGTATTAAAGGTACACTATGTACTGCTACATACTATCCACAACAGTACTGCAAGGTAGTGTCCAAGGTGACAGAAGGAGAGGTAGACAGACAAAAAAGTGGAGTGACAACATCACAGAATGGACCAGGAAAAGTTTTGCAGACACACAGGCATTGGCACATGATCGAGTAGCGTGGAGGGAACTGTTCAGATGTTCAGCAGCATAGTGCCTCAATGACCACACTAGGTCAAGAGAGTGATGATGATGATGATGTACTGCTAAAATGTATTAAAATTTCTTTCACAGAAATGCATAACATATCATATCTTGCTGAAATACTGCTAAAACATCTTAACATCCATGCCTCCACTACATACCAAAATCAAAATATTCATGATACTGATATATCCTTCAAAGAGATTGGTGGAAAGAAGTATAAAAAGTGAGATGTCAGATACTGATAAGTATTTCATGCTAAATTATTTTAAAATTGTCATAAAGTACAATTCCTTATAATGAGGCCACTAAGTACACAAAAGCATTACATTGAAAGAGAGTCTATAAAAGCTATCTTGCAGGAAACTATATACAACTTAAAAGTATAAAAGAAAAAAGGACTTGTCATGGATTTTTAGCATCAATTCATCAATCAATCTTTCTCTTCTTCCTTTTATCTGCCAAATGATGAAACCCATTTTCGATATACTTTTGCAATAACAATACTTTTCAATTAGCTGCTGTCAGGGGCATATTGAATATCAGATTGGTACCATTTTTGCTTAGGGACAACAAGACATTATACAATGTCTTCTGGTAAAAAGGCCATATTAATGTATTTTTCCATTTTGGAGAAGTATTCAAGATGAACATAGTGAATGTCAGATTGTTGACACCATTTCCACTTAGGAACATCATAAGAAGTTGTTTTAGTGAAAGCACACTACCGACAGGGCAGCCATCCAGGAGAATTAGCAATATAAAGATCTGTAGGATGGCAGCAATACTAGAAACCCAATTAGCACAATTTTCATTTACAACCAACTAAACAATATTAAAAGTCTTTCAGTGAGAAAAACACCATGGATTTTTAATTCAGAAGAAGCAATGATACTACATTCTTCAAGATAGCCACCTGTAGTGGTGGCCATATGGGATGTCTGAGCAGCAAGATTTTCATTTAGTACCAACAGGTCATCATAAGCAGTCTTGTAGTAAAAACCCTACATTGATACAAGAATCTATTCAGAAAAAATAGCGATACAAAGTTTTTCAAGATGGCCATACTGAATGGGCAAGAACCATTTTCGTTTAGAACCAGCCTGACATAAGAAGTCTTCAGGCAATCCTCTAAAGTAGTACAGGAGTAGTCGTGATAACAATCCTGTGTTAACTGATGGCTCAGGTGCAACAGACTATCTCATAAGCTCTCCAGGTAACTAAAAAACAGATTTTTCTGTGAAAATTATAACCCTTCAATAAAGATCTTTAGAACAGTTCTACCAGGTATCCATTGATCTTAATAATCGATAAACCACGTACCCTGATCAAAGGGAAATTGTATTAAATGTAACAAACTGAATTGATTTCTTGCAGGTGGACAGTTACATAAGCTGCATGCAAAAGTGTATTTTTTTTCAGTGGTTGAAGTGTACAAGTCTGGTTGTATTTTACAAGTCAGATCCATCTGATGGGATGACTTGTCATCAGTAAGAGTTACATTTTGGAAAAATTAATAAACCCAAAAGGATGGATGAATGGATGGATGGACGGATGGACACACAGGCAGGCAGGCAGGCAGACAGACAGACAGACAGACAGACAGACAGACAGACAGACAGACAGACAGATAGATAGATAGATAGATAGATAGATAGATAGATAGATAGATAGATAGATAGATAGATAGATAGATATCCACAATGTTTGACATTTAAATACATTTACGTCATAGATCCATGAATTCAATTATAGGTCACATAGTGGTATAACAATAGTTCATAATGATCCAATTTACAAAAATCCCCATATATATTATTTTCACGTGTCTTACAAATAATCATTAGGATTGACAGGTAAATGGTAAAAATGTTCTAAAACTGACACAGCATTAATTATACTGCACTAGTTGAAATGAGGCTGATTGTAGCTCTGCATACAGCATTGCTTTGTAATTAATTATATTATGGTTAGTAGTTGGAGTTTACTTTCATTGTAATAGAACTTTGGTAAATTATGGTCAATAAGGAATGCCAAGAATCTTGTCTTTGAAAACCACTTTCAGTCCTACATTATAAAACTTGCTCCAGTCATCTGATTTGAGTTTTGCTCCTTTTTGCTTAATTGTTTTTGATGAAACCTTTAGAAAAATAAGATGATAGTACCAATAAAACTTACTTGGTGAGTTCAGATTTGTTGGTTTGTTACATAACAGGTGAAAGAGGTAAGTCACTTACTTTAACTTCTGAGCTCTGTGTAAGTTGTTGCTGATGTTTCTCAGGCCAGGTCTCTGTTGCAGGCAGTGGTATTACTGACTTTATGTTACCACTGACAGAAACTATCTCACTGCAGAAGAAAACATGAAATTAAATCTTTTGCAATATTGCATGAAACAATATCTCATTGAAAAGACTGTGTGATGCAAAAAAGTTTTTGATTAAATTGTATTTTCCTTTTCCACAAGTCAAGAGTTAATTCCCAAGCAATAAAGTTTCTGTCAGTGCATGTTGTCCAATAAGCCCTTGGCTTGTAAAGGCAGCACCAACTTTGTTTTCAAGTTTACAATCCTTTTGATCAAGCCGCAAATTTATTACAAGTACTTGTTCAGTGCCACACAGAGTTCTACAACTTCCTGTACATGTCTGACCTTCATACCTTAGCTTGTAAAGGCAGCACTCTATGTCTGAGCACATGACAACCTTTTGATTGAGAAGCAAGTTTGATACTTTGTCAGTACCAAGTAACAGATGGAAGTTATTCAAACTTCTGCGCAAATGACATATGATCAGTTACAGTCTTTAACAGATTTCTCAGACTGTATGATCAAAGTCTTATCAACAGAGTCCAAGCTCAGTCTCTACATTAGAACCTGCATATGACAGTGATGCTGAGGAAATGAAGTAAGACTATCTACAATGACTAGATATTGCCAATTTATGATGACTAGACAATGATGGAGGATCTTAGAACTTTATCAATGAGAAATAATTCCTGCAGTGATACAGTTTATAGTGATGTCTAGCACTGGGGCATCATGCCGCAGATATGTGGCATGATGTTCCACCCAGTCACATAATCCTGACACCAGGCCAACCAGTCCTAACACTAACGTCTTAATGCTGATCACCAAGCGAGGCAGCTGTTAGTACCATTTTGTAAGTGTTTGGTATGACTCGGCTGGGGATCGTACCCACAACCTCAGCTTCCATGGCAGACGCTCTAACCACTAGGCCACCGGAGTGGTTTTAATCTTTAGAAGGTCACTTACTGATAGAGTGGTGACATTATACACATGTTGATTATTTGGTTGTAATTCTGTTATGCAGACCAAATTAAAAAGATTTTTAAAAAGATTCTTCCAAAATGACTACCTGTTATGTTTCAAAGAATTTTACTCAAAAATTTTAGGCCATTTCAAGCCATTTCATTTGATCAGGAGTGGACTTAAACAGAAACTGCCAAGAACAGATCAGAACTTTTGGCAAAGAAAGAATCCATGTTAACAGAAACCCCAAGTACACCATGCAAAGCATGAAACCACAAATATGAAAATTCAAGTACACATCATAAGGCAGTATAGTATGAATATGGAATCTGACCACATCACAATACAGCAATGAACATTCTGTACTATAGACCATCTCTCATCTCATGCAGTGGAATGTACCATCTTTATGATATGCAACAACTGATGTCATGCATTAATGAAAGAAACTTAAGAAATTGGAAGTATACTTTTATTGGAAAGAACACAGCATAGTTATATTATATGACACAGGTCAATGCACCACAGGCAGAAACAAAATATACAATCCAATAAATTTGTATTTACTTGTCATTTTGCTTGAAGTATCAGCCGATAAATACTATAGGTCTAGAACAGATCTAATGTCAAAATGTGGGGGGGGGGGACAAACTAATTTAATGATTTAATACTTACCTTTTGCTGTTGCATAGCTAGTACTTTTCCAGGAGGAAAATACCTGACTGAACGACAAAATGTATGTTTTCCCAATAGTGTAAACCAGAATCTTCCATAACACTAAATGAGCCCATCTCTTTGGGAGAACCAAATACATACTGGGTATGTGTGAAGGTCCTTTTCATTCTAGATTCTAGTCACCATTTTGTAAGGTTTAAAACATCATTATGTGAAGAAGATTAGCTGCCACATTAGTCAAAAACAAATTATTATCATCTGTGCTAAATATTCTCAGTGAATATCAGGGACTAAGTTTTATCACAGCTTAATTACCAAGTACACTATCTTGAGAGTATTTTAGACTTGTTCCTTGTGGTTATATGTTGTAGCATTATATGTTTCCACTCTGAGGGTGTTAGAATTTCAAATTTTGTTGTCTTATTTGCATTTTAATAAAATTTTCCAAACTGCAAGGGTAGGCAATTTATTTTAATTTTCTTATCCTTATGTTTTGCAGTTTACATAATCACTTGCCAATCATTTATTCACTTATACTTTTATTATGAATTTTGTGGCATTTTAATACGTGGTAAGTAAGTGCCACACCAGTTCTAAATTTGTTAAAAAAGCTTCATTGACTTAGTTTTTCCTGTTCTGAAAGCTTAGTGTTACTTCCTTTTTACCCTTTATTCTTAGTGAAACACCCATGTAAGGTGTCTTTTCACTAAAAAATGTTTTTAACACATTAACCCCTGCCACCTCAACAACTTGTCGCGCACTTTACGTCCCTCATCTCCCAAATGCCTCAATAACGGGGCCGAGTTTGCATAACTTGTATCCCGAGCACCGAGTTTGAGTGGCACTATTTTTCTAAGCATGTATCCTGAGCGACGACTTGAATCTTCGCAAACCATTGGTTGATTTGAAGCTATTTCCTAGTTATGCTGGCAGTTTATCCAATCAAATGTTAGCTTATATAGATAGAGTGTACATTGCTGAAGAAAGGGTAAAAAAATTTGACTTCGATAGCGGCAAAATTAGTGGAAATATTTAGATTAGAAAATGAAGAAAATTATGAGAATCAGCCGCTGGAAGTAGACTTTTACTTGACAGACTGAAGAAGTATTTACACGAGGTTCAGTTTGCAGTAGAGATGACAAGTGGAATTTGTATGTACATCAAATGGAGTGAATTTCACGTGTTGATAGTGTTAATTATTCAGTGTGAATTCATCATGGATTTTTTTTTATTATTCATGGCAAGAGAAACGAATTGGTACGAAATTCATTTTATCTTTATGTGTCAGGGTTTTTTTAGCATGTAGTTCGAAATTTTTATACCATTTTGTACGTAATTTTATCAAGACCTGCTGTGCCAAATTTTAGCTTAATTAAAGAAACGTAAATCTAAAAAAATAACATTTATTACTCGTAGCTGTCTGAAAAAAATCAGCAAGCCAAGTATTGTCAGCAAGTCTCAGGGATACAGGCACTGGTAAGGCTACCACTGCTCTAGGCGATCTCTGCAAGTATGCTGTCGGGGACTACCTAGATGTTTGGCTCTGGGGTTAATGTATTAACATAGATGTAGTCCACACTTTATCTGGTGCATATACAAACTTCAAAAAAAAATTGTACATCAAATCTTTCATCATCTGCCTAGACAGACATTTTGGGAATGGTCTGTCTCTTCCCTCTTTCCGACCCAATTTCAGTCATTTGGTTGGGTTTAGGAAAAGTACTAGCTATGCAATATTACAAGAACAGCAGATATGGTATAACCGACATGAAGATATTTAATAATTACGATAGCAAGCCATAAACTCTTAACTCTTACTTAGAGTTGAGTAACTATCAACAAAGTTGATTAATGTAAGACATGTTGTTGATGGTGCAGTTTTTGAAGGTGCATAAGGAAAACGTATTCTGGGATAGGATTTCTTGATGTGACATTAGAGCACCTTGTGGAAGCTATGTGTGGAAAAATGACCGAGACGCGAGTCAGACTGACTGATGACTGTTCTGTCCATTTATTTCTCACAATTCTAAGCTGCCATGCTATGGGCACTGACTTTCAGTAATCTAGGGAATCCTAGCTGAAATGTATACTTGCGGTGTCCATACTTTGGGTTTGCTGCCTTCAAGAAGTTGATATTCATATCTGGGGTTTACATACTCAATGATTCTTGTTATGTATTTTTGTTATACTTGGGCTTTCTGTACTTGCAATTTCAGTGTGCCCTTGATCAGGTGCAGGGCTCATTTCGGTCACTGCATCCTTTCTTTTTGTACTGCACAAGTGCTTTAAAAACATTTTATTACCAATTGTTTACATCTTCACTTAAATTTTGAATGCATTTTGGTATTATCTTCTACACAGAATGGAAGGAAAATCTTATCTAGAACAAGTCCAAAGTATGGAAGTGGAGATGATAAAGTTGAATTATAATACTGTATCACCCACTAGGGGCATGTAGCACTGTTTTAAGTTTCCAGCAAAGCTGAATATTTAATTACTCCGAGGAGGGGGGGGGGAGGAATGGTGCCGCTTCCCCTAATCTATATACTCAAGGAGTACTATTTAATTTGGTCGTCAGGTCGCGGTTGCTATTAAGTAACCATTGACCTGAAGGGAGGACCCTGGGTGAGTGGGAATAGACCCAACACACACACAACCCGAACAGCCAATTAGGTGTGTTAATGGTGTGCAATGGCATAAGTGGAGGTAGTGGAAATTACTTTCACATCTCCGCCATTTGGAGCTTTCCGAGTTGTGGCAAGAAAAGATCTGTACCATTAAGTCCAAGGATGTCACACAGCTCGCAACGTCATAATTCTGTGCTTAATTCAAATCTGGTCCAGTTATTACTAATGGACAGGAAAATACCAATAATGCGTGAGCCACCTATGCAATTAAATAAAATCCATGAAGTCGTAAAATTTGTTTAATTATCTTAACTTTCCAATATCTCTAGTACAAAGCGTACATGTATTAAGTCCCTAACAAGTTTGAATACTAAGATGTCTATGCGACACAAATAAGTATAGAGATAACCATTTACCAAATCCTTCACATTGCACATCCTGTGATGCAAATTGACTAAAATGACTATAACTCATATAGTTTGGAACCTGCCCCATCTGCTACAGCTGTCTCAAGTGAATTCTCAATTTAAAGAGAAAAAAAAAGGACAAAAGGCAACCAACTAATAATTATTCATGACTGTAGAAAATTAAAGTACTTATATTGGGCAAGTGTCATTTTGTATCAGTTCTTTAACTCTTTTCATACCAATATGGGTATCAACATAAAAAAGTATCAATAGATCGAATTATCATTTCACCTATAATGAGGAAAAGGTACCAGTGGATGGTTTTAATCACTGCATTGTGTGTGCTTATCATGATGAACTTCATGAATTTCTTCAAGCACAGTGCAAGTATTACATCAAAACATAGATCATTTAGATTTAGAATGATTTATCTTACCTATCAACATCTTCACACAATACTGTCATGAATTTGTGATATTCGGTTCTTCCCATCTCCATTACAAGCTTAAGATTTTCATCCACTTTCAAACCTGCCATTAGACCAAATCCATTTGACATGGCATAGTCCGTTAACACTTTAGACAAGACTTTTGACTTGCTGGCTTTGTAGAAATTTTTCAGTTCTTCTTCAGTCTGGACTTCAAAAGTAAAGGTCATGTTGTGTCCTTTTTGGTAACTAACATTTTTTACCTTGATGAAAGACAACTTGTCTTTTTGAAATTGCCCATTAATTAAATTAATGTCCTCAGAAATACTCTTGTAAACAGACTCTAAATCTTCATGCTTAAACTCCAGCATCTTCTCTGAAGAAACTTTCAAAGGTAGCTGAAAGTCTGAAAATGAAAATAATATATAGTAATCACAGTCCTCTCAAATGCACTGGATCCAGCAAAGGGATCATGTGTGCCAGGGATTGATTATGATAAATGCAAAAAAAAACTAACAAAGAATAGTGCAAAACTAGTATCTAACCAGCCTGAGTACTTCGAACTCTTAATTATTTAATCTTTTTCAAAGGCAAATACAAAACATAATCAAGACAATACAATAAATATATTGCTAAGATTTGAAATATTTACACCCAAGGGAAATGTGACATATAATCTATATATATATATATATATATATATATATATATATATATATATATATATATATATATATATATATATATATATATATATATATATATATATATATATATATACTTTAATTATAGAACTTCATGTTTATACAATAGCATTATGGCTTAGGTCTTAAATAGTTACACCCAAGGAAAAAAGAGAAAAGACAGTCACATGCATATCATGATATCAACTGCCCCCTTCCACCGATTTGACTTCCTTTGGGAGCACTCCCATCAGATGTGGATTCAATTCTCAATCTTCATCATACATGTAACCATCATAACAACTTTTGACCACCCTTATTACTTCTAATTTTTTCTAAACTGATCATTATATTTCAAGTTGTTGTACAAACATAAAATCCATTTTATTATATGATGATGTACGAGAATTAACATGGGAACTCATATTCCTCAGAGAAATAAAATAAATTCCAAAACTTCAGCAGTCTTTTTCTAAATATGGTATACAATAAAAATGCAAGTGTGAAAAACATCATGGAAGGATTTAATGCATTGGTTTACAAGTGTGTGCAGTTATGTGTATGAAAGTTAGGTGACAAAACACATGCACTTCAATTACCGGTATACATACTATGTAAAATAAGTTTTGACAAATAAGGAATACATATGTTAACTTCTTAGTTACATTTTAATTGTAATACTTGCATACATTGGGTGTTTGCAAACTTTCTGATTCAAAGTTAGCCCAAGGCTGTTTGTCCGAGATTTTCAAAAACTGTTTTAATGCATGTCATTTTCATGGTGAGCAGGTATTATTACTAAAAGAACAACTCATGAGTTTTCTTTGACAGCTGTGTATGGAAATAAAAGTTACAGAGCTGTACTTTTTCAATAGTATACTCTGGAAAAGGATGTAATACCATCGAAAACATAGAAAACTCTGGAAAACAGTGGGAAATGAAATAATTTGCAGAATTTATTATGGTAACCCTAGACATTGTCAATGGAAAATTACTTAGAGAATTTTATTCAGCACAGAAAACCCTATAATCCTGGAAAAGTGTGGACGGTATGGACTTTGAATATTTTAATATATATTTCAGCATGGAAAACACTGGAAAGAACTAAGTATTATTTTTCATTTCTTATGCTCAGTTGATTAGGGTTAGCCATGCAGAAAAATCTTAACAATTCTCATGAGCTTCTTATAGCTGCACATGAGAACCTTATTAATAATATAAAATAATAATAATAATAATAATAATAATAATAATAATAATAATAATAATAATAATAATAATAATAATAATAATAATAATAAAAATACAGACTTTATTTAGAGCAGGTAACTAAATTAGTCACAGAACTAGTCAAAGAACTAATCTACCTTGAGGCTTTCTTTCTGTTATGTACAATATATACATTAAATACAACATGATGTGAAAAATATGGCTTGACACAAAAAAATTGATTTTAAAAATCAAAGTATCAAGCCTGAAACATATGCATAGGCATATGTGAACACATAAACATATATAAAATATCTCCTGCATTCGAAAATTAAACTATGAAAATTATACAAAATCACAGAAAAGCAGGCAGTATTTTATTTTACTAGAACTGTTCAATTGTCGAAAGATTTCATCCATTTTTAACACTGATAATGAAAAGAAGAAATGCTAGGAACCTGCCGAATGTCACTGGGAATGTTTCATACCAATAGACCAGTATCTTGAAAACTAGTTTTTAAACAATTACTTCTTTGGCCTTGGTAATGTAATTTTTACTTCTTATGGACCTTAAGTTGTTGATAAATAGAATGAATAGCAGAGGTCAGAGCATAGAGCCCTGTGGTACTCCACAATTAATAGTTTTACTTTGAGAAAGTTGACCATTTAAAGATACTAGCACTCCATCAGTTAAGTATGAAGTAAACCAGTTTATGGAGTTTTTGCTGCATTGATAGATTTTTAGTTTTTCAAGCAAACTTTCATGGTTTACAAGATCAAACACTTTACGAAAAATCAACCATAATAGTGCCTACCATTTCTCCTTGATATAATGCTTTCAGCCATTTATCGATCAGTTATAAGTGCAGTTTCACCTGAGTGATTTGGTCAAATTTTGATGAATAAGATCATAAGTGTTCAAATAGCTGAGAAAAGAATCATGTACCTTTTTTTTAAAAAAGTAATTTGGAGAGACAAGGGTCTGCAGTTATTTACATCATCTTTTGTTCCCGCTTTATGAATAGGTGTTACCTTGGCAGTTTTCCATGTTGGTGAAAATTTATTAGACCTAATACTTTCACAGGTACAGCTGCCTTTAGTATACTTGGTCCAATCATATCAAATCCTGTAGCTTTACAATTATCCATTGTTTTAATATATTTTAACACAAATTCAGGACTCATTTCAGGATTTTCAATTTTCTGGTAGTTTTTTTTTAGCACAAAATGTTTAGAGTTTCAGATGATCAGATGAAGTTCTGGGTTATTTAAGTTTTTCAGCAATTTGAATGAAACTCAATAAAACTATTTTAGATGTCAGTTGGATTATCAGTATAAATGCCATCATGTTTGATGGATACAATTTCAGTTTTTTTCTTACATTTCCATGCACTAAACTCTGTAAACACTTTCAGAAAGCTTTCGGGTTATTTTTGTTTTCATAGCACTTTTTTATAGTGTGCTTGAATGGCTTGACATATGATTTTATTAACTTTATTCCTCCAAACTCTATATTCAGTTTGATTTCCTACAGATTTTAGTTGGTCTCTTTGCTTTATTGCTTCTAAATTTTCTTTGGAGATCCAGCCAAGCTGGTAGCCTTTCTTTATCCTGTGTGTGTTTTTTTTTAAGGGGCGTGTTTGTTCACTATTTTGTTAACAGATCTATAATCAATATCTTCAAAGATCTAGACTGTATTTTATGGAATCTGTTTCAGATCTTTCTGGAATTAAATAGTGTAGAAGTTTTGAAACGATCTTTAAGTTTAATAATATATAAAATAATGGCTTTATTTAAAAAGGGTAACACAGTTAGCTAAGAACTAATCTACCTTGAGGCCCTCATACAAAGGAATTCAATTCATTAGCTGCATCTCCGAAGCCACTGGATATATTGGGTTTGCAAGAGGGAAATAGAGTGGGCATTTCTAATCTCAACTAGAATACTATTCAATAGCAAAGTTCCAGAGTATTGGAAATTTCTTTTTTTTTAAATTCCTTATTTGGTTAGGGAATTTTATACTGTTTGGTAGACATTGATTGCAGGTTTGGTGTATTACCAGGTAGCCTATACTGGAATAGGGATTGTAAATATTCAGGAGCACTATTATTGGATATCCTGTACATTAATTTGGCTTTTCTCAAACAGGTTCAGTCTTTAATAGGTAATATTTTTAACTTACCAGCTAAATTTTCCTTGCTTTCTTGCTGGATTGATATTATTTCAAATGCTCTATTTTGAAGATGTGCCAGCATTGCTATGTTTTAATCATTTGAATTGCCCCATACTGTATTACAGTAGTCTAAATAAATTGTATGTAACTGTTATAAAATAGTTTTCTGTGCCTTTCATGGAGAAAATGTCTTATCCTACTGAGAAGTCATAAACATGATTTGATATTTTTCACTCATATATTTGTTAGGTTCAGTCCATGATAGGTTATTATCTACCAAAATACCAATTAGTCTATAATGACAGACCGTTTGCAAATTTAAACCCATGTCAGACATAGTTCATTGCTATTACAGTGTTGAGATAAGTAATATTTTAGTTTTATCAGTATTTACCACCATGTCATTGCATAAGCACCAGTTGTCCAGTTTGTTTAGTAATGGATTTATGGATATTATTTACTTTGTATTTGCCATTGACTTTTACAATAAAATCCATCCAATTTGGCAAATCGCTTTTTTTTGAATATTTACAAGGTCTAGGTTTATATCACCAAGAATGCAACATCATTCTCTTCATTTGAAGCTTTATCTACTTCAAGTTCAAAATATTCATACCAATCAGTATGTGATGATGGAAGTCTACATGTACACATAACCAACTAAGCAGGGCTTTTAAGCTTTTTCTGTGATCTGTCAGCCAAATGGATTTTATTTCCTCTATCCTATATTAACACATTAACCCCTGGAGGTTTTTGCTGTTTTCGCATAAAATGCGAGTAGGAAACATATTTTGGGGACTATTTCTAAATACATCGTAATCCATCGATTTCCAAACAATAATCTGTTAGACAAATGGTTACTAATGATACAGAAAATGTTTTTCATTGGTTAGTTTACTGGCGCATAAGCAGAAGGGCAAAAATGGGAGGTTTTTTTTTTTTTTTTTTTTTTTTTTTGCTTACCGGACCCATGATTTTCGTATGTAGAAGACTCTTTATTCAAAATGTCCATCTTATCCTACTTTTTGCACAGGTTCACCTGTCTGCGTGCGTCTCAGATCGGTCTGCCGTAGATCTGAGGTCATAAAGTCTAAAATCTGGACACAAATTCGGAACCCGACCATGGCCGATTTTTGGGTGAAAAAAAAACGGGTCCAAAAACTTCGGTTTTTCCCTCTGTATTTTGTAACACAATTAAAATATCCATATTACTTGCTATCATTGTAGAGCTACATCTGTCTACTTTTTAATGATACCACCCACTTTAGTGTATCATATATGACCTTGACGCTACAGACCATGGAAGTAGGCTACTACCTCATACCTCGTAAAGTCGTCGCTAGGGGTTAATGTGTTAATTTAATAGGTCTTCTCATCTTTTAGTAACAGTCACCAGTTCTAACATACACAAGGAGCCCTGAGACCACTGCCTGCTTTCCTCTCCTTTCGATAAGGTTTGTCATAGCCATTGATATACAAGAAATTTTCACCCTGATTTTATGGTAACATTGTTTCCAAGAGTCCAGTTAAATGGATATTATTGTTTGGAGATGATAGCAGTAACTTGATCAGTCTTTCCACAAAACCCTTGAATATTTAAATGACCTGTGTGTGAACCATTACTAGAAACTCCTAAATTCATAAGGTTAATAGCATTACTACTAGAGGCACTCAAGGAGACATTAACATTATTAAAACTACATTCACAATAACTATTGCTACAATTGTCATTACTGCATAAAACATTAGTTTTTCTACAATAGCATTTTCTACTTTTATATTCATTGACCATTATACCTGAATATGTACAAGTAACAAGTAAATTTCCACATTAAATTTCCACATTCAGAACAGCTATCAGCAAGAGGTCATCAAAACTGTTTGGACAATGGATGCCTGTTGTATATGACAGTCGTTGTGATAGCTATACTGGTCCTCCAACCGAATCTCTCTTTGGAGCTGACATGGCCTCATTGCCATCTACCTATTCCATTATTCTATTGTGATCTTTGGCTTAGTGTCCAAGCCATCATACTCATATAACTGAATTGTCTGTCTGTTCCTGCATTCCTGCTGAATGTTTGATCTTACCGCAGTAATGCATGACTGTACTGATATGGCTGACCATATTTGTTTATAGCTATTATGACCTACACGGAGTTTATAGGGATAGTTGAAGTTAAATGTAATGTGGCTATAAGACCAGACCACATGAATGACTGCATTTATATTTTGTATGCAAACAGGGTAGATTTTGCAAGCTCGTGTGTGCAGTTTAATTGTTAAATCTTATGAGCCACAGAAAAACTAACCAAATTTTCATGTACAGATTTCTATTCGGATTCCAAATCACACATGAAAAATTGCTCATTTTTTTCACATAGTAGTGTTTCATATGAGCAACTTGGACTTAAATATTATGTGCAAATATTGAAAATCTGGTATAACTTTCAGATTAATGATAAATAGACATTTCACTGGAATACAATATTACTAAAATACATGGTTCTAAATGTTTATGTGCCCTATCTGTATAGTGTATGCAATTTATATTAAAAGTGTCATAAAAAAATTAATTTTTAAACAATTTCAAGTAGCAAATATACAACAAACAATTTTATGTTAACAACATCTTCAATTAAATTAAGATTATTTTTATTCCCAATATTTCCATTTTGTTACATTTAATATTAAAATGTTTATACACTCTGAAGGTGGTAAATATAATTGTTTTAGTAATAATAAACATGATAATAATAAACTCCATATTTGGAGATTTAAGAAAAGTAAACAAATGATTTTATTTCCTGTATAACACATTTCCACGCAATATCAATACCTAATAATGAGTATTTTTGCAAAAGAAGCGGCTCAAGAATCAATCATTATTTTTAAAAAAAAGTCAATTTTTCTGAATCTTTTGCTTTTATCATCATATGTATTATACTTGTCCATGTTATTATTACTATAAGTGTCATTGTGAATAATGTGAAATAGTATCATTAAGATAATGGTGATTAATATTATTATTATTGTAAAAGGAAATAGTTATTTTCACACTAAATACAAACTGTAAAATGTATAAAGTTTTTGCTTTCTTTGAGACAAATCCATCCCATTCAGTCAGCATTCTATAAAGAATTAAGTGCTTTACAAAAAGAACTCAAATAATAAAAGTACACTGAGGGCTAGTTTGATATCAATATTTTAAAGGTGGTTATTTACCTTGCTTACTGTTTCAGAGACTGGTTTACGAACCTTGTTATATGTACGCAATATTGTTTGAGGTATTAGAAGATTGAAATACCATGAGAACCTTGTTTTGAAGAAAAAAACCTCCATCTTTTTTATATTTGACCTGCCACAATTTAGCTCAATAATTGGGAAAATTTTACTGCAGGCAGTACCAACCAATACATGTGCAGCAATTTCTCCCATAAGCCCTGTGTCACACTGTGTGAGAAAATTTACAGTAAATTCCCGCCTCACATTTATATATGTCTTCTGGTAGAATTCATAATTCAAAGTACTTTGGGTAAAATCAATGTGTCATATAATATTATGACTTTAGACCGATTCTGAAACAAAGAAACTACCTGTCCATGATTTTGCCTTTGAGTTACAGTCAAGTTAGCGGTTAATTCAAAGAGAACCTTGTGACAGTGGTGAGAAACTGTTTCTTTTGCAATCAGCAATGTTTTCACTGGTTGGCTTAGGTTTTCAGACCATAAACCTGTCATTATAACATATTTGTGCTACTCCCCCAATCAGTTTTCAAAGAGACCGTCAGTATCCAATCCAAACTAAGATAGTCAAATTCTGGGGCAGGTTCCTCATGCAGCCAGACATTAATCTGTGCACATTTGGACATGGAAAGATTAGGCATTAGAGAACTTGGGAAACGCTATATTGCACTCAGAGGGCATGCAAACTAGGCACTTGTACAAAGAGCAGGAAAGGTGTTCTAGGAACTTCGGACAAGATTAGGAACAAAGGCTTCTGAGGTAAAATATTTTTACCCAAAGCTGTCTCTCTTTCCTAACTAGGTGTTGTATGATTTATATGTTATATGGGGCATTTAATTTAGTAGAACTTTAATCTTCTATGTATAGCTGAATTATCTGCTATGATGCTGCATCATGGTGCATGACTGAATTTAATAGTGCAGTGTTGTCCACCTTTTTGACACCATGGGTCACTGAACATTTTTTTTTTAAGCCAAAGGCCGCAGAAGAAAACTTAGGGGGTGCTCACCAGTTAGTATGTACTTTTCAGATAGTGACGTATGTGAGGCGAAGTTGTTTGCATTTGTAACATGCACAATGGAGATAATGTTGGCATATCTCAATGCTACTTTGATGTAATGTGGATGATATTTCTTTGGATACTGCACTTGTGGAAATTGAACATGATCTAAGCACATGGTAAACAAAATGGATGCTCCCATGTGCTTGCAAAATTAGCCAGAATTAATCAAAAGTACACTAACTTTAGCAGTTATTAAACTAGGGAAAATGAATTTTGCTGAAGTAGGCAATAGCAGCTTCCGAAAGTGCAACGAACAAATTACAAAACATCTGAAAAGTAAAAAAAGTTATCGGATCATTTTTCTACAATTTACCTCTGAAGTCAAGGAAGCAAAAATGACCATGCAGAGCTAGCAGTTTTTTTTATTCGAGCACATCTTAAGTTAGCCCAAGCTGTATACTCTAGAACTTAAAGTACACCCATCAATCATACATCAAAAAAAAGGGAAGTGAAAGTTCTTCTCCCAACACCTAAGATATACAAAGTCTTTATTATATTGCCAGTATAACCAGTGAAGAAATCCCAGAAAAATTATTTTTCTTTAAAATTCTAACCCTATGCAAAGTACGAAACTGTAGCGCGCCACCTTAAAAGCAACGACTATAAAAAAAATGTATTCACAGTTGTTTACCTGTTTGAGAAGACATACTATGAAAGTAAGCCATGGACCATTTTTTTAATACAATGCATGAAAAATTACTCGAGCTCTGGCAGGTCAATTTAAATCAGCCTTTGGGCAGCACTGTAATATTGAAGTGTTAGAACTTTAACTTGTTTCTATTTGAATGGATAGTCATGAATTATGCAGAGTTAGACATTGTTGGCCTTGTGCATGTATACTTAGGCATGTTATATTTGTATGTGTCTTTTATAATTTGTAGGGTAGGAAATGCATGTGAATATTGTTGATGTTGATAGTTTAATGTATAGAGAATTAGGGATATATATGTATGTATCATAAGACATGATATTATTGTTGTTGTTATAGCCTTTATTATAAAACAAACATGTGTGGAATATTTACATGTGAGTATATGAGTTGATCTAATAATTTAATTGCCATTATGCTGATAAAAGGTCTGTGAGAGTGTATTAATTCTCCTGTGATTGAGCAAGGAGACCAAATTCTATATCCTTTCTAATCTACTGGAAATTTTCCAGGTGGGACAGTGTGCAACCTCAAGAATAAAGATAGAAGGATACAAGGAGGGGCAAAATAATGGAGAAGAAGGCACTAGAACTACTGACAATGGGATAATAGGCAGAAGTGACCGATGAGTGACATTGTAGGAATACAGAAAGGAAACACTCTCACCTTTAATTTGGAGTGATGAAGTAACTGGCAATTAGGTCTTGTATTGATTGGAAACAATTGCATTGAAAAAGTTGTCCTGTAATTGTTGAATACTGTGATACAGTTTAATAAATTGTTATACCTTTCAACTTATTATTTTTTATACTTTATGCACCTAGACCATCAGCCTTACTGACTGTGGACTCTGAGCTATTTAATCTTTAAACTGTCTGTCCTTCTCCGGGGTTAGTAATAACTCCATAGGGGACAAGTGACACCCTGAAATAATTTTAAATTATGGAGTTATCACGCCGGTGAGTAAAATCAAGACTTATTACATTTTGTCATGTAAGATTTAATAGAATTTATATTATTCATTGCATCCTGAAAATTTTCCTTACATTGATCTAGAATTAAATGGCAAGCCCTCTTTTGGAGTCTTAAAAGTATTGTTATGTTTGAGTTAGAGGTATTACCCCAAATTATATACATTACAGAATTCCAGATATGGCTGAATATAACTTTTATAAAAGATGACCCTATACTGAAGAGGAATATATGTTTTGCTTTTCCTCAGTAGCCAAAAAAAAGAATTAACCTTTTTTGAAATGTGTTTAATGTGAATAGACCACGTAAGATTGTTATCTACAAATTCACCAAGAATTCTATCTTGAGAGGTCATATTAAGGCTCGCAGTGTCAAATAAAACATGAAGTTTGTCGCTATCTAGTCTTGCTCATTTTTGTTGTGCTGTAACTAGTAATGCTTTCATTTTTTCTGTATTTATGATCATACTGTTTTCCTTACACCATACTTGAAATCTGTTGAAAGCATCTTGTAAGTTATTTCAAGTACCGTCCTGGTTTTACCAATCTCAGACACTGTAGTATCATCTGCATAGAGGTCAGTGGAAGAAACTAAAGTTCCAATCTTAAGACTAGATAGCAACAAACTCCATGTTTTATTTGACAATATTCTTGAATATTGTTATTTAGTGTACTGATACTATTTTGGGTACAGAAAACTTAACCCATCCTCAAATATGACTTCTTATTAAAAGCTGCTAATTTCATGATGTTGAATCAGATTTCTTGGGGACTAACTTTCATTTCCATTATAAAACAAGGATATATCTAAGTTTCATTTACTAGTTCCAATTGTGATTTTCACCATATTTGACAAATATGAGCCAATTTTTTGGTATTGTCTAGCAAAAAAGGGGATTAAATCCTGATTGGGTTTGCAAGTTATCTGGACATGAATTATCAAGTGAGAGGTGTATGGCTAAAACATCAGTATTAAAGATATACAATTTTACCATATTTCTTCTGCTGCTTTGTTGCTGTCGCCATCTTGTTTTCTATAACCAACTGGCAAAAGAAATATTCTAAGTTATTAAAGCTGGTTTTAAATGACACACCTTATGTAACAATAATAATAATAATAATAATAATAATAATAATAATAACAATAATAATAATAATAATAGCAACAACTTTTACAATGGAGTTATATAACTGCTTGCAATTAATAACACTGGGGGTATTGTGCATGCTTTCCTAATGTCCTTCAGTAAAGCTAAATGAGATTATTATCTGTATCTATGTGGTTAATGACAAAATGTGAATGTAAATGACATAAATGCATATACTGATCACATTTGATTTAACATAACAATCTGATGTTGGATTAAAGAAAAATATTTGCTTAGAAACAATCCTGAATCATCAGGTTACTTCTGTCAAGTCTATAGGGTTACCACAAGTTTATCTTCCAAAGTGTCCAATGTAATGCAATCTGAACATACACAAAATGGAAAATTTAATTTTTAGAACATTTAAATGCTTCATGCAATACAAGTTATTCTTTCGATTTCCAGTTACAATGTGTCGTTACAATTAGAGATCTAAATATGTATGTAACAGCATAGGTATGTTTCAACATTAACAGACTACAAGACTGATAGAACCTACCTCAAATAGAATTAAAATGATTTGTTTGTGTTGAGTAAATTATGTAGGTTGCCTTGGGGGCGACCTTCTATCAAGTCACCTGAAAAAAGATAAAAAGAAAATTAGCACTGTCTCCAAAACCAAAATTCTCTTAGTATTTTTCCACATCAATCCCTACAAACAATTAATACATATATATTTTGTTGCAATAAAATGACACCCTCACACATAACTAAGCTTTATTGCTGTATTAAATATCTGTACATAAACACGTACTGACTACCATTCAAGTTGATTTGCAAATTTTCTAACACTTTTACTGATCATCTCAAGTTATGATTTATGTGTATTTCAACAAACCATTTGTATATCAGAATGCTCCATCCACTAATTTGTTTTCACTACTTTTTTTTAATCAAGGTATTTCCCCACTTACAAAAATAAATTAGCTTGAAGTACAGAATACATTTAAGTAACTTGTATAATTTGCATGAAAATTTGATGAAAAAGTATAGAGTTATAAGCATCCAAATTTGTATATGGCTTCTATGTAGGGAAAAGTAAACTGGTTTAGTTAATGAACAAACTTTTTTATGCTGGCCCCAGTTTCTGTTGAGCTTCTGACATTCACAGGAGCTTTGTTGATAATAGATGTCACAAATCAACACCATGACAAATATATAGTTTAACTTTCTTCTGACCCTTTCCATGTCATTTAAGATATTTTCATTTTTATGTTGGGGTCTGTGATCAACACCAATTACCAATGAAAGCTGGATTTCACTGCTATGGCTCAGTGACATCATAGCCAAGTTACTATCAAATTTAAACCTTTCATGAAGCCATACTCACATAAAATATATAGGAATATAATTTACTTTCTCAGAAATTGCAACTAAAATATTCATTGCATCTTTAATCCATTGACAGATGAAATGAAACTAGTGTTGATTAAATTTGACCTGGTACTTGCTGCTTGCATTGCTAGTCACATAACTACACAAATCTTGCAACCTACATGTCCATGACATCAAAGGTCCAGTGGTCACAGGATATTAATTATAATATATGCTTTACACAAAATTTTAAAATATTAATTCAAAGTCACAATGTTTGTATAAAGAACTAAACCATCCTTAATTCTCAGCATATATATTCTGAGAACAATGATCAGAAAAATGTTGATGTATGTATCTATCCATTTTGGCAAAGAAGCAATGACATGTTTATGATGGCTGCTATTATGGTCATACTGGATGCCAGATCAACACCTTTTTCATTTAAAACAAAACAGACATCAATAAAATTTCCATGCTGATATGAGCATCCAGTCAAAAAGAGTTGCAACAGCTGTCCATTGTGTAAGCCATAGCGGATATGCAAGGGGAACCATTTTTATTTAGAACCAACTAGACATCACCATGAGGATTTCAGGTGAAAAGGCATGCTGATACAACTTTTTGTTTAGAAGCAGTGAAAACAAACTTTTTATGGCAGCCCTATCAGATTTCAGACAGGCACCAGTTTATGAAGAACCAGCTAAACATATTAAAAGTCTGTGTGTGAAACTTTGATCCATGTTGATATGACCATCCACTCATGAAAATAGTGAAAATATTTTCAACATGGCCACTATCTTAAATCAAAGCAAGCATAATTGGAAATACATCTGTAGTGAAAACGGAGAAGGCATATACATTTTACTTCATTAAGAGAACCATGTGCATTTTGTTTATATATACATGTGCACTTCTAATGACCGCTCCAGTGGCCTAGTGGTCAGAGCATCCACCACAGCAGTGGGAGGTCATTGGTTCAATCCAAGGGCGAGTCATACCAAAGACTTACAAAAATGGTACTAATAGCTGTCTCACTTGGCGCTCAGTATTAAGAGATTAGTGTTAGGACTGGTCAGCCTGGTGTCAGGATAATGTAACTGGGTGAGACATCATGCTACATGTCTGCAGCATGATGCCCCAGTGCTAGACATCACTATGAAATGCCTCACTGCAGACATTGTAGCGATCTGACTGAACTTTTTAAAGCTATGTCAAAAATCCTAATCAAACAAACAAACAGTCTAATGTATAGAATGAATTGAGTATCATCACTGTGTACTCAGCTGTTAATATCATAAGATTAACTGAATCCACAATACAAGTAATTCCATCGAAAATATGCATACAGATTTAAAATATTCAATAATTCTGTCACAGGTCATAAAGGTCTGAATTCAGTGGACAAACATAGCAAAATCATGTAACAAATGATGAAGCACATTTCCTTTTCAGTACGTCCCAGGTCAGTAGAAGTTAGTTTGCGTTTTAAGCCACCATTGGTAGCATTCGTAAGTATGAAGTATTCCCTGCAAAAATGGAAACTTTCGCAGCACAGTTCATGTGTTCCCATCACATCAGAAAATGAAAATATTCATCTGATTTAGCTGCTCTTTTTTCAGTTTGGTACTGTTACGTGCTTAGGCTCGAATAAGCAGCAACACAGAAAGAGTGAAAACTAACAAGCTTGTAAAACTTTAACAATGAATTTATTAAGTACAATTATTTTCATAAAAATAAATAAACTTATGGTTTTTGAGAATCAAATCCAACATTAATCCAATATAGAATTCACAAAAATAATCCACTAATGGAATTGCAAGAGTCCTGATAAAAAAATGTTCTAATAGTTACAGGTTCCAATCTTGACGATGTAATCCAAAATTGCTGACGATGTCACGTGATGCAGTTTTTGTTTTTATCATCCAAATGAAAATTATGAGCACATTCTTTTCCAAATAAATAAAATATTTCCTCATGCTCCAACGAATTGACACAATTTCCAATATAATTCAAAACACAACTATTAACTTAAAGCCCAGAAAATCTACTGAATTGTTGTATTCCAAACAATAATTTATATACCTGTTTTTTTACGTAAACAAGGGATCACGTGATTTTATGGAAGTTCATAGAAGGTCAAAGAAAGAGGCTACCTTCACTAAGTCACATACTAATATAATGATCCAGAAAGATGTCTTTGGAACCAACCAATCATTTCCAAGGCTTGTTTATCACTCTGAAGGAAGGCCAGAAATGAGGTTAACAAGTCAAGGTCAACCTGAATTTTCCAGAATAGATTTCTCCCAATTAATGAATTTTAAAGCCAAAAAGACAAATTTGGATCTGACAATTAAAAATAAATGATTTAAATCAAATAGACGTAACAGTACGAACTTAATTCCTTTGAAGAAAAAGTTCTTTGTTTTTACTGAAGATTGTAGTCGACTTTCTTTAATGAAAGATGCATGCATTATTGATGTCACTGCTAAAGGACAGCTTTGGAGAACAAAACAAATGCCGGTTACTTATTGTGACAGCAATACCAAATAATTGAATTGCACAACTGAGACAAATTTTTTTTCTCCATTTGCTTGGTACGTTTTCATACAGTCGGTGCTTCAAAGGTAATATGTTTTTTTTTTTAAATTTCACCAAACGATTTCACCTGGATACATTTTTAAAAAAAAAGAAATTGGCCATCATTTGGTTGATTGTAGTTACTGTTCCTCGCTGGCTATTGAATAAACCAACAAGTAAGATGGTTTTTTTGTGTGTTTTTTTTACATTGTAGTGTGAGTTTGCCTTCCACACACGTGTCTGATATTTAACAAAGGGTCAACGGGCAATAGAAATGCGCATGTTTTGGTCTGATGACTAGGATTAATAGAGAAAAAAGAGTGAAAATTAGAGGAATTTTACTACCATTCACACACAAATGTCAGTCTCTGTAAATACATGTATATTAATAACTCGCATGCGGCCAAAAATCTGGCGAAAGATAGATCACAAGATAATGGTTCATCCAGTTGATCTCTGCTACCAGAAATGTGAACATCAAAAAAAGCAGATATCTCACAACATACTGTGCTTATGCTCGATGTCAACATAAGCAGATTATGATATAACCTTATGCACTGCAGATGGTTTATCAATATGGACAACAAATATTTTTTATGTAACAATTGATAAATTTCAGTGCATTTTATATCAAGTTTGCGGCTTCCTTTCATGGGGCCTCTGAATTTCTTCACTCCAAACCAATTGTTGTATATACAAGTTTGACAGCCAACAATGTTGCCAATAATTAAAAAAATCGCCAGATGGTATATTTTGCCATCAAAAAGGAAATTAAAATTAGTTTTTGGCATTGCCGAAACCCTACATAATCCCAGAATAAACTTTTTTCATGTACATGAAAATTACATATAAACTTTCAGGAGCCACACCACTATCATCTTATATTATTCATACCCAATCTCTTCCCCCACTGATAATAAACTTGTCACACTTTTTCTCGTACTTTAAAGAAAGTATTTTTTGTGTACGAGAAAAATACATGTATATAAAAGTTTTATACGGTTATATCCAGTAGTGATAGGAATCGGTCAGAAATTTATAATCGATAATCGGTTCCCCTTAACCAACTGATCATCGATTATAATCGGTTACTAAGAGCAAATTTTAACTTTTGTTAAACAGTTATATCTTTGATCAAGAGTTCTATATGTTTATAAATGTACAGGAGTAATCTCTTTTAATGACATGTATATTTTAACCTGACAATAATATTACATTGTGTGCTACTTTTGTTCTTCAACTTTGTTAAATGAATGTAACGTTTATGGCTGATCAGTCATATGTAACTGAAATACTGCTACAATCCCTCAAAATTCTTTCGTTCACATGTGATATGTCTATAATTTAAAGTATAGAAGGACATGATTTTCTTGTTTGTCATTGTTTATAAATACTACAAAAGATGTTGCACTTTGACTGAAACAAATCAACAAAATGTGTTTAAATTGTATTAACTCAACAATTTGACAACTTGACCATGTAATAATGACTATATGTTCCTAATCATGAATCATAAGGTTTCATATTTGTAGTTGTGAAGGGAATTAATAAATTTCAGGTCAACTTTAGTGGCTGGGAGTTTTACTAACCTTTGTGCTTTGCATACACCTAACAAGTAGCTCCCCTTTACACAGAATCGATTATGGAGTTCACAATCGGTTATCTTATTGGTTTGCTCAACCAACTGATGATCGATAATAATCGATAATTGGAACAACACTAATATCCAGATTCATGTTATAACAGAACGTGCTATAGCGTAGTCACACTATAATTATGAATAAATAGCTTTTTCTAATGAAGTTGTTCACTTTTTTAATAAATTACCTTTGCTATCAGGACACCCAACCTCTGAAAGGTCTATAACATTTTGCACAAGGTTTCAACAACTATTATATGTATGCAAAATATTCTGTATTCTGTTGCTGATTTTCTATTGTTGATTCCCAACAAAACATGATTCTTTATTTTATCGAAAACCTTGGAGATTTATTTAGTGAAACAATCATCAACATAAAAATTTAAGTTTAAAATTGTTTTGTTAGTAAACTATTGATTCAGAGACTTCACTGCAATTAATAGTGAAACTTTTCATCTTTGAGGAAATCTCTGAGTGCCACCATTGCACAAGTTTTAATGAACTGTACCGTATATTCGCGCATAAAACGTGCCTACGTACACGCAGATTATGCGCAGAAATTCCGTCTTTGTGTACAAAATATCTTGGATTGCACACCCATGCATATATATTGCATGGTAACCAACACAGGCCTGCCAGAGGTGCCTCATCTGATACGCGTTTCAAAGCTGTTTATCGTCTCATGCTCACCATCCAGCGATTTAACGCTGGCGCCTGTATCCCTTTCTGCTTGTATTAAATATCGGTATTACTAGTACAGTCGTAAATGCCACACCAATATATTTTTCGCATAAACAGAGGCAAAATAGCAACTGCTATAAAACTATGTGTATTTACTGGTTTCCGCTAATTTCCAGCTGGAATGCAGTCAAGCCAGTATAGGAATGTTAATATTGTTTTTTTTTAAAAAAACTGATTATCATTTGTAGAAATCTGATTTTAAACCGATTATCGGTTTTTGTCCTACATAGAAATTACAAGAAATATATTCTTATAATGCAAGTTAGTGTATGCCTTGTGTGAATAAAATATATTCATTGGATACCATAATGAACAGACGTGAAAGCGGCGCTACATAGTGTCAACTTCGAATTGTTTTTTTCTACTTAAAGATTTGAATAAACCTGTATGTGTATGAAAGAAATATTTTATTAATTGTCACTAGTTTATTTGGGTGGTTCCTCAAAATTCATCAATGCACTTTTGACTGCAAAAAAAACCCCAGGATAACGCGCTTACGCATACACTGTGCCAAGGGGTTGCGCCGATTGTAAAAATGCATACAACTCGCGAGTTATATTTGCAAAAATACGGTAGATGTGAAATAAAACTTTTTCTTCATTTCAATTGCTTACCTTGCTATCTTCAAACCCATTTGTGAAAGAGTAGGCTAATTTGAGGTAGTTTTATTATTATATTACTTGCATAACAATATTAACAGTCTTGTTTGATTGTGCAGTTGAAATCAGTTGGCCTGATGCATTACAGATTTAGAATTTGCATGCCTTTTTTCTTTTATTCCACCCATTTGATTTGACAACAAAAAAAGATGCAATTAAGGTGATAATAACAAGCTTTTAACCAAGTGCACCAATACAGCAAATACTTTAGAAAATACAGTTAGCATTTTAGCAGAACAATGCTGTGATGGTAGACTTGCCTTGTAACATTTTAATACAAGAAGCATAATGCATTTGTGATGAACAGTGAAACCAAATTAAAAGATAGAATTAAAGCACAGATTTCACTTGATAAAACTTATTTAATTGTTTTTTTTGTGTGTGTTAACACTAGTCGGTATTAAGAACATTATCATGCTCGAAATCTCAAAATATTGTTATTTAAAGTGTACAGAGAAGGTTGTATAAAAAAAAAAAAAAATGTTTTATCTTTATAAGTTAAGAATTTCATGATTTTGATTTAAATTTCCAAGTACCACCGCTTTCGATCATCGTTCCAAAGGTAATTTTAATTCACTTGCACCCTTGAGCTATTGGTCTCACTTCATGTGTAAACAAATGGGGGGGGGCATGTGTAGCATCACTGCCTATGTATATACAGATACACTTGCAGAGCCACTTACCTCTAGTAAACTGCATGTCCTTTGAGAACTCAAGAACAAGTGGGAGTAAAACAAAATAGACGTCGAGGATAGCAGACATGCTTTTTGTGCACTCTCAAGGAAGTCCACTGGATTGAGAATTCAAATCTTGGATTATTTGGATGAACTCGCTGCATACAGGTATAACCTGTGAGTAGTGTTGACCAATACTCACGGTGATCCCATATAGAGCCACTCTATACTACTTTTTTCGCTACTTGGTAAATTTTTTGCATTTTTATTATAACTTTTCTATTTTTCAGCACCCTTTTCATTATTTTAATGCACCTTTTCAATTCTGTTTTCATTTAATTATCTATTAATTTGTAAAACTGCTAGATTGCCCTTGTAGGACAAACTTGACCTATTTACAGACAGACAAATGGAGCCCACGAGATTCAAAATCTCAGATTTCTTCAACACATGCGTAGAAGCAACCAGAGGCTAATCATATATCACAGGGAGGGATGTCAGACCATGGACTTTGGTAAAATAGAAAAACTACCACGCCAAACAGAGGTTCTGATGTCTGTGAAAGTCCTGGGAATTGACCTTGACGAAATTGATGGGCTTCAATATGGAGGACGTAATAAGTATACCCTGTACCCAAAACAGAATAAGAAACTTCTGCATCAGACTGAGCTACAGATACAGGGACACAGAGTGAAAATTGTGGACACTGAACCCATCATAAGGGAAACAGAACCAAAAAACATAGATGTGTTTATATCCGGGCTACCCCTTGAAGTTAGAACAACGGTCATTATAGACAAGTTAATGTGCATCCACAAAATCAAAACTGCCAATGAGAAGAAGGCTAATTGCTATGGATTTGAGAAAATTCATAATGGCGAAAGAATAATTAGAGTCCCTATCCCAGAGGCAAAGAAAATACTGCCATACTTTTACTTAATGGGATTTATGCTAAGGTCATGGTATAGAGGTTGCGACTGTGACAGGCCATGTCCACGCTGCAGAATAATAGGTCATGGCCCAAGGGAATGTCCACTTCCAAAACATCAAAATGACCAAAACGCAGATACATATGCATCAAAGATAAAAGGAAAAGCTCTACCAAAGGAGACATTACCACAGGAAGAAAACATGAATAAAAATCAAACAGAAAAGAACAGTTGAAACATTAGCGGAAGAGAACGACTTCCAAACACCAAAGAAAACAACCAAGAAAATTTTCCCACAAACGCCTCTAAAAACTCAAAACAAGTATGAGATTTTGCCAACAGAAGAGGAAGAAGAAGGTATGGAAGATATCATATGTGATACTCCGACGGAGATAAGTGGAATGCATCCATTTAATTCAACACCCATACCAACACAAAGGAAGCGCAAATGTAAGACGCTGTCAGGTTCCTCATCGAGTGAGGATAAAGAGCTCCCAGTTGTTGAGGATATACATAAGGTAATATCGCAGGCAAGAATGGAATCAAAACAGCAAAAAAGGAAGATGAGGGAGAAAAAGAAAAAAGAGCTCAAAGAAAAAAACTTATCTGACAGTTCAAACGACGATCAAATTGACATAATGAAGGAAATACTAGAAATGGAACTAATCCAGAAATGTAAACCCAAAATGGATGACATGAAACGGAATACTGACGATAGGGACACGACATTTAGGGAACCGACCAACGAGGGGTCAATGCCCCAAACAAAATTATAATAGAAATATACATAATGTTAATTACAAAATTACTGCAATATATAATTAATCTATTATAGGGAACAAGCCACCTGAAAAACGGAAAATGGAAGAACTAAACTTCCATATCACATTAATTAACACTAATGGTTTAGATAAGGATAAAATTGCACAACTAATAAAATTAAAACAGTTTGACATAATATTAATTCAAGAAGCACACAACAAACTTTCAAAGACATTGATAGCAGAAATGAAATCGAAAATGGATGCGATAGTTGTCATAAATGATAGCAGGGATCATCCTGGGCTTCGCCAATGTCGCAAATTGCGATTTTTTTCCCTTATTGGCGATAAAAATGTCCCATCTGGCGATTTTTTTGGCGACAGACTTTTTGGTTATTTAATTTGTACAAACAATCATGGATTTGGACTGGATAAATTAAAAGGGAGAACGAAAGGACGCCACAAACATGACTAAGCAATGCATTGGAATCAATCTGTACACAAATGATCCTTTGTTTGTATTGACAACCCCATCTTAGCAGTGGATTGTTACATCATAATCTGCTTATGCTGACATCTGGGCCGAGTACTGTATGTTGTGACAGTCAATCATGCTACCGTACTATACCTACAACTGACCGACTTCTGAAGACGCGAATAGAACAGATAAAATTGAATGGTTAATCCATCTGGGTTTTTTTTGTTGTTGTTTTTACATATACCAATACAATAGTTTTGCTGAACCTTCATAGAAAACTGATAACCTTTGAAGTACCGACTACTGTGTATACATACAAAGCAAATGGAAAAAATCTCAATCACAATTATATCTGTCGCCAGTGCAACATTGTCATGAGTAAACGGAAGTTAGCCGTTGCGTGTTCATCATCTCCTTCTAAGTTAACAAAATTAATTACAGTCACTCAACCCGCTGATAAACCTTGCAGTCCAACATCATCTACATATAGTGCTTCAAGTGCAACACCACATAATGATGAACAGGGCAAAAATTCTCCAAAATTTCTAGACAGTTGGAAACTTGGGCGTCCGTGGCTGGGATATGATAAAAAGTTAAAACAAATGTTCTGTGATGTATGTATCAAGGCAAAGTTTGTCAATTCATTTATAACTGGCTGTGATATTTTGAAGAAGGAGTGTGTCACCAAACATGAATCCAAGCGGTGTAAATAATATTTGTGCATTTTACTCATTGATCTTTTCCTTTTGCCATCAATCCTGTGTTACGGTTACAGAGTCTTAAACTCCGCAAGAAGAAATAACAAACAACAAATAAACAAGTTTTGCATAATTAAAAATAATTATTTATTTCTCAAAATACAGGAGTGAAAGAATCCCTAAATTGGGTGTTAACTTATGCTAATATATACGGTCCGATATTGCCAGGTGTTGACTCGTGTAAGTTTCATTCGTGGAAATGGAGATCCTATTTTGCTTGTTGAGAAAATTTATACAGCATTCAGTGATCATTCTTTTGGGATTTATGAAGCAATAGAGCATTTAATGGACATTTTGGCGAACTTCCGTAATTTGCTCGGAATTTGTATCTTGTGGCGGGTGCTCAGCTGACCGCAATAGCCACTCGATAGGTGGTGGGCAAAATATGGCAAACGCTTCATAATCAGCATCAATTTTCAAACTACGTCAACATCGTTTATCGAGTTGGAAAATGCCTATTCAACAGCGATGCTGCCGCAAATATTGACGAAATTTAATATTGGAACCATTCTGTCTTATTTGCGCCCCCGCTGCACCTGCCCCTTCATTGTTGATACTTTGGGCCGATTTGGGCGCTCATTTGGCGCCCCTAGCCGCCGGCCCCACCTGCCCTCCCCCCCCACTACGCCACTGGGTAACAACAGTCATACATGTGCACAAACGGTGATGCGGGATGCTGACATCAGAAATAAACTCTGCATCTCATCTCGAGAATTTAACAAGAATCAGCATGTACAGATGTGAAAAATTTGACTTTGAAACTGCATTCAACAAGTGGGCAGCCATAAAATCGCGACGGATCTTCATGTAACACTTTTTTAACATTTTGTTAATGCTAGTTGTAATTAAAGTATTAACTAACCCATCTTTTGTAATTTTCATTGCCTGTTACATTAATAGACTAAATTAACACTTGGAAAAATGTACACTACTTGTTCTGGCGATACTTTTTGAAAATTGGCGACAAAATAATGAGGTTGGCAATTTTTTTGGTGACAGATTTTTAAAAGCCAGGACCATCCCTGTGATAGTAACTACAATGACACTAAAGCGGGTGTAGCTACTATAATAATTAATAGAATTAGGCAAAATTGGGAAATTTTACAAGAAGATATTAGTTTAAAAGGGAGAGTTATACATTTAAAACTTAATAAACTTCATATTATGAATATGTATTGTCCAGCATGTAGGGAAAGTCACAATGACTTCTTAATAAATCTAAATAACTATTTAAATAATTTCTATGCAGAACATCTGATTCTGGGGGGAGATTTTAACTGGGTGGAAGAAAATGTAGATCGAACTGGAAAACTAACAACCAATGACTTAGCACTAACGGAAAATATGGGTAAATTAAAAAAAGGAAATAAATTAACTAATGTGCATAGACGTTTGAATCTATTAAAAATAGAATACACACATGAATATACACGTCAAGGAATAAAGGGAGCAAGTAGGATAGATAAATTTTATGTAACTGATTTAGAAGATAAAACATACAAAAAAGCTCAAATTTTAGATTTCAAAAATAATTACATTCTAAATGATGAACAACTAATTAGAGAAATAAAAGAAGAAATCCCTAAAATACTTACAAATGAAAAGGGACAAAATGTAGCTGATATATTAACTGATTGGGATAAATTTAAGAAAAAAGTTAAAAAATTAGCAATATATCACTCAACTAAGCATAAACGGCTTAAAAAAATGGAGATATTAGAATTAAAAAGAAACCTAAATGAAGACACAACTTCTACAAGGGATAAGGACAGCTACTCCAAACAATTAGAAAAGCTAGAAGAATGGGAGACAATGGGAACAGAAATATGGGCAGGTAAATTTCACCACTTATACAAACAGGCTAAGGAATTATTTAAAAAGGAAGAAAAAAGGAAAGGGGGGGGGGAGAGAAGTCACTAGACACTCTAATGATAAATGGGTTGGAAGTGACAACTAAAGCAGTAATTATGAAGGAAGTACAAAATTTGTATACAACACTATATACATCTCAAAACATAGACAATAACATAATAACACAGTACTTAAATTTAATAAAATGTGAAAAGATTTCATCAGAACACAAAGAATTGTGTGATGAATTAATTTCTGTGGAGGAAGTGCAAACCACAATAAAAGAACTTGCAAAAGGTAAATCACCAGGGCAAGATGGCCTCATGCCGGAATTCTATAAGAAATTTCAAAGTGAGGTGGCACCAATTTTAGAATGTTTTTTTTTTAATAATATACTTTTAAAAAATGACAAAATGACCGACTCAATGACGGAGGGCTTGATCACTGTCATTTACAAAGGGAAAGGAGACAGAACCGACTTAAAAAACTGGAGGCCCATCTCCCTCCTTAACACTGATTAAAAAATACTGAGAAAAATTTTAGCAAAAATAGGGTTAAACACGGGATAAACATGATAGTACACACTAATCAAACAAGCGGTGGTAAAGGTAGACACATACATAACAATATACTTAACATTAGGACAATTATAGATTTATAAATGGAACAAATTTGAAATATGCTATGGTACTTTTCGACCAGGAAAAAGCTTTTGACAGATTAGAACATAATTATACGCAAAAAGTACTGGAAAAATTTGGATTTGGAAATAATTTCCAAAAATGGACTAGAATAATGTACAATAAAATAACTGCAAATGTACAAGTAAATGGTGCAAAAACAGATAAATCTGAAATACAAATATCAGTGAGGCAAGGCTCCCCACTATCAATGCTATTATACGTATTAGCGATCGAAATCCTGAGTATGAAAATGAGGAATCACACTAATATTCATGGAATCAAAATACCAAGTCTAAGAGAAGAATTCAAGATGCTACAACATGCTGATGATTGTACTCACTTTATAAATGATCCGAATTCCTTTATTCACCTACAAAAGGAATATGAAGCTTTTGGAAAAGCATCGGGATCACAAATAAATTATGAGAAAACGGAAATTCTAAAAATTGGAAACTGGAGGGGAAACCACCCTGGATTACCTCCCCACTTGATTAAGAACAGAGTAAAAGCCCTAGGGATTTTCTTTGGGGTAAATGAAGAAAAAGAAAACTATAAAAGTTAAAAATGAAATAAAAGATGTAATAAATATCTGGGTTCTCATGTCGCTTAGTCTAATAGAACGTTCACAAGTCGCAAAAACATATATGTATTCTAATTTGACTTATTTATTAAATGCTGTGGACATTAACAATAAAACACTAGAAAACATTGACTGTCGACACATAAAATACAGCACCCTACTCTAAAAGCTATCATTAAAAGTAACAAACCAATTATTAAGAAAAAGAAAAATAATACTTCGTTTGGTAAAATAGTTCATGAACTTGCTCAACAGCTACCGGTAGATATATTACAAGTAGACACACATCATCTCACTGAAAACAATACACTTAATCATATGCCAATTAAAGTTGATCTTTCTCTACTAAATAAAGGCAATAAACAACTAGATCACCACTATTTAAAAATGCTTGTTACGGAAAAATTTAATACACAATATCACCAACATCTTCAGATATTCACGGATGGATCCAAGAGTACTAACCCTGATAGAACGGCAGCTGCTTGGGTCATACCAACGCGCAATGTTAACATGGGCTGTCGGCTCCCAAAACACTGCTCCATTTACACTGCTGAATTCTGGGCCATCCTTGAGGCACTGAAATGGATAAAATTACATAAACCCCCTAAAACCTTGATTGTTAGTGATTCGCTCAGTGTCCTACAATCTATCCGTAATGATCATTCTAACACTAGAAAAAACTTTCTCACCCAAGTCCAACAAATCATACAGCAAATGAATAAACAAAACATAACGGTAGAATTTATGTGGATACCATCACATATAAATGTAAAAGGAAACGAATTAGCTGACAAGTTAGCTAATGAAAACCTAAATGATCCCAACTGTATTATGTTAAAATATAGTAAAACCGAAATTTATAGTATAATATATAATATGATAAATAATAAATGGCAAAATGAGTGGACTAATCATACTCAAGGGAGAGTATTGCACACAGTCTATAAAAAAGTAGATAGGACAGCCTTAATGGTGGGAAGCAACAGATTAGAACAAGTTAAAATGAATAGAATAATGATAGGAAAAACAAAGCTGGCTAACAGTTTTGCTAAATATCTAGGACCCTTCCTGCACAATATTAACTGCTATTGTTGCAATCTACCAGAAGATCTAATGCATATTTTTAATGTCTGTAAGGTCAATATAAATGAAAGACATGAATTCAAACTTAAACAAGTGATTAATAAAGCACCATATACATACCCGGAAATACTAAACCCAGATCAGAATAACTTAAAAACAACTATAACTAATATCATAAATTTCCTCATAAACTCAGGTTTAATAGATAAAATATAATAAAATACACGTCACAACAATAGGAACAATAACCTAATATACAATATAATAGTACACTATGTGACACCTGCCAGGGGCGCTGCTAGGAAAAGAGTGAGGAGGGGTGTCAATATGGGGTCAGAGAACCCTACGCGCCTTGCGAGTTTATACCAATTCACACTCTGGACCTGACTGCGCCACCCGCCAAGAGGGGGTTACATTTTTCTATCAACATAAGGATTAATAGATAAAATCTAATACAATACACATAACAGCACTAATAACAATAACTTAATATATAATATAATAGTACACTAATTAACACCTGTCAGGGGTGTTGCTAGGAAAAGAGTGGGGAGGGGTGTCAATATAGGGTCAGAGAACCCTACGCGCCTTGCGAGTTTATATCAACTCACACTCTGGACCTGACTGCGCCACCCGCCAAGAGGGTGTTACAACTTTTATTAATAAAAATGAAATATATTATATATTATAAGATATAAATAAACACTATAATAGTACAATGTGTGGCACCTGCCAGGAGCGCTGCTAGGAAAAGAGTCCGGGGGGGTGGTGGTGTGGTGTCGATATTGGGTCACAGTACCCTACGCACCTTGCGAGTTTATACCAACCCATACTCTGGACCTGGCCGCGCCACCCGCCAAGAGGGTGTCCAACTTTTTCCATTTAACTGTTACACCTAATTTGACAGAAATGACAACCGGTTCACACATAATATATTCTTAAATGTAGTCTGGGAAAACTTCCTTTAACATCACCCTCTTTACTACGCCATTCCCTATTAACAACATACTCTACTATTCTATCTCCTCACATATGCAGCCTCATGGACATCACACTATATACTATAACACCCCTTTAATAAAAGATAATTCACCAAAGTTTTAAACATACTATTATTCAGAGCACACAGCTCATATACTGGTAAACATTTATTCCTTATATGACCCCAAATAGAACTATAAGGTAGTCTTAACCCAGGACTATCAGGCCCTGCGACACAATGTCGCAACAATAATGTAAATGTTTCAATTATTAATAGACAACACAAAATAACAACAAGTATACCAAGACATTGATGCATAACACAACAATAACTCTCCATAAATAGGTTAGCACACTTTGATTCATATATAAATATAATAAAGTACCACTACACCACAAATGTCCTATGGGGTTGCATATTTCGAACTATGATAGCTAATGGCACTGAGTATTCAAAATTCTCCGGTAAAATTTCTAAGGACATTGAACCGGACATAAACAGGAAAAGAGGACAATAGATCGGAAGAAACACCCAGTCAACATTCAAAAGGACAACAATGTATCTGGAAATAATGGCGCTATCACTGACACCGAGGGAAACGTGGAGGACCAGAACAACAAATCAGCCCTTTTTAGGGCTACTTGACATTATCTTTCTTATTTGCCTTATCATTTATTATTATATTACTATTTATTATTTATATTTTAATCTTTAATTTTTTAATTTATTCTTATTCATATTTCTTTTTATACTATTTTTAATAATTTTATAATTTTAATTAAAAAAAAAAAAAAAAAAACTTCTGTTCTGGGGGGGGGGGAGTGGTACCTCTTGCTCTAAAATGGCTCTAGGATACATACTAGAAATGCCTGGACTGGCTTCACACAGGTGAACGGCTGGCTCTGTTCAACTTGGTGTGCCCCCCGGTCAATTGCATGGGTGCCCTCACTCCCCACTAATACTATGGGTCTCTCTTAACTTTCTAATTAGTTAACAAATCACGGTTGTAAAATAACAAAAACCCAGGCTCTCCGATTGTGCTAAGTTCATCTGCAAACAGGTTCTAGGCCCCATACTAGAAATACCTGCACTGTTCGTCACGCACATGAAAGCACTGTTCATGATGTGTGCTCTATAGTGGAATGATGGATGGCCTTTACGGAGATCCTGCGGGTATCATGAAAGGGCTTCTGGTCAAGGTTGAGGGACGTTGACTGGGGCCCTGATATTTTTACCTTAAATTTCCTTTTATTTTCCCTCTTAATAGGGTGCTCAATTGGTTATGAGTAACCCTTCTTGAACAACTACTGTGGCCCTAAAAAGCTAATATGACCATATTTGTGGCAACACGAATTTTGGCTGATAAAAACTGTATATACAGTCTTGCGTTTGGAATAGAGAAAATCAAAGGCACCATGACAGGAAGCAGCAAAATTGGATATAACAATGCACTGTTATATCATAATCCGCTTATGCTGATATCTGGTCTTTTTACTGTATGCTGTATTGCAATCAAAATAACCATGCAACTGGCTATTTAAAATCTAACACCTCCGAAGGCGGAAACGTGAAATGAGTACAGTCAACCAGATGACGCTAATTTTATTTAAAAAGCCAGATGGAAGTAAAATATTGTTTTGCTGACACTTCAAAGAAAACTGATTACCTTTGAAGCACTGATATATACTAAACAAATAAAACAAATCTGTCTCAATGTTCTACAATTATCTGATGTTGCCGCGGCAATAACAAACGGGTATTTGTTAGGTCCTTCAACCATAGTCTTTAGCGGTGCCTTTCAATAACAAATGCACCATCATCACAGCAAGCCGATGACCTTTGCTCAAAGAACAAATATAACAAATATTACAAACATCGGAACAAATCTCAAAAGAAATGGAAAGATCACTGAGTGAAATGGAGAGAGAAACAGCCTTAGAAGACAAAAGAGAGGACACAAGGAGAAGAATAAGAAATAGCCAAGAAGAAAAAAGGAAACAAGAACAAAAAACACAAAGAACTGAACAACCCCAATACGTATTATTTGATGAAACAACTATAGAAGAACAGGAACTAAGACCTTTGATTGTATTGGAGAAAGACTCGTTACTACACGCTCAAGAAGACATAATAGAAACATCTGTCAGCGAAATAGAGAAAGATGAACAGGAAATGCAAATTTATATGAAAGAATTGGATGGAGTCATAGAAGAGAAAAGAAAAGAGATAAGGAGAAAAACAAGAAGAGCACAAAGGAAAGAACAAAAAGAAAGACAGTATGACCTACACTCAGACGAATGCTGTTAAATTATTTATATTTAAAAAAAAAAAAAAATAATATTAATAACAATCTTTTCTATAGCACACGCTTTAGCTAAGAAACAGGAGGGCCTCCCCTTAAAATGGTCTGTGAAGATCTGCGGGGAGACGACCCCTCCAAAAAAAAAAAAAACAAGAAAATCAGCAACAAACTCAAATCAAACAAAACAAACAAACAAACAAACACAACAAAAAAAAAAAATTTTTTTTTTATAAAATACATATTTAATAAAAAACAAATACAAAAAAAAAATTATTTTTACATTATCTATTATATTACCTTATTATTTATCAATAACTTGTGAGAGGGAAGTACAAACGAGGACGCCATGGGGCTACATCACAAGGCGCCACGCGAAGTGAACAGGCCTATGGAAGAGTTTAGAAAACACCACCCATTTTCTTAATTACTCTATTACTTTAAAATCTAAATATCTATCTACCTTTTCTCTGGATACTAAATCCACACTTTTTCTGTCATGGATATATCCCGAAATAGCCATGACTCCCATTTAAGGGAATGTAAACAATTTTGATATCTTTCTTAACTATAATAGTAATAAATAATTAAAGGCCGGACTAATTGGGACAGGACCTGTACAACCAAATAAATCAGTACAGATCTGGTCCCAAGGAAGACGGACCTAATGAAAAAAATATTATTAGATAAATTGAAGTACACTAAATATCTCAATAACTACACTTCAATTTATACAAAATTCAAATCTAAATAAAAAAATAAAAATAAACTTAATGGAAACGTGTCTTTTTTCGATAAGACATAAAAGTAAGACAACTGGTATATAATTGAACAGAATGGCTTTCCTTTACACAAATACAAGGTATGACCTTATATAGCATACAGACAAAATAGCAACATAACACCAATAGCAAACACAAGGAAATAGGAGACCCCTAGTCAGGGTCAAAATAAGAAAAACAGTAGACTACGAGTGTGGGTAGATCAATTCCCACCTTGTAAGGATCTACATAAGAAACACTAGGAAATCTAAATACCCAAAAAGTAAAATATATAACCCCGATGGGGAAAAATTAAAGGAAATTAAGGAAAATAAAAAAACAAACAAACAACATACTACGGGGGTACACAAACAGACATAAACACTTTTTTACTTTTTTTTTTTATTGGGGGGGGGGGCATCTGTCTGGTGCCCCCCAAGAAAAAAACAAACTCAAATAAAAAGCATTGCCTCATTTTTCATAGTGATTAAAACAATATTTATTGTGCCACAAAACTAACCTGTTTGCAAAAGAAAAACAGCAAAAAAATAATAATAAAAAAAAACGCCCCCCCCCAAAAAAAAAAACGTGCGTACGGAGGACTCCTGCGTGGGTGATTTTCTACGTGCCAGATCAAACATCCGAGTCCAAATACGCGTAATTAAGCGTTTCCGAGAGTTCTGTAACATGTAGTACATACAGTGTCACAGCTATTTTCATGATCACTTGACGTATGGCTGTGACCTACTGCACAATGATTACCTACTGCAGACTATAGACATTTACAAGCATAACAAGGATTTGAAATTTACGTATTACAGTAAAACCTGCTTTGAGAGACCACTGCTTTGAGAGACAACCTGTCTTAAGAGACCAAGTTCTCCATGTACATATTTATTGATTATTTAGTGTTATGACCTGTTATGAGAGACCATTATATTTTGGCACAAGGTGTGGTCTTTCAAGACAGGTTCCACTGTAGTTACTTTTATTAGACTAGTAGTTGGTTATTAATACATAAAGGGGCCTTTTGGGGTTAGGCCATTTTGGACCGGGTTTTTTTTAAACCCTAGTCCATTTGGTCATGGGCCTTTTTGGTACTGGCCCGTTTTGACCCGTACCCTAAGGTCTCACTGGACATTTTAGGGGGCAAATATTCGTCCAACGATGATCTATTGCAGAAAAATCATAATAATATTACATTAATGATACAAAATAACTAATTTTTTTGTTGAAAGGATGCTTGTAAGATTCTGAATGAGGTATTAAAGGTAATTCCTTACGCAACTAGCGACTTTTATACTGAACAAACACTGCCACCAACCTTTTTTTTTTAATTCATATTTTTGAGGAAAGACCTATTTTGAATATTTTCCTGTGACAAGACATCTAAAAGAATCAGTGTGTGCCTTGTGCATGGATAAATTTCACTAGTACTGTAACAAGTTAGCATACTTTTCATCACCCCGAAACCATCTAGATTTTTAGATATTTACCACTGTAGCAGACACATGTAAAGACGTAAACCAGGCTGGCTGCTCATTTGAAGCCTAAATTACGCATTTGATCTCCAATGCAAGTCTGTGACAGACAGTCATCAACAAGTCAACCCATTTCCTTTTTTTTTTTTTTTTTTTTGAGGGGTCGTCTCCCCGCTGATCTTCACAGACCATTTTAAGGGGAGGCCCTCCTGTTTCTTAGCTTAAGTGTGTGCTATAGAAGTATATGTTTTTATTTCAAGATTTCGTTTTTATTATAATTTTTTTTTAATTTTTTTTTTTTTTTTTTTTTTTTAAATTGTATCTTTTTTAGCAAATTTCATCTGAATGCAAGTCATATTGTCTTTCTTTTTGTTCCTTTCTTTCTGCTCTTCTTATTCTTCTCCTTATCTCTTCTCTTGTTTCTTCTAGGACTATTTCTCTCTCCATATCTTTTGGGATTTGTTCTGATGTTCGTAATATTCGTTGGATGTTTTCTTGTTTCTTTATTTCTTCTGGACTATTCTCTTTTAGTTTCCTCTTCTTTTCCGGCTGTCTTTCTGTTGTTTGTTTTTGTTCTTCCCTTTGTTGTTGTTTTTTTGTTGTTGTTCTGGTTCCTTGGCTTGGATTTTTTGAGCCCTTGTATTGTCCTCTGGTTTACTTTGACCCTGATCTGTTGAATTTTCTTTGGTTTTAATTTGTTGGCCCTTGATATTTTGAGCCTGATCTTTTAGTTTCTCATTGGTTTTTATTGGTTGGATTTGTTCCTGTACTATTGACGTTGTCAATGATGCTGATGCTGATGCACGTTTCTTTTTCTTCTTCGATTTTTTTCCTGCTTGTTGTTGTTGTTGTTTTTGTTGTTCGCCTTGCAGATTATTTCATTCTTCTTGTTCTCTTGCTTCTGTATTTTCTGTCATTTGTTCTTGTTGTTTTTGTTTCATCTTTCCCTTTTGTTCTGTGGTTGTTACTTGGAAGCTGTTTCGTTCTTCTTCTGTATTCTCTGTCATATATTCCTCTGTTGTTGTTGTTGTTGTTTCAGTTGCCTGGTTTGCTCCTCCTCCTTGAGTTGTCTCATTGATAATCCTATTTTCTTCTCGTGTACACTTTCTTGGTGTATGTCCAACTTTCCCGCATTTGTTGCATTTTCTATCGTATATACACTCTTTATACCAGGTTGTGATAAGGAATCCGTGTAAGAAACATGCGCGTTTTATTGCCTTTAATTTGGATCTTTCTGTTTCTAAGATTCTCGTCTCGTTAAATATCTCGAAACCATATACCTAAGCGGAAGTTTGTGACTTTTATGCCAAATTTTTTCTCAGCCCATTCTACCACAGTTTCTATTGGTATCTCCATAGGTATTCCCTGTATGTGAAGTTCTCCAGTTTGTTTTCTTATTTTCCTCAGTATTGGTTCTGGTTTTTGTACAATTGTTCTATTGCCAAGTATGTTGATTTCCCCATAAGCCAGTGCGGGGGTATTTCCTTTGTATCTGATGTTGTAGCCGTCCTTTGTATAGTTTATTGAATATAGCTTTTCCATTATGCTTTCATCCATCATTTTTAAGCAGACTAATACCGAAGTTGACCCTGGTATGCCTTGTCCGTGATTATCTGGGAAAATTATTTGTTGAGTCCCTTTTTTGTATTTACATTCTATATAATCACCATCTGCCCTTTCCACTCTTTTCGTCCTAAAATATTTCTGTAGACCTTGCATTGTTCTTCTTGCTGCCGCCATTTTGCATTTTGCACGTGCTGTTCGTTCAGTTCGTGAATTGATTTCTTCTCACCGCTCTATATTCTATATTCTGTTCGTCTTTACTTTTGCTAAGTTCTTTTCTGTTAAATTCTTACTTTTCTTCTTTCAATTTTAGTCATTTAGTCATTATTAGTTTTAAATACTTTGGCTCCAAGTAGACTGCTACATCCCGGTGGATTTCCTAGCCTAGCTGGATTTCTTTGAGAGCGCACATCTGGTATTCCACTTTCATGCTTTTCAATAGATTTGCGAGCTCCGCAAAACACGTCTGCTCTGTTCGACCGCAAAACAACCCATTTCCAAGCCTAACTCAAAGTAATTCTAAATCACACCACATATTTAACTTATGTGTGAAATGAAAAATGCTAGGATTGTGATAATTAGGCTCATGCCTTCTATCTAAAATATTAGGGATGTGCGGTGTCAAAATACGAAACTATCCAGTGAGACCTTAGAAACACAAGACTCATAACCCGCCCACTGGACGAAGATGACGTATCCTCTTCTGTGGTCACGTGGAGTTTCCGTAACAGTTCGTTGCCTATAAATTTTAAACCGAGGCCCCACACAAAAAAAATAATTTTCTCTCGTTTATTTATCAAGTATCTAATTGAATCTTCACAAACTCAAGCTTTTAGTGAATTATTTCAGCTTATAAGTTGACATATTTCATTATTTTCATGATCTTTAGAATTCGTACAATTACACACACTCTGCGCTATTGTGCTCAGGTGAATCAGACCAACTTATTAGTTATTGTCCATCAGTATCAACACATAAGAAGGGTGGGGTGATCTATCCGACTAAGAAAATTAAGATCTGCAAAACGAGTAGATTTCTGTTGCATGGATGAGAAAAATGTTTCTCGCAATGGTGCCTTTCTCATACCACATTTAACCGTTGGGACTCTCTTACTCTGGTTTAGAACAAAATAATATAAAAGAAATACAAACATACATGCACGCGCCATTAAAAATAATGATTACGTACTTACCCCCATTATAAACCAATATTATGATATCCACATTTTGAACACGATCAAGTCTTTTCACTATGGTTTCTTGTCGTATAACAAACAATCTAGTTTCGTACCATTTTCGTAAATGGTTGCATTCATTTTGTATTTTAGGTGAAGAACGTTTTGTATGGAAATATCAGCAGTGTTTAAAAAACATGTTTTCCACATGTTTCCTTGTAAATAACTTTATTACACAACATGTGTGGCTATTTAATTTACATTGATAGATTTAACATGCATCATGAAAATCTATTTAAAACATGCGCATATTGGAACAACCCATTTCACAATGTCAGTGCTCCACATTCAGCAAATTGAAACCCAGAAACTTGAGAAAGGTTCCTGGAATGAACTTATCTACTTTCAGTTTTAAAGATCACGCGCATGTTTTGTGTCTGATATGGATCGATAAGAGTTAGCATATACTGGGTGTCTAGAAAAGAGGTAAGTAGACAACTATGATACCTGTAATTTTTTAATAAAAGCTCTTTTTGTTTGCAACACATAAAGAGCAAAATAGTTTAGACTATTATATACCAGAGCGAGCAAATTTGGTGTCTTTCTTTCTTTGTATTTAAGGAACCGTTCAGTATTTATATTTGGATATGTTCCTAGTGGAACAACCCTATGAGTGAGTGTCTCCTTTCACGCATCTGACCATTCTCCAGTAGTCTGACTATCTACAGGCGTTTCCGCTTTTTTTTTTTTTTTTTTTTAGATCTGTAGGCACACATATCTAAAGAAATATTTAAAGGATAGCCAATTTATTGGGTGGTGGGCGGGGGTGGTGAAAGGAAACAATTTTGAGCCAAGATGTTTTATTTATTTTACTACAAGATAAAGAATTTTTAGTTTGATTTAAGGGGTATTATTTTTTTTTTTTTTTTTACCACAAATCATGGCCAATGGGAAAACTTGGAAGTTGTGTAGACCACCTGGACACAAAATAATGTTCATTTCTCAGACTTCTGTTTCTGGTCCAATAGATCAGACCAAGAAATCTGTGTCAGTATCATTATAGTTGTGCGGCTGATTTATTGGCATGTATAAAATTAAAAAATATAATAATAATAATAATAATAATAATAGTAATAATAATAATAATAATATGCTCTCTTTTTCTGTAGAGCAGAAGGGTCATCTCACATTATGTACAATTAAATAAATGAACCAGTAGCATTTTCAGTTTTTCTTCCTGGTGTTTCTTGACTTATCATCTAGTGTCAAATCCAAAACAAAGTTATATGCATACAACTATTTAGTCGAACAATGCCCCCAAAGGACTGCAACATTCTATAAGAAGACCTGGATCATTTGACTTTTTGGAAAAGAACCTCAGGTTATCCTTCCACCTTGAGAAATGTAGCATATCCTTTGAGTTTCCAGGAATAAGCCCAACTGCACCATCAGTTTTGCAAGACTGTATCATGGGATAGAACTCTCTAAAGTTTATCATGGAAATGCCACATAGACAATATGATGACAAATGGGAACACTGCCCTCAGTTGTCTGTGGCACCACTTGCAAGTCAGTCACAAGTTAGTAAAAAGCTTGGCTTGGCATATTTTATGCTTGTGTGCCCTGATATTGAGTAAGGCTCGACTGTGTGGAACCTGCATAACCAGGATCACAGATAAAGAAAACAGAGATGGTTTAGAGGAGGGCTGCTAGATACACTTCCAAACAGATACAAGAATACTAGCAGCATCAGACGTATCCACTGACAAATATTTGACCCCAGCATCTGGTCAGACCAGGGCTAATCACTGTAAAAAGGTCAGACATATATCTACAGCTGCAAATTCTTACAAATTCAGCTTTTGACCACCATCATAAGAACATGGAACAACTTACCAGCCACTGTTGCAGAAACACCTAAATTATCCTATAAGCACGAGCAATCACCATGGCAGTCTAAATGCAGTCATCAGTTGCAAGGAAGGCTTCATGATTCTTAAGGCTATGCTGACTGAGGTACATTTACCTCTTACCCCCTTGGTAGCTGGATTGCTTTGAGTTTGAAGAGATGAAATTATTGTGTGACCATCTTTCCATTTGTTCTACCTTTTCAAGTATAATTCTTCTTCCTGCCTTATTGCTACCATATTTACTATTGTAATTATGACTTGAGAGCACCATATGATGTTAATGCAGATAAGTATCAATCATGAGACATTTGCTAACATTAATTTTCTTATCTCATTCATTGTGTTCATGTGATATGAACTACGTTTCAAGGGAAGAAACTCTAGTTGTCTTCTGCTGTGCTTGATGGATTTGTTTTAAAATCAAACAACAACAACACAGATATAATAAAAAAAGAACTTTAATCATGAAACAACTTAATGTCTCTCCAGCTTGATAACACATCATAAACAAACAATTTGAGAGAGACACACACAAACACACAGAGTCTAGATATGGTAGAGCTCATAAATGAAAGTATATCAAGATAACCCATAACTGCTAGGGCCATCAGTACTGGTCACATTATTAAATAGCTTTTGGTTTAAAAACGGGTTGCACATTGGGGTACAGGGAAAGGGTGAAGAACACAAAAACATTTAGTGTGGAGATATCTGTTTAAAGCAAGATTATTTGACTTTAATGAGAGACAAATGAAGAAAAAACTAGGGAAGATATAAGAAACACAAAAAATGAAGAATGTAAACTAGAAAGGAAAATGTTATTAGAATAAATGCCCCCGTTATTTATGTTACCCGACCATCCATTTTACCTCTCCTATATACCCTATGTGGATGCACCTGGGGCAATACATAGCAAAAGATTTTTATGGGCATCTGTTGGGGCAAGAAAGCTGAATAAATCTGTGTCAACACGCAAACTTGTCCAAGTTGACTTCTTAAACAAATTACAAAAACTCCAGTGTGAGAAAATATTTTAATACGACAGAAACTAACAGAAAATACAATTTCAGACACCCAGACGATACACACCACTGGTCACAAAAATCCAAACTCTTATAAACTACTTCAAATTAGGCAACAACCAGAAATGTGTTGTGTCAAACCTTCTTTCTTCAAACTGTGTGAAACATCCTGTTCTTGTTGAATCAAACATAATAATGTGATTGCAAATTAATACTTTTGCACTTACCAATCAGAGTGATTTTTTCATCAGTCCATACTTTTCCATAAGATTTACCTATAGTGTATCATTGCACTGGTAATAGCAACACTTGCCATTGTTACATGTTTAGGCTTTAATAAACAGTAAAACAGAAAAATGGAAAACAACAAGCTTTGTACAATTTAAGAATTAATTGATTTCCCAGGAAAAACATTGTAAAAATGGAAAAGAATTTACAGTTTTGAGAATCAAATCCCAAAAAAAATCCAAATGAACTGAAGAAAAGTTAACATGAATTCAAAAACTGTCTTCAACAAAAGAAAATAACAACATCAGCTGTAAAAGCTCAAAACTGAGAATATTTAACTAAAACATGCTGAGATTTCCTTTGCTCTTTCCATTAGTGGAATTTGCCAAAATCCTTTCAGAAGGTAAAATTTGGTGACATACTTGACAGTTCCAATCTTTTCAATACAGTCATCGATTCTTGGTAATGGAAATAAATGTTTCCATCACACTGTTCACCCTCCTATAATTGGTGCACATATGGAAAGTTTTATCTAGTTTTGGAACAACTATGCAAGGTGAACTCCAGTCACTTTTACTGGACTCTATAAAATCATTCTCCGGTGAATACTGAATTCTTTTTTCAACTATTCCTGAGGGTTCAACCTGTATGGGTGTTGTTTGACAGGTTTGGAATCTACAATTTCAGCATCATGGAAAAGTTTGTTCTTGTAGGAACATCTAAAAATAAGTGCTCATATTTCGTTAATAACTGTTTGAGTTAATTCCTTTCTTGCTTTTGAAAATGTGAAAGTTTTTGGTCTTAATCATTCATAGTTAATTAATTCCAAAGATTTATCACTCCAATATCAGTAGAATCCATTGATAGGGATAGGTACAACTAAGTTAATTGCATTTGTAACCTGGCTATCTCTTTCAACATACTGGTACACGTCTCCATGACAAAATAATATAAATTTCGAAGAAAATGATGTAAAAATATTATCACATGGTTATATACTGGGTATTGTGTTTAGCATCTTTAATATGTTACAGCCAGTATCAATTACAACACCAGTATGACACAGTTTCACCTCTTCCAAAGAAGGGGTGAGTAACATATGATAGTAACAAAGAACTCTACCGTATTTTCGCGCATATATGACGCACCCAAATATAAGACGCACCCGTATATAAGACGCGGGTTTTGACGCTTTGTGTAAAAATATTTTACATAAGACGCACCCATATATAAGACGCGGGTTTTCTCGATTTGTGTAAAACAAAATTACATAAGACGCACGCGGCCTGCCATCTGCCGCACTGAGCAATTTATATCCAGTGGTTTCCTTTCCTTTATCATAAATGAAAATTTGTCCAATGTTTCATCACCCGTCGGATGTACCGTATTTCATGTTATTATTCGTACACGAAAAAATAATTATTTTTTTCAATGTACTAATTTACAAAATCGGTCTCATTCTGCTCAACGTTTTAAAAATATGTTGTTATTATGAGAGAGAGAGAGAGAGAGAGAGAGAGAGAGAGAGAGAGAGAGAGAGAGAGAGAGAGAGAGAGAGAGAGAGAGAGAGAACAAAACGTGTATTTAATTGCCAACTGGTCTGTGGTCATCGCGTTGAGATATTATTTTTACTACCGGTAGATAAATAAACTCAAATGGCTTCTGAACTCATTTTCAAATACGCGCGTTTTTTTTGTTACACCGACTGACGTAATCAGTAGTTCGCAATAACGACGATGTCCAGCGGTTAATGAATAGAAGTATATATTGTAATGACAACTGAACAAATATATACCGGAAAATCATTATATTTTCTCGCCGATACAAAAGACAAAGGGCAATAAAACGAATGTGAATATATTCTCAGTTAACAAAACAGCTGCCCTTTTATTAGTAGGTTGAGCAACACATACCGGTAATTGGTGAACATTTTATTTCGGGATTCTTTTCTTTATCATTATTAGATGCCTCAGATATACATTTACGCAAAGAAAGTGAAACAAACAATACTCTGTTACAACTGTTCAAGTACATGTACATAAATCAATTAATTCTGTAACATTTTTAGTTTAGATCAAATAATTGTCTGAGGCAGGACCGCAACGATTATTGTTTATTCTTATCTGCCGCCGGGCCAATAGCGGATGGATTGAGTACCGGTACCTGGTTTCTAGATTCTAGAACAATAAACGCCAGATGTAAAGGCGGCTTCATTGATCTGCTAGGAGGCCAAGTCTTCAGCGAGTGTGATTAGTACCGTACATAGAAAAATAAATGCCTGATGTATGTGGTTAGCATATATAAACGTGGGAATAGTATCTTGTTACCGGTATATATAAGTGAGAGATCAATTTGCATTTTTAAAATTTATAAAATTGTCACGATGCCGAAGCGAAAGTCATATACAGCCGACTTTAAATTAGACGTCATCAAGTTTGCCAAGGAGCGTGGCAACAGAGCTGCTGGAAGAGAATTTAGCTGCAGCGAGAAAAATGTACGTGATTGGAGGTTGGATGAAGAGGAGATTAAGAAGATGAATCCAAGGAAACGAGCTCGTAGAGGTAGAAATGCAAGATGGCCGAACTTGGAAGAAAATCTAGCCAACTGGGTCACGGGTGCGTTCGGAACGTAAAAGTAACCGTGCCGTTTCAACAATAGCGATCAAATTGAAGGCTCGAATTATTGCTACAGAAATGAACATCACAGACTTTCTTGGTGGCAGTGCAAACTGGGTGTTCAAGTTTATGAAACGGAACAATATTGTAGTCCGGTCACGTACAAGTGTTGGACAGTAGCTACCGGACGATTGGGAAAATAAATTGGATGTTTTCCATACCTTTGTTCAGAAGGAAATGAGTGAACTGAAGTTGGCCCATGATGACATTATCAATATGGATGAGATTCCAATGTCATTCGATATTCCAGCTACTAGATCAAGGAGTGAAGACAGTCGCGATTAATACCACCGGACATGAACGAACCAACTTCACTGTTGTATTGGCCTGCACTGCTGCAGGAGGAAAACTTAAACCCATGGTTATCTTTAAAAGGATAACCATGCCAAGAGAAACGTTGCCAGCTGGAGTCGTTGTTGTCTGCAACAAAAAGGGCTGGATGAACACAGAGGTGATGCATACATGGACTAACAAATGCTTCAGAACAAGAAGAGGCGGATTTTTCACGAAAAAATCTCTTCTGATTTTTGATGCAATGGCTGCCCATAAGGAGACAACTGTGCTGAAGCACATCAACAGTGCTGGAACCCACATAGCCGTTATCCCAGGTGGCCTGACTTGCAAGCTACAGCCCTTGGATGTTGCCGTCAATCATCCGTTTAAGACTTTTGTTCGTGAGGAATGGGATTGTTGGATGACTAGCGGTAATCACACATTCACGCCAGCTGGTCGACAACGTCGTGCAACGTACGTAGAGGCATGTAATTGGGTTCTTCGGGCATGGGAGAAAGTGAAAATTACGTCAATCATCAATGGCTTCAGAAAGTGTGGGATAATTCCCGAATCGGCAAGCTATATCAGTTCTTCGGACGACGACTCAGCTGCATCCGATACCACTGACGCCAATGAGGATCGATTAGCATCAGTTATGGAGTTATTCCCCGGCGACGACAGTGAATTTGATTCAAGTTTCAGTGGATTTGAAGCCGAAACTGATGACGATGAAAATGAAGATGAATAGAACAATACGGTACATTGATGTTTGATCAAGTCACACACTATTTAGTAACAGTTTATTATATTGTGTTTAATAAAAATTTTAAATATATGGTATTACTGATTTTCATATTTAAGTCCAATATTGAATAAATTCTTGTCTTGTTTTCGAACTATTTAGTCTAGTCTTGTTTTCAAACGCACCCACCAAAGATACTAAAAATTTACCGGTAAGTATCTTTGAACCCAACCGGATGTATAGGTAATATAGCCGCCGTAGTTTTTGCTGTGATAATTAATAACAATAAACAAAACTATTTAAACATACTATATTATTTAAATTTAAAACATTTACTCCGACTAAACGTAGATCTGCAATAACTACGGTATACAAAACATTGAAACGACAGGATTTTAAATTTGAAGTGGTCTGCATTAGATTGGTACACGTGGTAATTACTGAACACTTACCCAACTGTTTTTACAACTAGGAATGAAAATCGTGAAACGTGAATATCGACCGCAAAAATCGTCATTCAATATCACACACTGTACCGGTCGTTCGTGTTAAAAAAAATACCGTATTTTCGCGCATATACCCGTATATAAGACGCGGGTTTTGACGATTTGTGTAAAAATATTTTTACATAAGACGCACCCATATATAAGACGCATCACTTTTTGCGTGGTGTGTAAAATGTTGTATAAGACGCGTCTTATATACGCGAAAATACGGTAATTATGCATGAATAGTCCAACATATAAATCATACCATATTCATTATACACTTCATTAGAGCTCTTACCTTTGCCAATCACTGCCATCTACCGCTGTGTTTGTCAAATCTAGGGTTCAGCCAAGATCTGGCAGACAGGCAAAATGGCCAACACAGTGGACCCAGTCACTGACTATAACACTTCCCAAAATGTGCCAAAATTACAGAACTATCAGTTTGATCAATCATGTTAGTAAGGTGATGCTGAAGGTCATTATGAACAAACTGAAACCACAAGCAGAAGAAATAATCGCTGAAGAACAGGCAGGATTCCAGAGTGGAAGAAGAACAACAGAACAAATATTCAATCTTAGGGTTCTGTGTGAAAATTACTCGCAACATCAACAAGACATCTATCATGTGTTCATAGATTTCAAAAAGGCTTTTGACAGAGTGTGGCATGAGGCATTGTGGGCCACAGTGAAAAAGTACAACATGGGTCAGAAGTTGACCAATACCATCAAGCAGCTGTATGCAAAGGCTACCAGTGCAGTAATTGCTCAAGCTTCTGTGGGAGACTGCTTCCAGACAACAGTTGAAGTATGTCAAGGCTGTCTCCTGTCATCCACGCTTTTCAACATCTACTTAGAGCGCATCATGAGCAAAGCCCTGGAAAACCACTGTGGGACAGTCAGCATTGGAGGGCGTAACATCACCAACCTATGCTTTGCAGACAACATTGATGGGCTAGCTGGCACTGCAGATGAGCTTGCCACCTTAGTGAAGAACCTGGTTGAAACATCTTCCAGATTTGGCATGGAGATATGCGTTGAGAAGACGAAGTGGATGACAGATAGTGGCAAACAAATCTCAACCAAGATTAAAGTCAGAGAACAGGAACTAGGGACAGTGGGCCAGTCCAGATATCTTGGTTCCATAATCATCAAAGAGGGATCAAGAGCAGAAATTTCGTCACGAGCAGAACAAACAATGGCAGCTATGTCAAACCCAAGACCCATCTGGAGAGACAAAAATATCTGTCTGAAAACTAAAATCAGACTATTGAGAGCACTAGTCATTTCAATCTTCCTGTATTCACGTGAGACCTGGACCCTGACAGCAGAATTTCAATGAAGAATCCAGGCACTTGAAATGAGATGCTTCAGAACTATCCTTTGCATCTCATACATGGACCACATCACAAATGAAGAAGTGCGTAACACCATCAGGCACAAAGTTGGCCATTATGAAGACCTCCTCACCACTGTCAAAAAGAGAAAGCTGAAATGGAATGGCCATGTCACTAGAGCCAACAGTCTGTCCACAACAGTTCTGCAGGGCAGTGTCCAGGGTGGCAAAAGAAGAGGTAGACAGAGAAAAAAAAGTGGACTGACAACATCACAGAATGGATCAGGAAAAGTTTTGCAGAGACACAGGCCTTGGCACAGGATCAAGACAAGTGGAAGGAACTGATCAGATGTTCAGCACCACAGTACCTCAACGACCACACTAGGTCAAAAGACTGATGATGATCATCAAATTGCACCAGTTCTCTGACTTGATTTGCTTTCATCTTCAGCTATTGTGGTACAGTTTGCAATAATTCATTATTTGAAGATGTCTTGCTGAGGGCATTATAAGATACTAGCCAAAGAATGTCTTTGTTCTTTTAACTTTTTTAGTCAGAGAAAAAAACACAAAAGAGCTGGTGCTTTACTTTGTTTTGTAACAGGCAGGGATACAAAGTCTGCTGTTATAGTCAGAAATTAAACACAGTTCATCTGTTAAAATATTATTTTGTTCCCTCATCTGTTTCACAGTATCAGACCACTGGAGCTTGACATTAAATAGTTTTTATTTCTTGTGTTTTTTTTCTTCTCGGATCATACCTCTCATATTATAAACATGAATTATACAGAGGGTATAATTCAGGGAAAAAGTAAGTTTTGTGTTGCTTGTATTCACTATTTTTCTAACATTGTTAGATGGTGTTTACTTTTTTCCTAGATTGTACCATCTATGTTTTCATTGTATAGACCTTCAGGGTCCAAGACAAAAACTAAATGCTGTTTAAAGTCAAGCTCTTGCAATTAGGTGCACATTTAACTAGAAACTTGAAGGTCTGGACCTGCAGCTTACCTATAAGTAACTTAATATACCTAAAATACCAATTCTAGATGTAAATTACTTGAGGAATGCTTTTCCAAATCAAATTATTCTGACTTAACTGAGACCAAATCTTGCGACACACTTTGACATGGCAGGTCATGAGATGAGAATGCAAAACCAGTTTTGTTATTATGGATGGCCGTATCTAGTAAAAATTATACACCTGATTTTTGGAAGCTGTATGACCAATTGTTTTTTGCTGTACATTTTTATTATTACTGGTATACATGAATTTTCTAAATTTTGACTGGATTGCAAAGCTATATTGTTTCTGGATTGGTGATGTCTCTCCATCCATCTGTTATTTATCCATCCATATAGCTGGTGTCAATCCAAAGATAGAGATCTGTGTTTAGGTGATTTTTCCAGTCACTATGATTCACAGTGACATAAGTTGCTGTTTGGATGCATCATGTAAAATACTACAACATTCAATGAAAACTATGTCACTGTTAAATGTAACATATGTTATTTCACAATCCACTTAGTTTCATTAGCCTTAGCATTTATTAGATTTCCTCAGGAATTATTGCATGTGGAGTTGCATATATTAGCATGAAATTGCATCATGAAGGGTACTACAGCCATCAGTGTAAACTTGATAACTGTAACCTAGATTTCATTGTGCCACCTTTGGACTAAAAGTTCAATTTCTCTAAAGTAGAGTTTGATTTTAGGTAATTTTCTAAATAATATTATCAATATTAAAGCTTTGCCTTTAGGTGTATTACAGTGCAGAAACCTTTAGAGTGTTATATTTTGGGCCAGTTCCAGTAAAATAAATTGCCTTGACCAGGGACACAAAATGGTTGCTGATCTGGGCTGATCCAATAGAAATAAATTCTTCACCATTCTGGTTATCTATCCAGTGATTTACACACTTACAATGATCTGAACCTGATAAATTGGAATACACTGGAGCAATAAATAATGAAAACTATAAACCATTCTTGATTAGTTAGCCTCCAGTAAAAGGTCAGAGTTCATGATTAAAGTTAATCTCTCATAATTTACTGTAGTAACAAACGTGTACTGGTAGTCACCTGCTTACTACATGTGGATGGAGTGATCCACAATTTTGTACATTTCTAAGCACTTTGTTCCATGTTTGACCATGTTTTAATGATGGACATATCTGTTTCAGTTTAATTTCATGAGTCTGTGATTTATATTTTTCATTGGTGAAACATTCCATGCGAACCTTGTTACATCAAGATGTTATTTGTGATTATGCATGTTTCTTGAATGAATAATCCATTGTTGAACATGTTGCATGTCTGGTTGTCCATGTTTCTGTGCCATACTATTTCACCATATCAAGGCCACCCAGTTTAAGAGCACTGCAGTAATTGTGCTGATTTTTGTGGTGAGTAGACCTGTATTACTGTACATGATCATATTGTAGGAATCATAAATAAATTGCATTTGTTTTACAATATTGGCAAAGAAAGGTGGAGAGGTCAACATAAATATCTACTTGACATCAGGCCTAAATGTCAGTGAGCTGGATCTCTGTCTAAAGGCAATGGTGAGTATGGTACAACTTATTACAAAGAGCACTTTTACTGTGTATTGCAGTTACTTGCTTTAATTTATCAGTTTGTCTTTTTATCTTCTTCATGGTTTAGACAAGAATGGAGTGTCCTTGTTGCCATATCAAAAAACTTTCAGAGGAATATCCACCCACGACAATTACAGATGAATGTGACCATCCTGTATTGGTTTGCCTAAAGGTGAGTTAGACAAGTGCTTATGCTGAGGGTTTCATACTATGAAATTTCATTAAGAGGTCTGTAGATGTGCTAACCCTTTATATGTTAAACAAATGGTTCAGTTGATCATTGAAACCCAATAGAGATACTTTAAGTCTGTTAAATATACTTGAGCACAAAGGTGTTTTTTCTGTATGCTGTATATTTCTGAGATCAAATTATTGGCTAATACAAAATCTGTATTTTTAATTGGATCATTTGGCAGAAAATTTGTCATTTACATGTATTAAATGTATATATGTACATGTAAACATACTTTAATGTTTTATGGTATTAAAGATTTTGGGATATATAAGTAGATTATTTTTAGAAACAAAAATCCCCTTATAAAAAGATGATATAACCAGATTCTTTCTTCCAGTGTACAGTCCAGCGAGTAAAACAGAACAGATCATGTCCTGAGATTGGTTGCAGTCAAAATGTTTCTGCAGAGGACCCCAAGCTTAAGCATTTTGAAACCATTCTTTCTGAAATGTTCACAGAGTACACAGCCTCCTATACCCCAGAGGTAGCCTTTTCTGGACCAGGAACCTTGCATGTGACCATGTTGACAGGGGAGAGCATAAATATACCCTACAACCCCTATGCAACTATTTTTCAGATGAAGAAAGAGATTTTTGAAAAATTGAATCATGATATCGGCAAACAAAAGCTTTTGTACCAGGGAGGTTCAGATGACCAGGGTGTAGAACTACAGGTAAAACTTTTTCTTACAAGTTTTGTTTGCAGAAATGTTTGATGCGATTTTGAGGGACCACCAGTCTTGAGGGACCATAATATTTTGGCCGAAGTAGTAGTATATCAAGACCATGCTACTGTATGTGTGACAAATGGTATGTAGATGCATTCACAAAATGTAATGTAAATATTAAAAAAGTTTTTCATTTTGACCAAAGTTTTACTATTTAATGACATTTATACTTGAGCTATTTGTCGATTACACCCACAATATAATGGATCCTATTTCACTAGCGGATATTGGTATAAGATATCACTTGTGGATATTGGTATCAGATATCACTAGTGGATATTGGTATAAGATAACACTAGTGGATATTGGTATAAGATAACACTAGTGGATATTGGTATAAGATAACACTAGTGGATATTGGTATAAGATATCACTAGTGGATATTGGTATAAGATAACACTAGTGGATATTGGTATAAGATAACACTAGTGGATATTGGTATCAGATATCACTAGTGGATATTGGTATAAGATAACACTAGTGGATATTGGTATAAGATATCACTAGTGGATATTGGTATAAGATGCTTCTCAAGATGAGTAACCACACCAAAACTTGTTCACTGTTACCTAATTTACATGCAATAAAGACATTAGTATTTTCAGTTATTTTTGTACACCCTCTGAATCCGGAAAGCTATATTTGTTGAGGGTCATTGAACTCCGAACAAATTATTCCTCCACATCAGCAACTTGTTAAGGAAAGCTTTATTTCTAGCATTGCAAGGGTGCATCAACATAATAAATACTATTAATGTAACCTGGTCTGCTTCAGCTATATGTATGTTATGGCATATCTTTGATGCCAAGGTGGCATGCATTCTCTTTGCATATATGTATGGAACCTCCTCCACTGGGCCACCATGGAGAACATCACCCACCTAGTTTCTGGGAAAGAAGGATTTTGTAGCAGAATGTCTGTTAAGGTCAGACAAAGCAGTCCTAAATTCTCGTGGAATGGACTCTTGCTCTGCTACAGTCTCTTTTCTCACTATGTGGAAAGTGTCTGGTTTACTTGTTTGGAACCAGGCTCAACAACAGAATAACCTTTTACATGTCTCCAGTCACAAATGAGAGAGCATGGACTGTGGATGTAGCAAGGTTCATGCATTGTCTATTGATACTGGCTGTCTCCAGTTTAATGGCAGTTACAGTTCCATTTTGCTCCTTTTGCAGCTGTGATATTTAGGCAATATCCAGTTACCTTCACCCATAGAGATTCCCAGTTTCAGTAAAAGCTGTGCTGGGGATGACCAAGATAGGCTTTTATGCCTAGTAAGGGTACTGAGTAACCATCTAAATGCCTTGAAAGGGAAAAGAAAAGGTAGGAAACGCTTTTTCCTTTCTCTTAATGGATCATTGACCCATAGTTGTTTTACTCTGTTTTTGATCAGCTACCCACCTAATTGACACATTCAACTAGGTAAGATATTGCTACTATGGCCATGTGAGGTGCATGAGTGGACCACATCTTGTTAATGATTCACCACTCTTTGGGAGTATTAAACAGATGAGATTGTTTTTATACTAAACAGTAAATGCTATGAACAACAGGTAAAAGGTGGGAGTTTTTCCCATGGTCAAGTGAGGCACATGTGAGTGGATCATGCCTTTTTGACAAGTCAGTACTTTTTGAAATTATGTATTCACATTAAGCAGATGAGTTCTGAACTATTACTTTGATATGTTTGTGGATCGCATACACTTTGTGAAAGAAAGAGGCATATTAGTTTTTGGGTCAAAGTTCAAGGTCATTATGGCAGAAAGAATATAAAGAAATTTGCGTAAGAATTTTTAATTTTATATGATGTACCATAACCAATATTTGTGAAAGACATGACTTAAGGTTTATTGATTTGGAGGTCAAAAAGTCAGATCAAGGTCATTGTGGTTTTACACAGTAACTTTGGTGCTATTGTTAGTCCTTTCACAAAACATTATAGAATTGCTTACACTTTGGGCAGTGACAAATAATTTTAGGTGTAAAGGTAAGAGATCATAGTTATGATAAGTCAATATGAAACTAAAATAAGTCAAGTTTAAGACCACATACCTTGAGCAAGGGTTATGGTCATCAAGACCTACCCGGGTATTGATTTTAAGTGTAAACTGAGCCCCACAAACATAACTTCTGCAGATTACTATTAAGCATGGGTAGATGCGCCATTCACAGTATTCCTGTGAGAATAAAGTCAATGTTAAGGATTTTTAATTTCCAGACAAATAATGTCCAGGTTAGAAATAAAAGTGTTTCTTTGTAATATTTCTACCCAAACTGTATACATAGTTAAATCTGGGACACATATAAGGTATATAACAGATTTTAGGTGATGCCTGCTGAGTTACAGATTAGAGGAATATAGGATATAATAAAAAGCATGAAAATTTGCCATGGTGGTTGCTATGTAGCATTCTGGCAGTCTGATATTTGCCTTATACACATTCTTAGCTGCTTTCTGTTAATATCAAGAGGTTTCAGACATTTGATATAATAACATGCTGCATGGATATCAACTTGGCATCTTTTTATGCTAATGTTTCACTTCCACTGCTAAATACACCACTGGCATACATACAGATACCCTCTTGCATAAAAGGGTACAATCAAAAGAGAACTTATAATACTTAAAATGACCTGACACTTAACTAACACACTGGTGAGAACAGTATTCTGGAGACAACATTTAACAGTGCAATCCTGTTTACTGAAAATCTCATCTTTTCAATACAATATCCGTAAGCCTGCAGTCATCTTAAGGAAGAAAAATGTCATTGTCAGGGTAAAAGGTCAACATAATGTGACTGAAAGAAAATAAGTGTTTACGCTCAATAACCATGCTTCTACACAACTGAACTAAACTTAATTACGTAGATGGCTTCCACTTGGGGTAAGGATAATGCCTATCTGTTTGAAAATCAAAAGGTCAGATGTCAAAATCACTGTGATTGAAAGAAGGAAAATGGTTTCTGCACAATACCTTTAGTTTTACATGACAGACCTGGACATATCTTTGAAAGGTGCATACTTGGTGTAAAGAAGCAGCTTAATAAGTTTGGGGTCAACCAATCAAACTTTAAGGTCACATTGACTAAATGAAGAATATTGATTTCTGCACAGTATTGAGTCCTGCATCTAAGATCTGGAGTACACTTGTGGATGACTGGAACATGAAGCAAGATTAAAGCTGGCAAGGGGGGGGGGGGGGCAAAAAGGTCAAGTTCACTATCAGAAAATGAGTTCTTGACCATGCACTGTTGCCAAAGCTTGTTGATGGCTAATATTTTGTGTCAGAAAGAAACCTGTTAATATTATAATCAAATGTGAAGACAACTGTGACTGAAAAAAAAATGAATGATTTTTGCATGATAACTTTAATTCTAGACCATGCAACTTGTCTATGATGAAAGAGACATTGATTTTGGCATTAAAAGGTCAAAAATAAATAAAGGTTGCTATATTTAAAAGAAATATGGACTTTGCAAAATAACTTTTGTTCTTGAGTAAGTTTTTTGACCAAACTTTCTGGAAGGCTTACACTTTGAATAATAATATAAAAAAACTATTGATTCAGGATTAGAATGTTAATGCAACATCTGAAACATCTTGATAGTTGACAAGGGCAGCCCAGGGAGGACAGGACACATCTCAGAGAGTCAGAATACCACATTGGTAGGACATGGTCATTGTTATGGTTTAGCTTTGTGAGAAAATAATGCTTTCAGTACAGTGAGTTTAGTTTAAAGATTGAGGTAATTGACTTCCATTCATTGGATATTTAGTATCCAACATTTAGGACTGTTAAACATGGGATAGGCATTTAAAGTGTGATTCAGATTATTCTGGCTTTTAGATGTAGTGTAGACATGGTGTTAAACTTAACACAAATCTAATTGCTATATACTTTCTTTCAGGTCTACAAAGATAGTGGAGAATTTGCAACTGTCTTAGACTATGGTATAAAGCCCAATGCCACCATTCATCTGGTAGTACTGCTGTACAACATTCCACAAGCTTTTGACCATGTGGTGTTTGACCTCTTTTGGGGATATCCTCTGTCGGGAGTAGACTACTTGGATGCATCATGCCGTATTTTTTCTGGGACCAACTTCATTGATGTCTGTGACTATGGGCATACGTCAAAGCTTGGGAATAGTATTAGCCATTCTGGTGATGTAATGGATAACTATAACAAAATAGGGCACCATACTATTCATGTATATTTGAAACAAATACCTGTGAATATAACCCATTTATACTTTACTTTAAGTGCCTGGAGTTCTCCCAATATTTCCAGGTATCCCAACCCAAGCTTGCGATTTTATGAAGCATCCAGCCCATCTAAGGATCTTTGTAAGACAACATTTACTCATGCCAATCATTCCCAGGCTGTCATCATGTGTTCTGTGTCCAAAGGAAAAGATGGATCATGGAGAATTTTTGAATCGGGGAAACTATCAGCTGGAAATGCCCGACATTATGAGCCACTAAAGAATACAGTTAGCTCACTGATTAAGCAAGGCTACTGAAAACCACCTGACTATGGATAAAGAGAACCATACAATTATGGCCCTAAATTTGCTGTTGTATTTTTGTATAATTGTGTGCCATTATTTTGGTACATATCCAAGACGTTGAATTTGACCAGTCCACTATATATTAGTATGTAATGCTAAATGCATATAATAACTTTTTCTGTGTAGTATAGTAACTAATATGTTGAATAATGTTCATGGAATTTTGTATGCTGATAACTTACACTTGTACAATACACTTCTTGGTCTTGGTCGAATGTTACTACCAGTAGTTGTTGTCATGAACTGGTCTTGAAAAGTCATCAATTATACCACCATGCTAAAATATTTTTCTTAGCAATTCCTAAATTGTAAGTTTCTTATTCATTGATTTCCTTGCTTTTCCATTAAAATATGTACACCTTCATTATCAGCCTGATTTCAATTTTAAAAAAACAACAAACAACAGCATATTTTAAAACTAAATGTTTTTGCTTCCAGTTGAAGGTTTTTTACCCCAATAATCCACAATCTTTGATACAGTTAGTACAATAAAAACAAGTTAATGGAAATAAGATACAGCAAATGTCTCAGCAAATGTCTCCTCTTTAACACTACAAAGAATGTGACTATCTCCATTTAACAAAAATGCATTTGGATATTTCCAATCATACTGTGAAAAGTGAAATCCTCTTTGAAACTATTAATTGGCTTTCTGATTCACAAGAATCCCGAGACATGCTTCCAGATGAAATTAGATATATGTGTGTTGTATGTTTTTATGGATCAGTTTTCCAAACCTCCTCAATTGTTCCACTCTAAACCTTGCTTACTTTCATCTGCAATGGAAAATCTTTCATTACTGTGCACAAATTTGAGAGGTTTACAAATGTTTTGCTCTAGCTTGACACTTTGAGCTCCAATTACCCACCCACCCTGGATTAGGTACATTGTGTCATTTTTTTTTTTTTAATGGTTTAACGCCATTTTTAAGCACAATATAGGCTATATATGGCGGCCAGTAATAATGGTGGAGGAAGAACCCGGAAAGAACCACCGACCAATGAGAAGCTACTGGCAAGCTTTCTCACATAACTACATTAGCCAAATCTTAGACTCAAACCCATGCAGACAGAGGTGAGATGGGAGTGATCTGTAACGGACAGCGCTTTAGACCACTCGGCCACTCTGGGCCCCCACAATGTGTCATATTAACATACTGTTTTCATCATAATTCTTCACGATGACTAGTTTCTCCCAAATAAAATGGATGCTCATCTGATATCGAGAATGGCCATCTTGAAAGTCTTGCTATCACTATTCCTCAACCAAAATTATGATTTCTAATTTGCCCTAATTGCAGTTCAGATGCCAATCTGATGTAAAATGTGGCTGCAATTATGGCCATCTAAAATAAATATTGTTGTAGCTAGTTCACCTGAATATTGGTATGGGGACCTTAATTTTCAAATGATTTCTGGTTTGTCTTTGTTGTAAATAAAATTCATAAATGAAAATCATTTAATCTTATATTCAGTATGGCTGCCAGAGCAGCTCATTTGAAAATATTAATGCTCAAAAGTATCAGAGATGGGACCAGCAATTAGAAGAAAAAGCCTTTTCTTAAATTCATGAAAATAATTTGGAAGGTTACTAGAGCATCATTCCCATTGAGGGCTCTTGTATTTGTAAAGTGGATCATTTTATTTCTGGAATATTGTCACAACCTGGGCTTCCTTGAGTCTGGTTGAGAAAATGTTCTGATCAAGGCTGCACATAGTGAGTTTGGCTATATGACCAGTCAGTGATTGACTTCCATTCTATTAGTTTAGGTGAAATAGAATCAGTCCAAATGGCCCTTAAATGCTGATATTAACTGTGGCTCTTATTGTAAAGTCCCATGGCGGCTCCAGAGCAACCTAACCTAATGGAATGGTAAAATAACATGGAACAATAAAAATAAACCTAAAATAAAAGAAATACAGAAAGGTATAAACATCAAAGTTATATTAACTACCAGTTATACAATCAATAAGGCAAGCGTCTTACCTCTATTTCTTCTCTTATGCTTCTAAATTCTTCCTTCTATATAACTCCATTGACAACATCTCATAACTGAGTTTAATATTACGAAGGTATTATAGGCCCCTAAAAAACTCGATACCGCTGTGGTTAAAGTATAACTACTAACACGCACCCCTAACTATGGTCCCAACTAGAGTGTATGAGGTAGTCTCAAAACCAAGACAATCAGGTCCAGCGACACAATGTTGCAACTAAACACATCATCATATATGCATAGGTTATGACCCCAAATTAGATCTTATTAGGTAGTCTCAAACCCAAGACTATCAGGCCCAGCAACACAAGGTTGCAACCAAAAATATGCTAATTTAGAAAATGACCTCAAATTCATACACTATAAAGATAGTTAAACCCAAAACTATCAGGCCTTGCAGTAACTTAATAACATCATGCATTAACTAACAATGCAAATAATTGTCATATGGGGTTATATATTCTACACAAAACAGCACAAAGAATTCCAAATTGATAGGGAAAAATATGGAAGCAAATTGACGAGGGAGAAAGGATGTTTAGAGTGAGAATCCAAAACAAGACACCAAAGATGTATACAGTGAACCATCGAGTGAGTACAGGGTCAAACAAGACACTCAAGAAGTATGCAGGGACCAACCACAGGAGCAGAGGAATAATCGGTCACTAACAAGTGATCATGGGATTCTCCCAAAAATAAGTCCTTTTTAGGGCTATTGTCTTTCATTGCCTTAACAGGGTCTTCCACTTGGTTACGGAAACCCTCCTTGACAAGCTCTATCCAAAATGCCTAACTTGATCATTTTCGGACCGGCCACTCAAAATTAAAAATCTAATCCTTTCTGACAGTGGCTACCTTTCAGATGACGTTTAGTCATATCAGCAAAAGAAATTGTTAGGGACATATAATATGTACACTTTTGTACTAGAAGATTGGCATAGATAGGAACGTAATTTAATTCTTCATCTCTACCATTTGATGATTTGCATCGGTGGCTTACACAATTTTGGCATAGGGAAATCCACTAGAAAAACTGAATTGAATTTGGAATAAGCGTACGTACTTTCGATTGGTTGATAGGTTGAGTGCATGATGGGTCTATTCCCACTCACCCAGGTCTAACATTCATATCATTAGCCCCTTTTTAGGGGTATGATATGACGACCAAATTAAATAGCACACTCTGTGCGCATAAACGCCAGGAAGATGCGGCACCATTCCATCTTCCTGGATAAATTAAATCACTGCCATGTAAATAAATGGCAGTGCAAAATAGTGAACATATGACCCTAGTGGCCGGTTTCATTTTAAATCCAACTATTCATTCATTTATTGTAAAGTCTTTAGTGACCTGTGAGGAAAATCAAGTGTTTTAAAAATAAGAATGTTTTCTTTGATAACCTAAATGCTTGAGTGGATGGTTATTTTCAGTTGTTTTGTGACTTTTATAAAACATTATTGAAGATTCTTGCTATACAGGCATGATATAATCCTACTTTTTATAGGGTTACTGAGTAACTGATATCAACAACACCAAATTGAAAAATGTATGGATTTGTTGACAGATGTCTGAACTGTTTGGGTTACAATGTAAAATTAATCCATTAATTTTATAATGTTTCCCATTTAATCAAGGTAACACTTCTTACATGGTGAGGTATTCATCAAGTGACAATCATATGACAATTCCACAAATGATTGAATCACATGATCATATCAACCTTTTTTGAATGTGTGAGGTCACAGTTGACTGGTATTCAGTATTAGTGGAACAACCAGTTATGCACCAGCTAAAACCCATCAATCTGAGATGGTCACAGGAAGCAGGTTGTGTGGATTTAAAAGTTGACAAATATTGGATTTAATCTGGAAATACATTACTTGTAAGCTATGCAAAGCTCTGAAAGTCTCCTTCAACCAATTGTAACTCCTGAGCTGTGAGAATGACCAGTTCTAAGTGTTTAAAACTGGTGAGTCTGTTGCATAAAGATATAACTGGTTTGTAAATTAATGAGATCAGACCCCAAACCACCCACATGTCACAACATATTTGGTGCTGATTAATATCAGGATTGTAACTCCTGAGCTGTGAGAATGACCAGTTCTAAGTGTTTAAAACTGGTGAGTCTGTTGCATAAAGATATAACTGGTTTGTAAATTAATGAGATCAGACCCCAAACCACCCACATGTCACAACATATTTGGTTCTGATTAATATCAGATTAGGCATTGTTATCATGATGATCAGTGCTCTAATGAAGAAACTTAACTTAAACTGCCAATACTTACTCAATAGTCACCTGTTCACAATGGCTATTCTAATTTTTTTTAGTCAAAGTATTTATGCTATCACAGCAAAAATATTGAAGTCAGATAAAGTTTGATTTCATCATGTATTTGCCTATAAATTATATCTATCTCCGAAGAAATAAGTTTGTCTTTGAGAAGAGATACAAGTCGTATCCCTTTTCATTAGGGCCAGGGATCATGCATAATTCACAACAGGTTAAAGACAGGTGTAGTTTTGGTTCAGGAGTCACAATAAATAGTCATATATGGCTTCTTTTTTTAAAATATTCATCACATTATATTTTAACATAAGCTGTCTGTCTTTTGATGTTAGTGAGCTGAGCAATTGTCTATAATCCAGATATGTTGTTTTGCATGAAGAAACTAAAATGGATGTCTAAATTTGTCCATACCAACAAAAAAAGTTTTAATGGGCTGTATCCAGTTGATAAATCATCCCATGACAACATGGCCAGTTCTTCAGGAGACCAAAATGTTTGGTGATATATGTGTAGGTGAATAATCGTGTTTTACATTGTATCACTGTTTTGTAGTTTTCTTGATTTTTTAAATATTGTTACATCTGGCATTTGTGCATAGTTCTGTTCACTTGTTGATACAAGACAGGAAGCCTTTGAATGTGATTGTTTTATTTCAACATGAATCTACAGGACTAGCTGTACAGTTAAGTAAAGTTTTTTAGATATAATATACATGTTATATAGCAATTTATGTTAGCAGGTAAATCAAATCAATACATACTAAAGTCCAAACCCGTGATCTATCCAGAAATATATGTGAGGAGGTTAGCATAAACAGTTAAGTAAGGGATATGTGTGGTGGAACCCAAGAAGTGTCTGCATTTAAAGCATTTCCAGGTCATAATTTTTAACTAATTGTAGGTGTGTTTCTCATTCATTTGGAGAGGGGATTATGTTTTCACTTTTGTAATCACTTGTTTCTCAAAATACTGAATATTTTTGTTTCCTGTTGTCGAACAATAATTTGTTTTAACATTAATGTACAATGCATATGTGTGAGTCATTCCAAGCTTCAAGTTGTCACTATATTTCTTCTTTAACTTGTTATAATAGAATTTGTACATAAGCAACGTACTGCTAGCAATGTAGAATGTCCCTAAGTTGTCTTGATTAAATTTGTTTCCTCTTTGGAGTAATAAAGTAATAAATACCATATCTTCATCAGCTATTCTTCCTTTTGAAATATCATTTTGAAGGTTTTATATATATATATATATATATATATATATATATATATAAAATTTCCATAATTGTTTCTCCACATGAATTTCTGAGGCAGAGTACTGAAAGACAGTGTGCTGTGATTATGATGATTTGTGAGTCCACCTTGTGAGAACAGAAAGTATGGGTAGCCCTAAAAGTAGGTAAATGTGATGATGGCCATTTTGCTCTGCAAAGTTTTTATAAGAAGTATCACACTTTTGACTTGAAAACTAAAGCTGAATGCAGTGGACAGCAAAATGTGAAATTAGCTGGTTCCACATCTTTTAGCGGATCACAATGATCACAATGAAACTTTGCTAAATATTAAGGTTATCATCTGAAAATTTGCATAGCAATTTTTGTTAGCTTTACTCACTTTTATTTTAGGATAATGCTATGGAACGCCAGAGCAGTCTTAAGATGATAATTTTTATTGTATGATGTGCAAACTTCTTTATATGCAGTGCTTTCATCTTTATATGCAAACTTCTTTATGAGAAGCAAAAACGGAACTTTTGCAGGCACGCAAAGGGGCCAAACAGTCTTTTGACAAAAGTAATTTGGTCAACTCTGATATAATCACCCTGTCAAATAAATTACACACTACATGTAATTCTAATCTAAGCAACTGAGAGAGAGAGAGAGAGAGAGTTTATAATGACAAAGGTATCTTGGTACTGCTGATATTTATCGCAAAATACATACTCTATAAATATCATTCAATCTTCGGTTAATAGAGAAAAACTTACCAACATTGTTTCATATTTGACTCAGGGAGACATGACTTTTGTGTGAAGATCCTTTAAATATGACTAAAAATATTTCATTCAGTGTCCCATGTACTAGCCACAATATTGTTGAACATATTACTTTTTGAGTATGTGAAGACATTATATCAAGTATTCCATCTGTGCATAATTTCTTCGGCTTGAATATACTTGAATAAACTTGGTTTTCTTTGGCACGAAAAAGTCTTATGTGATGATATCTATCATCCCCCTGTAAAACAGGATTTGCAGTTCTGCAAGTCATGAGATTGGAAGTGTAACCAGATTCCTCTCCACCAGAAATGCCCGCAGAAATATTTTTGGAAGGGGTGGGGGACATACATGTAATGGTCAGCCATACTGTTTTATGCATGTATACCAAATCATATTTAGAGGTGACATCAAGGGGTGGGGCAAGTGCACCCCCTTGCCTCTATGTGCAGGCCTGCATGCTCCCCCATACAAAGATAAAATGTATGGACAAAATTCATTTTATGTAATCAACTTAATAGTTATACTGGATAGATATCCCTAATTTGCTCCTTAATTTCAATTTATGTTAAGCTCTTGTAACACCCATTTGGTGTTATATGTTCATTCGTTAAAACACGTCACTAATCGAACAGCTCTTTTCTTCCATTTGGTGTCAAATTTTCATTTGTGTATGTGCAAGGTAATCCCATAGCATGTTATCACTCATTTGTTGATTCTGTATCTGTAATTAATCTTTGGGTTTTGTGCCACTACCATCCCAAAGTTTGTATTATAATATATCTTTTAATTCTGTCCATACATTGATGACACCATTTACTTAGTAATATCTTTTTCCCTTGATCTAACATTATAAAACAATAAAATCATATTGTTAAAATAATTGCTTTTCTTACTTAGACTGGACTTAGACTTTTATAATTATGTTTTATTTGTTTCTATATTTTGAGAAAGGAAAACCATGCTCTAAAATATTCCAACTTGATGGGAAGGAAACATTTAATATCACCATGGTATGTAATGTTACACATTGGTATTAGGGACTAATAGTAATTTCATGTATCAGGCAGCCCATCACATCATGGTTATTGGTTTGGACGTTTTTGTGGGTTTAACACAGTTTGTCAGCACACGATAGGTCATACACGATAGGTCATACATTGAGGCTAGTAAGGCGATCGATTTAAATCAATAGGTCTCTTGTGTCTCCTGTTATAGAAGTCACAGCCCTAAGTATTGGACATTTGTAATTTTTTTAGTGGTATAATAACTTAGCATTTCTTTAGTGTCTTATCTTCAACTTGTTAAAGAAAAGATGAGTATGTTGTCAGTACATTAGTATATTTGTTATCACCACTTATCGTAATCTAATTTGGAGGATTATCAGATACACTTTATGCACACATTCATTCCATGGTCTAGTCGGTCATAAATGAAAATGGTGTTGCTCCAACATTAAATATGGCTACCACAGCAGTCACCTTGAAATCTTATTATTGCTGCTAGTTAATGGATTGTCATATCAACATGAAGTTTACAATGAAGGACTACTTACGATGCCTCAAGTTGATCCTAAATAAATATATTGCTACTCAGACATATAATATGGTCACCATAGGCACCATCTTGAAAATCTTACCACTACTCAATGAACTGTTGTACCAGCATGGGGTTTTACTAAAAGATTTCTTTGGTGAGTCGATGGTTGTAAAATGAAAATGGTGACCATTTTTATATATATATATATATATATATATATATATATATATATATATATATATATATATATATATACATACACGTTATATATATATATATATATAGTCACTGCAATGTCCATCTTGAAAATTTTTTTTATGGAAAATTCTCCTATATAACTAGTACTGATATTGTGCTTTCACAAAAGACTTATTATAACGTCTTTTTCCTAAATGATGTCTAATTGTTTTTAAATCAACACGATGCTAATGAGGCATCAACAGCCACTGGCTTGACAATCTTGTTATTGCAGTGATGCTTTAAACACATGGGTACTAAAAAGTACAAAAGGTGTTATCTTGAATTCCTGAACATTATTTTGCACCAGTAGCATGTCAGATCTTACAGAGTGACCTATTTAAACTACAGAGCTCTAAATCATATAAACTTGTATATTGTTTTAATGCAATTAAAATTACCATGTAATATCTCATTGATTTTCTTGTCTTTTAATATCTTGTTTTTACAACTAAAACAGGTCAAGGATCTTAATTTTTGTTCGATTTATAGAAGATTATATGCTGTCATTGGTGTAATGTTCTATAATCCTCATAGCTTCTCTCTAAATATCACCGCTCCAGTGGCCTAGTGGTTAGAGCATCTGCAGCGGAAGCAGGAGATCGTCGGTTTGATACCCCTAGAGTCGTACCAGTGACTTACAAAAATGGTACTAACAGCTGCCTCGCTTGGCGCTCAGCATTAAGAGGTCAGTGTTAGAACTGGTGTCAGGATAATGTGACTGTGTGGGACATCATGCTACATGTCTGTGGCATGATGCGCCAATGCTAGACATCACTATAAACTGCCTCACTGCAGACATCGTAGCGATATGACTGAATTTTTTTAAAAAGCTATGTTAAAAACCCTAATCACACACACTCTCTCTTAATATCAATTCCATAATTTTAAGAGATACAGTTGTTGGAGCACTTAAATTCAATTCTTGTTGACATCATTCATCTATTGTGGCTAATTGTCGTACAAAATATTGGTCTTAGATTGTCTTCCACATAATCTAAGTATATAGTGCCTTCAATACCATAATTTTCTAAATGTGCAAGTGGACTGTCAATGAGTTTGATAATGATACTATTCCAATGTTATCAACATCATGATCACTCATAGAAGGGAATATAACACCGTCATAATCCAAGAAGGAAAACAATTAGAAGGAAAAGGTAACATAGCTGAAGTTATCAATTAATGAGAAACAATCACTCCAGGTAGTGATACCACCTATTGCGACCACCATACCTAATGGAGCAACAGAAAGACAAGAAATTCATATTGAGATAAGAAAAAAATCATCAACATATGCAGATGTAGCAGCGAGCATAAGGGATAATAACCCGAATTCAACCAAGAGTAAGAGATTGGAAGACAAACGCCTAAAGCCCAAACAAGTAGCCAAGTTCACAGACACTAACAATATACAAACAACATCAAAACAATAATAACAAACTCACAATAGCCAGATCACAGGACCATTCGGAGAAAGATCGCATAGTATCAACACGGACTGTGATGCAGGTATACGAGAGTTAATGAGACAGATATCACCTATTAAAGAGACACCAGCCCCTACCCCAAATAATGAAGGGAAAGATCAAGAAAGATTTCCCTTGACAGGACAATAGAAAGCAAAGAAATCTAAACCTCAACCAACCAATGGAGACAAGGGAATACTCGATGGGAAAACCAACACTGAACCACAGGGAGATCATGAACAAGGAAGGGCAATTTATAAACCAACTGCGCTGATGTCAGCAAACACATAACAACAAGAAATATAACCAAATGTTTACAAGCACAAATCTCATCCATAAGAAAAGTATTTATCAAACATAAGGGCTACCAGAACCACAAATTAAGAAACAAAAGTATTATGACATGACTATTGAGAACCCAAGGAGGATGATCATAATCATTTGCCCTAAAGCAGATTACATAATAATATGGTACAATACCAGCAAACATGTGCCCAAATATATGGAAATCACCAAAACAGGATCAACCCAAGTAACCGTCAGTAGACTGAAAGCCCTAACAGAAGATAGAGAGAAAACTATCAATTTTAACTCTTCCAACTACAGCCCCTTGCAGCACACTTGCAACATTGCCAACCACTCCAACCAACGACAGCCTCTTCTCAGCCCACCTACAAAAAGATCCTTAAATTTCAGAGAATCCAGAAAATGAAGAGTAACATCTAACTTCTACATAAGCTTAGGGAATAACTGCAATAGTACAGGCAACCCCCAGTCAAACGCAGAACAATTACATGTATGCAATGGCAAAACTACAGTGGGACCCCGCTATAACACGGTAGTTGGGAGCCATAGAATCCGACCGGGCTATGAACCAAACCGTGTTATAAGCAACCATGTACAATACCAACACATTTTTGGATTTAATTGGGGGGGGGGGGTTTACATAAAGACAGGTACGAAAATGCATGGCACAATTACCATTTTTGATCAATATATATTAAATGAGAAAAACATTTGCTGTGGTAACAGAAATTGCAGATATAATATATTACTTTATTCAGTGAACCATGCATTGGTACATACACGTGTCTAATTTATGTATACATGTATAATCTATTGCATGAAAAGAGTATCAACACCGTGTACTCACCAGCGAATCTTGTAACATACATTGAATCCATAATACAAATATTTCACTCGAAAATATCCACACAAGGATGTAAAATATTCAATAATTTTGTCACAGATCATTATGTGACTGAATTCAATGAAAAGAAATAAACAAAAATTACGTAACGGGTGTACGTAATGAATGATGAAATAGTACATGTCCATAGATTAAATAATGGAAGCTAAAGTGTATTCTTATAATAACTACATGTACGTCTCAGGATCTTTCTGTCTCTGAATTCAGTCATTGTAAATTTCAGCACATTTTCCCACCCAAGCTGCTAGTCAAAGTCCTTTGAACTTGCCGCCCAGTTATTGCGTCATGTTCTTTTGATGTACTCCAATAAATACAGCAGGCAGAACTGGCTGTATTTTAACCACTGAATCATGTCACTGTTTCGCTCGGCAGTTCACTTTGATGATAAACAATGTACTTAAATTAATTGATTTATACATTCTGGTGAGAATCTTTTATCAACCGCCGCATTGGCTGTTGCTTAATTGTGTATGAAATTAAGAGAACATATATCGGAGATTATTTGAGCAACGATTGTATTCGGAATGCATTCAAGACAAACACAAAGTAGACACGATGGCTTCATTACTCAGGAATCAGTAATTATAATATTGACACTAATGAGCTGTAATTTTTCAACAATAAACAAAGATCAAAGTTCTCAGTAGACCCAGCAATTGGTTCATATTTCTGACGCTTATTTTGGCACAAAACTAGAAGAAATTTGATAATACATTTTCTACACGTTTTTTTTCGCACTGTTTAGACGAATATGAGAATGATAATTAAACTCTCAAATTTTTTTCTTTCATACTTAAATTTTTTTTTTTTTTGGTCTTTGAGAAAAATACCTGTAATAAATTACCCGAAATTTCGGGAGCCATGCCATGACCGGGTTATATCCGAATTCGGGTTATAGCGGGGCGGGTTATAGCAGGGTCCCACTGTACCTGGAATAGCAAACCCTATTGAATATCAACCAAATCACAGCAATGGTAACAAAGCAAGTAACAAAGAGAAATCCAGGACAACTGTATGCTAACCCTGAGCAATTCTGCAATTCCAGCAATAGCAATAGTACTGGGAATTAAAAGAAACAAACTATAATCATCCACAAAGTGGTAACATTGTAAACAAAGCAGGTAACAAGAATGAGCCAGGACAACCCATGGCCCATTGTATAACCAAACATATGCCTACTATTAATAATAATCAAACAATAACAAGATCCCTGTGTTTACAATTATGCCATATTGTGAGCAATCTGCTGAACAAATATTTCCTTAGTACTGAACAATAACACACTAACAACATTACAATGTTAAACATTTAGAAATGCAGACTTATGAAACAAAAAAGCAGATTAGAATTTAGCAGTGGAATTGCAGAGGTGTGAGTACAAACATCCCCAAACTGATAATTAAGTGCATGGAGAAATTCAAAAAACAAAATGCATCCCAAAAATTCCAGGCCATTCAATGTGATGTCTACAAAATGGTTTTCATGATGAAAAAGAAAGAAGGGGGGGGCTGGCAACCCTTATCAGTGACTCCTTCCTTAAGGTGGTAACATGGAACCCTAGCACAGCACTTGAAAAATATGAACTGAATATAAATTAATTATCATACACACACTGGGAAAACAAAATTAACAATACTTAACGTCTATGACACAGGAGGATTATGTGATATTGTTCTGTATAACAAGATTGAGAATCTATATATATATATATATATATATATATATATATATATATATATATATATATATATATATATATATATATATATATATATATATATATATATACATATATATATACCGATGTGATGAAATCTATTGATATATGCCTGATAAGCAGTTCAATGATCGGATAACGTGTACACCATATCAGAAAGTATGGGTACATGTATTTTGATGTGCATGAATATGTGACCAAAGAAGGTAATGGCTTATCTGCTGATAGATAGTTGTTTAGATTGAGTCTAGATAGCTAGATGAATATGCTAATGTCCTGGTGTGTTAATACAGGAAGCTTTTAGGGACCAGAGGAGCTGTAGGAGACAGAGGGAAATACCCTAGAACAGTTGGTCCTGAGTCTCTGGGAGACAAGAAAAGTAGAGAATGGAGGCAGAAGTTGATGGACTGGAGGTGAACTGTAGTACCAGTCAAGATAAAGCATACTACAGATGAGTAGGAACACAGCACAGGAGGAAAATCTATCACCCTATGTCAGATGAAATGACCAGCAATAGGGTTTTAAATATTGAATTTCATCTGAGAAATGACTCTGTTTTTGAATGGTATAAAATTGTTGTTATTTGAATTTCACCTTTTGTGTATTCAGTAATTTAACTGTCAGCATCGCTTACTGGGGGCTCTGAGCTTTGCATCTCTCTATCACTACTTCAATTTATAACAAACACGAGCCTGGGTGGGTCTTCTGTAATAATTAAAATAATACTGGGACCACCCCACCCCAACCTAGTTAACAGGAACCTCTACAGTTAAACCTTCAACTTATGACATACAAATTTCAACAACCACCATGTAATTCAGAAGATACAATCTAAATATTCAACAGTTGACTCGATTTTTCAACCACCACTGTGTAATTCAACAGATAAAATCTAAAATACTCTAATATATAAAATGGAACTTTGAACCAATATATAAATTAGGAATTCTTGATGTATGACATTGAACAACCACCACTGTATAATTTAAACAACACAATCTAAAACCTCAGCATAGAAAATATAACTTTTAACTACTTGTAACTGTTCAATTCAACAGATAATCTCGACCTAGAAAATGGAACTTTAAGGACAAGCATTTTTGATTCAATACTCTAAAATATACAATACTCTAATATATAAAATGGAATTTTTTCCAATACATAAATTAGGAATTCTTGATGTATGACATTGACCATCAGCCATTTGGAATTCTGGACATATAACTTTAAAATTTCAACAGCAATGTTATGATCGGACCAGCTTTTCTCTGCTACGGCACCTCATAGAATAAACCAAAATTTACACAGATGGTGAAATGTTTCATGGAATGGATAGTCCTGGTGGTGAGGCTCTTTCAGTAGAATTTTGGACAATAAAAGAAGCCTTTATAGCCAATCCAATGAAGGTATAAATAAAACATAGTAAGCAACTCCGTTAGGAACTGTAGAACCAGGTCAAACCACAAGTAACAATAAAATGCCCAACCACCACTGTGTAATTCAGCCAATACATTTAAAAACTAAACACATGACATTGAACTTTCAGCACAATCAATGTGATTCAACACGTGAAAATTAGAATTCTTGACAGCCAGTGTTAAAATTTCAACCACCACTGTGAAATTGGATTTCTTGACATACGATATTGACATTTTAATTGCAACTTTCTCACTGGACCTGCTTTTGCCTGCTATGGTGTCTTGTAACTCTTGAAAGTCGCTGGAGTCACAAAAGTGCAATGTATTGCTTCTTTTCAACATAAACTGGTCAAATCTTATGATAAAATTGATGATTTTCTTTTACAACTAGCAATATGCATATGTCAGAATTTGTACTTATTATTTTACTCAAATTACAATTTTTAGATTTGTCTGATAATTTGATTTTGCTAATAAAATTTTATGCAATATCAGGTACATCAAACAAACTATATTAATATGTACCAACCACACATCTTAAGAAGCTCCAAGCACTTTACAACATATATAATGATATGAATACAAAAAAAGTAAACACCATGAAATTAGAAAACATAAAAGATACTGAAAATAATTTAGGTAGGAAACATTATTAGGTCTTTAAGTTTGTTCCTGCCATTGAAAAAGGTGAGTTTTAAGAGCATACTTGAAAGGGATCACTATGTCTTTGTGTCTAATTTCAATGGGCAATTCATTCCACATTCCTGGGCCCTGATATGCAGTAGAATGTTGTCCATATTACTTTGTTTTCATAGTGGAAATAATGAGTATATGATTGTCAGAAGAGGAGCATAAGTATCTTGTTGGTATATAAACATGGGTGAGGCCAGATAGGTATTTTGGACTAGAGTCCATCAGTGAAATGTAGCACAAAGAACATATTTTGTGTTTGATTCTGGATCGAATGGATAGCCAGTGCAGGGTACAGAGCACCAGGGAAGTGTGCTCTGATCGTGGTACTCTTAGGATGATCCAAGCACCTGTGTTTTGAACTTTAAGAAGTTTCTGGAATAGATATTGAGATGAACCATACAGAAATGAATTACAATAGTCCAGTCTTGAAAGTACTAATGAACACACAAGTGTTTCAGTGACATCAACTGAAAGATACTTACAAATGGAGCTGATGTGTCTCAGCTCAAGATATGCAGTCTTGCATATGTTCATGACATGTTAGTGCCAAGTTAGAGTATTGACCAAAATAACACTAGGTTTCATACTGACTGTGTGAATTTAATGTTGGTCTTGCTGATATTTATTGTTTGAGGTAAAGAATGTGAATGAGAAAGTCTTTGTGTTGTGATCAGAATGGCCTCAGTTTTATCATCATTCATCTGCAGCTTGTAACATGTCATCCATGATTTCACATCAGAAATGCACCTCTCTATTCCTTGGATGTTATCATCAACTTCAGTTGGGTGGCTAGATTTGTATATTTGGGTGACATCAGTGTACAATTGGCGAGGCACTGGATGATAATCAATGACAACTGAGAGCAGCTGAGTGTATAGAACGAAGAAAAACGGGTCTTGAAGAACAGACACCCGTGGAATACCACATTATAGATCAACTGGGTTGGAGTGTATTCCATTTGCAAAATTCAATTTGTGACCTGTTGACTAAGTAGAACTTGAACCACTGTAAGGGTGTATTGTGAATTCCAAATACATGCTGGAGAAGGTGATGTAATATATCATGGTCTAATGTGTTAAATTCTGCAGATAAATCCAGGAGGGTGAGGACTGTAATCTTTCCACTATCCAAAGCAGAGAGAATGTCATTAACCACTTTTAGAAGAGTATTTTCAGTAATGTTCAAGGGTAATATGCAGACTGTACATTGCTAAAAAGACTGTTTGAATTTAGATGAGATACAAGTTGGTTTATAACATCTTTTTCTAAGAGTTTTGATATGAACGGGAGATTAGAAACTGGGCGGTAGTTCTTTAAATGGTTATGGTCAAGTGTGTATTCTTCAGCAGAGGCTTTACATTGGCAGTGCTAAATCCATGGACACATGTTCAAATGCTGCTAACGGTTGTCGTTGAAATTCTGTATCAAAACTGTATTGTATTGAAATTGTGTTTATATATATTTATGTATATATATATATATATATATAGTATGCTTTTAGCTTATATGAAAAACATTTTATATATTAATTTATGGTATCAAGGAGGTAATCCAGTGTACAATGTTACAATGTACAACATAAGCCACTGCAGTTGTGGCCCTGTTACATCTTAACAATTGATTCAAAGTCATTGCTAATGAAAAGTAATATAAAAATGGCATTTACAAAATTCCCACCCACCTCATAACAGTATATGTTACGTATTGGTATGTTTCTGTGAAACCTTGTTTGCTGTTTGTTTCTATTATTATGTTCAGCCACCTGTCATAACAGTTGAGGCTTTGAATAGCAGAATGGGATGGTACAATCTGGGATCAAGAGCAAAGTCCATATTAGACTATTCCTGTAGCTATTGGTTTATATATGTGAATGCACACTTTATAAAAATGGCCAAAAGATCTGCTTTAGTTGATTGTAATGGGGTACATTTGGAAGCATTTGGACTTTGAATTCTATACTGACATTGCTCCATATTAATTACACGATGCACTTTACTATCAGAATAGATAGTGGAACAGGCATTTGGTTTAATTAAAATTTCCTGCTGTTATTTATGCCAACAAATTATCTATCATCGCTCAACAGACCAGGTAGGGCCCCGAGTGGCCGAGTGATCTAAAGCGCTTGCCGTTACGGATCACTGCTGTCTCACCTCTGTCTGCGTGTGTTCGAGTCTAAGATTCGGCTAATGTAGTAATGAGAAAGCTTCCCAGTAGCTTTTTGTGGGTCTGTGGTTCTTTCTGAGATTTTTCCCAGGTTCTTCCTCCACCAATAATACTGGCCGCCATGTATAGCCTATCGTGTGCTGAAAAATGGCGCTAAACCCTAAAAAACAAAAACAAACATCAATAGACCAGGATGGTAAAGGTCATAAACCCACTAGATTGGTTTGATCCAGGCGGATGACACTATATCACGGAGCTGAGCTGGTTCATTCCTGCATTACAACTCTAGCTTTTGTGATAATCAGTAGGGCAGTAGCAATGTGGAAAAATGATTCCTCTAGGGATTGGGGTTTTCTACCTCTAGTACCAGAGGGGTACTTGTCTACCTATGCAAGTCTTAATAAGGAGTAACCAAAGAAATAGATGATTAATCTGGGTATTCAGTTACCTAACATACTATTGTGTTCGACCACTGGAGTTAGGTGGACTGGTCACTTTTGGCCCCGAATAGACACCGACTGCCCAAATACCTTAGTGTTGGGTGTCTATTGATCTCCTGTGTTCTACGATATTAAACTAATTAATTTCTGGGAACTATTGCCAGAATATCCCACTATTGTATTGTATTTGAGTTGTTCTTTAAGAATTTCTACTATAGCTTGTTCAGATCAGCATTGCAGATGATACATGCTTCTGTGGCTAGTGAATTTTCAAGTGAGTAGCTCAAAATATAGAAGAAATTACCTAATTCATCTAACACACAGTCCAACACCATCTTATCAATATACACATAACACCACTCAATATATACTTGCTGAAAATGAAAAAGTGTGCCACAGTAAACAAACATCATCTGTTTCATATAATTCTTATAAAACTCTCTTCAGTACAGCTTAATGCCTGTGTTTAATGAATAAATGATTATTTGTTTTACCTATGACTGGCTGTAGATGTTTTCTTGCAGCAGATGTTGTGGTCAGCAAAAAGTACATGACCATTAACATTAGCATATGGGTTAAGCTTGCAATAAATTTGTAGCTTGCCATGGTAAATCTCTATTGTTTGGGAACATCATTGAATTTTAATTTGAGTCCGTTTGGTCAAGCATGGTTAGAACAGGCCAATTTGGCAGACTAAGTTTTTCTGCTGAACAGGAAGTCTGACAAACTCCATTTACATTAGCAAGTAATTTTTCTTGTTAAATAAATTGTATGTGGACAGGGGTCTGGAAGAAATTGCGATCCAGAGATTTGGTTGCATAGAAAAAGTAAGTCTCACTGGGAAAAATGGTTTCATATCTATGCTACAGTTGTAAAAGAGAGCAGACCATGACCATGTTACAGTTGATGACCCAAATAAGCTGGAGAGAGAAAGGGGGAGAGAGAGAAAAAAAAATTAATGCAGATCTGAAACCAACAGTAATTGGGAATGGACCAGAAGCAACTAGATTATGCATGTGGCAATTTGAGTTTGATCATACACTTGATTCTGTCATGAAATGTATCTCATTGGTATAATAGAACAGCTAATGCATTCAAATGATTGTTCGGGGTGGGGTGGGGGCATCTTCAGTTTTTCACTGCTGCAAGCCATGCTATGCTCATTCATCACCCATAGCTGCCTGTGCTGAGATTTCCTTGGTTCTCATGAAAGTCATGGCAAGTTTGAAAAATCATTGTAATATAACAAGACTTTTCATGCTTTCTGAGTGAGTCAATCAAAGATTCTTTTCTAAACATGATTGTTTATAGACTGAGTACTTGTGTACTTTTATTGCCATGTGCTCATAAAAGAGCTGGATTTCTTCTATGTGTTGCACTGTTGGGGGAGGGGGATAATTTTCAACAGTGGCAGCATGAATAACTACTGTAAAAGAGATTTATGTGGAACAAATATTTTTGTCAATTATAAAAATGAACAAGCATTCTTCTCATCAGATATGTTTATTACAAAAGAAAACCATATTACTTCAGAAATGAGAGTAATCCATCATAGAAGAGCTACTGCATGGTACTTAATTCAACATCAACTTAAAAAACATCAATATTCATTTACAACATGCCTGACATTTGAGATTGGCAGCTGTTCCTTAATGGAAGACTCAATGCCATCCAAATAATCAAGACAGTTTCATATGAAAGAAAACAAATCATAGTTTGAAAACTACAAATTTGAATTCTTGTGTGCAAGCAATTCAAGTTCTTGTCCATCTGCTTTGTAGCTCATAAACTTAAATACAGTGGTGTATACCTTGAAAATGATTTCTAGAGTGAAAAACATAATGAACTGGCTGGATTACAAGAAAAGAGACTTTTTTCTGATATCAGTGTTTAAACAAGATTTTACAATGTTTTCATTAATGTTCATTTGTTTGTGCTCTTTTACCTTGAATTGGATTGGAGAATTATGTTCTATTTGAATGATAACTGCTTATTTTATTGCATGTGATACAGTAAGAAATCTGCTATTTCATCATGTTCTACACATTTCTAGCCAATACATTTGATCATAAAATAAAGACAAAATTCGCTTGCTTGAAGTGAATATTGGGTTCATCTCGTAAGTGAAAACTTGATGTATTTTCACTCCTCTGTATGAAATATATCCATTATTCATCCCACGCAAGCAAATATTCTCTTGGTGGGTCTTTAAGGACACTTTTTGAAACAGTAACATTATAGGTTGACTCATCCATTAATGTATTTTACAGTGATTACTGCAAATATGGCAAAACCTTTTCTATAATACAGATAGTATCCTACTGTTTTATATGGTTACAATAAAACAATGCTAGACATTGTAATTTTTTACTTTTTCCATCATTTTTATGTCAAATTAATACAAAACATTCTTAACTGATCAATTTTTTTCTGTTCTGAGCATATCTGTTCAGGTGATATGTTTTCATATTTTATGAATAATTAATGAATTTTAAATAATGACAATACAATTCAAAGAAAAACATGGTTTTATTTTCCCCATCTTCAGATATAATCTTGTTGATACACATAAGTAACTATTTCTTATTGGAACAAAAAACTTCCTTACCTTAAAATATTTTAAAAATTTGTTATAAGCCAAGCAGACATCTCATACTAAATAAAGATGGCTGCAGTTATCAAGTTCAGTATACTCCACTGTATTGTCATTTATCAAGATTACTCGTATGATGTACATATTTCAATATTTACTACAAACAATCAGCTATTATGTCTGAAGTATATTACAAATCATCAATATGAATTACAAGGTGTACAATGTAATTCCAATTGATAATACTATACTATACACAAGACAATATTCAATTATCATTTCTTGTTAAAAATTATTTCAATAAAAACATGATGCTAAAGAAAGCTATATGGCTTTTATAATATAAAAATTGACCCAAGCCTATTTCAGAAATGACAGCCTCATCCCTATGCCAGAATTTCATTGTCAAGACATTTTAAACATTATTTTAAACCATCCATGTTAGCAATACATAAATTAGTTAGAAGTCCAAATCAAAGTTGTCAAAAATTGTGACTCCATATTTTCACTAGTATTAGAAATAATCTGATTTTAATAAAATATAGCATATACATTAGAATTTCTTTTTCTTATAGATGACAGGATGTTAACTTAAACAAGACAAATTGATTGTGTGTCTGAGTTACCATCATTCAACTCAATTTCCTTATCAGACTAATTAGAGTTATATATTCACTTCATAGGCCATTTAAATCATTTCTGAAAAAAACTAAGAAAAATACTACATGCTTGATCTTTTAAAATACCTGTTAAAAAGAAGCAAGACAACACAAGCATGAATACAGCAAAATACTGACTATGAACAAGTCAAAAACCTTCTGTATGTCATTTCAACATATGAATGCGTTAAAAGGATCAGATAACCTGTAATCTTCTTATGAAGAACAACACAATATTATTATTGAATTTTAAATACTGAAAATTCAGGGAAAAATAATAATATCTGATCATTTCATTTGTAAAGCAGCTAACATATGTGAAAATCTAACCATGAAACTGAGGTTGACAATTTCCTTTCAGTATTTCAGCCTATATGGTAATGTAAGTGAATACTATTACCAGATTAAATTACAAAATACTGCTGAAAGATTACTGAAAGGATGTCAAATGACATTGATAAAAACTCATTTTAGCAATAAACAGCTAAAGATGGTGCCATAATTTACAGGTTCTCCTATGGTTCAGCAATTACAATGTATTTTTTATCAGGTCAACTATATTAAACTGCTTGAGAACCATTTTTGAAAACATTACATATTTGTATTTGAGTGAAAGTATATGAAGAGTAACATTCAAAATAATGCTCTTTTCTTTACTGAATGTTTGATGCACAATTAAGCTTTTAGTAACTCACATAATCTTGTTATCTGGTCAGGTTTATTTTTCTTTGTTTTAGTGAATTTTCTCACCAAAATACACACACTGCATATAGCAACTACAAAAAGAGTAATACATCTGCATCATCAACATTTCTCTGCTATCGGAAATTGATAATTCTTTTTCAATGGCCACTAAACCCATAACAAAGTCAAATGTACACAAATTCTTTTCCCAGAACCTCCAAACATTCACAGAATGGTCATGTGGTTCTACAAATTTGATTAAACATTTATCTTTTTTGATTTTTTAATCTTCTAGTAATTAACAAAGGCAAAAGTCACTAAATTATCTTAAACTTCAAGTTGATAGTAATCACTTTAAACCGATTCCACTAAATAAACATTCAAAAATAAAAACTAATTGAATTAGAAACTACACTTACATTATTGTTAATAAATTCCCCATTTCATATTATATGCAAATTCTGTTAAATTTGTACAAAATATGAACAAAAAAGTAATTTTATCAATTAATCTACTGTATGATGCAAATATTAATTAATTATAAAGATAACAAGTTATAAATATTTCTAAAATCACGATTCTCTACACTATGACTCTTCCTTTTTATTCCTTGTCTTCAATATCCTGTCATGTATATATGACATAGCCTATCCAAAACAACCACAAAAAGTTTAAACATAAAAATTTGTTTTAATTTAAAAAAATGAACATATCACATGTACTGCATGTGTTTAAGCATAAGCATGTTTTCACATGGTTTTAACTGAATTTAATACAGCTACCTTTCCATTTTATGATGAATAGGCTTACAAATCATATGCTCATATTAGTTCATTTATCTTACAAATTATATACCAATATTATTTATTTTATCTTACTAACCAATTGCCTATACAAGACAATTATCATAAAGCAGGCAAAAACATTTAAACATATTTACTTCACTTCTAATTTTAGTTTTATTGTAAAATATATTTTTCACACTTAAAAGACGACATATGCTGGTATTTCACTTTTTCAATCATATGTCATAAGTATGAAAGAGGATAAAATTATTTGATTTTCTACTAAATGCATACATTTGAAGAAGGAAGTCAAAACTACACTCAGATTTGCTCTAATGCCCTGGCAACATATTTTAATAAATATATTATGATACATCGTGGTATATCACTGTAACTCTGGGTAAGTAATTTTTAGTTAAAATACCGGTACATACTTTATGCCCTTAAAAAGCATTTTTCATTTTTTTAATTTCTTGATTATTTAACAGCCTATTGACAATTGAGTAACAGAAGCCTATTACTGTAAAAAAAAAAACTACATTCAGAGTTGTACACCAGCAGGTTTCAAATTCTCTGATCTTGGTTCTTCAGAATTTTGTTTTAAGTTTTTCAAGATTATATCTGGGGTTTTTTAAGGGTAAAAATTAATTTTATCTTGACTGCCTATATACTGACTATGTCATTGTCAGAGATAATTTTGAGTGAATACCTTTAAATGTTCCAGGTTCTGAGCTGCATTAGAGTTAGATTCCTATGGGCAAAAGTTGTTAAAAAATGTAAGAATTGGTTGGGAATATGTCATTTATTTCAATTGATCAACATTATATTTTATTTCATACTACTATATTAAACAATTATTACTGATATATATATATATATATATATATATATATATATATATATATATATATATATATATATATATATATATATATATATATACACATACAAACCATGGTACTGATAATATATAATGTGTTTTTAATAACACATAGTTGAATACATTGTACCATGTTAGTGACTGGGTCAATCCAATCAATGTTAAATATTTTACACCTCAAACAATGAGGCACACCATGATAATAAAAAATAAATTCTACAATATAAAATAAAATATACCATGGTTATCAAGTAAAGTGGTCGACCTCTATCAGTGTTCCCAAAATATGTCTGTAATGATAAATAATGTCTTTTGTGTATCCGATTTGGAGGCCACCATTGTTGAATCCTTAAGTAACTGCACACAATTTTATTCTCTCCCTTACTTTTCTCAAATATAAGCACACTGAACTGTGGAAGAGATTGGAGGAAAAAATTCTTATTAAAAGCTTTCCTTCATTGGTTGAAAATGTGTCTGGCATGAAGGTTTATATTATTTGGTAAGCATTCATTGATACTGCATTATATATTATAGGTAGCAAATTATTAATTCACCCTGCTGTATACAGTATCTGAATCAGAGGTCAAAACTAATTAATACAGCAGTCTATATAATAACTGCATACTATGGTACAACTATGTAACAGCAAGATGCATAACACAGTGATACAGATAACCAGTTATGCATAAGTTATCTCATATCCATTGCTGAATATCATGGTATCAAATTATATATATATATATATATATATATATATATATATATATATATATATATATATATATATATATATATATATATATATATATATATATATATATATATATAAACACCATACAAATTATAGGATAATATGGTAAAAATGTTATATGCCATGATATATTATTCTCAACAGTTGCATATATAAGTTGCCCAAAACAATGTACAACTCAAATGAGATAAAATAAAATGATTTTACTTTAAAGTTATGTTGACTGAAATCAATCTTATTTATTTATTTCAGTGATATAATTCAGAAAACAAGACCTGCCCAAGTGAAGACAAAAGGTGCTGCATTTGAAATTATAATTCTTATCATTCTTTATCAACAGCATGTTCTTAATTTTTGGGAAGCCATTTTTTCTCAAGTTTCTCTGTTGTAGCTATAGTCACAACATTGATAACATAAACTGCACTGGTTCCTTATGAAACCAAAAGAAAAATGCAGCAGAAAGACACAATATAAATTCATATAAATGTTAAGTAAACCTGACTTGCAAACTTAGGGTGTACAAATCTCAAGTGACATACCTGAAACAAGATACACTTTTAGATATGATTATCTTTTATTGTACATGAATATTGCACATAATTTTGTCTTACTCTCTACTTCAGTCATGACAAAATTATATGTATTATGTATGTGCCTAAGACCTGTATATCTCTACAATATGATTTGTTTGTTTTAATAACAAACAGAAAGTATAACATTCACATGCAAACTACTTTCAAACTCAAGGATTTCTTATCTTGTTCTTACTTGTACTGATTTTCTCTTGGGAAATAATTACTCACCAGAATAAAGTTCCTTAAGTCAAATTACTGACTGAAACAATGTATATCAATACATCAAAAAGTACATCATGAATTTATATAAAAAATACCAACACATGGCAAAGGTCTCTTTTAATATTTTATATTTGCAGGTTACACTATGCCTATCAGCATAGACAATTAGTCAATCCAATCAATGTTAAATATTTTACACCTTAAACAATGAGGCACACCATGGTATTAAAAAATAAATTCAACAATATAAAATAAAATATACATTGGTTAACAAGTAAAGTGGTCCACCTCTATCAAGTGTTCCCAAAATATGTCTGTAATGATAAATAAAGTCTTTTGTGTGTCTGATTTGGAGGCCACCATTGTTGAATCCAAGTAAATGCACACAATTTTATTCTCTCCCTTACTTTTCTCAAATATAAGTACACTGAACTATGGAAGCCTAAATTTTATTTTCAATTCATGTTAAAAACATTTATGTAAACCTATCTACAAGTCTATTTACAGTGCTCACTTTGATTAACTTATTCTATATAAAGCAAAAGCAAAATGGCCTCTGGAGAGTTTGTATATCTAATCAAGCAGATTCTGATAGATTCTCTTCGATACATGAATACTTATGACCTGCCTCAGTGTGGCAGTCAGCTAAAACCAGACAACACACTAAGGTATTTAAATATGTAGCTAAACTATGGGCTGTTGTTCCTCAGTGGGAGTGTTGATACAGACTTGATACTTCATTGTTGTGTTAGTTGTCAATATGTCTCGAATTTCGGAAACTCTTTCTGGGATTTCATTACTGAGCCTGCATATTCCGTTATTTAATGCAGAAGATGAGCTGCGACTACAATATCTTCTAATTAAAGTGTTACCATCAGGCGTAATCAACAAAGAAAACTCCAAGCTATTCATCTTGTATGCAGCATACCTTGTCATGCAGTGTGCAGCTATCTTCTGCAAATAAGGTTCTGAAACTTGAAACTTCTGCAGTTGATGAACACTTTGTTGACTGATATAGTGTAAGAGTTTGTATTCTAATATTATTTTTTTTTAAATACTTATTTATTGATTGTATTCAGATGATGATGATGATTAATCAAGAATAAGTTTTTAATCCATTATAGTCATGGCAATACAAAGGATTTACTGATCAATCTACATCCTTAATAGCAACTTTGTCATTAGAAGTTACAACCATTCTAATAAATGTAATACATTTTAAATATATGCATAACAAATAATAGAAAAAACAATATAAACCCATGTATGAACTGAAGTCATCATGGTCCACGTAAGATTCCATGATAAAATCACCTTCTCCATTACATACATTTTATGCAGGATAATTAAAAAAGTCAATGTTACTGAAGATGTATAAATCATTCCAAAGCATGCCTGCTATGAAGTTTTCCATGCTATATTACATTATTATAGCAAAGGAAAGTAAATATCTAACTACAGCATGTGTACAAATTTTATAAAGTTTCTATACAACAACATTCAGCTGGTCTATTTATGATGCAAGCTGAAATGTTAAAAACTGTGAATGTTTTTAAGCAGAACACTGAATACTTATTACATATTATCCTGAAATGACTTTGCATAATGGATAATTTTACATCCATTCTGTAAATGGCATGCTTATTTTTAAAACATGCTCATGAGAGCTAACAGAATTTACCATAATGGATTCAGAGTGAGAAAATAAGGAAAAGGTTTTAACTACATAGCTGATATGGCGGTCAGAGTTTGCAGGATACATTACATCCATCTTTGATGCAATGTGACAATCTTAACAACATATACCTAATATATTTAAGTAATAGTCATTTATGAACTGTAACTAATTGTCCAGAGTTATTGTCTATATACAGAATATACACAGAACAATATATCTAAGTGACTTACAATTATGGCTATTCAACATGACAAGCAGAATGCAGACTGATTTAGATACATGCAGAGTAATTCAATGTAAGCTGTTTTAGATACATGCAGAGTAATTCAATGTAAGCTGTTTTAGATACATGCAGAGTAATTCAATGTAAGCTGTTTTAGATACATGCAAAGTAATTCAATGTAAGCTGTTTTAGATACATGCAAAGTAATTCAATGTAAGCTGTTTTAGATACATGCAGAGTAATTCAATGTAAGCTGTTTTAGATACATGCAAAGTAATTCAATGTAAGCTGTTTTAGATACATGCAAAGTAATTCAATGTAAGCTGATTTAGATACATGCAAAGTAACTCAATGTAAGCTGATTTAGATACATGCAAAGTAATTCAATGTAAGCTGTTTTAGATACATGCAAAGTAATTCAATGTAAGCTGATTTAGATACATGCAAAGTAATTCAATGTAAGCTGTTTTAGATACAAGCAAAGTAATTCAATGTAAGCTGATTTAGATACATGCAAAGTGACCAAATGCAGACCAATCTAGTTACAAGCAGTAACCAAATATAGAATGATTATAGATAACATGCAAGTTACCAAATTTTAAAAAAATGCATAATATACAGCAAAATGTAGTCCCTATAAAGTTATTAAATATACATCAAAACTAAATATGTTTAATCTATTCAAAAATCAACTTTATAAGCAACAAGTAGTCAAAAGTACTCATATAGGTAAATATCTTTAATAAGTATTAGGAACACAAATTATGCTGACATTTTACCACTTACTTTAGATTCTAAAATCTGTGCTATGTACAAAAACAAGTCTTTTATTTTATACAACTTCCAATTAAGGCTGGGTTATTTTTTCACTGAAAATTCAAAAGAAAATGGCATATTTAAAATAAAAAAAAATCAGTGGAATCCTATCTAAAAGTCAACAGGGCACTTATGTAATCTACTTATAAACTTATAATATGTATATAGATCAGAAATAATCCATGACTCTTAATTCACAGTTCTCTCAACATATATACAATCTATTTATATTATTTGTACAAGTACAAAATAACCAGACAAGTTTTAAAGTTCACATTATCCAAAGTCATCCTTCAATTATTTCAGTTATTATTTACACAAATATGTACACAAATATATACATTTATTAAAAATTTCTTCTACTTAGCCTGCAAATAAAAAGTCTATTTACAAAAGTTATGTTGCTAGTCAATGTTTATGATAAAACTGCAACATTATCTTTTATACAGTCATTATGGGTTTAACTTCTTTTCCCACAAGTTTCAATCCAAGAATGACAACTGTTGGTGAAAAACAAGAAGCTATAATAAATCCTTCCAACAATAATTTGCAATATACAACTGCCTCATTTAAACATGAAGCCAGTTTTGAAATATAAACAATGTTATGCATATTGTTTGCTAAATAACACAAGTCCTCAAAACTTTTCACAACACCAAAATTGAGAACTCTCATTTCCAATTTGATTTAGCATTAAATTCTTAGCAATATTTGAATAACAAAGAGCAATTTCTAAAATAAGAGTATATAATTATATATACTATGCAAAATGATCTTATAAAACATATTTACTGGGTGACAATTTATGTGCGACCTACATCAACCCTTCTTCTCAATGCAACATTTTCCCAACAATGTTCTTCACAGTATATCTAGTGTCAGTTGTTACAGAGAACGTAAGGTATTAATGTGCTGAAAATAAATGGAATGTTAAAACTATAAAATATTGAGTTCAACGTGATTTTTCAAAAATGCAATAATAGTAATTGTGACAAATTTCACAAAATACGTTTTCCTAAAGTCTTTGTGTTTATCACTTCCTCTATTATAACTAAACATTATGGAAGTATGGTCACGGATCCCAATAAATGGGTCCAATTAAGTTTTATTATTGCTATTAAGTTTATTTTAATTTAACACTTAGTTTATTAGAAAAAGCTATGATGTAATTTGACATCATATAATATTCTATTTTTGTATTTTAATGAATTATCAAGACACTAATAACTCATATTGTACAGAGGGTGTGACATAATGATGCATTAAAGTGGAGTTGATGCAAGCTATAAATTTGTTCTTTTAATCTGGATGCTTTGGCAAATATAGTGCAATGAAAGAAAGCTTATTTTAATTTGCACTAGCATAGACCTACTCATCGGCAGACCATAAGCTGGTCAAATTATGACCAAAAAAATGGAAAATATTAAAACTTGAAGCTAGTCTTATACGATTTAAGATGTAAAATATTATTTCAATCCATGTTGTCCATTAAATGTCATTGAGTAGACATAAAGCAATAATAAAAACCAATAATAAAGGCAAACTTAAAAGCTAATCTGTGGCCATAACTCAATTCAAAATTTGATAGCAAAGGCAAAAATCTTAATTGAGTGGCACTTTTAGTAGTAAACCTCATAAAAGCTCTGACTTTAGCCAAAGAAGTCTTTAAAAAAGTTTCTGCTCAATTTAGCCGAAAAAACCCTTAAAAATGTTTCTGCTCACTTTTGATAAAGAAGTATTTTTAAAAAGTTTACAAGTAGAAATAAAATCACATGAAAATGTCTAAATCATACAGGGCCATAACTAATGTAATAATTTAAAGAAAAGGGTCTAAAACAACATGAACAGATTCTTAATATTGATTCTCATACTCAAAATGATTTCATCTCAAGTCCCAAGTGATTTAGGACAGCAGAACCTAAGTTCTAATTTATAGATGCGACAGGATTTACATGAGAGGACTGATAGTCATGGGGTAACACACATCTAACAAATATGACATAAAAACTTGCAGTACAGTGATTGAAGTTTATAATCAAACTTGCAATAATTCAAAATGTGACATAGGATGAAAGAGCACTTAGTTAAGACATATGTCTATTCTACTTTATTTTACAATAACCCTCAAATTATCATAGCTAATGAACAGTGAAAATGGAAAATCATAGAGTTTACTAATAAACAGTGTACAAATCTGATAATTTTACAATATTAATGCACGGTAACAATAATACTTATAGCAAGATTCAATTATAAAAGATATTTTTGCTTGGTTTAAATGTTTTATGCTTTAAACACCTTTTTACTAAATATAAATATTAAATTTCATTTATCTTGAGTGACTGCACTGGTAAGCAACAACACTAAAGGACAAGTTTACAAATAAAGTAAATGAACCACAATTATACCTAGAAATTATGTAGATAAACTATACCATAAACATTACTTAGTTTTATCAGATCTATTTAACTAAAAACATCTAAATAAATAACAATGAAATGGGTGATTGGAAATTTTTTAATTTTTGATAACTGTTTAATTCATTTACATGTTCAATGATTATCTGACTGATGTACTAAAGTTTTATAAGAACCAATGCAAGTTACCTGACCTGTACATTACATCAACAGTACAATTATTATCATCCAGTAAGAATCAGTGTCAAAATTTACAGACAAATACAGACTAACAATGATTCAGTATTAAATTTACCCTGTCTTACATTTACTATGATCCAGAATGTCCATCAATCAACAACAATGCAGTATGTATACAAATTAAGAAGTAAAGCAATTAGTATCAATGATATGTATATTTACAGTAACCTCCAGATTAGCCTTCCAACAGGATTCAAAATATTGTATATGTACAGTAAAATTCAGAATTGGCAATCATACAGAATTCAGTATATTGCATGTTTACAGTGGAATCCAGATAAAGCCATCATACAGAAAAATTCAGCATATTGTATGTGTACAGTGAAATCCAGATTAACCATCCAACATAATTCAGTATATTGTAAATGTACAGTAAAATCCAGATAAGCCATCCAATAGAATTCAGAAATTTTCTATGTTTACAGTGAAATACAGATTAGCCATCCAAAAGAATTCAGTATATTGTATATGTACAGTAAAATCCGGATTAGCTATCCAACAGAATTCAGTACACTCTATGTTTACAGTGAATTCCAGATTAGCCATCCAACAAAATTCAGTATATTGTATATGTACAGTAAAATCCAGATTAGCCATCCAATAGAATTCAGTATATTGTACATGTACAGCAAAATCCAAATTAGCCATCCAACAGAATTCAGAAATTTTCTGTTTACAGTGAAATCCAGATTAGCCATCCAACAGAATTCAGTATATTGTATATGTACAGTAAAATACAGATTAGCCATCATATAGAATTCAGCATAGCATTTGTTTACAGTGAAATCCAGATTAGTCATCCAACAGAATTCAGTCTATCATATATGTACAGTAAAATCCGGACTAGCTATCCAACAGAATTCAGTACACTCTATGTTTACAGTAAATTACAGATTAGCCATCCAACAAAATTCAGTATATTGTATGTGTACAGTAAAATCCATATTAGCCATCCAACAAAATTCAGTATACTCTATGTTTACAGCGAAATCAAGATTAGCCATCCAACAGAATTTAGTATATTGTATATGTACAGTAAAATCCGGATTAGCTATCCAACAGAATTCAGTACACTCTATGTTTACAGTGAATTCCAGATTAGCCATCCAACATAATTCAGTATATTGTAAATGTACAGTAAAATCCAGATTAGCTATCCAATAGAATTCAGAAATTTTCTATGTTTACAGCGAAATACAGATTAGCCATCCAAAAGAATTCAGTATATTGTATATGTACAGTAAAATCCGGATTAGCTATCCAACAGAATTCAGTACACTCTATGTTTACAGTGAATTCCAGATTAGCCATCCAACAAAATTCAGTATATTGTATATGTACAGTAAAATCCAGATTAGCCATCCAATAGAATTCAGTATATTGTACATGTACAGCAAAATCCAGATTAGCCATCCAATAGAATTCAGAAATTTTCTGTTTACAGTGAAATCCAGATTAGCCATCCAACAGAATTCAGTATATTGTATATGTACAGTAAAATACAGATTAGCCATCATATAGAATTCAGCATAGCGTTTGTTTACAGTGAAATCCAGATTAGTCATCCAACAGAATTCAGTCTATCATATATGTACAGTAAAATCCGGACTAGCTATCCAACAGAATTCAGTACACTCTATGTTTACAGTAAATTACAGATTAGCCATCCAACAAAATTCAGTATATTGTATGTGTACAGTAAAATCCATATTAGCCATCCAACAAAATTCAGTATACTCTATGTTTACAGCGAAATCAAGATTAGCCATCCAACAGAATTTAGTATATTGTATATGTACAGTAAAATCCGGATTAGCTATCCAACAGAATTCAGTACACTCTATGTTTACAGTGAATTCCAGATTAGCCATCCAACATAATTCAGTATATTGTAAATGTACAGTAAAATCCAGATTAGCCATCCAATAGAATTCAGAAATTTTCTATGTTTACAGCGAAATACAGATTAGCCATCCAACAAAATTCAGTATATTGTATATGTAAAGCAAAATCCAGATTAGCCATCATATAGAATTCAGCATAGCGTTTGTTTACAGTGAAATCCAGATTAGTCATCAAACAGAATTCAGTATATTGTATATGTACAGCAAAATCCAGATTAGCCATCCAATAGAATTCAGAAATTTTCTATGTTTACAGTGAAATCCAGATTAGCCATCCAACAGAATTCAGTATATTATATATGTACAGTAAAATACATATTAGCCGTCGTATAGAATTCAGTATAGCATTTGTTTACAGTGAAATCCAGATTAGTCATCAAACAGAATTCAGTATATTGTATATGTACAGTAAAATCCAGATTAGGTATCCAACAAAATTCAGTATACTCTCTGATTACAGTGAAATCCAGATTAGCCATCCAACAAAATTCAGTATATTGTATATGTACAGTAAAATCTAGATTAGCCATCCAACAGAATTCAATATATTGTATATGTGCTGTAAAATCCAGATTAGCCACCATATAGAATTCAGTATAGTGTATGTTTACAGTGAAATCCAGATTAGCCATCCAACAAAATTCAGTATATTGTATATGTACAATAAAATCCATATTAGCCATCCAACAAAATTCAGGATACTCTATGTTTAGAGTGAAATCCAGATTAGCCATCCAACAGAATTCAGTCTATTATATATGTACAGTAAAATCCGGATTAGCTATCCAACAGAATTCAGTACACTCTATGTTTACAGTGAATTACAGATTAGCCATCCAACAAAATTCAGTATATTGCATGTGTACAGTAAAATCCAGATTAGCCATCCATTAGAATTCAGTATATTGTATATGTACAGCAAAATCCAGATTAGCCATCCAATAGAATTCAGAAATAATCTATGTTTACAGTGAAATCCAGATTAGCCATCCAACAGAATTCAGTATATTGTATATGTACAGTAAAATACAGATTAGCCATCATATAGAATTCAGTATAGCGTTTGTTTACAGTGAAATCCAGATTAGTCATCAAACAGAATTCAGTATATTGTATATGTACAGTAAAATCCAGATTAGGTATCCAACAAAATTCAGTATACTCTCTGATTACAGTGAAATCCAGATTAGCCATCCAACAAAATTCAGTATATTGTATGTGTACAGTAAAATCCATATTAGCCATCCAACAAAATTCAGTATACTCTATGTTTACAGCGAAATCAAGATTAGCCATCCAACAGAATTTAGTATATTGTATATGTACAGTAAAATCCGGATTAGCTATCCAACAGAATTCAGTACACTCTATGTTTACAGTGAATTCCAGATTAGCCATCCAACATAATTCAGTATATTGTAAATGTACAGTAAAATCCAGATTAGCCATCCAATAGAATTCAGAAATGTTCTATGTTTACAGCGAAATACAGATTAGCCATCCAACAAAATTCAGTATATTGTATATGTAAAGCAAAATCCAGATTAGCCATCATATAGAATTCAGCATAGCGTTTGTTTACAGTGAAATCCAGATTAGTCATCAAACAGAATTCAGTATATTGTATATGTACAGCAAAATCCAGATTAGCCATCCAATAGAATTCAGAAATTTTCTATGTTTACAGTGAAATCCAGATTAGCCATCCAACAGAATTCAGTATATTATATATGTACAGTAAAATACATATTAGCCGTCGTATAGAATTCAGTATAGCATTTGTTTACAGTGAAATCCAGATTAGTCATCAAACAGAATTCAGTATATTGTATATGTACAGTAAAATCCAGATTAGGTATCCAACAAAATTCAGTATACTCTCTGATTACAGTGAAATCCAGATTAGCCATCCAACAAAATTCAGTATATTGTATATGTACAGTAAAATCTAGATTAGCCATCCAACAGAATTCAATATATTGTATATGTGCTGTAAAATCCAGATTAGCCACCATATAGAATTCAGTATAGTGTATGTTTACAGTGAAATCCAGATTAGCCATCCAACAAAACTCAGTATATTGTATATGTACAATAAAATCCATATTAGCCATCCAACAAAATTCAGGATACTCTATGTTTAGAGTGAAATCCAGATTAGCCATCCAACAGAATTCAGTCTATTATATATGTACAGTAAAATCCGGATTAGCTATCCAACAGAATTCAGTACACTCTATGTTTACAGTGAATTACAGATTAGCCATCCAACAAAATTCAGTATATTGCATGTGTACAGTAAAATCCAGATTAGCCATCCAATAGAATTCAGTATATTGTATATGTACAGCAAAATCCAGATTAGCCATCCAATAGAATTCAGAAATAATCTATGTTTACAGTGAAATCCAGATTAGCCATCCAACAGAATTCAGTATATTGTATATGTACAGTAAAATACAGATTAGCCATCATATAGAATTCAGTATAGCGTTTGTTTACAGTGAAATCCAGATTAGTCATCAAACAGAATTCAGTATATTGTATATGTACAGTAAAATCCAGATTAGGTATCCAACAAAATTCAGTATACTCTCTGATTACAGTGAAATCCAGATTAGCCATCCAACAAAATTCAGTATATTGTATATGTACAGTAAAATCTAGATTAGCCATCCAACAGAATTCAATATATTGTATATGTGCTGTAAAATCCAGATTAGCCACCATATAGAATTCAGTATAGTGTATGTTTACAGTGAAATCCAGATTAGCCATCCAACAAAATTCAGTATATTGTATATGTACAATAAAATCCATATTAGCCATCCAACAAAATTCAGGATACTCTATGTTTAGAGTGAAATCCAGATTAGCCATCCAACTGAATTCAGTCTATTATATATGTACAGTAAAATCCGGATTAGCTATCCAACAGAATTCAGTACACTCTATGTTTACAGTGAATTACAGATTAGCCATCCAACAAAATTCAGTATATTGCATGTGTACAGTAAAATCCAGATTAGCCATCCAATAGAATTCAGTATATTGTATATGTACAGCAAAATCCAGATTAGCCATCCAATAGAATTCAGAAATAATCTATGTTTACAGTGAAATCCAGATTAGCCATCCAACAGAATTCAGTATATTGTATATGTACAGTAAAATACAGATTAGCCATCATATAGAATTCAGTATAGCGTTTGTTTACAGTGAAATCCAGATTAGTCATCAAACAGAATTCAGTATATTGTATATGTAAAGTAAAATCCAGATTAGGTATCCAACAAAATTCAGTATACTCTCTGTTTACAGTGAAATCCAGATTAGCCATCCAACAAAATTCAGTATATTGTATATGTACAGTAAAATCCAGATTAGCCATCCAACAGAATTCAATATATTGTATATGTACTGTAAAATCCAGATTAGCCACCATATAGAATTCAGTATAGTGTATGTTTACAGTGAAATCCAGATTAGCCATCCAACAAAATTCAGTATATTGTATATGTACAGTAAAATCCAGATTAGTCATCCAACAGAATTCAGTATGTTGTATGTGTCCAGTAAAATCTAGTTTATTAATTTTCCAAGTATGAATCCAGTGTATATGTACAGTGAAAGACAGATATGTATTCTACAAATGAATGCAGTGTATACATGTATTTACAGAAAAGTAGAAATTGTTTATATATCCATTACAATACAGGCAAAATTAACAGCTGGATCCAGTTTATCAATTAATAAGACAATGCAGCATACATTTACAGTAGGATCTCGATTACCAGTATCCATTCAGTGTCACTACAGGGATTTTAGTAAAACACAATCGGTGTCAGCCCTGTGTATATGCAGCATGATTTTTTGTTTGTTTATGTAATATTTCAATTATTATGCTTTTATGTGTTATATAATAATGCAAAGCACTTAGAGCTTCTAAAGATTAGGTGTTGTACTAAGTCCATATTATTATTAATCCTATATGTACATTGAGAACCATCAACCAATATCTATACCATGAATACTGAAGAAAGAAAACCAATTATGAATATACTGTACTCCGAAACATAATTCAATATTTACATAATGATTATCCATTACAAATTCTCTATCTCATCAAGAGATAATGAATGTGGTGGCAATATATGACTGTTAATGTCAGTAATAACTGAAGTTATTTACAAATAAGACTAACAATGACCAAATATATATGTACAAGGTAATCCAGTCAAAAAAGCAAATGAATGCCAGGTGTATATTTAAGTGAAATGTCATTGTATCTATGTACAGATCAGATGAAACTGATGATAAAAACTAATTATGTGGCATTCAATCACATTGAGAGCTAAAGTTAAGAGTGATCACAATCAAAGCTTCTTTTAAAAACTTTTTTTTAAATAAGATAAAACAATAATGGACAATAAACAATATCAATAATGAAGGCTATATTTGGCTTTAAAATACTCAACTACTGATAATATGCAGTACAATAGAGGACTGCTTTAGAAAGTATTATCTCAATAGTTGGTTCTCACATGATCTATACAGCCTTGCTAGTAAATGTCTTTGTTTCTCTCCTCTGAAATATGTGTAGTCAACTGACAGCGTTCCCCCCAATATTATGGTGAATGCAATACTTCTTATCTTGGAATAAAAAGTGAATAAAAATAAGAATTATAAATACAATATACAAAAGAAATAATGAATTTTGAACAAATCAATGACATCTACATATTATACTTGCTATACAGGAGAAGAAACTTAAACCTCTATGTCTCTCTCCAACATGAGAAGTTACAAAACTGTAGCCTCACTTATCTTTTAACCCTGCCAAAGATAGGCCTACATGTGCCTCTTATAGTGATCTGAACTAAGTGTACTGTTTTGCGGCTTTTCTCCTTTTGGACTGCATTTCCTTGGACTTATTGCGGCTTGGGAAAGAATGAAGTAGTGAAATTGTATGCTGCTCATTCCGTCTATGCTCCTGAAAATAAGAGGACAGACATAAAGTATTTTACATGAGAGGTTAACTCAACTGAACTTTATCAAACCAGTCAAACAATCTCTGTATTTTTATTATCTTTGGCTAGCAAACAATTTGAATTCTTCAGTAAATTTCATAAATTTAATTTGAAAAAAAAAGAGCATAAAGGTAAGATTGTTTTTATCACAGGATGAAGAAAAAATTAACTGTTTTAAAATAACCATAAATAAAATGGAATAAAATGACAGAATTGCATCTGGATGCCAAAGATATTAAATACATTTGCATAGTAATGTCACTGTATTATCTGTAACATTCGAGATGGAATACAAAAATTTTAATGTGACCTAATTACCAATACAGTAATAATGTGATGAATTATAAATCAACAGAAAACTGAATACCATGTGTGGTTGAAAATGTCATGGATAAAGTTTATTTTAAACACTAATACGACATCATCATTCTGTCAATGTATAATACACTTGTTTATTAAACAATGGCACAAACTTCAAACTATGCAATTTAGCACTGTTCAATAGGAAGAAAGAATGCCTAAAGCTGCTTGAATTTAAAAGGATCCATATCAAATCTGTGTTCATTTCAAAAGCTGTGCCAAAGATCCCATATGATGCATCTCTGGCACAAAAAAATTACCTCCAAGGTACTCAATGAATGTATAAAAAGACTCTGTAAAATCATTATAACCAATTTTTAGACTGATTGTACCTAGCATAATCTAAATTGGCTTTTTAACAGTGTGCACTCATTGCAAAAGAAGCACATGATGATCAATTTTATTGGCTGACTGAAACGTTTAAAACTGGCACCAATTAAAAGAACATGGTCAATAACCATGTATAGAAATTGTAAAGAGCAAATGAAATCTCTGGAAAATTACTTGTGAAGTAGTGTACATGGCGGAATAAGTGTCTAGACTCAAATCTCCAAAAACAAATCCTTGAGAAGAATTGTTTCTGATCAATGACAAATTCAAGACCATTGGCAGGGCAGGTTCATAGTGATTACTTGTGCTTAGGTCATTGATTTATTAATTTCAGCAATAAATATTCATTTTCCAGCATTATATATCTAACATTAGTGTGAAGGGGCACATTTCTGTCAATCTAACAAGAATACATTAGTTGAGACCTGAGAACCATTAATTAGATTTCTGGAATAAAAGGCGTGAATAAATTGTCAAACTGCCATGTTTGGAATGTTCTTCATAGGGAAGAATGTTGTTCTAAATTAAGCATTTGTTTAGACAACAGCAGGACAGTCTATTAGAGACGCGGTAAATGTTATTTTCATGGTAAAGCTGTCACGATTGAAAGATCGCAGAAACTATGTAAGTATTAAACAACCAGGTCCAGATGACCCCAAATTTGAAGCCTATGAGAAAATAAAGAAAATAGCTCCCGAGATGTGTAATCTTGACACGTGTAATCCTGCAACATAATCCTGCGATGTATCGATTCTAAGAGGTATTTCTGAGGGTATCCTGAGACGGATTGTTGAAAGTAGCATCCTGAGATCCAGGAGTCTGAACCGTAGCTACAGTGGAAGCCAAGCGAGCCAAAGAAAAAGGTTATGCAATCATACAAGATGTTGACTTCAATTGTTCCCTTGATCCTAAATCTATCAGTGCACAGATCAGCTATTTTATTTAAATCCAGTTGTGCTTTCCTTTGCAATTCAAGAAAGTTTTGTTTTCTGAAAGCAGAGATATTCCAAATGTAATGACTTCACATAGTTATTTATGTAACTGATTAAATTGTTTGTTTACCTGTACAGGGGCTTGTGTTTGTTCTATATACATGTATATCTACTCAGATTTCTATATATCTCACCTATAAGTTTCACCACTTATATTTACTCAAACCAGGCAATAACATCAAGGGCAGTCAACCAGCAGTGACTAATTGTCAGGGCTGGGGGTTGTACTGATTGGGTGTCCTGCTTAATTTGGTTTTTGTTATCTAGAGAGTATAGCACAGTTTTCTACTACCGGTAATTTATTGTCTGCTCAAATAACTATGAACATGAAACAAAGTTTCATGCAAAACCTGAGCTTATTCACAAAAGCACAAAATATTCATCACTGTAATCAACTTGAACTTGTGATGGGTATATTTATTTAAGTGTGTTAAACTTTGGCAAATTTGGAAACTAGCTAAAATGGCAAGATCAATAATCTAATCTATAGATACGTACATATATGACACCAAATTTAACTCGTCTATCTTAAGTGAAATATTATAATTTGTGCTAAAAAGGATTTGCAAAAACAAGAACACAAAAGGCTAAAAAATGTGTAAAAAGTATGCATTTTTTTGTCAATGTTATCATCTACATATGATCAAGATAATGTGTGTAAACTTTGATGGTTCCAAGGAATAAATTATGATTGGAACATACACACAAACATGCAGATTTATGTAAATGCAGATGTACACATAGAAGAAAAACAATTTTGCAGTAGGGATATAAAATGATTAAACTGTGAGTTTTGGTTTTACTTCATGAAATATATACTTGTGACCTCATGCTACCAGCAAGTTAATACATACAAAGCTTAATAAGGTGAGAAAATAAATTTAATGGTTTTTCTGATGCGAGTGCAATTTTAATCAAATAATATCTTTTTTGAAAATGCCTCATTTTTGTAAAAGCAAATCAACAAATGGATTTAGAGTTTGAAGAGTTAATCTGGTCCAACATTTGCTGGGACATGAACATATCTAAAACTCTGAAATTTAACTTTTTTTAAAAACATTTCACAGAAAGTTTTGTTCTAATTTGGATATATAATTGACACAGCAGGTCTTCTGTACAAATTTGAGTATGATTATATATGTATTTAATGCTGACATCTTTGGTAGACGACTTGGTTGAAACTGGTTTTGGAATGTTTAAGAATTTATATACCCAAACTCAGCTGTCCAATAAAAATCAAGCTGCATACCAAATTTTGATAAAATCCAATAATTATTAAAGAAATTACTGAAATGAAAGTGTGTGGATTGGACAGTCAGGGGCAATGCCTCTACTAAACATTGATGAAGAATGTTGGTACGGAACTTAGCCAAGGTTTCATCAGTGTCATTAATATAAGCTACACACTAAATTAATTAAGTGATTTAGTTATGGAAATGAATGTGGGTGGGTTCAAATTTGAAGGGCTATATACGGTATATAACCCTGCCAAATAATGATGTAGAATGCTGACAGTGATAGTGTGGAAATGCATATGGGATGAATGAAAGATTGACTAGAAGGATAGGCAAAAGGTAAAATTTAATTTCCACCTGTGCTTTTTTAAACAAAAACAATGAAATAAAAAGTTCAACAACCTTTACGATGACAAACGTTTATATAAATTCATAATGACTAAATACACAGCAGAAAGCTTCATCTCTTTTTTTTTCCAATATTGCTGTACACCCAAGTGGTGTCATAGGGTTTCTCAACTCCAAAAAAATGGTTATTCTTTCCAACTTAAAGATTCTCTAATAAAGTTTTGAATATTTCACCAAATGATCGAATCTGTCAATAGCAACAATTATTACACCATTAACAACAGTTTTACCAACCCCCAATATCAGTAATACAAACCTGTTGCTATTTTGTAGCTGAATTATTCAGGTTTTGGAAGGCAGATGATCTAACAAAAGAAACACAAACACAAGGAATACTAACCCTCTTTGTAGAATAGAAGACAGATGGCATCTGCATGAACAACATTTTGAGCTTCAACAAACAGACCCTAGGAAAAATATGCCTTCACTTCAGTGAGCTAATGAGCAAAGGTAAAAGTTGAAGGTAATGTGAGAACACCAAAAAGCAGCTTTTATCACACCCCCCCCCCCAAAGATGAATGAGTTATATAGGCCCATGAAGCAACAATGCCTCAAACCTTATGGGCCTTAATTTTCATGATTGAAATGTCCCTATTAGCATGGGATTGTTCAACTTTCTTCATAGTAATTACAACCCACCTTGAAATGGTGGAAGCTGAAATTTTAGCTGATCTCTTGATTGGATGGAAAGACACTTCATACCCTTTCTAATCTCTTTAGAAGTTGGTAAATAAAAACACAAAAACTCTAACTGGACATAAAGATCTATTTTGATCATCCACTAGATGGATATGATAGAAACTGGGCATCTCAATTGGGAGTGGAGCAGCTGATGGTACCACTGCTTTGCTAAAAGGTCTGTTCAGCAAAGCCTAGAAATCAAATAATAATTTCAATTAAACCTGATGCAGCTTTGCTATAAGGATAGAAGCTTCCTCCTTCATCTCACAGCCACCAAGCAGAGCAAGAAAACCTTACATAAAGTTCTTGAAGCAAGTTTCACTCAAAACGTTTAATGGGTTTTTTATTTTGAGACCAGAGAGCAAAATAAAGATTCCATTTAGACATTAGTGAGCAAGACACTGGTCTCAAAATACCTTGTTAGGTCTGTTAATGAGAGTCTGTCCTAATGGTCTTTTCAAAATTTAAGAGCATTGCATAGGGCTACCCTTTAGCCCTTGATAGTAGAAACTTAGCATTTTTTCTCTTTAAATAGGAAGAGAACAAAGTCAGTCAATCTGTTCACAAATCACAAAAGATTCTCCATTAGGCATCATAGACCCTAGATGTGTGTCATCTGGACTAATGATGTACATGGCAACTTTGTTCAAACATTTCTCTTTGCTGAGAGATTGTTTAAAAACAGCCATGTATTAAGGTATTAAGGTGGAGATTCTGTGGGCTGTTCTGTATCAAACTTGTGTGAACTGATGATGGCAGAAAGGAAATCTTCATTGCACAACTCTTCACATGGATCTAATGGTCTGTCATTGGCAGTGGTGTAGCGAGGATACTTGGCGCCCAGGGCAAAATACCCAAATTTGCTCCCCGGCTGCCCCTGTTGCGCAGTTATGTTGATACTTTGGGCCGATTTGGCGGCCATTTGGCACCCCTAGTCACCGATGCCCGGGATGAATGCCCCACCTGCCCCCCCCCCCCCCGGTCGCTACACCACTGGTCATTAGTAGCATATTAAGCAGATTCGTAAGAGTGACTCTATACTACTGGGGCATTTGGGGGTAAATGGCTGCATGCAGGGAAAGGGCCAATTACTTCCATGTGGTAGAAGGCTCCACAGCCCATGGGGATTGGTGGAAATATTGAAAAAAGTGGTATGCCGATTGAATTTTCATTCCTAATCTGAGACCTATAAACTGATTTCCAATTCCGTAGAAAAGAACAGCACTTTGGAGATAGTGGGTCTTAACATGATTCCTGTCCTTGGACAAATGGTGCTCAAATGACTAGTGTCAGGTGTCTACTAAAGATTATAACACATAATGAAGTCATCCAATCTTAACTGAAAGCTGGATATGACTAAACTGGAACACTGAAAAAACAGTTGGTAAGATAGATTGCTAATAAATGATAATAATATCAAGGAAAACTAGCTGATATTAATTCTTAGGAATAAATCAGTTTTTGATAAGCAAACACAAAAAATGAAGAGAAAAAGTGGTTTGGTATTTGCTTTTCCAAGTTGTGAAAATAACACAATTCATAATAAATGAATGTGAGTTACAGTAATTCATTAATTGTAATGAACATAAAAATAGAAATCAAAAGAAGTAGGTAAATATAATTATGCAAGGACAAGGACAATTTAAGTAAAAACCTATCCTAGCTAGAAATAATTTTCAACCAAATTAGTACATGTATGTCAATACCTTTATGGTGTGAGATCTTAAAATGCAAGGTAGTACACATGATATATGTGAGAACAAATGTGAACAACTCTCAAGACAGCTAAATACAAATATATTTTTTTTATATGGGGTAATTCTACATGACAATGACAATAGACAGTGAAGTGATGTTGAATTTTCTTCAGTGTCAATAAAGTAGACAAAAATATTTGCAACACCAAAAAATGAATGCAGGACAGTATGCATGGGCAATGTATCTGTAGGGTTGACCACTGGCGACTATTTTAATGAGAGAAAGAATTTTCTTCTTACAGTCAGAGCATATTCCATCTGGAAAGGACCCAACAACATAAAAATAACAACAGAGATGTATTAATGCTATTAAACTCCTGATTCTGATATAATATGAATTATTCTGTTTCAAAGATTCAAATACCGGTACATTTTGTAATCTTCATCTTAAAAGTTTCAAGATCAGGGTACTCTTTTTCAAACTTGGCAAATCTTCTTAGCTTATTTTTGAGGAAAAGTCTCTCCAAATTTGCTTTTGTTCTAGAGTATGTGACCATGGATATACTCAGATATTAAAGATCATTTGTGCACACTTGAAAGACCTTAATAGCATTGTAGGATATCCATGGTAAACTTTGTTTTAAAATTAAAGTCTATTTGAAGGTTTCTTTATTCCAACCACAGCCATGTTATTAAGAGGATCACATTTATTTGTAGAATTTAAAGTACTTGAACTAAGGGCACTTTTTCAAAAGTTAAAAACAGCTGTTGCCAATAACAGACTCACACATAATGGATCAAAAATGCGGGATGCATCTGTCAGAGTATTAAGCTCACATGGCCTTTGACTAGGTCAGCAGGAAATAACAGATTATCTGTAGGAAATATAGCAAAAATAGCTCAATTGGTATGAAGTCTTAAAAAGATGAAATTAGAAAACAATAGAGACAATAATTACTGGAATCATTCGTCAGAACTCAAAAGTACCTAGACTGTCACCATAATATCAAGCTTTTTCTCCTTCTATATAATTAATTACAACTACATGTATTATATATATATATATATATATATATATATATATATATATATATATATATATATATATAATTGACCTTATAGGTGAGAACCTTTTCCTCATTTATCCAGCCTCAACCCCCCCACACACACACACACACACAAAAAACAACTAGTGAACTATGATACTGGATGCTCAATTTGGAATTTAATTTTGTTGAATGTGGTGTTTTTTTTAAAGCCATTAATTGTGAAGTCTTAACATAAATATGTTAATTTAAACACTAGAAAGAATGATGGAGTCACATTAGGGTGACCACATTTCTTCTCAGCCATTCTGGGACACCTTAGTGTGACACTGTACTGAGAAGAGAAATTTCCGCTGAATCCATAGATAAGAAACTTGATGCTCTAGCACAGAACTTTCTAATCGCAATAGCTGGTATACTGCGACTAGTTTCGCTGCCCTTTTAATAGCAGGCAACTGCAGGGTAACTCCCTTCACTCCTACTAGAGCTTACACATATAAAGGGTTATTAATAATAAGAGCAATAATAATAAATAATAAGAAGAACAATAATAAAAAATAATAACAGAATAGTTGTAGTACAGCATTACGGCGCCATGTTTTAGGTGATATATCATGATTGACTAGCCGTCATTAATAAATAAATTGAGTAAAACTCACATTCCAGGACGTTTAATTGTCTCAGAATAGGTCCGCTCGGGATGCAGAACATTTTATTTCATACTGGGACTGTCCCAGGCATTCTGGGATGCGTGATCACCCTAAGTCACATAAGGCCTCACAATGAAACCAAAATGATAAACGTGGTCAAACCTAAGCCATTAAACAATGAGATTAAACATACAAGTCTATGAAATAATACAAGCACATACAAGTCTGTGACATAATGTCCATATCAAAGTCTCAGAAAATGTTGAAAGTTCTTGAGCTATACTGTTCACAAACTATACCCCATAATATGAAGAGGAATATATGAATGAAGTTAATAAATTGTCAAGGGCTATAACCCTGTCCAAAATGGTGCTGATAAGATAAATTCAATAACAGGCACATACATGTCTAACAATCAACACAGCCAACACCATGTCAGTTACAAGGATGTGATGTAATGGAGACTGAACAATTTACAGAAAATGTGTATCAACTCGATTGAAACTGGACTTGAAAAGACACTGCCTTTAAGAAAATGCATTTTTATGTAATAATTGCAACAAAAAACAGCATCAAATTATGTATCAGGGTTCCAGAGCTATACTTGTTATCAGAAGCATGAACAGACAGAAGGTGAGTGAAACCTTTGGACACATCAACACCTTTATTTGTTAACTCGACAACCCCCATCCCTTACCTCTTTGTTTCCAATCTCAATTCAATACTTTTGTTGGCAGCAGCTCATCTTTTACAAACAATCAAACTATGATCACTCTCTGTTAAATGTGTAAATGAGTTCTGGTTTTAAGAAAGTGCCAAATCATCAATGAAATTTGTATTTTGCCCCACAACCCACTTCTCCCCCTAGACTGGATCTTGAATCCCAACCTTTTCATCTACTCATGCGTGTAAAGACAATATTAAGTATGATTTCCTTCTTACAATTAGTGTACCGTAGATAAATTCAGTTTGTAAGTAAGAGTCTGCGTCACGTTAGTGTAACATCAATCTGTCTAGCATGTCGAACCCCTGACCAAGGGAACTAAGACGATAAAATTGGATAGAGAGAGAGAGAGAGATGTATTTACAGTATTCAAAATGCTATTCAAAACTTATGAACCGATATCACATATATATTCAGATTTTAAAACTTTATTATGTCCATACTTAGTGGATATATTGTAATTGGTCATGTCCCTCCAACCACCAGTTCATTCATGCATAAATCTATCCACCACTATATTATCCTTGTTATCTGAAATCTATCTATAGTGAATAAGGGAGGGAGGCATTTTTGTTATGAGACTTTGCAAGAATGAGTAGATGAAAACAACGATTTTCAATCCTGGATGCAACCTTGTTCATGACTATGGATAGCATCTCAATGTTGATTGTTATAGGAAATGTATATTGATTCTGAGTAAAAAGACTTGGTTAACTTACTTCAACCTTTTCCTTACAAAGTCTGTAGACTTGGTATACATTCTGGACCTTCATATTGTCTGGAAAAAGTGTGCATAGTTCTACCTCAGAGCCATCCTTCTTCAGTACACCATCCTTCACCAATCCTGTAGGCCAAAATGAGGCATCGCCCAAATAACTGATCATCAGCTGGGTCTCATCAGCATCATCTGAAGACAGACATCTGTGAACAAACAGCTTAACTGCCTTCAATATAATCTCTGCATTATCTTTATTCCTTGACAAAATGTCACTAACTTTCTGTTCTGTATGTGGATTCAAGTTTACACGCAGTCGGCTATCCAGTGAATCGATTATGCTCTCAGCATTTAGTTCCTCTAAAAGTTCATGCAAAGCTACAATATGGCAAAGTTTGATGCTGTTTTCAGGACTTGGCAACAGGTCTTTGGGAAGAGGATGGTTCAATATGTTCTTCCAGGAATCCACATAGTCAACAAGGGTGGTTTGAGGGTCTCCTAAAGTTTTCTTTAAAAGTGACATAAGTATTCCTGTGTGTGTAAGTAACATAAGAACCTGTCTATGATCTTTCTCCTTTTTATTTTTGATTGCCTCAACCAATGTTGATGGTAAGGGCTGCTGGTCTATTATTTTTTTAACTTGCTGAGCCATGTGCACATAGTTTCGGAAATGTTCATCTGTGTACACAATAGCTGGAAAATCATCTTCCATCAGCAGATATTTTTTATTTGTTAAGATGGTGTTTACAAGAGCTGTCTCTATCTTTTCAAAATCATTCAAAATCCTTTGTCCATAGCCATATCGCAAATCACAATGTGAAAACACAAGAAAACTATCTTTCCACTCAAAAGAGATAATGTCCCTGCTTGTTGCATCTGATAAGGGAACACACTGGATCTCAGCTTTGCAATTCCTTCTCAAGAAGTTTAAGGACAAGGGTTTGGCATTTATGGCTATCATCAGTGTCTTGTCAATGAATCTGTTCTGCAGGTCAACCAGAGTTGAGAGGATCCTGTATATAAGCGAGTGCTGATCATCAAATAGGCATAATTTAAGTTGCATGTCATCATGTACATGCTTTAATTCTGGAAAATCTGGATCAAACTCTAGAAGAACACTCCTTTTTTCTATTATGTTGGCTATGGCAAGCTTATATTTCTCAAATCTATCTTTTATCAGCTCTCTCATTGTATCATCTGATTCTCTGCATATGAAATCTGAGACTCTCATCACAAATGAATCCTTTTTCTTCAAGTTATAGCTTGCATGGATGACTGATATGAGGTGCCAATTTAAAATGGGCATGATATTTTTCATTAGCTCAACTGAAGGCAGATTCTTTAAAACAAGATGGAGAAATTGGAAATCATTCTCTTTTCCTTTAAGTTCAATTTCAGACAAAAGACTATTTAGGGAAGGAACCATAGTGATTCTCCACTCTGAAGGCAAATCTTGAATTATGTCAGCTTCATTTATCTCTTCTGTGTCAATCACTTCCTGAATGAGATTTTCTAATGCATCATTAGATAAACCATGCAAAATATTTTGTTTCCTTTTCACTTGCTGGAGAACTAAGAACCTCTGTTTCACCATATTGTCCAATCTGATAGCAAATTTGTCTTCCCAATCTAATCTCTCTTCCACAGTTGTCATCCTTCTTGTGTCTGCACACAACATATCTTTTGTCTCGTGAAGAACAGCATGCATGAAAACAACGGTATTGTGTTGTTCCAATCCAAGATAGGAACTAACACTCATCAAATGTTCCTTCAAGGTCTCTACTATTAATTCTTTTGTGTTTTTTGATGCATCACTTGATGTGAGTAGTAATTTACTCACATCCTCAACCAAAGAGAAACCAATGGCAATTGATCCAGCAAGACATCCATACAGCAGGCACTGAAGTACATGGTAAGTGAGTCTTGAAAGCTGTCTGTAATCAGACTGCATGCATCTGTTCTGTTGACATCCTTTTCTTGGTATGCATTTAACAACTGTAGAAGCTCTCTTAAGATGTGCAGAAAAGGCATTACTTTCACTTTGAAAGTCTTCTTCCTGACAATATCTGTAATATATTCCTGAATCTCCATGAATATGGTAACAGTCATCCAGATCATGTGCCAGTTGTGTAACGTATTCTTTAATATCAGGTACTCCAGGAACAAAAAGTTCAGTCAAAATTTGGGGATTCATCAAACATGTAGAGTAGAAAGATATAGGATTTCCATTTGCAGACCCAAAACCTGTAAGAATTACAAGCAGGTGACCAATGAATGCTGCTAAATCCTTCTGTTGACCTGTGGACTCTTCATGAAGCTGCAAGATCTCCAATTTGATTTCTTTTGTTCCACAAAAAGCCTCAAGCACACAGAGCTGATTTGTTTCCATTTTCTCTTCTTTTGCATTATTGATTACCAACACAGCATGTGTGTTGTCTGTATCATTCAGTGCAGAAAGTGTTTTCTTCAGAAATATGTCACATAAGACTGTGCCTCCAAGGCAAACCATATTTTCTGAGGATGACATTGCTTCCTTTACCAACTGGTTTAATAGTTCATTCCTGCTTGATGACCTAAATGAAGTTAAGAATTTTGAAATGCTTGTTGGGACTTGCAGTGAGACAGGACATGCTTCAACACAGGTATAATTAAATTCTTTTGTCCATTCTAACTCACTGATGCAAGAAAGCTGGTCAGAAAGTTTTTGACAGATTCTTTGTAACTCATAGATCCATGTTTTTCTTCCCAAACATTTCAAGAAAAATACTTGCATTGGGTGTGATTTAGTCATCGCAGCATTTACAGTTTGTGCAACCACTTGACAGTTTGTAGTTTCATAGCTCTTCTCTTGTAAATATAGACAAAAGTTTGCAAGAAAGCTTTTAATATAAGCTACTGCTGTAACATATCTCAGAGATAATTCATCATGTTGCATTATTTTGTTAGCCTGAACGAAATAATGTAAGTTTTGTGTAAGGACCTCTATTTTTCTGTTCTTGAGCATGGCATTAAAGATGTCCTGTTCCAAGATATCAACAAGCATTACAGAAAATGGAGAATCTGCTTGATTTTTGGCATGTATTTGTTTCAAATATGTATCAATAGACTGGAGAAAAGGTGAAATTTCAATGATTTTATAAAATTCCTCTTCACTGTCCAATATTTGCAGAGAAAGGTTTTGATCAGAGCTGAGGTCTGTCATGACAGCATGATGAATAGGATATTTTAAATGTACCAATTCATGAGATTGCAGTAGGTCTTCTGCAACAAAATCCATCAACCAGTCCACTATGTCTGTATCTGGATTTGCTCCAATACAACGACTACAATATGTTGCAACTAATTTCAATTTAATCTCTTGGTGTCCAGAAAGTTCCAGTAGTTGTCTAATTATACCTCTGACTTTCAGAGTATCAAGAGCATAACCAGCTTGTAAAAGCAATCCTAGGTTAACAAGTATGTCTGTCATTTGTTTTAGTGGAATGACAATATGAACAGCAACATCACAGCAAAGCCTAACAGCATATAATGTACCTGGATTTATGGAAACTTGATTAGCAAGACTTACCAAAATGCTAGCTCTTTGCTGCCAACTGCTGATATCTGAAAATTTTTTTAATGTCTGCTCAGTCGGAAGCATCATGATGCAAAGTTTCTCAACCAGCCTTTCGTAATGTCTTATTTCTATATCATCCTGTGAACTATCAATATCAGCTGCTGAAAAAGCATTACTTACATCATATTTGTTTTGCACACCATGTAAATTAGCCATTTGGAACTCTTCCAGTTGAGAATCCTTATCTACTGATAATGTATCTGATTGATATTCAAGTTCCCGGAGCTGTATACTATTGTTAGAGTCATAGGTTCCTTCATTAAATCCAAGGATTGGTTGAGTATATGGGTCATGAGCATGTGCACTTGCTGCTTCCTCACATGCACTTGTTGCTTCCTCTACATTATTTATATCTCCATTATTAACTTTGGTTTCTTTTTCATAAGTATTTTTTTCCATGTCATTCAACACTATATTTTCTGGCAGTTCTGCATCTTGGAAAACTTCTGTATTTTCATACATGTTTTCATGCTTGCCTAGGGTTTCCTGAATTTTGTTTGTCTCCTCCTCTTCCAAAGTCCACTTTGTTTTCTTACTGACAACAAAATGCTCCTCAGAAATATTTTCATGCTCATATGTGACCTGTAAATCCAGTTTTGTTTCTTTGGATTCCATTTTGGTACTGACAAAAATAGTCTGCAAAAACGTTGTAATATTTGTATACTCCTCCTTTATAACGTCTACACACAATTCAATAAGCTGTAGCTCTGCATTGAGGATACTTTCATAAACCCAAACTGTGGCATGCATATTAGCAACAAAATAAGTTGGGGAAACATCAGAGTCTGATCCCTTTCTTCCCATGATGCACCATTTCATTGCATTGATTCTTTCTTCATTTGGCAGGGCCTTTACCATCTCATATGATGTTAAATTGCTGAAATCATGTAAATAGTCCTCCATCCAGGTTCTGTAATCAATCATTGCAATTTCTGGAACTGACTGAGCAATGACTTTCTCATGCTGCCATACCAAGTCTTGCAACACAACTTCTGGCACATCTCTAGTATCTTCTATTCCTGCAGCTGATTTGATTGACTGAAGAGATTTCAGAAATTCTTGTTTGGTATGCTCAACCTTCTTATAAATTGTTCTGAAAAAAGGAACTCTAAGATTCAGCACAGGACAGGGACAAATGTAGCACTCTGCCCCAGTTGGTTTCGGGGTATTAGCGATGGAGAAAACATCTGGGTTTGTAAAAAGCTTTTCCCAAACTCCAAGTACTTCTGTGCAAGCATCTTCAAGGAAAAAGGTAGACAGAGTATCAATTTTCTCAAGCTCAAACAAAATTCTAGCCAGAGGTCCCCTAATTAGCTCTGTAATGTAGTTTTCCAGGGCACCAAAAAATGTTGCAGATGACAAGAGCAAATGACTATCACATGCAACCTCTATCTGCCAGTTTTGATCATCTACTTCTGACTGTGCCTCAATCCAGCTAAATATAAACTTGTCTAAGATTATCAAAAATACCTCGGCAGAACAAATTTTCTGCATAATTGACTGAATTCCAATAACATCTCTTCCTCTGGAGGCATACTGGATCCTTGTGAAAGCCCAGACTAATTGCTCTTTAATGACATTTTTTAGAGGTCGTCTGTCCCTAATAATGTTAATCAAACTGTAAGAATGAACATCAGGCAGTGTCAATTTTGGTCTCTGTAAACTATCTACCATAACAAGTTTCCAGCTGGTGAGAAAATTGATTTGAGGCAGTGATTTAATCCCAGAATCAACTCTGTCCATATGCAGAATTATACATACATGCTTTTCAGATGCATTCACATCCTTTCGGTACTCCTTTTGCAGCCTCTCAATTGTATTTCTTGCCAACAAAATTTGGGCTTCATCATCAAAGGGCCTGCATTGAAGTACAAACAGCAATTTCTTTGGATCTGACCAAAACTGTTTAATTCTCTGGGTCATCTGTTTTTCTGATTTAAAAGCCCCCAATTTCTCAACTTGGCTTGGGATTTCAGTCAAAAGTGATGCAATACTTGTGTGAATGTTACTGTTTGTAAATAACATAATCATCTTGAACTTTTCATTTTGACAAGAGATTTCTGTCTGAAGATAGCTTTGAAGTCCACTGTGAATAGGAAGTTTGAGATAATCATTCAAAATATGCTTCACCTCCCATTCTTTATCTTTTCCATATTCTGACAAAGGCAATCTGACTGCAGCTTCGGGTTTCATTATCCAAATTATTTTTTCTAAACACTTACTGTTCATTTCCTCAAAAATGTCATATGACTCACTTACATTCATCTCAATGTAGCATTTATGTACCAGAGAAGGAATCATGTCTGGACCAAAAACTGGGAAAATGTCATCTGGCTTGAAATGCTTTGCTGGTATGCAAGTAATTTTGTCCACAAAAGCATTCAAATGTTTAATCAAATCAACTTCATCCTTTGCCAGAACATCTGAAAATTTTAAGCTCTGCTTTTCAAAACGATTAAGAAATGGTGGATCTGCAAAGTTCAGATTGCTTTCTTCAACAAAAACTATGCATCTAAATTGATCATGAACTTGACACAAAGAATTACTGTGGGGCCCCAATGCTACCCTACAGTTTTTTGTTTGTCCAACCATTGTGTAGTTCTGATTGAGCATGTCATATAAGCTTCCATAAATATTTTCCAAATCTTTCAAAATGAGAACAAGACCTTGTTCCATGCAAATTATAATTTTGTTAAGTATTCTATAGTAATAGTCATCATTCTGATCTTCTTCAAACTTGCTTCCATAAATTGTAAATTTCTCTCGACCAAGTCTGTCAAGTTCCTGTTCCACAATATCTAATGCTGCATCACCATTGGTAATCAGCATCAAGTGCCTGGCCATCTCATCCTTGATATTTTCAGTTATCAAATCAAGAACTGGCACATCAGCATTTTGGAGAGTATGTAGATTTGCTTGGAATAATTCATGCAGGGTAGAGCGTTCAGTGGGTAAACCACCAAAATTTCTTTGCAGACCCTTCATTATAACTATCATTTTTCTTTCTTCACTCTGATAACTACATGACACTTTGGACAATGTTCTTGCTATATACTTAACAAGAGAATAATAGTCACGTAATCCATGAAAACTGGGAAATGTTTGTCTTTTAACATACTGTAGGTATGATTTTGCCAAACAATGCAACTCGTTATCAAGTTCTACAGAGGTGAAGGTCTCTGATTTTGAAGGAATCACTTCATTGAAGGTATCAATTCTTCTCTTTTCAAGGGACTTGCTAATTGACTGCCCTGTTTCCATCAATTCTTTCTCATCCATTTCAGGTCTTGAAAGATATATTGCTCGATTCATTTTAGCAGCATCCAGTGCCCAATTTGAAATGCCAACTACGGCTACATCTGGAAACTGTTTTCCAACTGGTTCTAATAAGCTGTGAAGAACTTTTAGAGGATTGAATCTGGATCGTTCTGCAAGTCCTATTTCATCCAGAATGACAACTGATAGTACTTCATTTTTATTATCATTTTGGTACCTCTGTGCCTTCTCAAAGACTTTGATTATACCATCGGATGTGGAGGATTCTGAACCTTGAAAGGACACACAGTAAAGCTGTGGTAAAGATTGGAAGAGCTCATTCCTAGAATCTTTACCTCTGAGATTACTTCTAATTACTTGCATAGAAAGAGATTTACTGCACCCAGGTTTGCCTACAACAAATATTGGAATCTTATTCAAGATGCAAACTAGTATGACAAAAACATTTTCCTGTAAAGCTGTGTTTTCAGCAATTCCTGTTGGCTTTTCCATTTTACTTAGGATGTCTCTCTGTGTTTTGATGATAATATTGCCTATCATGTCCTCTTTATAGTCAAACATATTTAAGGTAAAAACATCTGCTATATGTTGTCTGTATCTTTTTCTGTCTGATGCATTGTGGAATCGACTGTGGTAGCAATGGGCTAGGGACAGAATCATACATTCAATCTGAAGTTCAATCTCTGTAAATGAAGCTTGTCCTTTCAGCTTGATTAGAAAGTCTGGAAACCATTTTGCCAATAATTTGCATCTATTTACATCTCGCAGACTGACACAAGATTCTGATTGTTCAATATCTTTAGTTACTTTCTGAGACATAATTATAAGGTCTGCATATAAATTGTTCATTTTTGGCCAACCATCAAAGACATCTTGAATCATGCGATGAATATACATTTCTTCATCTCCTTCATTAATACTTCCAAAGTCCCATACAAAATCCACCATTGCTTCAGGTAATGGAAACACTCTGTAGACCAAGTGTGATAGTTCATCCATCTTCACCATTCCTTTAAGGCCTGATGTTAAAATTGTATCATGTCGCCTGCATTTGTAAGGATTGCATGCAGCCATTACCACAAGGTTTGGAGCAAGGGAATGCCCAAGACATCTGTGATGACAAACAATATCACAAATAATTCCAAGGTGATTGCATGTGTTGATTTCATCCAGGAAAAGCCAAACAGGATTACAGAGGCTATTCAATGCCTCCTTGTTTATATTTGTTACTTTCTCCACAAGATAGTCTTCTGTAATCCCAGCATGTATTGAAATGACTTTCAAAGCAACACCACAAATTCTAGAAAGATACTGAAGAAGCGATGTTTTTCCACAGCCAGTCTCCCCCATAATAATCACAGGTATGTGAGCTCTAACTCTCAGCATTATTAGAACCATCTTCAGCAAGTTGTCTGGTGTTAGTGCATAATCCTTTGCCAGGTCTTCCAGTTTTGTCTTTGAGAGCGGTTTTGGATTAGTTCGTGCTACTCGCTGAAGAATATCCTGTAAGTCAGATCCTGACATTGACTTAAAGTCCGGAAGTGTCTTTCCAACCTGCCTTTCAAACAGGTCTTTTATATTTTGAGGTACTTTTGATTTGTCTCGATACATTGCAGACAGTGTCTGTATATCCTGACTATGGAAGAGAAATATAAGGTGGTTGCTATCCTCCCATCTTATCATTCCTTGCACTCTTTCCTCTTTTTGATATTGACCTCTAGGACTAAATGCAATCTCTGATGCTATCTTTAAGGATGAAACTTGAAGCAATCTGCAAGAATTAATAGATCGCGTGGCAAATTCTCTGGATGATCCAAGAAGGGCAAGGACAAGCTTACTTTTGACTTCCATCCTATCTGAACCTACTGCTGCTTTGAGATTATTACTTCTAAAATAGACACTACATGATAACCTTTTCAACTGGTCTGCAAGAACATTTATGAAAGTCTTTGCTATGGTAAAAGACATATCTTCTGGTCCAGGAAAATACTGCTGTAGTAATGTTTTGCAAACATTTTTTTCTAGTGGTCTCACAGCCTTTCTGCCTGTGAAATGCAAGTCTATTCTGTCAAGAGTTTCATCCCTTAATGTTTTCAGATAGTGACATACTACCTGGACTGGACTATTCATGTCATTACTGACAATAAAGTTATCATAATTCTGCCATTCCAAATTTTTTCTGTGGAAGGAAACTGCTGTTTGCAGGCTATCTTTCAACTGATTACTAACAGAGTTGGCGATCTCTATAAATATATGTCTTGTTGGCAAATGGATAAATGAACTGCCAGCTGAAGAAAATCCTAAGATGACAATTTCAAACAAAAAGGCATCCAGTTCCATTGGCTTGTCAACAATCCCAATATCAATGTGAAGGGCATCTTTGGACTTGATCCTTAGTTTTGAAAGACGCTCCACAAGGTCTGCTTTATGTACAGGTCCACTCAAGTGAAGTGTTAGCGCATTTTTCCTCAAACAATGTGCTCTTTGTCTGATTGTTTCAGTTTTTCCAAGTCCTGGAACATCAGATGTAATACAGTGAACATTAGGCAAAGTCTGTTGTAAGATATCTTCAAATGCTCTATCAGATAAAGGATGCACCCTGCTGACAGCATCAATGAACTCATTTACAAAGGGGTGATTGTCCGTGCCTCTGCAAATAATGGCAAGTAAGTAAGGACAGTCTATAGGCAAGTCTCTAAGAGTCTCAACAAGATGAAATTGTAAATCATTTGGAAGTAGCTCTACATTTGCAATACAGAATAGAGCTTCATTTATTCCAACTTCATGTGTTCCGGTACACCGCTGCAGTAGCAGCTCTAATTCTATCCATGTTGTGTTTTGGTTGCAAAATACAACCTGATACGATTCTGGTAGCTTCTTGGTTGTATTATTATACAAAGCCATTACAGTCCTTACCACCAAACTACTATTTACTTCTAATGCAACAAGCTTAAGCTGTCCTGGCATGACACAGTCTTCAATTCTAGTGGATTGCTCAACGTTTTCTGGTATCCTTCTGCAAACAGGCTGCAAGTTTTGAACTGCATATTCCAGTGTCAGGCCCATGTTTTGAAGGATGGTAGAATCAGCCCCATCAGTGTCCAGAGAACAATAGTACTTCCTGATATCCTGTAATTCAATTTCTGGATGGATAAATCTAAGCATATTAAGGACTTCATCATGTCCTTTTTCACTCTTTAAGAAAGTGTAGAAAACATGAATCTGACTTCCATAAAAAAAGTTCATGTAGTAATGACTTTTGCGACACCATTGAAGATCCTCACACCAAGTAAAATATTTCTCTTCTAAATCTTCCTTCAAAGCTGCAAGATTTGTTATGTTTTTCTTTTCCTTAAATTTCTCAAACCTGAGGTGACCTGAATGATGCAAATTTGTCAAAAGCTGACTTATTTCTGAAGCAACATTGACATTTCTTACAAATATTTCAAAACTCTGTTTTCTCATTTTCTTTTCCTCATTTGACAGTCTGTTGTTTTCAGTGTTCATAAGCATCAAAGCTCGACTTCTTAAGTCCATCAAGTTTTCCTGTGTAAGGCTTTTCTTCTTCCCCTTCTTTGCATATGAAACGGTAAGAAAACAAATTTCTTGTTCAATTTTAAACATGAATATCCCTTTTTTATTGACACTGTCAATTTTTTTTCTTGCAATTTCACCTCTGTTAGCTATATTTCTATACAGTGAATTCAAATTGTGCAGATTGTAATGACATTCTTTCACTTTTGAAACAAAAGCATTTGTGTTGACAGCTGCAGACTGTTCCGAGACTTTCTTGAAAAATAATTTGATGTTTAATCCAAGGTCTTCATTCAGAAATGGCATGAAAAATCTCTTTACATCTATGAGACCTGATACAGTGGCTTCATTGACAGACTGTTCTGATAGCTCTTCTACAGATTCAATTAGGTCTATTAGATCAACATCTGCCACTGCTTTAAGAAAGTTAATAAGTGATGGTGCGTCTGCTAGTGCTTGAAGTATCCTCACACATTCTTCGTTGACCAATGAAGCAATGTTCATCAGAGTTTTTAACATGTCATCAACTTCAGTCCATGTGACAGCATCAAAATTACATTCTTTCAGGCCTTCAAATCGGTTAATTGCATCGCAAAGTTCACTGTCTGGCATAAACTTCAACTCAAATGCTGTTAATACATCCTTCATTGCTTTGACTTGTTGCAAATATTTACTTCTAAAATGAAATCTTTCCAGTGATTCCCTTGTGCAAATTTGAATATCAAGGATGACTTCTGCAAGCTTCATTTCTTCATGTATGTCAGAATCCTTAAACATACTTACAATATGCTCTAGTGACACATCAGTATCTTTGCAGGTACGCTTCCAGTTTTCTTCATACTTGTTGATACCTTCTTCATACAGAGTCCTGAAATACAGTGAACAAACTCTGGGATATTCTGTTTCAACATAAGCATGATCTCCAAACTGAGGTCCAATAATTTCTTCATCTTGGTTTCTCTTCAGAGAAGCTTCAAGTTTCTTTTGTGTATTTTCCTTTATTTTTTTAATCACACCTAAGCAGGAGTTCCAAAATACATCTGAACCAATATATTTATCCAAATCAAGACTGCATTTTGGCAGGTCTTCACAATTATACCAAATCTTCAGTTGTTCTCTTACATAGCTGTTGCTACAGGTACCTTCTTGAAGCATCTTTTCCATATATTTGAGATGTTTGTCAAGTTCATTAAACTCTTTTGGAAAGGACTCTAATGGAATTCTGATCTTTGTTTTATCCAAAACTTTTCTAACAAGTTTGACATTTTTTCTTTCTCTTTCAACCAGGGATGTTGCTTCATTCCACAGCTTGTCAACTTCTGTAACATTCTTCTTATGTGTGCAAACCAAAAGATCTTTTATGTCTTGTTCAGTAGCATAATGCAGTTTCTTCAGTTTGTCAAAGTATTGCCAAGGCATTGTTCCATACTCAAAGTAATCTAAAGCAACTGAAATACACTCTACAGCTTTCTTGTAAATGTCATGGCCTCTAAGCAAGTTTATCTCTTGACCATCAGCAGTAATTAAAACTTTCCAAAATCTATGCATCTTGACCATCTTGAAGAAGTTTTCTTGATCATCTTCTTGAAATATGTTCCCATAAATGCACATTATGCTTTGTAGAATTAAGGCTGTTGGCCTGAAATTAGAAAAAGGTATGCAAATGAATATGCCGCCTTTACAGTTGTTGATGTGCACAAAAGCTACATGCTGCTTTCTGACTGAACAACAAATTCAACTTATATTTGTCCAGTGTGACCACTACTTCTATTGGTGATATCTGTTTGTGCAACTGCCTCATGCAATTATTCTTGAAATGGAATCACAAATAGTTTATACATTTTACACAATCTATTGGCAGTCCTTGCTGAATAATGTATGATTACCCCTGCCAGTGGTATAGAGGAAAAACACAAAATATGAAAATGTCCAGTTTTTTCCCATGAGAATCAAAGACTAGTGCACTGATAGACTAAATCGTCAAAAGTTCTGATTCAAATTTTAAGAATTCAATGTATAGACCTTTTCCTGCTGTTGATTCAGTGAAAATCATAAAGATCATCAAATAATGTACTATTTGCTTATAAAAAGTAACTGCCCTTATTTCCCGTTGAAAAAATCACACTTAAACTGGTGAATACTGTTGTGTTAACCTTAATTTAATTAGCATTCAAATATCACTCAACTGCTCATGACAGCAAAAGTAATCAGACATGCCACACTGGATTAAAACTGATATAACACACCAACAGTTGGTTTATGTTATGCCTTCACTTGGGTTTAAATTCTATGAGAAAAAAACCTTTAAGGACAGTCTTGTCTACTCTTCATAACTGTACTAATGACTTGTAGTTAATAAATATTACGGATTGCCTACTGGAGTCATTCTTAAATAACAAATAACATTACAAATACTAGTTCTGTTATGCATATAATCTATGGCCTGTACTGATCCCATTAGTAGCCAATAGAAGCACTGTCCATTTACCTTTCTCCCTCTCTCTGTCTCTCATTCTTTCTTTCTCTGATAGTAGCTTCAGAGAGATTACAAAAGACACTACAATTGTGGTCATGGGCAGTATCTGTTTGTGCCCAATGAGATAAATGCATTTAAATCTATAAATGCTAGGGAAAAACCCAGATCAGTTTCTGGATTTGGTGATCTAAGGCTAACATTCCAATGATTACAAGAATGATAACATACTAAATGCATTTTGAGAAAATTAAAGTATGTAAAATTAGAAATTTTACACTTATCAAAGATGGCTCATTGTCATCTCTATGAAAGAGGAGAAAAATAATTATTATTGTCTTCAAAGCAATATACATGTATCTTGAAATTATTATTGTCCCATCTTGTAAAATCAAATACAAATGAAAGAATGATTGCACCAACCAGAATGAAAATAATGGGAATACAAGTTTTAGTAATCAATCATTTTCCTGTTTTAATTCTGGTAACTGCAATATTATGCAGTTTTTGTAGCATCTGTGTCTGTGAGAAGATAATTTGTATGATTTCAGGCTACTGTAAATATTGTCTCATACAATATGAAGTTCCATGACATATATATCTGGAACATAGCTCATAATAATTTTTGTTGCAGTTTTTGCTACTTTTGCTAACATTAAAGCTATACTCTCAAAGAAATATATTATCAACTTTTGATTGTTAACTCATGCCTCCTATATATTTATACATTAAATTAAAGTCAATGACTGAAGTTTGTTAACTGCATTGCTGTTGGTATGAAAAGTCACATGGAGTGACATGCAGGCTAGACTACCCACTCCATCTTTTCCAGAAAGTGAAATATATTTGATCCATTCTGGCCTTATTCTTCATTTAACTTCAAAATTTTCCAATACAGATATTATCATGTTTCCCTAAATTAATTGTGGAAACTCTTGGAAATTAATAATAACAATCTACTTGAGTAAATATATAGTTCTAAAGATAAATGGCAGACAGAGTCATAATGCATAAATGGAAAGCTAAAACTGACCCACACCAAAACTGTCTACCCTTCTGTACACGAGATTTTCATGTGAGATCTAACTTAAGTTAGTTGCATGTGCATTTTAACATGCAAACTATTTACACACATGCAGGTAAAATGCCGAGATTTGAATGGAAGCATGGTTTCATCAAGGGGCTATAAATGATGGCATAATAAAATGCCGAGATTTGAATGGAAGCATGGTTTCATCAAGGGGCTATAAATGATAGCATAGTAAAATGTCGAGATTTGAATGGAAGCATGGTCTCATCAAGGGGCTATAAATCTGCTAAATGATGGCATAGTAAAATGCTGAGATTTGAATGGAAGCATGGTCTCATCAAGGGGCTATAAATGATGGCATAGTAAAATGTCGAGATTTGAATGGAAGCATGGTCTCATCAAGGGGCTATAAATGATGGCATAGTAAAATGCCGAGATTTGAATGGAAGCATGGTTTCATCAAGGGGCTATAAATGATGGCATAGTGAAATGCCAAGATTTGAATGGTAGCATGGTTTCATCAAGGGGCTATAAATGATGGCATCGTAAAATGCCAAGATTTGAATGGATGCATGGTCTCATGAAGGGGCTATAAATCTGCTAAATGATGGAGTAGAAGGCTGAGAAATGAACCAGATTTGTTTTAAACCCAACACTAATTAATAATGTTCTGTGCATAGAGAAAGAAGGGTTTGCCATTCAGGGGTTATAACTCTAGTAAACATTGATACAGAAGTTGACATTTTAACTCAGTCAACATCTCATAAAAATCAACCTACGTACGAAATCTGGTTGAAATCTATAAATTATCAAGTGACAATTATATAAAAATCAAATCTGACATCTGGATTTGCATTTTTCTAATGTAGCTTTATCTTAAAAACAATTTTTCAGTCATATCACTACAAAGTCTGCAGGGAAGCAGTTTATCATGATGTCTAGCACCAGGCATCAAGCAGCAGACATGTAGCATGATGTCCCACCCAGTCACATTATCCTGAAACTGGGCTGACCAGTTCTAGCACTTACTAATTAATACTGCTGCTAGTATCATTTTTATAAGTCTTTGGTATGACTCTGCAAGAGTTTGGACCCATTACAAATATTTTTTTGCATGGGGGGGTGAGGGACAAGCAAAAGGTTGTACTGACTTTTCTCCACACTATGGTAGGATGTATTCACTTATAACAGATGGTGTTCTTTCAGCATGAAAATAGGTTAACTACACAACAGTGACAGGATAAGTAATTGCTGCTATCAAAAACAGAGTTCAACCAAATCAAGTTGCATATCAAATCCAGTTGAAATCTAATGAAACAAAAGGGAGATCTGCAGAAACAAAAGTGGATGGGTCCAACAATTGGAGGCTATATTGATTAGGATTTTTTACATAGCTTTAGCAATTTTTCAGTCACATCACTACGATGTCTGAAGTGAGGCAGTTTACATTGTTGTCTAGCACTGGGGCATCATGCCACAGACATGTAGCATGATGTCCCCCACCTAATCACATTATCCTGACACCAGGCCGACCAGTCCTAACACTAACCTTTTAATGCTGAGCACCAATGAGGCAGCTGTTAGTACCTATTTTGTAAGTCTTTGCTATGACCAGGCCAGAGATCGAACCCATGACCTTCCGCTTCTGAGGTGGATGCTCTAACCACTAGGCCACCAGAGCAGTGATGTAGAATGGTAATAATCCACCAAAGCCCAAAGTCTCCTCAATATCTAGCTGAATACCAAATTTGGTTAAATCTAATAATATAGTTTTTTTTTAAATAAACACTGTGACAGCAGAGACTTAAAGATGGAAGGATGCATGGACAGGCCTAATTTAATGTCTAGGTTAGGACATAAAGCCAGGGAGAATAACAGAGGGATACAAGTCATTATTATAGCATCCAAATTCTCTAATAAAGGCTTTGAATAATGCTTATTGGTGCTAATTTGGCCAGGAGCAGTTCAGCCTGCAGTCCAGGCACTGGGATCATCAACTTGTTCGTGGTTAAATTATTTTCCTAAGCATTGACAGATTTTGCTAGTAACTGCAGACTGTTGAAATCACTTTTGATGTTTCTGAATGATAAACAGATTTTCAAATAAACTGTGATGAATGTCAATTAAGCTGGACTTTGTTAAAAACTCCATATCAATATGACCATCCTTATAAGGGGAGTAGTAACAACAATATAGATATTCTGGACAGCCATAATGGAAACTATATTGGATGTACAATTATGGTATTGTTTTAATTTAGAACCAACCATGTATCATAAGAAATGTACTGATGAGGACCTCATATTGATAATCAATTTGCGATGAGTTGAGATAACAATATTTTCAAGATGGCCACCATTGTGGCCATATTAAGGATCTCTTTGCATCATTTTCATTTAGGACAAACCATTAGCGCTCTTCTGATGAAAATTCCATGTCAAACTGACTCTCCATTTAAGAGGAGTAGCAATTGGTATGATACATCAAGTGTTTTCTGAGAAGCTGAAAAACACAAATGTGAAAGACTGTTGAATGATATACTCTCACTTGGTCTAGCTTATGCCCTGCTGAACAATACATGTGGACTTCCTGAATACTGTATTAATCTTTGGCACATTTGAAATTCTTTTGACACTTGGAATATAATAATGTAAGGTATGCAATATTTTGAGAACAAGACATGAGTTTGGACACTGCTTACCTTGAGTTCACTATCAAAGTATCAGAGGCTCCACAGATTGAGAGAAGAATTTCCTCGGGTAGATATGACTTGAACTTGTCAGGTGACAGTGATAAAATATGCTGTTGGTACAACTCCATGACATGAATTTTTTTTTCTGCAAGTTTCTCCATGTCTTTGTGCTTATTCAAGATATCTTTGATTTCTAGTTCTGACAACCAATCTGACATTATATTATTCAACTTTTGTTGGCAGTCATCATCATCAGGCAACTTCAGCAAGGTTAAAGCATCATTTAAATGCTCATAACAAAAGCAAAATCCCTCCAACTTTTTTTTGTGCTTCTGCCTTATATGACAGTCCAAAGCTGTTTGAAACCATTTAGGCACAAGTTCAAGTGATCCTCTGAGACTAATATTGAACTTCTCTTTCAATGAAAGGGTGATGAAAAGATCATGTAATAATTCTACTTTAGAACTTGCTAAAATCCCTAACAAGGAACACTGGTCATCTTTTTCCTGAAACAGACACTGATCAGTACATAGCCCACAAAGAATTTTGCTATCAGCTGGTTCAAAATGTTCAGATGCTGTCTTTGTAATTTGTAATATTTCCTTCTGAAGGCATTTTCTTGTTTCAAATGCACAATCTTCTTGTTCCCTGAGAGAAGACCATATAGCACTTAACTCAATCAGACATTTTTTCTTTCCAGCTTTTTCTACCTCGGCAATAACATTTTCTTGCAATACTTTTTGTATTTTGTCATAAATGACCTTATGCTGATTATTTTGGGGCTTTATTAATTTGTCCATGACTCCAAAGCCTTTCAAGGCTACTGAAACAGGAAGATGTCTGAACAGTTGCTCTAGCAAAACTATTTGATCATTATGGAAAGCAACATCAACTCTGTTGAATATCTGCAATAAAATGTCTTTAAGAACATTGATATCCATATCTGGTGGACAAAGTGAAATTCTGTTATGCAGATCTGCCTGTATTTCGAAAATAAAAACCTGTTCTAACAGAGATGGGTATGTCTCGTGCATAAGATGAAGGAGACTGGAATCACCACTATAGATTATCTGACATAAAATCCTAAAAAACTGTGTTAATCTTTTTATGATTGAGACTTCCAACTGGGAGATCCACTCTCCTTTGCAACTCTGCAGCAATTCTTGTGCCTTTTCTTTGGAAAAACATTTTTCTATTTTTTCTAAACACTTAATCATGTTTATAATAATTACAGCAAATAATACTGCATGTTTATTTGGACCGTGCTTAATTTGTTTTCCAAGGTTCTCCATGATGAGACAGGCATCTGTAAGACAAAAACTTGTTTTCATCTTTTCCAGCTGAGAAATACATTCATTCATTGTACATGTGTTTGATGTAGCTAAAATATGTCTACAGTGCTCCAAAAACCCGTTTACTGTGTATTCATTTTTCATCTCATCACGACAAATTATTCTCTCATCTTCATAACTTTGAATACAGGCTTTCTTCAAAGAACTTTTCAACTTGATCCCAGGCAAAGCTGAGGTCACAAAATCAGGCATTACTCTGGATGCCGTAGGATGCAAGGACTGAAATGAACTCTCTGTTTTATAAATGTATGAAAGACCACGAGCAAGTTTTTCTTTTGGAATTAAAAAACTCCCAGTCCACATGTTGTAATGGTTCCAAACTGGTTTCAATTTGTGTTCATTTTGGCATTTGTCATCTTTATGAACCAGTGTCACACAATCTGCAGGTGATGATAAAAATAGGTAGAACTCAAACAAAAAATGCTGAAAATTGAAAAAAATGTGAAGATTACATGGTGAAAGTAAAACTTGTAATGGGTTTGCATAATACACTTGTGCCTTCACCATGGCCATGTTTTAAAATATATGGATAAGCCATGTTGTAAATTAAAGATTTAAACATGTTAAGAGCATTTTCACAATTTGAAAAATTTGCATAATGTTCTGTGTAATCTTCCAACATCAGTCATGTTGAAGGTCCAATATTTGAATATGTTAATGCAAGAACTTTTTCTGCAATCTTATTGTAATTTTGCATAACCTTAAAATATACATATAATTATATTAATATGTAATATATTCTTGAATTATCAGTGTAACATGAACATGTTTTTTTAAATTCTGTTTGTTTCTCACATAATTTTTAGACAAATTGGGAACAGTAGACAACTAAATATCTAAATATTGCACAAGTTTCCAATTTGCTAATATCTTAAATAATATGAAAATAATACAGCGTAATGAATATTGTGTACTATATTTCTTTCCTAATGTTTACATTCACATATTTTACCTGTTATTTAAAACAGTGAAAATTCTGTCAGTCCAATACTGTATTTCCTACTAAACTGCTGGGCAGACATAATATAGCCAATGTGAAATTCATCTTTGACAGGATTGTACTTTTTGAATTCCTCCTCTGTATTCTAATGAGGAGGTCCATGAAAAAATCTATACAAGATTTCAATTAATGTTTTTACTAGCTTCATGACAAGTCTGTATTTCTTCCCCACAAGTATGTTTCTTCCCTCCTTTTAAGTGCTGAGTATTGAAACCATTTTAGGATGTTTCTGAGAAACCATACTATATCAAATTTTGTATCCAAAATACTTTTTTTTATATGTTAACATATTTATATATTAGCATTTATATATTAGCATATTAAATATATGTTATAAGTTAACATATTCACAAAATAATTTCAGTACAAAAGCTTGTTTAGGGCCTTAAAATTGTGTACATGATGGCTAGAATATGAGTGAACTCACATATCTCAAAAACCATCATATTCAAAATATGGTTAAATCCATAATTTCCTTTTTCTTTAAAATGTCCAAGTTATTTGACTGGCAACATTCAAGGTATTCTTCAGATATATCCACAAACTGGATTTGTTAAAAACTTATTCATAAGTGGTAGTGTTTTCACACTCACAAGCCATCTTAAATAATTACCCATTTGAGATTCTTTTTATCACAGTTTTTATTTCAGTGGATATTATTTAGATAGAAAGTAGATTGAATAACTTCATTCATTCTGACATTTCTTTTGCATAAAATACAGTCAAAAACAAAGTTGAACTAGTAAAAGTAGATTCTATTTTTTTTCACAAACTATAGATCAAAGAACAAGTATCCATATGAATAAACAACGACAAATTAATTTTTCTACAAATAATGTCCTATGAGTGTGATGTCAGTACAAGACAAGCCTAGAGTACATGTTTACCCTAGAATGTCCCTTTCAAATCACAAAACATTACATTGTTGTGATTTTCATGTGAAATAGGATTACTGGATGCAGAAATTCCCTGCAATGCATTTCTGCAATTTACTGCAATGCATTTGTGACCTGATATTTGCAGTATTTGATTGGAACAATAGACATACAGAAGACATAAACAAATTTCTTTACAAGTCAGACTTTTATCACATATTTACTGCATAAATGTATGCTGTGGTTGAATAAAATTCTGTCACCTGGGACACCAGTTTATATCAACATTATTCTATGAACAGAGGTGAGTTTATTTACTTTTGCAAGTTAACATTTAACAATGCTTGTACATAGGGTGGATTCTGTTACATATATACTCCGGCCTCCACTCCACCCTACACACCTGCTATCAAATGAGCAATACCCTTAGTTTTACTTCTTGTATTGGGGTGCTCTACAGATATTATGAACTTCTGAGAAAGTTGTGGGTGTAAGGTGAAGTTTTTTACATTGGCAACATGCACAATGGAAAGAATGTTGATATACCTCTATGTTACTTTCATGTCCTGTGGCTGAAATTTCATTCAATATTGTACTTGTGGAAATTGAAAATGATCTGAGCATGCAGCTAATTAAAATGACTGTTCCCTTGTGCTTAAAAGATCAGCCTGAATTAGTGTAAAGCACATTATCTTTAGCAGTTATTAAAATAGGGAAAAATAATATTGTCACACAAGACAATAACAGGTTCTGAGAGTGCAATGAATGAATTACCAAATACATAAAAGGTAAACAAAGTCATCAGCTCTTTTTTACAATTTACCTGTCCAGGAAGTGAAATTGATCAAGCGGACCTAGCTGTTTTTTGAGAGGTGCACATTTGAAGTAAGGCCAGACTGTATATTCTATAACCCATATTACACCCATCAATCAAACACCAAAATAAAGGGAGTTAAACATTCTTTTGAATTATACCTAAGAAATCCAATGCCCTTTTAAACAGCCAGTATAACCAGTAAGGACACCTGGGAAAATTCTTACTCTTTACAATTCTAACCCAATGCAAAATACAAAATGGTTGAGTGTCACCATTGGAATTTTATGCTATTCTTCTTATGATGATATTGTTCTACAGAATAAAACTACTGTGGGGGTAAATTATCCATTTTTTTAGTCAGCAGAGGTAAATTTTCCTCTATTTCCTTTCACGAGTTGAGTTGAAAAAATTATGCCAAAATGTTCATTGGAAACAAAACATTCCAGAAGGTGGGGTCAAAAGGTTTTCCCACAACAGCAGCCAATCAGTAAAAAAAATACTGTACAATAATTTCATGGGCTTATTTGTACCAATCAGAATCACATAAATTGATATTTTCACATGTTATAATATCAAAAATATTAAACTGCACACACTATATGCAAAGTGTACTATGTGATAAGACCAGAGTCAAGACATTTCATTTTAAAATCAATGTCAGTCTGACTATCAGCTTCTTTACTGAGAAGCAAAAAAAAATTATAAAATCTGGTCAAAATTCATTTGGGTATGATGGATAAGTCACTGTGTTCATAAGTTTTGTGTGGTACTAAAATGCAAGCAGTGAACAATGGCATGATGATGTGGTTTGGTTTTCAAACATGTTCACATAGTATTGACATGCTGGATGTTGGAGCTCTTAGCAGGATCAATTATTTACTGAAACAAGAACTTTAGTCAAAACCACCATCCCTTCAAGTGAAGTAATGACAACATTTTTTACATAACCACAACAACTGCAATGTTAGAGGTAAAATCAACATCATTTTCATTTAGGACCAGCTATACGCTATGGTTTGTTCTGTTTTGTTTTTTATGGTTTAACGCCATTTTTTCAGCACAATATAGGCTATACATGGCGGCCAGTATTAATGGTGGAGGAAGAACCCGGACAACCCCGGAAAAGAACCACCAACCCATGAGAAGCTACTGGCAAGCTTTCTCACATAACTACATTTGCCGAATCTTAGACTTAAACACACGCAGACAGAGGGGAGATGGCAGTGGTCCATAACGGACAGCGCTTTAGACCACTCAGCCACTCGGAGCCCCAAATGCTATGGTACTATAGTGTTTAAGTGTGGGAGTAGGCAAAATACTAGGTGAAATATATTGATGGTTTAATCGGTGCCAGATTAAGCTAGTGTGGGGCTTGAAGCATACGTTAAAAAGGGGTCCTAAATGTAAAAAAATTTTTTTTACAAATATTAAAACACATAAATTTTTAACTTGCATAGTAAAGTAATTGTATTTTTTAATTTGCTGTACAACCAGATATTACAAAAAATATAAAAATACATTAATTTATTTGGGGGGGGGGGGTATCAGTGCCAACAAGAAGAAGTAAAAATGATCTTTCTTTTAACATTGTTAATATTTACATTTTCAGCAATTTGGGAAGATGTAGAGAAATGTAAAGCATTTTCATACAAGAATAAAGGAACAGACATCACTGATGGACAAGCATATTGAGAGATATGAGTCTAACAATCATACAGCCATTTTTAATACTGATGGAGTGAGTCTATACTCGTTATATAAAATACAGTTATGGTCATAAATGAATGAAGTCCAAAATTATGATTTGCCAGTGACAGTATGCTGTTTGTAGGCAAGGAAAGAAAAAGTCTCCGTTTAGGTAATACCTTACTGTTTCCAGTGAATACATGAACGGTTTATACAATAATGGAGTGGATGTTAAACTAAATGATAAGAGTTTTATCAATGTAAAACTAGCAGTTGTTTGTGGGATTACTGATCTCCCAGCAAAGGCAGAGATGCTTTGTATGACATATTTTAATGGATCAGAAGCCTGCATTGCTTGTGAAGATCCAGGAATGGTTGTAAAGCAAGGAAAAGGAAATGCAAGGTGTTATCCATATAAAAGTAACAAATCCAAGTATAAATATAGAAATCACTAGAAAGTGACTTCACATATCCAAACGGGAAGGAATAAAAATCATTGGAAAGGATTTAAAGGAACACCTAGCATCACTTCAGTCATATGAAATTGTTAAATTTAATTTAAAGTTAAATGCCAGATTACATGCATGGAGTCCTTGGAATCACCAAGTCTTTGCTAACCAGAAAGTAGAAGTATTTTATTGGTAAAGGTCTTAAAGCTTAAATCTCAAGTAAACTGAAAAATATATATAAAACCACCATGCAGCATTTAAAGATTGTCATGTGACCTTGAAAAACATTACAATCATTTTAAAGCAACGGAATTACAAGCATGGCTTTTATATACCATTCCTTGCCTCAATGGATTTCTGGAAGAGGATTACATGAGTAATCTGGCATGTTTATCGAAAGCAATATATATTCTACTTGGAGATAACTCCATCTTCTCTAAAAAGAGTAGAAACCCTTTTGGATATATTCTACACATCATTCCAAAATCTGTATTGAGATGGTTCATGTGGTCTTAATGTTCATAATGTTAGTGTTCACTTGGTGTTCCATGTTAAGCTTTGAGGACCTTAGTGTGCTTGGAGCTGTTTTCCATTTGAGGACACAGACTCCATGTTTTTGCAGCATGTGCATGGAACTGGCATTGTATTGACACAAGCAATGAGATATAGGCAAGCACAAGCCTGTATTTGTAGAATTTGTTGAATCACACTTATCTCTTGTTGTGGCCCTCAATTATCCACATATCACCTCAGAACACCACTACATTATATGCCATCTAAACGTATCAGTCCCTAACCCTCCACCTTTATTTTCTACTAAGAGAAACCACTATATGATAAATAGTACCAAACTAATGCTTGAGTGCTTAGATCCAATATTGCCTTCACTAACTGATGTTATTAATATCTCTCTCTCATCCGTGGAATTCCCATCATTTTTCAAAACTGCCATTGTAAAGTCTATGCTTAAGAAACCAACACTCAACCATAATGATTTAAAGAATTACCACTCAGTTTCTAATCTCCCATTCAGATAAATAATCTCAGACGAAGTTGTTCTAACCCAACTTCAATCTCATCTTAATTGAAACAGTCATTTTAGCAACGTACTGCATATTTCCCTTGCCACAGTACTGAAACATCTCTTTTGAAAGTGGTTAATGACATTCTCTCTGCTTTGGCACTGTGGCAGACACATTAGAGTCATATCAACCTCATTTAGGACCAACTAGACATCATAAGAAGTCTTTCAGTTAAAACCTCATATTGATATGACCATCCAATCAGGAAGACTAGCAATAATGATTTTCAAGATGGTCCTTTTGGTGGACATATTGAATGTCCAAGCAGCACCATTTTCATTTAGGACCAACAACACTATTGGATGAATGTGTTTACAAGGTTTTATGGTAATTCTCCAAGTATTTTAGGAGGTGCAATGATAACCAACTTGTGCTAATGGATGGACAGACAACAGGTGATGGACATTGGATGGACATCAAGCCATGTACAACAGACCATTCCATAAGTTCTCCAAGTCTATATGATTGTCCAGTAGAGCTATAAAAAAATAACCTGGTGTCTGAGAAAGGTATATACTATTGAAAATTATTACATAATTAACATGGTGTCTGGAACTATGGAGTGTCTGGATATTTAGATTAATGATGGTAGACTATGTTGCATCTTGAGCAAGAGTCTCTTACCCTGCAATGAGCACTCTGATTTCCCTGTGCAGGTGGAGTTATGTCTTGCTGAGAGGAATGATCAGCACGTTGTGAGTGTATTTGTGGCTGCTGTAATGTCATGTGTTCAATGCCAGGTGATGTTTTGCCCCATGAGGTGAACTCACGATATGAGGTCTCCATAGTTTTACTGGGTAAACGTTCAAGTGATGAAGACCGTGGACGAGGTCTCTGCTGCCTCATGGAACTTTCCTGCAATAACAGAACAGGTCAGGAGCTGAGTTAGGTAGTTAAAGATCTATACACTCTGTTGTACTAACTGTTCAGAAGACAACTGATTATTATTAATCAATTGCCAGTACAGGATAGTGTACTAAAAGTTACCAGACTAGATAATATGCAACACTACCATTAGTTACACAAAGTTGAGGAACTCAGTGCTATGAATAATGTTGTATTTCTGAACACACTACCTTACATACCACCGAATACTGCAATTACATTAGGGACCAATAATTTAATGTTCTGAAACAGGAGCCCAACACTATTTTAAAGAAAAATTTTGTCTATAAATAGCTGCAAAAAATATATTGCTTCAATCTATAGCAAAATAACAACATATCATATAATATTATTGAGAAAAAAAATACATTGAGATAAAAGAAAAGAAAATGTCTCAAAAGAAGATCATAGCAATACAACCTCCCCCAAAAAATGAAATGGTCAGTACCTTGTAGATAATTTGCTAGATGTATATTAAGAGTTGTACAAGTCATAATCTAAAAACTGTGACTAGATGATTAAGTTTATAGCTCATACTATATCTGTCACTGTAAAATACATTTTGCTTACATTATAGAACTTGTTCATAATAATAGGAAATGTTTACACTGCATGAAGCCAACAATTTATTCAACTATACTATTAATATAATAGACATGGACACTTTTAGTGGGCTGCCAACACCTAGATATCTATCAGAATGGGCCAGTAAGCATGGCATGCATATAGGACCTAATTTCCCAGCATTCATCAATGTCACATGTTTGTATATTCACCTTAATTGAAAAACACAACTTGGAATACAGTTGATGGGCAAAAAAATATGCTGCTACAGGTTATTCCTATGGGTAGTGAGTTTTACAGGGCAAGTATACTATCTCCTATGGACATCTGTGTGTTTTAGATGAAAAACAAACACCTGTTAATATGCTGGAGTACACAATCATCCTTGAAATTAAGCATTACTCCTCATATGAGTGCAAATAACAATCTATGAATATACATTCTGCAGTCACAAAAGCCTACAAGTTACACGATATTTTTGATACAACATGCAAGGAATGCATGGAGTGCCAGCATCCAGGCAAAGTATTTATCAGAATGGGACTGTAAACATTAGATACCCGACTCAACAAATGAGAAACTACTGAGTGAACTGAAATAAAATTCTAACAGGAATTGAAAATCTAAAATGATTCACAGTCATACAAATAAATATATGTCCTTAACACATTATCATATACTAGAAATATTTCAAAAAATGACATTTATTTTTCTTTTGTAATCTTAAAGTTTTCCACATATTTGGATTTGAATCTAATATCTTTAACAATGCCCCATTTGGAAACTACTTTATGATCATGAATATACTAATATTTGCAATATTAAAAACTGTGACAAATGCAACTTTTTGTAAAAAATAAAATTATAATTTGTTGAATATGCTGATACATATGTAGTAGCATTAAATCAATAGCAACATTTCTTGGGAATTTCCATACATGATGGAAACTATCTACTGGTAAGTATCAGTACCATGAAAAAGTATTGTTGTACGTATTAAAAAAAATACCACAGTAAACTGGTATATATGTAATACCATGCACCTGTACAAGCTTTTTTTAACTGTTGGGTTCACAATGATCCTATCATAATAGTACATGTATTTGTTCTGTATATTATTCAACAGATGATCACTGTAAAAAGCTTTCTGATTTTTGCTATCAAGATTTGAACTTCTACTATTATCAACTCATAGCATCTCAGGTGTTAAATGTGATGGAATTGGATAAGGTCACAAGAATGATTTGGAAGTTATATAACTTTAAAGTGTTTCACTTTCATATTTATTGATTGACAATGTGTAAATCACTGGTGGGGAATCGATGATATTGTTGCCAGATACCTATGACTATTAATGATAATCATATCTTGGCGGAGTTGTTTTCATAGCCCACAAATAGAATCATCATTCAGTGTTGTGAGTGATATTATTGTTTAAAATATTCTAGTTGTGTTAGAATTTGCAATAAAACCAGTGTAATTATAACATGATAAACGTTTGTCACTGCTGCTTTTGGATTAAGACTCATTCTATGGATCACAACAACATCACAGTTTGTAGGCCTACATTCAAATGTCTAGTCTACAGTACACATATTTTTTGTCTCCCATTCACTCATGAATGCTGAATAAACTTTGTTCATTTATATTTAGATATCATCATCATCATCATCATCATCATCATCATCATCATCATCATCATCATCAATCTCTTGACCTAGTGTGGTCATTGAGGCACTGTGATGCTGAACATCTGACCAGTTCCCTCCACTTGTCTCAATCATGTGCCAAGGCCTGTGTCTCCGCAAAACTTTTCCTGTTCCATTCTGTGATGTTGTCAGTCCACTTTTTTCTCTGTCTACCTCTCCTTCTGCCACCCTGGACACTGCCATGAAGTACTGTTGTGGATAGACTGTTGCCTTTAGTGAGATTGCCATACAATTTTAGCTTTCTCTTTTTGACAGTGGTGAGGAGGTCTTCATAATGGCCTACTTTGTGCCTGATGGTGTTACACACTTCTTCATTTGTGATATGGTCCATGTAAGAGATGCCAAAGATGGTTCTGTAGCATCTCATTTCAAGTGCCTGGATTATTCATTGTGATTCTGCTGTCAGGGTCCAGGCCTCGCATGAATAATGCTCTCAATAGTCTGAGTTTAGTTTTCAGACAGATATTCTTGTCTCTCCAGATGGGTTTTAGCTTTGACATAGCTACCGTTGTTTGTGCTGCTCGTGACAAAATTTCTGCTCTTGATCCCTCTTTGATGATTATGGAACCAAGATATTTGAATTGGCCCACTGTTTCCAGTTCCTGTCCTCTGACTTTTATCTTGGTAAAGATTTGTTTCCCACTATTTGTCATCAGCTTTGTCTTCTCGACACTTATCTCCATGTCAAATCTGGAAGATGTTTCATCCAGGTTCTTCACTAAGGTGGCAAGTTCATCTTCACTGCCTGCCAAGCCCATCAATGTCATCTGTAAAGCATAGGTTGGTGATGTTATGCCCTCCAATGCTGACTGTACCACAATGCTTTTCCAGGGCAAAGTTGAAAAGCATGGGTGACAGGAGACAGCCTTGCCGTACTCCAACTGTTGTCTTGAACCAGTCCCACACAGAACCTTGAGCAGTTACTGTACTGGTAGCCTTGGTATACAGCTGCTTGATGGTATTGGTCATCTTTTGACCCATGTTGTACTTCTTCACTGTGGCCCACAATGCCTCATGCCACACTCTCTCAAAAGCCTTTTTAAATCTATGAACACATGATAGATGTCTTGTTGATGTTGCGAGTACTTTTCACACAGAACCCTAAGATTGAATATTTGTTCTGTTGTGCTTCTTCCACTCTGGAACCCCGCTTGTTCTTCAGCAATTATTTCTTCTGCTTGTGAGTTCAGTCTGTTCAAGATGATCTTCAGCATCACCTTACTAGCATGGCTGATCAAACTGATAGTTCTGTAATTTTGGCGCAGCTGGAGATTGCCTTTTTGGGTGTTATAATCAGTGACTGGGTCCACTGTGTTGGTCATTCACCTGTCTGCCAGATCTTGTTGCAGATTTTTGTTAGTAGCTCTATCACTGATTCCCCACCATTCTGGATAAGTTCAGCTGGGATGTTGTCTACTCCAGCTGCCTTCCCATACTTCAGTGCTCTTATTGCTGACTCCATCTCTTCTTTTCGAATGGGGAAATCATCATTATTTGTGGGGTTTGGAACTTCAAGCACCTCTGGGTCTCCTGTGGATGGATGGTTGTAGAGTTCTTTACAATACTCAGTCCATCTTTCTGCAATGTCACTTGCTTCTGTGAGGCATTTTCCATTTTCATCTTGAATGGTATTGACTTTTGGTTTCTTCTCTCTGGTGAGGTCTTTCACAATTTGGAATGCCTTTTTGTTGTTATTCTTTATCAGACTGCTCTCTATTTCTGTGCACTTTTTTCCAATCCAATATTTTGCTTTCTTCAAGTTTTTTCTGATTTTCTTGTTTATTTCTTGGTACCCCACTGTCCTTGTTGTGTGTCTGGTGTATTTTTAGGTCTCTTTGGGCATCACATAGATTCAGAATCTCTTCTGTACCCCAGGGTTTTTTCTTATTCTTTCACTTTTTAAGTGGAATTTCACTGGTAATTAAGTTAAACATCAAAGAAAGTTTTGCTTAAAATGTTAGCAAAATCTCACCAAATTTTCACTGAAATTTCAGTTACATTTTCTTTAGGAACTACTTTTAATACAGGTTGGTAACTTGGACTTGAATAGCGCTTGATAGTTTTAAAAATAAGTTATATAATCATGTCTTGCAATTTATTAAATAACTGTCTACCCCACCCCCTATTTCAAAGTGGAGTGTCCACAAATTTTAAGATGCAGACTCTGTTGAAACACAGTTTGATTTATTAAAATGTGTTCTGTTGCCTTATCTTTAGATATTATTTATAGTATATATAGTATTTTTACATCGCACAGAAGCTCATGAGAAAAAATCTGAAAAATTTTAAAGGAATAAAAGTAATGTGATTTTCTATTGCTTATTATATTATGTGAGAATTAAATTTGCTTATTAAAGTTTATATCCAATGATAAGCTCATGGTGAGAAACTCCAGAACTATTCTGGAAAATGAAAAAATTGGTATTTCAAGATTCAAAAAGCAAAACAGAATATGTGAAAATCAACAGGTATTATTCAGTATGCTGAAGTTATCTACTATTTTCACAATATGTACCGTATTTTCGCAAATATAAGACGCATCTTATAGATAAATTTTACTTATCCTGCACCCTAAGTGCATCTTTTATTGCATCTTATATATCTAATTATTTTTTTACACACACAGTAAAATGTGTTAAAGTAACACAACCAATAATGCTGAAATAAATTTCTCACCAGAACGATTATTACAGTCAATATTCTTATGTTTTCCTTTGTAGTTTTGAAAACTATTGATCCAATGCAGGGCAATGCACATCAAATGTCAAATCCCTTTCTTTCAATGTTTTGTATAATTATTTGCAGATCTAAGTTTAGCAAATGTTTGAAATTTATTGGAATCTGGATAATCACATAACATATTTAAATATTTTTGTTTATTGTTATTTATTTTAACAGCAAGACTGATGGCGGTCATATTACATATTCATCCAGTTCTGTTTCAGCACTGAGTGGGTGTAAAGATACTTACCTGTATCATTGGTTGGGTGCTTTTGAAAACTCAGTCAACACATTTTATAATAAACATTTATTAAAAATATGGATTGCCTTGATTTAAAATCAATCTATCCATCTTCATCATCATAAGTTTCTGCTTCAAATCCATCAAAACCTTCATCGAATTCACTGTTATCGCTGAATACCTCCATAGCCGCTGCTAATATAACCTCATTGGTGTCAGTGGTATCGGATACAGTCAAGTCTTCATCCGAAAAACTAATATCAGCAGCTGGTTCTGGATTTATCCCACTGTTTCTGAAGCTATTGATGAATGTTGTTGTTTTCACTTTCTCCCATGCCCAGAGAACCCAATTACAAACCTCTATGTTTGTTACATGACGTTGTCGACCAGCTGGCATGAGGGTGTGCTTCCTGCAAGTCATCCAACGATCCCATTCCTGATGAACAAAAGTCTGAAATGGATGATTGACAGCAACATCCAAGGGCTGGAGCTTACAAGTCAGACCACCTGGCATAATGGCTATGTGGGTTCCAGCATTGTTGATGTGTTTCTGCACATATGTCTTCTTATGGGCTTCCATCATATCAAAAATCAGAAGAGATTGCTTGTTGAAAAACTAACCTCTTCTTGTTATGAAGCACTTATCCATCCAGGTCTGCATCACCTCTGTATTCATCCAGCCTTTTTTATTTCAGACAACAACAACTTCAGCTGGCAAAGTTTCTCTGGGCATGGTTATCCTTTTAAAGATAACCATGGGTTTCAGTTTTCCACCTGCAGCAGTGCAGGCCAACACAACAGTTAAGTTCGTTCATTCGTGTCCCGTGGTATCAACCGCTACTCTCTTTACTCCTTTCTCTGCCACTGATCTGCTAGCTGGAATATCGAATGACACTGAAACCTCATCCATGTTGATGATATCATCATCTGCCAACTTCAGTTCAGTTATTTCCTTCTGAACAAAGGTGTTGAACACATCCAATTTATTCTCCTAGTCATCTGGAAGCTTCTGTCCAACAGTTGTACATGCCTGGACTGCAAGGTTGTTCTGTTTCATGAACTTGTACACCCAGTTCGCACTGACACAAAAGTCCATTATCTTCATTTCTGTAGCAATAATTTGAGCCTTTAGTTTGATCGATATCGTTGAAACCGCATGGTTACTATTGCGTTGCGAATGTACCCAGTTAGCAAGATTTTCTTCCAAGTTTGGCCATCTTGTCTTTCTACCTCTACTAGCTCGTTTCCTTAAGCTCCACTTCCTCCAACTTCCAATCATGTATGTTCTTCTCACTACATCTAAATTCTCTTCCAGCAGTTCTGTTGCTATGCTCCATGGCAAACTTGATGATGTCTAATTTAAAATTGGTTGTATATGATTCATGCTTCAGCATCATGACAATTTAATAAATTTTACAAACGCTCAAAAGATTGATCACTCATTTATTTATAACATGAGACTGATCCCACATATACCCTATATACCGGTATATACAAACCCCAACCGCTGAAGCCTAGGCCTAGCAACCTAGAGGAAGATAAGATCAAACAATAACTGTTGTGGCCCTGCCTCAAATAATTCTTTGAACTCTAGCCTCAACGGGCAATGAAACCTTGTTTACATAAGGAGAGTGATCAAAACATTGGAGATATCTGCATTTATGACAAAGAAAAGTAGCCACTTTGATACACATGGTTTGAAAATGAATGTTTACATATTTGAAAAAAGCAACACAGAATTATTCAAACAGATTTTATTAAACTTTATTGGTGGCAGATTAGAGTCAGATAAGATCAAAGGATAACCATTGCGGCCCTGCCTCAAACAATTCTTTGAACTCCAGCCAAAACGGTCAATAAAGCCTTGTTTACATCAGGTGAGTGATCGAAACATTGGAGATATTTGCATTTATGACTAAGAAAAGTAGCCGCTTTGATGCCCATGGTTTGAAAACAGATGTTCCCCAGTACAAATTTAAACAAAACAACACACAGAATTATTCAGAAGATTTTATTAAACTTTATTGAAACAATAATGCAATAGTACTTAACAAAATAATATTAGATACAGATCAATACCGTAACTTATAAGTTGTTAAAAAATTCAACGCTGTGTCATCTGCAGTCAATATAGGATTTTCTCAGTTTGCAAATGGCGAGGCCGAGTGCATCCTATATTTGTGGGCATCTTATTTAAAATATTTTTTACACAAATTGTCAAAACCCGTGTCTTATATATGGGTGTGCCTTATAATTGGGTGCGTCCAATATACACGAAATACAGTACATTGTGCATTGCTTACTAGTCAGTAATGCACCAACACTCAATAAGCATAAAATAATCAGACTCACAGTTAGGAAAGAATCCTGGTCTTTACTGTGTGGTTCATCTACATATATCTATTCGGTCTTTATTGCTGTCTATAAAAATCCTCTAAAAAAAGTTCTCTCAAAAGTACTTGCAGTCATTTCTCCTTAGAAGATATTAAGATGAATATAACTGAACAGATTTGTATAAAAGATTCTCTATTTTCTAAATATTTTGGGAATAGTAAACCTATAATTCTATTAAAGTGAAACACTGTTCCTTATTTTCAGCATGTGCTTGATCTTTCTAAAATTGTACTCTGTCTCTAACTCTGAAGTGATTGGGACAAGTTCCTCAGAATGTCAAAGGATTTGTCTCAAAAGCTATAAAGTTAAACGATCTTAATGTTTTAAGTTTTTTTGCACTTCATGAAACGATTCGATTTAATGCAGATAATAAGTTTCACTTTCATTCTGTAATGTCATTCAGTAGGCAGAATAAACAGATTCTGCCTAGTAAAAGGTGGAGTAATTTGCATATTTCAGGCCATATTCCAATCCCTGAATCTGCCTTGAATATACTTAATAGTGATAAGAGGAATCTAGGCTTTAAGTGAAATCCGCTTTAATATTCAACCTGGAGAGATTTTTAAACTTTCATTTTGTTGCATCAAATCAATGAAAAGTTCAGGCTGATACAGTCCCTTGAATGGACTGAAGATCTAATGTTTGAAAATAGAATTTCCTGGAATTTAAGATAGGATCATTTATTTCTTTAAATTGCTTGAACAAAAATATTTTCAAACTAACCGTTGTAGCAGCCATGCCAAATGTATGATTAGCACCATTTTTATTTGGAACAATTTCGACACCCATTAGAACATTTTTGATGAAAACCCCTTCTTGATATGACAGTCCATTCAGAAATATAAGTGACCCAGATTTTTAATCATTCAGTGTGGCGGCCATATTAAGGTCTGATTGGTACTATTTTCATTCAGGGCCAACTAGATATTATATTCAGTCTGTTTAGATGACTGACACTGCATATATATATCTTAGAACAACTAAAGTACATATTTCACCTAAAATTCCACCAGAAATCCACCTAAAATTTGCTTGAAATTTGACTGAGCTACTTGAAGTTTATGGTTTATGCAGAAAACACATTTTTAAAAATCTGAAATCCATCTTAAGTCTGCCTGGAAAATGTTGCCCAGGATTTCATGTTGATTTTTATTTCATGTGGAAATATTAGATTCTGTTTATATTAAGCAGAATATTAAAACAGCTAATTTTCATATTTCACCTAAAATTCCACCCTGAATCCACCTGAATTTCACTTTAAATTCACCTAAGCTCCCTTAATATGAGCAGTGATGGTTTTGAAAAATTGCTTAAAATCCCATATGAGATCTGTATTACATCCACCTGGAAAATTTCACAGGTAGTCAAGCAAAGATAAAAGCTGAGAAAAATTGTTTTTAAGTAATGATAAAAGGAATGGATTTACAATAGTATGAAAATGAAAAATTACTTGGCATCAGATGAACAATTTCTGTTGCTGGAAAATACAAGCTGATAAGGTCATAAAAAAAGTTAATTCACTGCTTTATCTCTTGAATGGAATAAAATCTTATCTACTTCAAGAACAGAGAAAGATATTCTACAATGCATATATCATGACATACCTAGAATATTGTTTTTCTATCTGGGGTAACAGTTGTACTGAAAATCAGGAAAGATCAGCTAGCATTATTATTGATGCTGATTTAGATACACCATCAACAAATCTTCTTAATACCCTAAAGTTGCTCCATTTCAGCTGCGAAGTCATCTTCAAAAGGGTTTACTCTAAAACTCCTTACAATTGTTTGCCTCCTGATTATCTTAAATATATTTTTAAATTTGTTGAAAATCTACATATATTAAACCAAATTATGAGCTTTTTCTGGAACCAAACAATGGAATGCCATACCACCTTTTAAAATGGCAGCTGACTCATGCCAAGCTTCTTAGTCAACATCAACCGAAATAATGATTTGCTTTGAAAAGTTTGTAAAGTACATGTAAACCTTATTTACCACTAGTACAGTTGCACAAACTTCGGTTCCAAAGCATATGCAGCTCAATGTGTGTTTGCTACCAACCTGACCCCAGTCTTGTATTATTTTCTCAATTTCACATGATATCATATCTCAAACTGACACATGATGTCCAGTAAATGATAAATGTGTCCAATCTAGCTTTTATTCACAAGAATATGAATGATCCTTTTTTATTGTTCTGTGCTGATTATTAACACTTCTACAATGGCTTAATTTCTATTATGTCTCCAACATACACTGCATGCTGGACTACATAAAAAAAGTCTAAAATCAATAATTTGATCCAGCAGACACTTTGCATGAACAAAAAAAGGTGAAGTTTAAAGCTTCTGAGGTATTATTGTAAAGTTAGTCTGGTTTCCTGACTAATTTTGCTAATTCTAATACAAAATCTTAATTGAAATCGAATACAGTGGAACCAATTATTGAGTTTTGGCAACAATCATTTTATGTAGATTTTGCTTTTATTATAAAAGTCATATTTTAAGGGTAATTTTCATCAGACTTATGAAAAGTCCTTATCATTTATTATTATTCTTATTAAAAGCTCTTTCTCATCTCTGACCAGTTAAAGGAAACACACATTAAAAAATGTAAATTTATTTGTTGTAAATACCTCTCTTTTCCTATCTTTCTCAGATGGGTTTGAATGGCTGAATTTCAGCATGCCAATTTCAGATGATCGCTTAAGTTCACCTGACCTGTGAAAACAATGATAAAAACATGATCTATGATGGGAACTATATATATATATATATATATATATATATATATATATATATATATATATATATATATATATATATATATTCAAGTCCAGCAAAGTTCACTACCTTATAAAAACTAAAAAATGTACAGAACTGCATGACAATCAAGTGAAGTCATCTACGGGTACTTATACATACAAATAATATGCATGCTGAATTTTCATCGCTAACAAAGTTTTTTTTTTAAAAGTCAGAAAAGGAAAAACAGAAGAAAAAAAATTAAAATGAGTACTCAATGTTCCTTAGATCTCATATATACAAAGCTGACACAATTAAATATTTAAAACTTTTGAAACAAAGTTCCTCTTTACTTGCAACAGATCATGCATTTTTCATATGAATTTGGAAACAACATAATTAAGTTTTATGATGCATGACAGACATGAATGAAAATACAGGACTATACCATATGACTTTATAACTCTATGGCCTAGTGAACTAAAATAGGCTTACTGATTGGTGCTCTCTGAACAAAATGAGGCTTTCAAATTGTTGTAAAACTTGTATTCCATCTCCATTGACAAACTCAATTTATCATTCTTGGCCAGCTTCAACTTCTTATGTAGCTTCTTGGATGCAGCAAAGTCTGTTAGACTGTTTGAAAGAACTTTCGATTTACAAGTAGAGTAGAAGAGTTCTAGATCATCTTTATTTACTTCAAATTTAATAAAGATGTCCCAATTACTTTTCATACTAAGACTGCTGACATGAATAAACGGCAACTTTTCCACATAGCGAAAGTGAGTATTTAACGATACCACATCCTTCAAGAATTCATTGTAAATGCACCTGTTGTCTTCTGGTCTCAAATCTGTTAAAACTTCAAGTTTCAGCTGAAAACCTGGAAATAAAATAACAATTGTTGCAATGTTAAAGAGAGTTATTGACTGAAATAATTTCTGTCTTTATCCAATAATTAAACTAAAATTGAAACAAAATGGTTCAAGCAATTTTAACTCAAATGGCAAGCAAATAAAACAGGATTCTCCCATCAATCCTTTTGCCATAACAAATTAAAATTTAAGTCAAATAAAGGAAGACCCAAGTGAAAAAAGAAAACTTTGGAGGTATGTGCTTACAGGTTAAAATGTTTCCTACAAGAATGTAACTCAACATTCATACACAAAATGTCACATAATGATCTTGTAATCTGGATCAAGGTCACCAGAACCTAACTAGGACTGGAGATCATAAACCTCTGTGCTTAGGTTTGAGATTTAAGTTTTAAACAGAGCCACCCAAACGTAATGCTACAAAGGCAGTTTGTGACTGACTGATAGAAAATGCTAAGACTCCAGCTTAGGTGTTTTATGATCACTGAGCCAGTACAGATTCCCCACTCCAATTCAACTCCAAACTTTGACCAATGTTCTCAAATCCTCTAAACTCAGGCTCAAGATCAAAGTTCCAAACATTCTGATACTGTGTGTAGCCTTTATTACAATAAAGAAAAAAATCATAGAAATTTTAGAATATCCTTAATGCCAGTCTCTCTCCTTGATTACCTCAATCTTATTTAGTCTTGGGAACCATCTCGAGACATTTACATATTATTTGGTCTACTTTGTTTTACAGTCTAGTTTGTTCACAAACTCAACATGATGAACAGATAGGAAATGGATTAGGGTTAATGCAATTAATAAACAAATCAGTTAACTGATATACGTGTTATCAATGATTATTGATATAACAAGTCTCCCTGGAAATACAAAATGCTCTACTGGCTGAATGTTATTCCACGGATCCCAGATAAGGCTAACTACAAAGTATTTAAAACATCTATGATATTTGTGAATAACGATTTTCAATATGGATATTGGATGTAAGATTGGCACCATTTTCAATTATGATACAGTAAACATAGTGACAAGTCTTTTAGTGGAAACCCCATGATGATATGACCTTCTGTTTAGGACAAGTTGCCATAAAAAAAAATTTAATGTTGGCAGCCACATTGGAAATCATATCAGCATCTTTTTCATCTTAGAGCAACTAGATACAGGGCTCAAAATCAGCTGTTTGAAGTACTTAGCAGCATTTTTGATTTTATATTTTTTAAACTAGCAAATATCAGGCTGTTTTCAATGTGTATGAGCATATTATAGAACACAAAATATCATTAGCAAGAAACATCTGGTTCATTTTTATTGCAGCTAGTAATATACTGGTATATTAAAATTGGTAACCACAATGGCAATCTTCCAAGTAGTTTAAGAGTAGTGATAGCAAACTTGTACTAATGGATGTACTAATTATGGATGTACTAATGGATGTACTAATTATGGATGTACTAATGGATGTACTAATTATGGATGTACTAATGGATGTGCTAATTATGGATGTACTAATGGATGTACTAATTATGGATGCAAAAATGAAAGGAACACATTTTCAGAAACTAAACCATATCCATATAGCAAATTATATAAAAAAAAGTTTCTGCAAATATCAGTTTTGCATGTTTGTCCCCTTTAAGCACTACAAGAGGAGAAAGCAAAGCATAAATGATTAATTCAGCATTTCACTAACTTGCTAATATATCGCTCATAGTAACTGAATATAGTGTCTTGTTTTGATACCTTCTAGACTATGCTTTGCACTTATGAATTTCATGCATTTAGTTGACATTTCTACTGAAAATACACAAGAAGAGAAAACAAAGAATAAACGAATAATGCAGTATATTACTAAAACAATAAGTGTCAAGCTTATTAGTAAGAACAAAATGAGGTTAAGGAAAGAATGGTGTAACATGGTCTAAAATAGACAAAGTCTATAAAGGTGACAAAGCAAGTCAAATTTGACAGAAATAGTAAAACTACCAGTAATGTATACAATAACAAAAGAAATCCAACTGAAAGTTGGATTCTCCAATTGGAACACTAAAATGGCTTGGATTGTTGGAAGCAAAATGGACAATGTTATCAGTACAGCAGTAAAGCTAAAACCAAGGAAAAGCAATGAGAAAGAGTTTTTTGCCCTTTGTATGAGATAGACATAAAAAGACATGATATTTCATACACAAATTATCATGATTTAACTATTTTTTAATTATTTTCTTCATAATCTATTCAGTATGCCAAAAAACAAAATATGAAAATACACTCAGAATATAGAGATTCACCTACACAAATTTGAAGGGGTGTCAATGTAACAATCTCTGATTGGTCAAATTCTAGTGGTATGTTAAAGTTATCAATGGATCACATGATCATGTCGTTGGAAAAACTATGTAGTGTGACCTTATTGTAACCAGTGATTGTATAAACAATGTCTGTGTTAGCAAGTCTCAGATGTGGGTGTTAATAATTACAAAAAAACACTGGGATCAAATTGTCTATGTTTTCTGACATAACATATGATAAATAAATTAAATCTGTCCTTAAGACTCTTTGTTGTTTAACAATTGTATGTAACAATCACAGTTTATTGATGGCTGTACATTGATTTAAGCTGTGGATAGTATAGGTCTTCATTTCATAATAAAATGGGGATGTAAATAGCAGCTATAAAATATGATTTATAAAATGACTGCATTTTATTAGTTTACCATAGCGCACTTAACTGCAAGATATCAGTTTGTATTAATTGTACTTTTTACATATATTATGGTGACTCGATCAAGCAATCATAGACTAGCGGTATTGGCCAGCATAAAAAAAGTTGCCAGCACAAAGATCACCCAAAAACTACTATTTAAGATATATGCCAGCCTATTATAGCTTACTCATCCTTTGACATTGGCAAGTCTACACTTGAGGATATCATTAAATACAAGGACAAATGGTGTCCATACCTGCCTACTCAACAGACCTAACCCACACTCACCACATCTTATATTTACTATACATGTACTGATGCAATGCTGTCCAAAAAGGATTTGTTGGGTTTCAAGATGGGACCATATTTATGTTTAAATTTCTAAGTGTTAAAACATTCTTCAATATTCATAACCAATACGATTTTTAAATTAGCAACTGGCAGCCACATATGGAAGAAAGAGCAGCACCATTTTCATTAAGGCCCAAATAGACACCATTAGAAGATGTTTGGTGAAAATCTCATTTTGATATGACTATCCATTCACGAGAATTATTGAAAAGATTTTCAATATTTTCATTGTGGCAGCTATTTTTTGAGGGAATGGCACACATTTTCATTCAGGACCAACAAGATAACATAAATAGTTTTCCAATGAAATTCCATTTTTCTGAGTAGCAAAATTTTCAAGATGGCTGCCATGGTGGCCATAGTGAATCGTCAGATGAGCACCATTTTCATGTACTACCAACCTAATTATCATTAAGAAGTCTTCTGGTAAAAACCCAATTCTGATATGATTCTCTATCTAGGAGGAATAACTAGAATTTTCAAAACGTCCTTCCTGTGGTGGCCATATTGGATATCAGATTGGCACAATTTTTATTTAGGACAAACTAGACAACATAAGAAGTTGTTTTAAATGAAAAACCCATGATGGTGTAACTTTCTGTTCCTGTTTACATTTTCTGAGCATATTGACATTAGAAGAATAGATAATAGGAAAGGGAGACACATGAGCATCCAACCTCCACTGCCATCCTTCAAAGTTAGAATGTCAGAATTACTTACAAGAAGGATAAACTGCTCTCCTAATATGGCAGTAGTACAACCAAGGGTCATGAACACAACTCAGATAAGGTTAAAGAATGATGTTCCCTTACTAAACAAAAAACAATAAAGGTTGTGATGACCTCAAAAGGATCTGATGGCTGTCTTGGCTGCAGACACTGGATCCAAATGCTCAATTCAGGTGTTGGTGATGCCAGATCTCCAAAATTAAATCTTGAGAAGGATGGCTCTGCATACCAGCCATTAGCTTCTATTATATCTCAGATAATAAAAAAAACTCGAATTTATACGCAAGACTTGCTGAGACTGCAATAATGTCATAACCAAAAATTGTCATAAGGCATATTTGGTCCTAGAATAATTCTGAATATGCTAAGGAAATTGTTCTGGACTTTCCCTCTGGTGCAAATGTGTTTCTATGAGTTGTTTGTATAGCCATTGCACATTTTGGACAGTAAATGAGCAGTTAATAATTTACGATCTTATCCACCATCAGCACACCATTATCTAACATCATTTAGATGTGTACTTCCCCCAGACAGCAACATTTATTTTTTTTATATGATAAGTGAAAATTTTCGGCATGTTATTATCACTCTGACATTAAACAAAATATCACATGGCTACAAAACATAATTTAGCTCATATTACCTATAGATGCTTTCTTCCTTGAAGCCTCTGCCATCTTGACTGACTTCATAAATCCTCACTAGCAAAAGAAAGAAAATGTTTTGAAATAATGCTTTCTAGGATCTGACTTCCTTTTGATCCCTTGGTTCTAGTCTTTTTTCTTCCAATTTTGGATGTGTCCAGTTCTATTAAGGCACTTGTATCAAAATCAATATTATTTCTGATGTCACACCAACAATAATACATAGATCTAATATACTTTCTAACTTCCATGTTATGTTACTCTACTAAAAAGATCAAGCATGATGTGTGCATGAATCCATGTGTGTATGTGTGTGTGTAAATTTTTTATTATAATGTCACATCCAGCAGGTTTGTGTGTATATATATATATATATATATATATATATATATATATATATATATATATATATATATATATATATATATGTACCTGAGTCTGGACTTCTGCATGTTAGCATTTGAGCTGACATACAACTAAACTTCTTTCCTTCAACCTTGTACTGTGGGGGTTTGAAAACAAGGTCAAGAGTGTTAATGCATTGAGAGTTAGGCCATAGCTTGCATTACTACTGGTACAAGTTTTAATTTCTGCCTGGAAGGATTTATAGCTCTCACCTGTCCACTTATAATGGGTTACATTCATATTCTTTCATATAATCATGTAGCCTTAGATAAGTGCTTTCCTCTCTGTCTGGTAAATAGTTGTCAACTTGTAATTATAACTTCATGTATATATGATGCAAAGAAGATTGAACCATGAGATTACATTCTTTTGTTTTAATTATAAAGGATGTCTAATTTGAAAAAATATTATTGCTTTTAATATCAGCAAGGGTCTTCAATATCAAATTTTTTAAGTATAATAAATACAATAATGTATCATATTCATGAGGACTTGTTCTTTATTTGCCAAGACTGATGCTACAAAACCTTTTTATCAAGAAAAGCTAAACTTGCTCCAGTTCTCATAAATAATTCAAACCTTTCTCTCTCTAGTCATAAGATAAGCTTCACTTGTGTGACACCAGTCAGTAGCTTTTGGGGTGGGTTATTCAATAAACCATAGAATGTTGGTCACAACAGCTCAGTTTTGGTTTGTGACATAATTGATTTCTTAGATGCAACTGACATGTATATTTGGTGCTAAAAGGTTGAACAGTGCCACATTTGAGTGCAGATATCTTTCTTATGTAGAGTTCAAAACCCTGAAAAACAGGCCACAGTGACCCAGTTTAAATTTGTCAAATATCTTCATTCCAAGGTACATTTTCAATATAATTCTTTGGTTAAGAGGTGTTATAATTTGAGCACAGACACCATCTTTAAGAAGTTTTCAAAATTTCACAATCACAATCCTGTAGATCATTGCAATGGAAATTCTGTTACTACTAGCCATTTAAAGGTACCATATAATATTTGAACTACTTCAGTTATTTTATTTCATGAAACTAGCCTGAATTTGACAGTAACTTAACATGATGTGTAATTTTGTGAGTTGTGTAGTATAACTATTTTTCATCAACTTCTACATTTCCTATCAATGCCAGATTTGACTGAAATTAATATGTGGCCTGGAATGCTGCATAATATCGCAGTACTTAATGATGTTATCTGTACATAGTAAAACTGTTTTGCTATTGCTGTAATATTCCAATTTGTAAAATTTCTATAACTTTCCCTCTATTGATTCTTGTGAAAAATATCTTTTAATCAAAGCATGTAAATGTAAATAAAACAGCATTATGATGGCTGACCCTGAATAACTTACTATGGGGGAACAACTCTATATTATCATGGTATTTGCCTAACTTGGTTATGGTAGTAATCACATATTATAATAAATATAAATTGCATTTTATCTGTAAATATAAATATCCTTGCTTGCACTGGCTGAATATTTCCACAAAAATGAAAGGATACAATAATTAGATCAAACAGACAAATGTAATTAAAGTTGAAATTCATGAATAACTGCAGCACAAATTTTAAAAAACCATTATTTAATTAACACTATCCGGTACATCAATTATAAATGCAATATGGGCAAAATTGATATTACTTAATCTATTATTAACATTATTATCAGTATTGAACTAATACTGATTTTTTTTAAAAAAGTTTGACTTATTGTTATCCATTTTAAATACAATAAGTAGAATCATAGGCAAGATTTTATAAATTTTGGTCCATATTTGCTACCATTAATTAAAATTCCAAGCATAACCTTGTAAGGACATGTACACCACCATTAGTACATATAATCAAGACCAATACAGGTATTGTAAGTTGGACAAGAGTTTGGATGATAATGATCAATCACATTGACTTGTAATGGGGCAGTGGCACCAGGATTGTTGTCAAGAATGGGCTCACCAACATGAGCATGAAAGTACATGTCAACCTGAACTATTTAAACAACTCCAAGTGTTCAAACAAAAAGTAATACATTATTTAAAACAAAGTCACACCTGTGAATTTAGCCACCAAAAATTTTTATTTAAAAAAAACATTAACATACTTCACATTTTGACTCTTATACACTACCACAGATTTATTATGTTGCTTCTTGAAAAATATGGTAAGCATGTGATCTGACTCTTGGAAAACATCACTGGACATTATCAGACAGCAAACTAGTGAACTGATTTGCTACAGTTCTTATGGGATGTGATACCTGAGACAGAAAAAGAAACTAAATAAATACAGAATATAAAGTAAATAAATACAGAATATAAGGTAAATAAATACTGAATATAAATTAAATAAGTACAGAATATAAAGTAAATAGATACAGAATATACAGTAAATAAATACAGAATATAAAGTAAAAAAAATACTGAATATAAAGTTAATAAATACAGAATATAAAGTAAATAAATAAACAATATAAAATATATAATTACAGAATATAAAGTAAATAGATACAGAATATAAAGTAAATAAGTACAGAATATAAAGTAAATAGATACAGAATATAAAGTAAATAAACACAGAATTTAAAGTAAATAAATACTGAATATAAATTAAATAAATACAGAATATAAAGTAAATAAATACTGAATATAATGTTAATAAATACAGAATATAAAGTCAATCAATACTGTCATCTGCATCGATATCTGGAAAATCTAATTTTAAAATTTCAAATGTATCACTCCTACAGTATCAAGAAAATAGTCACCCATGCAAATATGAATGCCATCTTAATAAAGAAATGATCCATTGACCTAAAATGCAAAACAACATGATAGTGTTAAGGGCCCCCTAGTAACAACTAGGTTTGAAATCATAAATTAATCAATGTGGAATTACATAGTTTTATCCTTTTGTTTATTTCAATAAAACCTTTCTATTTTGAAGTCATTGAGGGATTGGGATTATCTGCTGCCAAGACAGAAAGGCAAATATTAAAGACTTCATAAGAATTAAATCTTCTAGTGAAAGGAAGTATCAACAACAAGATTTTCAAGATCTCCACTGAAAACCATTTTCATTTTTAGGTCAAACTAGACAACAACAAAAAAAGGGCAGGGGGTGGGAAATAACTTGTTGGTCTAATGGCACACGTAGGAAAATACCCTACCCATGCTTCAAATTAAATTGGGTTGAATTTATTAAAATAACTGTGCACATTATCCCTTGCAAATCTTTATAAAAGAAAAGTGTATTCCACATGCGAAATTAATTGCGTTCATGTTTGCACCACCTATGATATTTCTGCAAAGAAATTGACCTGGTTGTATTGAAGTATACTTTCAATAGTTATAAATGAAACACCCGTTTGTTGGTGGAAAAAATAATATGTATAGAGTGAAAACGGCAAGTTTGACATTAAAATGCCAAAACCAGTTAAATATCATTTTTCTTTATTCTGAACATAGGCCAACTGATTTCATGATTGTCATCCATTGTAGTGTCAAGATTGCATCGATTGCCAAGGTTGTGGTTATCGTTGTAACTGGAAGCTTTGCAACCTTAAAATGAAAAAAGAAAGAATAAAGATTTCCCCCCCCCCCCAAACACACACACACACACACACACACAAAAAAAACAAGAACAGGCGTGACCCTAATGAACGGCAAGATAGCAAATAAACACACACACACACACACACACACACACACACAATACATTTACAAATTGACGAAACCTACCTCTATTTGGACTGATTGGCAGCAATGGCCATCAAACTTGATTAAATTGTTTGACGAGTATCGTTGTCAAGAATTAGGTGTCTTCCATATTTGTCCTGGGGTACTAAGATAAATATATAGTCTTGATTGTTCTTAAAAATTTCATATTCCAAACATTGCACTTTAATTTGTGTTATGAACTAAACATACATTGTGCAATGTATCACGCGAGAACTTTAAAAATTCCACAAATGAATACCGTCTCCACGTGTAAATAGAACGGTATCAGTGTTAGAGCTCGTCAGCTATTTCTGCAAAGGAATTGACCTCGCAAAATGAGGTTGTCTACTTTCAGAATTTAAGGTAGAGATCATTGGCTGATCATTATCGCCAGTCAAAGGTGAGAAAACGCTGCACTAACTGATGAAGATTGTCACTCTTGGTTTGAGACCATGATTGGGGAGGGGGGTAGGACAAGTTGGGTTTTAAGCAAGAAATTAAATAACGAACGTATTCGTTTTTTCGGGGGTGGGGGCAAAACTTGACGGGCTTGTTAATTTCGTATATAGGCTAAAACAATTTTACAGCACATGCAATTGCTCCCCACCCACCCACTCCCCGCCCCAAATGACGTCCCTGGTAAATGACATTGTCATTGGAAACAAACCAAGTTCAAAACAACTTGTCCGTCCTGGGCGAAGTGCGAATATTCACACCAGGAAGTAGACGCCAGCTATGCAGTCAGAGAGAACAGAATACGTTCCAAGCATAACCTCTCACCTTGTACCCTCTCCCAAGTAGATTTACATGTTCTATTAACTTAATGCAGACTTTGGATGTTCTAATATTGTGATAAGATAAATACTTAAAGTTAAGATAAAAATTGTATGCCTTAATTTTCTCTGACTGGTGACAGTGAAAAAAGTTATTGTTACATGTTCCTGGTATTATAAAAAAATGATCAACATTAATACATTATTAGGAAAAAGTTTTGGTTATCTAATTAAATATTATGAAAATTAATTATTTTTTTAAATAAACAAATATTAAATAAGTCTAAACAGAATTATTAATTTAAAAAATGTGCAAAAGAAAGTATAACAATCCACATATGTCTTTCTTTTTTTAAATTATTGTTATTTATTGGTTGTATTTATTGGTTGAACATTAAAGACGGTAACGTGTCTTTCCAAATCTCGTTGTCTGTGTCTTAGAGCACTTTGTTCTTTTTATTTGCTAAAATTATTAAAATCGTTTAAATGTCAACAAAGGAAGAATAATTGTGGGAAACGAGGAGATGTTATAAAGTACCTATTTAAGTCAGTGCATTGTAGTACAGATTAATTTTTTGTGTATGCATTCAATAATAAATTATTACGTATTTAAGATTCTCTATTAAGGAGCTTGTTGTTTTGTGAGTCTTTTTGAGGGGGGCAGGGGGTAAGATCAATTTTGTCCTAAACATTATGTCCTCCCTGTTAAAATATATTGTATACATGTCTTTGCATTTCAAGTAGAGTACATTCATAACACTGCAGTATGTCCATTTCTAAAGTAAATACTTCTTCTATAACTACTGCTTTTTATTTTCCATTTTATTGTTAGTTTCGGATAGAAACTAGTTGTCGTTAGCAGAAGATGTCTTCTAAAGTAATTCATCAAATGGGACATCTTCGTTAGCCAAGGTGTTAACTCTATCTATACCTTGGCGGATCGATCAGGTATTTCAGTGCTTCGGGGCTGTGAAGCCGACACATCCAGTCAGAACAAATTATTCAAATTTTAACACTGTTACTACATGATGGAGACAAAGACAGCACACACTTGGAATGGACTCGTAAATAGACAATTGCCCACTGGCCGGTCCGTCTTTGCGCAATTTAAAACCCCTTCCCAAACAAAAAATATCAACCAAAAAACCAATACATCTCTAAGTGTGTGTGTGTGTGTGTGTGTGTGTGTGTGTGTGTGTGTGTGTGTGTGTGTGATGATGATAATTGTTCAGTCATATCACTACGATGTCTGCAGTGTACCTGTTTATAGTGATGTCCAGCACTAGGGCATTATGACACAGACATTTATCATGATGTTCCACCCAGTCACATAATTCTGACATCAGGCCAACTACATAGATGCCATAGCAAGAATATGTTCAAAATGGCCATATTGGATATCAGATCAGCACAAGTTTTCATTTAGGACCAACCAGACACCATTAAAAGTCTTCCAGTGAAAACATAATGCTGTCTCGACATTCTGCCCAGGAACAGCTAGATTTCAACATGCTTGCTGTGAAGGCCATATTGACTGTCAGATTGGCACCAGTTTCATTAAGGATTAACTAATGTAATTGCCTCCCATGCAGTAGTCTACAGTAGAGTCGGGGGAAGGGGTAGGGGGCATTTACCCCGGCCGCCGCTGGCTATGGGGTGCCAAATGGGCGCCCAAATCGGTTACAAGGTACATAACTGCGCAACAGGGGCATCGGGGGATGGGGGGCGCAAATTTGGGTGATTCACACTGGGAGCCAAAAATCCTCGATACGCCACTGGTAGTCTATGACACTTAATTTAAAAAACCAAAAGGATCAACAAAATAAAAATGTACATTTCATTCTATAATGTATCATTTCTAATCTAGCCGTCACCAGTGAAATATTAACTGTCATCTTGTCTGCAATTCAAACCTAATGGGAATTTGCAGTGTAAACAATGATCCTAATAACTGTTCTTTTCTGGTTCCAAGAAAAATCTCTTTTCAGTAAAAGGTTTGTGTTCCCAATACTACCTGTATATGCAAAGAAAATCTATGTAATCGGCATCCAATATCTGGAATATCTAATTTTAATATTTCTCCCAAAATTGTAAAAATGTGAAAGTACTTTAACTCTTTTCTACATAGATTGAAAGAAATGAAACTCAAAAGTTATGGAAATTTAAAAAATTATTAAGAACTCATAGAAGACAATCAACCGTATCACTCCTACTGTATGAAGAAAATAGTCACCCATGCAAATATGAATGCCATCTTAATAAAGAAATGCTCCATTGACCTCAAATGCAAAACAACATGATAGTGTTAAGGGCCCCCTAGTAACAACTAGGTTTGAAATCATAAATTAATCAATGTGGAATTACATAGTTTTATCCTTTTGTTTATTTCAATAAAACCTTTCTATTTTGAAGTCATTGAGGGATTGGGATTATCTGCTGCCAAGACAGAAAGGCAAATATTAAAGACTTCATAAGAATTAAATCTTCTAGTGAAAGGAAGTATCAACAACAAGATTTTCAAGATCTCCATTGAAAAAAAACATTTTCATGTTAGTTCAAACTACACAACAACAAAAAAGGGGGTGGAAATAACTTGTTGATCTAATGGCACAAGTAGGAAGATACCCTACACATGCTTCAAATTAAATTAGGTCAAAGTCATTAAAATAATTGTGCACATTATCCCTTGCAATTCTTTATAAAAGAAAAGTGTATTCCACATGCAAAATTAAGTGTTCATATTTGCACCATCTAGGATATTTCTGCAGAGAAATTGACCTCGTTGTATTGAAGTATACTTTCAATATTTAGACATGTAACACCCTTTTGTTGTTGGAAAAAATAGTATGTTTAGAGTGAGAACGGCAAGCTTGACATTAAAATGGTTCAAACTAGTAAATATCATTTTCAAAATCATTCTTTATTCTGAACATAGACCTATTGATTTCATGATTGTCATCCATTGTAGTGTCAAGCTTGCATCGATTGCCAAGGTTGTGGTTATCGTTGTACCTGGAAGCTTTGCAACCTTAAAATGAAAAAAGAAAGAAGAAAAATCCTCCCCCCCCCACAAAAAAAAACAAGAACAGGCGTGACCCTAATGAACGGCAAGATAGTAAATAAACACACACACACACACACACACACACACACACACACACACATAATACATTTACAAATTGACGAAACCTACCTCGATTTGGACTGATTGGCAGCAATGGCCATCAAACTCGATTAAATTGTTTGACGAGTATCGTTGTCAAGATTAGGTGTCTTCCATATTTGTCCTGGGGTACTAAGATAAATATATAGTCTTGATTGTTCTTAAAAATTTCATCTTCCAAACATTGCACTTTAATTTGTGTTATAAACTAAACATACATTGTGCAATCTATCACGCGAGAACTTTAAAAAGTCCACAAATGAATACCGCTCCCACGTGTAAATGGAACGTTATCAGAGTTAGAGCGCGTCAACTATTTCTGCAAAGGAATTGACCTCGTAAAATGATTTTGTCTACTTTCAGTATTTAAGGTAGAGATCATTGGCTGATCATTATCGCCAGTCAAAGGTGAGAATCCACTGCACTAACTGATGAAGAATGTCACTCTTGGTTTGCGACCATGATTGGGGAGGGGGGTAGGAGAAGATGGGTTTTAAGCAAGGAATTAAATAACGAACGTATTCGTTTTTTGCGGGGGGGGGGGAGAGGGGGCAAAACTTGACGGGCTTGTTAATTTCGTATATAGGCTAAAACAATTTTACAGCACATGCAATTGCTCCCCGCCCACCCCTACCCCCGCCCCAAATGACGTCCCTGGTAAATGACATTGTCATTGGAAACAAACCAAGTTCAAAAGAACTTGTCCGTCCTGGGCGAAGTGCGAATTTTCACACCAGGAAGTAGACGCCAGCTATGCAGTCAGAGAGAATAGAATACGTTCCACGCATAACATCTCACTTTGTACCCTCTCCCAAGTAGAATTACGTGTTCTATTAACTTAATGCAGACTTTGGATGTTCTAATATTGTGATAAGATAAATAATTATATTTAAGATAAGAAATTTATGCCATAATTTTCTCTGACTGATGACATTGAGAAAAGTTATTGTTACATGTTCCTGGTATTATAAAATAATGATTAACATTAATACATTATTAGGAAAATATTTTGGTTATCTAATTAAATATCATGAAAATTAATTATTTATTTAAATAAACAAATATTAAATGAGTCTAAACAGCATTATTAATTTTAAAAATGTGCGAAAGAATGTATAACAATCCACATATGTCTTTTTTCTTTTTGAATCAATGTTATTTATTGGTTGTATTTATTGGTTGAACATTAAAGACGGTAACGCATCTTTCCAAATGTCATTGTCTGTGTCTTAGAGCACTTTGTTCTTTTTATTTGCTAACATTATTAAAATCGTTTAAATGTCAACTAAGGTAGAATAAATGTGGGAAACGAGGAGATGTTATAAGGTACCTATTCAAGTCAGTGCATTGTAGTACAGATTAATTTTTTGTGCATGCATTCAATAATAAATTATTACGTATTTAAGATTCTCTATTAAGGAGCTTGTTATTTTGTGAGTCTTTTTGAGGGGGGCAGGGGGTATAATCAATTTTGTCCTAAACATTATATCCTCAATATTAAAATATATTGTATACATGTCTTTGCATTTCAAGTAGAGTACATACATAACACTGCAGTATGTATATTTCTGAAGTAAATGCTTCTTCTATAACTACTGCTTTTTTATTTTCCATTTTATTGTTAGTTTGGGACAGAAACTAGTTGTCGTTAGCAGAAGTTGTCTTCTAAAGTAATTCATCAAATGGGACATCTTCGCTAGCCAAGGTTCCGATGTGTTAACTCTATCTATACTTTGGCGGATTGATCAGGTATTTCATTGCTTCGGGGCTGTGAAGCCGACACATCCAGTCAGAACAAATTTATTCAAATTTTAACACTGTTCCTACATGATGGAGACAAAAGCAGCACACACTTGGAATGGACTCATAAATAGACAATTGCCCACTGCCGGTCCGTCTTTGTACAATTTAAAACCCCTCCCCAAACAAAAAAATATCAACCAAAAAACCAATACATCTCTAAGTGTGCGTGTGTGTGTGTGACAATTTTGAATATTTAATTTACTTTAACAATTGTTCAGTCATATGATTACGATGTCTGCAGTGTACCTTTTATAGTGATGTCTAGCAAAAGAGCATTATGACACAGACATTTGTCATGATATTCCACCCAGTCACATAATCCTGACATCAAGCCAACTACATAGATGCCATCGCAAGAATATGTTCAAACTGGCCATATTGGATATCTGAACAACACAAGTTTTCAGTTAGGACCAACCAGACACCATTAAAAGTCTTCCAGTGAAAACCCAATGCTGTCTCGACATTCTGATCAGGAACAGTTAGATTTCAAGATGGCTGCTGTAAAGGCCATATTGAATGTCAGATTGACACCATTTTCATTAAGGACTAACTAATATAATTGCCTACCATGCAGTAGTCTATGACACTAAATTTAAAAAGCCACAAGGATCAACAAAATAAAAATGTACATTTCATTCTATCATGTATCATTTCTAATCTGACCGTCACCAGTGAAGTCTTAACACTGTCATCTTGTCTGCAATTAAAATCTAATGGGAATCTGCAGTGTAAACAAAGAGCCTGATAACTGTCCTTTTCTGGTTCCAAGAAAAATCTCTTTTCAGTAAAAGGGTGGTGTTCTCAATACTACATGCAAAGAAAATCTATGTAATCGGCATCCAATATCTGGAACATCTAGTTTTAAAACTCCTCCCAAAATTGTAAAAAAGTGAATCTTTTCTACATAGATTGAAAGAAATGTAACTCAAAAGTTATGGAAATTTACAAAATTATTAAGAACTTATAGAAGACAATCAACCGTATCACTCCTACTGTATCAAGAAAATAGTCACCCATGCAAATATGAATGCCATCTTAAAGAAATGCACCATTGACCTCAAATGCAAAACAACATGATAGTGTTAAGGGCCCCCTAGTAACAACTAGGTTTGAAATCATAAATTAATCAATGTGGAATTACATAGTTTTATCCTTTTGTTTATTTCAATAAAACCTTTCTATTTTGAAGTCATTGAGGGATTGGGATTATCTGCTGCCAAGACAGAAAGGCAAATATTAAAGACTTCATAAGAATTAAATCTTCTAGTGAAAGGAAGTATCAACAACAAGATTTTCAAGATGTCCACTGAAAACCATTTTCATTTTTAGGTCAAACTAGACAACATAAAGGGTCCTGTTCTGAAAATCCCATGGTGATATGACCAACCATTCCTCCAGGGTAGCAATGTTGTCAAGATAGCTGCTTTTGTTGGCCGAACTGGGTGTTCAAGCAGAACCATTTTCTTTTACCAAGTAGATATTTATAACTTGTTTTGGTACAAACCCAAAGTTTGAAATTCAGCATCCACTGAGGAGTAACAATAACATAATTTTCAGCATCATGGCTGCTGTGGTGGTGATATATTAGATGTCTCAGCTGAGCACCGTTTAGGACCAAGTGGAGCAATGGATCAATGTGTGTGTTAAGTTTTATGGAAATCTTACAGGTAGTTTCGGAGGAGTAGCATTAACAAAGTTGTGCTAATAGATGGACTGATCATGGAAAACACTGTATGCCTTGCTCCATGTGCAAACCATCTACAATCCTTTTTAACTGAAGATGATGGAGAAATTAAGTTATTGTAAGTAAACCATTTTCTTCTTCTTCTTGAACCACCCACCCACCCAGACTAATCAAGAAAATTAGCTTTTGTGGTCTGTGAGGAAGAGAGCTAAAATGAGGAAAATAACTTATTGATCTAATGGCACACGTAGGAAGATACCCAACCCATGCTTCAAATTAAACTGGGTCAAAGTCATTAAAATAACTATGCACATTATCCCTTGCAAGTCTTTATAAAAGAAAAGTGTATTCCACATGCAAAATTAAGTGTTCGTGTTTGCACCACCTATGATATTTGTGCAAAGAAATTGACCTGGTTGTATTGAAGTATACTTTCAATAGTTAAAAATGAAACACCCATTTGTTGTTGGAAAAAAATAGTATGTTTAGAGTGAAAACGGCAAGCTTGACATTAAAATACCAAAACCTATTAAATATCATTTTTCTTTATTCTGAACATAGGCCAACTGATTTCATTTCATGATTGTCACCCATTGTAGTGTCAAGCTTGCATCAATTGCCAAGGTTGTGGTTATGGTTGTAACTGGAAGCTTTGCAACCTTAAAATGAAAAAAGAAAGAATAAAAAAATCCCCCTCTCCCAAGCCAAAAAAAAAACAAGAACAGGCGTGACCCTAATGAACGGCAAAATAGCAAATAAACACACACACACACACACACACACACACACACATCTATATAATAAACATTAACAAATTGACAAAACCTACCCTGATTTGGACTGCTTGGCAGCAATGGCCATTAAACTCGATTAAATTGTTTGACGAGTATCATTGTCAAGATTAGGTGTCTTCCATGTTTGTCCAGGGGTACTAAGATAAATATATAGTCTTGATTGTTCTTAAAAATTTCATCTTCCAAACATTGCACTTTAATTTGTGTTATAAACTAAACATACATTGTGCAATCTATCACGCGAGAACTTTAAAAAGTCCACAAATGAATACCGCTTCCACGTGTAAATGGAACTTTATCAGAGTTAGAGCTCGTCAACTATTTCTGCAAAGGAATTGACCTCGTAAAATCAGGTTGTCTACTTTCAGTATTTAAGTTAGTGATCATTGGCTGATCATTATCGCCAGTCAAAGGTGACAATCTGCTGCACTAACTGATAACGATTGCCACTCGTTGTTTTAGTCTATCGTTGTTTGCGACCATGATTGTTGAGGGGGGTGGGGGGAATGGGGGGAGCAGAAGTTGGGTTTTAAGCAAGGAATTAAATAACGGACGTATTTGTTTGTTTTTTTTTTTTGGGGGGGGGGACAAAACTTGACGGGCTTGTTAATTTCGTATATAGGCTACAACAATTTTACAACACATGCAATTGCTCCCCGCCCCCTCCCCCCCCCCCCCCTCGCTCCGCCCCAAATGACGTCCCTGGTAAATAACATTGTCAATGGAAACAAACTATGTTCAAAACAACTTGTCCGTCCTGGGCGAAGTGCGAATTTTCACACCAGGAAGTAGACGCCAGCTATGCTGTCAGCGAGGATAGCATACGTTCCATGCATAACCTCTCTCCTTGTACCCTCTCCCAAGTAGATTTACATGTTCTATTAACTTAATACAGACTTTGGATGTTCTAATATTGTAATAAGATAAATAATTAAATTTAAGATACAAATTTTATGCCTTAATTTTCATTGACTGGTGACAGTGAAAAAAGTTATTGTTACATGTTCCTGGTATTATAAAATAATTATCAACATTAATACATTATTATGAAAAAGTTTTGGTTATCTAATTTAATATTATGAAAATTAATTATTTATTTAAATAAACAAATATTAAATGAGTCTAAACGGCATTATTAATTTTTAAAAATGTGCAAAAGAAAGTATAGCAAGCCACATACGTCTTTCTTCTTTTTAAATCATTGTTATTTATTGGTTGAACATTAAAGACGGTAACGTATCTTTCCAAATGTCATTGTCTGTGTCTTACAGCAGTTTGTTCTTTTTATTTGCTAAAATGATTAAAATCGTTTAAATGTCAACAAAGTAAGAATAAATGTGGGAAACGAGGAGACATTATAAGGTACCTATTTAAGTCAGTGCATTGTAGTACAGATTAATTTGTTGTGTATGCATTCAATAATAAATTATTACGTATTTAAGATTCTCTATTAAGGAGCTTGTTGTCTTGTGAGTCTTTTTGACGGGGTCGGGGAGGGGGTAAGATAAATTTTGTCCTAAAAATTATGTCCTCCCTATTAAAATATATTGTATACATGTCTTTGCATTTCAATTAGAGTACATTCATAACACTGCAGTATGTCCATTTATTAAGTAAATACTTCTTCTATAACTACTGTTTTTTTATATTCCATTTTATTGTCAGTTTGGGACAGAAACTAGTTGTCGTTAGCAGAAGTTGTCTTCTAAAGTAATTCATCAAATGGGACATCTTCGCTAGCCAAGGTTCTGATGTGTTAACTCTATCTATACTTTGGCGGATCGATCAGGTATTTCAGTACTTCGGGGCTGTGAAGCCGACACATCCAGCCAGAACAAATTTATTCAAATTTTAACACTGTTCCTACTTGATAGAGACAAAGGCAGCACACACTTGGAATGGACTTGTAAATAGACAATTGCCCACGGCCGGTCCGTCTTTGTGCAATTTAAAACCCCTTCCCAAACAAAAAAATATCAACCAAAAAACAATACATCTCTAAAGTGTGCGTGCGTGTGTGTGATGATTTTGAATATTTAATTTACTTTAACAATTGTTCAGTCATATCACTACGATGTCTGCAATGTACCTGTTTATAGTAATGTCGAGCACTAGGGCATTATGACACAGACATGTATCATGATGTTCCACCCAGTCACATAATCCTGACATCAGGCCGACTACATAGATGCCATAGCAAGAATATGTTCAAACTAGCCATATTGGATATCTGAACAACACAAGTTTTCAGTTAGGACCAACCAGACACCATTAAAAGTCTTCCAGTGAAAACCCAATGCTGTCTCGACATTCTGATCAGGAACAGCTAGATTTCAAGATGGTTGCTGTGAAGGCCATAATGAATGTCAGATTGACACCATTTTCATTAAGGACTAACTAATGTAATTGCCTACCATGCAGTAGTCTATGACACTAAATTAAAAAGCCACAAGGATCAACAAAATAAAAATGTACATTTCATTCTATCATGTATCATTTCTAATCTGACCGTCACCAGTGAAGTCTTAACACTGTCATCTTGTCTGCAATTAAAATCTAATGGGAATCTGCAGTGTAAACAAAGAGCCTGATAACTGTCCTTTTCTGGTTCCAAGAAAAATCTCTTTTCAATAAAAGGGTGGTGTTCTCAATACTACATGCAAAGAAAATCTATGTAATCGGCATCCAATATCTGGAACATCTAGTTTTAAAACTCCTCCCAAAATTGTAAAAAAGTGAGTTTTTTCTACATAGATTGAAAGAAATGTAACTCAAAAGTTATGGAAATTTAAAAAATTATTAAGAACTTATAGAAGACAATCAACCGTATCAGTCCTACTGTATCAAGAAAATAGTCACCCATGCAAATATGAATGCCATCTTAAAGAAATGCACCATTGACCTCAAATGCAAAACAACATGATAGTGTTAAGGGCCCCCTAGTAACAACTAGGTTTGAAATCATAAATTAATCAATGTGGAATTACATAGTTTTATCCTTTTGTTTATTTCAATAAAACCTTTCTATTTTGAAGTCATTGAGGGATTGGGATTATCTGCTGCCAAGACAGAAAGGCAAATATTAAAGACTTCATAAGAATTAAATCTTCTAGTGAAAGGAAGTATCAACAACAAGATTTTCAAGATGTCCACTGAAAACCATTTTCATTTTTAGGTCAAACTAGACAACATAAAGGGTCCTGTTCTGAAAATCCCATGGTGATATGACCAACCATTCCTCCAGGGTAGCAATGTTGTCAAGATAGCTGCTTTTGTTGGCCGAACTGGGTGTTCAAGCAGAACCATTTTCTTTTACCAAGTAGATATTTATAACTTGTTTTGGTACAAACCCAAAGTTTGAAATTCAGCATCCACTGAGGAGTAACAATAACATAATTTTCAGCATCATGGCTGCTGTGGTGGTGATATATTAGATGTCTCAGCTGAGCACCGTTTAGGACCAAGTGGAGCAATGGATCAATGTGTGTGTTAAGTTTTATGGAAATCTTACAGGTAGTTTCGGAGGAGTAGCATTAACAAAGTTGTGCTAATAGATGGACTGATCATGGAAAACACTGTATGCCTTGCTCCATGTGCAAACCATCTACAATCCTTTTTAACTGAAGATGATGGAGAAATTAAGTTATTGTAAGTAAACCATTTTCTTCTTCTTCTTGAACCACCCACCCACCCAGACTAATCAAAAAAATTAGCTTTTGTGGTCTGTGAGGAAGAGAGCTAAAATGAGGAAAATAACTTATTGATCTAATGGCACACGTAGGAAGATACCCAACCCATGCTTCAAATTAAACTGGGTCAAAGTCATTAAAATAACTATGCACATTATCCCTTGCAAGTCTTTATAAAAGAAAAGTGTATTCCACATGCAAAATTAAGTGTTCGTGTTTGCACCACCTATGATATTTGTGCAAAGAAATTGACCTGGTTGTATTGAAGTATACTTTCAATAGTTAAAAATGAAACACCCATTTGTTGTTGGAAAAAAATAGTATGTTTAGAGTGAAAACGGCAAGCTTGACATTAAAATACCAAAACCTATTAAATATCATTTTTCTTTATTCTGAACATAGGCCAACTGATTTCATTTCATGATTGTCACCCATTGTAGTGTCAAGCTTGCATCAATTGCCAAGGTTGTGGTTATGGTTGTAACTGGAAGCTTTGCAACCTTAAAATGAAAAAAGAAAGAATAAAAAAATCCCCCTCTCCCAAGCCAAAAAAAAAACAAGAACAGGCGTGACCCTAATGAACGGCAAAATAGCAAATAAACACACACACACACACACACACATCTATATAATAAACATTAACAAATTGACAAAACCTACCCTGATTTGGACTGCTTGGCAGCAATGGCCATTAAACTCGATTAAATTGTTTGACGAGTATCATTGTCAAGATTAGGTGTCTTCCATGTTTGTCCAGGGGTACTAAGATAAATATATAGTCTTGATTGTTCTTAAAAATTTCATCTTCCAAACATTGCACTTTAATTTGTGTTATAAACTAAACATACATTGTGCAATCTATCACGCGAGAACTTTAAAAAGTCCACAAATGAATACCGCTTCCACGTGTAAATGGAACTTTATCAGAGTTAGAGCTCGTCAACTATTTCTGCAAAGGAATTGACCTCGTAAAATCAGGTTGTCTACTTTCAATATTTAAGTTAGTGATCATTGGCTGATCATTATCGCCAGTCAAAGGTGACAATCTGCTGCACTAACTGATAACGATTGCCACTCGTTGTTTTAGTCTATCGTTGTTTGCGACCATGATTGTTGAGGGGGGTGGGGGGAATGGGGGGAGCAGAAGTTGGGTTTTAAGCAAGGAATTAAATAACGGACGTATTTGTTTGTTTTTTTTTTTGGGGGGGGGGACAAAACTTGACGGGCTTGTTAATTTCGTATATAGGCTACAACAATTTTACAACACATGCAATTGCTCCCCGCCCCCTTCCCCCCCCCCCTCGCTCCGCCCCAAATGACGTCCCTGGTAAATAACATTGTCAATGGAAACAAACTATGTTCAAAACAACTTGTCCGTCCTGGGCGAAGTGCGAATTTTCACACCAGGAAGTAGACGCCAGCTATGCTGTCAGCGAGGATAGCATACGTTCCATGCATAACCTCTCTCCTTGTACCCTCTCCCAAGTAGATTTACATGTTCTATTAACTTAATACAGACTTTGGATGTTCTAATATTGTAATAAGATAAATAATTAAATTTAAGATACAAATTTTATGCCTTAATTTTCATTGACTGGTGACAGTGAAAAAAGTTATTGTTACATGTTCCTGGTATTATAAAATAATTATCAACATTAATACATTATTATGAAAAAGTTTTGGTTATCTAATTTAATATTATGAAAATTAATTATTTATTTAAATAAACAAATATTAAATGAGTCTAAACGGCATTATTAATTTTTAAAAATGTGCAAAAGAAAGTATAGCAAGCCACATACGTCTTTCTTCTTTTTAAATCATTGTTATTTATTGGTTGAACATTAAAGACGGTAACGTATCTTTCCAAATGTCATTGTCTGTGTCTTACAGCAGTTTGTTCTTTTTATTTGCTAAAATGATTAAAATCGTTTAAATGTCAACAAAGTAAGAATAAATGTGGGAAACGAGGAGACATTATAAGGTACCTATTTAAGTCAGTGCATTGTAGTACAGATTAATTTGTTGTGTATGCATTCAATAATAAATTATTACGTATTTAAGATTCTCTATTAAGGAGCTTGTTGTCTTGTGAGTCTTTTTGACGGGGTCGGGGAGGGGGTAAGATAAATTTTGTCCTAAAAATTATGTCCTCCCTATTAAAATATATTGTATACATGTCTTTGCATTTCAATTAGAGTACATTCATAACACTGCAGTATGTCCATTTATTAAGTAAATACTTCTTCTATAACTACTGTTTTTTATATTCCATTTTATTGTCAGTTTGGGACAGAAACTAGTTGTCGTTAGCAGAAGTTGTCTTCTAAAGTAATTCATCAAATGGGACATCTTCGCTAGCCAAGGTTCTGATGTGTTAACTCTATCTATACTTTGGCGGATTGATCAGGTATTTCAGTGCTTCGGGGCTGTGAAGCCGACACATCCAGTCAGAACAAATTATTCAAATTTTAACACTGTTACTACATGATGGAGACAAAGGCAGCACACACTTGGAATGGACTCGTAAAAAGACAATTGCCCACTGCCGGTCCATCTTTGTGCAATTTAAAACCCCTCCCCAAAAAAAAAATATCAACCAAAAAACCAATACATCTAAGTGTGTGTGTGTGTGTGTGTGTGTGTGTGTGTGTGTGTGTGACGATTTTGAATATTTAATTTACTTTAACAATTGTTCAGTCATATCACTACGATGTCTGCAGTGTACCTGTTTATAGTGATGTCTAGCACTAGGGCATTATGACACAGACATGTATCATGATATTCCACCCAGTCACATAATCCTGACATCAAGCCAACTACATAGATGCCATAGCAAGAATATGTTCAAGATGGCCATATTGGATATCAGATCAGCACAAGTTTTCATTTAGGACAAACCAGACACCATTAAAAGTCTTCCAGTGAAAACCCAATGCTGTCTCGACATTCTGATCAGGAACAGTTAGATTTCAAGATGGCTGCTGTAAAGGCCATATTGAATGTCAGATTGACACCATTTTCATTAAGGACTAACTAATATAATTGCCTACCATGCAGCAGTCTATGACACTAAATTTAAAAAGCCAAAAGTATCAACAAAATAAAAATGTACATTTCATTCTATCATGTATCATTTCTATTCTGACCATCACCAATGAAGTCTTAACACTGTCATCTTGTCTGCAATTAAAACCTAATGGGAATCTGCAGTGTAAATAATGAGCCTGATAACTGTGCTTTTCTGGTTCCAAGAAAAATCTCTCTTCAGTAAAAGGGTGGTGTTCCAAACACTACATACAAAGACAATCTATGTAATCGGCATCCAATATCTGGAATATCTAATTTTAAAACTTCTCCCAAAATTGTAAAAAAGTGAAAGTACTTTAACTCTTTTCTACATAGATTGAAAGAAATGTAACTCAAAAGTTATGGAAATTTACAAAATTATTAAGAACTCATAGAAGACAATCAACCATATCACTCCTACTGTATGAAGAAAATAGTCACCCATACAAATATGAATGCCATCTTAATAAAGAAATGCTCCATTGACCTAAAATGAAAAACAACATGATAGTGTTAGGGGCCCCTTGATAACAACTGGGTTTGAAATCATAAATTAATCAATGTGAAATTACATAGTTTTATACTTTTGTTTATTTCAATGAAACCTTTCTATTTTGAAGTCAGTGAGGTAGAGGAATTATCTACTGCCAAGACAGAAAGGTAATATTAAAGACATTATAAGAATTAAGTTTTCTAGTTAAAGGATGTATCAACAACAAGATTTTCAAGAGCACCATTTAGGACCAAGTGGAGCAATGGATCAATGTGTGTGTTAAGTTTTATGGAAATCTTTCAGGTAGTTTCGGAGGAGTAGCATTAACAGTTGTGCTAAAAGATGGGCTAATCATGGAAAACACTGTATGCCTTGCTCCATGTGCAAACCATCTACAATCCTTTTTAACTGAAGATGATGGAGAAATTAAGTTATTGTAAGTGAACCATTTTCTTCTTCTTCTTGAACCACCCACTCACCCAGACTAATTAAGAAAATTAGCTTTTGTGGTCTGTGACCAAGAGAGCTAAAATGAGTGAAATAACTGGTTGATCTAATGGCACAAGTAGGAAGATACCCTACCCATGCTTCAAATTAAACTGGGTCAAAGTCATTAAAATAACTGTGCATATTATCCCTTGCAAATATTTATAAAAGAAAAGTGTATTCCACATGCAAAATTAAGTGTTCATGTTTGCACCACCTATGATATTTCGACAAAGAAATTGACCTGGTTGTATTGAAGCATACTTTCAATAGTTAAAAATGAAACACCCATTTGTTGGTGGAAAAAATAGTATGTTTAGAGTGAAAATGGCAAGCTTGACATTAAAATGGTAAAAGCTATTAAATATCATTTTCAGAATGATTCTTTATTCTGAACATAGGCCTACTGATTTCATGATTGTCATCCATTGTAGTGTCAAGCTTGCATCGATTGCCAAGGTTGTGGTTATCGTTGTAACTCGAAGCTTTGCAACCTTAAAATGAAAAAAGAAAAAAGAAATCAAACTACACCATTCTCCCCCCCCCCCCCCCGCTTCAAAAACAAAAAACAACAAAGAACAGGCGTGACCCTACTGAACAGTGAGATAGCAAATAGACTTTAAACATTTATATATAATAAACATTTACAAATTGACAAAACCTACCCTGATTTGGACTGCTTGGCAGCAATGGCCATCAAATTCGATTAAATTGTTTGATGAGTATCGTTGTCAAGATTAGGTGTCTTCCATATTTTTCCAGAGGTACTAAGATAAATATATAGTCTTGATTGTTCTTAATTATTTCATATTCCAACCATTGCACTTTAATTTGTGTTATGAACTACACATACATTGTGCAATGTATCACATGAGAACTTTAAGAAGTCCACAAATGAATACCGTATCCACGTGTAAATGGAACGTTCCCAGAATTGGAGCTCGTCAACTATTTCTGCAAAGGAATTGACTTCGTAAAATGAGGTTGTCGACTTTGCCACCCATGTGTGGCTTCTAGCTTGATTCCAGGTTTCAAAAGGCCATAATTTGCAAAGCATAAAGTGATTTCTTCTCATGGGGACTTTCTTGTGGTCACATTGCACCACAGACTGTAATGACATTATAAATAACAAGATAATAACAATATATTTTAATGTTAAGAATACATACTCCTGGTTGTATGCAATGTATACTAAATGCACACCAGTGTATGTGCAAGATAAACAACTCAATGACCCATTTTATCTGTCATTTTTTTAGTTGAAGATGTTTCTCTTACTGATAAAACCTTTCACTGAGGACGAAATGCAGACATACATGCAATAAAAATTTGTAAAAGTGAGAGAACAGACATTATAAAATATTTGATAAAGGATTTGTTTTTGTATTAGAATTTTTAACGTATCTTTAACAATTGTTCAGTCATATCGCTACGATGTCTGCAGTGAGGCAGTTTATAATGATGTATAGCACTAGGGCATCATGCTGCAGACACGAGCATGATGTCTCACCCAGTCACATTATCCTGACACCAGGCCAACCAGTCCTAACACTAACTTCTTAATGCTGAGTGCCAAGTGAGGCAGTGTTAGTACCATTTTTGTAAGTCTTTGGTATGACTCGGCAGGTGATCGAACCCATGACCTCCCGCTTCCTGTGATAAAGGAAACAACAGCAACTGGGATTCACAAATCTACTTGCCTGACTCCCAGTACAGGCTCAAATTTCAATTTTGCATGGCACTTGCCTACAGGCAAGGGCCAAAAATAGAGTGAAGGATACAAAATACAAGGGGTCCCCAAGTGGTCTAGTGGTCTAAAGCGCTCTCCGTTACGGATCACTGCCATCTCACCTCTGTCTGCGGGGGTTCAAATTTAAGATTCGGCTATTGTAGTTATGTGAGAAAGCTTGCCAGTAGCTTCTCGTGGGTTGGTGGTTCTTTCCAGGGTTCTTCCTCCACCAGTAATACTGGAAGCCATGTATAGCCTATCGTGTGCTGAAAAATGGCGTTAAACTCTACAACAACAACAACAAATTACAAGAAATTTATTTAAAATTTGGTGGTAGATGAAATACATAGAACACTGACTAGTTCTGTACAAACTATTTTTCTGACAAGGTGTTGTCTTTAGTTTCAAATGCTTACAATTCAAGCTTTATAACTAGTGATCTTACCCCAGTACATATATTGGCACTGTAACGGGGGTTTGTCTGCATCAAGCGTTATTGGTAAAATATTGCACAAGCCCACTGGTCAGAGGTATTGCGCAACTTGGAAAAACAACACCAGAAACCGCCTCCCGCTAATACTCGTTATCTAAGGAATGGCCTCAATGGTGTGATTTGCCCGGTTATAGAATGGATATGGTAATCTGAGTCAATATCTTGAACAAAGACAACACACGAGCCCCCGTAAAGATCAATAAAGAATTTAATCAAAAATCAAGAGAAGAAAAGACACAGTAAATAACAATTTTTTTTCCTTCTGAATACTCTTGGTTCAGAAGCACTTTAAAACTGAAGTTTAAAATAATAGATACATTAATTAAATTTCAAACACTAATGAAATAGACAAATTTAGCCATTAATAGCTGATAGCAAATTTCATCACGAAATCGAGTGTTCATTAACATTTGACCGCTTGGTAAATTCACATGACCTGGTCGTTGACTGTTCTTTCTGTTTGCGTCTCGACTTTAACTTGCCCTCTGGGTGACTGTGGGATTCTCACAACTCTGACTTCTAAATTCTTTTCCCTCCTTTGGATCTCGACCTCCTTATTTCTCTCTCTCCAAACAAACTATTTTCCTTTGAAAAGAAAAGGGTAAAACGCCCTAAGTATCTCATTAGGTTTTGAGAGTTGAGATTGTCCGTCCGTCTTTCTGGTTCGAACAATCAGATCTTACTATCAGTGATACCTTTTATACGGCTAGCAAATACTACACAAGACATCCGATCAATACAGCTATAACGCTAATTATCGACATCAGAATTTGGGGAAGTCACATATATTCCCGTAAATCATTACGTAGAGTGAGACAATATATCATAGCCCACAATCAATATTCACTAATATGATAAATTCAAATTAATGTAGCACTTTCCAATCATAAATGTACACGGCGGGTTTTCTACAACACCCATTAACCTACCTACGTATATAAGGTGAAAATTCTAATTCAGAATTCAAAAGTACATTACTAAATCACTGTAATAACCGAACTATCCTTACAAAATCAACACGTCATGCATCTGTAACGACGAGACATCATATAAATTACATCATGATAAATGTGAACGATTCCTACAAAATCAACAGATCATGCATCTGTAACGAAGAAACATCATATAAATTACATCATGATAAATGTGAATTTGAGTTAAATACCTTGTGTTTTTGGCGTCTTACAATCGTTCCTGGATTATAGATTTTCCCTGGGACCACGATTTTACGGACGTCTTTCCTTAAAGTACCATCCGGAGTCTTTACTATGTATTTTTACTTCTGGTTTCTCTCTCTCAGAGAACTTCAAAACTGCCCAAAAATTCATTAGATCTTAGAGTATATTCAAGGATCGACCCACCCTTATTCCATATTTGACCAATCGGAATAAACGCTATTCCTATAGACATTTGGAAAACTGCTTAACAATGTGCCAAAAATGCCACCTGGGGTTGTAATAACACCCTGTCATTTGTCTCAAATCACTTTTGACAGCTTTACGTGTGAATTTCTCCCTTTCTAGCCTGTCATACACCTAGTTCGTTTTTACTATAAACATACTACCAGTGTGACCTGAGTTAGGAAAACATTACTCTGTGCAACTCTACCACAAGATAACAGTTAATTGTTGGCTAAACTAACAACTAATTAATGGATTTCACTGACGAAAAATTTGGCACTTGACAGGCACCTTTATTTAGCATTCATGTAACACTTTGTTCTTTTTAACAGGCCAGAGTTTCTTTTATCAACTGTATACACCATTTCCATCTTGTAGTGAATGTCAATATCAGTCTTGCAAATAAGGGATACACATTTTAACTTAAAAAGTTACAGGCTGATTGTAATATTTGTTCATATCCAGGACTCACTGCCTTTCAGGTCTCAAGTTAACCTTGCATAGTGTATTAGGTTGCCAACCCTAAGCAGTCAGCATGTCATTGATTGTTTTGATGCATGTCACCAATTTTATCATGAATAGGCTTTGAATGTTTATAATACAACTAATGAGATTTCTTTGACATAAGCATTTGGGAAATAACACTAACAATTGACCACCAGAAGGATGCAGCACCCACAAGCAGAATTTATGATCTATTATTTAGTGCTAGGTAAACAATTAAATGTACAAAAATATCTCAAATCATTCAATTGAGTAATATATATCATAATAAATAGTAATAGTAATAAATCTACAAACAGTCCAGCTTTAACTCTCTCTCTCTGTCTCTCTCTCTCTCTCTGTCTCTCTCTCTCTCTCTCTCTCTCTCTCTCTCTCTCTCTTAGTGCGGTTTCCATCACCTGCAAGATGCCTGCTTAATAAACCTCCCCATCTTACTCTCTATATGAAATACTTCCTGTTTTGCATGGAACAGAAAGAGCTTACTTTCCACCCAGCCTTCACCCCATAGCTTTACCCAGACGTATGTTAGTAGTTGCAGCGCACTTGCGATCTATGGTGTCTCCATTCTTCCAGCATTTCAACGACTGATTGATACACAATGTCCTCAGAACCCAGGTGCAAGACCTGTCATGTTGTTGGTCCACAGTTGGGACTTATTTTGAACCTAGAAAAATCAATCTAATCCATTCTCAGCATTTTGTTTACATGGGATGAACTTCTTGCTCAACTAATGCGAGTTCACATTCCACTGGATAGGGTTGACAGAATAGTGCCACTTTTCCTTGGACACTATCCTATGTCCTCGTCAGCTAACATATAACTTTCACTCATGAAGACCTCAGAATCCATGAGAGAATTTGTTCCCCTTGAAATACTTCACTTGTGACCTCTCCTATGTCTTCTCCTGGCAAAATGGAGATCCCACAAAGAGCCCCTGTCAGCTCAGATGTCTCTGGAGTCTGATTCTCATCATCACCAGAGTTGGTGGTCCAGTCGGGACATATTACTGACGAAAGTCACAATTACCCTCCTCCCCACAACTTCACCCCTGTCTTTACATCGATGAGTCAGATTCTTGTTGGGATGCTAATCAAAAGTCATCTGGAGATTTCTTCAGGGTGGAAACTCCCAAACATATACGAAGTACATGTAGCCCTAAGCTAAAACCATTCAGACCCACTGCACAAAGCAGTAATTGATTACACTTATCAATAGCAGATACATACAACAGCAAAAGTAACTCTCCATAACTACAAATTCCAATTTTTAAAAGAATTTGATTTACTTCTCAATCTTACTAACTTCATTCTAATAGTTATCAGTACAGAGATATTCAAAATATATTCTCAGTAAATATATGACTGCAAGAAGGAGACTTTTTCTATCCTTTGGTACTGTAACCAAAATTATTCTACTCGGGACAAAATGGAGCCCTCCTTGGGCAACTGCGCATACTTTGCCCAGGCACTTTTTTTATACGCCACACTGTACATAAGCCACAACTTTAAATAAATAAATAATACATTGTGCGCACATTATTATTCATATGATAAACTAGCCTCAAACGACGTAAATCCAATCAATCAATCAAATCATTCCTGTCAGATGAAAAAAAAAATTGTAGGAAACCACCCAACATTACAAAGTAGGAAACTTGAAGAGTATAAATCCTCCTAGTAAGACCAGAAAAACGAGATGCGGTCTAACCTCAACTTCAGACACTTAAAACGAGTAACTGTCTTCCTAAAAGCAGTAATAGAGGTCATTGATGAAGAGGCAGAGATCTAGATGGCATGGGCAGAGGAGATGGGAACAAAGGAGCCATAGGAAAAGGAGAACGAATTCCCATGTCTCAGTGCAACTGCATTAAAAAATAATGTGGCAACAGGAAGATAATGACTGAACCCCCTGGAGGCTGAAGGAGATGATTTGGAGACGGAAGCCAGCAAGCGTCCTTTTAGAATCACTGTCTTATTCCATGGATCATTGACTACATAGACAAGATGAGCCCTGCTTGTTGAGCATGGTCAGGGATTGATAGTTGTCCTGGATATTGACAAACATCAGCTATCTAAGACAAAACACAAAATCTCGTTTCATGGTTGCCTAGATCTCTAGATCAAGAAATACCATTTAGAATATTGTCAAGATGTTATTTTTATATATATGTACATTTCTATGCTCACAGCCCAAATAAAACTTAAAATCTCCAATCATATGTGGTAGTATAGTATTTTTACATACTTTCTATGTACCTATCAACAAGCATCCTTGCTTGTGTGTGATAGTATGTTTCCATGTATGTAAGTATCTATCGTATATCAACAATTCTACCATTTCGTTGGATAGTAGGCACTAATTACTATATCAAAAAATATATTTTTGATTATCAAAGCATTTTTAACAGTAGCATTCCAATTTCTCCCATTAATTGTTTGACTCTTTGAGGCTTTTCATTTTTTATCCTAAATTATTTCATGTTAAGCTCCCATTGTCACTATAAACTTTCGACCCATTTTAACATATGAAGCTGTCTTGTCACTCTTTTAACAAAGGCTATTGCAATACTGAGGTTGACCACTTTAAACAATGTAAAAATGTAAACCTCCTTTGAGGGTAACTACGTCAAACAATATTAAACTATTTTTGGACCACGCCTTTTCCACCAATCACTGTTAATGTTTATGAAGTTTGGGTTCTTTTTTACTATATAAGCCCATTCAGGTCTATATCGTCATCCATGGCTTCTCACATGCGTGTGTGTGTGTATGTGTGAGGAGGGTTAATATGCAAAATTGACGAGAAGAAAGTGTACAAAAATACATCTTCCAGTAGGACAGTTATACTATGCATAGTAACTAGAGTCTTGTAAAATATATTTTAAATTCAGTTTCGCAGAGGGCAAATATTACAACTCTGGTCTTAAATGAAATGACAGAAAAGGGCGATAACCACTATGTTTTGTAAATTCAACAAGTATTTTATTATCCCAAAATATAAAGCAAAAATGTAAAAACAAATATATAACTTTCAGTATTGCAAATTAAACCCCAAATAATCCAAGAACTTCGGACACGAGTTCTAATAATTAAAGCAAATGCTGAAAGTGTTGATGTGCCAGTGATGTTCGGAATAGTAATGATGAGCCAAGAGCCTTTTGTTGATTCACAATAATAATGACGGATATTATATCGTTTCATTTAATATTATTTAGATGAGTACTTTGTATTTCCAATGAATAAATAAATAAATAAATAAATAAATAAATAAATAAATTCAAGCCTAAAAATAATGCTGGACATGACAAAAAGTCTAATATGTGCTTCAAATGTAATTACAGGAATAAATACTTTTTCCTGTTCAAACATTTTATACTCCTCTACCCGACATAGATTACAATTGGCATTTTCTATAAAGAAAACTATTAGCTAGTGGAAAATTTCATTCAACATGTTTACAAGATACAAATTTAGTTATAATTAGATGGTCTGTTACTAAACTTATAATTTTAAAAAAATCACAATAAACAATATGTCCTTTACTCAGATTAAGATAATAATGCTAATATTTATCCTTCAGTCAGAAAAAAAATGTTAACAAAAACTGTCTGATTTTGAACAAGGTCAACTATAGAAAATCTAACAAATAGCAGATTAAATAAACATAACAGCAAAGTCAAACATGGTATGTTATATTCTTTTAATTCTTTAATACTTGTTTTATAATTGGACCAAACAGCCACGCAGGCTTGTTAACATCACGTGTTCTACAAAATTATTTTTCTCATCATGAATAATTCAGTTTAATTTTAAGAGAACTTCTCAGACTGAATGTTTTATCTAAAGTTGGTCGACATGTAGAAAACTATGAAAGTGTACATTTGTAGTAAATGCCCAATACTGAGGCAACTTAGTTATTCTTGTCATTGTTTAACAAACAGTGCAGGTATGCTATCATTATTATGAATTCTACATTACAACTCATCTTTTGTTCTATTTAGCCTCTTCTGTTGTGCTCTCAACAGCTGGGTTTTATTTCATATCTTCAGAATATTGTCACGATTTCGAACTATTTAGATTATTTTGATCTAAAAAAAAATATTTGTTAATACATTTTAAAAAATTTAAAATAACTAAATAAATAAAAGTCTCTTATTGCAGCCGCTTGCATCTACTTGGAAGATTCATTAGCTCTTTCGACATATATTTTTTTTTAAATCGTAGAAAAAGAACTTGCAAAAGACAACAAAAATTGGTAACAAAAGTACACATTCATATTATATATAGCACAATAAAAGTGCAACAATAACGAGATAACCCTTTGATTGATGAATTTGTTCATAGTTCATCCCATGCATAAGTAGTCATCTTACACAAATACATGAGTTGTGAATACTTACCTATTGTACAATCGACATAAATAAAATTTTCCACATCAACAGAGAAGTGTTTTAGTATTTATACAAATATTTAGAACTTAGATGAGCAGCCATTACAAAAGTAACATGGAAAAGGCCAATTCACTTCGAGGGAATCTGCAAGCATTCATTATGGTAGTTCACTGGAGTCTGTTGAATACTCTTTCAGTTTGACACTAAAAGAGCGAACTTACCTTATTTTATCCCATTAAGATTATATTTACATTCCAAAATCAAAATGATTACATTGAAAAGTCATTTTAGGGGCATTGTAGTATACAATGAACATATAAAATTTGGTCCAAATCTAATGAAGTTATAAAAGTTTAAATCTGCATCTATTATATAATGAAACAGGCTAGTGCGTGTTCACTCTATACAAACATGTTTTATTTCTAAGAGTCCGGTGAAGTTTAAAATGTGCAATATAATTGATTGCACAATGGAGATTGTTCAAACCATTTATCTTCAAAGTTTATATATCAAAACACTAAGACAGATACATTTAAGCTAAAATAAACGTATAGTTACATAATATACATTGATTTTCACTTAGGTAAAGTCCATGAAAGCCTCAACAGATAGGGACAAAAATTTACATGACATGCACATGTGTTTTAATTCTGATTAGTACTACGCACAAAAAAATCATAAAACTTTGTGTCTCTAAAAAGAAAAAATATTTTGTGTTAAACGAGTTTACAAAGAGTGTTGTTACAACACTAGGTCTTCAACTATGTAACAGAAAAAAGCAAAACCAATAAGAGTAGCAAAATTCCACCAAAAGAATTTATTTATCTTAAGTTATAAAATGAAAATTCAAAAGATACACAAAATTGTGAATTAAATTAAAAATAATCCCAAACATTCTATCACAATCCAAAGGTACAGATTGTTTCAAACTTAACTCCAATGGTTTTTAATGTTTTGAAATATCACAATGATATACTCGGGAATGTCATTGAATGAGTCCTCAATAATCCCAAAGTAGTATTTAGTCCAAAAATCCAATGAACACTTTATAATTCCAACAAATAATTCAAATAAAATAATTCCTCTTAAACTATAATTTAACATTATAAACTCTGATAATAAATTTCCATAGAATGACATCACCGTCTCCAGCATGTAATTGGTATTCACAATGCAGCCTTACTGTGGTTTACGTCATACTTAGTGAACAGGACACGAATTGTATCTGCAAATGGAATACACTCCAGCCCAGTTGATCTATATTGTGGTGTTCCACAGGGTCCTTTTCTTGGACCTGTTAACTTCATTATATACACTCAGCCACTCTCAAGTATCATGGATCACCATTCAGTGTCTCACCAATTGTATGCTGATGACACCCAGATATACAAATCTAGCCATCCTAATGAACTTGATGCAACCATTCAAGGAGTAAAGAGGTACATTTCCAATGTGAAATCATGGATGACATGTAACCAGCTGCAGATGAATGGTGATAAAACTGAGGTCATTATGATCACAACACAAAGACTTTTTCATTCACATCCTTTACCTCAAACAATATTAGCAACATCAACATTAAATTCACACAGTGAGTATGAAACCTAAGTGTAACTCTGCACAGTACTCTCACATTGTACCAATCAATATGTCATGAACATATGCAAGGCTGCATGTCTTGAGCAGAGACACATCAGCTCCATTCGCAAATATCTTTCAGCTGATGCTACTAAAACACTTGAGTGTTCATTAGTACTATCAAGACTGGACTATTGTTACTCAGTTTTGTCTGGTTCATCTCAGTATCTAATCCATAAACTTCAAAAAAGTGAAAAACACAGCTGCTCGGATCATATTTAGAGTACCACGATCAGAACACACCTCCCCGCTGCTCTGTACCATACACTGGCTATTCATTTGATCCAGAATCAAAATGTACCAGAATTAAACACAAAATTTGTTCTCTGTGCTACATTTCACTGACGGACTCTAGTCCATCATACATATCTGCCCCCCCCCCCCCGCACGTGCACACACCAGCAAGATACTTACACTCCTTTTCTGACAATCGTATTCTGGTATGCATTATTTTCACTATGAAAACGAAGTTGTATGGACAACGTTATTTTGCATACCAGGGCCCAGCAATATGGAATGAATTGACCATTGAAATTAGACTCAAAGATACAGTGATCCCTTTCAAGAGTGCTCTTAGAACTCACCTGTTTTCAGCTGCAAGAACAGACCTAATAGTAATGTTTCCTACCTTAAATATTTTCAGCATTTTTGTATGTTTTCCAATTTCATGGTGGGTTTTTTTTGTTTATAGTAGTCATATTATAGATCTTGTAAAGCACTTAGAGCTTTGAAAGTCCTCATTATTATTATTATTATTATTATTATTATTATAAAACAAGAATAAAGACTTTGTTTACAAAACACTTTATATACATATTCAACTTGACTTAATAAAATTCCCAGACAAACACATAGGTCTGGACTTCAAATCCAAGTAAACAGCTTTGAAAGCAAATGACTAAAGTTAGGTATATCAAAACTCAGCCCTCAATCATGGACTTAGGTCAAACACGCAATATAAATTAAATACAGACAACAGTGATGCATCTCAAAATGAAATATTTGAGTCATCTCGTACGACGCTAAAAAGTCGGGCTGACTTCAGTCAAGATGACCACTTATACAGAGTTTTATTTTCATGATTTAAGGCCCAGTTTTGATTAAAATGTGAAACAACAAATAATTTGATTTATCTGAAACAATCATCCAATTTGGGGTTTGCGTACATGAACCCAAGTTGAATTGGTGTTGGGCCTGAGTAGTTTCAACCTGGGCATACTTGTCTTGTACATACAGCTGTAGTTTGGTTTTTATCTTAGAAGACTTAATGTATTCCTTCGTTTATTTATTATCTCCATCCTGATTTTCAGTCGATGGATCTAAGTAGCATCGTTCGTATGTGCACTATTTTCTTTTAGGTTCAAAGTTGTCGTTACTATTTTTTTTAAAAAATACTTCTCTCTGCTTAATATTATATTTCTGCCTCATATTCATTTATGTAGATATTTGAAATATATTCGCCCGATATATGATTTGTATTGTCTTTAATTTGTTTTTATCCTCGACTCCACTTTTTGTGACTGTCGTAACAAACGTTTACGTGAGAGACAGACTCTTTTACGATAATGGTAGCGCCACTTTTCGAATAACTGTTGAACCAAAATTAATTACTGTTGATGCGTATACTCGCAAAAGTTAACAAGTAGTGACACTAAATCTGGTTGTCAGTCTAGCTGATCTATATACAATGCCACAGGTGTAGTTTTCAATATTTCAGATTCCTTTAAACAGTGTATTTATCACAGATGACGCTTAACGAATGAACTGCAGGCAAAACGTACTTGAAAGTAAATAAACATTGATGGAAGATTTATGTGAAATGAAAGACGTGTTGTCAACTGCGCATCCGGTTTTTCACGTAGAAGTTTGTCTACGTCCCAGCAGGTGTGTATATGCCTAATATTGGAATAGGGTAACTGGTCATATTACGACCACTGAGGTCCTTGACATGAGATCGACAACTTCATTATTGAAGCCGACTGTTGAGTACCTAACTACGACACGGGAAGCAGTCAGTTGGGCTTTTACAACAAGTTTCATTATATTAATAGCATATAATTTGAAATTGAGTTCTTCATACAGAAAGTGATTTTATTATGACTATATACACAAGGGGTAAATCCGACCGTGGTGTGGCTTATTCCGACCTCTGATATGCGTAATTACCATCACTATATGTGTACTGTACACAGTGCCAGATTAAAAATGTGGAGGCATTTAAGCAGTCAAAATCTTGGTTCCACCATCACAAATTATTTGCTATGTTTTATCAACATAGGCAGGTACCTACTCTGCTTATTCGGTATTGTAATCCAGCACTGACCATACATATACAAGTTTCATCAATAAGATTTTGTTTATCTTTACAGATTATAAAGCTTTCAAAACTATTGAATTATCAATACATAATTACCATGTGTTCTGATCCAATACTAATGAATGTACCCAGTTAGCAAGATTTTCTTCCAAGTTTGGCCATCTTACCTTTCTACCTCAATGAGCTTATTTCCTTAGATTCATATACTTAAGCTCCTCTTCCTCCAACTTTCAATCATGTACATTCTTCTCACTGCAAATATATTCTCTTCCAGCAGCTCTGTTGCCATACAACTTGACATACTTGCCGACATCTAATTTAAAATCAACTGTATGATTTTCGCTTTGGCATCAGAATTTTTAAAATAAATATTATAAATGTTCAACAGATTCATCACTCATTTATTTATAACAAGAGATTGATCCCACGTATATGCTATATACCAGTATATAAAAAACCCAGCCTCTGAAGCAAAGGTCTACTGACCTAAAGGAAGGTAAGATCAAATGATAACCAATGCGACCAGGACTCAAACAATTCTTTCAACTCCAGCCAAAACGGTCAATGAAACTTTGTTTACATAAGGCAAGTGATTGAAACATTGGAGATATCTGCATTTATGACAAAGTAAAGTAGCCACTTTGATGCATGTGGTTTGAAAACGGATATTTACATAGTCATATTTGGACAAAACAACACACAGAATTATTTAAACAGATTTTATTAAACTTTATTTGCGACCTAAAAGGAAGATGAAACAATAACCATTGCGGCCCTGTCTCAAAGAATTCTTTGAATTCCAACCAAAACGGTCATTGAAGCCTTATTTGCATCAGATAAGTGATCAAAACATTGGATATATTTGTGTTTATGACACAGGAAAGTACCGGTAGCCATTTTGATGCACATGGTTTGAAAACAAATGTTCCCCAGTACATATTTTAATTTTAAAAAACACAGAATTATTCAAAAGATTTTATTCAACTTTATTGGAACAATAATGTAATAGCACTTAACAAAATAATATTAGTTACAGATCAATACCGTAAGTAACTTATAAGTTATTAAAAAATCAATGCTATGTCATCTGCAGTCAATACCTATAAGGTTTGCTCAGTTCGGCAAATGGCAAGGCCGAGTGCGTCTTATATTTGTGGGTGTCTTATTTTAAATATTTTTTACACAGATTGTCAAAACCCACATCTTATAATTGGGTGTGTCTATTATACATAAAAAAAATGTAAAGTTTCTTTTATTTTATTCTGGTTTTCCTTAAGTTGTTACTTGAACATCTTTCCATACAGGTTATCTGTCAGCTTAATATTTTGTGCAGATATCTTTGCAGATGAGCAGTGATTACTCTGTTCAATACAAAAGTGAGTTGTTGCCTTATGTGCAGCACTGAGATAATGTTACTTTACTGGGTCAGTCTTAAACTGGTCAATTCCCATGGCAAACACATTTCTCTACTTGTATGGGATGATTGCTATAGTATGTACAAAACGTCATAACTGTCATCATATCTAAGTCTCTTTCCATAAAATTTTACATGTACTTTTTCTTGCCATTGCATCATATTTCTTGTTCTTCATTGATACACAATTTACCAAAGCATCATCACGCTTTTATCTTGTTCCCTGTATTTGGAGAACTTGCAGAAATTTGATTTTCTGCATGTTGCAGAAATCTCAACATGTTTAGCAATTAAAGTTTAAAACTGAAATAAAGACAGAGAGTCATGGTTTCTTTTTATTTTGGATTAATACATGCAAGATCTGTTAAAGTTCATGTTGTCATAGTACAGCAAATTAAATCATTGAATCTATGGCTACCATTTTTTGAGCTGTACTGCATAGAATGCATATGAATGCTGATAGTGGGTTGAGTTCAAGCACATTTTACAGTCCTTTATTTAAATGCCACACACGTATAGTCACATAACTTGTTATAGATTTGGAAGTTAGTGTTTAGATGTAATACAAATATAAACAAGTAACTTGGATATCATAATGCTTTGATAAGATCAAAAAGCAGACAAAGTCTTCAATGCAATCCCCGCAGCTGTAGTCAAGACATCAAGAAATAGCTCCGGTTTCATAGATCAAATAATTACCGATAATTACAGTCTACAGCTGATAATAAAGCTACATGCACCATCTGAGAAGGAATGATTTTATCCAGTCAGAAAATTCTAGTAACTATGTGCATGTACATTTGCAATGATAACAATGTGGACTTGACATACAGTGTACAAAGATAGTGGGGGGGGGGTGAGTGTATATTGGTTTAGCAGCACTTGATAGGTTATATATGACATTCAGTATATTGTTGGAAGATAAACCACTGACCTACAGGAAGCCACTGACAAACTTTTTCACATGACCACATCGGTCAGGGCAATTCTGTTAACTCACTCACACAGCGGGAGATGTGTGAGTGATCTGTAACAGTGATCACCTTTGACCACTCCACCATCTGGGGCTCTGCACATTCAAAGATAAATGAACAGAGCAAATGTCTTTGTCATGGTGCACAGTGTATCATCTCTCCATTATAAATGCAAAAAAACAAAGCACTGTATAAGCAAAATACGAGAAGGCAAGATAGTGACAAAACTATTGTTGTATTTGGAGATAAAAGTCTAACTTGATCTGTTAACCGTATATTACAAAAAAGGTTAGTATATATTTCTTTTGCTACTTAGGAAAATCAAAACATTTATTACTTTTCAGTATGTGGTCATTTTTTAAATTAAAAGTTATTTTGTCATAGTTGAACTATTGTAATCTAATTTGGAATAATGCTTCGAATTAAAATATAACAAAATGTTTAAAACCTCATAAGAAGGCTTGCTATTTAATTCTAGATTAACGTGTAGACAATCTTTTGTATTCATTGAATTGAGTAAAAATTACTAATATATGAAAGAATGTTCTTTTGAAAAGACATGAAGAAGAAGTTGACATTAAAACAAAGCCAAAGAAGTAACTGTTTAATAAGAGCTTTGAATATTGTGGTTCACAGATATGTCAGTAACATAAGACAGGCTCCTTGAATTTGCTCTTTTAATAATCAGTGTCTTAAATAGATGACATCTTAAGACACTTGTACAGAACTGAGTATTATTCCTCTTGCTTTTCTCAGCTTATACATCTTTGTTTTACAGCTGATGCTTGTGTATTATGAGCTTGAAACTGTGCTTTGATTTTCAGAATAACTCATTTCTTAAGTGTTAATCCAAATTGTTGTTGCATTGTGCTGTATATAGTATCTATATTGTACATAACATGTCTCAAAGTAGATTAGTTTTTGGAACTGATTCAGTTACCTCCTCTAAATATAATTATTATTAGTTTTGTTGTTATACTAATGCAAATATAAATTATAATTACCTGTTGTTTGATACATATTGCAGTGAGTAATGTATCCATGTGTATTATGAGCAAGCAGATGATGCACAGTCCTAATGATCTCACAAATTAAAATCAAAATAAAAACAGATTATATAAAGTTTTCATCCACCTATAAATTTTGGTTTTCTGAAGTAGACATTCATACAATTTTTTAAATTAGTTATAACTGAGTCAAATGCATGCAGTTCTGCTGAACACCTTAATAGCTTGCAACTGGATTCTGACATAGGTGAACAATAAAAATCCACCTATAAAAGTTTTTTCTTTTCATTTTTACTTTGTATTCTTTGAAAATAAATATATTTGCTAAATTTTACAAAACTATATGTCTTTCTATCTTTTTCATTACTTATTTTAAGAGTATGCACTCATAACAGTAGTGAATAATAAAAGCTATGGTATCTATAATGACCTCTGTACAATACATATTTGTTCAATACTTATCTGTGCAGTCCCTGTCTGTACATGAACTGTTTGTACAGTACCTATCTGTACAAAACCTGCCTGTACAATACTTATCAGTGCCATACCTTGCTGTGCAAGACATATCCGTACAATGTCTATCAATTGACAAATGTAGTCTTAATTTTTCTTTCTTCAGCACTGTCAGAGCATCAGTGATAAGAGAGCAAGTTCATGAGCATCTTCACAACTGTAAACATGCATACGGTGATTTCAGTCAAACAGAATTTGAGAACTCCTTTCTGGCAGAACATGTCAAGTCTATTTCACTTGTGGACACAGATTTAACTAGAAATGGAAGAAAGGTAATCAGTATGGTGCTGCCTGTTATTTACTTTGAACTGGCTCTTTCAAATTCCCAAGACCAGAGAAAAATGAATTTTTACATGTGCAATCAAATGTCCTAATTATAGATTACCATTCAGGTGTGTGTGATATGGATTTTTAACATGTATTAATGCCAAACCCATTCATATATATTCTGTGGCACGAATCATACACATTAAAATTAACAAATAATTTATCCATTTCTCCCAAAGACAAAAAGATGCTGTTTTTTTCGGTTTACATTGTATAGACAAAAGGGCAGTAACACTTACCCAATATCTCTCCTTGCTATCTACAGGTGCTACCAGTTTTAAGCCTCGCTTTGAACTAACATCATTGACATCATCTCCATTGATGACTTTGGTATTTTTTTAATGTATTTAGGATTCTTCTACAGATGGCATATATTACTTTTTAATTTTGATCATAATTGTTTGAAGATATTTACCTAAGTAGACTTAGTTTCTGCATTATCTGATTATGTGGTTCAAGCGTGTACAAAATGTTCCTCATATGTTGCATGCAGCAAGTATGCCAGTTGGTCAGAGAATACATGTATATGGTTGACAGTTCTGAGGAAAACTGCAAGAACAGGGAGCGACATGGAAAACCATAAGACAGAGAGTACTGAAATATATTATGCATTCACCATATACTAGCCAGCCTAGTGGAGAATGCCATTGGGACCCATCTCCCAATGAAGATATTATGAACGTTACTTACTGCTACCCTTACATCTGGGGAAATGGAAGAAGCTGAGGATTTTCCACATTTAAACTTTTAACAATGGAGTTAAAGGTGCATCATTTGGTACAGCAAATGATCACAGAGTTGATTAATTTTTTTCTGGCCAGTTTTTCAGTGTGCATCTCTCTTCTATTTTACTTGAGAATTTCTGTACTTTTGGGGAGTTTTTACCTACTTTTATGAAGCCCAGGTGGTATAAATACTCCTGCATGTCCAAACATTGCCTTTGGACTTGCACATCTGGAAGCATGGTGCTTATATTGGACCAAATCACTCCAACTCTGCATTTTGGTCTGGGAATTTCGCCATTGGTCAACACATAACAGCTTCAGCATTCAGATCAGGCACATTATTGGCAAACTTAAAGTCTTGGTCAGTTCTGTCAAGGAAAGAATGGATTTTCCATGCAGAATGGTCCCTTCATCCATATATCTATCATCATTGATTTGCCTGCTATGGGAGTGTCTGGTGATCTATCTTTTTACAACCCGGTGGAATCCCAAATTGCTCACCTTCATTTCCTCAGTACTGAATCCCAGCTTTGTCCATTGCTGCTTTTTTATCAGCATGGAGAGTCTGTGGGCCTTTGCTTTGCCTCCCAACAATATTAGTTCAGAAATTATCAATATCTTGAGGGTCCAGAAGTGCAGATGATTTTGATTGCCTCTCTCCACTGGAACTAATCCCTGATCAATGCTCTTAATCTAATGATAAATCTACCAAGGGAGATCCTGGCCTGGCATAATCTTGTCATACAGCTTCAGGCTAACATATTCCATCCTTGCATGGACTATCTTTTCCTTTTTGCTTGGCCAGAGAACTTTGCAGCATAAATAATCCAATCCTGAAAAAAGAATTGCATGAGCTACAAGGCCCACCACTTTCCAGGCTTACGAGGGAAAGTAGCATGCTTTCAGAGACTGGTGCCAAGTTAATAACATTGTCCCTGTGATTGCCTCTATCTCATAAGATGCTGCCTTTTTCTTTGGCTGTTCAAGGAGAAAAGTTAGCTCGGATTACTATTAAAAGGCTACCATTCTATGGGACATGTTCTGTCATCATGTCATGGAAGATCTTGGTCATAACAAAAACCTCTTTTACTTACATAGGCCTAAATGACTCACATTATTTCTTAAGTGGAATCTTTTCTATGTTTAGACTTGGTTGAATTAGACAAATTTGAGCCTTTGGCTATGTGTTGCTCATTTGATACAAAACCTGTTTCATGACAGAGTTAGCATTAGCATGCAGAATCAATGAATTTCATGTGCTCTCTGTTGACTCAGCCTACCTTCAGTTTCAGTCAGATGGCATGGTAGTCTTTATGACGCAATCCGATTTGATTGCCAGAAATTATTTGTCATCAGTGTGGAATTTAAAAAAATGTTACTCAGCCTTTCCAGCTTTCATGCAGGGCACATTATGTGTGCTCAGACTTTATCTGACATTGTCCAAGCGAGTTTGTGGAGCTCAAAGATGCCTCTTTCTCCTATTTAAACCTGGGAAAGAGGACATTACCCCTCAATCCCTCTCACTGTTTTTCAAGTGGGTAACATAAGCATATTTTAACATGATTCAAACAGGAACACCCCATGAAGATCCCTGCTCATGAAATAAAAGCAATCTCTGTGAGCCATGCCTTTGACGATCTTATCTCTCAGAGAAATATCAAGGCTTTCAATCGCATGCACTGTCAACCTTCTCGAGTTTTTATCTGTAAGACTTCGTCACTTTCTCCACAACCAGAAACTCTAGATCTGGTAGGCCTAGTCTCAGTCGCACAAGTGGCTACCTGACCCATTTAACATCAGCACAACCTCCTGCCAGGTACCTTTATGACCCAAGGGTTTAACTAGAACGAAATTTGTCAATAAATTATGTTTCTCCTAAATATACTTACCCAATCACATTACTTAAATATCTTCCCTTCTTCCCCGCAATATTTGCATCCCGTTATTCAATGTTCCGCTTAAACTAGTGCCATTAGGTGGTGGCAAACGTATGAAATGGGCAAGAGTTATTGTCTTTTGTCTATATAATATAGACAGAAAAATATGGATTTTAACTGAGCTGGATTCATTAGGTAGAAGTGCTTATATTCATAATGTTATTCTGATGTGGTAAGTATTATAAGAAAAACATAATTTGCTGAAAAATATCTTGCTTAATATATAATAGCAATACAGAATACTATAATCATGGATTGAGGCAGCAACAAATACTTTAGCAGGCTGCTTTTAACTTCATTCTGAAGTAATATTTTTTTAAATATGAAACCAAAGATTGTAATTATTTATGAAAGTCATCCTTAGACACTTGCAAACATTTTAAGTGAAAATCCATTTCATCAAGGTCAATCAAGTTTACTGACTTTTTTAATCTTCTGAAACCTGCTTTTTTCCATTAAGCATTCATGATTATTTTTTAGAAATTATTTGCATGAAGACGAGATACTGAACCATATATCATTGAAACTCATGGAGATGAATGAGCAATGAATCTTTGTTCCTCTGGATTTTATCATATTAGTTATGACGGTTTGCATCTTAAAGCATTTTAAGATTTGTAGGTTAATAATACTTGTGTAATTAAATTTCCACTTATTAGATGATTGATCTTCAGAGTGCCAGACTGGAGTACCACATCTTTCAGCTGCAAGAGGAGGGTCATGGGGTGGAGGAGTTGGAGGAGGAGGACTTGGCTGCTGCCAGTCACTGGATTCTGCCCTCTAAGGAGTTTGATGGGTTGTGGGATAGTCTTGTGTTTGATGATGATATCAAGAGCAAGGTTTTATTCTAATGCAATTTGTTTTTAAAAATTAGTCATACAGCAACTTTAATCATGTATTTCATGTTTGTCATTTTTGTATCTGATCAGGAGTGGACAAGTCTCACAACAGCTTAACAGAAAGTGAATATTTCCAGGCAGATGTAGATAAATTTAGATTTTCCTTACCATTCTAAAACTTTAGGTGTAGGAGTTTTATTTGCCCAATATAAAAATTCTCCACTTGTTTCAATCCAGGTTTCATGACAAGGGTATTTCCAGCTGCTTCATATTGATTCAGGCTTTATTTCAATTTATGATTCATTCTAGAAGAAAAAAAACTTGAACAGCTATTTTCTTATCATCATCAAAACCAGTTTATGCACCCACCATAAAATTGAGCATTTTATGTTGTGATGTTATTTGTCCATCTGTTACTATCGTTGTTTCTGCACAGGTACGCCGTTTGTCATCCCTCTCCAGTTACGAAACTTTGTGGATGTCTCACATTTAGTGCAAGAAACATGTTAAACTTTATGGATGCCTTGTTATTGGGGTAAGGAGGAAAATGATTAATTTTCTAGTGAAAACTTTGTGGATGCCTTTTAATTGGGGTAAGGAAGAAAATGATTAATTTTATTGTCAAAACTGTGTTAATGGCTTGTTATTGGGGTATGGAAGAAAATTCTTAATTTTCTAGTCAAAACTTTGTGGATGCTATGTAATTGGGATAAGGAAGAAAATGATTGATTTTGGAGTCATAACTTTGTGAATGCCTTGCAATTGGGGTAAGGAAGAAAATTATTTATTTTCTTGTGAAAACTTTGTGACTGGCTTGTTAGTTGGGTAAGAGAAAAAATGATTAATTTTCTTGTGAAAACTGTGAATGGCTTGTTATTGGGGTAAGAAATAAAATGATTTAATTTTCTAGTAATAATGTTGTTAATGCCTTCTAATTCGGGTAAGGAAGAAAATGATTAATTTTTTAGTCAAAACTTTGTGAATGCCTTGTAATTGGGGTTAGGAAGAAAGGGATTCATTTTTTTGTTAAAACTTTGTGAATGGCTTGTTATTGGTGCAAGGAAGAAAATGATTAATTTTCTTGTGAAAATTTTGAGAATGACTTGTTATTGAGTGAAAGTAGACAATGATTAATTTTCTTGTGAAAACTTTCTTAATGCCTTGTAATTGGGGTAAGGAAGACAATGATTGATTTTGGAGTCATATACTTTTTGAATGCCTTGTTATTGGGGTCAGGAGGAAAATGATTCATTTTCTAGTCAAACCTTTATGGATGCCTTGTAATTGGGGTTAGGAAGAAAGTGATTAATTTTTTAGTCAAAACCTTGTGAATAGCTTGTTAATTGGGGAAAGAAGGTAATGATTAATTTTCTTGTGAAAATTTCGAGAATGACTTGTTATTGAGTGAAGGTAGACAATGATTAATTTTCTTGTGAAAACTTTCTTAATGCCTTGTAATTGGGGTAAGGAAGACAATGATTGATTTTGGAGTCATATACTTTTTGAATGCCTTGTTATTGGGGTAAGGAGGAAAATGATTAATTTTCTAGTGAAAACTTTGTGGATGCCTTTTAATTGGGGTTAGGAAGAAAGTGATTAATTTTTTAGTCAAAACCTTGTTAATAGCTTGTTAATTGGGGAAAGGAGGTAACTGGTTAATTTTATTGTGAAAACCTTGTGAATGGCTTGTTAATTGGGGCAAGGAGGAAAACAATTAATTTAATTGTGAAAAGTTTGTGTATGGCTTATAATTGGGATAAGGAGGAAAATGATTAATTTTCTTGTGAAAACTTTGTGAATGGCTTGTTATTGGGGGATGGAAGAAAATGATTAATTTTCTTGTGAAAACGTTGGGGATGCCTTGTAATTGGAGGAAGGAAGTAAATGACTAAGTTTCTTTTCCAAACTTTGTAAATGGTTTGTTATTGGGGAAGGAAGTAAATGATTAAATATCTTGTTAAAACTTTGTGAATGGCTTGTAATTTGGGTAAGGAAGACAATGATTGATTTTGGAGTCATAACTTTGTGAATGCCTTGTAATTGGGGTAAGGAAGAAACTTATTTATTTTCTTGTGAAAACTTTGTGACTGGCTTGTTAGTTGGGTAAGAGAAAAAATGATTAATTTTCTTGTCTAAACTGAATGACTTGTGATTGGTGTAAGAAGAAAATCATAAATTTTCTTGTGAAAACTTTGTGGTTAGCTTGTTAATTGGGGTAAGCAGGAAAATGATTAATTTTCCAGTGAAAACTTTGTTGATTGCTTGTAATTGTAGTAAGGAAGTAAATGAGTAATTGTCTTTTCCAAACTTTGTCAATGGTTTGTTATTGGGTAAGGAAGAAAATTATTGGTTTCTTGTGAAAACTCTGTGAATTGCTTGTAATTAGGTAAGAAAGACAATGGTAAATTTTCTTGTGACATCTTTGTTAATGGTTTGTAATTGGCGAAAGGAAGAAAATGATGAATTTTCTTGTGAACACTTTGTGAATGGCTTGTTAGTTGGAGTAAGGAGGAAAATGATTAATTTTCTTGTGAAAACTTTGTGAATGCCTCGTAATTGGGTTAAGGAAGAAAATGATTAATTTTCTTGTGAAAACTTTGTGGATGGCTTGTTGTTGGGGTAAGGAGGAAAATGATTAATTTTCTTGTGAAAACTTTGTGAATGGCTTGTTAGTTGGGTTCAGGAAGAAAATGATTAATTTTCTCGTGAAAACTTTGTTGATGCCTTGTAATTTGAGTAAGGAAGTAAATGATTAATTGTCGTTTCCAAACTTTGTGAATGGTTTGTTATTGGGAAAGGATGAAAATTATTAAGTTTCTTGTGAAAACTTTGTGGATGGCTTGTTGTTGGGGTAAGGAGGAAAATGATTAATTTTCTTGTGAAAACTTTGTGAATGGCTTGTTAGTTGGGTTCAGGAAGAAAATGATTAATTTTCTCGTGAAAACTTTGTTGATGCCTTGTAATTTGAGTAAGGAAGTAAATGATTAATTGTCGTTTCCAAACTTTGTGAATGGTTTGTTATTGGGAAAGGATGAAAATTATTAAGTTTCTTGAGAAAACTTTGTGAATGGCTTGTTATTGGGTTAAGAAGGAAAATAATTAATTTTCTTGTGAAAACTTCGTGAATGCCTTGTAATTGGGGTAAGGAAGAACATGATTAATTTTCTAGTGAAAACTGTGTGGATCCCTTGTAATTGGAGGAAGGAAGTAATTGATTAAGTTTCTTTTCCAAACTTTGTGAATGCCTTGTAATTGAGGTAAGGAAGAAAATTATTTATTTTCTTGTGAAAACTTTGTGGCTGGCTTGTTAGTTGGGTAAGAGAAAAAAATGATTAATTTTCTTGTGTAAACTGAATGGCTTGTGATTGTTGTAAGAAGAAAATGATGAGTTTTCTTGTGAAAACTTTGTGATTAGCTTGTTAATTGGGGTAAGCAGGAAAATGATTAATTTTCTTGTGAAACCTTTGTGGATTGCTTGTAATTGTAGTAAGGAAGTAAATGAGTAATTGTCTTTTCCAAACTTCGTGAATGGTTTGTTATTGGGTAAGGAAGAAAATTATTAAGTTTCTTGTGGAAACTTTGTGATTGGCTTATTAATGGGGTAAGGAGGAAAATGATTAATTTTCTTGTGAAAACTTTGTGAATACCTTGTAATTGGAGTAAGGAGGAAAATGATTAATTTTCTTGTGAATTCTTTGTGGATGCCTTGTAATTGGAGGAAGGAAGTATGTGATTAAGTTTCTTTTCCAGCCTTTTTGAATTGTTTGTTATTCATGAAGGAAACAAATGATTAAGTTTCTTCTCAAAACTTTGTGAATCGCTTGTAATTTGGGTAAAGAATACAATGATTGATTTTCTTGTGAAAACTTTGTGAATTTCTTGTCATTGGGGTTAGGAAGACAATGATTAATTTTCTAATGTAAACTTTGTGGATGCCTTGTATTGTGAGGAAGGAAGTAAATGATTAAGTTTCTTGTCAAAACTTTGTGAATGGCCTGTAATTGGAGTAAGGAAGTAAATGATTAATTGTCTTTTACAAACTTTGTGAATGGTTTGTTATTGGGTAAGGATGAAAATTATTAAGTTTCTTGAGAAAACTTTGTGAATTGCTTGTTATTGGGTTAAGAAGGAAAAAGATTAATTTTCTTGTGAAAACTTTGTAATTGGGGTAAGGAAGAAAATGATTATTTTTCTAGTGAAAACTTTGTGGAACCCTTGTAATTGGAGGAAGGAATTAAATGATTAGATTTCTTTTCCAAATTTTGTGAATTGTTTGTTATTCATGAAGGAAAAAAATGATTAAGTTTCTTGTCAAAACTTTGTGAATGGCTTGTAATTTGGGTAAAGAAGACAATGATTGATTTTCTTGTCAAAACTTTGTGAATTCCTTGTAATTGGAGTAAGGAAGAAAATGATTAATTTTCTTTTCCAAACATTGTGAATGGTTTGTTATTGGACAAGGAAGAAAATGATTAAGTTTCTTGTGAAAACTTTGTGGATGCCTTGTAATTGGATTAAGGAAGTAAATAATTAATTGTCTTTTCCAAACTTTCTGATTCGTTTGTTATTGGGTAAGGAAGAAAATTATTAGGTTTCTTGAGAAAACTTTGTGATTGGCTTCTTATTGTGTTAAGAAGGAAAATGATTAATTTTCTTGTGAAAACTTTGTGAATGCCTTGGAATTTGGGTAAGGAAGAAAATGATTAATTTTCTAGTGTAAACTTTGTGGATGCATTGTAGTTGGAGGAAGGAAGTGAATGAAGTTTCTTGTCAAAACTTTGTGAATGGCCTGTTAATTGGGGTAAGGAGGAAAATGATCAATTTTTTTGTCAAAACTTTGTGAATGGCCTGTTAATTGGGGTAAGGAGGAAAATGATCAATTTTTTTGTCAAAACTTTGTGAATGGCCTGTAATTGGAGTAAGGAAGTAAATGATTAATTGTCTTTCAAATTATTAAGTTTCTTGTGGAAACTTTGTGATTGGCTTGTTATTGGGGTAAGGAAGAAAATGATTAATTTTCTAGTGAAAACTTTGTGGATCCCTTGTAATTGGAGGAAGGAAGTAAATGATTAAGTTTCTTTTCCAAACTTTGTGGATGGCTTGTTGTTGGGATAAGGAGGAAAATGATTAATTTTCTTGTGAAAACTTTGTGAATGGCTTGTTAGTTGGGTTCAGGAAGAAAATGATTAATTTTCTCGTGAAAACTTTGTTGATGCCTTGTAATTTGAGTAAGGAAGTAAATGATTAATTGTCGTTTCCAAACTTTGTGAATGGTTTGTTATTGGGAAAGGATGAAAATGATTAATTTTCTTGTGAAAACTTTGTGAATGGCTTGTTTTGGGGTAAAGAAGGAAAATGATTAATTTTCTTGTGAAAACTGTGTGAATGCCTTGTAATTGGGGTAAGGAAGAAAATGATCAATTTTCTAGTGTAAACTTTGTGGATGCCTTGTATTTGGGGGTAGGAAGTAAATGATTAAGTTTCTTGTCAAAACTTTGTGAATTGCCTGTTTATTGGGGTGAGGAGGAAAATGATTAATTTTCTTGTCAAAACTTTGTGAATGGCCTGTAATTGGAGTAAGGAAGTAAATGATTAATTGTCTTTCACAAACTTTGTGAATGGTTTGTTATTGGGTAAGAATGAAAATTATTAAGTCTCTTGAGAAAACTTTGTGAATGGCTTGTTATTGGGGTAAGAAAGAAAATGATTAATTTTCTTGTGAAAACTTTGTGGATCTCTTGTAATTGGAGGAAGGAAGTAAATGATTAAGTTTCTTTTCCAAACTTTGAGAATGGTTTCTTATTGGGGAAGGAAGAAAATGATTAAGTTTCTTGTGAAAACCTTGTGAATGGCTTGTAATTTGGGTAAGGAAGACCATGATTGATTTTGGAGTCCTGACTTTGTAAATGGCTTGTAATTTGGGTAAGGAAGACAATGATTGATTTTGGAGTCATAACTTTGTGAATGCCTTGTAATTGAGGTAAGGAAGAAACTTATTTATTTTCTTGTGAAAACTTTGTGACTGGCTTGTTAGTTGGGTAAGAGAAAAAATGAATAATTTTCTTGTCTAAACTGAATGGCTTGTGATTGGTATAAGAAGAAAATGATAAATTTTCTTGTGAAAACTTTGTGGTTAGCTTGTTAATTGGGTAAGCAGGAAAATGATTAATTATCCAGTGAAAACTTTGTTGATTGCTTGTAATTGTAGTAAGGAAGTAAATGAGTAATTGTCTTTTCCAAACTTTGTGAATGGTTTGTTATTGGGTAAGGAAGAAAATTATTAAGTTTCTTGTGGAAACTTTGTGATTGGCTTGTTATTGGGGTAAGGAGGAAAATGATTAATTTTTTTTGTGAAAACTCTGTGAATGGCTTGTAATTAGGTAAGGAAGAAAATGGTTAATTTTCTTGTGACATCTTTGTTAATGGTTTGTAATTGGCGAAAGGAAGAAAATGATGAATTTTCTTGTGAACACTTTGTGAATGGCTTGTTAATTGGAGTAAGGAGGAAAATGATTAATTTTCTTGTGAAAACTTTGTGAATGCCTCGTAATTGGGTTAAGGAAGAAAATGATTAATTTTCTTGTGAAAACTTTGTGGATGGCTTGTTGTTGGGGTAAGGTGGAAAATGATTAATTTTCTTGTGAAAACTTTGTGAATGGCTTGTTAGTTGGGTTCAGGAAGAAAATGATTAATTTTCTCGTGAAAACTTTGTTGATGCCTTGTAATTTGAGTAAGGAAGTAAATGATTAATTGTCGTTTCCAAACTTTGTGAATGGTTTGTTATTGGGAAAGGATGAAAATTATTAAGTTTCTTGAGAAAACTTTGTGAATGGCTTGTTTTTGGTAAAGAAGGAAAATGATTAATTTTCTTGTGAAAACTGTGTGAATGCCTTGTAATTGGGGTAAGGAAGAAAATGATCAATTTTCTAGTGTAAACTTTGTGGATGCCTTGTATTTGGAGGAAGGAAGTAAATGATTAAGTTTCTTGTCAAAACTTTGTGAATTGCCTTTGTGGATGCCTTATAATTGTAGTAAGGAAGTAAATAATTAATTGTCTTTTCCAAACTTTCTGATTCGTTATTGGGTAAGGAAGAAAATTATTAGGTTTCTTGAGAAAACTTTGTGATTGGCTTCTTATTGTGTTAAGAAGGAAAATGATTAATTTTCTTGTGAAAACTTTGTGAATGCCTTGGAATTTGGGTAAGGAAGAAAATGATTATTTTTCTAGTGTACACTTTGTGGATGCCTTGTAATTGGAGGAAGGAAGTAATTGATTAAAATTTCTTGTCAGAACTTTGTGAATGACCTGTTAATTGGGGTAAGGAGGAAAATGATTTATTTTCTTGTCAAAACTTTGTGAATGGCTTGTTAGTTGGGTTCAGCAAGAAAATGATTAATTTTCTTTTGAAAACTTTGTGAATGCCTTGTAATTGGCGTAAGGAAGAAAATGATTAATTTTCTAGTGAAAACTTTGTGTATCCCTTGTAATTGGAGGAAGGAAGTAAATGATTAAGTTTCTCTTCCAAACTTTGTGAATGGTTTGTTATTGGGTACGGAAGAAAATGATTAAGTTTCTTGTGAAAACCTTGTGAATGGCTTGTAATTTGGGTAAGGAAGACAATGATTGATTTTGGAGTCATATCTTTGTTAATGCCTTGTAATTGGGGTAAGGAAGAAAATTATTTATTTTCTTGTGAAAACTTTGTGACTGGCTTGTTAGTTGGGTAAGAGAAAAAATGATGAATTTTCTTGTGAAAACTTTGTGAATGCCTCGTAATTGGGTTAAGGAAGAAAATGATTAATTTTCTTGTGAAAACTTTGTGGATGGCTTGTTGTTGGGGTAAGGAGGAAAATGATTAATTTTCTTGTGAAAACTTTGTGAATGGCTTGTTAGTTGGGTTCAGGAAGAAAATGATTAATTTTCTCGTGAAAACTTTGTTGATGCCTTGTAATTTGAGTAAGGAAGTAAATGATTAATTGTCTTTTCCAAACTTTGTGAATGGTTTGTTATTGGGAAAGGATGAAAATTATTAAGTTTCTTGTGGAAACTTTGTGAATGGTTTCTTATTGGGTAAGAAAGAAAATTATTAAGTTTCTTGTGGAAACGTTCTGAATGCCTTGTAATTGGGGTAAGGAAGAAAATGATCAATTTTCTAGTGTAAACTTTGTGGATGCCTTGTATTTGGAGGAAGGAAGTAAATGATTAAGTTTCTTGTCAAAACTTTGTGAATGGCCTGTTTATTGGAGTGAGGAGGAAAATGATTAATTTTCTTGTCAAAACTTTGTGAATGGCCTGTAATTGGAGTAAGGAAGTAAATGATTAATTGTCTTTTACAAACTTTGTGAATGGTTTGTTATTGGGTAAGGATGAAAATTATTAAGTTTCTTGAGAAAACTTTGTGAATGGCTTGTTATTTGGTTAAGAAGGAAAAAGATTAATTTTCTTGTGAAAACTTTGTGAATGCCTTGTAATTGGGGTAAGGAAGAAAATGATTAATTTTCTAGTGAAAACTTTGTGGATCCCTTGTAATTGGAGGAAGGAAGTAAATGATTAAGTTTCATTTCCAAACTTTGTGAGTGGTTTGTTATTGGGTACGGAAGAAAATCATTAAGTTTCTTGTGAAAACCTTGTGAATGGCTTGTAATTTGGGTAAGGAAGACAATGATTGATTTTGGAGTCATATCTTTGTTAATGCCTTGTAATTGGGGTAAGGAAGAAAATTATTTATTTTCTTGTGAAAACTTTGTGACTGGCTTGTTAGTTGGGTAAGAGAAAAAATGATTAATTTTCTTGTGTAAACTGTATGGCTGGTGATTGTTGTAAGAAGAAAATGATGAGTTTTCTTATGAAAACTTTGTGGTTAGCTTGTTAATTTGGGTAAGGATGAAAATGATTAATTTTCTGGTGAAATCTTTGTGAATGGCTTGTTAATTGGGGTTAGCAAGAAAATAATTAATTTTCTAGTGAAAACTTTGTTGATTGCTTGTAATTGGAGTAAGGAAGTAAATGATTAATTGTCTTTTCCAAACTTTGTGAATGGTTTGTTATTGGGTAATGAAGAAAATTATTAAGTTTCTTGTGGTAACTTTGTGATTGGCTTGTTATTGGGGTAAGGAGGAAAATGATTAATTTTCTTGTGAAAACTTTGTGGATGCCTTGTAATTGGATGCAGGAAATATGTGATTAAGTTTCTTTTCCAGCCTTTGTGAATTGTTTGTTATTCGGGAAGGAAAAAAAATGATTAAGCTTCTTGTGAAAACTTTGTGAATGGCTTGTAATTTGGGTAAAGAAGACAATGATTGATTTTCTTGTGAAAACTTTGTGAATTCCTTGTAATTGGGGTAAGGAAGAAAATGATTAATTTTCTTGTGAACCTTTGTGAATGGCTTGTAATTGGGGAAAGGAAGAAAATGATTAATGTTCTTGTGAACACTTTGTGAATGTCTTGTTAATTGGAGTAAGGAGGAAAATGATTAATTTTCTTGTGAAAACTTTGTAAATGGTTTGTTATTGGTGCATGGAAGAAAATGATTATTCTCTTGTGACAACATTCTGAATGGCTTGTTAATTGGGGTATGAAAAAAATGATTAATTTTCTAGTGAACACTTTGTGTATGCCTTATAATTGGAGTAAGGAAGAAAATGATAAATTTTCTTTTCCAAACATTGTAAATGGTTTGTTATTGGGTAATTAAGAAAATGATTAAGTTTCTTGTGAAAACTTTGTGGATGCCTTGTAATTGTAGTAAGGAAGTAAATAATTAATTGTCTTTTCCAAACTTTCTGATTCGTTATTGGGTAAGGAAGAAAATTATTAGGTTTCTTGAGAAAACTTTGTGATTGGCTTCTTATTGTGTTAAGAAGGAAAATGATTAATTTTCTTGTGAAAACTTTGTGAATGCCTTGGAATTTGGGTAAGGAAGAAAATGATTATTTTTCTAGTGTACACTTTGTGGATGCCTTGTAATTGGAGGAAGGAAGTAATTGATTAAAATTTCTTGTCAGAACTTTGTGAATGACCTGTTAATTGGGGTAAGGAGGAAAATGATTTATTTTCTTGTCAAAACTTTGTGAATGGCTTGTTAGTTGGGTTCAGCAAGAAAATGATTAATTTTCTTTTGAAAACTTTGTTGATGCCTTGTAATTTGAGTAAGGAAGTAAATGATTAATTTTCTTGTCAAAACTTTGTGAATGGCCTGTAATTGTTGTAAGGAAGTAAATGATTGTCTTTTACAAACTTTGTGAATGGTTTGTTATTGGGAAAGGATGAAAATTATTAAGTTGCTTGAGAAAACTTTGTGAATGTCTTGTTATTGGGTTAAGAAGGAAAATAATTAATTTTCTTGTGAAAACTTCGTTAATGCCTTGTAATTGGGGTAAGGAAGAACATGAGTAATTTTCTAGTGAAAACTGTGTGGATCCCTTATAATTGGAGGAAGGAAGTAATCGATTAAGTTTCTTTTCCAAACTTTGTGAACGGTTTGTTATTGGGGAAGGAAGAAAATGATTGATTTTGGAGTCATAACTTTGTGAATGCCTTGTAATTGGGGTAAGGAAGAAAATTATTTATTTTCTTGTGAAAACTTTGTGACTGGCTTGTTAGTTGGGTAAGAGAAAAAAATGATTAATTTTCTTGTGTAAACTGAATGGCTTGTGATTGTTGTAAGAAGAAAATGATGAGTTTTCTTGTGAAAACTTTGTGATTAACTTGTTAATTGGGGTAAGGAGGAAAATGATTAATTTTCTTGTGAAAACTTTGTGGATGCCTTGTAATTGGATGCAGGAAATATGTGATTAAGTTTCTTTTCCAGCCTTTATGAATTGTTTGTTATTCGGGATGGAAAAAAATGATTAAGTTTCTTGTGAAAACTTTGTGAATGGCTTGTAATTTGGGTAAAGAAGACAATGATTGATTTTCTTGTGAAAACTTTGTGAATTCCTTGTAATTGGGGTAAGGAAGAAAATGATTAATTTTCTTGTGAACCTTTGTGAATGGCTTGTAATTGGGGAAAGGAAGAAAATGATTAATGTTCTTGTGAACACTTTGTGAATGTCTTGTTAATTGGAGTAAGGAGGAAAATGATTAATTTTCTTGTGAAAACTTTGTAAATGGTTTGTTATTGGTGCATGGAAGAAAATGATTATTCTCTTGTGACAACATTCTGAATGGCTTGTTAATTGGGGTATGAAAAAAATGATTAATTTTCTAGTGAACACTTTGTGTATGCCTTGTAATTGGAGTAAGGAAGAAAATGATAAATTTTCTTTTCCAAACATTGTGAATGGTTTGTTATTGGGTAATTAAGAAAATGATTAAGTTTCTTGTGAAAACTTTGTGGATGCCTTGTAATTGTAGTAAGGAAGTAAATAATTGTCTTTTCCAAACTTTCTGATTCGTTTGTTATTGGGTAAGGAAGAAAATTATTAGGTTTCTTGAGAAAACTTTGTGATTGGCTTCTTATTGTGTTAAGAAGGAAAATGATTAATTTTCTTGTGAAAACTTTGTGAATGCCTTGGAATTTGGGTAAGGAAGAAAATGATTATTTTTCTAGTGTACACTTTGTGGATGCCTTGTAATTGGAGGAAGGAAGTAATTGATTAAAATTTCTTGTCAGAACTTTGTGAATGACCTGTTAATTGGGGTAAGGAGGAAAATGATTTATTTTCTTGTCAAAACTTTGTGAATGGCTTGTTAGTTGGGTTCAGCAAGAAAATGATTAATTTTCTTTTGAAAACTTTGTTGATGCCTTGTAATTTGAGTAAGGAAGTAAATGATTAATTTTCTTGTCAAAACTTTGTGAATGGCCTGTAATTGTTGTAAGGAAGTAAATGATTGTCTTTTACAAACTTTGTGAATGGTTTGTTATTGGGAAAGGATGAAAATTATTAAGTTGCTTGAGAAAACTTTGTGAATGGCTTGTTATTGGGTTAAGAAGGAAGATAATTAATTTTCTTGTGTAAACTTCGTGAATGCCTTGTAATTGGGGTAAGGAAGAACATGAGTAATTTTCTAGTGAAAACTGTGTGGATCCCTTATAATTGGAGGAAGGAAGTAATCGATTAAGTTTCTTTTCCAAACTTTGTGAACGGTTTGTTATTGGGGAAGGAAGAAAATGATTTATTTTGGAGTCATAACTTTGTGAATGCCTTGTAATTGGGGTAAGGAAGAAAATTATTTATTTTCTTGTGAAACCTTTGTGACTGGCTTGTTAGTTGGGTAAGAGAAAAAAATGATTAATTTTCTTGTGTAAACTGAATGGCTTGTGATTGTTGTAAGAAGAAAATGATGAGCTTTCTTGTGAAAACTTTGTGATTAGCTTGTTATTTGGGGTAAGGAGGAAAATGATTAATTTTCTTGTGAAAACTTTGTGGATTGCTTGTAATTGTAGTAAGGAAGTAAATGAGTAATTGTCTTTTCCAAACTTTGTGAATGGTTTGTTATTGGGTAAGGAAGAAAATTATTAAGTTTCTTGTGGAAACTTTGTTATTGGGGTAAGGAGGAAAATGATTAATTTTCTTGTGAAAACTTTGTGAATACCTTGTAATTGGGGTAAGGAGGAAAATGATTAATTTTCTTGTGAATTCTTTGTGGATGCCATGTAATTGGAGGAAGGAAGTATGTGATTAAGTTTCTTTTCCAGCCTTTGTGAATTGTTTGTTATTCATGAAGGAAACAAATGATTAAGTTTCTTGTGAAAACTTTGTGAATGGCTTGTAATTTGGGTAAAGAATACAATGATTGATTTTCTTGTGAAAACTTTGTGAATTTCTTGTCATTGGGGTTAGGAAGACAATGATTAATTTTCTAATGTAAACTTTGTGGATGCCTTGAATTATGAGGAAGGAAGTAAATGATTAAGTTTCTTGTCAAAACTTTGTGAATGGCCTGTAATTGGAGTAAGGAAGTAAATCATTAATTGTCTTTTACAAACTTTGTGAATGGTTTGTTATTGGGTAAGGATGAAAATTATTAAGTTTCTTGAGAAAACTTTGTGAATTGCTTGTTATTGGGTTAAGAAGGAAAAAGATTAATTTTCTTGTGAAAACTTTGTAATTGGGGTAAGGAAGAAAATGATTATTTTTCTAGTGAAAACTTTGTGGATTCCTTGTAATTGGAGGAAGGAAGTTAATGATTAAGTTTCATGTCAAAACTTTGTGAATGGTTTGTTATTGGGTAACGATGAAAATTATTAAGTCTCTTGAGAAAACTTTGTGAATGGCTTGTTATTGGGGTAAGAAGGAAAATGATTAATTTTCTTGTGAAAACTTTGTGGATATCTTGTAATTGGAGGAAGGAAGTAAATGATTAAGTTTCTTTTCCAAACTTTGTGAATGGTTTCTTATTGGGGAAGGAAGAAAATGATTAGGTTTCTTGTGAAAACCTTGTGACTGGCTTGTAATTTGGGTAAGGAAGACCATGATTGATTTTGGAGTCCTGACTTTGTGAATTGCTTGTAATTTGGGTAAGGAGGACAATGATTGATTTTGGAGTCATAACTTTGTGAATGCCTTGTAATTGGGGTAAGGAAGAAACTTATTTATTTTCTTGTGAAAACTTTGTGACTGGCTTGTTAGTTGGGTAAGAGAAAAAATGAATAATTTTCTTGTCTAAACTGAATGGCTTGTGATTGGTATAAGAAGAAAATGATAAATTTTCTTGTGAAAACTTTGTGGTTAGCTTGTTAATTGGGTAAGCAGGAAAATGATTAATTATCCAGTGAAAACTTTGTTGATTGCTTGTAATTGTAGTAAGGAAGTAAATGAGTAATTGTCTTTTCCAAACTTTGTGAATGGTTTGTTATTGGGTAAGGAAGAGAATTATTAAGTTTCTTGTGGAAACTTTGTGATTGGCTTGTTATTGGGGTAAGGAGGAAAATGATTAATTTTTTTTGTGAAAACTCTGTGAATGGCTTGTAATTAGGTAAGGAGGAAAATGGTTAATTTTCTTGTGACATCTTTGTTAATGGTTTGTAATTGGCGAAAGGAAGAAAATGATTAATTTTCTTGTGAAAACTTTGTGAATACCTCGTAATTGGGTTAAGGAAGAAAATGATTAATTTTCTTGTGAAAACTTTGTGGATGGCTTGTTGTTGGGGTAAGGAGGAAAATGATTAATTTTCTTGTGAAAACTTTGTGAATGGCTTGTTAGTTGGGTTCAGGAAGAAAATGATTAATTTTCTCGTGAAAACTTTGTTGATGCCTTGTAATTTGAGTAAGGAAGTAAATGATTAATTGTCGTTTCCAAACTTTGTGAATGGTTTGTTATTGGGAAAGGATGAAAATTATTAAGTTTCTTGTGGAAACTTTGTGAATGCCTTGTAATTGGGGTAAGGAAGAAAATGATCAATTTTCTAGTGTAAACTTTGTGGATGCCTTGTATTTGGAGGAAGGAAGTAAATGATTAAGTTTCTTGTCAAAACTTTGTGAATGGCCTGTTTATTGGGGTGAGGAGGAAAATGATTAATTTTCTTGTCAAAACTTTGTGAATGGCCTGTAATTGGAGTAAGGAAGTAAATGATTAATTGTCTTTTACAAACTTTGTGAATGGTTTGTTATTGGGTAAGGATGAAAATTATTAAGTTTCTTGAGAAAACTTTGTGAATGGCTTGTTATTTGGTTAAGAAGGAAAAAGATTAATTTTCTTGTGAAAACTTTGTGAATGCCTTGTAATTGGGGTAAGGAAGAAAATGATTAATTTTCTAGTGAAAACTTTGTGGATCCCTTGTAATTGGAGGAAGGAAGTAAATGATTAAGTTTCTTTTCCAAACTTTGTGAGTGGTTTGTTATTGGGTACGGAAGAAAATCATTAAGTTTCTTGTGAAAACCTTGTGAATGGCTTGTAATTTGGGTAAGGAAGACAATGATTGATTTTGGAGTCATATCTTTGTTAATGCCTTGTAATTGGGGTAAGGAAGAAAATTATTTATTTTCTTGTGAAAACTTTGGGACTGGCTTGTTAGTTGGGTAAGAGAAAAAATGATTAATTTTCTTGTGTAAACTGTATGGCTGGTGATTGTTGTAAGAAGAAAATGATGAGTTTTCTTGTGAAAACTTTGTGGTTAGCTTGTCAATTTGCGTAAGGATGAAAATGATTAATTTTCTGGTGAAATCTTTGTGAATGGCTTGTTAATTGGGGTTAGCAAGAAAATAATTAATTTTCTAGTGAAAACTTTGTTGATTGCTTGTAATTGGAGTAAGGAAGTAAATGATTAATTGTCTTTTCCAAACTTTGTGAATGGTTTGTTATTGGGTAATGAAGAAAATTATTAAGTTTCTTGTGGTAACTTTGTGATTGGCTTGTTATTGGGGTAAGGAGGAAAATGATTAATTTTCTTGTGAAAACTTTGTGGATGCCTTGTAATTGGATGCAGGAAATATGTGATTAAGTTTCTTTTCCAGCCTTTGTGAATTGTTTGTTATTCGGGAAGGAAAAAAATGATTAAGTTTCTTGTGAAAACTTTGTGAATGGCTTGTAATTTGGGTAAAGAAGACAATGATTGATTTTCTTGTGAAAACTTTGTGAATTCCTTGTAATTGGGGTAAGGAAGAAAATGATTAATTTTCTTGTGAACCTTTGTGAATGGCTTGTAATTGGGGAAAGGAAGAAAATGATTAATGTTCTTGTGAACACTTTGTGAATGTCTTGTTAATTGGAGTAAGGAGGAAAATGATTAATTTTCTTGTGAAAACTTTGTAAATGGTTTGTTATTGGTGCATGGAAGAAAATGATTATTCTCTTGTGACAACATTCTGAATGGCTTGTTAATTGGGGTATGAAAAAAATGATTAATTTTCTAGTGAACACTTTGTGTATGCCTTGTAATTGGAGTAAGGAAGAAAATGATAAATTTTCTTTTCCAAACATTGTGAATGGTTTGTTATTGGGTAATTAAGAAAATGATTAAGTTTCTTGTGAAAACTTTGTGGATGCCTTGTAATTGTAGTAAGGAAGTAAATAATTAATTGTCTTTTCCAAACTTTCTGATTCGTTATTGGGTAAGGAAGAAAATTATTAGGTTTCTTGAGAAAACTTTGTGATTGGCTTCTTATTGTGTTAAGAAGGAAAATGATTAATTTTCTTGTGAAAACTTTGTGAATGCCTTGGAATTTGGGTAAGGAAGAAAATGATTATTTTTCTAGTGTACACTTTGTGGATGCCTTGTAATTGGAGGAAGGAAGTAATTGATTAAAATTTCTTGTCAGAACTTTGTGAATGGCCTGTTAATTGGGGTAAGGAGGAAAATGATTTATTTTCTTGTCAAAACTTTGTGAATGGCTTGTTAGTTGGGTTCAGCAAGAAAATGATTAATTTTCTTTTGAAAACTTTGTTGATGCCTTGTAATTTGAGTAAGGAAGTAAATGATTAATTTTCTTGTCAAAACTATGTGAATGGCCTGTAATTGTTGTAAGGAAGTAAATGATTGTCTTTTACAAACTTTGTGAATGGTTTGTTATTGGGAAAGTATGAAAATTATTAAGTTGCTTGAGAAAACTTTGTGAATGGCTTGTTATTGGGTTAAGAAGGAAAATAATTAATTTTCTTGTGAAAACTTCGTTAATGCCTTGTAATTGGGGTAAGGAAGAACATGAGTAATTTTCTAGTGAAAACTGTGTGGATCCCTTATAATTGGAGGAAGGAAGTAATCGATTAAGTTTCTTTTCCAAACTTTGTGAACGGGTTTGTTATTGGGGAAGGAAGAAAATGATTGATTTTGGAGTCATAACTTTGTGAATGCCTTGTAATTGGGGTAAGGAAGAAAATTATTTATTTTCTTGTGAAAACTTTGTGACTGGCTTGTTAGTTGGGTAAGAGAAAAAAATGATTAATTTTCTTGTGTAAACTGAATGGCTTGTGATTGTTGTAAGAAGAAAATGATGAGCTTTCTTGTGAAAACTTTGTGATTAGCTTGTTAATTGGGGTAAGGAGGAAAATGATTAATTTTCTTGTGAAAACTTTGTGGATTGCTTGTAATTGTAGTAAGGAAGTAAATGAGTAATTGTCTTTTCCAAACTTTGTGAATGGTTTGTTATTGGGTAAGGAAGAAAATTATTAAGTTTCTTGTGGAAACTTTGTTATTGGGGTAAGGAGGAAAATGATTAATTTTCTTGTGAAAACTTTGTGAATACCTTGTAATTGGGGTAAGGAGGAAAATGATTAATTTTCTTGTGAATTCTTTGTGGATGCCATGTAATTGGAGGAAGGAAGTATGTGATTAAGTTTCTTTTCCAGCCTTTGTGAATTGTTTGTTATTCATGAAGGAAACAAATGATTAAGTTTCTTGTGAAAACTTTGTGAATGGCTTGTAATTTGGGTAAAGAATACAATGATTGATTTTCTTGTGAAAACTTTGTGAATTTCTTGTCATTGGGGTTAGGAAGACAATGATTAATTTTCTAATGTAAACTTTGTGGATGCCTTGAATTATGAGGAAGGAAGTAAATGATTAAGTTTCTTGTCAAAACTTTGTGAATGGCCTGTAATTGGAGTAAGGAAGTAAATCATTAATTGTCTTTTACAAACTTTGTGAATGGTTTGTTATTGGGTAAGGATGAAAATTATTAAGTTTCTTGAGAAAACTTTGTGAATTGCTTGTTATTGGGTTAAGAAGGAAAAAGATTAATTTTCTTGTGAAAACTTTGTAATTGGGGTAAGGAAGAAAATGATTATTTTTCTAGTGAAAACTTTGTGGATTCCTTGTAATTGGAGGAAGGAAGTTAATGATTAAGTTTCATGTCAAAACTTTGTGAATGGTTTGTTATTGGGTAACGATGAAAATTATTAAGTCTCTTGAGAAAACTTTGTGAATGGCTTGTTATTGGGGTAAGAAGGAAAATGATTAATTTTCTTGTGAAAACTTTGTGGATCTCTTGTAATTGGAGGAAGGAAGTAAATGATTAAGTTTCTTTTCCAAACTTTGTGAATGGTTTCTTATTGGGGAAGGAAGAAAATGATTAGGTTTCTTGTGAAAACCTTGTGAATGGCTTGTAATTTGGGTAAGGAAGACCATGATTGATTTTGGAGTCCTGACTTTGTGAATTGCTTGTAATTTGGGTAAGGAAGACAATGATTGATTTTGGAGTCATAACTTTGTGAATGCCTTGTAATTGGGGTAAGGAAGAAACTTATTTATTTTCTTGTGAAAACTTTGTGACTGGCTTGTTAGTTGGGTAAGAGAAAAAATGAATAATTTTCTTGTCTAAACTGAATGGCTTGTGATTGGTATAAGAAGAAAATGATAAATTTTCTTGTGAAAACTTTGTGGTTAGCTTGTTAATTGGGTAAGCAGGAAAATGATTAATTATCCAGTGAAAACTTTGTTGATTGCTTGTAATTGTAGTAAGGAAGTAAATGAGTAATTGTCTTTTCCAAACTTTGTGAATGGTTTGTTATTGGGTAAGGAAGAAAATTATTAAGTTTCTTGTGGAAACTTTGTGATTGGCTTGTTATTGGGGTAAGGAGGAAAATGATTAATTTTTTTTGTGAAAACTCTGTGAATGGCTTGTAATTAGGTAAGGAGGAAAATGGTTAATTTTCTTGTGACATCTTTGTTAATGGTTTGTAATTGGCGAAAGGAAGAAAATGATGAATTTTCTTGTGAACACTTTGTGAATGGCTTGTTAATTGGAGTAAGGAGGAAAATGATTAATTTTCTTGTGAAAACTTTGTGAATGCCTCGTAATTGGGTTAAGGAAGAAAATGATTAATTTTCTTGTGAAAACTTTGTGGATGGCTTGTTGTTGGGGTAAGGAGGAAAATGATTAATTTTCTTGTGAAAACTTTGTGAATGGCTTGTTAGTTGGGTTCAGGAAGAAAATGATTAATTTTCTCGTGAAAACTTTGTTGATGCCTTGTAATTTGAGTAAGGAAGTAAATGATTAATTGTCGTTTCCAAACTTTGTGAATGGTTTGTTATTGGGAAAGGATGAAAATTATTAAGTTTCTTGTGGAAACTTTGTGAATGGTTTCTTATTGGGTAAGAAAGAAAATTATTAAGTTTCTTGTGGAAACTTTGTGAATGCCTTGTAATTGGGGTAAGGAAGAAAATGATCAATTTTCTAGTGTAAACTTTGTGGATGCCTTGTATTTGGAGGAAGGAAGTAAATGATTAAGTTTCTTGTCAAAACTTTGTGAATGGCCTGTTTATTGGGGTGAGGAGGAAAATGATTAATTTTCTTGTCAAAACTTTGTGAATGGCCTGTAATTGGAGTAAGGAAGTAAATGATTAATTGTCTTTTACAAACTTTGTGAATGGTTTGTTATTGGGTAAGGATGAAAATTATTAAGTTTCTTGAGAAAACTTTGTGAATGGCTTGTTATTTGGTTAAGAAGGAAAAAGATTAATTTTCTTGTGAAAACTTTGTGAATGCCTTGTAATTGGGGTAAGGAAGAAAATGATTAATTTTCTAGTGAAAACTTTGTGGATCCCTTGTAATTGGAGGAAGGAAGTAAATGATTAAGTTTCTTTTCCAAACTTTGTGAGTGGTTTGTTATTGGGTACGGAAGAAAATCATTAAGTTTCTTGTGAAAACCTTGTGAATGGCTTGTAATTTGGGTAAGGAAGACAATGATTGATTTTGGAGTCATATCTTTGTTAATGCCTTGTAATTGGGGTAAGGAAGAAAATTATTTATTTTCTTGTGAAAACTTTGGGACTGGCTTGTTAGTTGGGTGAGAGAAAAAATGATTAATTTTCTTGTGTAAACTGTATGGCTGGTGATTGTTGTAAGAAGAAAATGATGAGTTTTCTTGTGAAAACTTTGTGGTTAGCTTGTCAATTTGCGTAAGGATGAAAATGATTAATTTTCTGGTGAAATCTTTGTGAATGGCTTGTTAATTGGGGTTAGCAAGAAAATAATTAATTTTCTAGTGAAAACTTTGTTGATTGCTTGTAATTGGAGTAAGGAAGTAAATGATTAATTGTCTTTTCCAAACTTTGTGAATGGTTTGTTATTGGGTAATGAAGAAAATTATTAAGTTTCTTGTGGTAACTTTGTGATTGGCTTGTTATTGGGGTAAGGAGGAAAATGATTAATTTTCTTGTGAAAACTTTGTGGATGCCTTGTAATTGGATGCAGGAAATATGTGATTAAGTTTCTTTTCCAGCCTTTGTGAATTGTTTGTTATTCGGGAAGGAAAAAAATGATTAAGTTTCTTGTGAAAACTTTGTGAATGGCTTGTAATTTGGGTAAAGAAGACAATGATTGATTTTCTTGTGAAAACTTTGTGAATTCCTTGTAATTGGGGTAAGGAAGAAAATGATTAATTTTCTTGTGAACCTTTGTGAATGGCTTGTAATTGGGGAAAGGAAGAAAATGATTAATGTTCTTGTGAACACTTTGTGAATGTCTTGTTAATTGGAGTAAGGAGGAAAATGATTAATTTTCTTGTGAAAACTTTGTAAATGGTTTGTTATTGGTGCATGGAAGAAAATGATTATTCTCTTGTGACAACATTCTGAATGGCTTGTTAATTGGGGTATGAAAAAAATGATTAATTTTCTAGTGAACACTTTGTGTATGCCTTGTAATTGGAGTAAGGAAGAAAATGATAAATTTTCTTTTCCAAACATTGTGAATGGTTTGTTATTGGGTAATTAAGAAAATGATTAAGTTTCTTGTGAAAACTTTGTGGATGCCTTGTAATTGTAGTAAGGAAGTAAATAATTAATTGTCTTTTCCAAACTTTCTGATTCGTTATTGGGTAAGGAAGAAAATTATTAGGTTTCTTGAGAAAACTTTGTGATTGGCTTCTTATTGTGTTAAGAAGGAAAATGATTAATTTTCTTGTGAAAACTTTGTGAATGCCTTGGAATTTGGGTAAGGAAGAAAATGATTATTTTTCTAGTGTACACTTTGTGGATGCCTTGTAATTGGAGGAAGGAAGTAATTGATTAAAATTTCTTGTCAGAACTTTGTGAATGGCCTGTTAATTGGGGTAAGGAGGAAAATGATTTATTTTCTTGTCAAAACTTTGTGAATGGCTTGTTAGTTGGGTTCAGCAAGAAAATGATTAATTTTCTTTTGAAAACTTTGTTGATGCCTTGTAATTTGAGTAAGGAAGTAAATGATTAATTTTCTTGTCAAAACTATGTGAATGGCCTGTAATTGTTGTAAGGAAGTAAATGATTGTCTTTTACAAACTTTGTGAATGGTTTGTTATTGGGAAAGTATGAAAATTATTAAGTTGCTTGAGAAAACTTTGTGAATGGCTTGTTATTGGGTTAAGAAGGAAAATAATTAATTTTCTTGTGAAAACTTCGTTAATGCCTTGTAATTGGGGTAAGGAAGAACATGAGTAATTTTCTAGTGAAAACTGTGTGGATCCCTTATAATTGGAGGAAGGAAGTAATCGATTAAGTTTCTTTTCCAAACTTTGTGAACGGGTTTGTTATTGGGGAAGGAAGAAAATGATTGATTTTGGAGTCATAACTTTGTGAATGCCTTGTAATTGGGGTAAGGAAGAAAATTATTTATTTTCTTGTGAAAACTTTGTGACTGGCTTGTTAGTTGGGTAAGAGAAAAAAATGATTAATTTTCTTGTGTAAACTGAATGGCTTGTGATTGTTGTAAGAAGAAAATGATGAGTTTTCTTGTGAAAACTTTGTGATTAGCTTGTTAATTGGGGTAAGGAGGAAAATGATTAATTTTCTTGTGAAAACTTTGTGGATTGCTTGTAATTGTAGTAAGGAAGTAAATGAGTAATTGTCTTTTCCAAACTTTGTGAATGGTTTGTTATTGGGTAAGGAAGAAAATTATTAAGTTTCTTGTGGAAACTTTGTGATTGGCTTGTTATTGGGGTAAGGAGGAAAATGATTAATTTTCTTGTGAAAACTTTGTGAATACCTTGTAATTGGGGTAAGGAGGAAAATGATTAATTTTCTTGTGAATTCTTTGTGGATGCCTTGTAATTGGAGGAAGGAAGTATGTGATTAAGTTTCTTTTCCAGCCTTTGTGAATTGTTTGTTATTCATGAAGGAAACATATGATTAAGTTTCTTCTCAAAACTTTGTGAATCGCTTGTAATTTGGGTAAAGAATAAAATGATTGATTTTCTTGTGAAAACTTTGTGAATTTCTTGTCATTGGGGTTAGGAAGACAATGATTAATTTTCTAATGTAAACTTTGTGGATGCCTTGTATTATGAGGAAGGAAGTAAATGATTAAGTTTCTTGTCAAAACTTTGTGAATGGCCTGTAATTGGAGTAAGGAAGTAAATCATTAATTGTCTTTTACAAACTTTGTGAATGGTTTGTTATTGATTGGCTTCTTATTGTGTTAAGAAGGAAAATGATTAATTTTCTTGTGAAAACTTTGTGAATGCCTTGGAATTTGGGTAAGGAAGAAAATGATTATTTTTCTAGTGTACACTTTGTGGATACCTTGTAATTTGAGGAAGGAAGTAATTGATTAAAATTTCTTGTCAGAACTTTGTGAATGGCCTGTTAATTGGGGTAAGGAGGAAAATGATTTATTTTCTTGTCAAAACTTGGCTTGTTAGTTGGGTTCAGCAAGAAAATGATTAAGTTTCTTTTGAAAACTTTGTTGATGCCTTGTAATTTGAGTAAGGAAGTAAATGATTGATTTTCTTGTCAAAACTTTGTGAATGGCCTGTAATTGTTGTAAGGAAGTAAATGATTGTCTTTTACAAACTTTGTGAATGGTTTGTTATTGGGAAAGGATGAAAATAATTAATTTTCTTGTGAAAACTTTGTGAATGCCTTGAAATTGGGGTAAGGAAGAAAATGATTAATTTTCTAGTGAAAACTTTGTGGATCCCTTGTAATTGGAGGAAGGAAGTAAATGATTAAGTTTCTTTTCCAAACTTTGTGAATGGTTTGTTATTGGTGAAGGAAGAAAATGATTGATTTTGGAGTCCTAACTTTGTGAATGCCTTGTAATTGGGGTAAGGAAGAAAATTATTTATTTTCTTGCGAAAACTTTGTTACTTTCTTGTTAGTTGGGTAAGAGGAAAAAATGATTAATTTTCTTGTGTAAACTGAATGGCTTGTGATTGTTGTAGGATGAAAATGATGAGTTTTCTTGTGAAAACCTTGTGGTTAGCTTGTTAATTGTGGTAAGTAGGAAAATGATTAATTTTCTTGTGGAAACTTTGTGAATGGCTTGTTAATTGTGGTTAGCGAGAAAATAATTAATTTTCTAGTGAAAACTTTGTTGATTGCTTGTAATTGGAGTAAGGAAGTAAATGATTAATTGTCTTTTCCAAACTTTGTGAATGGTTTGTTATTGGGTAAGGAGGAAAATTATTAAGTTTCTTGTGGTAACTTTGTGATTGGCTTGTTATTGGGGTAAGGAGGAAAATGAATAATTTTCTTGTGAATTCTTTGTGGATGCCTTGTAATTGGAGGAAGGAAGTATGTGATTAAGTTTCTTTTCCAGCCTTTGTGAATTGTTTGTTATTCATGAAGGAAACAAATGATTAAGTTTCTTCTCAAAACTTTGTGAATGGCTTTTAATTTGGGAAAAGAATACAATGATTGATTTTCTTGTGAAAATTTGTGAGTTTCTTGTAATTGGGGTAAGGAAGAAAATGATTAATTTTCTAGTGTAAACTTTGTGGATGCATTGTATTTGGAGGAAGGAAGTAAATGAAGTTTCTTGTCAAAACTTTGTGAATGGCCTGTAAATGGAGTAAGGAAGTAAATGATTAATTGTCTTTTATAAGCTTTGTGAATGGTTTGTTATTGGGTAAGGACGAAAATTATTAAGTTTCTTGAGAAAACTTTGTGAATGGCTTGTAATGGGGTAAAGAAGGAAAATGATTAATTTTCTTGTGAAAACTTTATGAATGCCTTGTAAATGGGGTAAGGAAGAAAATGATTAATTTTTTAGTGAAAACTTTGTGGATCCCTTGTAATTGGAGGAAGGAAGTAAATGATTAAGTTTCTTTTCCAAACTTTGTGAATGTTTTGTTATTGGGTACGGAAGAAAATGTTTAAGTTTCTTGTGAAAACCTTGTGAATGTCTTGTAATTTGGGTGAGGAAGACAATGATTGATTTTGGAGTCATAACTTTCCTAATGCCTTGTAATTTGGGTAAGGAAGAAAATTATTTATTTTCTTGTGAAAACTTTTTGACTGGCTTGTTATTTCGGTAAGAGAAAAAATGACTAATTTTCTTGTGGAAACTGTATGGCTTGTGATTGTTGTTAGAAGAAAATGATGAGTTTTCTTCTAAAAACTTTGTGGTTAGCTTGTTAATTGGGGTAAGGAGGAGAATGATTAATTTTCTTGTGAAAACTTTGTGGATGCCTTGTAATTGGAGGAAGGAAGTATGTGATTAAGTTTCTTTTCCAGCCTTTATGAATTGTTTGTTGTTCGGGAAGGAAAAAAATGATTAAGTTTCTTATGAACCTTTGTGAATGGCTTGTAATTGGGGAAAGGAAGAAAATGATTAATTTTCTTGTGTACACTTTGTGAACGGCTTGTTAATTGGAGTAAGGAGGAAAATGATTAATTTTCTTGTGAAAACTTTGTCAATTGTTTGTACATCATTGGTGCATGGAAGAAAATGATTAATTCTCTTGTGACAACTTTCTGAATGGCTTGTTAATTGAGTTGTGAAAAAAATGATTAATTTTGTAGTGAACACTTTGTGTATGCCTTGTAATTGGAGTAAGAAAGAAAATGATTAATTTTCTTTTCCAAACATTGTGAATGGTTTGTTATTGGGTAAGGAAGAAAATGATTAAGTTTCTTGTGAAAACTTTGTGGATGCCTTGTAATTGCAGTAAGGAAGTAAATGATTAATTGTCCTTTCCAAACTTTCTGATTCGTTTGTTATTTGGTAAGGAAGAAAATTATTAATTTTCTTGTGAAAACTTTGTGAATGACTTGTTATTGGGGTAAAGAAGAAAATGATTTATTTTGTTGTGAAAACTTTGTGAATGGCTTCTTAATTGGAGTTAGGAAGATAATTATTCATTTTCTAGTGAAAACATTGTGGATGTCTTGTAATTGGAAGTAAGTGATTAATTTTCTTTTCCAAAGTTTGTGATTGGTTTGTTATTGGGGAAGGAAGATAATTATTAAGTTTCTTTTGAAAACTTTGTGAATTGCTTGTTATTGGGGTAAGGAAGAAAATTATTAATTTTCTTGGTAAAGCTTTATTAATGGGATATTATTGGGGTAAGGAAGAGAATGATTCATTTTTTTGTGAAATTTTGTTAATGCCTTGTAATTGGGGTATGGAAGAAAATGATTCATTTTCTAGTGAAACCTTTGTGGATGCCTTTTAGTTGGGGTAAGGATGAAAGTGATTAATTTTGTTTCCAAAACTTTGTGAATGGCTATTTATTGGGGTAAGGAAGAAAATTGTTAATTTTCTTGTGAAAACATTGTGAATGGCTTGTTAATTGCTGTAAGAAGGAAAATGATTAATTTTCTTGTGAAAACTTTGTGAATGGCTTGTTATTGGTGTAAGGAAGAACATGATTCATTTCTTGTGAAAACTTTGTGAGTGGCTTTTTATTGAGGGATGGTTGAAACTGATTAATTTTCTTGTGAAAACTTTGTTAATGCCTTGTAATTGGGGTAAGGAAGAAAATGGTTGATTTTGGAGTCATAACTTTATGGATTCCATTTAATTGGGGTAAGGTAGAAAATGAATAATTTTCTTTGGAAAACATTGTTAATTGCTTGTTATTTGGGTATTGAATAAAATGAATAATTTCCTTGTGAAAACTTTGTGAATATTTTGTTCTTGGGGTAAGGAAGAAAATGATTAATTTTTTAGTCCGAACTTTGTGAATACCTTGTTATTGTGTTAAGGATGAAAATGATTAATTTTCTAGACAAAACTTTGTTAATGGCTTGAAATTGGGACAAGGAAGAAAATAGTTGATTTTTTTAGTGAAAACCTTGTGGATGGCTTCTAATAGTGGTAAGGATGAAAATTATTGATTTTGGAGTCAAAACTTTGTTTGTGCCGTGTAATTGGGGTAAGGAAGAAAATAATTGATTTTAGAGTCAAAACCTTGTTGTTGGCATGCAATTAGGAGATGGAAGAAAATTGTTTTTTTTTTTTTTTTTGTCAAATCTTTATGGATGGCTTATAATTGGGTTTAGAATGAAAAATTTTGACCTTTTTATTATGAATTTTGTGGATTGTGTGTAATCGAGAAAAGGGAAATAATTATTGCTTTTGGAGTCAAAAACTTTCTGGACACCTTGCATATGGGGTATTGAAGAGAATGATTAATTTTGAAGTAAAAAAGTTGTGCATGGCTTGCAATTGAGCTAATGAGGAGAATGATTGATTTTGGAGTGAACACTTTATGGTTTACTTGTAATCGGGGTAGGACAGAAAATGATTGATTTTGAAGTGAACATTTTTGTGATGGCTTATAAATGGGGTAATGAGGAAAAAGATTGATTTTGGAGTCAAAAATTTGTGGATGGCTTGCAATGTGGGTAAAGAAGAAAATTATTGATTTTGGAGTCAGAACATTCTGGACACCTTGCAATTGAAGAAAATGTTTTGAATTTGTCGTGAAAACTTTATGGATGGCTTGAAATTGGGTTATGGAAGAAAATAATTGATTTTGAACTGAAAACTTTGTGGTTTACTTGTAAGCAGGGTAGGAAAGAAAATGATTGATTTTGAAGTGAACATTTTTGTGATGGCTTATAATTGGGGTAAGGAAGAAAATGATTGATTTTGGAGTTAAAAATTTGTACATGGCTTGCAATTGGGGTAAGGAAGAAAATGATTGATTTGGAGTCAAAACATTGGTGAAGGCTTGTAATTTTGGCAAGGAAGAATATTATTGATTTTGGAGTCAAAACTTTGTGGATGGCTTGTGATGGGGGTAGGGATGAAAATGATTGATTTTGAATTGAACATTTTGTGGGTGACTTATAATTAGGTTATGGATGAAAATGATTGATTTTGGAGACAAATCTTTGTGGATGGCTTGCAATGTGAGTAAAGAAGATAATGATTGAATCTGGAGTCAAAACTTTGTGGATGTCTTGTAATTGTTGTAAGGAAGAAAATGATTGATTTGGAGTCAGAACTTTGCTTTGCTTACGATTAGGCTAAGGAGGAAAATGATCGATTTTGGAGTCAAAACTTTGTGGTTTACTTGTAATCAGGGTAGGAAAGAAAATGATTGATTTTAAAGTGAACATTTTGGTGGTGGCTATTAATTGGGGTAAGGAAGAAAATGATTGATTTTGGAGTAATAAATTTGTGGATGGCTTGCAATGTGGGTAATGAAGGTAATGCTTGATTTTGGAGTAAAATATTTGTGGATGGCTTGCAATTGGGGTATGGAAGAAAATGATTGATTTTGCATTTAAAACTTAGTGGATGGCTGTGTTGGGGGTAAGGGAGAAAATGATTGATATTTTAGTAAAACCTTTGTGGATGGCTTGCAATGGGAAGAGGATGAAAATGATTGATTTTGGAGCCAGAACTTTCTGGATTTGTTGCAATTGTGGTAAGTGAGAAAATTATTGATTTTGGAGTCAAAACTTTGTGGAATGCTTGTAATTTTGGCCTAAATTCAATATAAAATCATTACCCATTTCAAATTCTTCATATCATATTTATTTATTTTTTAGTAGAGATTATTTAGATAGAAAAAGAATGATTCAGTTTGTGCATTCTGACAAATGCTGCATCTTTTATTTATTGTGCATAAGTTAGTCACAAAGTTGATTGAGTAAAAGTAGATTATTCTTTTTCACAAACTAAATCAAAAAGCAAGTATCGATCCAAACAAACATAACATTTTACAAAGACAAACTCGTTTTTGAACACAGAATGTCCGATCCATGTGATGTCACTTTCTTTGATATAGTACACAGTACCAGTTAGAGTAGATCCATATTTATCTTCAAATGTCACTTTCACAACTACATATTATATTTTTGAATTTGTCATGTCAGATGGGATTACTGATTGCAGATCCCATATTTATTGCAGTGTTGTTGCATATTTATTGCAGTGTTTTGTGCAGTCTTTGACTCTACAGAAGATGTAAACAAATGTCATTGTGAGTCAGATTTGCATATAATTTTCACCAATTAAATATGCTGTGGTTGGATAAAGTCAGTCTGGCATGTCAAGCCAGTTTCCATTAACCTTGCCTATGGAACCACAAGAGGCCTAGTGGTTAGAGTGTCCAACTCGGAAGCGGGAAGTCATGGGTTTGAATCCCTGCTGAGTCATACCAAAGACTTACAAAAATGGTACTAACAACTCCCTCTCGAAAAGCTTAGCATTCAGAGGTTAGTGTTAGGACTGGTCAGCCTGGTATCAGGATGATGTGACTGGGTGGGATATCATGCTACATGTCTGTGGCATGATTCACCAAGCACACCATAAGCTACCACACTGCAGACATCATAGCAATATGACTGAACAATTGTTAAAGCTACATTAAGAATCCTAATCACACACATACACCTTGCCTATGCAAGTTTTAGAATCATTGATTTACGTTTTGGTTCTTTTTACAAACACAATGAGTGATTCCAAACATCAACTTCATCTATATATAAGTGCTAAACAGTAATCTCATTATATTTTTTTTGTTCATTTCAGTTACTAAACTATGCCACCACCACATTGCTGTTTTCTGACAGGAAAGTCAATGCTAATGTGATTTCATGGAACAAAGTTGTTCTTCTGCATGGTAAGGCAGAAATAATTAAGTAAGAATGCTGTCAAGAATTTGAAAGTCAAAATAATCGTGATTTCATTTTCACTTGTGTAATGTTCACACAGTCAGCCATGTCACCCTTGATGATGATGTGTAAGGCTGTATTAAGAGTATATCCTAATGTGGTACAGTTGTTAATCAATTCACTATGTTACTTGACTGCACTCAGTATAATGGCAAGTTGTTAATTAATTCACTATGTTACTTGACTGCACTCATTATAATGGAAAGTTGTTAGTTAATTCACTGTGTTACTTGACTGCACTCAATATAATGGCAAGTTGTTAATTAATTCACTCTGTTACTAGACTACTCTTAATATAAGGGCAAGTTGTTAATTAATTCACTGTTACTAGACTGCACTTAATATAATGGCAAGCTGTTAGTTAATTCACTGTGTTACTTGACTGCACTCAGTATAAGGGCAAGTTGTTAATTCACTATGTTACTTGACTGCACTCAGTATAATGGCAAGTTGTTAATTAATTCACTGTTATTAGACTACACTCAGTATAAGGCAAGTTGTTTATTAATTCATTATGTTATTTGACTGCACTCAATATAATAGCAAGTTGTTAGTTAATTCACTGTGTTACTTGACTGCACTCAATATAATGGCAAGTTGTTAATTAATTCACTCTGTTACTAGACTACTCTTAATATAAGGGCAAGTTGTTAATTAATTCACTGTTACTAGACTGCACTTAATATAATGGCAAGTTGTTAGTTAATTCACTGTGTTACTTGACTGCACTCAGTATAAGGGCAAGTTAATTCACTATGTTACTTGACTGCACTCAATATAATGGCAAGTTGTTAGTTAATTCACTGTGTCACTTGACTGCACTCAATATAAGGGCAAGTTGTTATTTAAAATTCACTGTGTTACTTGACTGCACTCAATATAATGGCAAGTTGTTAATTAATTCACTCTGTTACTAGACTACTCTTAATATAAGGGCAAGTTGTTAATTAATTCCCTATGTTACTTGACTGCACTCAATATAATGGCAAGTTGTTAATTAATTCAATCTCTTACTAGACTACTCTTAATATAAGGGCAAGTTGCTAATTAATTCACTGTTACTAGACTACTCTCAGTATAATGGCAAGTTGTTTATTACTTCACTCTGTTACTAGACTGCACTCAATATAAAGGCAAGTTGTTAGTTAATTCACTGTTACTTGACTATACCCAGTATAAGGGCAAGTTGTTAATTAATTCACTCTGTTACTTGACTATACCCAGTATAATGACAAGTTGTTAATTAATTCACTCTGTTACTTGACTATACCCAGTATAATGACAAGTTGTTGATTAATTCACTATGTTACTTGACTGCACTCAATATAATGGCAAGTTGTTATTTAATTCACTCTGTTACTAGACTACTCTTAATATAAGGGCAAGTTGTTAATTAATTCACTATGTTGCTAGACTACACTCAATTATAAGAGCAAGTTGTTAATTAATTCACTATGTTACTAGACTATACCCAGTATAATGGCAAGTTGTTAATTAATTCACTATGTTGCTAGACTACACTCAATTATAAGAGCAATTTGTTAATTCACTGTTACTAGACTGCACTCAGTATAAGGGCAAGTTGTTAATTAATTCACTATGTTACTAGACTATACCCAGGATAATGACAAGTTGTTAATTAATTCACTATGTTACTAGACTACACTCAATTATAAGAGCAATTTGTTAATTCACTCTGTTACTAGACTGCACTCAGTATAAGGGCAAGTTGTTAATTAATTCACTATGTTACTAGACTATACCCAGTATAATGACAAGTTGTTAATTAATTCACTATGTTACTAGACTACACTCAATTATAAGAGCAATTTGTTAATTCACTCTGTTACTAGACTGCACTCAGTATAATGGCAAGTTGTTAATTACTTCACTCTGTTACTATACTGCACTCAGTATAATGGCAAGTTGTTAATTACTTCACTCTGTTACTTGACTGCACTCAATATAATGGCAAGTTGTTAATTAATTCACTATGTTACTAGACTACACTCAGTATAAGGGCAAGTTGTTAATTAATTCACTATGTTACTAGACTACACTCAATATAAGGGCAATTTGTTAATTTACTATGTTACTAGACTACACTCAGTATAAGGGCAATTTGTTAATTCACTATGTTACTAGACTACACTCGGTATAATGTATTTGTAAACAATTTATGGTGCACTACATAAGTAAGATGTAAGTACTGTGGGGTGCTGACTGTGGTAAATACACAAGTTCATCCATGCACATAGACAGAATTTTGCCATGATTATAACCAATCAAGATTTCAATAATTCTTTTTAAGATGCAGTCATAGTTATGCAGAAATGATGTGAATGGTTCCTTGTCAGGTTGTTTGATTTTCTTGTGCTAACTTCTGGAAGATCATTTTATACTTTGTTGTGAATCTTTTGTATGAAATTATTAAATATATTTTTATTCTCAACATCTTTCAGGACCTCCAGGTACAGGAAAGACATCCCTCTGCAGAGCCCTGGCACAAAAATTGAGTATTCGTCTTTCTGACCGCTACAGCTATGGGCAGCTCATTGAGATCAACAGTCATAGTCTGTTCTCCAAATGGTTCTCTGAGGTACTTTCTGAATTCATTCTTGAATTATGTATGTAAATTCTATGTTGTTGCCAGAATTGGTACAGGCAATCAGAGTTTTCAGATGCAGCTGATTTCAGTTAAAAGAGCAGAAGTGGTGACTGAATATGTTTTTTACTTTGAACTGCTGCCCAACATATTTTGCTTTTTAGTCCTCACTGAATGCTAGGGTAACGTGTTTTAAAAGATTTTAACTTATATAAGGAACTTGATTTCTTCAGAAAATAAGTAGTGGATTAGTAGAATGTAATTTTAAATTAAATATTATTGTGTCAGAAGAAGTTTCAGTAAAAGGCAGTAATTTTTTTTAAAAAAAATATTGTTAATGAGATGATTATAAGGAGCACAAGTTACCATTGTCTAAGGTCTTTCCTTTTCATGAAAACAGCATACATGCCAACCATTATTCTTTTGGTATAATCATTGTCTTTTTTCACCTGGTTACATCTACTGCTGTTCTACATTTCCAAGTCATGTAACGGAGGGGCGTGTTTAATTCAGGCTTAACAATTAAATCTGTTATGGAAAAATGGTTTCTAGAAACGTTTTTATGTAAGCCTGTCATGCCATAAAACATCTTTTTGTTATTTATCTTAAATTTTCCATGTAATTTTCTTATAGAGTGGAAAACTTGTGATGAAGATGTTCCAGAAGATACATGAATTACTGGATGATAAAGATGCTCTTGTATTTGTGCTAATTGATGAGGTAAATATACAGTTTATAAACATTGTTAAAGCTTACATGGATGTGGTTTCTTTTTTGATAATACTGACCAACATGATAGATGTATTATGACTTGACTAAGATCAATGTTGGGATGACTAGATACTTGCTATATCCAGGGTTCATATTATTGTACAGTGATTATTGTACATTGATGTTCGTTATTAAATGTATGCAGTTGTTCCAGTGGTTATGAATTCATCATAATAAACATTATGGCACAAAGCTATGGTTTAATTAAACTCAGACTCATCTCTAATGGTAAACCTTATTGTCATCTCAAATGTTTTATCAGGAAAAGAAGAAACTCAGGTGGATTGTAATTGCTTAATGGTTTATTGCTGCATTCTTAGACAAAACTATTTAAACTGAGATGATGACCTGACATGATTTTGCGGCTGTTTAATTGCAGATTGAAATAGTTTTTCAAATTAATTAATAGACTATTAAAATAGTGGAATCCAAGAGGGGGCTGTTAGTGTTAGACAGATGTGATAGCATGTTAGTAAGCCAGTATAATTTATAGTATATTGTTTGTCACTCAGATAATAATTTTACTTAGATTATGGCAGATTATTCTACCAGTTCTTGATAGATTATGGCAGATTATTCTACCAGTTCTTGATAGATTATGGCAGATTATTCTACCAGTTCTTGATAGATTATGGCAGATTATTCTACCAGTTCTTGATAGATTATGGCAGATTATTTTAACAATTCTTGATAGATTATGGCAGATTATTTACCAGTTCTTGATAGATTATGGCAGATTATTCTACCAGTTCTTGATAGATTATGGTGGATTATTTACCAGTTCTTGATAGATTATGGCAGATTATTTTACCAGTTCTTGATAGATTATGGTGGATTATTTTACCAGTTCTTGATAGATTATGGTGGATTATTTTAAAAGTTCTTGATAGATTATGGTGGATTATTTTACCAGTTCTTGATAGATTATGGTGGATTATTTTAAAAGTTCTTGATAGATTATGGTGGATTATTTTACCAGTTCTTGATAGATTATGGCAGATTATTTTACCAGTTCTTGATAGATTATGGTGGATTATTTTACCAGTTCTTGATAGATTATGGTGGATTATTTTAAAAGTTCTTGATAGATTATGGCAGATTATTCTACCAGTTCTTGATAGATTATGGTGGATTATTTACCAGTTCTTGATAGATTATGGCAGATTATTTTACCAGTTCTTGATAGATTATGGTGGATTATTTTACCAGTTCTTGATAGATTATGGTGGATTATTTTAAAAGTTCTTGATAGATTATGGCAGATTATTTTACCAGTTCTTGATAGATTATGGTGGATTATTTTACCAGTTCTTGATAGATTATGGTGGATTATTTTAAAAGTTCTTGATAGATTATGGCAGATTATTTTACCAGTTCTTGATAGATTATGGTGGATTATTTTACCAGTTCTTGATAGATTATGGTGGATTATTTTAAAAGTTCTTGATAGATTATGGCAGATTATTTTACCAGTTCTTGATAGATTATGGTGCGATTTTGAATAAATGGAATACTAGTCATTCATAGATGTTATTTTGTACCAATTAGTTTTTGCAATGAATAAAATCTTATGGAAGCTAAATCAGTTTTCACTAAAATGTCTGGGCCATTTATAATATTTGTACATGCCAGTGCTTACTGATAGTCATTCAGTGTAAATCCATGGGATTGGATATTTTATGTCATAGCTCATTATCTCTATGAAATTTGGTACATATATTAGTCTATTGATGTTCCATTTTCTATTAACAGTTCTTCAATGCCATTATTATTTTTCTGTTCATCATACACCTTTCATGTTTTTATTTCTGAAGCAATCATCATGATGCCTATCTGTTCTCAGTAAACATGAAATTCCCATAAAAGATATTTTTATTTCTGAAGCAATCAGCATGATGCCTATCAATTCTCTGTAAATAGGAAATTCCCATAAAGGATATTTTTATTTCTGAAGCAATCAGCATGATGCCTATCAATTATCTGTAAATAGGAAATTCCCATAAAGGATATTTTTATTTCTGAAGCAATCAGCATGATGCCTATCAATTCTCTGTAAATAGGAAATTCCCATAAAGGATATTTTTATTTCTGAAGCAATCAGCATGATGCCTATCAATTCTCTGTAATTAGGAAATTCCCATAAAGGATATTTTTATTTCTGAAGCAATCAGCCTGATGCCTATCAATTCTCTGTAAATAGGAAATTCCCATAAAGGATATTTTTATTTCTAAAGCAATCAGCATGATGCCTATCAATTCTCTGTAAATAGGAAATTCCCATAAAGAATATTTTTATTTCTGAAGCAATCAGCCTGATGCCTATCAATTCTCTGTAAATAGGAAATTCCCATAAAGGATATTTTTATTTCTGAAGCAATCAGCCTGATGCCTATCAATTCTCTGTAAATAGTAAATTCCCATAAAGGATATTTTTATTTCTGAAGCAATCAGCCTGATGCCTATCAATTCTCTGTAAATAGGAAATTCCCATAAAGGATATTTTTATTTCTGAAGCAATCAGCATAATGCCTATCAATTCTCTGTAAATAGGAAATTCCCATAAAGGATATTTTTTTTTCTGAAGCAATCAGCATGATGCCTATCAATTCTCTGTAAATAGGAAATTCCTATAAAGGATATTTTTGACAGTTTATTAAGTCTCCAGGCAGACACTTTGGTTGGGTAGAGGATATCGATGCCTCCATATTGTTTGTTTAATTCCATCACCAGAATGTGATACAGGTGGATTGGGCTTTTGCTGTATCCACCTCTCAGTCTGTCTGTCTGTCTGTTAATATTTTTGTTTTCCTAAAATAACTCTGAATTAATTTGCCCAAGACATTTGTTTCAGACTTGGTATACATGTCAGATAAAAGGGAGAAAAAGACTTGGTCTACAAAATTTGACCAATTTTGACAAAACATTCTAACAACAGTATTGAAGTATTGGACAGATGATGGTGTGATGTCCTAATAAATAATGATGAAGATACAGCATATAGAGAAACATCAACAATATTGAAATAAATTTTTACAAAATGTGTTGTGCTGACTTAGACTGCTTTTCCAACTGACTTTATTTGGCTATTAGGCTGATCTCAACCAGGTTATGCAATCACAAGCCCAAATGCGCCTCTTTTTTATGAAACTAATAGCCTGAATGAGTAGACTTGATTTATTGAATGAAATAAGTGCAGCAGAGTGACACTGGTGGCAGTTATATCATAAATCTGAGACGTTATAAACTAATAAGCTACTGACCACTATTCAGACAAAAATTGGGAATTAATGCCTTTTTGAACATGATAAAAACTGCAATTGTTTGATAACTACTCACAATAATGCAAAGGGAAAAGCAGTTTGAAAGTGTCTACAAGGTGTGTAGCACCTACTCTAGATGTATTACCAGTGAATATTTTTCCCATGATTTTTGTCTTCAGAATTAAATTAATATCATCATTAGAAAGAGTTTGTTATTATTTTTAAAAAATGTAAGTTCTTGTTGTAAATAAATGGATAGACTGATCACTGTCCATTTGTGGTTTTTAGAATTGTCCATTATAGTAAAATCTCGTCTAAAATTTGCAGTGTCTAGTTTTACTATTCCTAAAAAAGTAAACAAATAAAAAGGAAAAACTCGGGAACACATTTTCGAAGAGATGTAAATAAACAAATTATGGAAACTCCCTGTTGATTCAAAATGCCAATAAGTTGACTGTTTTCCGAAGGAATGCAACTGACTTTCTTTAGTATATACGTATGAAATTTGACTAACTGAACAATTTAAAATAGTATTGCTTGATTATTTTTTTGCAAGAGGAAAAAGTGATGAATACATTGTGTAAGTATAGAAGACAAAGGTATAAAAAATCTAACATTGATTTTGTAGCATGAGCATATTAAATATTTGAGGTCAGGAGGTGTTTTTGTTTCATGATGCATAGTTAGGGTAATTAAGATTGTTATATTAAAGAGTTTTTTTTAACTGCTAATGAAATACTTTTAATGGTGACATGTTTCATATATAATTTCCCACCTCATGAGTTTAATTACCCAAATGTGACAATTATTATACATAGGAATAATATTTAACTCACAATTATCATATAGGCTAGTTAATTAGTGTGATTATAATATTTCTTAATTGAGACTCAAAATCATCAGTTCATTAAGTACATGCTTTTACAGGTGGAGAGTCTGACAGCAGCAAGGAAAAGTGCCATGTCTGGGTCTGAGCCATCAGATGCCATTAGAGTTGTCAATGCTCTTTTGACTCAACTTGACCAAATCAAAAGGTAAAAATATTCCTACACTAAGAATATTATTAAATAAAACCATGTATAATAATCTTTAATGTTAAAAGAAAAATCACTTGACAGAAGGAAGAGTTTCACAGCAATATTTTAAAGGTATGTGAGTGATCCTGGTACAGAAATCTTAACTGAATGATCATGTGTACAATAAACCTGATAGTAATAACTGAATAATCTTTATAAATTTTGAGTTGAATAGAAGATAGAGTGATGTAAACTGAAAAATAACATGAACAGCAAATGGGTAAATTAGTTACTGGTATAAAATAACAATAAAGTGTACATATTTGTAATGCAAAAGTATTGTAGGACAGTTGCTGTCACATTGCGTCATTTCACTCACATCTTCGGTCGAATATTATTATTCTTTCCATCAGCTAGTAATGCCTCTCCATAGCTAATAGTGGTAGGACATTTGGCACTCAGATCAGCATTAGAAATAGTATCAGCTGCTAGGAATTCGTGTGAAACGAGATCATTAAAGATTGAAAACATAAAAAATTACACAATATATAACACATAGAGTCAAATTAATATGATTCCCTTCATAAAATTGTCATGAGTTAAAAAGAAGCTTAGATTTGGTACTTGGTCAGAGTGCAGCTTTAACATTGTTAAAAACAATATGCCCTTTTTGTCTTATTACAGTAAATGCTATTATCTCTTCTTTTTTTTCATCACCAGGTCTGAAAATGTGATGATTTTGACAACATCCAATTTGACAGGTGCCATTGATCTAGCTTTTGTGGACAGAGCTGATATCAAACAATACATTGGATTACCTTCTCCAGCAGCTATATTCAAGATCTACTACTCATGCATACAAGAATTAATTAGGGTTTGCATCATATTATTCCTTTTGTTTAATTAATTAAGGTTTGCATATTATTCCCTTTGTTTAATTAAATAGGGTTTGCATTATTCTTCCTTTTGGGTAATTAATTTATAGGAATATATTGGCAATTTATATCAGGATAAATTAGATCCATCTATCATTTTCTTTTTTTTTGGGGGGGGGGGGGGGGGGCAGGTACAGATACTATGACCTTAGAATTTTTTTATGGTACTAATATTTTTTATGTTCATTCTATTGTTATAACAAATGTAACAGTTTGTGTCAAAATGACTGAAATTACTCATCAGGCAGTCTTATTTTTCAATGAATCATTCAGTTTGTATGACAGATATAATGGTTTGTCAAAATGAATGAAATTACTTATCAGGAAGCCTTTTTCTTTTCAATGAATCATTCAATTTGTATGACATGTAATGGTTTGTGTCAAATCAATGAACTATACTTGCTACTATTGCATCAGTTTCATTTTCTATTACACCTAGTCCTCAGTCGAAATTGTTATTCCCTCTTATTATTAGTACTGAAGTGTCAGAATTGAAAATAGCATGATCCCAGTTTGACTCCACTGTCTTAGCCAACATATTGAATGATATTTTCTTTTTCCTTGGATGACACACATGTGCTGTGTCATTTAAGCTTTGAAATTATTATTTGTCCCTTCAGTCCTTGCTTTATTTAAGTGTTAGCTCAGTTCTTTTTGTAGATTTTAGCATTTATTTTTCATCATGTTGAGTGAGTAGTGCTTTAAAATTTTGTATTCCCCTTTACTGATCTGGTGTAGGGTAAGTATGTTCAACTTTTGGGGTGGGTGGTTTCTGGAATTGTTTTTGTTTTGTTTCTAATTGTATTTGTCAGAGTTTATAAAGTCTCATAGTATGGGAATATGACCAGCATTTGCAACACTAGCCACACTTAAGTTCTCAAAGAAATAGGTGGCAATTGTCTTTTCTCACACAAATGTGATCCCCAGATCCTTCCCATCAGTGGGGCTAGGTGTTGGAGGAGGAGGAAATTTGTACAGTTGATAAGACAGCAAAGTTTACTGCCTCCATCCTCCAGGCTTGTGTTTTAAGTCTTCTGGCATTGAAGGTAAAATAATTTTTTTTTTCTCTCCAATCTATAGAGGTTCTCTAAGATAGCATAATATGCAGACTGCTGTTGCTCCTCTATTATGTTATAGTCTTGGAGCTTACAAAAAAGATTTCATAGGGATGAGGACACTGGGCAGTAGAAAGGGTCTATTTGCAAGCTTGTCCCCTTAAGCATGTTCCCCCATCCCACCCTGCTGTTTGGACCCTGCTACGTCACGTGTTGGCCTAGATTCGCCTCCCGGTTAAAGCCTTGGAAGTCTTGGAGCTTAAAGCTTGGACTCTCATTAATGATTACCTAACATGTTGCTCTCTTTATGTTGACCTCCTTTAGTTTCTTGAAGGAGGAATCATTGTTTCCAGCAGTGTTTCAACATTTGCTGAAAACTAAAGAGAAAAGGTTGCGGCATGCAATCCATGTGGATGACGCGATTTGCAGAGTTTCTTCACCTCTTCAGGGATGCTGCCTTGGAGATGTTAAAGGTCTTGATAGACCAAAGCAAGAACTATTTAAGTCGGCACCTCTTGATGCTTCGACGCATTTTAGAAGCCTCATTTCCTCTGTGGTGCCACAAGATTTGAAGGATCAACAAGTGAATGGAATCATGTCCAGACCCTTCCATGCAGGCCAAGAAGTGTGCCTTCCCTGACTGCTCTATGAGATCGTCTTATAAGCCTCGATTGTTTCACAGGCAACCTGAATTCAAAGTGTCCTCTCATCCATCATTTGCTAGGTGAGGCAGTCAGAAAGACCAATATACAAAGTTATCATCCTCAGTCCCCTTCCCCCAGGAGGGAGGGGATTGGCCCTTGGCATTTTCACCTTCTCAGGCAGTGTCTCGGTCTTCCCAGTGTCCTGGTCAGAGTTCATCTTGCCCTTTCATTAGGGGGTTTGATCAGGTATCGCAGATGATGTGTGGGTCCATTCCACCTGAAAAAAGGACTACATGTACCAACTTTGTTTCTGGGAACATCCTTCACTATCATGGACCACCATCTTCCTTTGCCAGTCCAAACTGATTTAATTTAGGAAAGACATGTTGACCTTTCTGCAGTAGGGCAGTCAGTAGGGTGTAAAATTATAGGACTGAAGCATTTTGATCTTTCTGGTGTCACAAATTGCATAAAGCTTCAGTTCATAATTGATCTGCAGTTTCAATTTCTTCTGGAAGAATGCTTCAAAATAGAGACTGCCAACACAATCAGGAACACCTTAAGGTCATTTCTAGGCTGTTTACATCAATTTTCAAGATGCATACTTTCACTTCCCCATCTTTTTTTTACTCAGAAAATTTTCATTTTTGTTTTGACTGTGATATATATCAATTTGAGGCTCCTCCTTTCAGCCCTGTCTCCATCCCCAAACATTTTATCAGTGTGATGTGGGGGGGGGGGTAGTTTCAGGCCACTTGAGATTGTTAGGGATTCCCATTCTCCTTTAATTCAATGACTTGTTGATATACAACATTCTCAGAGATTCCAATTTGAAGGACCTGTCCCTTTGCTGGTCCATGGTGACCCATCATGGGTACAAAACCTAGAGAAGTTAGATCTTGTATTTTTTCTGGATTTTATATGTGGAGATAAATTTCCTCATGACAGAATTGACCAAATCTTGCCCCTCTTGGCTTGTGCCCTCTCTAGTTCTTGGTTTATACAAACTGGAGACCACACAAGGAGGTAAAAGTCCCCAAGGATTTGTTTTCACCACAACCTGCATTCATGGATAAATTGGGATTAGCTGCTGATAAGTCCCAGTTAACACCTGGGATCCCAGGAAGAAGTGGTCCTTCACATAAACAACATGGATATGTGAGCAATTTTTCTTGCCTTGCTGGGCTTTGCAACATCATATACTGCCATTGTGTGATGGTCACTTCTGACAAGATATCAGGGATTAGGGAGGTGCAAATACTCTTTCATTGCAAGGAAGTCTGGATCCTTCTCCTATGACCAGTCAAGAGATTATTATCTTAATCTGCCACAAGAGGGGTATCCTGGCAAGCAGTTTGTCACAGATTGTTCTCTACACCAGTCAATAAAAGAGTCACTTTAAAAAGCGAGGGGTATACCTGTGATGAACTTGTTAGCCACGAGACAGAACATACTCCTCTTTTGTCTCAATAGTACCAGATCAGATGGCCTGGGCATTGAACATTTTCAGTCTAAAGCGCGATCATCTGCATCTGCATAGACACCATCACGCCTTTCAAAATAATCCCACAGGTGCTTCATCAAATCTGGATATCCACTGCTGTGGTCATGGTTCAACGACCTGCTCAACCTGTTGGTAGATGAGCAAATGAGTTTACCATCTAAAAGGGACCTGCACAGAGGGACTCTCCTGCAAAAACAGCTCATGGATTGTCTACCTCAATGTTTGACTCATCTCAAGCAATCAGTAGGCCAGGATCAGTCTTTAAGAAAGGTTGTCAACTGCATTATTCAGGCTAAGAGGCAATCCACTACCCATGTTTGGGATGCAAAATGGAGAATATTCAGCGCTTGGTACAGTAGGAAATGCATTGATCCTAGCTCCCATCACTCCAGTAAGTGCAGTTGCAGATTTTCTTCTCTTTTACTTTGGGAAAGATAATGTTTCATGTCCATTATTAAGGGTTATATGGCAGCAGTTTCAAACAGACATTTTCTAGGGGTTCTAGCAATGGGTTGAAATCTAAACTTTCTGTTGACATGAAGTATTTTGAACTTCAGAGACCAGCATCATGCTCACTAACGCCTCGATGGAATCAGTCATGTGTTCTTTAGGCAAGGTCCAAACCTCTTTCCTTCAAGAACCTTATCTGTAAGTCTTAGACTTATTTTCAGATCACCTTGGCAATGGGAAAAGGGGTGATTTTCATGCCTTGTCGATGGAAAAATATTGTTTAGAGTTCATCAGTAAATGTGATTTGGATTCTATTCTTTAGCATTGGTCAGTAATAAACAATTTAAATTAATTTTAACCCCAAAACTAAATGCTTGTTGAAACCACACTATCCAAGAAAATTGGTATCTCATAATAAATAATCAATTCACACTATGGCATAAAGTATGTTAAATGATTTGCAAAGTCTTTGGTACTGAGATGCACCTTTTGAACAATGAGTTTATAATTTTATATCTGTATCCCATTATAGTTGATGCAGTAATCCAGCTTTCTGCTTAATATGGTTCCTCTATGAGACTGAATTTCATTGGTTCTGATTGAGAGAAGTTGAAAGTTAGAATCTCTTGGAAGAGAGAAGTTCCCATAAGTAATTCAGCACTCATTATGTTGATGTTCTTGGGAATCATCAAGCATAATATCTGTAGTGAGACCATGTTTAAATGAAGTGCACTATACTTTGCATTTTGCTACTATAAGCAATGGAATCTATTACCTTACCCACTAACAGAAAAAGAAATTGTATTAAAATGAGGGTTGTATAGTGGGGTAGTGCTGAACAACCTTTTAACTACACAAGTAATATATGGTTACCATAGTTTTAATGGCTTTCTTATTTGAAATTTTCATATTACATATGGCCATTGACCACTCCAGTGGCCTAATGTTTAGAACATACGCCACAGTTGCATGAGGTAACGTGTTCGAACCCTGGCCAAGTCGTACCACCACCATTATGTTCAATATAAATACAGAGCTGTGATCTGTATTGACTTTTAGCAGTGACTCAAATCAATCAGAATTCCAGAAAGCAATATTATTTATTTAAATTTAGCAACAGCCATTTGATTGAAACATACATTTGTCACTTTTTACATATAAACTTTGCTGTTATAAGTGGTGACTATTCTCTCCAATTCTTATTATGTAGGTAGGAATTATCTTCCCTGTTCATCAGCTGGTTGACCTGAAGTCCCTGGAAGTGATGAAATTCACAGAAAATGATGCCACAAAGCTTAGTATTAAACTCTGGGAAATAGCCAGGTAAGTTTTTCAAATAGTTGCTGCTGCAGTAAAAAGAAAAACCAGTTTATATTGAACTTTAATGTGGTTAATTTTCAGTTAAAATCCCACAAGTGGAAGTGAATTAACAGTATTGAAAGTTAAATGATCATCTTAAGTATATACAGTTATGTTAAAAATAATGCAACACACATTGATGACATGGGCATCATGAATATTTCATGTACAGTTTTAAACAGTAACTTGGAAAGTAAATAATGCCTCAGGTCTTTATAACGTCGAGACAAGTTCTGTGTATGGTGCTGTACAAATTTATATGTCCAAATAGTCTGCACCTCCTTGATTTAGTTTTTAGTTGCATGCATGGATCTTATCTAGTCATATTTTGAGAATATGTCAAACATTGTCAATTATGTCATGCCTCTTGTATGATCCTTTAAGATTAGCAGTATTGTTTTCCTTTTTCAAGGATGAGATCATGCTGATGTGTGGCAAGGTGCGTTGTCTCATTGAAAATAAAAGTGAAATTCCAAACAAAATTGCAATGACTTTTTGTATAAAAAATTAGGTGTAATAATATATTTGTCAGTATTAATATTGCCCACAATTTGGATCAAAGTACCTACTTCAGGACACATGATGCACCCCCAAAACAGGGCACCCAACTTGAAGATCTTTCCATGTATACCTAGGCATTCCAATCAGTAATCGTTTTTGGCAGTTCTTCATGGGAATGGATTTTCAACAATGATGTGTTTGGTCAGAAAATATGACTTTATTCTAATATGTTTGAACTGTGAGATGTCTCTTTTTCTAGCAACACTTTAGCATCTTTTAGTTCTATTGGTCAGGGACCCAGAATAGCTTATGGGTTGGATTTTTATATGTTGTCCATGCATCTGTTAGTACAAATTACACAATGGACACAGGTCTATAGCATAAATTCACTTGACCTAACAGCTGGATGAGTGAAAAGGCTGCTAAGGTTGTGTAAAAAGTATTAGTTTTTATCATCTAGATCCAGAAGTTCCGTCATAGGCATGATCTTGTATTTATAGGGCCATCTCTTTGGAAACAAATCTTATTAGATTATATTATAATACAATATTATTGTACAAATCACTTGGGTAATGTATGCACATTTACTCATTTTCAATTAAATATAATTTTAACTCTTTCTATAACCAAAGTCTATTCAGTCCTGATTATTGAATGATCTGCATCTTAACTGTCATCAAGAAACTTATTTATGGCAATGGACTTCTACAGTGGTGGTCATGTACTAAAGTTCAGTCAAAATAAGAGCGTGTTCAGTGGAATTATCACAATTGAGGGTAGTACAAATTTATCAATAAGCGTAGCTTTCATAGTTACGTCATGGTTTCATTCTGTATCTCACTAGATCTCACCTTTAGTTTCATTTTATTCAAAAATGTATAAATACTTTAACATTGGTTTGCCATATGCACCTCTTGGGCATCTAAATAATGACCTTCCAAAGGAATATGGATGTATACAAATCCAAATGAAGTGAATACTTGTCAGTTAACTTAAAGGTATTTAGAATAAAATTCTTTAAAAAAATCAGACCCATTATTAAAATAGTCAGTGTTGAATTTCTACATGACCTGTGTCACTTGTACTATAAAATAGGTAAAGTTAAAAGGATTTAAATGTTTTAGAGTTTTACATAGCTTGTATTACAAAATTATATTAGCTTGCATTGTGAAATGATCAATTTAAAATTAGTCTCTTGTTTGTAGTTGTAGCCCGTTCATGATGAGTCATTGCTTTTTGCTTTTTTTTTAGCCTTGAAACACTTTTACTACACAGAAATGATGAAAACGGTGTTTAAATGTTGAGTGAACTGTATTAAATCTTTTACAGAGAAAGTTTTGGTTTGAGTGGAAGAACATTGAGGAAACTACCATTCATAGCTCATGCAGTTTTTGTTCAGGTAAGTATGGTAAAATACAATATGAACATGGAAGCAGAGAATTCATGGCTAAATTGAAGTGACATTGCATATCTGATTACACATAATTTATACATAATGATATAACAATTTATGTTTAAAATAAAGTATATTTCGTGGTAGAAAAATGCTCTAATTAAATATATTGTCCTGTGCAATATCAAATCTTGCATCCTGATATGTGCTTTCCCAGTTGAATACATTTCTTATTTAGTGTTAATATCTAAACTCCACTACCTCTTAGTTCACGAATATCAAAAAGATAAAAATTTCATCTTTCTAATGTATATACTATATAGATAAATGTTACCCATTACCTCCCCTTGCCATGACTTGATGGCACCCCATCAACCAGAACATCATATCATTTGGCCTTTCAGTATTATTCAAGGAAATCTTTGGGAGGGGGTACCTGTCCATCTAAAAAGTTGGATTGTATCTGCTTCAAGATGCAAGCATTTAATTTCAAAAATGTTTTTATCAATCTTTGTGCAAGTGTTTTTTTTCCCACAGTTGTTCATACCTTGTGTTCCGGCATGGTATCAGTGTACTCACTGTTGGTTGTTTATTTATGCACACTGCATGTATTATTTTGCTTGTTTACATAAGAAATGTTGTTATGTAAACATTAATGGATTTGTTTTGTACCAAATTATCTGTTGTTCCAGTTATTTCAATTGAACAAAGATAATGCAAAATGTTTAAAGCTGGTGATTACATATATGATGTTTTTCTTGCACAAAGCATTCTTTTACTGTCACCTGCAAATGGTCCATAGTTTTGCAGATAAGTGGAGAATACATTTCAATTCTTCACCTGAAGACTGCTAAAAAAAATGGTCTGATATTCTGATGCCATGGGCCTCATTAATTTTTAGATTGGGTTCATCCTATGTGGGGTACCCAATGGGCTTGTCAAAAGAAATTCTAATTTGCCCAAGGAAATTTTGGTAACACTGATGAAATGTTGTTGTTGTTGTTGTTGTTGTAGGGTTTACCACCAATTTTCATCACACGATAGGCTTTACATGGCGGCCAGTATTAATGGTGGAGGAAGTACCCGTAAAACCCCCCAGAAAGAACCACCGACCCATGAGAAGCTACTGGAAAGCTTTCTCCCATACCCACATTGGCCGAATCGGAGATTTGAACCCACATAGACATAGATGAGATGGCAGTGATCCATAACGAAGAGCGCTTAAGACCACTAGGCCACTCAGGGCCACCCTGATGAAATGTGTAAATGTATTTTCAAGATATTGACATACATTCCGTAACACAGCATACAGTTTTGTTCTCCCAAACCTCCAGTTACGGCCATGTTTCAAGAAAACACAATTTTCAGTAATCATCAAATTTAGAGGAAAGAAAACAACCCACCACTTGCAGTATATGCTCGTGACATATATTATATAAATGGCAAACAGTCATGGTTGGAGCTGAGAAAAAACTATTCCTTGGGCAGTTTAAATAGCTGCATTTAATGTCCAAGAGGTCAGATATAAACCACCATTTCACTGATACTTCTTTAGCTCACAGAAGCTAAGAAATGTGTTTGAAGGCTGCAGTGGATGAGCCCATTGTGCTAATCTGCATAGGTAGGATCAGGATGTGGAACAACCCATTACAGGTAAAAGGTAAGATATGCTGGATTCATGTACAAGAACAAAAGTTATTACAGTCGACTCCGGTTAACTGCACACCCTCGGGCCCGTCACGAGACTGTGCAGTTAACCGGAGTGTGCAGTTAACCGAAGTACGGTAAGTACATCTTTAAATCAGCACGGCACGAATATATGTGAAGAATAAATATAAACAGTGATTAGAGTCCATTCTTTCAACTTTTACTTAAATGTTAAGCTTGTTTTCCTTTCTCCAAACACAACTTCATTGATTCAACCAATGGATCAAGGAATTATAGCGAATTTTAAGAAATTCTATAGATTGCTAGTTATTTGAAAACTGATGTCAGACATTGATGGGTCATCTCCCGTAGAAAAAGTGTTCAGCTCCAATGGCGCGAATATATATGTATATACCACCTAAGGCGTCCTTTACATGTCAATCATTTACAAAGTCGCATTTACCAGCTTATTTGTCGGCTTATTTGAAGTGCTACAGCAGTGGACTGGCAATAACTTATCATGACTATACATTGTGCAGTTAACTGAAGTAAAATTGTATTGAATAATGTGCCACAGGCAGAAATTTATCGTGCTATTATCCGGAGTGTGCATTTAAGCGAAGTGCAGTTATCCGAAGTTTGTTCCCATTGAAAAGCATTGGGAAAAAACAGGACCGACGTGACTACGTGCAGTTATCCGGAGTGTGCAGTTAACCGATGTGCAGTTAAGTGGAGTTGACTGTACATACAATTACCTTGAATGAAAATGTTAAGCTATATTATAATTTTGACAAGTTTGTAAACAGTAGCCACAGTTCTTTAAGTCAGATTTTCCTGCACAGATAGAAGCAATTAGCTCCAAACAAAAATATATTTCAGAACACTTTGTTGATGGAATTTTTCTTTGTGTTCAGCAAAAAAGAAAGATAATGGGAATGGGGCTGTTATTCTTTACACATATTGCAAAATAAACATAACAATGACATACATCAACCATCAACTTGGCGCAGAGTCTGGCAGAGAAGTTTAAACACCAAGACCATCAAGTCCCTACTGAGTATAGTGACTTGCATTACCTTCAAAACCCTTTGAACAATATTGAATTTATATTCGAATTGTAGGTACTGCAATGTTGTGTGATAATTTGGGCATGTGAAAATTTGAGTTCAGGCTTGTGGAATTTCATTCAGGGCTTGTGACTTTATTTATATCAACAACCCTGGGCTTGTGCCTAACAAAATTTTCTTTGAGCCTAACAATGTCATCACTTGCCCAGGGTAGTCTTGATTGGATTTGACTAAATTTGATGGGATTCATTTTGGAATAAAGATTTTTTTTTTTGTTTGGATACAGTGCAGCAAAATAATACATGCATTGTACATATATATATATATATATATATATATATATATATATATATATATATATATATATATATATATATATATATTTAAAAAAAACAAATTTTAAATGGCTTTCTCTGAAAAAGAATACTGAATGGAATATCACAGATATTTGTACCTTAATGACACAGATCTGCCCATAATAATGTTGCCCATACTAAAAATAGAGAAATCCTTCAACAGCTTCTTAAAAACCACACTATAAAATTAGACCAACTTTAAAAAATGTTGCCTTACTAAAAGTAGAGAAAAAGTTCAACAACTTAAAATCCACACTATAAAATTAGACCAAGTTTAATAATTAACCTCCTGGCATGAAAACATACATTTCTATTACTGATGTGGATCTGTTATAAAATATAGTGGCCCTTGTTAAAAATAAAAACATTTTAATTCTTTTTCAGAAAAATGAGAGATTTTGACCAGATCTCCAGAAAGCAACCAGAATGTTTTTTTTTTTTTTTAATTTATGCAAGTGATGCAGAACCAATATTAATTATGGCTGCCCATGCCAAAAGTTAAAAAAAAAACATTTAAATACTTCCAGATATCTAAAACATATTTTACCAAATTTAACTAAAATAACCTTGACATGAATGGTTTAGAATTGCTGCTAACACACTGTTTATTACAGCCATTGTTACTAATATTAGTTAACCTTGTAAAATCTTGTACTCAGAAAACACTTACATTTGAGAGAAGAGATTTAGGCATAAAGGCTATTAAAGTTAGCACAAATGATGCTAATTCATCATCCAATGTAGCTGCTATTAATAAAGATAGAAAAGGTTTAAAGTATATGAAGAAGAAAAATAAGAATGCCGATATCGTTGGCTAACTGTCATTGCGATTAGATTCTAGGTGGCCATCAACCATCTGAGTTATCTCAAATTCACTTTGACCTCTTGTTTATATTTTTGTAAACATTATGAATAACTGTCTGGTAAGAGCACATACATGCATACAGTTTGTTTATAATTAATCCTTCCTAATTGTATTTTCAGTGTCCCACAGTGAACTTGGAGTCATACCTCAGTGCACTTTCCAGAGCTATAAAGCAACAATTTCAAGAGAGAAAAGATTTATCAAAAGATTGAATTTATTCTTATATATGTAAATGTACACATGTGACCTTTATATTTTAATATTTTGATGAAAGCTATCAATATAGATGAATTTGAAAGTTAGGATTATTAATAGTTAATTTGTACTTGACTGTACAATAGTGTAGGAGAGATTATACTGTAGCCCTGGTGTAATTGCCATCATCTTGTGTAGGCTTTTACATCCTCATATTTAGTTTCTCATACATTATACCTGTACATTCATGTAACTTGAAATGTCCATGTGTCACGTGTTATAAATGCATTAATACCTGTAAAATTAGGTCTGTGTGACTAACTTTTCATGCTTCATGTACATCTGTTATGTTTAGGTCATTTTTTGAGGCATATGTTCAAACAAAGAAAATAATATTTGATGAATACTACACTGCCATAGCAAAAGTAGGTCACAGATTTGCTTTTCATGCTATGTTGATTATGTGCTTTTCAAATATGTGCATTATTAAGAAGTATGCAATCACCATGCTCACAGGAAGTCATTGTGGCCTATTTTTTCATGTACACTTGATCTTGTACTTGTCTTACATTTGGGTTAGTTTCTGGAACACAGTTGTTTATACCATCATGAAACTTAAGTGCACGCATCCTAAGGACTACAACACCACTATATGAAAAGTTTTTCATTTTGATCTCATTTTTGTGGTATCGATATTTATTTTTTCACGTTCCAACGACATTTTAAATATTCAAGTCATCTTCAGGGACTGAGTCACTTGTACATTTCATTAATTGTCCTATGTTGATAGAGTCTTTAGGCATATGACACTACTTCAGCAATATTTAAAACACTGTGATATATGTTTCAGGCTTCAGTGACACCTAGTTTAAACTCGTTTCATGGATATAGTTTTTTGCAATCATAAACTTTGCTATGTGCACTCATCCTGGTGAGTACTAGAAAGGTCATAGTGACATATTTTTGTTATATAAGTAAACTCATGTTTAGATGAATTTATTTAAACCCTGTTGCTTCCACAGTCTAGCAACATGACAAGAGCACATACTCTAAAAGTCATGGCATCAACATATTTCAAACAAGGTCACTTTGATTTGCATCAACCACCTTATTTTATTATTATAACTCTGTACAGAGCAAACCTGTACACATCCAAACCTCTTAAATATGAATAAATAGGTGTAGTTAAAATGTCTTTTGACAGTTCATTTCTTGTTGAATATTATTGTAAAAATGATGTCTTCTGTATATCAGATTTATGTATAAATTGTGTAATTCTATGATATGCATCAATTGTAAACATATTCATATCAATTTGCATATATATATATATATATATATATATATATATATATATATATATATAAAGTACTTGTAAATTATTTTATGAAGATTCTACTTCCCTAAGAAAACTTTGTAGAGTTTGAATGTTTAATATGAAAGGAAATGAATATGTTTTTGTCAAAGTGACAGAATAGGTATTGAAAGTATACAGACATATGAATGAGTGTGTAGCAGTATTTGTTTAGGATGGTAATCAGAGTTATACATCTCTCTCCACACCATTCTGAACACTATTTGTTGACCCTTGTTTATATCTAACAACCACAATCCCTTTTAGCAATGCTACTTTTTCATCCTTATCCTTTGGTATCTTTCAACAATTTAGCCAAACAAAAATTGGTTATGGATTCTTCATTTACTCCTTTGTTAGTATGCAGGAGTTTGAGGCACTTAGACTAATCCAGAATGGGTATTAATAATCTAGAAAACTTGAGAGAAAAAAAAATTCCATTCTTGTATGCCAGCCATAAGTTTGAGATTTTAGAAATATCTGCTTCCTGTGACTCAAAGAAGAAAAATAGTTTCCAAACAATGTCTCTGATTCTTGATCTTTGACCAGATTTTATGGATGACTTGCATTAAGACAAAATGACACCTATTAATTTTGGAGTCTGAAGGTGAAGGTGTTGCAAACTGAAAGAGCAAAAATAGCTTTTGCACAATGACTTGAGATGGTAGATGTTTATTGTTCTAAGAAAACTTAATGATAAGCATGCAAGTAAGTAAAATATATTTAGTGTCACTATAAAATCAGAACCATACATTTCAATTTTGAGTATTTTAACCAAATAGATTGATTTACCAGACATTCAGCATATTGGAACTGTTTATCACTGAATAAACAAATTGGGATGAGATAAAGGCACCAGCATCTTAAAGTAGATTAGGAAAATAGATAGTTACATTTAGTGTAGGAACTGAAAATGGGACCCTGAATATGCTGTAACTTGAGCCTTGTTTTGTTTGTTTTTTATGGTTGAACGCCATTTTTCAGGACAATATAGGCTATACAGGAAGAACCCAGAAAGAACCACCGACCCACGAGAAGCTAATGGCAAGCTTTCTCACATAACTACATTAGCCGAATCTTAGACACGAACCCATGCAGACAGAGGTGAGATGGCAGTGATCCATAACGGACAGCGCTTTAGACCACTAGGCCACTCGGGGCCCCAACTTGAGCCTTGTTAAATTTGATTACTTTTCATATTTGAAAAAGTCTGGAAATAAAAGTTTTAAGAAATTTTTAAAAAATGTTTGTTTAAAAATTAAATGATTTCTTTTGTTATGTATATTTATGTTGCAAATCATTTGCAACATGCAGTGAAGTCGTTTTATTTCATTGATTGCTGAAGTTAAACAGAATTAAATTTTCACAGTTCAACAAGGCTTGCAATTCATTTTCAACAAGTGGCAATTTAACAAGAACTAGAGGGTGATTAACATGAATTTATGACTTTATATATCACAGTCACATTAGCTAATTAGTTATGTTATAGATGGTCCTAGTTTTGTCATGTTCAATAATGTGGTACTAGTGTTGTTAGCTCACCTTACAGTTAGAAGAAGTGCATTTATGGCATTTTCCTTTATATGTTGTATGTCCTCCAATCACAATTGCTGTTAAGAACTTCTAAAAATCACCAATTTATTTGAGCAAATTTAAAGGATAAAAAAGCATCCTGGTATGAAACTTTTAAATTGGTTAAATGATACAGATCCATGTCCCTATCACTGTAATTGGGAAAACCCTTAATAAAAATCTTCTCAAAAACTGCTAGACATCTTTTGACCATAACAGACAAGAGCATCCTGGCATGAAGTGTTTTCAAATTTGTTCAGATATTGCCACCATTACTAAAAGAGAAAACTAAAATATTCTAAAACACTTCTTAACAGACTTATTTTCAAATTTTACAGAAAGTGTCTGTGCCTAAACAACTTTCATCTTTTACAATAATGATGCTTTGCCATTGGATATGGCTGCCATTAGTAAATATAAAAAACATTGACAGTTTCATATCATTCAATATTGAACAAATGATTTTGATGTGCTAACGATTATTGATGAAGATGAAAAAACAATTGAGACCTTGAAACAATTGTTTATATAACTTGTGCAATCGACAGCAATGGAATAAATTTCCATATCTAGTATTCTGCTGACCCAGATTCCATGTCAAGCAAGGTTTTTGTTGTTGTTATAGGGTTTGGCGCCATTTTTCAGCATGTGTTAGGCTATACATGGCAGCCAGTATTAATGGTGGAGGAAGAACCAGGGGAAAACCCCTGGAAAGAACCATCGACCCACAAGAAGCTACTGGAAAGCTTTCTCATACCCACATTGGTCGAATCTGAGGCTTGAACCAACACAGACAGGTGAGATGGCAGTGATCGATAACGGAGAGTGCTTTAAACCATTTGGCCACTTGGGCCCTGTCATGCAATGTAAGTGACTCCTGGTAAGAAATATTTAGAATCATATCTTTGGCTGTATACAGAGTTCTTTCCTTTGCAAAAAAAAAAGGTTTTAAGCACAATGAAAATATTAGAATACAAGATGCATAAACTTGAAGACAAGAAGTTATAAAAATAAATAAGACATGTTATTGATTATAATTTATGATTTATAAGTGAAACTGAAGAAAATCATGAAATTACAATGTAACAAGTAAGGCTCTGCAGTTAAAAATATAATTATATTTACCTGTATAGTTCGTAAAATACCACTATGCAGCAGTGTAGTGTCTGATTTCCAGATCAGGCTTGGATGGCTACTGTGTGTTCTTGGGTAAATTTGTTGCCCAACAAAACATAACTAAAGCAACTTGGCAAAAGCACTTTTTAAGGCAGTTTTTACCCAACCAATACAGAACTGTGCATCTTGGATGCAACCAATTATTCCCACCTCACCCTAATAAGGGAGAGGGATGTTATTCCATACCATTCATTCATCCATTACCAATTTTGGTTCAACACTATAATTGGAGGTATCCACCATCATTCCACTTATGTTATAGAAGAACCCTGATAATTTCATGGTCTAAAGGTCAAAATTGCTGAAACCTATTAAATGGGGGAGGGGATTGGTTAAAAGGTTAGCGTCACTGACTGAGAAAGAATTATGGTTTTTACCTAATAACATGAGTTTTACATTAGAGTCTGGGCTACACCAAACTTGAATTTGGAGTCAAAGGTCACTGCCACATTGACTAATATAAAAGTAATGGTTTATGCACAGACATTTCAGTTCTCTATATGGAGGACTATTAAGCACAGGTACTTGCACATTTAACTCTTGTTTTATCAAGGAAAAAAGCTGTGTGTGAGGATTTATTAATAAGAACTAAAAGTATCTCTGATACTTGCCAGTAAATGTAGCTAAGCATTAGAAAATTTCTTTACAGTTTTGATTATGTGCAAGAAAAAACCTGGCTTTAAAAACATTTCATGTAAAAACTGTTAATGGAGTTTGACATTTGCTGTCATTGCCACACGAAGGCATTTTAGCATGTTTTTTATATTATATGTATTATTTATTAAAGGTATTTCATGTATTCAGTGGCATTAATTACAATTATTTGAAATTTATTTTTTGTTTGAGGATAGGTTTACATGAATAAAATAAAAAAATATAATAACCCAGTATATTTTCCCTTTGTAACTCTTCCAGATTGGATTAGCTAGAGCCAATTAAATCGACTGTACAAAAAATCCTAAGATAGTGGTAGCCTATCCAAGCTGATAAATGAATGGGTTTATGAACAGCTTCTAAGTTATGAATTGGATCAAGTCCCCAGGTGTGAACAGTCCAAGGGACAGTGCTCCTTGTATAAATGTCCTCTTTTAATGCCAGGAAAGTGATAAATATGATCTGGGAAAGAATAGGTATATAGTATGTTGAACCATTCTCAATACAATAATTACAATATGATGCCAGTTCAAAGTAAATTTTCATAAAATGTAGACATATACAGAAACTTTACAAGATAATTGATACCAACATTAATAGCCAATGTAGCAATTATGTGCTCCAAACTTTCAATTCTCCATTATAGTTCAATATGTATGTCAATTTGCATTCATAAGTATACATATGTTAACTAATTGGTGAGTGATATCAGACCTGCTTGGGTCTCTTGTTTTCTTTTTTGAAAGAAAAGAGCTGTTGTTATTATTGTGTTTTGCAATAAACTGTGGAAGTATTAGTTGTTATCATGATAACATCTTGCCATTTTTGTAGTTCAGTACTTTTGTTGATGACCACATGTTGTAACACCAGTACCTATTTGCCCTGAGACTTTATTTAAAAGAAAATGATATAGTTCATCTAAAATATTTCATAACTCAAGTCACCTTTTTAAGAAATACTAATAAGACTGGAGAAGTGTCCATTTTTGAAAAACAAAACTTCACATTCAAATTATACTCAGTACTACATTACAGGCTATATTTATTGATGTATCCATTCACTGCTCACTGCTTAATAACTGTCCAGTCAGACAGCCTGGTATTGCCCATCAATTCTGAACAATTGCCAATGCCATATCCATTACCTTACATTAAAAGACCCCTTTACGCTGTAAGGCTGCAAAGATATCAGTGAGAGAGGGCCGAATGTAGTAGACTTTTTCTGAATATATGTACAGTATTTGTTTTTTTAATAATAATTCATGTAAATACCTGCATCCTGCAATAACATCGCAATCATCATATTTAATCATCTGTGATCCTTCTCTTTTACCTGACTTCTCTTAGTTGATGATTGCCTCTGTGGAAGCTAATAAATTTCTGTATACTTTTGTGGTAATGCTCCCAAACTTAATGGGTTAGGACGGAGACAGAAACTCAACAACAACAACAAAAAAAAAAACAGACTGAGAAATGTTTTTGCCTCCCTGTGAATCGGGTTTGACAGCGATCATATGACCAACATACTGGATATGTTATCTTTATTTATGAACACATTCCAAGATGTTGCTGGGGATACAATACCAGAAAAATATATTGCAGAGCAGATCAGAGTCTTTTTGTGATTATAGGTTTTTAATAAGATCAAAAGTTGACTGTGACTCAATTTAGGACAGATCAGATGTAAATCTAACCTGCAGATGTTTGATAAAAGAACACAGGAACTTAGACTTTGGGAACTTCCCCAGTAGAAACCTCTTTGTTGAGGCAAATGTACATGACTTGATCTCAATAAATGAAACTGATTCATTGTTTAGGCAAAAATATACATGACTTTATCTCATTGAATGAAACTGACTCTTTGTTTAGGCAAATATACATGACTTTATTGCAATGAATAAAACTTATTCATTGTTTAGGCAAATGTGAATGACTTTATCTCGAATGAAACTGACTCTTTGTTTAGGCAAATGTACATCACTTCATCTCAATGAATGAAACTGATTCATTGTTTAGGCACAAATGTACATGACTTTATCTCAATGAATGAAACAGAGTCATTGTTTAGACAAAAATGTACATGACTTTATCTCAATGAATGAAACTGACTCATTGTTTAGGCAAATGTACATGACTATTGCAATGAATGATACTGATTCTTTATTTAGGCAAATGTACATGATTTTTCTCAGATGAATCAAAATGACTCTTCAGTATACTACCATACTATTTTCTAATCTGTTAATCCCACGTGTGATGTTGTCTTTAGTCTTCAGTACACTCAGAAATCAATTCCACACTTGTCATATATAATTTTTCTTCACCTAGTAGGAGCAAAAGTCAGTTTCAACTACAAAATTCCATATTTCCCAAAACACCACCTTGGTTATAAAATAAAGAAAATATTTGATATTGGCCAGTTCAAAAAGTCCTCAATAATTCCTCTCATTTTTAAAAGAAATGTCATGTATACATACTTTATATAGATAGATAAGAAGATGGAGAAAATGTTGGAACTTCCATTGCACCATCTTGTGGTGCCATCTCAAGCCTTCCATTAGATAAAGTCTCTTTTTACTGCAGAATTTATGGTCATATGGTCATACTCATATTTAACTAAATCATATTCCACACTGCAAAACTTTAAAGTGAACAATCTTTTTATTTCCGAAATCTAGTAGAAATTGATTTGCTCATAATCTGGCGAAAGTATTGTGTACAGTTGGCATTATAGTCACATTGGTATAAGGATAAGTTAATGAAGGGCTAATAAGGCAAAGATGCCTTGCAGTCACCCATTTCCAAATGGAAGATTCTGACTTATTATATTATCTTACTTATTATTATATAAAGCATCATGTTTTTTTTTACGTGATAAAATAAGTGGAAGGAAAACTCCAAAAACATCAAACAAACCATTGTAGAGTGACATCCCTCATACAGAACAAATTGCATAGATGATTGTATATAGGACACACATATCTGCCTTGTACCTCCTGAAGGATGAATATTGAACGGAATGCATATCATGCCAGCATGTACTGATATTTTAATACATTCTTTACGAGTGTATCAACTTCCAACAAGTGAGACAATTTTTTTATTAATGGTAAATGATACTTAACATTCACTGTTCCTATGACATCAAAGTTGACAACATCAGCAGTTTAAACTTTTTTTTAAAGTTTATTCAATTGCTAATATTTCTTAAAACTGATTATAGATTTCTCTTCTTTCTTGGTCATAAGACCAAGGGGTTGAGATCAGTTGTACAAAATTTATGTTGAAGTTTGGGTTACAACTTTTCATTTGCTTATTATTTCTGAACCAGGTATAGGACTTCGAAGATAATGTCTCCTAATTATGACCTGAAATGAGAAGAAACACTTTACCATGATTGAACAACAAATAAATATGCCAGTTTTTATTTTAAACACAAAAGCCTTCAACAAGCCGTGAAAGACCGACACTACAGGATTGGTTAAGTTTTGTATTTATACAGAAAAAAAATCACTATTTTTGTCTTCATTTAAATGAGTGATAAGGTGACAATACCCACCTTTCATTAGTGAGTAAGAAACTCAACTGCTACAAATTAGAATTACTGCAACATTTCAATTCTTTAACATAATGATCTTATCAATAGACATTTCTCTTACCTGAAACTACCTAGTATTTTACTTGAAGGATCCATATTCACTTATATTCTGTATATTTGTATCTTCTGACAATATTTTGCTTAGAACATTATATAAGATGCCTCGAGGTGGTGTTCAACTAAACCTCTTACCCTCCTCAGCAACCCCAAACCAAACAACTTACTGTCCTCAGCAACCCCAACCTAACTTCTTACCCTCCACAGCAACCTTCACTATTTTATGTCTTCCAGGAAATGTCTGGTAGGCTGTCATTTCAGTTTTCATGAAATTATAAGTAGAACAATGTAGGCATACCTGATTTACAATGTATTGTTTGAGGCTCTGTAAGTTACCAATTTTGTTTTGGCACAATAACTTGTGTTTTACACCATATACAGTTACCAAAGTTTGTAGATGACTTGCACTTTGTGTAGGGAAGAACCCTGTTGATTTTGGATACAAAAGGTGAAAGGTAAAGGTCAGTGTGACTGAAAAAGAAACTGATTTCTTCACAAAAACAGTTATGCTTTATGTAGCTCGACCAAATTTTGTTGATGACATGGGATACAGTAGAAATCTGTTGATTTCGGGGTCCCAATGTGAAGGTGACTGACTGAATTTGTTTTGGTTTGGAGTATGATAACACAAGCACAGATATTGTTTGTCATAATGCAATCAGAAGAAAGTGGTTTGTACTGTAAATGAAAATTTAAAAAATAGCCTTTGTTTTACACCAGTGACAGAGACCATACGTTGCCGATGGTTTGACATTGGGATAAAGAAGTCTATTTTAGGGTAAGGTAGTAAAAGGTCATGGTCACTAAAAAAATCAAAAATAGTTTCTTGCACAATAATGTTAGCTCTTCATATCAGACCAGTGCTTGATAGGAAGCCAAGCAATTTGGGGTCAAAAGATCAATGGAAAGTCACTGACAGAAGAAAAATGGTGCCTACCTTAAAATGTTCTCATCTATATACCTTCATCAATGTGTGTGCATAAGAAGAAAGATTATTGATTTTTGCAAACTACTGTAAACACAAGTACACATTATCTTTAATTTAAAATTGTTATAACTGTTCTATTTTCAGCATATACATGTATTTAAAACATTTTATTTAATATTGGCTATCTGTTGTTCTTGCATAGTGAAAAATACCCTGACAGTAATGAAATAAGGTCCATACAGTTGTAAGAACCAAAAAATTCCTATCATTGCTAACCAATATCATTACCCTATCTACTATTTGGCATGTCAAACAGATAATTTTAACGCTTTGTACTAGCAACATCAATTGGATTTCATGAGTTGCCTCTCTTAGTCTGTAAAGGCAACTAGCCAATAACATGGTACATTGTACATAGGCTGAAAATATTGGAGGCAATTGACTTAAAAAGGATATTTGTAAGTTTGACATCAAAAGTATGACTACATACTAGAGGGAAGCAATGTGTATTTGAGTGAAAAGTGCATGTATTTGTACAAACCCTCACCATTACTAGAAAAGTGCATATTTATTAGTCCATGCAAACTCTGTTCTCCCTTTGTCTCAATCATGTAGGAATGGTGTTCAAATATTAAACACTTAATTTTGATTGGTTGGTATGTGTCGCTGCCGCATCCAATTTAATTGATAGATCTGAAGCACAGAAATCTCTACTCAAAATTCCACTATGTAATAATAATAATGGTAATAATGAGGACATGTATAGCGTCTAATCTTTAGAAGCTCTAAGCGCTTTATAGCATCTTTAATGATACGACTGGGGCCCTGAATAGATGAGTGGTCTAAGCGCTCACATCACAGATCACTGCCATCCCATCTCTGTCTGCGTGGGTTCTAGACTCAGGCTTAGCCAATGTGGGTATGTGAGAAAGCTTGCTGAAATCTTCTTGTGGGTTGTTGTTTCTTTCCAGTATGTTGGACTGGAGTCCATCAGTGAAACATAGCACAGAGAACAAATTATGTGTTTGATTCTGGATCAAATGGATAGCCAGTGTAGGGTACAGAGCAGTGGGGATGTGTGATCAGATCGTGGTACTCTAAGGATGATCCGAGCAGCTGTGTTTTGAAGTTTCTGGAGCAGATATTGAGACGAACTAGCCAGAATTGAGTTACAGTAGTCCAGTCTTGAAAGTACTAATGAACACACAAGTATTTTAGTGGCATCAACTGAAAGATATTTGCGAATGGAGCTGATGCATCACAGCTCAAGATTTGCAGCCTTGCATATACATGTATGTTCATGACATGTTGCTGCAATGTGAGAGTACTGTCCAGAGTAACTCCTAGGTTTCATACTGACTGCTTGAATTTATTGTTGGTGTTGCTGATATTTATTGTTTGAGGTAAAGGATGTGAATTAGAAAGTCTTTTTGTTGTGATCATAATGGCCTCAAGTTTTATCATCATTCATCTGCAACTTGTTACATATCCATGATTTCATATCAGAAATGCACCTCTCAACTCCATGGGTGGTAGCATCAACTTATGTTGGGTGGCTAGATTTGTATATTTGGGTGTCATCAACATACAGTTGGTGAGACACTGGATTATTATGACACTTGAGATTGGCTTAGTGTAAGAAGATACCAGGTCCAAGAACAGACCCCTGTGGAACACCACAACATATATCAACTGGGCTGGAGTATTCCATTTGCAGATACAATTTGTGTCCTGATTACTAAGTAGAACTTGAACCACAATAAGGCTCTGTTGTGAATGCCAAATACATGCTGAAGATGGTGAAGTAATATATCATGGTCTATTGTGTCAAATCTTGCAGACAAATCAAAGAGGGTGGGGACAGGAATCTTTCTGCTATCCAAAGCAGAGAGTATGTCATTAACTACTTTCGGAAGAGTATTTTCAGTACTGTGGCAAGGGCGATATGCAGACTACATTTCAAAAAAGACATTTGAATTCAGATGAGATACAAGTTGGGTTAGAACAACTATTTCTAAGATTTTTTATATGAACGGGAGATTAGAAACTGGACGGTGGTTCGTTATTACATCGTTATGGTCAAGTGTTGGTTTCAATGACAGTTTTGAAAAATGATGGGAATTCCCCGGATGAGAGAGGTATTAATAACATCAGTTAGTGAATGAAATATTGGATCTCAGCACTCAAGCAGCAGTGATGTTGGAATTGGATAGAGTCCACGTGATTTTGGCGCACTCTTCAGCACGATTGTCTGTACTAAATTCATAAAGACAGGTTCAAATGCATCTAACGGTTGGCACTGAAATTATGTATCACAACTATATGGTTACGATGGGTCAATTGAAATTGTGTTTTCAAGCTTTTCTCTAATGTGTGTTTCTCCCTGCAAATCTTTATTAATTTTTCTTTTGGCATTCTGATTCTGATTCTGATTTTCAGTCCACTCAAGGTGGCAGGTCTGTAAATTCCAGAACACTGGACCGCATTGCGCAGTGCTCGATTTCATAATTAATGCTTTTGCGCCATATCAGGTGGTTCATGTCATTTCACATGAAGAAGAAAGCCCTGCCTCATAGTTCAGCGAGCGAAAAGACGTAGGATTGTACCCCAATAGTTTTATAAACTGTATAGCTAATCTTTCATCTGCACATACTAGCATGATAAGTTAATTTGTAATTTTTACCCTTCACAATATTAGTTATCTACTGATCGGTGAGTGCTTTTCACAATAAAAAGTCTCTCCTTGCATAACTGCAGTCTTGGGATCACACTTTTTTTAATTTAGTGTAATTAATTCACCATATCCATATTGTGAATTGTGCATATTTTATTTATCATTACATACCCTGTTATTGAGTGTGTGCGGGTGTGATTTGGATTTTTAACTTAGCTTTAATATATAAAAAAAAATCTGTCTTATTGCTACAGTGTCGGCAGTGTGGCAGTTTATAGTGATGTCTAGCATGATGTCCTACCCAGTCACATTATCCTGACACCAGTATATATCGCTGTGATGTCTAACACTGGGACATCATGCTGCAGACATGTAGAATTCCCACCCAGTCACATTATCCTGCCACCAGGCTGACCAGTCCTAACACTAACCTCCTAATTCTGTGCGCCAAGCGAGGCAGCTTTTAGTGCCAAACCCACGAAGCCACCGGTTTTGTTTCTGATACCCTTCTGTTCTAAATTAACAATCACGACCCAGATTTAGTTTCTTAATTTGTTTTTCATTTATTATTTTTTCTTCTTCTAATTCAGTACATCCTTGCATTTTTAAGCCTGGTTGAATGATTACTTGTTTCTTGTAGTTATCCAGGGAACTAGAGTAGTTTTTCATCATCTTAGTTGTTATACCTGAATCCTGATTGCCTATTTAGTGTATACTTTCCTTATATTCAAATTAAATACATGTTATGTTTGCATTATATTTTTTGTTTCATTTGTTAATTACTGCACTAGTTGTGAAAGAACATATGGCTGTCCATTTTGCAACATTTGGCCAGTTGAGACTTGGGATCTAGCCGAAAGTTGTAGGACTTACAACGGACTGAAGAAGGTTTTATCTTTTGACTTTTTAGGATTCTCTATGTCTGGGTCTTTTCTGTATCAGACAGAGGTTACTTGAGTCTCCGAAGACTGCTAATGTTATGGTAGGCCCCTCCCAAGGGAGGTAATAAAGGGGTGGCGATTAATTCAGCCCTTTTGAAATGGAAGAACAGCACCGTTCTTCTTCCATGGGGGCTGAGATGGTCACGTCCTTCTGAAAGGATGGTTCATCACCCTCTGGTTGTGACTAGGAGAGAGATTGAATCGCGTCCATTGGTGGGTAATGACACCATATCATATTCATGTGGGCAGAGAATGAATCGTCCCTATCCTAGAGGGGTGAGCGAAATCCTCCACTGACCCAATGCTTGGTTAAGTTTTGTAGTGAGTTTTACCTTCCCGTAATAAGGAAGCAGGACACTTCTAGTCCCAGAGGTCCATTGTCGGTAACATGATCGAACCCCAGCCAGTGGTGAGGAGAGGAAGAGTCCGATCCATCAGATCTGAAGATAGGTATTTCTATAGCTCGGATTTGCCAAAAGAGTACTTTTCTGGTGACTGGTCACAGAGAAAAAGAAAGAAAAAACGGTAATGAGATAGGAGTCCAGATGACCCCCCCCCCTCCTCCAGCTTACACTTCCATCCCATGGGGCATATGGACTGGGTTTACAAATGCCAGATTAAGTAACATGATTGGATCATTATCTCCCTTTTCTTTGATTCCTCTTAATCTATGTGGGATATGGGATTTTTCATTGGAGGTGAGCGTTGATCCTTTCTCTTACATGCTCTTTTGAGATTCCAAACCTTTGCCTCGTTTGGACCGGCGCCATCTCGCGTAATTGGTTACAGTAATAGGAATATAAAATAAAATAAAAACATTCTTCCTCAGTACGCCCTAAATGGTTGGATAGTCACCTTATACCTCCTGAGGAGACCACTGTGATCACCGGTCCCTTAACAATGCGAGAGCATTTAGTACTTCAAGTTTCTCTACCAGTGTCTCCCCGAGGCAGAGAGACATTGGGTCGCGTAATTCATCCTTCCAACGAGGATATCCTCCCTATCCTTTTTAATGAACAGGACGATATGGCTTCTTCTATTTGGTCCCCTTCTCAACCGTCTGTTAAGGAGGCAGGGCTGGAGGAGACAGTCATTGGATAAAATGGTTAATGAAGTTTTCTGCCTCTTAACCCAGTTGAGTTGTATCCCAAACCTTATGGCCCTGGTGACTCCAAATTGTTTTCCGCCTTGGAAACTGGTAGAATGGGCTATTTCCGTCAGATCAATTTTTCCAGAAAGGGATTGTGACCGTAATGGTGAAAATAAAGGTTAATTCGCCGATTGGATTCAGGACATGGTCATTTAAGAGTTATGCATTGGTACGTCACTGTCTTTTGAATTTGTATGTGTAGTTTTTCAGTCTTCTTGCGATTCTGAAGTGGTAAAAGACTCGCGAGAAAAGGTCGAATCGAGCAAAGGGTTGTGGTCACGCTTGCACTCCTTGAGTTTATTGATAATACCGATAAGGTGAATTCATGTTGTCAGAGATTTCGCCGTACTTTATTGATAAAACGTTAGACTCCTGTGATGCCACTAAAACACTTGTGTGTTTATTAGTACTCTCAAGACTGGGCTATTGTAACTCAATTCTGTCTGGTTCGTCACAATATCTACTCCAGAAACTTCAAAAAGTTAAAAACGCAGCTGCTCGGATCATCTTTAGAGTACCTCGATCAGAGCACACCTCGCCACTGCTCTGTACCCTACACTGGCTATCCATTTGATACAGAATCAAACGCAAAACCTTTGTTCTCTGTGCTACGTTTAACTGACAGAATATAGTCGAACATACCTTTCCGGCCTCACCCATATGTATACACCAGCAAGATCCTTGCTCTCCTCTTCTGACAATCGTATACTCATTGTTGAAAACGAAGTCATATGGACAACGTTCTTTTCCATACCAGGGCTTGGCGATGTGGAACGAATTGTCCATTGAAATTAGACACAAAGACACAGTGGTCCCTTTTAAGAGTGTTCTTAAAATGCCTTTTTCGACTGCAGAAACAAACTTAAAGACCTAATAATGTTTTGTACCTTAAATGTTTTCAGCATGTTTTTGTTTTCCAATATTATGCATTTTTTTGTTCTTTTTTATGTAGTGTAGTCATATCACTATAGATGTTGTAAATCGCTTAGAGCTTCTAAAGATTATGCGCCTTACAAAGTCATTATTATTATTCTTATTATAATTATTAATATTATTATTATTATTATTATTATTATTATTATTATTATTATTATTATTATTATTATTATTATTATTATTTACAAAGTGTGCAGTCATTCCGACATTTACGTTGGGTTAATTTACACACACGGTCCACATGTCGCACACGTTGTAAATTCAAGCCAAGCATGCAGTGGTGCTATTTGTCGCCTATCCTATTAAAAAGAATGGCGAACGACAACTGTCCAACATTGCCAAGTGGGAAAACTGTTGGAAGCCATCAGTTTGATGGTGAGGGTGGAATACCTTTTAAACAATACATAGAAAATGGGGTATTACACCAATCAGCGTGATCTTTCCAGCCAAGAGGTTTGTAAAATAAGTAAGGTAGAAAAGGTGGCAAAGAAGTATGGTATAGGAGAGAAAAAAGGAGAACGTTATATTTTTCTGCCCCTCCGCTAAAATGGCTTCGAAATTGCTAAGTGTAAAATATGCAAATATTGTAATTACAATCAGTTCTTGGAATATAATTTTATTTATGCAAACCCGGAGGTGTAGATAAAAGAACAGGGAGAATAATTCTTTCAGCGCTTCTATGCCAACTGGAGGAAGATTCGTGAAAATCCAGAAGATTGGGTCATCCATAACGAATTCCAGATGAGGAGAAGACCAAGAAATCTACTTTATGCTGGTAGTCTGCACCAAGACATCGTGGAAGAAAATTGATACAAAATGGAGACAGATATGTGCGGCCTGCAGTGCTAATCCAGTTAGGTGTATTCATTTTTGCAAGGAGCAACAGACAACAACAGGCTCATTTTAGGGCCACCAAAGTCTCCAGACAAGATATATATTAAGTTAAGTTGATCTTATTTGCGTGTAAAGTAGATTTTGTGAAAAATCATGGAAGGGTGCATTAGTGTTATCTACAAGCACGCTCTTACCCATCACTGTGCGTGATTGTATATGATTGTAAGTAATAGTATAGTAGATTGTCTACAAACACTTCCTTACCTTCCCTTCTTCGCAAAAGTACGTGTATGTATGTGATGGTATAGTAGTGTATCTATAAACACTTTCTTACCCTTGTTTTTGACCCCATCAACTCATTTGATTATATCAACTCATTTGACCCTATGATCACTATATATATATATATATATATATATATATATATATATATATATATATATATATATTGTATTTAACATTTGTCCATAGTTGTACATTGTAAAGGTCATTTTGCAAGCAACATATCACCTTACTTATGTTTGTCCATTTCCCGATAAAATGACTCATGTTGTGGTCATGTTAATATGTCTTAAGATTTTATAAATCGGTTGTGATAAAAACAATTATTCATTCCTATCTTAAAATCAGTCTTTGTGGCATAATTTTAGTTGTCTTAAGTTTTAATCTGATATAAATTATTTATTAAAATAATTAATTGGAATTGCAAAGTACTCATTAACATTAAGAACTAAAACACTTTTTTGTATTATTGAGAACCCATTCAAAGATATTCTTGATTATATCATTGTCATGTATCACGACTATTGGTATATACGCACATTCAAGACTACTGGCACATCAGGACATTCAAAAAATTGTTATTATTTCATAACACTTAGTACTTATGAACCTGTGATAGAACCTTTAGGATTATTTGGGATTTAATTCACAATGATGTAAGCACATTTTATCAATTAGAGAAATAATTTTTTCTTGAAGTTTTCTAAACTTGTTGGTTTTGCTTTTTCTGTTACTTAGTTTAACACTATAGAATTGTAACAGCCCTCTATAACTATGATTTTACCTCCTATAAACTACATTTAACTTCTAGGGGCTTGAGTGGCCGAGTGGTCTAAAGCGTTCTCCGTTACAGATCACTGCCATCTCACCTCTGTCTGCGTGGGTTCGAGTCTCAGATTCGGTCATTGTCGGTATGTGAGAAAGCTTGTCAGCAGCTTCTTGTGGGTCGGTGGTTCTTTCTGGAGGTTTTCCCGGGTTCTTCCTTCATCATTATTACTGGCCGCCATGTATAGCCTATCGTGTGCTGAAAAATGGCGTTAAACCCTACAACAACAACATTTAACTTCTCACATATTTTAAATTCATTCCGCGTATTGTGATAATGTTTGTCGCGTCACGGTTATCCCAGGTCAAAACGCTTAGGGAAACTACCTTAGATTATATCTAACGAAGTTATTCATTTTCTTGCATTAATTAATAAAAAGCATTATTATATAACTTGCTCAAACTGGATCACTGATCACGTGTAGAGAAAGAATGCAATCGTGTGTACCTGCGAACATGCCCTCATTTTTGTTAAACATATCAAGACGGTCTGCACTCGAAAGAATGGCGGCGGAAGGAGAATGCCCAGTGCGGGCCCACATGGATGATGAAAACATCAAATGGCTCCATGGAAAACCTGACTATTTCAAGGTTAACTTGAAATATCTCAAAGAGAAAACTAAAAGTCATAAGGTTGGATCCCTGGAAAAACTGGTGGAAAATCTGGTCAAAACATGGGAAATGGAGAGTTCGCATAAAGTACGAGAGGAGGTAATGATTTTTTTGTTTAAATATTATCTTTAATACTACTAGAGCAGTAACTACAAATACTATCACCACCACCATCACTACTACAAATACAACAACAGTAGTAGTAGCACACCAACTCATTAGGCCTCTTGCGTTCGTCAACATTTGTTGTTTAAACTTTTTTTCAGAAACCGAATTACAAAATTCTAGAACATTTGGAATAAAAGGCTTGTACAATTTTACAAAAGATGCTGATCAGCCATCAAATATGGCTACATTTATTAAATATATTTAAAACTCCTTTTACGACCTCTTCTCAAAATTTGTTGACAATTATCTGCTCATATTTAACAGAAGGCATTCAGTCACAATAACAGTTCTAACTTGTAAAAATGATGTTCATCCGACATCATATATGTCCACTGTTGCTAAAATAATATTTTAAAAAACAAACAACAACTTTGAATGATGACTTCTCACAAACGTTTTATGCAGAATTCGACTAAGATGTACAGAAAACATTATGGCATGGATTGTTTGTACGTTTACACACAAGAGACACTTATCTTTTGTAGAATGTTTCACTCACATAATTATTATAAATAATTAGAAATAAACCCTGAATGATGTATTGTAAAAAATATAATTATAGCCCGAAAGTTAAAAGCCCTTTGTAACATACCTAATTAATTATCCATGGAACGAAATATCGAAAAGAATTATAATTCTTATATTCTTTTTTATGTATGTTATCTTACTTGACCATCCTTAGGACATACGCAATTTAAAATTGCCATTCCAACCGTGTCATGTTATGTATCGATATATATGACAGTTTATCTCGAAAATTAATCTAAATACAGTTAACTGATCGTCGTCTGTTTCCAACGGTATTTGTTTTTTTTTTATTTAATTTTTCTGCTTCAATATTTATTTTCATCTTAAATATTCATTTTATCTATTTACGTATTCCTTTGTTACAGCGACATGTTATTAATAGGATTATTATACATATTTTCGGCATGTCAATTAGTCTACTGAGCAGAACCGTTCTAACTAACTAATGCTAATGGAAGATATCAAATGAGGCCAGGACTGAGTAGTTATGTAATGTTACATAATGTAGAACAACATGTGAGAATGTTAATTGAACTATATTTAACAATTTAAGAGGTTTCTTCCTATATGATTTTTCATGCACTTGAAAATATTTATTTATGTAAACGAAAGCAGGTCAGGCTTAGAAACGATTTCGGAAAGGTCTACTTATGTTACTACTATAGAAAGTTTAAACTCTTTTTCAGAGACCATATGCAACTTCCATTTCCTTATTTCTTCAACTCGTCAAAGCATCATTGTTCCCAAATGAAAAACATTTGATTTAATACGCGCCATTTGAGATTGTTTGTAATGCTTGTCGTACGTTCATATTCATCCAAACACTTCAGTTATGATTTAAAATTGTACCGTGTCAATGAGTCAACATTGTCCTATTTAAGTTACGAACAGGTTTAACAGGCAGTCTTCCTAATTATATATGTTCATGCGTTTCGAGTTAGTTAATGTAGCTTGTAACTTGATCCGCCTTCTTTCAATCTCATGTACATTAAGCACAGAGTTTAAGAAATGCACCTTACATAGTCTGTTTGAGAAGGCTTTGCAACTTCATAAGAGGGTGAATTGAAATTAAGTATCTTGCGCCTGTCTCCATCCCAAATTCAACCAGTTCCTGTAAGTACCAGTTATGGAGATTGTAGTAGTCATATTGCTTCAAAAACGGACTCGGGCATGCACTCATGCAATGGCGTGCAGCGTTTCTACCATTTCTTTCAAACACGCAAAAGGCAAAATATTTGACAGTTTATCAAAAAATGCTCATTAGCCGAACCGTTGTAAATAATCTAGAAATGAATCACTGCGTGATGTCTTGTATAACAGGTACATAGAGGATGTATAAATAACGGTACTAGTTTGGAATGTCTTAAACAAACTCGAATCCTGTAACTTCATCTATGTTTGTTTGCTTAATGAGCTGAATATTAAGCTGTAGTGCTTCTTTTTTGCTTCAATAAAATATATTCCCTACATTTTCCCTACATAATATGTAAAGATTGTCCAACATTTTTTGGTTAACACCGGTGTGAATATCACATTGTGCAAATGTCATTAATATAAATATTTGGCACAGTGAGCCACTTATTACGTCCAAGCATCGAAACCATCACTTTTCAGTCACGTACATCTTTCAAGTGGTGTCTTACACTGATGTACACTTTCCAGTGGTGTCTTACACTGATGTACCTTACGTACAGTATCGCATCAGTCAACTAAACTTAACTTTGTGTTCAGAGATTAAACACTGGAGGAGGCTTTCACGATCGAAATAATACTTGAGTTTCATTATATCATACTAGGAAAAATGACCCTTTAAACAAATGAGTATTTGTTTGTTGAATATTCAGGTTTCCTATTTACAATACAACGCAATATTATCTGTCGCCCCATCTTACAACTTACCAGAACATTCGGCTCACCAACATTACCACATTTTGGGGAACTGAAAATCATAACCATTAGCCCAATCTCGAGCAAGTATCCAACGATGACTTCATCCTCCGTGTCCTTGGTGTCAATTGGCTTTGAGAACATGAACATGTTATCCACAGGTTTTGTCACGGCATGATATCGACGTACCCTAAGACGTACGAACCAAGCAAGTTTACCATGATGTACCGGATCATCAACATACAACTGGGATCTCAATAAGGTGCATCAACCAAAGGAAAGTCCACAGGCATCCGTCTTTGGAGCCGTTTACTAACAACAGCCATTACAGCTTCATCAAATGAAACCTTTTTAAGTACCACGTCGGAACTGGAGACTCCTTGTCTTAGCATAGCCACCTTATGTTCTTTTGACGTGTTTTTACTTGTACAAAGAGCTCTCCTTTACACATATACGTAGTTCACCACAGTGCGAATATGCCTACACATGCGTCTAACCTATCCTGGAAGATAAAAATGATTACTTTCACAAAAAAAGTCTTTATCTGCAGTACGTCTTTCAGAGTGTCATATATTTGCTTTAATGTGTTCGAGATAAACACCAGATTAAAATGTCCTGTGAGGGAAATTTAGCGATATCGCCCTGATGCAAATTTCTAAATTTCTTTTTAGTACTCCTGCTTCAATAAGCAAGCGTTTTCACTTAACTTTTTCAAGCTGGATCACAGACCGTGAAATAAATAGTCTCATATAATTAATAACTTACCTTCATTTTATAACACACGTCAAGACGAGTTACACGAGTTAGAAATGTCGGCGGAAGATGGGTGCAAAGTGAACATATTCAATGACTCAATGGGAAAGCGGATTATTCCAAGGTTAACTGATATAATTTTAAAACAAAATTGAACAAAGCAAGTTAAACTAAATAGCATAAAACTACACCTTAGGGATTAACAATTGCTGTGAGGTTTTTAATGCCATTTTTCAGCAAATGATGCTCTACATGGCGGCTAGTGTAACTGGTTGAGGTGGTGACCAGGAAAACCCGTAAGAATTATTATTTGTCTTATTTCATTATATGTTATTGTAATGTAACATTGTTTGCTGGAATAGACTTAGTAAAAAAAAAAATGAGTTCGTTTCTGTTTGACTTGTCTGACCTCCTTTTTGTAATTTTTGATTTTATTTTTTATTTCTGTAAATAACTAATAATAGCTTCATTATTCTCTATGGGAATGACTTCATTGACCAAATTATTATTCATGTAAACAAGAAGGCGTAAAGATGTTGATGAAGGTCAGGCTTTTGGAGATCCCCAAGTGAATTTAATAAGTTATTATGTTTTAAATAAACAAGTATCATTATGTTATTCAAGAAGGTTATTTTCCATTAGGTAATGGTTGTTTCTGTTTTTATAGAAATTGTTAATGGGTGACCTGAGATCAAACAAAGAACGTTATTATCTTGTGACGGCTAAGATTTTACCAGTTGTACTTTAGCATCTAGCACTATAAGTTATCTTATGTTGTGACCAGTTTGGGCTGAATTTTTTTTTTCTTTAAATTATTGAAGTGAAGTGATTAGTTTCTCTGGAATTACAAAAGTGCTCTGATAAAATTCTCGGATAAAAACATTTTTTGGAATTTATACTAAATTCAAACCTGGAATAAAAGTTCTCTGATTCAACAAGAGACTGTTGTCACATCAGTACTTCGTAAGCTATAACAGACACGTCATCGCCTTCAGTTTTAAATCTCTTCGGGACTTTTACTGAGTTGTATTCAGGACTTTGTATTACAATGACTCGTGTATTTAATTCTTGGATTATCTTTTGATTTAATTCGCAGCACCATAAATTCTTTGTTCTCATTTTTCAATTTGTATTCTAGAGAAACAAATTATTTGTTAAATTTTACAATGCTTGCTGTTCGTTCTTTTCTGCTACTTACTATAAGATCATGGACTCGTAACAGAAAATTGGTCCTTCGTCTTTGAGATACGAATGTTGCTAAAATATTTCAGAAAACATTTTGAAATTTAAATTTCCCTAGTTTCGGAATTTTTTAAACATCCCAAGTAGTGTTTTACATTTTTGAAATCTTCAGTGAAATCAGCAAACTTTCTACAATGTCATCTAAAGTAGAGAATTTTTTTTATCCAGGAGTGGTTGGAAATTTTATTAATGAAACCACAGCTAAGAATGTTGGAATTAAAGTTGAGACAGGTTCAGTTCCAGGTAGAAATCATGAAGATGCAAAAACAGAGCGAAGAGAGAGAGAAAGACAAAGGCAGAAGTAAAAGTAGTAAGACAAATGCAATTTGAGAAAGAAAAAGAAGACAGGCTAATGCAAATGCAAAAGAAAAGGAAGAAAGGGAATTTCAAATTAGGTTAAACCAATTAGAGCCGGCAAATGAAAAACACTCCCTTAATTTTGAATTTTTAAGAAATATCAAGTTACTACCCCCCACCCCCTTTTTCTGGAAAAAGAAGTGGATCAACATTTTGTACATTTTGAGAAAATTGCTGAAATTCTGAAGTGGCCAAGAGAGTACTGGACTCTAGTATTACAATGTGTACATACAGGTAAAGCCCTTGATATTTACATTTCACTGTCACTATACTGGACTCTAGTATTACAATGTCTACATACAGATAAAGCTCATGATATTTACATTTCACTGTCACTACAGGAGAGTGCTGACCATGATGTGGTTAAGGACTATATCTTATTGGGTTGTGAGATGGTACCCGAGGCTTATCAACAAGGTTTTATGAAATCTAGAAAATCAACTGACCAGACCTGTGTCGAATCTGCATGTGAGAAAAGCACGACAATGTGATGGTGCTCTTCAAAAAAGGTTAATAAAAATTACGGAAATCTCGTAATACTTGACGCGTTCAGGAAATGTGTCCATGGTGACATTAAGATTTATCTTCATCAGCCAAAAGTCGAAACCTTGGATAATGCTGCTCGTAATTTTTGACGAGTATTCCTTAATTAATACGGTTTCGTTTGCAATTACGTCTTCCACTCAGCCGTTGTCTGGTATTTTTTAAAATTTCATCTTAATACAAGGCCTTTTAAATTTTAATAAGGCACAACGTTTAGAAATCAAGTTCGGATAAGATTGATCCGAAATACTTATTTCTTCCTATGTGTACCTATTGCAAAAATAATAAACACGTTATTTCTGATTGTTACAAATTGAAATATAAACATCAGAATCAAGGCAGACATATTCCAAATGCTCTGATATCTAAGAGGTCAAGGTCACGATCATGTACTGAAAGCAATACATTTGTTGGGTCTAATAAAGCCGAGTCTGATTTATTATTGAGAATTATTAACCATTCATGTCGAAGTGTACTATATCCATCATGGGTGCTTCGGCCAATCCCATTCCTGTTACAATTTTAAGGGACACTGGAACTTCACATTCTTTTATTATCGGGTACTTTGCCTTTTCCTGAGAAGTCTTCTTCTCATGAGGGTGTTCTTATTTCGGGAGTAAAGTTGATCATATTGACCGATGAAACTTCTTTGGCTAGTCATTTAAGGATTAGTAAAATTTAATAATCTTGAATCATTTATATTGACTAAAAATTGAAAGTGATGTTTGTAAATACTGCGGATCTTGTCATACAAAAAAAAAACAATCAGATGATACCTAAGGTTCATCGTCAACCTATTCCTGCATTGATAATCAATACCTGTTGACCATTATGTGAGCGTGAACAAGATTCCAAACAATAGGAACAGCTTTGATAAAGTTGTTTATTCAATTAGCCTTCCCAAATCTGTCCATTCTGATCAACGGTCAAATTTTATGTCTGGAATTTTCCAGCCAATTATGCTTGAATTTGGCATGCAGCAATTCAAGTCAAAACTTAAATTATGATTTGATATAACTACAATGAAAATAACTTTTGAGTCTGCTGATAGAATTCTCACTTACTTGCTCATTCATGAATTTCTTTCAGATTAGGTATTACGGCCCTTACAAAAATAAGAAGAAAATGAATGACAAGCAACTTCTACAAAAGGACTTGTGTCTATAATTCTTGGGTTATTTTTTATTTAATTCGCAAAACCATATTTTTTTTTTACTTTGTAATCTTGGTAAATCAGTTACTTGTTAAATTTTACAAAGCTTGCTGACTTCAGTCCTTTCTGTTTCTTATTCTAAGAGTATAGACTCGTAACAAAATATCAAAGCCTTTATAATTTTGGTAAAAGGTGATATCCAAATCAGACATTATGTATTTGGGCGGGACAAGGAGGTTTAGGACACACACACACACACACACACACACTACTACTACTACTACTACTACTACTACTACTACTAATTAATAATAATAATAATAACAACAACAACAACAACAACAACAAAAACTTATAATAAACTAAATGATTAACCAAAATGGCATTACCAAACTAAAATGTCTGAAACATTTAGTACTTTTTGTTTTCATATATATATATATATATATATATATATATATATATATATATATATATATATATATATATATATATATATATATATATATATATATATATATATATATATATTATCAAATGTTATTTGCTCAACTTTATTTTAAATTTATCTTAAAGAACATCATAATATGCGTTTCCTTCTAAAGCATATCCAAATTTAAATACCGTCATTAATCCAAATATAACGACGCTCTGTTTTTCGGAATTTGACATTTGGCGAATATAATAGAAAGAACTTTTAAAAGCAACAGCGATCCAATATCACATTTTCTACATCACCGGAACAAGACTCTTTTATTTCCTTCATAGATAACAGAATTAGAAATCACGGTCACTGAAACGCTTCCTAGATGTCCAATATTTTGGCACCAGTTCTACAGAGACTAGAAAGCGGGATCCAATAATGGCTTGTCTTGCGTGATATTCACTATTCGTAGTCTCTTCAAATTTACAGAAAGTTATATCAGATAAATGCATTCTATTAAAAAAATATATATCAAAGAGGGCATATATAACTGCCCACAAATATCATATTGTTGAGTAATGCTGACCATGTCTTTTAGCAAATAAATATAATTAGGTCATGCGTTCGTGATTTCTTTGGGTAAATAGAGTGAGGAAAATGGAAATTTTCTTATTAAATGAACCCAAATTATTCCGACAGATAAATGTAGAATCTTCAAACTTGAAACAGAACACACACACACACACACACACACACACACACATATATATATATATATATATATATATATATATATATATATATATATATATATATATATATATATACGATTTGGCACATTTATTCGGCACCCCCTTGTAAAGGTCCATGGAGATCAATACTTTTGGTCAGGAAGGTTAATAACGATAGTTAAGATGTAGAGATTTTATTAATTAACATAGAGAAGACTTCTTTAAACTATATTCGTAATACATTTTAAAATAACTAAATATTTAAGATGAGTTAATGCGATGCGCATTAAATGCGCATGACCAAGTTGACATACTCTTAAGACGGTCGCTTTCAATCGTCACACCAAAACTAATATGCATTTTGGTCTGCCAGGTTCTAGAGGAATACTATTAAAGAAGAGATCTGGATCATAATTCGAATAAGAAGTAGTCTAGAAAACTGTTTGAAAGTCAAACTATTCACACCCCTATCTCATTGCGTTCAAAACACTTGGATTCGTTATCACCCTCAAAATGAATGTTTCATATTAATGCACACCATTTTGTGTGTATATTTTGTTTTAAGGTACCAAACCCATCCAATCAGTCTAATTAGTATGTTGATTGTACCCTGCTAATGAGTTCAAATTAAGTTTACTTAATTGCGGTGTGGAGTTTGTGGTGTAACCTTACCAGTCTTCTAATCCATCTTTTGTAAGCGACTTGTTTAACTGAAGAGTTGCACTTTCCCCAACATTTAGCTACATGGGCGTTTGTATAATCAATTTGAACTTTAGTATTGAAACAGCGGACATTTATATCAGCACCCAAAGTTACCAGTCTTTGAGGTTAAGCACATGTTATATTACAGACAAACGCATGCATGTGGGTACGTCCTCCCACAATCAATGACGAGCTGGCAGCATAACATAATTGCTGCCATTTCTTGAACAAGCACTTGTGTAGAATGGTGTCTTTCTTGTACATATGTCATTAGAGGCTTAAAATTAAAGCTCTGTATGACATATCCAAGTAATGATGGACCGACGTGTCGAAAACAACAATATATAATATATTGTTATTGAGTTATATTTACTTACTTGACGATCTGAATATTAGCCCTGGAGGTGAGTAGTCATCAATAAGAATTATATAAGTCAAAAATAGAATTACTTACATATTATGTAATGTATCAATATATATGATAGTTCGTCACAAAATTCAAGCTAGTAAAATTGTACGGATCATCAAATGTGTATCATACTTGCGAAATAATCTTGTACATGCCAAGTAATTGCCTGATCTTCCATTTGCTTTATTGTTTTGCTGCAGTGACATTTTACAACAACGTTTAAATTCGACCTTTCCGATATTGCTTAAGTATACTGCGTACGTACAAAGGTCAACCATTTCCTATGACTATTTCATGATGAGTGCATTGTAGTCACGTTATACTGAACATGGAAGCACACATGCACTTACCAAGGATGGGTGAGAGGGGTCATATAGTTCCTGCCATTCATTATAAGACGCAACAATTAGACATTTTGCCATAAATTCTTCAATAACCGTACCGTTGTAAATAATTTACAAACGAATCCCAGAATCAAGTCTTATACAAAAGGTATACGTGACATGTACAAATAATCATGCAAGAATTGGCATGCCTGAAATAAACTAAGAATCATGCTTTGTTATCCATTTTTGCTCATTTACCTGATGATTTCAATATTAACCTGCTTAACTTGTAGTTTAAAGAAAAAATATTTTTTAAATGCTATGAAATGCATGACTATTTAGATAGGAAGAAGAAATAATATTTGCATACTATGTGATGCTTGAATATTTATGAAGTTATTTTTTTACAATTTCAAACTTGTTACAATTAACTGATATTTTCTTCTCAAACGGTCAACTTTCATAAATGCCCAGTGATTACCTTGACGTGTTCATCTTTAATTGGTATTTTATTTTTGTGTATGCGTTTGTTTTCAGCATTTAGTTTTGCCACTAGGTTTATAATTCCTGTTGAATCATGGCGGCTCATTGATGTGCATGATATACACGGATCACATCGTCTATCGCTATTCTTCACATGCTCACCACTTCGATACCCCACTGCATTCAGATAAAACGTACTAGAAATGGGTGAACACATAATAGAGTATATACGGGTTTGTTGGTCCATAATTGGTTAATAATAATAATGAAAAGTAAAAGTTTAGTAAAAATATCTTTTGAGAGCTTATCCTATCTGTAGTTGAAAGACAATATAGACACTATTGTATTAATGCATTTTTAGTATTTTTGCAAGCTTGGCTTAGGAGTACTCAAAAATGAAAGTAGTACCTGATTCATTTGGTGCAAAATCAAATAACACGTGTATCATACACATGTAGATACTTTCTTAAAAATACCGCGGCTCATTTGGTGTTCTCCACACAGAAGCTTGCACCAAGGATAGTTGTGCATGGAGAAATATAGGTCTGATCATTATCACCCAGAAATTTTAAGGTATTTAATTTTGAAATTGGTTGTGTTCCCATATGTTTAGTATAGGAATTGAATTGGTACCCTGATTCCTTATGGTGTAAAGACACACATCCAGGTGATTATATTATAGTGCAGCGCTAGTCGGGTTCCTTTCTAATTATTCTTTTAAGTAACTATGAAAAGTTGGATTTGTCAGTCTATCCATCGTATGTTCTCATCTGTTTTTTGAGTCAGCAACCAACTGATATCTTTGCTTTATTTTCCAAGTTTTAGTAAATGTTGTATACTGCTTTGTGAAGACTATCAAAAAAAGTAATTTAACTTGACGAAAATTATCCATTCTTGGGACTTATTTGTCTTTGAGACATGCTATGTAGTTTTGATTTAGTTAAAAAATTTAGGTATGTGGAAAGCAAAATATATTTGACTTTTGTCATAAACGTTTACAAAAAGCTCGATTTCTATACCTTCTGCGTGTGTAAATAGTTGAATACTAATATAATTAATTTATCCAGTTTGAGGTGATTTTGTTTGACTATAATGCTATTATTAAAATAGTCTTAATTGCGCTTAGTAAAGCCCCTACAAGATTACCATCTTCTGTATAAATTAATACAGTCATAAAGGACGCTAATAGAAACTAACCAAGTTTGACATACTGTTGTCACACAGATATGTACAAACTCCTCCACTTACCATCCCCTGAGTGTGGCATATTTTCTTCATCTTTTCTATGTATTTGCATTGAACTATGCATTCTGGGTCCATTTACCGTTCAATAAAGACTGTCAAATTTTGTGCATGCGTCCATCAATTGATTTTTTAAAATTGTTTGATTACTCTTCATATTTTCTTTTTTCATGTACACTATAGATTGTATATCGTTTCTTGTACGTTGGCTGTACCAAGTAGTTTGTATATGTTGATCTCGGCTCCAACATCATTGTCAACACGACAATGTTTTTACATCCATTCTTATCTGCACAGCATGGATCTCATATCAGACACCTACACAGTCGTTTCCCCCACCCATATCTGGATGCAACGTATCGTGCTTGTCTTTATTACGAAATACCATATCTTAAGATAAAAACCAGTCAACAAAGTATTATGTTCGCTTATTCATAGTTCTTGAATAGCAAAAATACCTGTCATAATTACACCTATTAAGTTTAAAAAAACGTAAACTTATCTTTATTTTGCGATCTGAATATTTAAGATGGTTTGGATCTGAGAGAAAACAGCTAGGCTTAATTTACGATGAGTTACGTCAGAAGGTACACAGACAAACATAATTTAAGATCATTTGGGTCTCAGGGTATACAGACAGACATAATTTAAGATGATTTGGGTCTGAGGATACACAGACAGGCATAATTTAAGATAAATTGGGTCATTAGGGTGCTCATACAGGATTACATGTGATGCGCATCTCGTGGAAGATTGTTAACTCTACATTGCTAAATTTATATCTTATACGTAACAGTAACATTAATTTGAAACAATAACAAGCCAGTAACTATTTCAAAAGTGCAAAATTACACTTTCATAAAATACCAATATTAAAGCTCTGAAAATTATTTTTTCTATTTCAAGGATTAACGACGCTAATCTGTTATGTAATCTCGCGTACTTTTCCTCATGAACGCAGAAGTTGATATTTTCATCAGCTGTCTTGTTCAGACATGTCAATATTTATTATCTGTCGCGACATTGTGCGAGTCGTGGAGCAAACTACTTGTCATACACTTTCTCTACTTTTTGGCAGTGCTTAAAAATTCCGGAACTTAACCTTCGTCGTTCTTCAATAGCTCATGTCATGCAGATAATATTTTAAAAAAGTAACAAATGGGACGAATGCAAATTATTATCGTATCTTACTTGAGAACTTGTTTATAATGGCAGACAATGAATTTTTTAAAAAAACGATACACTGCTGCTTTCTTGTGAATTACAAGGATATAGATAGCGGAAGGATTCAAATGTGAGGGAGTGTTGATGGGTAGGTGTGATTCGGATTTCTAACGTAACTTTAACAATTTTTGTCTCATATCGATACGATGTCTGCATTATGGCAGTTTATAGCGATACCTAGCACTTGGGAATCATGCCGCCGGCACGTAGAATTATGTCCCACCCAGTCGCATTAACACTAACCTCTTAAGGCTGAGAGCCTAGCGGGGCAGCTGCTAGTACCATTTTTAATATTCTTTGTTATGATTCTACCGGGGTTCGAACCCAAGACCAGACGTTCTAACCACTAAGCCACTGGAGCTGTCGAAGGTTTTTGCAGCACATTATTAATTGTTATTGTTTTTATGGGCAACAAATGTTAAAACAGTACATCACTGTTTTTGGATGCTTCTGCTGCAACTACCTGTACAAATACCGCTATTACTGTCTCGTCCACTACAATTTTAGCAACAACAACAACTACTCCTACTACTACTACTCCCACTATGGTGTTGCTGCAACTACCTGTACGATTACCACTATTGCTGTTTCCTCCACTCCTCTATTTCAGAGACAACTACTACTATAACCAGTGATGTTGTTACTGTTGCAGCAGCTGTTACTACTACTACAAAGAGGATATCAGTAGCAGCAGCAGTATTCTTCCTTTGTGTATACTTGTTATTATTAATGCTGTCGTTGTTGTCATTATTATTATTATTGTTATTATTATTATTATTATTATTATTATTATTATTATTATTATTATTATTATTATTATTATTATTATTATAGGATTGGAAGAGTGTTGAGAAAGAAGTATTTACAATTTCTTCAAATGGCGGATGCCCGATGAACCTTAAGGACAACATTACTTTGGGGAACTACAACATCTTGTTAGCCGATTGTCCATTGTACAACGCAAAAAACGAATCCAACGAAGCGTCACACAAATTGTTCAGATCAACTTTTCTGGATGGTTTTGCATGGGAACTTCTGGAACTCTTTTCAGGTTACTATTTGTATGACCCTTTTCATATCTGCGTTTCCACGTTTATAGGATTCTTCATAGATCTGGTAGCATTATTCGCTCATTGATGTACCACGAACTTGCATCAGATCACCTCTGCGTCATATGCCATTTCAATGTATTAGTTCATAACTCTCCATTTTTATTTGCTACTAAGAGAAACCTCCATATAAATCACCTACAGCATAACATCCATGCAAACAATTTCCATTCCTCCTACAGCTGTACAACCTGACCAGTGATTAAGTTTATTAATTGACAAGTTCAAAGTATGAAATCAAAAATGTCCTCGTGGTACAGTAGTGCTAGGGACTGTAATATTTGAGCTTTAAAATGAGAGAGGAAAAGACATGTTTCTACGAACACATGCTTGTTCCACATCAAACAAAGTATAACTGACCTGCTTGTCAGACCTACATCTAGAACCCTATATACCAGCCTTATACATTTTTAAAGTTAAGAAATTCAGAATACATTTGTGGCTTGATGTTGTTTTTTTTTTTTTTTTTTTTTTTTTTATATAATGTACAGACGGGTCAACTTAGAACTGTGTAAAGTAGTATAAAGTTCTCAAGGTTTAGTCCTAAAAATGTTCCGAGTTTTGATTGATGATATAGTTCAATTTCACCATTTCAGACTGAACTGCCATTTGATGAGATACACGTGTTGTTGTTATTAACTAGCTAGGTCTACAGAACTGTTTACAGTTATACTACTCCATTTATAAGTAAAATATCATACAGCACAATGTATATGGTAAGCCTTCTAAAAGTCACTCATAATCCTGTAGATATTCTGGTGATTTTCTGACTCTGGATGATCTTCTTAATGCTGGGTCAGATGTTGGATACGTGTCACATCTATCTCCGTCTTTCTTCAGATTTATTGTATCATATGTCTGGTCATCAGATGGTGGAATATGTTGTGAATTCTTTAGTATCTTGAATAATGACAAATTTCTAATTATCTGATGGTCTTCTCTTCTCGCTGTTATCATCGATCCCTCCTTGTGGATCATTTCATACGGTTTGGGGTTATATGGAGTTGAAAACTTGTCTCGCACATTTTGCTTTACTAAAACACTGTCCCCAACTTTAAAATTTGACTTCTTAACTTTTCTAGTTTGGACGGCATAGTTCTTCATCTTTCCATTTACCTCAGTATCGGTTTCCTAGTTTTGTTGTCATGTACTTTGATTAGTATACCATGAATAACCTTTTGAGCCAATCATATTCCGGCGTTGACGTGTGTGCCTAATAGTGTAACTGTTTTGAACTGATTGTTTACGATATGTGCAGTGAAGTAAAAGTGTTTAATTCTTCCATGCAACATGATTAGTAAAGTTGAATCGAGTTAACATAAGTAAAAACTTACTTTTGCATTTGTCACTGTTCTGTAATTAAATAATTCATGTATCGTAGAATCGAAAACATGGTTGTCACATGAGCTCGCACTTGTCGCAAGATGAAACATTCGCGAAAATCGCACGTTTCGGAAGCCGTAACTTCAGTTTGATACAACGTAGAAAAGTCAACGATGGCTTGATGAATAGAAAAATATCTCAGGAGTAAAACAAGCCATAGAGAATGGTATGTGCTTTTAAATACGGAAATAGCAGAATGAAATTGAGGGTCATGTGTAGAACCAAGTATTTGGAAGTTACTAACCTTCTCTTTTTATGATAGAGAGGGTCCTATGTCAGAATGGGTCATGGGGGTAATCTAAGGTGTTTTTATCACTCTGCATGATTTTTTTCCCCTTTAGATTATTTTTTTTAAATTTCACATGAAGCTCGCGTCGAGTACCTGTGCGTTCAACACTTAGTCGTTAACAACCGTGAAAGAGCGATTTCCGGTGTCTAGCAATTTTTTTCGTTAAAGATTGTTTTTAAAACTCACCTATTTCGACTATGAGACCTAAAGGCTTTATAATGTTTACTTTCTTAATTATCGTGTACATGTTTTTGTTTTGTAATTTGATGGTGTTTGTTTTAGCAATCTTGTCGTTGTATATGTTTTTGTGTTGTATTATATATTGTAAAGCACTTATAACTCCTAAAAATTAGGTGCTAATATTGTAAGCGTTTAGAACTTCTAAAGATTAGGCGCTGTACTAAGAGTTAACCACATTTCATAACGGTACTTTGTTAATTCAATAAAATTCTTGGCGATATTTCCCGTTTTGTAAAATTGCTTTCAAATGTGATAATTTTAAGCCTCTTCTTGAAAAATGATATCCTGTTCAACAGGATTATTGACAAAGGGAGAAATAAATCTTTTTAATGGGTCCATGATTCCCCTTACCTTTACCAGATGATTGCAGGGTATATATGTATATCTTTACAGTGAATCAGATATATATTGATAAATGCTACCACGATAGTTCGTGTCTAAATAATACGACAAATAAATAAAGTAATCGGGGTGAGAGAAAAAAAGTTGTAGGTGTGTTTTATAGGATATTTAAGGATAACGAAGCTGTGGTCTTTTACATAATTTCTGATCGAAAGTTATTCAAAAAAGGGCAACATTTGTCCACCATGAATTTCAAAACGTCCGCATTGGGTATTACCACATAGAAATCGGTGACTTACCGGCAAAGATATATACGTGTTTACGTAAACAGAGTAAAGGAGTGCTCATAGACATATTGCAGAAGTAAATTAGCCGCTGTAGTCAAAATAGCTTCGTAAGAAGCACTGAAGACATTTCATAGTGACAAACCTTTAAGGATTTATCAAACCTCATTGATACTATGTTAAATTTGATTCCAGAAAAATTTATAACACACATAAGAAGAGAGACAAATTATTGCGCCATTACATTACATTATATTATATTATATTATATTATATTATATTATATTATATTATATTATATTATATTATATTATATTATATTATATTATATTATATTATATTATATTATATTATATTATATTATATTATATTATATTATATTATATTATATTATATTATATTATATTATATTATATTATATTATATTATATTATATTATATTATATTATATTATATTATATTATATTATATTATATTATATTATATTATATTATATTACATTACATTATATTATAGGTCCTCCTGTAGTGAGTTTTACTTGGAGACACTGGGGAAACTGGACAGGCGATTATAGAGATGTCAAGGCAACAGGAGAGGTAATCAACTTGTACGGAAGTTGTGTTGTTCGTGTGAACGAAAATCTCAAGATACAGTCCATCGAAGTGTACTATGACCCAAATCCTATGATGGCAAAATTAACCAATTTCAAACTGTTTGAATAATGTAAATAAACTACAAATATATGTTTTTCACGTGATTTTGCTCAGCCAGCAATAACAACATGTATCTTGTCCGAGTGATGGTTAATATAATATAATATAATATAATATAATATAATATAATATAATATAATATAATATAATATAATATAATATAATATAATATAATATAATATAATATAATATAATATAATATAATATAATATAATATAATATAATATAATATAATATAATATAATATAATATAATATAATATCGTATTTTAATGAAGTAGTTTGCAGTATTTTTTGTACAAGCTCATTGTATGTGGCATACATTAGAGATAGTTCATATATCATTGCAAATACAATAAAAACAATTAGGATTTAGGGTTGTATTATTCCTTGTAATGAAAGCACTCAAACAGTTTTCAACAGAAATTATTTTAACACCTAGTTGATCTTTGATCTATTAAACTGAATTCATACTCTAACTCTAAACATTCACATTAAAATGTTCAAACCTTATTGTGATTTACCTCATTCTATTATTTCTTGTAACCAGGACTGAGAACAGCATAAAATACAATAGCAGCATCACCTTCGCCCTTTTATTAAATACGTACAGAGTTAGATTCCTTTAACTAAAACGGTCTGTCGCCATCTTCGAGTCGAACTTCCATGGAATATTTAACTGCCAACATTTATTAAAACTACATAAATGCAGATTACATTAATTAGTTTTTCTTTGCACGATTATTATACCAATCATTTGATATCTTTCGACGTTGTTCATTTACCTTTCCGGTGGCCTAGGCGTTAGAGCTTCCGCCGCTGAAGCGGGAGGTCGTGGGTTCAATCCCCGGCCAAGTAATATCAACAACTTACAAAAATGGTACTAACAGCTGCCTCACTTGTCGCTCAGCGTTAAGATGTTAGTGTTAGGAGTTAGGACTGGTCGGCCTGGTGTCAAGATAACGTGACTGGGTGGGACATCATGCTACATGTCTGCGGCATGATGCCCCAGTACTAGACATCACTATAAACTGCCTCACTGCAGACATCGTAGCGATATGACTGAATTTTTTTTTTAAACTACGTTAAAAACCCTAATCACACACACACACGTAGTTCACATTGATGTAATGCAAGTAGTAGGTAACTTGGGGATTCTGACGCACTTTATCACTGCATGATGATGGTGGTTTATGGCTCACTGCGTCAGTGCGTACTTTCTACTGAGATTCTTACTCACTTCGACCTATGTATCAGCTCACGTTTTTACCTGATAAAGAATGCACACACACACACACACACACACACACACACACACACGAAAATGTATATGTGCGAGAGTGAATACCATACGTGGAGTAACGTTTATTTTCGAAGAACCATTTTACTTTTTGAGGATGAGAAATGATATCATGAACGTTCTCATAGAGTAGTAACATAGATGACTGTCTGTAATGATCAAAGGTTCTTGTACTTTTTCAAAGATCGGTTCCAATAAAAAAAACGATGTAAAATGTGTGTGCGTGTTTTTTGTTTGTGGTTTTCAAACTGTAGTGTTTCCTCGCATTGCATCTGAAAGGTTTGTAGTTCTTAACAGTATCATGACGAGATGTGATTGTGCAGTCGTTGTCATTGAGGAAAGCGTGGCAAGCAGCGATAACAGAAATAGTCGTGATTATTATTTTGTGTGTACTGAGATTGGCATAACCGGCTAGTCTTTGATGTAAACGAAATGGTGATGGTTATTCAGAAAACTGATGTTATGAGGCTATTTTGGAGATCAGCAACGGATAGACCAGGAAATGCTTGTCACCCGCTTTCTTTGCATCGAGTCCAAACACGTTAATGGAGAGTTCATCGTTGGACGCTTCCATTTTAGGGCTTTAGGGACGTCTTTGACTGCTGCCAGACCGATGATTCCGATGGTGTGGATTGTATCAAAACGTAGTTTGTACTTGGAGACGCGATCGGAATTGTACTCTGCATAATGTAGTGAGAAAGGATAGCCCATACGAGACAGTAGTCATCGCTGTTTTTGACATTGAAGCATGCTTTGGTGGCCACAATAGATATGGGAAGAGGTACGTAATTACTTTCCCGCAACTGTGCGAATTTAGAAGTTTGAAAAGAGAAAGAGAGATTTTCAGTGGTACTGTTTCTTAAAGCTGAATAATGAGTTAGATCAATGTAAATATATTAAAATATTTTAATTACCTCTTTTTGGCTAAGCATTCATGTGAATGGCGTAGCTAACCTAGTGTTTATAATGCTCTACTTTCATCATTTTAACCGTCTTTCATGTTTCAATCATAGATATGTATTATTTATATTGATTTAATCAATGCCAAGTAAAAAAGAAACTTTAAAAAAAAACAATCAACTTATCAATATGCATAGGTGAGTGTGAACAGCCACAAAGGGCATATAACTACATTTTGTAGCGAGCACACTCGAGGAACTGAGGAGTTAATTTACTCGGTCAATACACAGGTGCCTTTTGTAAATCTTAACTCTGTTCAAAGGGCAAATATATGTATTTGTATCTTATATAAATCAAATATGTTTGAATTGCACGCTGACTTAATGATATACCATTCGTTGTAAAAACGTGTCATTAAAAGGAAACTCTGCAAGCCTCGTTTCCTTTTAATACAAAAATTTATACATCTTGTGGTATATCATCGATACAACGTACATATCATAGATAAATAGATAGATAGATAGATAGATAGATAGATAGATAGATAGATAGATAGATAGATAGATAGATAGATAGATAGATAGATAGATAGATAGATAGATAATGGTTTTGGAAATTACTAGATTTGTAAAAGTGAGGATAATTAGATGTTTAGGTTAAAGACCTTGATCTGAAAATTAAACAACTACGTTTCTTTTAAGCGGTTCAGTAGATTAGTTTGTAAACTGTTTTTCTTCAATACACAAATACTCAGGTAGATTCATTATGTAGACAACTTGACAACAATACTTGTTATAAAGACTTATTCATACCTGAATGGCACTGGGAGGCATTTTTTACCATTTACTTACTCACATTAAAGTCGGTTATATACATATACACAAGCTTGACAATCCGACTTTTGAGAATGATTTGAGAACATGTATGTATTATTATACAAACAGTAATTATGTATCGGTTTCGTGTAATTATCACTTAGACTGTTGATGATAAACACCATTTGAGGTTCCTTGAGTTTCTGGACATTGATCGCGGTTTATAGAAATCCAAATGACAGCTATCAGTGACGAGTGGCTTCTATTCAAGCCCTATTGATAATGAAATCTCTTAAAGGATTTTCCTCTAGTCGCCTTGAAACTGGCGACAATAATCAAATTTATCTTTGACACACCTATTGTTAGAGTCTGTAATCTCGGTATATATTGGTCTAAAAAAAATGGCTGGTTAGGGCATACAAATAGGAAATTGATGCATAAAAAAACAAATATTAGGATTGAAATGAAATTGATACATTAAAATATTTATTCTCTGTTTGTCCCACTTTGCTTCTAACAGCAGATATTCACATTATCACGTTGGTTCGGAAAAATACGAACATGCCCTTGACTACAAACGTAAATTATAGAAGTTAATAGTATATCGTGTGCAACACATTCAATATTTCGAAAGAAAGTACAGGCAGCTATGCGATAGAAAAATAATGTGCACATACACGCTATATAAACGTTTTAATATTTGTCCTGTGGCAAGATCGCAGAAAATGAAACTTACAGAACATGAAGCATTACAAACTGAAATCTCTCTCTCTCTCTCTCTCTCTCTCTCTCTCTCTCTCTCTCTCTCTCTCTCTCTCTCACGAATGAGTGTGCATTTCAGATTCCTGATGTAACTCTGAATGCTTAGTTAATTGTCTGTAATTTCAGTTACTATTTGTCCAATCAAAGTAGTTAAAATATGTTCAGTACGTAACTGCCTGACCTTGGAAGTATGACTGCGTCCTTGAACATTAATTTCTGACAAAAGCCCTGTATTCAATTTTTTTGGCAACGTCGACCACAAAAGAAAGACATGATTTTATCAGTTACGTAATTATAATTATAATGACCTGCGTGGTCTGTGTTAATATTGAGACAGAAGTAGTGGACTTTAGACCAATGAATATGGATTTAGTAGACTTTGTAAAGGCATGTCTTCCAGTTTAAAAACTGCGTAATTGATTAACCACTAAAATGGTCCTTGTTTAGATTAATACGAAGATGTACAGTAGATTCTGGGACAATAGGAGGGGACCTCTATGGCCATAACCTCCAGTATCAGAAAATATTAAAACTGTTTTCAGCACTGAAGAGTGGCGGACCACAACGAAGCATACTGCACGTGACATTATCTAGCCCACTTCATCAATGTCAAGATGCCACAAAGAACATTCATGAATACATATGATATAGTTTTCAACAAAGAAGGCATTCGCTTTCCTTTAGTTCTTGTGTGGTGACTGCATCAGACATATTTGGTTCGCATTCACGTAGTCGGATGCTCAGTGTAGTTCCACCACGATATTAAAGTGTGTTATAGCAGGACATATACTGGAGTGCTATGGTATCTGGGGTCTTAAAGTTAGCGATCGGCGACACTTGTGATCATAGGTGATGCGAGAATTGTCTGTGGGAATGGACCCACCAACGTGAGCATGAAAAAAAACATGTGACCACAGGCTGTTTAAAAAGAATTAAGGTGTTACAAAGAAAGAAAGAAAGAAAGAAAGAAAGAAAGAAAGAAAGAAAGAAAGAAAGAAAGAAAGAAAGAAAGAAAGAAAGAAAGAAAGAAAGAAAGAAAGAAATCGTTTACAACGAAGTTTTCACGTCAACACCTGTCAATTGTGAAAGTCACCAGAAGACAATATTAACATCTTCATATTTTGACTAATTTGCTACCACTGATTCGATCTCTTGCATCTGGATAAATATGGTAACTTGTAATCTGACTCTTGCATAAAATCGCTGGATACAAAAGAACCATCGATTTATATATAGTGTGTGTGTTTAGTTATGACATTTATGGATTAAAAGACAAATATAAAGTTACATTCGTGGAAGATGGAAGTTTAGTATAAACGTTTTCTACATGTATTAAGAACGCAGTATCAGTTTTAAGAAATTAAATGCAAATCTTGGTTTTACAAACATCCTAACTGACTTTGCTTCATACAGTTATAAATCTAAACAGTTATAAAGGCATCGTCGATTTAATTTCTCTTGCGTTGCTCCTTAAATTACTGTGAGCAAAAACCATTTGCAGAAGAGTGCCTACTGTGTTCATTGTATACAATAGAAATTGAATTATGTGCTGACCTGATCTAATTGAAAAAATACATACTTTATTCTTTACCTGACCTAATCTCTACAAGAAAAAAAGGTTACGACAATAGCTGAACCCTATGTCAATAAACAATTATAATTTATCAAACATATTTAGCATATATAGCAGATGGTTCCACATAGTATTTTGTCTATATATATATATATATATATATATATATATATATATATATATATATATATATATATATATATATATATATATATAAGATCCTGATCAGTGGAATTAAATCGTGTATTCTAGGAACACGTTTGAATTGACCAGAATAGACTAATACAATTTTGTTTTTGAAGTCTCAAAAATAAAGTCTAAGATTTTACACCAAAGTTTATTGTGAAATTGTTTTCACGTTATTACGTGCTTAGGTTCGAATAAACAGTAACATAGAAAGAATGAAAATAACAAGCTTGTAAAAACTTAATAAACAATTTACTGAGTACAAATATTTTCCAGAAAGAAAAATAAACTTACGGTTTTAAGAATCAATTCCAAAATTAATCCAAAAATAATTCAAAATACAATCCACTAGTGAAATTGCAAAAGTCCTGGTAATAAAATGTCCTAATAGTTCCCAGTTAGAATCTTAGTGAAGCATACAAGATGGAAGACGATGTCACGTGATGAAGTCAGTTCTGGTCTTATGAAATTCAATGAGCACAAATGTTTTCCAGATAAATAACAAAATAGATCCTCTTGATCCAAACGAATTGAAATAATTTCCAGTACAAAGTAATTTAAAATAACTCAAAACAACACAACTTAATATTCTAACAGCCCAACTTCTACTAAATAGTTTGCTCCAAAACATAATTTATATACCTGTTTTTACGTAAACAAGGAAGGGGTCACATGATCTCCTAGAATCTTTAGAACAAATTTACGTTCAAGAAATCTCGTGCACACCGTATGACCCAGATGAGAATCAATTATTTTTACTCTCAAGAACTAAAAATAGATGTTTACGACAAAACTCCATAATGTCCATGGAATCAACCAATCATTTTAAAAGCTTGTTTACAACTCTAAAGCCAGGTCAGAAATGAGGTCAACATCTGGTGTTTATTTGTAGAGTACAGGTCATTCCACTTTCTAAAAAAAATAACTCCCAATGAAGGAATATTAAACTTAAAATGTCAAATATGAATCTGACAAACAAACAATTAAAATAAAAATAAATGACTTAAATCAAACATACGTAACAACGTTAAAGAATAGGAATATTGTTTTCTTATTGTCTAAACGGCAAGTTGAATTTTCAAATAACATTGATACAGTATAAATTGTTAAAGTCTTTCAGTCATTTTGTCCAATTGAATTGTGTAAAATTTATGAAATAATGGACTTGCTTAGAAAAAGATCATATAATAAAATTAAAGCTCAATATTTTAATTTGTATTAAAAGTCATTCAAAACGTACACACTTACCATATCAAAAAGCATATTGAAAATGTATATACTAGTACCAGTAAATAGTTTACTTGATCTCGTTCTTAGAAACAAGATAAAATTATATCATTGCCCATTTAGTAAATAATATAGTGTTTCATCGTTATTAAATAACGGTGTTTAAATTGCAAACTTTGAATAAAGTACATGCATTCAGGAGACGTCTTCCGAAACAGAGTTGCATTATTTATAACAATTATGATTTCTGACTGAATGCAATTTTAGTGGACTAGTCCTTGTGTGTCCTAAATCTTTAGCATACACACAAATAAAAGGCATCAATGGATTGAAGATTTTTTTTATTTTAGTACAATAATTTCGCAACAGAAAACTCTTACCGTGTGTATTGGAATATGTAGTCGGATCAGACTGCAAACTGCATAGACCCAAATATAGAGCCGCATAACGTATCAGCAGGTCTGGATTTATTTGGTTTGTTAAGAATAATCAGTAAAATAAGATACAGAATTAAGCATTATGCCAAGGCAGATCAGTGTCGATTTTATCTGCAGTTGGATCCAAGTTAGATGCAAGAATATACGGTACTGCAAATTCATGAGTTGAAAGAAGGTCAAATATACCTCAATTTTATACAACACACAGACAAGTTTATCAATCAGAAATCATTCAGTATACGACCTAAATAAACTCTTTAACAGATGTCTTTCAGATCTGAAAGAAAAGAGCCATAAAATGTTCCAATAATAGATAAATTCGACATTTGTAAATGCAATAAATACCTCCACTCTTAATTTTAAGATCATTTCGGTCAAAAGGAGAGGCTGGAGATCAAACTGACGATTTTGAGTTATTTTTGTTGATTATTATAAAATTTTAATCTTTAGAAGAATTGAGAGAAGAAGCCTAAACTCATTTGCCGATTTTTTTGTGTGGATGGCATAATTCTTGTTTCTGTACATTTACGACAGAAATCGACAATATCTCATAAAATGCAACTCTGATAATCTAGAAGAATAAGGTGTCGGTATTCTTTGTGTATATTATTATATTCCATAACCATTTCGAAATTTTTAATTTCTTATGGTCTTTAAACATGCAATTCTTCACAAAGCAGATCCACAGTCTCCCAGAGTTTTGAAATTTTAGACATTTTCCACCCAAACGTTCGTGTTTGGTCACAGTGTCTGAGAATACAGAATCTATCGCTTAGTTTTTTTATACATGCATTCTCAACTAAGCACATAATTTATGAATAGGATTAATAGAGAACATCAGCATTGCCTTTCCACGGCACATCACTGGACGATTTATGAACAGGACTATTTTCCGTTTTTAAGGAAGGAAATGGACCCACTGTATAAAGCGAATGGTCTGATGTGAAATTGGTAGAAGCTTGTACCGACGACATTTTCTCATCAGATGTCCCCATAGGTTCATTATGCAACTCACTATCACCTATTGTCATTATCACTTCATCTGGTGTGATTTCTGACCCGTTAGGGTTAATTCCAGGTTGTGCCAGCACTATTAGTGCAGGGTTAAAAGTACCATCCATGGACTGATCAATGCATGGTGCATCATACCCCAGCATTAATTTGATGTCATCTGTTGAACCATTTTCTGTCAGAATTTTCACCTCTCTAGTGTCACAAGGTTGGTTAAAAATTTCTCGAGTTTCGTTTGTGAATCCACTTGTGTCAGAAATATCCACTGAGCGAATCGTGCTTACCGGGTCAAACAAACATACTCTACTATCTACATCAATACTGTTGTCGTGTTGCGTGTCATTTACATTCCTGTTAGGCAAAGAAAAATAATCAAATCCATGAAGGACAACATTGTGCCTATCATGTACAGCGGAAACTTTGTGGGGATTTGTTGAAACAGTGTGTATTTCTGAAATTGTTTCGTCCATTATTTGCTGTTTGTCGTGCACATCATTTTGAAATTCAACATTTTTTTCCAAATCCTCTGATAAAATGTCCATTTGAGGCGCAAGGGAAACTACTCTCTGACGTACTTGTTCTGTACTTGCAAATTTTGTCTGTTCATCCTCCAATCTGCACTTAAGAAAGAAGTCATCAATTTTCTCCCCGTTTAATGCTGATGAGGTCTCTAGGTTTCGCACTGCCTTTGGGACATAGCCACACATACTGACATTTCGTTTGTATATATGACCCTTCTTGCTTTTCTGATCATCTTTCACGGATGTCTTGCTGCACCCGAAAGAGGTATTTTTGCTGTTTCTGGACTGAATATAAGAATGAGCTGATCGAGGAGCAGCTCTTGCAGAGAACCCAGTGTGACTTGAAAAATATTGGGAACTATCATAAGGATCCTTTTGGACTCTCTTCAACCACAAAGGGTCATAGATTGAACTTTTCTCATCCGAATAGTTCTCCTTTCCAGAAGATGGACTGTTGAAGATATCTTGAAGTTTTCTTCTCTTTTGCTTTTTGTCTTGACTTAAAAGTCTTCTTACACTGTCGTTGTAGACAAAACTGCCTTGTGACATCTTGCTATGAACGCTTCCAGCATGCGACCCGGAAAAATCTCCACTCTTCTCACGGTATGACGCGCCATCCAAATCAACGCTTCCAATATTGTCATCATCATCCAGAAGGTATCTTCTTTGTAAAGTTACCTTTGTCTTCCTGTCATTTTTCTCGTATCTCCTGACTGAATTAGACTGAACATGTTCTTTTGATAGTGTGGTGTTGTAGTTATTTACCAAGCGAAACAAAGCACCCCAATGACACGGCATGATTTTTATCGCGACACCTCACTTTACGGATGTCTTTCCTCAGCTTTCACATTTGATGACGTTAACTCGTGATTTCATGTGGTCATCGTCCTCTGCAATAATAATAATAATAATAATAATAATAATAATAATAATAATAATAATAATAATAATAATAATAAAATCCATAATAATAATGATAGTGTTTATTTGTAATATAGGCGACTGGCCCATATTCATACATCATACGGTACAAAAAGATGTTATATTGCTGAACATAAGAACATCCAGTTTATAAGAAATAACATACACGAAAGTAATATTTATTGCTTTTTCGGAAATAGTTAAGATTCAAGTATATAATGCACAGCCATCAAACAAACGGATTTAGGGGAACCCTAAAACTTGTGGGGAGCAAGATTTTTTATATTGATCTAAAGTCTTATGTAGCAGGAGTCATTGATAAAACGGTTACTCTAATATTTAAGGCTTTTATAGAAAATATTGCTAAATTAGTAATCAGCATTTTACTAATATCAACGTGTATAAAGGAGCTAAATGTTTCTAATGTTTGATTTTTATATACAAGGGTGAGTAAGTATTTTCTTCGTATTTCTCCAATTAGCTGACAAGCAATAATAAATTTTTTAAAAATTTCAATGTTAACGTTACAAATTTTATACAATCTTTCCTCGTAGCAGATACTTTCATATCTTCCCGTATTATCTGTGATTGCAATTTCCCCACTCTAAGCATAGTGATTATATGACTAAGATCATTAACTCCCAATAATTCCAGATAGTTTTGACAAGTAAATTCTATTCCAAATGACCTATAGAAGCGCAGCCTTTCCATCTACTTAATCTCATCCTGCATCTTTTGCCTACAAATATCTTCAAATCTCTGGCTGAAATATCTAAGAAATATGTTGTCATTATTTACGCACTGATTACATCAAACATTGCAAAATCCAAATGTAAATAGAAGCTTTTTAACACAGCACAGTAATCACAATTCCCCCCTTCCCCCATCTTAACTGTAAATTATTGCTTGATTTAGGGAATCTGTCTTATGTATATTTTTTTATAATTCTTAGCTAATTCTTCCTAATTCGTTATATACGAATGTATTTGAAGTAGACTTAGATGCACCAAGGATATATATATATATATATATATATATATATATATATATATATATATATATATATATATATATATATATATATATATATATATATATATATATTTACAAAATGATGAATGAAAATTTTCAGTATCATTGGCATAATAAAATCACAAACCCCAGCTCCATAATTAAGTGTGGGAACTATCTTCGCATCAAACAGACGAAGCAATCCATTTACGGGTAATCTGTTAAAATTGTTAAAGACTTTGTGTCAATATATATGCACCCTTCAGCGCCTGCAAGAAGAGAGTTTTCTAGCACATACACCAAGAAATTTAGAAAAATTATGCATCCTAAATTTTTATAATATGATTCAATCTTTACATCTTTATGGCTATAGTGCCACGTTTTGTAACTTCTAAGATAGCCACCTCTGCAAAATACAACCACTCTTATGTTTGTTTCGTCATAGTCACCTTTGATTTCCAATTTAGGCAATATGCTTGCAACCTATTGAGCATAGTTTGCAACTGGTGAGCAGTGTCAGCAAAGACAATTAAATTGTCTGCATACAACTGTGAAATAGTTCTAAGACTTATACAGACAAACTCATGTTTCCTCTTCTTCATTGATTGTTCAATCTATAGTCTTGTGAATTACTTTAATGTTTTCAGTTTCCTGTATATGGTTAACATTACTGCAGAAATTAAATAATTCCGGAAAATATCCATACAAAGTTGCATACGTGATATTCTTTATCATAACAATACTCTGATTCGTTACAAGGCGCTTGAATAGTTGTATACTTTTAGAGTACAAGGCAGATTAAAGGTTACTTTTTGGTTTTAATTCATATTGCTTTTGCTTGCTTCTTGTACGAGATTTAAACATATTTCTATAAAATGTATAATCTTCAAGTGATTCATTTGTACGTTTTAATCTAAACTGTTTTGGATATCCTAAGGCTTTGCTTTTGGCATTTGTGAAATCTGCTTTAAACCAAGGCTGACATTTAACAATTCTTATTGGAGGTGTCACAGACAGAATTTGCTTTCTATTTATTGTTTTCATTGTGCTTGCTGCATCATGGTAAATATCAGTAATTGTTTTCGACGCATTTATTAAGTTTGTTATTGTTTATATCATTTAAAATCTTGTCCATATGTTTAGATAATAGATCTTGACAATTTTAGATCAAAGATAGACTCCTTCTTTGGTCAATATGTACTTATTTATTTCGTTAACCCCAGAGACACGTCTAGTCGTGCGCTTTAGTTTACCAATGTAGACAAGTGAAAAAACAATGGGCATGTTGATTGATTACAATCTACCATCTATATTTTAAAGCACATACAACGCCTAAGACATAATCTGTTGTTGAGGTAGAATTGCCATGCATACATTTAAATGTCTCTACCCCTTTATCTGATCCACATCTACCATTAGCGATTCTCAGTCTAGCTGGTCAATAATACATTCATATTTGATAAAATCTGGCTCCGTTCCGGTATAGGCATCAAAATCACCTGCAATTATTATTTATAGGCAGGATATTTAATTTTTAGGTGAGTTAATTCATATTCTTCCACTGCATATACATTATTTTCTGAATGAATAGAGGAGTATTCATGATACAAATAGACAAAACCAAAACTTAAGCTCCACTTCAGTATGCTAGCCTAAGACGAGAAAACTAATCAAATAATAATAATAATAATAATAATAATAATAATAATAATAATAATAATAATAATAATAATAATAATAATATGTCAAACAAGTAACTCAAGCTACTGTAGTGAATGACAAGGTGAAAGCAACTAATTCTTCAGCAGGGGCAAACATTGAAATACAAATTTTTTTTAAATGACGGGATGGATGCCGGAAAAAGCCAAAAACAAAATAGTTTCTTTACTTGTTATCATAAAAAACTGAATTAAATATGAGACGACGTAAATTCGTAGAGAATAAACCGATTAAAGTTCTGTTAAAAAAATACAATAACATGTCTAAAAGCTGCTACTGTATTAAACATATCTTTTTCTTCTAGTTCGTGCGTTCCTAGGTGCAAAATGTTTTGAGCGCTGGAGAATTCTAGTGGTATGGAAAGATCCGATAAAAATTCCAACATGTGGGATATCAGACTAAATGTGAGTGTGCGTGCGTGCGTGCGTGCGTGTACAATCGTGTTTGTATGTAATTGATTCGAAACTTGAAGATATGTTGTTGTATTCGATATTAATGAAACCAAATTTATTCTTTCCTTGAATGTCTCTTTCTATTTCTAAGCTATATTTGTCATAAACTAACGATTTCGAGAAATATCAGCACATTCCATTCACCCACCCACCTCCAAAACATAATGAATAAGGTTGTTCAAGTGTTCGATGACACTCCATTCTTATGTATATGTATGTCAAAATTTGTTAACTATTGAACAAAGTCATGGAAACTTCTGTTTCGGTAACAAATGAGCCAGTGTGGAAGAACACTGCCGACGTGTTTCATATTCCATATTAAATGCATTTTAATAGCTGAAAGACAATTGGGCATTTAAAACTTTTTTAAAGTAACAAGATTCGTCTCACCAAAACTTTGCATCAGATTTCACATATCCTGCCTAACAATGAGTGTATTCTTGCCTTTATACAAGTAACTATTAACCTACTTCGTACTTTTGCAAACAAGTTATTCTGCACCTAGTTGACATCTTGAAAATTCGTTTTGTAAAGAAAGAATTTATCATGATTGAATACGCGTGTTTACAACGATCTTACTGTATTCGCTAGGCAACAATGAAGACTATCATCGATCTCTGAATAAGATGTAACACGGGGGTGGGTTTGTTTGATTAGGATTTTTAACGTAGCTTTAACAATGTTTCAGTCATATCGCTACGATGTCTGCAGTGAGGCAGTTTATAGTGATGTCTAGCACTGGGGCATCATGCCGCAGACATGTAGCATGATATCCCACCCAGTCACATTATCCTAACACCAGGCCGAACAGTCCTAACACTTACCTCTTAATGCTGAGCTCCAAGCGAGGCAGCTGTTAGTATTATTTTTGCAAGTCTTTGGTATGACTCTGCTGAGGATCAAACCCACGACCTCCCGCTTCCGCGGCGGACGCTCTAACCACTATACCACCGGAGCGGCGCGAACACTAGGGGTGGGTAGCATTGATATTGAATTTGATCATGGAAATAAGTTGATTGTCCTATTTATAATAAGAATTAGAAATTATCTCGCAATGAAATATTTCTCATTTTCTCTTCCATTGTTGTCATCAAATCATACAGCCATGACAAATCAATGTATGCTGATGTGTTAACCTATCACTTCAAATTATTAACTGCATTTTTGTATTTAGTCTGTAATGATCAAGTTTATGACAGCGAGGTTAACAACCACGTAAATGCCTTGGGTGTTTCACGAGTAACAAATAAACTGCAGCTTCCAAAGGATCGCTGCAATTTTGTAGTTTTCAAAATATTCTTTTTTCTTAAAACGGCTATCTGATAACGCTTAGTCCGAGACACACACACACACACACACACACACACACACACACACACACACATGACAAAGCAAGTGAGCTTGAATATTTTTTTGCATGTGTAAATGTGTTTATTAGTTAGAGAGAAATAAGTTATATAGATTAAAATGTTATTCTTCCATGGGACTGAATTTTTAGACTCTTTCAGTATGCCCTAAGTCTGGAATAACATTGTTTACAATATCCGTAATAGTGAAATATAAGGGAGCAGTCAATATTTGAAAATACAAAGCACATTGAATACATTAGACTATCCACCCACCCCATAACAGCGCTGCTGCACAGAATGGTATGTCCTATTATGCGTCATTCAGTGACACTTATGTTTCAGTTCTGCACGTAGAATTATACCCAACAATTGTTCAATACGTAAGTAAACAATTTTTGGAAGAAAAAAATCCAATTCCAAACCATACTATAATCTGCCAGTAAACAATAACAACTCTTTGATAAAATAAAACGTACGAGTAATCAGCGATCAGTTAAGTTTATGCCCGTATATAATCACTTCTAACACTGACATAATTAAACATAATCAGACCTCCCTACCCGTTGATTTCTTTTATATTGGGAGTGTTTTTTTGTTTTATTTGTTTGCTTCAAATGTATGGGGTCGTGGCAATTTTGAGATTGTTTTTGTTATTATAGGGTTTAACGCCATTTTCATCACAAGATAGGCTATACATGGCGGCCAATATTAATGGGGGAGGAAGAACCTGTGAAAACCCCAGAAAGAACCACCGACCCATGAGAAGCTACCGGCAAGCTTTCTCACATATCCACATTGGCTGAGCCCGAGACTCGAACTAACGCAGAAAGAGGTGAGATGGCAGTGATCCGTAACGGTGACCGCCTTAGGCCACTCGGCCACTGGGGGCCCCCGGCAATTTTGAGATAACTGTTCTTAGGTTTGGCACACTCGGGATTGAGATCGTGGTCTCTGACAACGTAATATTAAAATCAGCCACTATAGAAACGAGTTTATGACAAGATGATTCTAATTCTTTATAAAGCAGCTAAAATGTAAGTTTGGAATCAAAGTAAAATCGGATTGGCTATAAGAAGAGAGGAAGAGAGCAAAGTATGAATTGTAAAACTGTAATGTTATATATTTCACTCGTATGTGTATGTACGCGCTGGTATGAAAATTGGCATAACAATAATTTAATATCCGTAATAGCAACCGTGCCCAAATTATTTTATTGATTTCTTACAAAGTTGAGCGATACAAGTACAAAAGGTTTCAGTCTGGTTGCAAACAAATGACATTTGACCTGGAAGTGAGTTAGTATTTTGGAAATGGGACAGACAGATAAATTCAATTCCACGTAGACTGTAATGGTAATATTTTCACAAATACGATAGTATAAAACCATCAAAAACACGCTTCCATTCAATACACGATATGCCCCTTAAATGATGAAAATGTTTCTGGTTCAAGTCTACCATTGTGAATAGTTTATCGACAGTTAGTCATGTTCTAAACAAAACTTAAGTTAATATTTTCCACTTATTAATATAACCCACTCAACTATCTTCATTCTTATAAATACCTTATTTAATATTCTACCATAAATACGCTGGGTCTGCACTTCACAAGCTATGACAGCATAGGTTATACAGAGAAGATGTTCGAAATCGAGGCGAGAGAAATTGGCCTATTTCAGTTAGGTGATGTTTTGGAATCTTGCTGAAAGCGATTGACGTTTTTGCATTGGTTTCTGGTTTTAGTGCTTTTTGGCACAGCAACACATGTTGACCATTTAGTGCCGAGGCAATTGTGAATAACGTGCCTTGACCAAGGACACACAATAGTATCTGACTCAGGCTAGTCCAGATAATCGGATTCGAACCCACACCTTTCGGTCGTGATTCCGGCATACTAACTACTGAGCCCGAGTGACTCCCTTGGGATTGGTTGATGAGTAAATTATAATCCGAAATTAATCAGCAAAAACAGTAACGTTTGAGATTGGTTTACAGTCTTGACGATAAGCAGCTGATAATTCGGACTGGTATTGCTTTTTAGATTCTTTTATCAGTATTTATTTATAGGACTGGTTGACCAGCAAGTGGTGTGCGGGATTAACAAACATGTAACCTATATTTGGGATCGTTTGGAAAGCGACTGATATCAGTCAAATGATGTTGCAGAAACATAGTATCAAATTAATTGCAAGCAAATTACCGGTATGATTAACAGTAACAGGGAAGCACGGATATTTCCTAATCGGTCGACTGGAGAGAATGATATTTAGATTCGTAGGCGAAAAATGATGCTTTCGGTAGGCAAATATTTTCAGTTCCAATATTGCTTTGACTTCCTAACGAGGGAAATATATAAAAATGTTTGCTTTTATTTTTATTGAGAAACAATTGAGAAATACAGTGCGAAACTGGGCCATTTGGTTTATAAGTGATAACTTTTGAAATGTTGCTCAGTTTAGCACTTAGATAATGGATAGTTTTGCATAAGCATGGGTCCAAATAATAAAATCGCTCAAATAATTATATGCTGGTTTGCATTTTTGTTTCGCCAATCTTGGTGAAATGTATTTCCTCCAGAAAGGTCATTGAAGAAAAGTACAGTATCACTAACTGTATATAAAATAATAGCTGAATGAGTATTTAAACATTTGTCTAATTTGCACCGTTTTGATATGATAGATTCCTCTCAAGAAAAAATCAAAGCTATTGGTATTGTAATGACTGATCTTGTACAGAATGACGAAGTAAACATTGCATCAGTTTTGTGCAAAATAGAGCATGAGTGACTGATTTACTGTATGTTTTACATCGCTAAGGACTTCCAAAGTTCTCGAATACTTTTCGTTGACTTAATTAGTTTCTTTTACTTGACTTTAGTTGCCATTATGAAAATTGTACAAAAATTTGTTTCTTTTCTTACCATTTAACAAGAGACCAAACTAGCAACCAAGTCATGTTAAGTCCAATGTCTCCTTGAGTCATAGGGATAAGTTATCCCCAATCGGACATCCTCAGCCTTTTCCAATGCATGCTAAAAACAACCCTCCGTTGTAAATAATGGTGATTCTAAACTGCCGTGAAGTCATAATAACCTCGGGAAAATTTAATGAATAGATGGCGTGTCATCACTAACAGAAATGCAAGCAACGGATGCAGACAAATAGAAATGAATTAATTTAAATGTGCAGTTATTTCTTTGATGGTTCAAACGTCGTCTAGTGTTATTTTCAAGGCCTGTTATGTTTTAAGACTGTTCTGCGGACATCTTGCCGGATGTTCGTACGATAAAACCTTACAATTACGGAACGTATCATTATGATTACCTCTGAGTCTCTTCATAAATCCAGCCAATCATAATCAGAATACATCAAAGAACTTACGAAATATTAGCAAATGAAAAACTAACCAAAGCGTTAACGCAAATTTTCTGTGAACTTCAACCCAAGATAGAAAGAGCTAGTGAGCATGTCAGAGAATGAACTGTCTAAGGGTCATAATTATTTATACCAAGTATCACGCAAATGAGCATATTATAAAATTAATTGTTTTATGGCATGATTATATATCCCAGATATGATGAGGCTTTACAAATTGGCTTAAGAAATGTATGCACATACAAAATTGTCATTAAAAAAAAAATGAAACTGTTCACAACGTAGACGCCGACTTCGAAAAACTGACTGCTATATCTCGCTTTCCACGCATCAAACAATCTTTCTCCAAACTTAAGAGGATTTCTTGACATAGGAAATGTAACTTTCAGCCACCACTTTGTAATTCTAAAACCTCGACATATGAAATAGAACTTTCAACACAAACAATTTGATTAAATGTATCAAATTGTAATTATCAACATACGACATTGAAATTTTCACCTACCGCTTTGTAATTCAGATATTAAAATTGAACTAATCGATATTTAAAATGAAAATTTTCAACCAAAGCTGTGTAATTCAATAAAAAAAACTATTAAAAATAGACATAAAAAATGAAACTTTCAACGCAAACACTATGACTCAAAATGTAAAACTGAAATTTCAACTACCGCTGTATAAATCAACAGATAAAATCAAAAGAAAACTCGACACAGAAAATGGAACTCTCAATCATCGCTCTGTAATTTAACAGATAAAGTTGCAAAACTTAAGATATTAAATCTAATTTTCAACACCAACAAAAGTAGGATTCTTGACGTATGACATTGAAATTTCAACTGCAACTTTCTCGTCAATCCGATTAAAATCAGATATCCAATGTCGTACCTGAATATCAGACAGCGACAGATTAGGGGTCATATTCTGGTGACCTATACTATTACCATAATCGCTCATTTTATCAGCCAATCAGATTTATATCTTTGCGTGTGAAAAACTGAGCAGTATGGTTGAAGAGCATGAATTTGTGCCGAACGATTTGATTCACATTTAGATTTCTGAAAGCTGCATTTCCATAGGCTAATTCAAAGATCACCACAACATAACTCTTCAGCATTCACTGTAAGATATTCGCATGGGACAGTGGGCATCTTATTTTAACGAGATTGACTTTCTCACTGAACCCGGTTTTATTTGCTGCTGTAACTCATTATGATCAACCTAAAGTAACAACAACAACAATAATAATAATAATAATAATAATAATAATAATAATAATAATAATAATAATAATGAGGACTTTGTATAGCGCCTAATCTTAAGAAGATCTAAGCGCTTTACAACATATATAAGGATATGACTACACACAAAAAAACACTATGAAATTAGAAAACATTTTTTTTTAAAAATATACTGAAAATATTTAAGGTAGGAAACATTATTTGGTCTTTAAGTTTGTTCTTGCAGTCGATAAAGGTTAGTTTCAAGAGCACTCTTGAAAGGGTTCACTGTGTCTAATTTCAACTGGCAATTCGTCCATCAATTCGTCCATGTTGCTGGGCCCTGGTATGCAAACATCATTAATTGTACTCGTTCTATCCCTCAATATTAGTCTCTACTAAAAAGAGAAACTTTGATTGGCTCTTTCGAACAGCGTGAAAGGTCAGTTATGTTATGTCACAACGTGGGGGAAAGAATTAATCAAGCTCGCAATGAATGGTCATAGCAAGGTTATGGAAATCACGAAGAAATCTCCGCTGTGCGGCCAAGGGCCATAAAGAAGAGTGGCAGATTAGCCAAGTGGTTCGCGTGGAGGCCACTGACACCAAGTAAATGCAACGCAACCCCCATCATCACTAGCCAAAATTCCGATAACTTTATCTACACTTTGGCATATCCAGTAGATATTTATGTGCATCGGGTCTGTGAATTTCATTTTCATTTTGATCCATTCAAAATAAAGTTGTTCAAGTTTGAACAATGTTCCCTCATGATCAAGACAAAGACAAGGGGAGCACACAGATTAAATGGACTGATAACTAGGCACTTTTCCAGTGCCTGTCTGTGTTTACACAAATATCTCTCACCCATACCTGTAATGGCTTTCTTCTGGTACCTAGTCATAATTTGACTGTTAAACGTACAAGGTATTCAGTTTAGATCATTTTCCAGCACCTTTATTAGCTGATGTACAATGCATCACGCTATTGGTTAATTGGAATTACATACTAAGGGATGCTACACATGAAATTAAATAGATTTTGCTTGGACAAAGCACCGATATAGCTGTTCGATCCGCCAAGGTGTAGATAGAGTTATCGAAACCTTGGCTAGCGAAGATGTACAAACCCATTCATGTCCATGTACATGTTGTGTCGAGAGAAATAGGAGAGGACATCTCCACAAGTTATGCGTTCCTCGTCATTAATTTATAACCTCCGTAGACTACACAATACCTTCAGTACCTAAATAAACGTATATTATTTATATACAGGTATACACAGGTGACACAGTGAGAGTATCAGAGAACAGATTGGAATGAAAGAAGCTGGTTGTGAGGTCATCAGTGGTGCCCCAACGGTCGGATGGATGGATGGATGGATGGATGGATGGATGGATGGATGGATGGATAGATAGATAGATAGATAGATAGATAGATAGATAGATAGATAGATAGATAGATAGATAGATAGATAGATAGATAGATAGATATAATACACACACACGCTTTTATTGCATTATTAGGAGTGACTTTTGGGATGGGGATAGAGTTTCTTTGTCAGGGTATTTGTGATCAATCTATAATAATAATAATAATAATAATAATAATAATAATAATAATAATAATAATAATAATAATAATAATAATAATAATAATAATAATAATCATAATAATAATAATAATAATAATAATAATAATAATATGATTGTATCCAACAGTTCAACTACTTGAGCTGTCAAGACCTTTGGATGGTCACGATCACCATACATAGTGTTGAATATATAGTGTTGATTGAAACTATGTAATTACTGCTTCAGCACTGATTATGGATATCGCATTTATCTGTTTTTGGCATGCATACCTCGTAGGTTTATTCTTTTGTGTGTTAAGCTGTTCTAAATGTGAACATTGAGGAAGACGTACTTGTGATATTGTATTACATACAAGAATTCTACCTACAGTGAATGAAAAGCGTAAACAAGGAACCGTGGATCTTGTGTATTTACTTCGAGATTTGATCAGCTATATATGTAACATATATGACTAACAAATAAAATTAAAACTGGAATTTTATAAATTCAATTAATGCAAACCGAAACATTGCTGATTACAGTCATATCTTTACCACTATGTCATATATTTATATAAGTATCCACTAACCTCTCTGTCTATATACGTACTTGCTTACCAGTGGCGAAGCATTAAATTCTTCACACCCACCCACGTTCACCGCAAAATTTAATTCGGTAGCACTCCTCCCCAAAAGAAGTTGTTGAATGTGGATTTTTATCTCATCCTCCCCCCACCCCCACCCCCACCCATCATTTTGAAAGATTATAAATATCGCCTTTTCACATTGTCGTCAGTGACGTCATTTTCGGATGAAGGACTTGACGGGCTTGTTAATTTTTGTATATTTATGCTACATCAATTTTACAGCACTTGCAAATTCGAGGGGGGGGGGGGGCACCACCGCACCCGCTCTCCCCAATGACGCCTCTGATTGTCTTGCGTTATGATTTTCAGGAAAGCTTATAACATGTCACCGATCGGCCCATATTTATAAAGATTAAAAAAAGAACAGAATAGAACTTTATTTCACGAATGCAAAAGGCACACTGTCTAAACAATACATAAGGTGTATATTATGCATTGATGCATACATAAATAAATAAATAATGGTGATAGAAAATCTTTGCACAGACATGACTGAGAGAGAGAGAGAGAGAGAGAGAGAGAGAGAGAGAGAGAGAGAGAGAGAGAGAGAGAGAGAATGAATACACATATTAACCTGCGTATTTTTATACAATTTTGGAATATGCTTGATGCTAATAATTTTAGTAGTTTATACACATTTGGTTTCTGCCAATACTAAAGATCGATATGATAGTTATGGATGATATATATCCAGGAATGTTTAAGAAAAAACTATAACTTCGACATTATTATTTATACAAAGTTCATATTTCTCTTCGTGTCTTTAGTTTACTACTCGTTTCAGTACTGAATGGATGTGATTAAACTCTAGATTTATTTAAAGCCCATGTAAAGACAGTTATAATATGAATATGAAATATGATTTTCCAGCAATAATACTAGCAAATATATTAGTAATCTTCATCATCATTAACATCACCATCGTCTTTGTCGTCGTCATCAAAAAGACATTTACAAAAATAACAAGCCCATGTAAAGACAGTTATAATATGAATATGAAATATGATTTTCAAGCAATAATACTAGCAAATATATTAGTAATCTTCATCATCATTAACATCACCATCGTCTTTGTCGTCGTCATCATAAAGACATTTACAAAAATAACAACTACAACAACAACAACAACAACAATAATAATAATAATAATAATAATAATAATAATAATAATAATAAAAACAATAATAACCTTACAAACTTGGCAACTTGATAACATATTCGTTCTCTCAGAAAAAAAAAAGATAATATTTATACTCGAACTTGTCATGTTGCAAAGATTTAGTTTAAAACATTGCGAATAGACACATTGCAATATAAACAGACCCTAATGTAGCGGATCCAGCTTTACAGATTACACCTGGTCAAGAAGAACAACATTTATCAATTTCTTTTCATTAGCTTACCTGTACATTTTATCTTCATTTAAATGATCCTTGCCCATCAAAGAGAATAATACATGGTGACTTTAATGTCCTTTACGGAATGAATTTGATCAAAGTTGTTTTTAAAAAGTTAAAATCCAACCATGAATAAGGTTCACAAACTGAAATTTCTACGAATAAGGTCACAAACGCTGCTCTCCGTAGCTACTGACAAACGCACGTGTGAGGAGTTGATGGATCGTGATTATATGTTTCTTCTCATTAATCAGTAATGATGTTTTACACAACAGCAACACAAATACCAACTTAAACAATGTAATGCCTGAAGATCAATATGCGTGTAGTGTTTTGATTGTTATCGATTTAGGCCCGTAGATAATCTTCAAACCATGACGTTTAAAAGCTTCTTACTCATTCGAGTGTAGTGTAGTCATTCAAATGTCCTAATTTTTCAAACTACTAATCATTTCTACTAATTTTACTTACCTTCTGATGCACCATTCATTAAAAAGACTAGTTGTTTACTGCCAAAATCTGATCTGATAGAACTGACGAGAATTAACTGCAGACGACAACAACGTTATTCATAATACGTTTCAGAGAGCACTTGTACAGATCCCCGGTTCCGTTACTGACCTTGATAAAGAAAGCAATGATCGAGAAAGATCTCAAACAAAGCAATACACAAATAGACTATATTTACCCATTTTGCTCTGTTATCGTATTTAGTACTGAGAAACTACCGTGGGAGCGGCCCAATGTCGTTACTATTTGTACTAGAGTCGTACAAGAAAGAATTTTTAATGATATTGAAAGAAGACTAAATGTAGGTTACATTCGGAAATGGTTTTTCCTTGTATATGCAAACTGTATAACAACCCATGATAACGTGATCTATAGTTATGGTTGTAATGCATATCACTTTAGAACCACAGCACCAAGATGATATTCTTGTGTTTTCCTCGCCCATACGTCAGGAACCTTGTTCTCGGGGAGAGATGGTATTGTTTCCAGATCAATTGATAAGCTCCGCCTTAGTTACTGTTGCTCTGGTTCCCAAGCTATCGTAAAAATAGCGGATTCAGTAAAATCAGCAACATATTCAATAGAAAATATTCCCGACAACATTTCTGAAACTTTCTTACCTGATTACAAGAATATTTCAGATCCTTTCTTAACAAGAATTCCGAGAAGAAGAAAAATTGAAAAATGTCACGGAATGGCTAAATTTGTAATTTATGTGCAGTGTTGATGCATAAGTGATTAAATTCGCAAGAAATATTCAAATTTTGTGGTATCATGAAAAGTGACTATTTAACACATTAACCCCTGGAGGTTTTTGCTGTTTTCGCATGAAATGCGAGTATGAAACATATTTTTGAGACTAGTTCTGAATACATCCTTATACATCGACTTCCAAGCAATATTCCATTAAACAAATGGCTAGTTGTGCTGAAGAATTTTATTTTTTTTTCATTGGTTAGTTTGCTGGCGCATGAGCAGAAGGTGTAAATTTGGATTTTTATTGTACTTATTATTATTATTATTATTATTATTATTTTTTTATTATAATTTTTTTTTTTTTTGCTTAACGGATCCATAATTTTCGTATGGAGAAGACTCTTTATTCAAAATGTCCACCTTATCCTTCTTTTTGCACAGGTTCACCTGTGTGCGCTTCAGACCTGTCTGCCGTAGATCTGAGGCCATAAAGTCTAAATTCTAGACACACATTCGGATTCCGACCATGGGCGAATTTTGGGTGGAAAAAAAACAGGCAAAAAAACTTAGCCTTTTCCCTATGCATTTTGTAGTGCAACAAAAATGTCCAGATTATTGGCTATCATTGTAGAGCTACATCTGTCTACCTTACCATAGATCATCACCCAGTGTCGCACCAATTGTACGCTGATGACACCCAAATATACAAGTCTAGCCACCCAACTGAAGTTGATGCTACCATCCATGGAGTAGAGAAGTGCAGTTCGGATGTGAAATCATGGATGACATGTAACAAGCTGCAGATGAATGATGATAAAACTGAGGCTATTCTGATCACAACACAAAGACTTTCTCATTCACATCCTTTACCTCAGACAATAAATATCAGCAACACCAACATTAAATTCTCACAGTCAGTACGGAATCTAGGTGTTACTCTAGACAGTACTCTCACATTGCACCAACATGTCATGAACATCTGCAGGGCTGCATATCTTGAACTGAGATGCATCAGTTCCATTCGTAAATATCTTTCAGTTGATGCCACAAAAACACTTGTGTGTTCATTAGTACTTTCAAAGACTGGACTATTGTAACTCAATTCTGTCTGGTTCATGACAATATTTACTCCAGAAACTTCAAAAAGTTCAAAACACAGCTGCATGGATCATCTTTAGAGTACCTCGATCAGAACACACCTCACCACAGCTCTGTACCCTACACTGGCTATCAATTCGATACAGACTCAAACACAAAATTTGTTCTCTGTGCTATATTTCAATGATAGACTCCAGTCCAACATACCTATCCAGCCTCACCCATGTGTATACACCAGTTCTTCTTCTGATAATCGTATACTCATTGTTCCCAAGGTGAAAACAAAGTCATATGGACAACGTTCGTTTGCACACCAGGGAACGAATTGCCCATTGAAATTAGACACAAAGACACAGTGGTCTCTTTTAAGAGTGCTCTCAAGACTCACCTGTTTCGACTGCAGGGACAAACTTAGCGACCTAATCATGTTTTCTATCTTATATGTTTTCAGCATGTTTTTATATTTTCTAATTTCATTGTTTTTGTCATTTGTTGTTCTGTAGTGTAGTCATATCATTATTGATGGTGTAAAGCGCTTAGAGCTTCGAAAGATTAGGCGCTATACAAAGTCCTCATTATTATTTCTATAATACCATCCACTTTAGTGTATTAAGCATGACCTTGACGCTACAGACCTTGGAAGTAGGCTACTACCTCATGCCCCGTAAAGTCGTCGCTAAAGGTTAATGTGTTAAAGAAAAGCTTGAACTTCTCACGTAATTCGGGTTTTCGATGGAGAAAATCAGATCAAGCCCGCAGCATGATGCTGACGATCTATGATTATTGTTTGTTGTTATGGGGTTTAGCGTCATTTTCAGCACAATATAGGCTATATATGGCGGCCACTACAAGTGGTGAAAGAAGAAACTGGAAAAACCCCGGTAAGAATCACCGGCCAACGGAAAGGTGCAGATAACCTGACCCACGTACAACACATTCGCCGAGCACGGGATTCGATCCCACGCAAACGAAGGTGAGATGTCAATAATCCTTAACAGTGAGAGCTCTAGACCACTGGGCAGCTCGGGGCTCGCTATCTAGGAAGAAGAACGACTATCCTGACAAACTTCAAGAAGACATTTCTCAAGGGGAGGACTCAGTAACAGAATATTTATGTTCGTGCTAAGTTTGGTAAGTGTTTTAATGAAATCACAATTTATAGTATGACTTCAGTAAAACACAAGTGTTTTTGTTTTAAATTTGAAATAAAGCTTTATTAACGAATTCACGCCCTTTAAATTTATATCATACATGTATTATTTTTATGTGAGAATAAAATGTAGGTACTTTTTCTGATCTACGACAAAAATATTATTACCAATTAATACCTTGATTATGTTTGGGGATAAAATTAAAGTCACAATCAATAAATAATCAATTTTTACAAAGTTGCATTAGTGATGAATAAAGTGTTGCACGTCTTTTGAGCGCGTTATCATAGGCTGATAGACGCATTTCATGAGGATATCATAGGTTAGCTAGTGCATTTAAATTATATCAGATCCATGTGAAACGTCAATTTATCCTAATCTCGAGAGAAAGAAAGAAAAATAATGCCCATTGAAAAGATGTATATTAGCATTCACATTTACCTTTGTTCGCTAATTAGTGTAACTCGTTCTGTCTTACTTCAAGCGATGTCAATACATTTTGCAGGTGTTTTAAAATCAATAATTTGTTAGTGATAAGCTTTAAATGAAGCCAACATAACGAAACCACAATAAATGGCAGGGCATAGCTAGCCCCAGTTTGATTGACAGGTCAGAACTCTGTCCACGTCAATGGTTGTCTTTTATAATTTTTCTTTTCATCTTGCAGGGATAAATTTGGAAAAGGGGATACAATATTTCTTACTCATGCGTATTTTATAATTATTGACTTTTGAAGCTGCAATTAAAGAATAGAAATGGGTGGATATCATTTCCAGCTGACATTGACGTCTTAGAGTTTTTTTTCACTGTACGCGTTGTTTAATCGAAAATACTTACATCGTACACGTTGTCATATTCCTTGCAAACCCGCTAAAGCTTGGGCATGAAAAAATATCATTTAGATACTTGTGTCTCACTATCTTTTAATTTATAGACAGGCGATTTTAATGTCATCTACACTGTACGATTGCACGGAACAATTATGTCGTTCAAATCGGTAAATATACTTTGTCAATAGTGGATTTAGTTTTTTTTATGAATGTGAAGTCAATAACATGTACTTGACGTTTTTTCCTTTTCCTTCTGGTTTTCTCTATCTTCATTTTGCTTTTTCTTCTGGAGTTCTCCGAAGTTCCAAAACAGTCGATCAAACACGGATCGAGGCGCCAGTTCTTCTTGAGAACATCTGTTACTGTGTATGTTATAATTGCTTATAAGCTTGAAAAATACATTGATGTATTTGAGAGTATATTCAGCTTTAAAATAGTTTGGTGCTGTTATCAATATGTCACTGAAAACTACGCCAGCCATATTGTTCTAAGACGATTATTTAAGTTCACGCTAACAATAAACGAGTTTTTTGACGTCAAAAGAATACACCAAGGCCGATTTGAAAAAAACCCACCAACATTATAAAATACAAATTCGATTGCTCGTAGCTAAATCGACATGCCATTGACGATCAGTTTCTGCAATATTCATTTTAGCTTTCTGGAAACTGGCTTTGAGTGGGTTTATGTAACATTTTATGTTGATAGTTCTTGCAAACATTGTTATAAATCTTGCAGATTTATTCTTTGAGTTTGAATTTGAAGTGGAATACAATTTTAGCCACTCACACGATAATGGTTGTAGTAAATTGTTAAATGCTTGTTTATGCCAGGGTTTAATAAGTCACTCACGCTCTATGGTATTGTGGCATTTTCGATTGGTGCCAATCATATCATCGACTTCATTTTGTCGAACATTGTCAATTTCGTTTAGCTGAACTCATTTAGCTGTCATTTCATTGGTTGGAAATCATTTAGTCGCAGTCATTTCGTCCATATTGATATGAACCTCATAAAATCAAAGCTAAAAGGTTTGGAAATGTTATTCAATAATATTCACTATACGTAGTAGACATAAAGCTTATAAAGGAACTGCTTTTTTAAATTAATAAAAACTAATCTTTCAGATTCCAATACTAAAACGTACCCATTTTAAGTAAATTTGAATAATATATCATATGTAAATAATATAGATTACGTAATGTTTAAAATGAAATATTGTGTCCGATGCTTCGTAGAAACTGTACAGTGTTCTCAAAGTTGTTTCCATTCACCACATTATTAATCCGAGAATCCACTGCTTGATATTTCTTCCTATGTTGTTTTTTATGACTGCATTAACTCTTAACTACTTTGTGTGTGACCATTAATTTCTCCAGGTGTGACTTCGTGAGTAATGTTGATATTGTAGGATGCGTTTTGTTGATCAAACCATTCAAACAGTTATGCCTTCCTTCAAATCAATTGGTCAATCTTGACAGATCTTTCTTGACGCATAAAGACTGCAACAATGTTGCTTGTGGAAATGTTCAAAAACGTCGACGAGATCATCTGCCTACATATCCGAATAATTTGATTCAAAATAATCAACGACTGGATCCAGTTCATGTGGAAAGGTCTCATGTGGGAAAGTAGTTAATACCCTCTGACAACGTCTTCTGTTGGTAGAAATACGACAGGAGCCAAACGTCAAGGGTGAATTCAAGATCGGAGTCCTACCTAATCTGAAGGCCTGGTTCCTGAATGCGTCTTCGTGTTTTGTAATGTGTGCTCCACAGTAAGTGTAGCGATACATAAAACGATATTTTAAGTAGACTCGAAAAAATTAAAGGCGACATAAACATTATCGACGTAATAATTTCAACGAAACGTGGAACCAATTGACTACTGGGAAATGAAAATCAACCTAATGAATGTCAACGAAATGGACACATCAAGAAATGATTTACGACAGCATTAAGTCTATGACTGTCGAAGAAAAGAATGGGAACCTTTCTGATTGGATTACGATTTCTTCTCTCTTCGATATGGTAGAGGATGATGCCAATAGGGCTTAAACAAAAAATAGCAGTTTTCAGAGTTATGCCAGCTTTGCATGTAAGATGTAGAATCTGTATGTAACCATTACTTTCACAATATTTGTCTTTATTGATCTGTGCATGCATACACGAGAGCAAAGAAAACGATTCGGGGTAATACAGTAAGCAGTAATAATTATATGGTCAATGCCATCCGACGTAACAAACTTTATGACCTCTTCATAACTCACCAAGAACAGATCTTCACGGATGCTTACTACATGCTTCTTTTAACTTCGGTATTCTGAACGTGTTGAATCAGATCTACCAAGTAAATAAACAACTCAGAATTTGTATTTTAAATTTGTATCAAGTCACCCCAACCTCTGTTGCCCTCTTCATAGTAACAAGATCAAAATTCCAAAACTACTCGCACAATTTTCTAGACATAGGATCATGATTGATCCAAGTTTCATATGTCTATCTTTAATGGTGCAGGAGTAATTCAATGATTCTACACATGTACGAGCGTTGACGGATCCATGACCCACGAAATTTAATTTCTTCCTAAAGGCATGGGCAACATCAACAAGACTAGCAAATAATCGTCCACGTTTCCAAGGTCAACGCCTTCTTGAGATCTGGCGCATTGTTTGAATTGTGTTTACTTCTGAATTGTGACACAAAGAGGGATAACCGCTGAATCCTTGTTTCAATTTGAGAAACTCGTCGATGCAAACTCATACAATCCCTGATTCGAGTCGTCGTACAGTTAGCATTTGTTCTTTGGTAGAAAGGTGCCAAAATTAGTAATTGTTTAGCAGTAAGTATCAACTATCGAGAACATGAAATAACTCACCACTCGTCCAGATTACTTTCAGGGTGCGTTACTTTGTCACCGTATCGATAATGCTGGTGTTGATTACATGTTTCAGCAAACGTACGGCATAAATTAAATATCAGTTTTTCTTGGTAATGATAGGGCATCATAAGGCATTATGTTTAAACAAACCTGCGTACTTCATGGTGATATGTAGAAAATCACGCTTATAAACACATCCAAACGTTCAGCGCACGCACTGTCAATATATCTGATATTTGTCTTCCTTGAGATTCTTCTACCTCATTCAACAAGCTTGTGACACTCGTCCATCCGATAAACATACTGTCAACAGAAATCAATGACACGATGTCCACCACATCATTGCCTTCAATGATGCGTCGATTTTACTCGTGCTCCAACATTTCCACCATACTGTATCCTCTAATATCTAAACTCTGGCGTCGCTGGCAAGTTTTGTCGTACCAATCCACTAGGGTGGACTCTGTCGAGGGATTTATTTACCTTCTGGGTTAGGATAACAAGTGGGACATTCATGAAGTATACATCCGTGAAATTCGTACACGATTTGTCCCAACCATCAACTAAATAAGATCCAACCTTCTTGTCACTACACGTTTCTTATCTTGTTTTGGTGATCCAACAACTTCTCTGTTCCTTGTAATATGCCTGAGTGTAATACGGATGATGCAACATTGTGTATTAACTAGCAATGACATCGAAATGATTTTGGTCATTATGAATGTGACAATACCTTCCGTCACGAAAATGGGGTAATCGAAACAAGATATATCTGAGAATGACATGAAGGTAACCATGAAATGTATATCGAGGGAACAGCAATTCTTGAATGTTATACATTTCGTTCCCAAATGATTTATGATTATCTTCGCTGTTTGGTTCTCCACGTGTTCGTGTCCTTTCTGTTTTCATTTCATAACCTTTAGCTACCACAATCGCGCGGGCTAAACACGGCTGATCTCGTTTGTTGTCAAACTTAATGATATTTCGTTGAGTATTCTAAAGATGATCCTCATATAAAAATTCGCCTTTTCTACTGCCAGAATGAGCTAAAACGTGTGTCAAATGAAGAGTGGCTTTCCATCTGTCATGTCAAACTCATCTCTAAATTGCTGCACATGGTGAATGTTGGGAAGGTTACCACTCACTGTGTACTAAATCGGATCCAGATGAAAGATTGCACAATGTTGAGATTAATGTATAGTCTTAAACGACTTTGATCTTCAGTTTGACACTGCTATTTCAACTGCTCAACCATAGAGTCTTGTAACCTTCACATTTTACACTGTAAGTGCTAGCCGTGGTTCTAAATTATCTTGAAGTCATTTTCTAAGTACTTAATTTAAGAGCAATGACTTCTTTTCTTGGCTAATCTTGATTCTCGATGTCATGGGGAGGAGGAACAGATAGATGGTGCTGGATATAAATCAATAATTTCCCGTTCAAAATCATTATGGTGCACTTCTACCAAACATTTATACGAGGGTATTGGGTGCCAAAGAACGCCATCATTTTTTTCTGCTCTCTCTCTCTCTCTCTCTCTCTCTCTCTCTCTCTCTCTGTAAAGCCTTTCTACGTGGAAGAACAATCTGCGACCACACCTCTGCTCAGGGTTTTTCAGGCAGACTAATGGAGCCTACCCCAATTTAGATAAAAGTGAAGATACTTGTTAAGTATGTCAAGAGAAATGCACTTTTACACAGAATATCAACAGCGCAAAAAAATGAACCTAAAAAAGGAGAAACCAGGCCCAGAGATAAACCCAAAGATGCTTCTCACAAAAAAGAGCATTACTCGTCAGTGTCCAAGAACGTAACAGATGATTAAAAGGAAGAACTTTCAGCGCTGAAGAATCCATTCCAGTCAAGAAATTCAAAACCAAACAAGACATTCCTGAGCAGAAGGGTGAAGAAGAATAGAAGAAACGGACTTTTGAGTATTATTTGAAATATTATTATCATTTTTCGTCACGGGAATATTCAAAAGCGTAAGTGTATCCATGTCTTGCTTTGTATTTTAATCATCAGATATATGTACACACACATGCGTCTTTTGTGGAAGGATATATTTGGTTTTGTTTCATAGCAGTCATTGAGTACTATATCTTTTCTGAGAGATATAGGTGACCTTAAAAAGTGACTGTCAAATATGGAAAGAAATCCGTGGACTTTTAAGCATTAGCGACAAATGTCTAAGCCACGTGCAAATCATACTGCTGTTAAAGACTTATTAGCGGAGGATTTGGGTGTAAGTGTACGTCTATCTCATTCTATTGGTTTTCAATAAAGTGACCCCAAATTTTTCTCGAAGTTGTTTTAGCTCCGCACAAATATCCTGTAATAGAAACATTTTTGTTTCTGTCCCATCGTATTTTTTGTCTGTATATCGTTTCTATCTTGCCGTGGTGCTTTCTCTTTACCTCTTCTTGTTTTGAATGAAAATATGTTCTTAATGGCATTTACAAATCATCATATTCTATCAGTGATGTATTGCACGAGAAGATGAAGCCAATACGGACGACTAAAATGCTTGCGATGACAAAAATGCTAAACACCAAACCCAAATCCAAGTCATTCTCTGGAATGATACTAGCCACAACAGCATTAGTGGTATGTCTGGTTGGATAAAAAAATTACTGTACCTGCAGCAATTCATAATCTTCGAAACGCTTATGCCATTACGTATGTGCCGCATGGAGACGGTGAAGTAATATATTATGGTTTCTTGTGTCAAATGCTGCAGATAAATCCAGGAGAGTGAAGACTGTAATCTTTCCACTATCCAAAGCAGAGAGAATGTCACTAAATACTTTCAGAAGAGTAGTTTCCGTATTGTGGCAAGGGCGATATGCAGACTGTACATTGCTAAAAAGACTGCTTAAATTCAAATGAGATACAAGTTGAGTTAGAACAACCTTTTCTAAGATTTTTGATATGAATGGAAGATAAGAAACTGGGCGGTAGTTCTTTAAATCGTTATGGTCCAGTGTTGGTTTCTTCAGCAGTGGCTTTACGATGGCAGTTTTGAAAAATGATGGGAATTCCCCTGATGAGAGAGAGAGAGATATTAATAACATCAGTTAGTGAAGGCAATATTGGGTCTAAGCACTCAAGCAGCAGTGTTGTCGGAATTGGATCAAGTTCACAAGACTTTGGTACACTTTTCAGCACGATTGTCCGTACTAAATCAATAGAAACAGGTTCAAATGCTCCTAACGGTTGTCGCGGAAATTCTACATCATAACTGTATGGTGACGAATCAGTTGAAATTGTGCTGTCAAGCGAATCTCTAATGGTTTGTACCTTGTCATCGAAGAAATTTGCAAATTGGTCTGGTAGGTCTAGTGGAGAGATGGTTGTTGGAAGTGGTGTACATTTTTTCCTTGACATTACCTTGCTAGTTATCTCGAAGAGCTCTTTGCAACTGAAACTCTCCATGATCTTAGTACTGTAGTGGGATGATTTGGCTAAATGGACTATGTCTGTGACGTTCTTCTTAGCGGCTTCGTAGATGTGTTTATGAATAGTGAGTCTGATGGAAAGCCAAAGCCTCTCTACTTTTCTGCGGTCTTTTTAGCAGTGCGAAGCTGGTCCCTAACACTGCTATACCATGGAGAACACTTTTTTTCATTGATACTCCGCATTTGGTAGATGGTGCATGTTTTTCAAGCAATGAACGCAGGCAGTTATCAAGTTGTTCCGCTGTTGGATGTAAGAAAGTTGTTAGGTTTTCTTGGATGTCATGCATGAATTTGGTTCTATTTATCATACGGAGGTTTCTCTTAGTAGCAAATAGAGGTGGAGGGTTAGGGACTGGTACGTCGAGATAGCATACAATGCAGAGGTGATCCGATGCAAGTTCGTGGGACACAAGGGTGGATTGCAGAATATTATCATCAGGTCTATAAAGAAACCAGCCTAAAATGTGACCAAGTTTATGGGTAGATTGGTTAACTGACTGTTTAAGATTGAAAATATCAATGGAATCTAGGAGTTTTGACATGTATGGTTGACCAGGACAGTCAAAGTGAAAGTTGAAATCTCCAAGAATAATTAGGTTGCCACCTATCGAATTTCCATACTCTAGAAGATTTGGAAACTGCTCCAAAAAGAGAGATTCAGTCAGCTTGTTTCTTCTACTAGGAGGAGGACGGTAGAGACAGAAAAATGGACTGACCTTTGTTCCAGTGTGAGCGTTGTTTGGCAGAAATTGAAAGTTGTGTTGTACTTAAGGCATTTGATCATGGAATTCTTTGTAATTACAGCAATTCCACCTCCGCGAGAGTTGCGGAGGAACGACTTGATAGAGTAATCGCTGGGTGTTAAATCCGCACACTTATATTCATCACCTGCGGAATGAAACCAAGTTTCTGTCAGGAAGAAGACGTCAATATTCTGGTCGTTGATAAAAGTAACAATTTATGTGCGCTTTTCCGGAGATCCTACTGATTGAGCGTTGAATAATGCAATACGTAGTGGTATCCCTGGGACAGTTGACACAACGGTTGACGATTTAAGAGGAATTTGAACCAGGTTATTAAAATTAACGGCAGAATTTTTAAGCTCTTTATCCGTTACGGGCGAAAGGGAGATAACTAGAATTCTTCTTCCTGTTCTACGCCGGTCAGCTTTGAAAGAACGTTTGTATTTTCGCTTCCGTTTACATTTAAGAAATGATGAATATATTCCCAGTTCGTTTAGTCTTGAGCACAATGTAGTATCTAGAACCAAGGTGTGGTCATTTAATCCAATTAATTAGGGTCCGTCGTATTGTAAGCGGTCACGTGACGGCGGTTTATTAAAAAACAACTGACGTCTTAACATTGGGACAAAACAGCTGAGAAAAATTCTAACTGTTCTCGTTTCCAAAACAAGGAGATGAATTAAAACATACGAACGGAACAGCCAATGCATGATGAAACACAATAATGTAGACGATGATAGAGAACAAGCACAAATTTCATAAATATAGCACAAAATCGGAAGAGCCTATCTCAAACAGTTAAGCGATGACGGCCATCTTTCCGGAACAGTGGTGCCTGAAGAAAGAGTTGGTCTATGGACCTACAGATAAAAGCTTCAGAAGAAAACTAATGATGAGGTGTGGTAATTCGCATCAATCTTTTGTTAAACTCCGTGAACATAACTTTTCAGGGCCATCCAGATCTCTCAGAAACAAACTCACTGCTCAAGATATGGGCAGACTTTCTTTTAATGCAAATTTGCTTTGTATTTTCTCTATGGTGTTCTCTTCAACGCAAAAATTAAACCCCATCTCCACTCTTCTGTCTTATATCATGTACATGTTTGTAAGTGTGCACACTCCGAACCTTTTCATGAATGTAGCAAATGATTGTATCTGTGTGTGTGTGTGTGTGTGAATATAGATATTTTGCTTCCTTACACTTCACTGAAGGTATGTACATAAGTAAGTGTAAGTGTGAGATGTCGTTTTCTTTACTCCAGGTCTTGCTCTCTCTCTCTCTCTCTCTCTCTCTCTCTCTCTCTCTCTCTCTCTCCTTTTTACACTGTGTGCCGATAAGAGTATACGTGGGTGTTGATCATTAAGTAAAACCGAAGGTCCGTACGATTGCAAGCCTGTCAGTAAGTGTTTGTGTTGGTCAAATTTTGTGTGTACATTAGTAGGTACTAGTGATGTTTACATTACCTTTACCCGGGTCATTTTCAACATTATTTTTCTCTGTTGACCCCATACCGTTCCATCATATTATCACTATAAACACTGTTAACAATACATTTTCACTTGATCCATACAGACCTATTGTATCATTCTTGTGGATGCTTTAACAATATATTTTTCCTTGAACCAACAGCTATGGATTAATATAAAATTATATTGACCACAAACCAGGCATATCCAAATGGACGAATGATGTTAAAGAGCATTACCCTATGTTTTCCAATTTCATGGGGTTTTTTTTGTTTTTTTTTCTCTAGTGTAGTCATATCATTATAGATGTTGTAAAGCACTTACAGCTTCTAAAGATTAGGCGTTATACAAAGTCATTATTATTATTATTATTATTATTATTATTATTATTATTATTACTATTATTATTATAACGACTCGTTTAACGTAAAACACTTAAACTAAAGCAACTACGTTATACAAATGCACATTATCGTTAAAATTATTTTTACATTTTGAAATAAGTCGTGTTTATTATTGTATGCCCTAAACTAAGTCGCGTTTGTTCTTAGTTATTAGCCGGAACGATCAAAATCTTAATAAATCTATTCTGTTTGGAGCTCACTACAGATAAATGTTTCAATAACATTCCCAACAGTGAACAAGTTAGATATCAATAGATTTATAGAATCGATATCGTATCATCAATTAGAACTCCAACATTGCTTTATAGTAATGATTGTCACGAATAGAAGTTATTTTTAGGAGTTTCGCATTTATCTAAAATAAGGCAATGTGTTCAACATAAAGTTGACTTATACCATAGTGTGTGTACTGTAATATTAGCATCTGCACATTACACGTCTATCTCAGTCGGCCATAACTTTTATAGGGTTTGACTGTAATTGTCTTTCTTGTTTGGCGGTGAAGAGGGCTCCAAATAAATACTTTATAGGTCAATTGACAAGCATACGTGATTTCACGCTCTCACTTAAATGCTTTCTGATCGCACCTGCTGCTTCCACCGTAACTATACGTATAGACAAAATATATCTTAGTTGTATTTATAGATTTTTTTAAAACTGAAGTCTTTGTCATGTAAATTCTACAGGTTTTAATTAAAACCAGTCTTTACTTTTCAGATATTTGTATCATGACACATTAACGATAATGAACTAAAATTTACATTCACTTTAAATGCTTCTTCATTCTTCTGTTCGGACAATATATATGTGCTTGTTAACTACTACTACTGTCGTGTGTTTTTTAAAACTTCAAAAGGCTTATGTCTTAAACTTGTACGTCTCATTCTTTTTTCAAATAATTAAGTGTTATTGTACCCATTCCTACATCGGATTTATAATATATATATATATTCATTTCGCGACAATGCATATCCAGAAAGATATCGACATGTGAAGAGGAAACACCTATAACAACTCAGATTTTCTTAAAACTAAAATTACATTAATTTCGCGACAAGGCTTATCCAGAGATATTGACATGTAAAGGGAAACACCTATTGCAACTCAGATTTTCTTGAAACTAAAGTTACTTCCCATGACACGCAAACAATTCAATTATAAAAATCTTGATCAGAATTTAGAAAAGAAAGAGAGAAGTAGTTGTCATTGTCCTATCATCATCCCATATATATTTTTGTAAACAAAAATTTAATGGTTTAACGCCATTTTTTTAGCACAATATAGGTTATACATGGCGGCCAGTATTAATGGTGGAGGAAGAACCCGGAACCCCCCCCCCCCCCCCGAAAGAACCACCAACCCACGAGAAGCTACTGGCAAGCTTTCTCACATAACTACTTTAGCCGAATCTTAGACTCGAACCCCGTGCTGAATGCTTTCAAGCTACTAATTAACCTACATGTAAATAATAATATTACTGAAATGTCAGAAATGTTTTAATATCTAAATTAAAAACGAAAGAAATGACGATCTGTGTTTAAAGATCCAGGTCACAAAGTAGGACAAGTGGGAAAAAATTTGATACAAATGGCTATCCATACAAACAAACATGTATATAATATACAAATAACATACATACATATAGCACCAACATAAATAGCAAACACTGGATACAGGGGACCCCTAACCAGGGTCAACTATTAAGAAAACTAGAGAAAAGACGCCGGTGAGAGGTGAATGAAACCCACATCGGAATAACTTCTCTACAGATACAATAGGGAAATAGAAAAATACCCCACCAAAAAATTTGTTTTATAATCCCGATGGGAACGAATTAAACGTCAAAATTAAATGGAAAATAAAAAAGCCATAAAACTACACATCAGTTGGAAATACACTCACACAAACACTTTTTTTTCGAAATAGGGCGGGGTGGGGGGGTGGCATCTGTCTGGTGCATCCCCCCCCCAAAAAAAAATATATATATATTTAATTAAAGGACCAGTTTATAACATATGCTACAGGCCCCGCACTAGCTTAATCCGGCACTACCCCATACACACAAAATTAAATTAATTTCAACCTTAAAAGACTATTTTTCACAATAAAATTATATTGTTTTCACAAACAATGAAAGGCAGCTCTTTAAATTTTAAGTATAGATACATACAGATTACATATCATTTTTGCCTTACGATCATAATTACAATGCAGTGTTCAAAAGTATAAGAAAACTATTCACAACATATGTGATCACATTTCGAATCTTGTGAAATTAACACTACTGAATGTATAAAGAATACAATAGAATTTTAAAAAACAAGCACACTAGTAAATAATTGGAATGAAATGTTTTTCACATTACAAGTTGATGGGGAATATTGTAAGCAACTGAAAGCCTTCAAACTACAAAACTGAAAGAAACCTAAAGCGCAAACGTTTAATCTTTGAATTAGTATTCATATGGCTGATAAAACCTGAATCATATCATTACAAAAGCTAGTTCATAACCACATTTTCATAACGATAACCACGATAACTTCTGTATGTGGTTTCAAAACTTGAAAACGTCCGAGTCTTCCGGATAAGTTTTTGTAATTTCCATGTGATTATTTTCATTTCTTTCTCAGCGATATGTCTCTTTGCAGAAAGATACGCTTCTGATTTGTAACAAAGTTTTAGTCTACTCAGGTACCGGAATATACGGCAGAAGTAAAACCATTGTAATTTTATTCGAGCGATGTATAAATCACAGCTGCCTCCAAAAGCGGCGAATTAACCGATGTGCTTGAGATGAAAAATCCAAGCCTTGTATTTAACATATAAAAAGCATTTCAACGCAAAAAATCGTAAAACCCAAATGGCACTTGCAAAAGATTCTGTCCTAAAACTATAATTGATTATAAACATCGACCACACAAACATATTCTTAAACAAAGCAGTTAAAGGAATTCATCTAACTACTGACTCTACCTCCAAATTAAAGAATTTTCATGAAATTGAATAATAATTATTAGCGATACGGGTAGGTGTAAACATAAACAAAACAAAAACACTTAGACATCGTGCTAAGAGATAAATTGATACGCCCTATTAAACATATACATGATGATCAATTTATAGTTTTATCACGAGGTTTTCAAAACTTCGAGACCAAATCTGATTTTATTTAAAGAAGAAAAAAAAAACCTTTTGGGTACACTTCATGTCAAGACCTGTCGTAATCTTCCACATGACATATTATTTGATTGTCATCTTGAAATGCAATGTTCCTTACCTGGTAATGTGTAAGAAACGCTTATGTTTATTTATTTATTTATTTATTTATTTATTTATTTATTTATTTATTTATTTATTACGCTAATGACATCTAATCATTAAACATTATGCAAGCAGTAAACGTCAAGTACATATTCAATCATAATGTCGTGCTTTTTGTACATATAATTCATTTACGGGTGACTAGCAAAACACAATAAATAATGTGTATACGAACAAACAATTTATTTCACAATAACGCAATATTGTTGAAATTAGACTTTTAAAAATGGCGTCTTCTTTTTTAAAAAGACAATAGAAACAGGTTTTAAAATCATAGCAAAACACTTTTTCTATCATTAAGTTTCTACATGCCCGAAACTTCGTTAAAAAAATCGTATATACACTTCGTCTACAGACACTTTTTCACAGTTTTAGTTTCAGCGCCTTCTATGGACTTGTCGAAAAACTAATACAATTGCGCACTTTTGTGATAAGGTTATAACTCTAGCGATTGGCTAAGGTCTAAGTTAAAGCATTTGACGAAATGTCTGCTGAACAAAGTATCGTATGACCGTTACAATCGAAGAAAATACTTCGGAAACATATTCTGCGTTCGGTCATGTAATTTAACAACGAAACAAAATCACATCGGTTTGGAAAGACACTGAACATTCCTTTCACTTGAAACATACGTGATATTTACAAATTTAAAAATATACATCAAGGAATAAGTTATGCCCTAAATAATAACACATTTAGTTCAGATAGTTACACGTTCACAAGACTAAACCACGTGAATCAAAAACGTGATATGTGAACATAGTCGGTACGAATATTCGCTAGGTCATACTTTTTCGTGACAAAAATGACAGTCTCAACATCACCAGAGACAGACAGACAGATAGACAGACAGACAATGTGTAGTTGTATATTGAAACAACATCAATAATGAGGTATGGATTAAGTTTGACCTAGTTTTTTCGTGCATCTGAAATAAATGAAAAGTCAGACAGACTGCTGTCCATCGGGACTAGTTAGACAAGTGGTTGTATTGTTCACACACACTAGTTGTTAATGTAACCACTGTTGGCAGGAAGACCCTGCTGTTGTCGCCATACTGCCAACCGATGCTGAAACCATTTCTGAAATGGAATGAAAAATAATTTATAGATAAATTACTCAACTTTTGTATCTTAACACTTTCCATTCTAATTATTGATAAAGATATGCAAACTGTTTGTTGGCTGTTTCTGTTTTATTGGCACTTGAACACACTAATGGCTAGAAAATGTAAGCAAAGCGCTTTTCATATGAACACACTAAGGCAGCCACTCAGAAGCCCGCGACCTTTTGCAATAATAGTCCGACGTTCTCCAAATGAGTTGTTGTGGCTCCTGGTAGGTTAATCGACGCTAAATAAGTAGTTGGTTCAAACGTACATATAACAATTTAAGTCGGTATACTGGTATCAATTTTTTGTCAGTATACTGGTATACAATTTAGGTTAGTATACTGGTATACAATTTTTTGTCGGTATACTGGTATACAATTTAAGTCGGTATACTGGTATACAATTTTTTGTCGGTATACTGGTATACAATTTAGGTTAGTATACTGGTATACAATTTAAGTCGGTATACTGGTATACAATTTTTTGTCGGTATACTGGTATACAATTTAGGTCAGTATACTGGTATACAATTTAGGTCAGTATACTGGTATACAATTTAGGTTAGTATACTGGTATACAATTTAGGTCAGTATACTGGTATACAATTTAGGTCAGTATACTGGTATACAATTTAGGTTAGCATACTGGTATACAATTTAGGTCAGTATACTGGTATACAATTTAGGTCAGTATACTGGTATACAATTTAGGTCGGTATACTGGCAAAAAAGTAAAGGTAACTATAAAGAGGAAATAGCTGCAAGATTTGCTGCAATAAATGAACATTTTCAACTGTACCATTCACTAACTGATACATTTATAAACGTTTAATGCCTTTAGGAAGAAATAAAACTGCGTGGGTCATGGATCCGTCAACGTTCATACATGCGTAGAATCAATGAATTACTCCTGCACCGTTAAAGCTAGACATGTGAACTTGAATCAATTATGAACCTATGTCTAGAAAATTGTGCGAGTATTTTGGGGAATTTTGATTTTGCTACTATGAAGAGGGCAAAAGAGGTTGGGGTGACTTGATACACATTTAAATACAAATAATGAGTTGTTTATTTACGTGTCTGGAAATTGGCATGTATTATCAATAAACTGATTGTCAACTTATTAACTAGGTAACACATGCAAGATTGAGACGACTGAGACATTTCCATTCCCCAAAAATGTAGCTGTCACGAGTAATAATACTGAAGCTATAAAGATCTACACTACCGGTATATATATAAAGATCTAATATATATATATATATATATATATATATATATATATATATATATATATATATATATATATATATATATATATATATATATATATATATATATATATATATATATATATATATATATATATGTATATATATATATATATATATATATATGTATATATATATATATATGTATATATATATATATATATATATATATATATTATATCAGACAAATAAAATGGATATTGATGATCTGATCTGGTATAAACTTAACGCCTTTTTCATAATTATAAACTACTGAGAACTCCGTCCTGTAAAATTGCTTACACTAAATGGGCACAGAAAGACAAATTGTTCGTTCAAGAGACACTGGCCTGTGGTCCATCCTTATCACCAAGGGACGTATCTCTATCAACATAACTTGAAAGATATGTAGATCCCCACACAATAAAAATTTATATGACCACAGATTATGACTAGATAAAAGACCACCCCGATCTAGTATTTGTACCCAGAGCAGTTCTTTACCTCGATTATATACCTACGAGGCTCAGACGCTGGGGTGAAGGTCAAACCAAGAATGTTCGGGGATGCATGATTTACAAACACGTATTTCCTATTTTAAAAAAAAATTGTTATACTATTCTTTCAAGTAATATAATTTTGAGACATGAATGTTTGTTTGTTTGTTTAGGATTTTAACGTAGGTTTAACAATTTTTCAGTCATATCGCTACGATGTCTGCAGTGAGGCAGTTTAAAGTGATATCTATCACTGGGGCATCATGCTGCAGACACGTAGCATGATGTCCCACCCAGTCACATTATCCTGACACCAGGCCGACAAGTCCTAACACTAACCTCTTAATACTGAGCGCCAAGCGAGGCAGCTGTTAATACCACTTTTGTAAGTCTTTGGTATGACTCGCCGGGGATCGAACCCATGACCGCCCGCTTCCACTGCAGACGCTCTAACCTCTAGGCCACCGGTACGGTTCAACACGACATGGAGGCTCGGAGATACGTGTTTTACAAACACATGATTATGTTTGATGATATGTGTCCGTTATTAATTAAACGAACAAGACTTCACTACTTATGTAACGCCAATAACTGGCTACAGTTATTTGCATTGCTGAGCTATTTTGTTTGCGGAAATTATGTTTGTTTAGGTTTTCATACTTCAAAAGTGCCCCTGGTGGGGGTATAAGCTATTACACTTGTCAATCACTTTGAAGTGGAAAATCGATTAATGCCCATCGAAAAGGCTTGTACAAACTTATTTAAAGGATATTTAGACCTGCATTCAGTGCCTAAATAGGTTCAAATATATAGTCAATATACCTACCTACTGTTTACAATACAATCACAACACTTAGATGGTTTGAACTACTCTTTTATACATTCACAATTCTGCGTCAGCAAAAGTCGTACGTCGTAGTCAAGATAAATCGAGATATTAAACACATTGGAGATACAATTGTTTATTTAGCTGTAGATTGATATACTTCATCCAACAAGGAATACGACACAGTTCATACACATGTACAAGTGCGTTGTATGTAATGTCGTGTTGCTGAACTCCTTCTTCACCGTTGAAGCTCAACACATGAAATGTGTGCTCAGTTATGGTCCCAAATGTGTAAGTTTGCCAGTTCTGTTGGAATTTTTATCTTGCTGTAGCAATTTAGGTGTTACTACTAAACGTTTATATAACTCGAGTTGTTTGTCTCACATGTCTGATGCTATTGCAGGAATATTTATTTTTCCGGTAAAAAAATTGTATACTCCTCAACCTGTCCCAGGTCACTTTAGCATTTCAAAACAAACCTATTACCTAATGGAAAATATTTTTAAGAAGTTTGCAAATGTTTATAAGATAAAATCTTAGTTACAATTAAAACGTATGTTAATATACTTCTAATAATGACCAGAACAAAACATAATATCATTGACTTAAACTCCTAATAGTTATCTTTCAGCCAGGAAAATGTACATTGTAGTTGTTTTCAAAACTGTCACTGACTTTGGACAAGGTATACAACTTTACATTACCCAATGAATTTTTTTAAAATTAATAAAACCTAACTAGCACACAATGCAAATTAAATAGACATAACATTAGCCATACATACATTAAATGGACATTAAATGGACAGGAAAAGACGCATGTATTCATGAAATTGGCATTGGACTCGGGGTTCCAACTTCACCGTAAACGGACTTTGATTTGGGGGTTGTAGCTTGAAAAATATCGGGATCCACACAACATCACCATATACGCCAAACATAAATTTGCTAGTTGCTAAATCAGCAACATATAACAATCATTTGACGGCGTGTATATAAGCTGGTGATACCATCGACAAATTCTGTATTCACTGTTCACTGATTTAGGCGTATTTTACATAAAGTCCATAACCTACATTTTCATTATGATTTCCAATCAAACATGCTTTTTTTAAAAAAAAAATAGTTTTTAATTTACCAGGATCATCCTAGCTTTACAGTTTAAAAGAAAAGGTAAGGTGGAAAGCTTCATCTTTTTCCGCAACAAAATAAAATTAAAATAATGGACACTAGAAAGACCCGAGAGTGCCTAGTTGTAATATGGTAAGTAACATTACCTTAACATCTTCTTCTGTTATACCAGCTTCAGCAGCATACAGTACAACATCCAGCTCAGTGGGATTTCGATTCTGCTTAAAATTCTCCTCTAACAAAGATGTTTGTGATAAACTTAACCTGGGTAGACTCTGATACGGTGTTAAATGAGCTCGGATACTACTTTTCGATAGGTCCATTTTGTCCTCTGATCCCAGAAAGAATGGACACAGGATGGTGTTTGCTACCATGAATCAATACAGTGTCATATCCATACAAACATAACAGGATGTTTGGTTTCGCCACAAATCTAGCCAACGGCAACTTTATAGTGTATCATGAAATGTTTGCAATATCAACAGGAAAACCCCAAGATCGATATGTCACATTAGGCTTTCTGCATTGCAGCTTCTCATAGCTGCAGACGAACGGCGCGTATTTCTGTGATGAGTCAAGTCTTTGTGCTTGACAGTAAGCGCAGTCTGTGCACTTTTCACCCCTTGATCGATAAACGGGTAATGAGCTTTTAATCACACTATTCTACGACTGTCTTTTAATGTCCTAGTCTGAATAATCGACAACTTTTATGTATATACAGCTCTTAATTAAGACCATCGCAGAACGACAAGTAATTTTATAGATGCCAAAACTCTGTAAAGATGGTTAACACAGTGCAGACCTCTTCATATATCAAAGCCTCGTTAATCCACATTACATGAATTTTATCTACAACTCCTTGATTTTATCGAAGTTTTACGCACGTATGTCCCTTAATCAATCGAGCAGACCCGTTCACGAACCCTCCAGTGGAAATCATGCAATCAATCGCATTAATGCAACTCATTCAAGCTTCACGTCACGCTCTATCAAAGAATTACCGAGAAGCGTTGTGCTCCAGTTCACCAGCGCTGTACCATTGTCACCCGAGATTCGATGTTTGTTTTGTCGCTGTCAAATGATAAACACCACTGACAATCAGTGGTAGAGACGAGAGGACAGGATTCCTTGAAAAATTCAATACTATATTGGTGAGGAGGAAAGAAAGTTTCTTGCCGCTTTTAAATCGTCCTTCTAATCATTGTAAATGATTTACGACTACAATACAGATAAATGCGCAGTAAACCGTATATACTCGGGCACAGGCCGGGCGTACATAATGCGCCACCAGATCTAGATTTATGCAAGCTGCTAAAAGAAAACAATATAATGACGTAGACCATGATCTATCTATTTACCTGACTTGTACATCTTTACATCCAGTACATATTCACTTTGTCCAAGAAATCAGGTTCGAAAAAGTACATACCGTATGTTGTGCTGTTGTTTACTATAATATATGTCTCTAATCGAAAGATCGACTCCAAATCTCACCTTGGTCACCTAAATTATCATAGGTAATTTTGTTTTCCATTCAGCCAAACATCCTAATATTGTTTGCAAACATCAGTGGGTGTGTATTGGCTATAATTTACCACCACAACATAGCTATTTGGAAGTAGAACACTATCTGTTAGAGTAAAGGCAGTCGTTTTATTGACTGCCCTCATATATCAATTTAGCCGCATTTTCGTCAAAGTTGCGATTTAATTATACTTATAAAAGAAAGCGAACTGCCAGATACGACTCAGATGAAAGTTATTTAGTTGTATACCTACAAAAGAAATAGTTCTTGCTCGTTAATATCATCTTTATTGCACTATATATTTGTATCAGACTATATATTGTACATGATACGCTAACGCTTCTCGTAACTTTTATATGCGGTGCAATGTGGATCTAACGTAATATTTGTGATTCATTATAAATTTAACACCCATGTCCAGCATAAAATGGTCTCAGGAAACAGTACAAACTGAATAAAACGATACCGCTAATGTTCATGAAGTACATAATGCAAGTCTTTTATAGTTTAAGAAAATAGTCTTCATTACACACCATACATGACAGCATCATCCACTCTATCCTTGCATTAACTCTTAGGATGTGTTTTAAAATTAGTAACCAATCAAATGTATTTTTCTTTCAAGAGGTGATATATATATATATATATATATATATATATATATATATATATATATATATATATATATATATATATATATATAACCAAGTTAAAAATGTCAATATTGGGAATTCTCACCAACGCACACCTATCCACCCCACCCCACTCCACACGCACAATCTGTTAGAAGATACAACCTCTAATTAAACGTAAACATGAAATATGACAAGGTTAAAGGTAAACATGTCAGAATTATTTACATATTTACATGGTACGAATAATAGAAGACATGAAATACAGATATAAAACCTTTTTAAAAATACAAGCCATATAAATAGACTTAGCATTAATTGTGTTGTTTTTTTTTCTCAATTATTTTGAAGCTGGAGAAATGGGATTTTTTTAAGAAAACATGGAAACAGGTCGAGTAAATCGAGTGTTTTGATGGAGCAACAGCAACCAATACATTTTGAATTGGCCGTTGTTTTTTTTAACGGCAGAATGATGTCAAAGGCAAAAACCATTTAACAGACTGAACTTTAATTTTTTTTAAAAATAGAGGCAAAAACGGCTCTTTTGCCTGTGTAAGTGCGCGTGTACTTCCATGAGCTATTGAAGCGAATTCCGTTCCATGGTTTGGTTTTTGTTTCGTTTGTTTGGAGGTGGGGGCATTTATTTTATCGTTTTAATGAAAATTCTATGTCATGCTTGGTGTTACGACTCTGGTCATAAACTAAGAAACAGAATGAAACAAAACCAACATGTTTATAAAGCTTAATTAATAAATTATTTATCAAAGCTTTCTAATGAAAATATGAGAATAACGTACAGCATTATGAAGTGAATCCAAAATAATCCTGCAAAGTTCTATTAAAGTCCAAAAGAATGAAAAGTTCCGTTTAAATTTCAGAACCGGAAATATACTGGTCTGCCAAGAATTGTGAAGTTGTCAAAATGGCATTGTTCTGTGCTCCTTTAAAAAAAATCACTAGTTCCAGACTCCAGTATAGTTGTATAGTCCAGTAAACACATTTCCACTGAAGAATCCAAACAAATATTTTTCCTCTCAAATATTATCTTAAATACAACATAAAATATGTCTGCAGACTTGATCTTACAAGATGAACAAAATAAATAAAAATAAGAAAACTGCCCCGTCCGAGCTAAGTATAATGACTAAAACACGCATTTTGTCACTACTAAATACCTGACAAATTACACATTTCAACCGTCGTAGAAAAACTCACTTGATTTAAACAATGGTAATTAACTTAATTCTTCTAAAATGCTACTTGACAGACCTGTTCAATGGGAAAAGGCAGAATCTTGTCAATATATTTAATAATAATCGTATTATTAGCAATGGTCAATACATAAGCATCTATTTATAGATCCTGTGCAATTTTCTTTAATATCTTAAAATAGGACCTATGTACTTAACACAAGTGCAGCTAAAAATAAAAACTACAATTTACAGCTACGAATACAAATTACAAAAGTTAAACAAAATTATTTGCCACGAATTACACAAAAATATAGATATATATAACACTTGGTTATTTTACTTGATACATTTATATTATGCCCAATCAAACGGCGGTTCTCTTAGTCAGTCGTATATATTAAGCATGAAATAAAAAGTGTGAGAATGTGGGATGAGATCTGGAGAGCAAAAGAAACGGCACAACAGTAATTGACCAATACATCGAGATAAACTCGACTGAAAAGATACATTAATACATCGAGATAAACTCGACTGAAAAGATACATTAATACATCGAGATAAACTCGACTAAAAAGATACATTAATACATCGAGATAAACTCGACTGAAAAGATACATTAATACATTGAGATACACTCGACTGAAAAGATACATTAATACATTGAGATAAACTCGACTGAAAAGATACATTAATATATTGAGATAAACTCGACTGAAAAGATACATTAATACATTGAGATAAACTCTGTTGGAAGATGAACAATATTTCACTTTTTTTAAGTTACTCTATTAGATCAAATACAAAGGCAGGCTCCTTGATTGATTTTCTTTATGTAATGGTTCGAATACTCAAATGAAGGCAGAAGTTTTGTTAAAGTCTGGGGGAGGGAAATGGTTTGTGGATAATATGTATTAACAAATATGACTAAGTACCTCCTAAACTAGAATCAAAATAATTAAAGCTTATACGTAAAACTGTCAAGACGATTTACAGATCGTACAGATCCCTTGTCACGTGATCTATTTATAAAGACAACATGTCCAATGTTCACGTAAATTGTCGTAAATATACAAGTCACAGTTTTTTAGTTGCATGAGCTTCATTCTCATAATTCTAAGACGTGTCTCCGAGACATGGTGCTACGAGAATAAAGAGCTTTATTTTAATGTTCAGCTTAATCACTTAGTACTGTAAGCGTCACTTCATTTGAGAATTTCATTAAAGATAGATCGTCGATTTGGTTTCAAATGCTATTGACCTATCCCGTGTATGTTTCAGAGGTCTCAGTCCTTTTTTTTTCCACCCGATCCATCTTTGGTCAAAGCGGATGGTTTTGTATCTAATATTGCTTTCTGTGATCTACTTTGTATTAGCCAAATAAATATTTCTCGAGAAATTTGCTAAGTATCTTGCAATAAACTTTTCTCTACGGCAATAATATGCAAGATCAAAGATAAGCCTTCATGTGTTTATTTATCTCCGAAATCCGGCTAATTGATGGGGTGAAAACTATATCAATTCAAGAATGAGGGCTACAAATCACCTACCCATGTCTGTTATATGCAATGTGGTTTAAGCAAACTAATTCTCACTCCAAATCTATACCAAGCTGACAGGTACGCAGAAAATGAAAAATGGCTTTATGAGATTATATAAAGAAATAGACAAATCACCAAATGCATAAAATAACTAATGTGGGGTGGGGACTCTATGGAGAACCCGCGGCCACGCGAGCCGTTCATTTTTTCTCGTCAAAACAGGCTGGAATTCTGATTTTTAAATATATATATTAAAGTCAAAAACGTGATGTAATTCTATCTAGCCTACTTTTCAAAGTAATTCATCTGCGAAACGTTTGAATAGCTGATGTTATTCGGGTATATTGCATTTATTTATCCAAAATGACCTCACATACATAATTATCACAGTTCTTTCCACGCCTTTTCTTGTAATCGAGTTCCAAAACAAATTATAGCAAGAACAATAGCTCGAAAACATCGCGCTAACGTTTCTGTATAGAGCAAAGATATTCCATATAAAAAACCATTCAATAATGTTTGAAAACGTTTGAGATACAAGAAAAGAAAATATCACAGCTCAAAAGAACCCCTAGACCGAAAATTAAATGTACAATACCTTAAAGTAGACACATTTGCTCTATGCATTTCAACTGTTGTGTAAGCTGTAGTCTAACAAACTGTAATTAAAATGAAACTGGTGTGCTTACACTGTAACTGACACCCTGTACAGGACATTGTGCTGACATTAGAAAGCTTCATAAAAAAAAGAAGTAATCAGAGAGACCTAGTTAAAGATAAAACATACTGTTACGTGCTTAGGCTCGAATAAGCAGCAACACAGAAAGAGTGAAAACTAACAAGCTTGTATAACTTTAACAATGAATTTATTAAGTACAATTATTTAAATAAAACAATTGAACTTACAGTTTTAGAGAATCAAATCCAACAAATTTAGAATTCACAAAATAATCCACTAATGGAATTGCAAGTCCTAATAAATAAATGTTCTAATAGTTCCAGGTTCGAATCTTGACGATGTAATAATCCAAAATGGCTGACAATGTCACGTGATACAGTTCTTGTTTTTAAATCATCCAGATGAAATTATGAAACATATGTCCTTTTCCAGATAAATAGAATAATTCTTCTTTTCCAACGAATTGACACAAGTCCAGAATAATATTAACACTCAAACATTAATACACAACCAATAACTTACAGCCCAATATTTCTACTAATGTCAGCTTCTAAAATACAGCTATATATATTGTTTTTCTGAAGTAAACAAGTAATCACGCGCTTTTCTAGAAATTCATAGAAGGTCAAAGGAAGAGTCTACCTTCACCTAGTCACGTAATAATGAAATATTCTAGAAGGAAATCATTCACTTCCCACCCTTAATAAAAGTGTTGTCCTTGAAATTGACCAATAGATTTAGAGGCTTGTTGACAATGTCTAAAGCAAGGTCAGGATTTAGGTCAAACAAGCCAAGGTCAGCCTGTTTATCAGTAAAGTACAAGTCAACTGAATTTTCTAGAAAAATTTCCCAGTTAATGAATAATAAATCCTAAATGACAATTTTGGATTTAATAATTAAAAATAAATAAAATAAAATCCAATAGCCGTAACACCTTCCCCCATAAAATAAAAAGAAAGGTTTATATGATAAAACTTTCTTTTTATCACAAACCAATTTACATCTGAGATTAAAAATTACACAATATAATGAATTATACACGGGAAAGAGTGTTTACAATTATTTTATCAAGAAATAGCCTCAAATTTTTAACTTGTCCATGTCCCACAAAATGTCCTAGGAAAGGCACAATAGCACAGCAGAACTCACTTTTAGACAAATTAATTGTCAAACATACATTAGTGAGTCTGTTAAAGAATTATCGAATTGTTGCTAGATGTTCTCTCCAGGTGTCGTTGTAGATGTTGACGTCACAAATCTCTAGACCAGTGATGAACATTTTTATGAGACGTTGAAATGGACTTTCTTTATATTAGTAGAGTCCTTTTGGAGTCGCAATGTTGAGTTTTCCTTTGCTCTTTCCGTAGTGGAATCGGCCAAAATCCTTTCAGAAGGTCAGAATTTGGTGACGTACTTGGCATTCCCAATTTTATCAATAGAATAGTCACTTCTTGTTAATGGGAATGAATCTGTTTTTGTCACTCTGTTCACCTTCCTTTAATCAGTGCACATACGGAGAGTTTTATCTGGTTTAGGAACAAATATGCATAGTGAACTCCAATCACTTTTACTGGGCTTGATAAAATCATTCTCCAGCAAATATTGAATTTCCTTTTTCAAATATTCCTGTTTGAGTGGACTCGTCCTGCATTGAATTCTCAATCTCAACGTCATGAAAATTTTGTTTGTCCTTGTAAGAATATCTGGACATAAGTGCTCATATAATAATAACTTTCAGTTCATTTCTTTCTTACACTTGCAACTGTAAAAGTTTCGGGTCTAGATTTGTTTATAATTTCTGAATTCCAACAATTCGTCGCTCCAATGTCAGCAGAATCCGACGATATTTCTTCACTAAATAGGACTGGTACAACTAAATTAATTACATATTTAACATGGCTATTTCTTTCAATACACTGGTACTCCTGTAATTAATTTAGATCCCAGGAGCACTAATACTATAACTTAATTCATTTTCTTCTTAACTTTGTAAGGGCCGTAATATCTAATTTGAAGTAAAGTAAGAAGAATGAATAAGAGTAACACAACTCCATTATCAGACTCAAAAGTTCTCTCCCTTTCAGTTCTATCAAACCTTAGCTTCATTTTTAACTTTAATTGTTTACTTGACTTGGTCTTGGGTAAGGAATCTACACAATCTACCATAATTTCACTGAATGTTTCATCAAACGTAGGAATAGGTTGCAGATGAGCCTTACGTATCTTCTGATTGGGTTTTCCTACCATTTGACAAGTATGACAAGACCTACAGTATTTGGCAACATCACTTTTGATTTTTGGCCAATAGAAATGAGTTAAGATCTTGTGATACATTTTATTAATCCCTAAATGACCAGCCAAAGGAGTTTCATGGGCCAGATTAAGTATTTCCTGTCTGTAAGGTTTTGGAACTACTATTTGATAGTTCACTGACCATTTATCACCAACAGGTACCTCGGGAGGTCTCCATTTTCTCATAAGAATTCCATTTTTAATGAAATAACAGACAGGAACTTCAGTAACTTCAGTCTCATTTATGACCCTTTGAAACAAACAGGAGATCTCAGGATCTTTTTCCTGTTCAACAACAAGTGACTGTCGTTTATCACCCTGATTAAGAGAATGAGTTATTAAAAGAGGATCACTATGATCAATACCTTCTGATTGATCTAAACCAAGAGTAAAAGTGATCTCATCAAAAACCTGACCTATACAAGTGCCAGTTGAAGGAATGCTGCCTCCTGTAACATCACTCTCAAAATCACCACCCTGATTAGAATAAAGAGAATGAGTTGTCAAAAGAGGATCACTATGATCAATACCTTCTGATTGATCCAAACCAAGAGTAAAAGTGACCTCATCAAAAGCCTGACCTATACTAGGGTCAGATAAGGGAATACTGCCCTTTTCAACTTCATTCTCAAGAGCTTTCTTTACCATAGCTCTAGTAACCGTACAAGCTTGAAGTATATCAGGGATTTCTTTCTCAATTGGATCAACTTTCTGATCCAAATTAGGCTTGTCAGTTACAAGTGGATTAACCACAACCTTGTCTCCAGCCAAGTCGTTGCCTAGCAATAAATCTATTCCCTCAACAGGTAAAACCGAGACTGTTCCGATTGTCACAGGTCCTGACACTAAGTCTGATGACAAATTTACACAATGGAGAGGAACATTAACAAAACAGCACTCCAACCCCTGAATAAGAACACTTTCATTAGAAGAAGACTTCTCAGATAAAGTCAAAGTACCTGATAATAAAAGACTCTGAGAGGCTCCTGTGTCCCTTAAAATTTTAATAGGGGTGGGATTGGCTGAATCACCCAAAAGTGATACAGAACCCTTCGATATGAATGGTTCATAATTCTCCATATCAAAATCAGACTGGGATTTATTAGACCCAACAAATGTATTGCTTTCAATACATGACTGTGACCTTGACCTCTTGTAAATAAGAGCATTTGGAACTGGTCTATCTTGATTCTGTTGCCTATTTTTCAATTTGTAACAATCAGAAATAACGTGTCCTTTTTTCTTGCAAAAGTTACACGTCGGAAGAGACAAGGATCTAGAATCAAACTTCTCTGAAGTCTGATTTTTGAAAGTTGTGTTAGTTTGAGTTTTAGAAGGGCTTGAATTAGGCGGAAATTCTTTTCTGCCAGAAAATTGTTGAGTAGAAGTCTTGTTAACAAAAGGAACTTTATGTGTCAAAGAATATTCGTCAGCAGCTCGAGCAGCATTTTCCAAGGTTTCAATCTTATGCTCCTCAAGATAAGTTTTAACATCACTATGAACACAGTTTTTGAACTCTTCAATTAATATAATTTGCTTCAGATTTTGATAATCTTGCTCAACTTTCTTGGCTAAACACCATCTATCAAACAACTGCTCTTTTTGTCTAGCAAATTCGACATGAGTTTGTCCAGCTTCTTTTCTGTAATTTCTAAATTTTTGCCTATAAGCTTCAGGAACTAACTCATAACCTCTTAAAATGCATTCCTTAACTACGTCATAATCACCACTTTGCTGAACAGACAGTGAAGTGTAAATCTCACTAGCCTTACCAGTAATTACACATTGTAGTAACTGAGTCCAATTTTCTCTTGGCCACTTTAAATTTTCTGCAACTTTTCAAAAAGAATAAAATATTTGTCTACTTCTTTTTCTTTGAAAGGGGGCACTAATCTAATATTCCTTGCTAAATCAAAATTTTGATTTGAAGTATGATGGTGATTCTC